>CM065133.1:1897500-4307500 GCA_033026305.1 Cirrhinus molitorella | reverse complement strand
ATTATATCATTTCATATTCAGATGATGTGATTTGTTTATATTCTGACAAAACTAGAAAACTGTGAAAAAACTGCACATGCACCCTAACAAAATATTACATGTAGTAGTACTAACTATTAAATTTAAATATTTATTATTGATAAATAATTATTGTATTTACATCATTTTATCTTGAAAATATATGTATTTTGCTAAATTAATATATCAATGTTTTCATTATTGCTCCAAAAAAAAAAAAAAAAAAAAACAGTACAGGGACTCAAATGAATAAATTAATAGTTTTTATAACCAAACAACCTGATTAGCTAAGAAGGCTGTCTGCTTATCCGTCTATCCGTCTGTATAATTACACATTCTGCTTGAGATGGCAGTCTCTACTTTGTTTCTTCTGTGATTTTAATCTGCAGCAGTGCAGGGGTGTTTGCTGCGGCATGTTATTATGATGTTATTGGAGTTCAGCGCTGTCATCACTGAAGCCTTGTGGCTTCACAGAACAGCGGGTGGAGAGTCAAGAGGTGAGGCTGTAAAGTTCCTCCAAACAGACAGAGGTTGAGGGGCAGATCAGAACTGAGAGAGGGATGAATTCACTAGAGGATGAATAGAAAACGAGACAGAGGAGTGTTCTCACTCCTGTAGAATGTGAATGAGAATGTATCTGACTAAATCTGGCTCTAGTTGTTGTCAATAACCTGTGTGTGTGTGTGGAGGGGAGTGTTTGTCTCTGCTTTTAATTAAAGCAGAGTCTGTGTATCTAGGAAAATGTTTCCATTTCTGTCTTACATCATAGGAAATTAGTTCCTTAGTGGAGTCATCCACAGCCAACTCCACATGTGGTACCTGAACTATCACTACTGCTATGAAACAAGAAATATGACTGGATAAAGTGGCTCCCTGCTGGGCTAAAAAGGCAGATGTGATTGGATGGCCTCAGATGGTTTTGTGTGAAACAGAGAATGTTATTGGCGGAGGTGTTGACTGTCTGAAAACAGTGCGATGGTGTGCTACTGTGTCTGTTTATAGAACTGGACGAGCACCATCAATAAATAAAACTGTGAAGACTGTTTATAGAGCGGTATTGTCTGAATTAGGAGTTGATGGATAGCACATGAATCACAGACCTGATTTTTAAGTGGCTCGGTGCTTTGAACGGTGAAGAGTAATAGAAATAGAAAAGCATCTGTTCTTTGTTACGGTTTATGATTTATGATATTGAATGATATTAATGTCTGCTGGCCACGTCAAGGTTTAAAGTCAGCATAAAGAAGTAGTTGCAGCCCATTTAGTTATTTCCAAGTGATACAGGATGTTTTATTTTATATCAGTGATTTTATCAATTGAGAACTCTTTGGATTATGATAAGGTGTCTTTAAAAAGTGGATGAAGAAGAGAGACTGAAAAAATAATAATAATAATAATAATATGATTTATACGATATGAAAAGGAAAGTTGATTCAGAGATGGAGAAAGTTTGATGAAAGATTATGAAAATTTTATTAAGAACGTGGTTAAAAATGGTCAGTTTAGATTATGTGTTTATTTCTCACACTTACCTTCCTTTTTTTAATGCCACTGTTAATAAAATTGACAAAAAAGGCCAAAAATGCAAAAAGAAAAAAAAAAAACATTGCATTTTTAGGCATTATGATATTAAAATTTTTTATTATTTTGTGTAAATAAGTTTTTGTTTTATTTTAAACTTACACTACCAGTCAAAAGTTTTTGAACAGTAAGATTTTTCATGTTTTTAATGAAATCTCTCCAACTCACCAAGACTATAATTATTTGATCAAAGGTACAGCAAAAACATGAAAAAGTAAAAAAAAAAAAAAAAATTATATATATGTAATTTTTAAGCATGTTTACTATTTAAAATAACTTTTCTATTTGAATATATTTTAAAATGTAATTTGTTCCTTTGATTTAAAAGCTTGATTTTTAGCATCATTACTCCAATCACATGATCCTTCAGAAATCTTTATAATATTCTGATTTGCTGCCCAAAACATTTATTATTATGTTGTAATATATACATATATATATATATATATATATATATATATATTCATTGAAGAATCCTGAAAAAAATTACTCAACTTTTACATATTGATAATAATTATATATATATATATATATATATATATTGCATCAAAAAAATGCAGGCTTGGTGAGCAGAAGTGACTTCTTTAAAAAACATTAAAGACTCACTGTTCAAAAACTTTTGACTGGAAGTGTATTTACACAAAATAATACTGAATTTTTATATCAGCTGTTTTATTGGTTATTTTATTTTTTATGACCATAACAGTACAGTAATTACTAGCCATCAGTATCTGTCAGAATTGTAGTCAGCAATATTGCTGAATCTCTGTCTATCCATTTCCAATAATATCATTCTTTCATTATTCATTGTGAATGATCTTTTCGATATGTGCCATCTTTGTGTGTTATAAGGCGGCAGAGAAACAAGTACAGTATCTGTCAGCAGAATTATTAATACACCTATAAACACACACATGCATAATTCATAATTACACACAGACACGTTTTGGAAAGCAGTCCAAAGCTGCAGGAGTAAACACATATGCACGCTCAATAGAAGTGTTATGTATGAACTTAATGTGTCCCAGCACATAAACACATGCTCATAATCTCTCTTTCACAGTGATTTAACTCCACATATATACAGGAAAGAAATCAAATCCCATTTCATCCTCTCGGCCAGGAGTGTTTCATCCTTCACAAATACACATGTTAAAACCAAATACACACACTAGTACAAGTGCATCTGCACTAACACACAAAAAACTGTTGAGATTCATTTTTTTCTATAGTTATTATGAGAACTGTAGGCAGCAGGGATCGTGTTGGGAGGTCTCTCTGGAGATGTGGATATGAGGGTGTCTTCCTTTTGAGTGTGGCCTCATACAGAGTGGTTGCGTAGGTTTGTTTTGGTGAGCTATCAGATATCATATCATCTAATGATGTGTTCCTGTGTTAGTGTTCATTCCTTATGCGGGCCAAAATTCAGATTTGTGTAAATGTCATTGACATTAGTAAAGATAGTTTACTTACCACCATGTCATTCATGTTGTTGATGTCTTTCTTTCTTCAGTCGAAAAGAAAAGGGTTTTTGAGGAAAACATTCCCATAGCATTTCTCCATATAGTGGATGCCAATGGGGATCAATGGGTTGAGTTTCGATGCATGACAGGAGTGGTTTGTACAAACTGGTTTATACAGGGGAAATTAACAGTCATGCTTTAATTGAAGGGAAATTAAAATCTCTTCTTTAATTAAAGGAAATGAAACGCTCCTCAGGACAGGAAGCACATCCAGACGAGCTTACCGATTGGAGGATTTCACCACTCGTGTCATCCAATCACAATTTGCCTGCAGGATATTTCAGTAATGTGTGTGTTTGTGTGTACTGTATGTTCATGAAGGAAGTAAAAGTCTAATAAATGCAGTTAGCACTTATTTGTGACAGGAAACCCTGCAGCTCATAAAGAAGGCTTTAAACAGTAATCATAGCCGCAGGGGTCACTCGTACTCGACAGACAAACACGAGCGAGGGGACGGTCCCTGCCGTCTTACACGCAGCTAAACACACGTCCACATTCTCTTTTTGGTCATATTGCTCCTTTGGGAATGGTTGAGATTACTCACTCACAATCCAGCACACTCTCTCTCACTCCATTCGTCCTCTCTTGGGGTCTGTCCTGCTTGCCCTTAACGCACGCTTGTGCATGTCCGTCTCTGTCTGGGTCACTGGATGCAACTTTTTTCCCTCCCGTTCTTTCTGCATTTCAACAAATGTGCTTTCAGTCTCTGAAATATTGCATCTTCTTGAGTTTGTTATTTCTCTAATAGCTGTTGATTTAGTTTTTTGCTCTGCTTTGCACTTTGCTTTGCTATTTTTGATTTTGGTTTGCCCTTTGTTTTGTTTAGCTTGTTTTTTTTGTTTTGTTATCAAACTGTTTTGCACTTTGCTTTGCTATTGTTATTTTGTTTTGGCCTTTGTTTTATTTAGTTTTGTTTGTCTTTGTTTTGCCCTTTTTGCTATTTTTTGTTTTGTTTTTTTGTTTTGTTTGTTTCGTTTTTTGCTCTTTGCTCTGCTTTGCACTTTGCTTTGCTGTTTTTTTATTTTGGTTTGCCCTTTGTTTTATTTAGTTTTTTGTTTGTTTTGTTTTCAAATTGTTTTGCACTTTGCTTTGCTATTTTTGATTTGGCCTTTGTTTTATTTAATTTTGTTTTATTTTGTTTACTTTTGTTTTGTTTTGCTTTCTTTTCTTTCCATTTTTGCTCTTTGCTCTGCTTTGCTTTTTTGTTGTTGTTTTGTCCTTTGTTTTATTTTAGTTTTATTTAGTTTTGTTTGTTTTTGTTTTGTGTTGTTTTGCTTTTTTTGTTTTGTTTTGTTTTACTATTTGCTCTGCTTTGCATATTCCTTTACTATTTTTAATTTTGTTTTGTGTTCTTTTGCTTTCTTTCTTTTTTTTTTTTTGCTCTTTGCTTTTTTTAACTTTTTTAAGCCCTGTTTTATTTAGTTTAGTTTTATTTTCTTTATTTTTGTTCAGTTTTACTATTTGCTCTGCTTTGCGCTTTGCTATTTTTGATTTTGTTTTGCCCTTTGTTTTGTTCTGTTTTTTGTTTGTTTGCTAATTGCTCTCCTTTTCACTTCATTTTGCTATTTTTGATTTTGTTTTCCAATTTATTTTATTTAGTTTAGTTTTATTTTTTAATTATTTGTATTATTTGTTTGGCTTGCTTTTTGCTCTACTTTGCACTTTGTTTTGCTATTTTTTTATTTAGTTTGCCCTGTTTTATTTAGTTTTGTTTAATTTTGTTTATTTTATTATTATTGTTTTTGCTTTCTTTTTTGAGTTTTTTGCTCTTTCCTCTGCTTTGCACTTTTCTATTTTTGATTTAGTTTTAAATTTATGTTTTATTTATTTTTGTTTTCTATTTTGTATTTTATTAAGTTTGTTTTTGTTTTGTGTTGTTTTGCCTTCTTTTGTTTGTGCTTTGTCTTTGTTCAGTAATTCAGTTGTAAAAAAGGAAAGATTCTTCATGACATATTTATCTGTTGAGCCGTTTTTCTCCTACTAAAATCCCTGAAAAGCAATCAGCCTCTTAACAACACTGTTTACGTTGTTTCTTTCGTCTCTCTGTTTGTGGGATTGAATTGATTATCTGTGGCAGGCATTCGTAATACTGCTGTAATGAGTGGAATTAGCAGTGAAAATGGTGAGCTTTTTGGTTTTGGTGAGACCAGTGTTGGTTTTTTTTTCGCTCTTTTGTTCTGGTTGTTCAGATGTGTGTGTTCGAGTCTTACGCAGCGCTGGGCTCCAGATGGAAGGCCTCCCGTTGCTCGACGTTGGCCGGGTCATTTCCTGTTGGAGGTCTGGTGTTAATCAAGGCCTGAGCCAGGGGGAACGGCCCCTATATTCAGCTCTTCACTCCACCACACTAACCCTGTCTTTCCTTTCTCAAGTCTTTTTGCTATCTCCCTTCTTTCTCTCCCTGTCGTCTCTGTATCTCTGCAGGGGCTGATACCCCTCGCTTTTTCTACTTCCCCCCAGGTTCTTCTCTACCGTCAGCTCTTTCATCTTTTCTCTTGATCCTTTTTGTCTTTGTTTGAGTTCTTGATGAATGTCTGTAATTGTGTATTGATGGTTAATGATTAGTCGGTCACTGGTTGATTAGTATTTAGTTGTTAATTGCCATGTCTCGTTCACTAATAATGGTGGTGTTGTTCATACTGAGTCTATACTTCACATTTCACGTAATGCAGCAGAGATATATTGACGGCACCCCAGGGAACCAACACAATTCCTGTGGTCTCTGGGCTCTAGGTACAGACTGATTTTTATTTATTTATTTATTTTTAACCCTCTGATTTCCTGTTTAATTATTCAGAATGTGGCTTTACATCCAAACCATCTTCTGTTGTAATGGATGAGGTGATGCAATAGTATTTAAGTTCTGGCCAATATCGTTAATCTAATAATAATCTTCATGTCATGTCATGTAATTTGGAATCAGCAACAGAATTTGTAAGTAATCTATACAGCTCTGTCTGTTTTTTTTATTATTATTATTTCTTCCACAGGAATTATTTAGAAATTACGTGAACCTGGGGTATGGAAATAGAAACATGTCTCTCTCATTTATAATGATTGATATACCCTTGATTTCTGTGGCCATTTAATGGTGTTTCATATCTGTGTCAGAGGCCTGTTCTGCCTCATTCTGGTGAACACATACTTGATGTGCATTTTTCCTGTTCTCCATCTTTCTATCTTTCCCTAGCTTCCTCTCTTCCTGTCTTTTTCTTTTCTTTTCACAAAATCTTTCATTCTTATCTTGAGCAAAATGTGGTCCACTGCCTTGCCTTCTTCATGCTCCTGAAATACACACACACCAGGTCATCTTCACCCTTTGATGCACAGAGCTGCTTTCCATCAAGGGCCATGTGTGTGAGTTCACCACTTCAGCTCTGATAGTATGTATGTCTCCACATACATACAGACTTCTCTTTTTTTCTGGTGTCTTTTAAAGTATAGCTGCAAGACATTCACTAATAAAAATGTATCACCTTCTGTACTCATATCTTATTGCTTTTATAGTGGCAGTATTACAGTTTTACTGATTTCTAAGGCAAAGACCAGAATGTTACAGAGACATACTGTAAGCAACTGCCCAGAACACCTTAGCTGCAATCTGGCAACCACATGAAACATCCTGGAAGCAACAACCGTAGCAGTTAGTTAAAGTTTTAAGGTGGTCCTCCATCAAACGATTTGCGCTTTGAATTCCTGTTCTGAATAAAATGACTCACGCTTTGATTTCCTGTTCTGAATCAAATGATTCACGCTTTGATTTCCTGTTCTGAATCAAATGATTAACGCTTTGATTTCCTGTTCTGAATCAAATGATTAACGCTTTGATTTCCTGTTCTGAATCAAATAAATTGTGTTACGCGTTTTGGATTCCTGTTCTGGATCAAATGATTTGCGATACGCGCTTTGAATTTCTGTTCTGAATCAAATGATTTGCGATACAGGCTTTGAATTCCTGTTCTGGATCAAATGATTCACGATACACGCTTTGAATTGCTGTTCTGAATCAAATGATTCGCGATACGCGCTTTGAATTCCTGTTCTGAATCAAATTATTCGCGATATGTGTATTGATTTCCTGTTCTGAATCAAATGATTCACGATTTGCGCTTTAAATTCCTGTTCTAAGTCAAATGATTTATGATATGCACTTTGAATTCCTGTTGTAAATCAAATTATTCATGATACGTGATTTGAATTCCTGTTGTGGATCAAATGATTCATGATACGCGCTTTGAATTCCTGTTCTAGATCAAATGATTCACGATACGCGCTTTGAATTGCTGTTCTGAATCAAATGATTCGCGATACGTGATTTGAATTGCTGTTCTGAATCAAATGATTCGCGATACGCGCTTTGAATTGCTGTTCTGAATCAAATGATTCACAATATGTGATTTGAATTCCTGTTCTGGATCAAATGATTCATGATACACACTTTGAATTCCTGTTCTAGATCAAATGATTCACGATACGCGCTTTGAATTGCTGTTCTGAATCAAATGATTCGCGATACGTGATTTGAATTGCTGTTCTGAATCAAATGATTCGCGATACGCGCTTTGAATTGCTGTTCTGAATCAAATGATTCACGATATGTGATTTGAATTCCTGTTCTGAATCAAATGATTCACAATACGCGCTTTGACGTCCTGTTGTAAATCAAATTATTCATGATACGTGATTTGAATTCCTGTTGTGGATCAAATGATTCATGATACGCGCTTTGAATTGCTGTTCTGAATCAAATGATTCACGATATGTGATTTGAATTCCTGTTCTGAATCAAATGATTCACAATACGCGCTTTGACGTCCTGTTGTAAATCAAATTATTCATGATACGTGATTTGAATTCCTGTTGTGGATCAAATGATTCATGATACGCGCTTTGAATTGCTGTTCTGAATCAAATGATTCACGATATGTGATTTGAATTCCTGTTCTGAATCAAATGATTCACAATACGCGCTTTGACGTCCTGTTGTAAATCAAATTATTCATGATACGTGATTTGAATTCCTGTTGTGGATCAAATGATTCATGATACGCGCTTTGAATTTCTGTTCTGAATCAAATGATTTGTGATACACGCTTTGAATTCCTGTTCTGGATCAAATGATTCATGATACACACTTTGAATTCCTGTTCTAGATCAAATGATTCACGATACGCGCTTTGAATTGCTGTTCTGAATCAAATGATTCGCGATACGTAATTTGAATTCCTGTTCTGAATCAAATGATTCACGAAATGTGATTTGAATTCCTGTTCTGAATCAAATGATTTGCGATATGTGCATTGATTTCCTGTTCTGGATCAAATGATTCACGATACACGCTTTGAAGTCCTGTTCTGAATCAAATGATTCACGATTTGCGCTTTAAATTCCTGTTCTAAATCAAATTATTCATGATACGTGATTTGCATTCTTGTTCTGGATCGAATGATTCACGATAAGCGCTTTGATTTTCTTCTTCTGAATCAAATGATTCATGATATGTGCTTTGAATTCCTGTTTGAATTCTCACAGAACGCGATCCGATTGGAGCGCTTCGAAGCAGTGAATCATTTTTCGACGCATTAGTAACTGATTAAGAGTTTTAAAAAGCTTTGTTGATGCTTTTTGCTCACTATCTCTATATAATTTATTTGTTGTAGAATAACAGTGGAATTGAAATCATTACTTACGTAAGTAAGTAATGATTTAAGCCCAACTTGCAGTGTTTTTATTAAACTGTGATCACGTTAGACGCAGTTTCCGTCGTATTAAAAACATTTTATGACATGACACTCATTATGTGGGACATGCCTAAAAACTTTATAATGTGTGTTGTTAACAGAGTATACTAGGTTAATTAGGCTGTAGTCTTACTGGAGTTGGGTCAACCTCTGACTATGGAGAGCGAAAAAGGTTTTCAAAAGCATCCCCCTCTCTCGCTCTGGGTATAGGTGACCCCTTGCTTCTCTAGGATAGTGTGTGTGTGTGTGTGTGTGTGTGTGTGTGTGTGTGTGTGTGTGTGTGTGTGTGTGTGTGTGTTTTATTTTGCTCTATTTTGGGCTCATTTTTTTAATTTCCTCAGCATTCTCAGAGCTCCCTAATCCAGCCATACATCCACCTCATCCTTTCTACCTCCTCAGCCTGCAAAATATGCTTCTCATTTACTCCTGTCCTGCTTTCTCTTCCCTCTCACTTACTCATCTCCTGCTTTTCTGGTTCTCTGCCTTTCCTGATTACAACTCTTTTGTGCTCACAATCCATTTTTCTCATTTCCTGTTGGACGGTTGAACTCTGAGCTAAATCTCCAAAATAAACATACACATGCTCACTTGTAGTTTTTATTTTGTAATTTTTACATCCTTTTTGACACACACACTTTTGCAGTCCTGTGTTTCTTACACATCTGCGGCTCAGGTGCAAATGCAGGGGCCCTGCGATGACTCAAGAGGCAAAACACACAAGACTCAGTTTTTAAGTTACAGTCTTCCACACTAAATACAAGTGATTGTGTGTTTCCATTCAGCGCACAAACGTAATCTAGAATACACATCCGCTGTCCGGATCTCTATCCAGAATCTTTCTGGCAGCACGGAGTCTAGGACACTGTCCTCTATTGTCCACTACTGTCAGTAGAACCACTTTCCCAGGATGAGAGTGTGTGTTTGTGTGTCTTTTTTTTTACCCACTTCATTAAACCTACCCGCCCCAGGCTGCGGTTTAAACACTTTGTTGAAAGTTGAAAGTTTCACACTAGTACCCAGCTGAGCAGTTCGTCAGATCATTATATGTGACCCTGGGCCACAAAAGCAGTCATAAGTTGCATAGGTTTATTTGTAGCAATAGCCAAAAATACATTGTCAAAATTATCAATTTTTCTTTTATGCCAAAAATCATTAGGATATTAAGTAAAGATCATGTTCCATGAAGATATTTTGTAAATTTCCTACCGTAAATATATCAAAACTTAATTTTTTTGATTAGTAATATGCATTGCTAAGAACTTTAAAGGCAATTTTCGGCCTAGTAGTGTCCTATCCTAACAAACTTATTTATTCAGCTTTCATATAAAGTATAAATCACAGTTTATTTATTTTTTTACCCTTATGAATGGTTTTGTGGTCCAGGGACACATATGCTATGCGGTTGTGTGCACAAACAGAACTGTGTTACATTATGCATGACACATGGGGGTGAGCGTACATCTAATGTTTTTGTCTGGTTATGAAATCTATTGCAGTTTAGTGTCCTGTGAATTGAAACTTTAAATGAAACACTTGTTCACATGAGATTTGTGGCCTGGATTTGTGCATTTGTGCTTCCATTAAGCAGACTGTGACGACACAAACCAGCAGCACATGAATACAAGATTATTAATAATGTTTTGAGTGAACAATTGGGTCCAGAAGTCTGGGAACACTAGTATAAAATACTGTCCATTTTATATATGAGCCATTCAACCTAATTGTTCCAAGTCAGTTGGAAACAGTTTTCCAAAAACTTAGTGTGCATGCAAATTGTAAAATATCCAAGGTACA
Source organism: Cirrhinus molitorella (assembly GCA_033026305.1). Taxonomy (NCBI): domain Eukaryota; kingdom Metazoa; phylum Chordata; class Actinopteri; order Cypriniformes; family Cyprinidae; genus Cirrhinus; species Cirrhinus molitorella. The sequence continues at coordinate 4,296,846 of CM065133.1, read as the reverse complement.
CATTTCTAGTGATTGTGCAGTTAATTCTCACATTGTATTTTCAGAACGTTTTGGAATATTTGTCCTCTCACCAAATTTGTCATAACTGAAACACATTAATAATAATTTAATTAGAAGGGTTATATTGACCTATTGAGATTTTGCTTACATCTAGATTGTGAATATATTTATTTAGCTATTTTATTAAAATTTATCCAGAGGTAAATCCATGAAAATTAAATTTTCAACAATAGTTCAAGTGTAGTTTATGAAATTTGTTGTATTTTGAATCCAGTTTTTCTTTGTAAAAGACAAAAAGTTGATCATACTGATTTAGATTTGAACTCACATTAAACTCACAGCAAAACACTACTAAAACATAGCAAAACACAACATTTTGTTTATTATGTGTTCCCTTTTGTCACTACTGAAACAATAATGACATGTTCTGGTAGTTTCGTTGTGCCAATTTTATGGGATAACACCCAAAAAACTAAAATTTTAGATACTTTTAAACCTCGCTCAAAGATGCTAATCAGCACATGGTTAGCTAGCACAGTTCTGAACAGTATAAAATGTATAAAAAAATAAATGTTATGGAATAACTCACAAAAAAGTGTGCTTAAATGCAGAAAAAGTGTTCGGTAGTGACGTTCACAGACTTTTCAGATTTTTAACACATTTACCTCAAAATGATGAGACCTATCTACTCACACCTTGTAGCTATGAGAGAGGGGGACACAGGAATATTTCCTATTGATAAATTAATGGGTTTATTTAAAATCAGTCTTGGCCAATAGACTAAAACATACACGGTAGTGACATGGAACTTTTTTTACATAAAGTTTCATAATTTACAAAGAAAATATCAAATCAATTTTATTTTTGAACTCAAAAAGATACTTTTAAAAACAACAACAGAAAAAATTATTTCAATATCATTTTCATAAGTTGAAATTTAGGAGTTAGGGTTCAGGACAGTCACCTCCCAATTAAAAAGTACTCAATAAATGTTGATTATATATATATATATTAAGCTTACTAATATTTTAAATGTTAATGTGGGTCTCAGTAGATAATGAAAGATCTTAATAAACATCTAAAATTTTAATACTTTTTAAAACTTTTTTAAATGTGTTTTTTGGTTGTGGGACTGCAGTTTGCGCCTATTGAATTTTCATTAGAAGTTACACTAATGTTCAAAAATTTGGGAATTTTTTTTTTTTTTAGAAATGAATACTTTAATTTGGCAAGCACGCATTAAACTGATTAAAAGTGACATTAAAGACATTTATAATATTCTATTCTGTTCTAATTTCTATTTCAATTAAATGCAGTTCTTTTGAATTTCCACTTCCTTTATATCAAAGAAACCTGAAAAAAAACCTATTTTTATCACTTGAGCAACAAATCAGCATATATGATAGGACAATATTTGGTTGCGATACAGCTGTTTGAAAATCTGGAATCTGAGGGTGCAAACAAATCTAAATACTGAGAAAACCCCCTTTAAATTGTCCAAATGAAGTTCTTAGCAATGCATATTACTAATAAAAAATTAAGTTTTGATATATTTACGGTAGGAAATTTATAATATATCTTCATGGAACATGATCTTTACTTAATATCCTAATGATTTTTGGCATAAAAGAAAAATAATTTTGACCCATACAGTGTATTTTTGGTAACATTAAAGACTATATAATTCGATTTACATAACCAAAAACATACATACTCATCATGTTTCTTCGATTCTCTCACACACACTCACACATGGAGGAAAGATCAAAGTTTAATTGTGTGTTTTCATCAATCAGGCCTCATGGGTCTCTGTCTGTCCTCCCCAATCTTGTGAATGAATGGCTCTCGCCTGAATTTGCTGCTGAGGCTCCATGATTCATCTGCTATGTGCTGCTGATGCTCACAAAGGCATTTTCACACATTTTCCTAAGAAAATAGATATTGTGGTTGCCCTCTTATTTTCATCTGCTCTTTCCATCTTTCTGTTTCCCTCTTGTGGAATGTGTGTCTCCCTCACCGTAAAGATTTACCACCAGCTCGCCTCGTAAAACTCCCCATTGATTTGACAAACACTTGTATGCGGCTTAATGCAATACTTTTGTTTCTGTAATAACTCATGGTGTGTGCTGGAATGCTGATTGCAGATGCCATATTTATGAAAAAAATGTAAATAAAGAAGCCAATTAGTTCCCATTTTTGACTTTTTCCTCCGATATTTTATGCAGAGGCTGAAATGATGGAGATTGTTGTGCATTCTCAGACGCTGTGTGCAGTAAATAATCTTTAAACAGGAAATGGTATTTCACCCATTTGGTGTAGGTCTCTGAGCGGCCTCTCTCGCCGCAGTCTGAATGGGTGGAGAAAATAGTGTTTATGAGAGACGCACTTACCTGAGGTGAGATGGATTCTGTAATTCAGGGTTTGTGAAGTGGAGTCTGTGTGACTGGGCACACAAGTGCAATAAATGTAGTAGAGGATGATGAAAAGCATGAAGGATTGAACACTCTCTCTGCTGCAAAATACAATTATATCGATAAATTCACCTTCTGGTTACAAGCCTTTGTCTGTTTCAAAATATTGTTTTTTATTATTATTATTAAACCTTTGTCAGTGTGTGCACGCTATACACTACCTTTCAAAACTTTAGAGCCAGCAAGATTTTTTTAAAGGTTTTTTTTAAATCTTTCATAAGAGATTTTAAAAGTCTCTTATGCTCACCTTAGCTGCATTTATTTGACCAAAAATGTAATAAAAACAATTATATTGTACAACTGTGTTAAAGTTAAAATAACTTCTTATTTTAATGTTTTAAAATGTAATGTTTGATGTAATTTATTCCTTTGATGGAAAAGCTGACTTCTCAGCGTCATCTCAGTATCACTTGATCTTTCAAATCATTCTAATATGTTGATTTGGTTCACAAGAAACATTTATTCTTTCTATTATCTATGCTGAAAACAGTTGTGCTGCTTAGTATTTTTGTGGGAACTGTGATCATCAGTATTCTTTCATAAATAAAAAGATTAAACGTTTGAGTTAAAGTATTAGTTCATTTTCAGAACAAAAATGTACAGATAATGTACCTCACTCCTTTGTCATCCAAGATGTTCATGTCTTTCTTTAGTCGTAAAGAAATTATGCTTTTTGAGGAAAAGGTTTTTTCTCCATATAATGGATGTGAATGGTGCCCCTAAGTTTAAACATCCAAAATGCAGCTTCAAATGGCTCTTATCTAGTGAAACAATTGGTTATTTTCAAAGCAAATTGACCATTTCTATACTTTTTAACCTCAAATGCTCATCTTGTCTCATCAGCGATGCACTTGCATAGTCTGTGTGATCCGGATCAATACAGTTAGGGTATGTCAAAAAACTCCCATCTCATTTTCTTCCCCAACTTCAACATTGTCCTACATCGCTGCAGAAGTAAAAACCCAGTGTTTACAAAGTGAACATACAAAGAAGATCAAACGCCCTTTGCAGAAAAAAAGGTAAAACAGCGTGTAGGATGTTTTTGAAGTTGAAAACGAAAACGAGATAGGAGTTTTTCGACATACTCTAACTGTATTGAGCCGGATCACACAGACTGCGCGTGCACACAGACAAGCATTTGAGGTTAAAAACTATATAAATTGTCAATTTGTTTAAAAAATCACCGATCGTTTTGCTAGATAAGACCCTTCTTCATTGGCTGGGATCGTTTAGAGCCCTTTAAAGCTAGATTTAAACAGCATTTTGATAGTTTAAACTCAGGAAGAAGTCCATTATATGGAGAGAAATCCTGAAATGTTTTCGTCAAAAAACATAATTTCTTTACGACTGAAGAAAGAAAGACATGAACATCTTGGATGACAAGGGGGTGAGTACATCATTTGTAAATTTTTGTTCTGAAAGTGAACTAACCACTAATGTGTCCTTGCCAAATAAATCAATTCTTCAAAATCTTTCTGACCCCAGACTTTCGAAAGGCAGTGTATGTACACAAATAAACTGAACTTCATAAACTGAAAGACTAGGAATTAATTACTTTACGTAAGTTTTAAAGAAACTTACATTTGCTTACGTTTGAAATCTTTAATGTTTGACTTTTTTGTGTACATATAAAGAATGAAAATTCTGTTATTAATTAATCACTACATGAAGTTCCAAACCCATAAGACCTTTGTTGATCTTCAGAACACAAATTAGGATATTTTTGATGAAATCCAAGAGCTTTCTGACCCTGCCTAGACAGCAATGCAACTAACATGTTCAAGGCTCAGAAGGCTAGTAAGGACTTCGATAAAACAGTTATTATTCAACAATTTCTTCTTTTGTGTCGTGGTACTCACACGAAATGCGCGTCGAAGACTGATGTGGAAGAAAAGAAATTAAATAAAAGTCTTTTTTTTTGTCACATGGACTATATTATCAATGTCCTTACTACCTTTCAGTTGTGGTGCTGTCTATTCAGGTACAGAAAGCTCTCGGATTTCATCTAAAATATCTTAATTTGTGTCTCAAAGATGTCTTACAGGTTTGGAAAGACATGAGGGTGAGTAATTATTGACAGAATTTTCATTTTTTTTAGTGAACTATACCTTTAAGTACACTATTCTAGAATGAATAAATAAGGCAAAAATGACTCACATGATCAATGCTATGCATTTGTAATAAAATATTAATGATATCAGTCTAATTTTCTCAATCAAGTCTTGGTGGATAAATTCTCCTGGATACTATTTTAGTCTAAATTATGTCAGTTTTTTAGTAAAGTTAAAAGTGAATATGTTGTCTTATATCCATGTCTACTAATGTGGATATATCTGTTCATTAGGTCTTTAGTAATCGATATGACTAATCCATATGTTAATATAATCACACACACTGACTAACACATCATTCTCAAGGGTCCATCTCATGTGGACTGAGGGTTTGTGTGTGGTTTGGTTTGGCATCGATACAGAATTTCATGCAGGATCATTGCTCAAATATCTGGAAGTCATGCCAGAGTCTCATTCTACAGAACAGCCCGGCAAACACTGATGACAGCTCACTAAATACACATCATGTCTTACTCCAGAATACACACACATGCACTTAACCCTTTAACTGTCACTCCCATTTTTGAACATAGACGTCAAAATGCAGTATTCAAACTTAATCTTTTTATAATTCATGAACGAAAACATTTTGTAATTTGATTTTGGTGTACATTTTCCATGGTAATGCAATGTCTGATTTCAAAATGGTTTTCAAAAGATGAATTTTGAGATTTTAAGTTTTCTACTGATATATAATTTCTTATGATTTCTAAAGCATGATAGGGAAAAAGGCAACGAAGAAAGTCTTTTTGTGACAAAGATCAGAACTCCTGTTATGAAGTAAATTTTTGAGGTGTACATAATAAATGTATCTGTTTCTTTTCCTACATAATTTGTAACACACAAAATGGAAACAATAATATCTATTTAAGAGTCTTAGACCTTTCCAACGAGTTATAGTGTGTCATGATAAATTAATAAATTAGGATTTATTCGTAAAATGGTGAAGTAATCTTCAGAGGGGACGGGTGACAATTGAGAGGTTAAACATTTAAATTATATATATATATATATATATATATATATATACACACTACCGTTCAAAAGTTTGGGGTCAGTAAATGTTTATTCATTCTGTTTTGTTTTTTTGAAAGAAATGGATAAATTGTTACATTAATAAAAAGTGACATAATAGATTTACATTGCTAGAAAAGATTTATAGTTTGAATAAATGTTGTTCTTGAAAGAAACAAATACAGGTTCAAAAAAAAAAAAAAAAAAAAACATTGGCGGCACAACTGTTTCCAAAACTGATCATTCTACTAATAATTCAGAACATCAGAATGATTTCTGAGAGATCATGTGACACTTAAGCTTGGGAAACTGAGTAACAGCTGATGAAAAATCAGCATTGCATCACAGGAATAAATTATATTTTAAAGTATATGAAAATAAAAACCACTATTTTCTATTGTAATAACATTTTGTAATATTACAGTTTATTTTCTGTATTTTTGATAAAATAAATGCAGCCTTGACTTCATTAAAAAAAAATTGCAAGTCTTACTGACCCTAAACTTTTGAACGGTAGTGTATATATATATATATATATATATATATATATATATGTGTGTTATTATTTTATTATACTTTTTATATCATATTTTATATTTTTTTTTTTTTAAATACATTTTTGCCAATACAGGACAGCCTTGTTTGTCCCTACAGGGAGGTTTTGTCAGCTTCAGCTCACTTCTGGAGACCATTCTGTCTCCTAAACTAAGTAAACGCAAACACCCAGAGCTCTTGCTCTTGTCCATATATCATTTGAGCTAGCAGAGGTCATTGTAGCATACACATTCATATGCACACATATCGCTTATGAAAACTCAAGTGCGGTTCAAGTTTCACTCATGAACATTACGCTCGGAGCCAAGCCAGAGGTTTCGGCCTCAGATCACATTACACACACTCACTTCACTGCCCTCATCGGCTAATTAGTACATCATGTCTGATTAACCACGTACACTCACTTTACCGATGTGTGCTGCTCTGATGTCTTGAAATAGGTCAACATGTGCCAACTCAAGTTTCATACTTTGTTTTCAGTCACTGAACTCAAAACTAACATTCTCACAATTTTTCAATCTCTTTCGCATTGTTCTAGAACAAAAATGATTGTGTGCTTTAGATCCTGAGCTGTGTTTGGTGGGTTTTATAAAGCTCGGCCTCAGTGTTTTTGTCTGCTTGACAAGTTTAGGCTATTGTGGATAAGGCTTTAGTTCAGTGAGATAGAACAAGAGCCTGAAATACTACAGATGACTAAAAAACTGATCTCTAAGAAAATGTGCTCTATGTTACATTTTCTTTAAGAATGCATTGATTTTAAAGGATTAGTTCACTTCCACAATCAACAATCCTGGTAATTTACGCACCGCTATGTCATTCAGGATGTTCATGTCTTTTTTTCTTCAGTCAAAAAGGAATTAAGGTTTTTGAGGAAAACATTCCAGGATTTTTCTCCATATAGTGGACTTCAGTGGAGATCAACGGGTCCAAACTGCAGTTTCAGTTTAGCTTCAAAGGGCTCTACATGATCCCAACCCTGGGATTGTGTAGAGCCTTTTGAAGCTGCATTGAAACTTCAGTTTAGACCTTCAACTCATTGGCTACCACTGAAGTCCAGTACACTGTAAAAAACAAAAAACACAATTTGTTGAGTCAACTTAAAATTATTTGTTACCTTGCTGCCTTAATTTTAAGTTCAGTCAACTCAAATAAGTTCATTCAAGTTGAAATGTTAAGTTGTACTAAGTGACAACTTAGAAAGTTGAGTTGACTAAACTAAAAAATTGTTTGTTAAACTTAACAGCTGTGTTTGTTACTTGGCTGCCTTAAAATTTTTAAGTTGTCACTTAGTAAACGTTACATTTCAAGTTGACTAAACTTTTTTGGAGTTGACTGAACTTAAAATTTTAAGGCAGCCAGGTAACAAATTATTTACTGACTCAACAAATAGTTTTTTTACAGTGTATATGGAGAAAAATCCTGGAATGTTTTCCTCAAAAACCTTATCTCTTCAACTTAAAAAAGAAAGAGGTGAACATCTTGGTTGGCATGGGGGTGAATAAATTATCAGGAAATGTTTGTTCTTGAAGTAAACTAATCCTTCAAAATTCTTGCTGATATCGATAAGATCGAGGAGAAGAAAAAAAAAAACTAAAAAATGACCAATATTAAAATTCTGTACAGTTTTATCTAAATGTGACCCTGGACCACAAAACCAGTCATAAGGGTAATTTTTTTGAATTTGAGATTTATACATCATGAATAAATTAGCTTTCCATTGATGTATGGTTTGTTAGGATAGGACAATATTTAGCTAAGATACAACTATTTGAAAATCTGGAATCTGAGGGTGCAAAAAAAATGTGAAATATTGAGAAGATCGCCAAATGAAGTTCTTAGCAATGCATATTACTAATCAAAAATGTTAATATTTACGGTCGGAAATTGACAAAATATCTTCTTGGAACATGATCTTGGAACAAAATATCCTAATGATTTTTGGCATAAAAAAATCAATAATTTTGACCCATGCAATGTATTTTTGGCTATTGCTACAAATATACCCCAGCGGCTTAAGACTGGTTTTGTTTCTCAGGGTCACAAATATGTATAATACAAAACACTTAAAATTCTTTTTAAAAGTTGATTCTCTCCTCAGACATCAGATGTGTCATTTCTCACACTTTCTTCGGCTAAATAAACACCAACATGTATCTCTAAGTGTGAGAACAATGTAATCGAGTTTGTTTGTGTTGAAATCAAGACAGAAAAGTATTGCGAAACAGCACAACAGAGCATTTCTCAGACTTTCCCAGAATTTCATGGGACCTCTTGTGATAAGAAGGGACCAGTTTGCAAGCAAGAGATGATGGGAAGAAACAAAGGTAAGAGAGAGGGAGCAAATGGAAGGATGGAGGGAGAAACAGAGGAAATCGAGAAGGAGAGGGCATGCGTCTAGAGAGGCACATCTGGGCTGCATAGTGCTGGTGCTTTTTTTCTTGCCTTTTTTTATTTTTTGTGTTATAAAAAGAGAGAAGTTGGACGAAGCGAGACTGACGCTAATCTCCCGGAGGAAAAGTAAATAAAACAGCCAAGTTTTACTACAGGGTGAGTGTGTGTGTGTGTGTGTGTGTGTGTGTGTGTGTGTGTGTGTGTGTGTGTGTGTGTGTGTGTGTGTGTGTGTGTGTGTGTGTGTGTGTGTGAGAGAGAGGGTGGTTGTGTGCCGCTGGCTTATATCGCATGTTATTGTGGGAGTGGACAGAATGAAATTTACCAGCAGTTGGACCCAACAGATTCTTGAAGCCACAGTGACCCCTTGTGGTTCAATAAAACCTCATGGACACGTTCCCATGAAGTCACTATCCCACACTGCCCTTGAATTTTGTGTTCATGCTCTCATAGACTTTTATTTGTGTGTTTTATTGCGTATGCATGTATTTATTTGTGGGTGTGTGACCAAGTCGCTTACATCTCTTGCTTCTTTATGTTTAAAGTTGGAGTTTTCAAGTAGTTTTACAGTATATGGTCAAGTGTCAGTTTTACATTTGCATGTTCACAGTTTCGTACATACGTCTCATTTAACCAAGGTTGAATGTACCAGTTTTAACCAGCAGAGGGAAGTGAATGGCAAACTTTTTTTTTGTTTGTTTTTTTGTTTTGTTTTTCAACAGCAGTGTTAGTGTCCGTTGCAAAATCAGACCAGTATCCAATAAGCAGTGTTGAGGAAAGTTACTTTTAAAAATGCATTACAATACTTTTTTTTATGGAATGTAATATGTTACATTACTTTTGCCTTACTTTTTAAATCTAGGCAGGGTTTGCTTGTTCGATTTGTAGCAAATGTAAATGCCCTTTCAGACCAAAAAGTGAAATGAATAAGCCTAAGGCTGAAGGAAAAGTACATTCACATCTGTACAGTAGAACTGTAGGAAAAGGAAGTTCAACACAGAAAAATGAAGCACAAATATTAGTTAATCTAAAGTAAGTTTAAAGGTCAGCAGCAAAGACATTGGTTAATAAAATGGGATTAAATACATAAAGGAAACAAAAAGTAACACAGATATTTTCTTGTCTTGGAAAAAAAGTATTAGGTAACTTGCGTTACCCCCAACACTGCCAATAAGCTTGTTTTTCTTTCCAAAATAGCAAGAATGACTTTGAAAGTCTCGAAATCTGACAATTACAAAGAGATCTTGTTTATTGTCATAATTTATAAAGTTACATTTTAGCTGTATAGCTTCCAGCTTGTTGCTAATTTTATTTTAGTACTTGAAAAATTGAAATTTGCTTTGCATTTTTGCAAAAAAAAAAACAAAAAAAAAAACAAAAAATTACACTGATCAGTTTTTAAAAGAAAAAGCTTAGTACTGAATAAGAAATGTAGTCACTGCAGATGCATGGCTGAATAGATGCCTAAAAGGAGTGCTCTCTGGTTATGAAACCGGGTGAAACAAGACAGGATGTCATAAACATGTCTTTCAGGATTTGTCTCGGTGGACACACTGCGTTCACTGTGGACTTCAACACCCATTTCTCTGACACTCACTCTTACAGCATGTGTGTGTGCACATGCGGAGATATGCTTGTTGTACGCCACAACTATGTTTGTTTTTCAGAGTAGTAATGGGAATGCCAGGTGTCATTTAACCCAGAGGGAGAAGGAGCATTTCCCCCGATTCATGCAGTGGACAGAAACACACAGCAGTTACCTCTTCATCCTTGATACCTAATCACTTCACAGCAGGCTGCACAGGAAACTTTACTGAAGACTCAAGTTCTTCTCATGCTGTTGAAAATATCAGTACATATAACAACACTCACTCTGAAGAGACAATAAGACCTGACAAAAGATATATATTGCTTATTAGTGCATATAAATATAAAGCCAGGCTACAATTAGAACATTTGTGAACCTGGACCACAAAACCAGTCATTATTTTATTTTGTATTTTTTATTTTTTTATATAAGATGATATACAATTATTTGAAAATCTGGAATCTGAGGGTGCAAAAAAAAATCAAAATATTTATAAATTACTATTACATATTACTAATCAAAAATTAAGTTTTGATATATTTACAGTAGGAAATTTACAAAATTTCTTAATGGAACATCTTCACTTAATATCTTAATGATTTTTGGCATAAAAGCAAAAAAATCAATCATTTTGACCCATACAATGTATTTTTGGCTATTGCTACAAATATACACATGCTACTTATGACTGGTTTTGTAGTCCATGGTCACATTTTTTAACGTTTTCTAATTTATGTATTAGTTACTAAATATGAACACTGCCGTTCAAAAATTTGGGATTAGTAAGACTTGTAATATATTTTAAGAAGTCTCTTATGCGCATCAAGGCTGCATTTATGTGATCAAAAATACAGAAAATAACCTGGTAATATTGCGAAATGTTATTATATTATAAAATAGTGGTATCTATTTTATTATACTTTAAAATAGAATTTATGGCAACAGCTTTGCTGCCAAATATTTTTAATAGAAACTGTGATGCTTTTTTCAGGATTCATTGATGAATTAAAGGTTAAAAAGAACAGAATTTATTCAAAATATAAATATATAAATTTGTGTAGCTATATTATTAGAAAATATTTCTATTTTAAATAAATGCTGTTCTTTTAAACTTTTTATTTATCAGTGAATCCTGAAAAAGTATCGGTTCCAACAAAATATTAAGCAGCACAGCTGTTTCCAACACTGATAATAAATCAGCATAGGATGATTTCTGAAGGATCATGTGACACTGAAGACTGAAGTAATGATTCTGAAAATTGAGCTTTGGTCACAGGAAAAAAATAGATTTTAATGTATATTAAAATAGAAAATCTGTTACATCATAATAATATTCCACTTTGTTCTGTATGTTTGATCAAATAAACTCAGCCTTGATGAGTATAAGAAGCTTCTTTAAAAAACTTCCCAAACTTTGGATGGCAGTGTATATAATATAAAAAAATGTATAAAATAATTTAGAATATATTTAGTACATTTTAAATGAATTTAAAAATGTAAATATGTTGGTTGTGTCTTAGCTCTTTAATGGAGTTGATTACACAGGATACTAGTTGTACTTCTGAAGGGTGAAACCAGAGGGCAGTGTTTCCTGGATTATTATAGTGGATGCCTGTAGCGGCCACAGCTACAACATATAGATGCTCACAAAAGGCTCAGTTCAGTAGAGGAATTCATTTGAAGACAATAACTTAATGTGGGGAAGAAGATAGTAGGAAAAAAAAAACTGAAAAAACGCAACTGCACCACAGCTAAAAAATCCCACTGCCCAGATGTGTCAATGAGACTTCTTATTCACATTTTTCTTTAACGCGGACATAAGCCTATGGGTGAGACTTCCAGTTCATTAGCCACTATAGGAAAATAACGAGAAGAATAACAACATGCAGTAAACAGGAAAACTGTTTGCACTACAAACCAGTGTGCTCATAAGTAAGATACTAATCATTAAAATATGGCAAAACAAACCCATTTGCAGTATCAAGCAGAAAAACAAGCTGTTTTGCATAGCTAAATAACGATGAGACTAGAAGCCAGACCCATAAAATGTACAAATAGCCACGCCCACTCTGACCAGAAGAAAAAGGTGGATAGCCATCTGCTCATGAGACGACACAAACACAGAAATCAAAACACTCCTGACCCCTGGAGGGTGGACAAATCATTACAAAAGGGAAAAAAATAATCAATTAAACTACACACGTCACATTGCCCACAGACTTTACATTCTCTCCTCATCACACAGTGGGTTCTTCATTCCTAATTATTCTGTACACAGTGATATCTATATATTTCCAAATCTATTTGCTCTGACACAGGCCACCGATCTGTCTTTGAATTTTGTGTGTCATAGGAAACAGCTTTGTGCAAAGAGGACAATCAGTGCAGTTTGAATTGATAGCCAATAGTTGGCGCTGTTCTGAATAGCTTGTTATACTTTTACCGCTGTTTGTTCCTGTATTTTTTCGTTTGAGTATTTGTTTCCGTTTAGTTTGTTTCATTGTTTGGTCTGTTTACATTCCCATGCTTGTGTTTCTTGAGAAATAGTTGAGTGTGTGTGTGTGTGTGTGTGTGTGTGTGTGTGTTATTCAGAAGTGAACTCCCTTGATTTATTGTCTTGTTTCTCCCTTATGCGTTTCACACTCAATTTTGACTCCCATTTCTCATATAGCTATTGCCATTAGTATATTTAGTACATTTCACAGCCTAGCCAGAGGTTTTCTTCTGAGACAGTGAAAGCATCACAATTTCACTCATAAAGAGAAATTTTGAACTTATTATAAGCCATCCTCAAGTCACTTTGTTGACTTGCTGCTAAAAAAAAAAAAAAAAAAAAAACTGGTTGGCTGGTTTTATCTGGTGATCCAGCCTGGTTAGCTGACTTTTTTAAAACAGCAGGAAATATTTTCTACAGTGTTTGTGGAAGAAAAATGTGAAGTTGTCAACACAAAGCCAGATCCCTGTTACCATAGTTTGCCATTTATTCACTATGAGGAACAATGAGAATGGCCAAGATGAGTACTTTTTGACTCACAGATACTAGGAAATGTGCATTGTGAAATGAGAATATGCGTACAAACATGTTAGACCAAATATCATCCTAATTAACGTATTAAACAATGTTAAAAATGTATGTGTTCACAGCATACATTGCATCATGAATAAACACTAAGGTTGCCTTAGTATTTTGTTTCATTGTTTGAAGACTAATTATCTGTATTCAGGCTCTGTGTTTCTCATTCAGTATTTTTTCCAATAGGGGGCGATAGAGCTACAGAACAATTTAAAATCTCAAGCTCTTGTACTTCATTAGGAAAAATGTTCAAATAGTGTTCAAATTCTTCACATGGTGTTTGTTTTTGGTCATTATTTTTCTTTTTAATATTATAAAATCATAATGTTCCTAGGTTTGCGATATAAAGTAAACTAAAATCCTCATTCAAGGTTTGAGCATTTTTGTCACTATTTCATAGCCATAATAGGATCTCAGTTTCAAACTGTGACTTTGGGCTTTGCTTTTATTTAAACCTCAGATATAGGACACGGGCTGAAAGGGTTTCACTAGGCTTCTTTATTCAAGGAAGTGTTGGTGTGTGGCTCTGATTAATATTTATTGTCTCATATACTTATGAGACTAACTATCAGCATAGATAATTGTCACTTACGGTACATGGCAAGTTGCACTGGCATAGGCAACTAAGCAGCTGTTGGTAAGATAAACATTAATATACATGGAAGGTGATTTATTAAAAATGGCCCTGTCTTTGTTAATGTAATTTAATGAACTCATACATATGCCATACGCTCACTTTATTTAAACACACATGCTCACTCTATTTACATGACTGTTAGATGAATATTGCAGTACTTCTCTTGAAACATAATTTCTACTGAATTTGCGTGTTTATTGCTCTTCCACACGCTCGCAAACACTTCATTTGGATTCTGTGAAAGTGTCATCGACCTCCAGGCCCATTAAGATAATCTAATGACGTTATTAAATGGCAGCTCCTCTGGCTAGCTGTAGTCTATAGTAGAAACGCTCATCGCTGAGGAATTCACTTTGTCTGTCTGTGTTTAAAGACAGTTATAAGCATTTTAAGCATACCACAGTGACATGTTGCTGTGATCTGGTGTATGGTAGATGGGAGTGTGTGTGTGTCCAGGTTATGTAAGAAACTTGCCTGATATCGTCCAGTGTTTGTGTAGAATAATGTATATTACTGCATTCACATTTTTAAAGACTTCAAAATTTCATCAGTCATTTTGATTCCATCTAAACCCACCTAACTTTCTGTCTTCTAGAGCAGGCATCCTCTAATAGCGCACCACAATCCGGTTCCAACCGGACAGCGAGACATAATGACAACAGTTTAAAGTGAGCAGTGTGTCAAACCACAGAGGAGTACACACCACAAGTGCTCAGGGTCATTTATGGTAATGATCTTTCGGCTTTATGCTCTAGTACACGCCTCATTCAAGCCATTTTTGCTAAATATGTAGAAACACGGTCATCAGCAAAAGTGATACTTGCATACAAAATATGACTCTGTTCATTCAAACCAGGTTTGTGACAGGATGTTGCAAATGTCTTAGCAATGCATATTACTTTTCAAAAATGTGGTTTTTACATATTTACAGTAGGAAATTTACAAAATATCTTCATGGAACATGATATTTACTTAATATCCTAATGATTTTTGGCATAAAAGAAATCAATAATTCTGACCCATACAATTTTTAGCTATTGCTACAAATATACCACAGCAACTTATGACTGGTTTTGTGGTCCAGGGTCATATATATATATATATATATATATATATATATATAGAATTGGGAAAATTATTTGTACACTGAAAAAAAAAACTATAAGTAAATTTACTTCATTTTTATTTGGCAAGTTTTTGCATGAATATTTTTAAGTACAATTTAAGTATGGAATTAAGTAAAATCCAAATCTACGTAACTAAGTTAAGTAAAATTAAGAAAGGGAAATAAGAAAATTTAACTTGTACAGTAAAAGCAATTAAAGCATGTGGTTCACTTACAAACATGTATGGCTCCTTATTGTTTTTAAGGTTATATGTTGACTCAATGTAGTTATACCAAATGAACACAGAGACCTCAATACTTAGCACATGATACACAATGACGGTAACAATCAGATAATAGTTTTTGAGTATGAATGGGTCATTTTGAGTAAAAAATAGACTCTAGATTTTACAAAACAGCAAGTTACTTAACCTAACAACAAAAGCAACCACTAAACAGTGTAAATACATCTTGAAAACAGCAAAAACAATTATTAATTCATGCTTAATTGCATGATGGGAACAACAGGATCATGACTTAAATGTTGACTAGTATTTACTTAATCTTTGTAAAAATAAACAATTCCAAGTAAAATATATTTATATGTCCAAATTTGAAATTCTACAAGCTTAAATTGAGCACTAATATTGAATTTACTCTTTTTTTATTATTATTCTTGCCTGAACTAAATTATTTAATGTAGAAATTACATTTGTTTTTTCTGTATTATTTGCTACACCACAAAATCATATGGCAAGGAAAGACAGTTAAATCATTGAAATCACTAGTTAACTTTGTTTGTTCATGATACGTTATGATTATCATGTATGTTGCTTGTTTGGTTTTAGCCTACTTATTTTAAGCAAAGTATAAAAAAGACTTCTGACTCAAGGGATAGTTTACCCGAAAATTCTGTCATTATTTACTTACCCTCATGTCACAACTACCACATTCAAGGCCCAGAAAGGTAGTAAGAACATCATTAAAATAGTCCATATGACATCAGTATTTCAACTTTAATTTCATGAAGCAACGAGAATACTTTTTGACTTTTTTCCTGATAAAACATCTGACCTTACCTTTTAATATTTATATCCAATTGACAGATTACACAGAGTTTGAGTGACAGGCGATCTGACCAATCATAATGCCGAACCTGCCATTTTTATCTGACAAATAAACCAGAAAAGAGAGTAGATTAACATCTGTGAACTTGAACTTGAAAATTGTGTGCATTGAGGTCTTTCCGCATTTGAAACAAGATACCTTCTGATGTTCAGTCATGCTGATTTCAAGCTATAACTTAATCTTAAACAGAGGCACTACAGTGATCTGTGTCCACACATTAAAGAGTCACAAAGAGCTATTTATTGTTTGAATTCCTTCCAAATACCAAATTCCATACCAAAAGTATCCTGATCATTTATAACTACAGTGGCATGTGGAAGTTTGGGAACTTTTAACAAAATAACAGAGATAATACAAAATGCATGTTATTTTTTATTAAGTACTGTCCTAAATAAGATATTTTACCAAAAATGCATTAAGAACCTGGGGGTCTTCTGGGAAACATGTAAGTATCTTCTGTTGCTTCTGAAGGGCAGAACTAAGTGGGGGAAAAAAAAGATATTTCAACAAAATAAGAAAAATTTAGACATCGTCATCCTTCAACCGTTTTCACCCCCGGCTCTTAATGCACTGTGTTTCCTTCTGGAGCATCAGTGAATATTTGAACCTTTTTTAATAGTTTTTTGTGAGTCCCTCAGTTGTCCTCAATGTCCTCAACTGTTCAGAACAAACTACGGACTCATGAACAACCATCACAAAACATCCAGGTAACCACACACAGTATTAAAAACCAAGGGATCCCAAACTATTATTTTAATAATTTCAGCTATTTTTTTGTCTTGTGGGCTATATGTAAACATCTTTTATGTAAAATATCTTACTCAGGACAGTACTACATAAAAAAAATAACATGCATTTTGTATGATCTCTGTATGATTATTTTGTTAAAATTATTAACATTTTCACAGATTCTTCAAAGGGTTCCCAAACTTTCGCATGCCACTGTATTCTAAAAAAATATTGTCCGTGCCTCCAATCTGAATAAAAGAAAGTGAAGGACTTTAATTGAATACCCCTGTTCTAAAGAATACTAAAGGAAAGATTTGTAAGAATTGTATTGGTCACTCTGTGAACGTTGCAGTGAATAGGGACTTAAAGGGGTAGTTCACCCAAAAATGTAAATGACCCTATGATTTACTCGCCCTGAAGCTATCCAAGGTGTAAATGACTTATTTCTTTAAACCAAATACAATCTGAGTTACATTAAATCATGTCCTGGCTCTTCCAAGAATTTTAATGGCAGTGTGAATGGATGTTAAGATGTTGAAGTCCAATAAAGTGCATCTATCCATCATAAAAAGTACATGCATACATAAGAGAGTGGATGGGCGTTGGCGAACGCGATGACAAATGTGGAATCACAAAAGATTAGACGTATTAAACATGGATTTTTTAAGAAAAATGTCAGAGAATTTTAATATAAGCCAAGAGGAGACTGGTTTTCCTTTGTTGTATAACAAAACTTGGTTCTCGCGAGACTAGCACATTCTCACTACATCGTCCACTGAAACGCCACTCTTTGGTGAACGCTGTTAGTGGAAGCTAGAGATTACGGGTTATAAAGTTTTAAATATGGATATTTTTCATCTGAAAGCAAAATTCACATACACCTAGGATGGCTTGAGGGTGAGTAAATCATGAGGTCATTTTCCTTTTTAGGCTGAACTATCCATTTAAAGCATCAAAAAGGATTGAAAAGTGCCATAATATATGATGATAATGATTCATATCACATGTAGAATATACTCCACATGTTCTGAAGTCTTGCATTATTCAATTTGATCTTTGATTTAGTGAGCCGATCTCGAGAATTGGATCAGGCCAATTTGTAAACAAATCATTCAGATTGATTTTAGGAATGTGGCTCAAATTGAAAAGTTCTGTTTGTTTACGAGTCGGCATCACTACTTCTCTAATGAACTCAAATTTTGGCCTGTTTTTCCAAACATAGCTATCATATTAATTGCTTAAAACTTCAGGTCATACTGACCACTTTTATGATGCTTCTATGCCTTGTGGCGTTATCAACAAATAGCACATTTTGACGTCAAGTAAACGTGTGTGGTCTTCAACTCTCAAATGCACATGTGCAGTGGAACACCAAATAATTTGCCGAATTTACTTTAAGTGCACTAATCCAGTCTCATGCTGTCATAACCAAGCAATTTGCGGCTTTTTCATAAAGTAAACTTTCCATCTACAAATCCATCATTACTCAACAACAAATAGCTTATACCTCAAGTACACCAAGTGTCTACACGTGCGCAGTGGAATCGACACCAAACCCTCTCACCTCAAGTACACTACATTTCCAGCGACACGTGCCTTATGGCATCATCACCAAACAATTTGTTATTTTTCTCAAGAACACTAAACATTTAGGTACACGTGCAAAGTGGCATCATTACCTAGCTTTTACCTCAAGTGCACGAAATGTCAAGCCTCCCATGCCCTGTGGCACCATCACCAAACAATTTGCAGCAAGCTTTTTCTCAAGTGCAGTAGATGTCTTTCTCTGCACCGAAGGAGGAATCAACAGTAAACAATCCACAGCTTTTTTGTCAAGTGCTTTGAAATGTCTAGGTGCATTTGTGCAGTGGAATAAAGATCAGAAAATCTGAAAATTTACCTTAAGTTCACTACATGGCCAGCCACATTACAATGTGGGACCAAAACCAACCAGTTCGTAGCTTTTTTAGCTACATATGCACACTAAGTTAACATGTGCAGTTATAATGGAGTCTAAAATGTGTACATCTGGAGTAAACACTAAATTAGTATTTTTTTCTTTCAGGTCTAGTAGTTGTTGATCAATCCTGTGGTGAATTCACCGCTCTGACCCAGAGAAAGCGGTTTGGTTTGAAATGACTTCTGTGTAAGCAGAATTTCCATTTGCATTGCTAATTTCCAGCTCCACGGGTCCTGTGCAGAATTATATCTCTCATATAGACTTTAGCTTCTAATCATTAATGATTCTTGGCCTTTCACCGATTGTGTGCAGAATAATCACAGAGGAATATTAATTTATTCTGGAGACTACCATGACCCACTTTTTCGTACATGTCAATATGCAATTTCTGAAAAATATGACATTTATATTCCTGAGCCTTTGTTCCATTTTGATGATAATTAAAGCTGTGGAGCTACTCGTTTCCTAAGAGATTTCTTTTGTGTCTTGATGAGCATTGACAGACTTGTAAAGTTATTGTGTTTTTGAAGCTAAATTTAAAAAGAACTTCATAGTTTAAATTCATAAACTGTGATTATTTGATGAATATTTAAAAAGAATTAATCATCATATTTCCATATATTAATGACAAATAATTCAGATCTTCAGTATGAATAGTTTTGTTTATGCATCTTTCTAGTGTTATTTTAGTATTATTTATTTTAATTTTATTATATGTGACCCTGGACCACAAAACTCTTCTTTTTTTCTTTTATGCCAAAAATCATTAGGATATTAAGTAAAAATAATGTTCCATGAAGATATTTAGTAAATTTCCTACTGTGAATATATCAAAACTTTATAATTAGTAATATGCATGGCTAAGAGCTTCATTTGGACAACTTTAAAGGCAATTTTCTCAATATTTAGATTTTTTTGCATGTTGTATTTCAGCCAAATATTGTTCTATCCTAACAAACCATACATCAATGGAAAGCTTACATATTCAGCTTTCAATTTCAAAAAATGACCCTTATGACTGGTTTTGTGGTTCAGGGTCACATATATTTTTGTTTTTCAGTTTCAATTTAAATTTAATAGTTGAATAGTTTTTGAGTCATTTTTATTAGGTTTTATATATATAAAACATATATATGTATATTTCTATTTTTTTATTTATTTTTTTTTTATTTTTTTCAGTTTTAGTTAATATTTCAACTTATTTCATTTCAGTTTTTATTTTTTGGTTAACCATAACACAGATTTATTTCCACATTATTACATGCAGCATATTGAAATCTGGTGCATTTCTGCAGTATACATGCATGTGTCAGGGTTTTTTATCCCAAGTGACTGATATTGCTTTCAAGGTAGATGTTTTATTAATTCGTGTATTTCCTGGAATCAAATTCATGGCCTCTGTGTTGTTCAAGCTAGTGTTGTAAACACAGCACCTATTTATGGTTTGTGCCTCTCAAATCCTTTACTAATGTCATTGCCTCTGTGTAATTCTCTGTGAGATATTGAACACAAACACTCAGCCTCCTGCTTGTAGACGACTGATGGCACATGTTGAGCATCTTTATTTGATGTGAACAGCTAGATGGATTGTGTTAGAGCTCATACCATCTGCTGTAGTCATACGCAGGGTAAAGGAACAGAGATGGAAAGGTTGGTGTGCATGTGTGTGTAGTCGCTCCATAGCGTGAGCTGCCATAATTGAGGCTCATTGCTAAAAATACTGTATACTGCCTTCAATCTATACTTCCTATCAAAAGTGATCACCTTGAAATAATACAACTGCTGAAATCACATATTCACATCGCACGCAACTCTGGAGGAAACCAACTGTGGAAACTGGCAGCCAAGGCAATCCAGCAGCATGTTGGAACCAATTAGACTGGTTGTTTGGTGTGCGTTTATGTTTGCAAGACAGAGAGATTGTGTATTATTAGGGGCCAAGAACTGAATGTGCGTAGGCATCAGTTTCTTGTTTTTTGGGAGTCTAGACAGTCCGTGAAACCATATGGTCATGCTTAATGATTGTGAATGAAAGGGTCTGAACATCAATCTGATCATCCTTAGTATCTCCCACTGAAATCTCTAGTGCCATCATAAGCTCAAATTTGGCTTTTTATCAGCACGTAACATCTGGCCTAGAAACTCAGTTCTGTCTCCTAATTCCTTGGTTCACGTCAAACTCACCAAAGCCAATTTCAACACAGTTCGGTTTTGCTGAAATTGTTTCTCAGTGTCTTAGTAATTGGCAGTGTTGGGAGTAACGCATTACAAATAATGCAAGTTACGTAATCAGATTACCTTTTTAAGTAACTGAAGTAACGCCAGTTACTTCGTTTTCTTATTTATTGACTGACAGCTCTCCTGTCCCCATGAATGATATCTGGAATAAGTGAAGTGCATTTTTTAAACATGATAGCTAGACTAAATCATCTCACTTCAACAAAAATAGATTCAGTATTCCTAAAACTGAATAAAAACAGTAAAATGCAAACTCAGAATATGACATCTTTGATGATCAAGTTCAGCCGTAAAAAAAGGCAAAAAATACTTTGGAAATACACAACATTTGCTTCTTTTATTTATTGCTGTATAATGTTACATTTTCAGAATGGCAGCATAGCTGAAAGGTTTGTTTAAGCTATATTTAAAAAAACAAGCAAGCCCATCCCAGATGAGACAAAGTAACGCAGATACTTTCCATAAAAAGTAACTAAATTAAATGATTAGTTCACTTTCAGAACAAAAAAATTACAGATAATGTACACACCTCCTTGTCATCCAAGATGTTCATGTCTTTCTTTCTTCATTCGTAAAGAAAAGAAAACATTTCATTTCTCTCCATATACTGGACTTTTATGGTGCCCCCAAGTTTGAACTTCCAAAACACAGTTTAAATGCAGCTTCAAAAGGCTCTAAATGATCCCAGCCCATGAAGAAATGGTCTTATCTGTTGAAACGATCAGTTATTTTCAAAACAAATTGACAATTTAGATACTTTTTAACCTCAAATGCTCATCTCGTCTCTGTGATGCGCATGTGTAGTCTGTGTGATCAGGGTCAACGCAGTTAGGGTATGTCGAAAAACACGCTTTCATCTTCAACGTCAATATCGTCCTACAATGCTGTTGTTTGATCTTGTTCACTCTGTAAACACTGCACTGGTGCTTCTGCAGCGATGTAGGATGATTTTTTTTTCCCACATTCTCACATGCAGCAGTGGTTCCCTTTAACTTTCTTTATATTTTAAATTATTTGCCACTGTTTCTAAAAGTGCTTCAGCAGTTTGATATAAGGGCATTTTTAAAAAAATGCTAACAAGTTGCTATTTATACTTTTAAATCATTTGATCTAAAGTTAGGAGCCTAAAAGAGTCTCTTTTGATGTCTGTCTGCAGTTTTAAATGTGGACTTGGATGTCACTGACATTTTGTTGTGTTGAATCAAAAGTAGGTTACCTGCACTGACAGTATTAATATTTAGTAATTTAGTAGCCAAAACCAACTATAAAATATAAAATTTGGATATTCTAGTCTGCAAATTTTGCATTTGATTTGAAAATTTGAACTCATTTTACAATTTTAATCTGATTTTCTCCAAATTTTAGTCAGATTTTGAGAACCAGCTGGCAGCAATACATTTTTCCTATTTAAAACCATTTTGATGTAACATATCAAGTAAACTGACTCTGAAAATGCCAGTCATGCCAATCAAGAAAAGTTTTATCTTGCCAACACTTTGGTTCACACCAAATTTGGCTCAGATATGCCCAAGACATACCTGACAACCCGCCAAGCCTCTCAAGTACATACCTTGTTCTGTTTGACAAGATGTATGTCTGTTTGGCCTATTCTAAATTCATACCTCTGTTTTTGTACCTCTTGACGTTGCCTCATGAATAGCACAATGTAGGTCAACCTTCAGACCTATAGTGCTTTTTGCAGTTGGCCCGTGTAATTGCTTGCAGCTTTTTTATTATGATGGGTTTGTGCTTCAAGATGTTCTGATATTCGCGGGCACCAGGATGTTTCTGGGTTCAGTCTTCATCAAAAAAAAAAAAATACGTTCAGACTTATTCAGGGCATCTGTGTGTATTTTTCTTACGTAAGCGAAATGAAAAACTTGTCCCACATCTTGACCCAAATTCAGAACAGTAAGTTCAATAGTATATACTTGATGTGCGTAAGTGTGTATTTAGGCTCTATTTTCTATACAGTGTCCATGTATATGGTAAATAAACATACAGGCGGGTCTTTGTGATCATGTGTGTGTGGATACCATTGTCTTGGTTTGTTGTGTAGCACTTAAGAAGGCACTCTTACTAGTTCGCAAACAGTAGACGTGGGCTAATATAAGCAATGCTTTCTTCTTTGGATCTCTTTTCATGTTTTTAATCAGTTTAAACTTCAGATGTGGGATTTGAACAAAAAAGCTGAAAATAATCCATTAATGTACAAACTAATACATGCTCAGACTCTTTGATCTCCAAATGAAACTTCCTTTCTACATGACTAGGTATGATACACACACATAAACCCAAAGTGGTAGGTCACATACTGTAAGTCCTGCTCTTCTTCCTCTTAGTTTTTTGTTCTCTCTCCCTCACTTATTCTCTCTCTTTCTCTCCCATCCAGCCATGATTTAAAAGGATTATTATGAGTCTCGCATCAGGGCCAAGCGGTTATGGTTTAAAGGATTAGAGTAGCAGAAGTAAAGAGGGTTGAAGTGTTCCTGCCGGAATTCTCCTCTTTCCTGGATAACAGTTTAGCTTCAGAGATCAACATCAATTTCCTGCCTTTATCCTTTGTTCTGCATCTCGAGACCTTTCAGATGTATACAAAGGTGAACTTCTGTCTTGACCTTGTCCTGAACTTTGTGTTCAACAAAGAATCCTGGAAATGTATATTGCCAACTCCACAACTCATTTTAACATGAATAATAAGAAATGTTTCTTGGCTGCATTGTTAGTTCAAGGGTTAGTTCACCCAGAAATGAAAATTCAGTTATTAATTACTCTCAATTACTCTCATGTCATTCCAAACCTATAAGACTTTCATTCATCTTCAGAACACAAATTAAGATATTTTTGATATATGCTTTATACTTTATTCTTTTTCTTGATATGTATACTTTATTATTTTTGATATATACTCTATTCTTTTTTCTGAAAGATACTTTTTTTTCACAACTACCACATTCAAAGCCCAGAAGGGTAGTAAGGACATAAATAGTCCATGTGACATCAGTGACATCAGTTAATTCTATGAAGCTATGAGAATACTTTTTGTGTGCAAAGAAAACAAAAATATTGACTTGACATATTTAACTTTTTTTTTCTCTTCTATGTCTGTCTACGTTGCATTTTCATTCACCTTTGATTAAAATATGGAAATATATTTCTATATTTGCTGACTTGCGTGCTTACAGAACCCTAAGGGGGCAGCCGTGGCCTAATGGTTAGGGAGTCGGACTTGTAATCAAAAGGTTGCAGGTTCGAGTCCCAGGTCCGGCAGGGATTGTCGGTGGGGTGAGTGATTAATCAGCGCTCTCTCCACCCTCAATACCACGACTGAGATTACTTGCCCTTGAGCAAGGCACCGAACCCCCAACTGCTCCCCGGGCACCGCAGCAATGCAATGGCTCACGTCTCGTCACTTTCACTTTCACTTTCACTAAATGTAACTAGTGTAACGGACCATGTCATATGAGGTCCTACATCCTTGATTTTCCGGTTGTTTTATAGAAAGTATGGAAACTCCAAAGTCACTTTAATATGTTATGCATAGACAACTGACAAATACACAGAGTAGCATTATAACAGAACTTTCAACACACTCAAATGTATCTAGCATGATAAAACAGCGCTGATTTTCTTACATGCGCGTGACCGGAAGAAGCAGAAGCGGTCGACAGTGGCATAATAAATGCTCCACTGCTTCCAATCGCTCCAGCACCCTCGTTTCGCTTCCATGACTTTCAGCCCCACCCTGCTTAATAATTCAGTAACCTTAAGTCCTTAAAACATTAGCTCATCCATGAACATGATTTCTTGCAGGGTCCCGTCAGATTGCATTGGCTGTGGGGATAAAGACAACTCCCATGATTCTACAATCAATCACGGCATCATCAAACTACGCCTTTGTTTCTTCATTTGTTTTAAAAATGCACCCTCTAGCGGCGAAAACTTGCATATTGTCCCTTTAATATTTGTTTTCGATACCATCAGTACATCCATATTGTGCATTTCAATGCATATACAACATAGTTTCATAGTCTTGATCTCAACTGGTGCTGTGGCCTTGAAAGACCTGGCTTGTATGTTATTCTTTGCTAGAGTTTTGATCTCATTTCCGATCTTGAGCTGTATGGTCTGAATGGTGAGTACAGATAAGGTCAGTCGAGTTGGAGCCACGGGTGCCAGGCAGGCTGCGATTCATTTTCCGTTTAGCCATTCGGGTGATTGAACAGATGGTGGTGCGGCCACAGCCTTCTGGAGCTGAACCCATTGACGACAGTGCTGATAATTGTGGACCAAGAGAGGATGTCAAGAATGTTAATCTTTCCCAGCCTTAATAGCCCAGGTTTATACAACTATCACTCAATCTCACCTCAGTCGTACGTATAAAAGGTAGATCACCAAATACAGTCTTTTAGTGGGAAGTAATAAGTGGTTGCAAGTTGCCCAGTATGATCCAGTTGACGTTCAGGAAGCAGTTAGGTGAAATTGTTAGTAAAACCACACCTTCTGGGAATCGCACTTCTGCCTTCCAATAAGCAATTCAGAGCTGTTACAGAAAAACAGCAAGGTACAAAATGTTTTTTTCTTTTCCCGTTGTACAGAAGCATAAACACACTGTTAAACTCTGGAATCCCTACAGCATATATCCCAAGTTCTGTGATGAAACTCTAAATGGTGCAGGCTTAATGCAAACTGATGATATTCACAAATGTTAAACTACTTGACACAAGCTGATTGGTTTATGTTGCATATGCAGCCAATGAGCTTGCTGCTTTAAATATAAATGGCTGGTTAGCATTCACTAAAGCATTTCGCAGCACACTTTCAGAGCATCTCTGACACCCTCCACCTCCGCAGCTCCACCTGTATAGATCTGCTATGGTTTATTATATAACCCATAGCAGATCAGTATGTCTTAAATACTCACAGCACCGTATAGGTGTATGTATTGGCAGTAGCAAGTTCCTGTACTTGCCTTGCAGTAGCAGCAATAATCTACAACAACAGCAATAACCAAAAGCCAGCAGCTTGGCAGATCTATTCCACCAAGACCAAAATAAATTAACATTGTCTTATTACCATTCTAAAATCTTCAGAGAGTTGTAGAATTGTGAATACTGAAGGGAATTTTGCAGTAAATCTTTCTGCAGGTTACACTGATATGCCAGTATGTGGTCAGTCAAAAAAAAGTTTTTCGCAAGATGCAAAAATACGTAGCAATAAGTACATATTACTTCAGTTTCCAACAAAAAATTAACACTAGAGACAGTCAAACAGCGTGTATTTGTTATCATTTTCGTACACGGTAATGATTGCGGGTCCATTTGTTTTGTTTTTTGGACAAACAAACTTGTGTTTAAGAAACACAATAACTAGCTCAGCAGTCAGAGAATTGGACTTAGGATGCGGAATCCTTGGGTACGAAACCTGTGAAAAACATGACTCACGATGAAAGAGCTGAACGATGAGCGAACGAAAAACTAGCTAAAACGGCATGCTTGTGTCTGCATTTTTACATCACGTTCCCTTACTTCATACTCTCAGGTAGGTTTAGGTGTAGTGCAGATGGTACGTTTTTTTTAAAAACATCACAGAGCATTAGAGCTATAGCATGACTCAATGGACATTTCAAGTCACATAAAACGTACCATTTGTATGTAGTTAAAAAAAAAAAAAAAAAGAGCTGTTTTAGCACCACTCAGCGGACATTTCACATCGAACATGTCACAAAACGTACATGGAGGTACATATTTTGCATCTTGCGAAACAGTTCCCAGGGGTACGTTTTTGTCATTAGACCCAGGGTTCCCACAGGTCATGGAATTTCTGGAATATCATGGAATTTTAAAAGGTTAATTCCAGACATTGAAAGTCAGGGAATTTTATATTTATTTTGTCCAAGTCATGGAATATCAGGGATTTTTGTTTGCTGCTTTCAATTTTTGTTTACATTTATCAAAATGTAAATTTTGTATACCGTATTTTGTTTTATTGTGTTATTTCACACATTTTGCCTATTGTTATGGTTACGAAAGCATAAAAATACATTTAAAATAAGTAAATTTTTGTAGAAATAGTACAGAAAAATACAGTTAATTTAATGCGTAAAAAACAAACAAACAAAAGAAGTAGTGTATAGGTGTGTTTTGTACTAAAAAACATCTGTGATTAAGTAAATAAAGCTTGCAAATGGATGGATCCGTTCATTATAAGTCATGGAAATTCAGCTTATTAGTCAGTGAAAGTCAGGGAAAAGTCAGGGAATTTGACGTTTGGCTTGGAGTGGGAACCCTGTAGACCAGTTTGACAAACACACTGATTCATTCAAGAATAAAGCACTTAGCTATTTATTAACATCTTGTTTATTGAGATTGCTGGTGTGAATATCAGCAAAGCACAGCATTTCATACATTGCACCATTTCAACAATATTTACTCTATTTTAGATTTCCTATTACCTCATATCCTCTATGTTAATGAGTTTAATGATATATTTTATGTTTATTGTGGCTTTGGGGCTCGCCAGGTCGTATTACTCAGTCATTTGGTCAATAAACAATTTTTGATTGCAAATTTCCCAGTCTCCTCTCAGTCTCCAAGGCTTGAGATTTAGCCCTGCTACCCACTTATAGAACTCCTCCAGGGAGAAACTATGGAAAACTTCCCTAAAACAAGACCCTTGGTGCTGGTGAAGTGTAAAGTATGGAATGTTGGAATATTGTTTGCCACTTCTGGAATGCCGAATGCGAGCCAACAGTGCTGTTGATTATTTGAAGGTGTTGAAGACTCCTCGCACTGCTGACAGAGCTGGTTGAATAATGTAAGGTTGCTGCCAACCTGATGGACTGCCAATAGCATTATTTTTGGCATCTCTCAAACTATAATGATTTTCAGAGTGTTTTCCAAGGACATGGTGCAAGAGGATCTCCAAAGAGCACAGTGATTTGTGTAATGAGGAAGTTTTGCAGTTTCTTTAAAAGTCAAGTTGTCACTTTTCATTGACTAGATGGCATCTCTCTTCCTCCTTCACAGTTTCTACAACAATTTCTTCTTTCTTAAACACTTGAGTGTGCATCTGAATAGCATTATTGAGTTATATAATGTTCTGTTAGAGATTAGCTTCAAGAATGTTGTGCTGAGAGAGTGAAAGACTCGGCATCAGTCTGTCGTTAGAATGGGAATGTGTGGCGTTTTTCTGTCATTTAAACAATTGCCTGAGCCAGGCTTAGATTGGTCTTGTGTTTTCCGCTGGATCTTGATAAGGGGATCAGCGGCCAAGTGTGGAATTTTGGTTTCGGATTTTAAACATTTTAAGCTCTCATATCTTTAATTCTCATAGCTATGGCTTTCAACGGCTTGTGGACTCTGCTAAACATAGTATTAAAGATTCTTAACCCCTGTCGCTAACAAAAAGAACCATGTTATTTGGGATAGTACATGTAAATGTAAATACCCATGGTGAATTATGAGTTATGAGTGCAGCCTGCTTTAAATTTGATTCAATAAAATGTGTACTATGAAATCATGACAAGAAACATAATTTAATTGAGTTGTCATTGCCAGCTGCTCACAAAATTAGCATACCACACAACCAGTGTAGATTAAATGACAAACAATGGTTGTTTTAGTAAATGAAAAACACAGCGTGAGCAGTGTAGTCTGATTCCTGATCCAGTGGCTCACATGAGCTGGTTCATTCAGTAAATGAGAAACATACAGCATGACTAATGTAGCCTGAAGAATATAGTCTGATTTTTAAACAAATGACTCTTATGAGTAGGTCTTTTAATGAATTGTCCAAAAAGACGAGTTTTGAATTAATCTGACGAATGCTTCACCAAACTGCATCCACCAAAACTGTTTCTTATACTGACCTGCAAGTTATCTTTATTTTCACCGGTGTCAAATTGAATTCAAATTTGTCATTTTTATTAGGTAATAGTATAATAATTACAGAATATTTTATAAAACACTTCTCAAAGAGTGTCCACCTCAGCATGCTTGTCATTCAGACCGCTGCATTACTCTCTCTTTCGCTTTTTTTACAGTGCTGTGTTTGAATTCCATTAGAATATGCAGCAGCATTCTCAGGTCCGAGCCAGAATTCCGTTGCGGATTAACATTATACAGAGATATTCTTCTTTTGTTCCCAGGCCAGGAAGACAGTGCTTTGATTCACAGACTCATATATATACAACGCATGAATGCACACACGCATATCCTGCTCTTTATCACCTTTTTAGTCCTACTACTAAATCAAGCATTGCTATTAATAGTGCCAGAGACTGAATTCCTCTCAAAGAGGCTTGAGACTGAAGCTGGTGTGGCTATGTGAGGGAGAAAAGAAGGAAGTTTATTAAGGTGTCTACATTCCTTGGAGGATGGAACCAGTTTGGTTGTTAGGGAGATGGCTCTGTTTAGTCCAGTTTAGTAGACATTATTGTGTTCAGGAGACTGTTATGTTACTATCTGTGGGGGGAATGAAGTAAAGGAATGTTCTTTTGTATTGTCAGACTCTTTCCACCTGCATTGATTACAGGGTTTATGATTCACCATTGTGTTATTTGAATAGATAGCAATGAACAACAGGTACATGTAATCAGTGGCATAAATATCAGTCTTACTAAAGCAAGTACAAAGTATTTATGTTTGTGTGTGTGTGTGTGTGTGTGTGTGTGTGTGTGTGTGCATCAGTGGTTCAATCATAAGCTATGAGAACACTTTCTGTGTGCAAAGAAAACACATGGTGAACCTGCACCAAAGACTGACATGTAACAGAAGAAATGGTTAAATAAAGTCATTATATTTGTTTTCTTTGCACACAAAAAGTCTTCCTGTAGCTTCATACAATTACAGTTGAACCACTGATGTCACATGGACTATTTTATCGATGTCCTTACTACCTTTCTGGTCCTTGAACGTTGCATTGCTGTCTAGGGTCGGAAAGCTCTCAGATTTCATCAAAAATGTCTTGACTTTTGTTCTGAAAATGAACGAATGCTTATGGGTTTGGAACGACATGAGGGTTAGCAATTAATGACAGAATTTTCATTTTTGGGTGAACTATCTCTTCAAAGTAAAATTCATGATTCTTTGGGATGAATTGACATGTGTTCATTTCTGTTGGTGCAATATTTGTGTATGTTGCTGATACAACGTTAGCTGATAAGGAGGCCATTTTTCCGTCCCCCAGAATGATTTTGTTAGCATGGAAAGTCTGGAAGCCATTTTTGGAAATGGTGATGTGTTGTTATTTTTTTGTGTGTTTGGGAGAACACAGAATCCTTCACAGAATTCAAAGAATCCTTCATTGTTTGGTTTCCAGGAATTTGTATCTGCCATTTTCCATGGTCATGACTATTTTACAAGGTTGTATTTGGTCACAGTTAACAGGCGCTTTCCATTTTCCACATTATGAAGGACTTGATGGTGTTTTGCCGAATGCATGTTTGTGAATGCTGCCGTTCAAAGGCAAAATGCAGTAACTACACATTGCACCAAAACTGAGTTACAGTGTAATGGAAGATGCAGCTGATCATTTCTTACATATAGAGTGGTGGAACTATGACGTCACTTTTTAGGCAAAAACCCGGAAGCGAGTTAGCATTTTAGCACTTCCGGTTCCATCGTCCCAAAGTCAATGGGTTTTTTGAATGGGATTTTGGTTAAATCCCTTAAATAAGGTCTGTGGTTAACACAAGCTCACTCTACTTTCACGTTTTATTCTACGACATAAAACACACTAGTTACACCACGCTCGTGATTTTTTTAAAACTGTTACGTTCATTTAAAAAGACGGTTGCTAACAAGTTGCTAAATTGGACTACAGGCGCTGTCTGTCAGAGAAGTTGATCAATTTATAGTACTTTATCATTTTTGTATAATTTGTAGTACAGAATACTTGTAGAATAACCAATTACTAATTTTCCGTATTTTATATTGTTGTTCAACAATGCTTTTGTGTGTGTGTGTGTGTGTGTGTGTGTGTGCCACAAGTTTCGTATGGAAGATGCTCGTTTTATTACTGAACCATTGGAGACTCTGTGTTCGTATCATAAGGTAAACTCATATTACGAATATTCCATGTAAACACCACATTTACCGGCTTTATGTGGTCGCGGTGAAACTTTAATAATGCATAGTGTTGAAGCCACATTAAAATGAAGTGTTTACGGCCATATGTCCGTGGCACGGAAAGATTTTACTCCTGTTGGCAGAAAGACTGTGGATTTTCTAGAAGCAAGGATAAAATAACATTTTGTGTAACCACCCTAACAAAATGATAGCTGAAACGTGGTACTTTTTGTAACTAAATTAAAATTAATTTTACCATAATAAAAAAATTGCTCGCTCTGCTATTTAATAATTTCGCATTAGATTTGTATTAAACACTACGTGGATATTTGTTTTTCATTTAAAATATTCCTATCAATTAAGGATTTATTTACTTTTAATGCACCTTATTTCGAAATGTACAGAAATACGTGGTTTCGTATGTGTTTTAGTTATGATTGTTTCATTTATTCACTCCTGCGGTTTATTATTAATGTTTAATTTCAGTTTTAGTTTGGATCTAGTTTTGTATTTATTTCAGTTTTATATGAAAAGGTTCATGTAACGTGGAATAAAATTCATCCACAGAGTAAATCCCTTTCACTGAACATATTTTAAAAATAAGTTTGAAATAGTTGTTGGAAGCATAGCGGTAGTTCGTTTATAGCCTAAGTTTACCTTTTTAGTTCTGCCGTTTGTATTTAGGCTCCAGAATTCATACAAATTATATTATATTGTGAAATTTATCTAGATGGACAAAACATGTACATTTCATGAACTATGGTTGAACACAGAGCTTATTTTTTGCGATAATCCAAAAGCCTATGGGAAAATCCTACTGGCTTTTTGAACCAGTGCAATGCTAACCGTTGATCGGCCTACAAGGTGACGTCATAGTTCCACCACTCTATTGTGATGCACGTCTTAGTGAACCAGACTATTAAAGACTATTGAACCGTTGATAGAAGGTTATGATTGTGTGGAGATATATTTATATGCATTGTACGCTATTTGTGATTATAAGCTACTGTTATATAGTATATTTAATAATATTATATATTACGGTGTGTCTTTCTACTAACGTGACTTTTTTTATGTTTTTTGGCTCTGATGCAGAATGAGTGAGCAGAAAGTAACAAATTATCGTTTCAATACAGTTTTTCCTCTCAAACAATTGTACATGTGCATCCAAAGACTATTAAATACTCAGAGCCATTGAGAATCAGAGTTGCGACACGCTTTGATCTCGCCGCCAAACAGTCACATGATTCATGGAGCGCTCAATAGTTCCAAACAACTCTGCGCTGTCAATGTGTTTTAATGGGTTTAAGTAGGATAGACAGCAGTTTCACTATATTTGCAGCAATTTTGAGTAATTATTGACACATAATGTGCATTGATTGTTTTACAGTCGCATTTTATTCCGGGGAGTGATAAAGAGACAGCATTAATATGTTCTCATACTCTTCGACAGTCAAATGCGACCAAACACCTTAAGTGTAACTTTTATTCAATTAAATAATTGTAATATATAGTTCAGTTCTCTTTAGTTAATATTTTGAGGAGATTTTTGTACTAAATAATGTGTGCAATAATGATCCTGACCATTTAAACGATTACATTTTCTAATATAGTATTTATATTACAGTTAGTGTAGTATTTAGGGTTAAATACACTTGAATGTGCATTTGGACATGATCAAACACTCATTTTTTTATAGGTTTCGATTTAACGATTTAATTACATTACATTTAGACATTTAGCAGACGCTTTTATCCAAAGCGATTTACAAAGGAGAACAATGGAAGCAATCGAAATCAACAAAAGAGCAACAAAACATGCAAGTGCTATGACAAGTCTCATTTAGTCTAACGCAGTACATGTAGCAAGGATTTTTAAAGTACATAATAAATAAAAGAAAATAGATGGGGGGGGAACAAGCTAGTGTTAGAGGCCTTCTTTTAGCTTTTTTGTTAACTGTAAAGAGAGAAACTAGTGTTAGTAGTGGTAGTGTTTTTGTTGTTGTTGTTGTTGTTGTTGTTGTTTTTGATTTTTGTTTTTTGAGAAAACAAGCAGTAAGTAAATGGATAGAGTACAAATCTAAAAGACCATAATTTAAAGAATAGAATTAGAAAAGATTAAAAATTTAAAAAATGACTCGTTATTTTATGATATTCACATATACAACATAAGTGAATATTACAAAAGGCAAGCAAATATGGCATTTAACATAATATAAAAGTTTAAAATAATGTAATAAAAAAACACGACAACCAATTGCATTCAGCATACATTTTTATTGTATTTCTTGAATGCAGCCTATACTGAAACTCATTCAACTTCCTACAGGGAGAGAAAGATTGCCAAAAGACTAAAAACTTACAAAGTTTGCTTTGTAAAATACCACTACTGGCCAGCTTTCCGAAAGGTCAACTGATGCATTAAAATGTCAAAAAATGCAGTCATTTCTTAAATTTACCAGCAACTGTGCTTGACTGAACTATTGGTTGTTTGGAACTATTGGCCGCACCATGACACACATTACTTCTGCATTCCTCAGTTCCTATGGAAGCCTATGGGAGTGTCTCAACTCTGTTTCTTAATGGTTATGAGAATACCCAAGATGTGTTTTGGAGAATTTGATGTTTCCTCATTCAAAGAGATAGGAGATGCGCTTGCATGCCCGAGATGCATTTCAAAGATGGCCGCTGAGTGGAATGACTTTCTTTAAAGGGACTTTGGTACATCTTAGTGAAACAAACTATTGAAATCAGAAATACAATTTTGAAGCCATTTTTCACAGGTGCTACAAATATTTTCATATACTCTTTTATTATTTTATCCTTTAGCAGCAAACTCCATTAAAGAAGTTGACTTCCAGAACAAAAATGTACAGATAATTTTCTCACCCCCTTGTCGTCCAAGATGTTCATGTCTTTTTTTCTTCAGTCATAAAGACATTGTGCCCCCGATTTTGAACTTTAAATGTAGCCTCAAAGGGCTCTAAATGATCCCAGCCGAGGAAGAACTGTCTTATCTTGTGAAACTATTGCTTATTTTCTAACCTTACATGCTCATCTTATCTAGCTCTGCGTCAACTCTGTGTATTCCAGTTCATGACAGTTAAGGTAGATTTTCTTCTCCAACTTCAAAATCGTCCTACATTGCTGTTTTATACCTTTTTTGTATATTCACTTTGGCAACACTGGGTCAGTACTTCTGCAGCGATGTAGGACAATTTTGAAGTTTTTCAACCTACCCTAACTATCTTGAACTGGAATACACAGAGTTGACACAGAGCTAGACAAAATGAGCATTTGAGGTTAAAAATATATATATTGCCAAGAAAAGAACCAAACATTTCGCTAGTTAAGACCCTTCTTCCTCGGCTGAGATCATTTAGAGCCCTTCAACACTGCGTATAATCTGCATTTTAGAAGTTCAAACGCGAGGGCATCATAGAAGCCCACTATATGGAGAGAAATCCTGAAATGTTTTCCTCAAAAACATAATTTCTTTATGACTGGATGAAAAGGGGGTGAGTAAATTATCTGTAAATTTCTGTTCTGGAAGTAAACTTCTCCTTTAAGCACATCTTGATGTGCAATTTCTCAGTAGAGTGAGTTCTGCGTAGGCGACTAACCTTGTTCACCTTTGTCTCATTACATCTCATTAAGAGTGTACAAGGCCATATTTTACACACAGATTCACTTGACAGACTATGCTTATTTGAGTCACACGTGCACCTTTTGTTCTCTGCTGTGTCTGGTATCTTTCTAATCAACTGTCTCCATTTGGAGGTCATGTACTCTGTTGTTTGGTCAATGCAATGAAGATCTAGGGTGTTTGTTTGAGTGTTTATGAAGTTAATCTTCAGTTCTCTGTTTAATATACAAACATTGTAGGGTGTTACGCACACACCGTCTGTGTTTCAAAGGCAAGGGCTTGCGTGAGACGAGAATGTGGGGGATATGCACACGTGTATGTGTGTGACTCTTGTCTGTTCTCACACCAGCACCTGGCTGGCTCTCAGGGTTTGGTGTTAAGATCACCATTACCATCTAAACCGCAGCCAACACCTACTCGCATCGCCGCGCTGTTTCTTTTGGCACAGGGTCAAACGACCGTCTGTGGCTACACGAACAAACACACACACATTACATATGACTGTCTGCTGCAGATCTCTTGCAGTTTCTTAGTCAGGAACAACTGTTGATGGAAGCATATAATTGTGTGCATTTATATGCATTATACCCTATTTGTTACTTTTATATGTGACCCTGGACCACAAAACCAGTTGTAAGAGTCAATTTTTTTAAGTTTGTACGTTATGAAAGCTTAATAAATAAGCTTTTCATTGATGTATAGTTTGCTAGGATAGAACAATATTTGGCCGAGATACAACTTTTTGAATATCTGGAATCTGAGGGTGCAAAAAAAATTCAAATATTGAGAATATTGTCCAAATGAAGTTCTTAGCAATGCATATTACCAGTGATGGGGCTAACGCATTACAAGTAACGGAAGTTACGTAATAATATTACTTTTTTCAAGTAACTAGTAAAGCAACGCATTACTTTTTCATTCCCAAGAAAACATCTGAGTTACTTTTTCTTTATGTATTTAATCCCATTTTATTAACCAATGACTTTGCTGCTGACCTTTGTTGATCCAGTTTAACCATACACTGCAAAAATACTTTTCTTACTTAGATTTTTTGTCTGGTTTCTAGCCAAAATATCTAACAATTCTTAAATCAAGAAGGAATTTCTAGACAAGTAAAAATTATTTTCTTGTTTTCAGAAAAAACAAGTCAAATTTAAGTGAGTTTTTGCTTAGAACATCTGCCAATGGGATAAGCAAAAAAAAAATTATTATTATTTTTTAAATGTCAAACAGAAAACAAGAGTATTTTGCTTACCCCTTTGACAGATTATTTTGTTTGTTTCAAGCAAAAACACTTAATTCTGACTTGTTTTCAGAAAAAAAACAAAATAATAATTTTTACTATAATTTTTTATAATTTATAATTCACTTCATTTCATTTTGGTGTGAAAGGGCTTTTACATTTGCTAAGAATCCAACTTTTTTACATTAAAAACAAACAAGCAAGCCCTGCCCAGATTTAAAAAGTAACGCAAAAGTAATGTAATGCATTACTTTCCATAAAAAGTAACTAAGTAACATAATTAGTTACTTTTTAGGGAGTAATGCAATATTGTAATGCATTACTTTTAAAAGTAACTTTCCTCAACACTGCATATTACTAATCAAAAATTAAGTTTTGATATATTTACGGTAGGTAATTTACAAAATATCTTCATGGAACATGATCTTTACTAATATCCTAATGATTTTTGGTCCATACAATGTATTGTTGGCTATTGCTACAAATATTCCTGTGCTACTTATGACTGGTTTTGTGATCCAGGGAAACATATGATATAATAGTATTATATCTTAAGGTGTGTCTTTCTTCTGACGTGACTTTTTTGTTTGTTTGTTTTTGTTTCTTTTTTTTTTTTTTTTTTTTTTTGGCTCTGATGCAGAAATGGCTTCCATGGGACAGAATGAGCCATTTCAATACAGTTTTTCCTCTCAAACAAAGTTTTCACTATAGTTCCTGACTGTGTGTAGCACCTACAACTCTGCACTATCTCTGCCTTGTTTAATTTAGTCTGATTTTAACAGTTTGAGTGTTGCTGTTTTGTGAACTTGTCACAGTGTATTTCAGGCTTTGCAAAGAGACATTTATTGAAGGATCAAGCAGTTATTCTGGACTTGAAAATACTACTTGCGCAAAGTGCTGTATCTTATTGCAAGTATGAAAAGGTCTTTAAGGCACAGCAGAAAAAAGGGGTGGAAAATTGTCATTAAAAACTCATTTAGAACTAGTTTTTGCCAGATTAGAAGAAAATTCATCTATAAAGAGCTGTATGAAATGAATTAACCCTTTTGACAGATTCTCTTTTGTTTTATGAAATGGTTTATAGCTGCACATCTTAAAAGTTAACTCTCACTAAAACACACTTATTTTAGTTACTAGTTGTTTTACCTTTTTAGATGCCTTGATTTTCCTCAGGCATGTTATATTTACCATGCCTTTCCATCTCCCGGAAAAACAAACATTCACATCCGAATCTGCCTGCATCCCTCTATCCTTATCTCCCACGGAGCTGTCAGGAGCGACAAAGCAAGAGAAAAGAGCAGAAACAGAAGAGGCTAAATAGCACGCATTTGGCGGGAAGAAAGAAAACAAGCAGCTCAAAACAAACAGCCGACAGGCTAAATATGAAACCAGTTATATTTGGGCTGACATTAAATATGGTCACAACAAACAGAGAGAAGAGAGGCTGACTCACACACTCACTCCCTTTTATATGTTTTGATATGAAGCTTTAAATCAGATTTTCTGGAACCGTCTAGAATGAAAAAAAAAAAAACACTTGTTGCAATCCGAGGCTTTGAGAACTCAAGAAAGACATCTTTGTGCGGCTCCTTCAGGCCGAATTAACATGTTTATCCTTATAAATATTTACACCAAATGCATATTTACACAAACACACACATACACAGTTGTTTGTGTTGGGGTTGCCCCAATACGTTTTACGTGGAGCGAGTTATATAATTGCAGACACACACACATTGCAAGAACAAAGGGTTCACAGAGCAATATTTTACTCTCGAAGAGCATCCATCCACTCTTACAAAGCCTTTATGTCCTATATGTCTTGCTGCACTGAACACAGAATGACACGTTTACAGTAAACATCGCAAGTGAGTGTATGCAGACCAGACTGTGTGTAACACAGAAGCTTAAATTGATAGTTAGTGCTAGTCTCAGAACGCATTGCATAACCACTGTGCATGCATTTATAAAAACAGAAATGTTAATGATGGGGCTCAAGTCATAATTAAAAATGAGCAGAGTGGATGTCAAAAAGACTTTAGGACTGAACATAGACTTTTTCATCCTGTAGTCTTACATAAGTGTACTGCTCCTCTCAAGCCATCCATCTGCGGGTTTGGCAGGTCCAGAGGGGTTCAACTGGCAGAGCTGAAAGTCTTTTTCTCAGGTGTGAGATTGTTTAGATCTGGTTGAGGGATGGGCGGCTCTCTCATTACCCAGCTCCTGCATTCCACAGCTGGTGCAGGATGGTGTGCCAGCCTCACCCACCCATGTTGCTGTTCTGTCCTCCATTTGTCTTCTGATTCTGTCTTCGCTTTCAGCACCATCAGTGCAGCTGGAATGACAACAAAGTTTGTTTTTGTCGAACGCCTTTGTTCACGTGTTCTCCCCTAAATGAAACTGAGACGTTCTCTCTCACTCTCGCCGTCTCTCGCTCTCTCATTCCCCAGTGTCTGAGTTTAGTGAGTGCATATTAAATTTTGATTAACTCTGCAATGAAAAGAGCTTTTGTCCTCTGATTCCTTTTTTAGCAATACAACTCAATCTAGTATAGTTTGTAGTATATACTTATAACGTTGTATGCAATATTAAATTCTACTGGTGTATTTTTGAAGAGTTCAGATGCAAAAGCATTTCAAAAAAGCATTTTTGTTAGGCTCTGATGTATAGGTTTCTAAGTATTTGATGGATGTATGTGTCGAGAGCATTCCCTCAGTATCGTTATCTCATTTTTGAACCGAGATGGCTTTTAGCTGGTTTTGCATCTGAACTTTTCATTTATTAACAGTATAATTTAGCACAGTTTTCAGTATTATATGTGACCCTGGATCAAAAAACCTTTAAGTAGCACAGGTATATTTGTAGCCATAGCCAAAAAGTACATTGTATGGGTTAAAATTATCGATTTTTCTTTTATTCCAAAAATCATTAGGATATTAAGTGAAGATCATATTCCATGAAGATATTTTATAAATTTCCTACTGGAAATATGTCAAAACTTAATTTTTGATTAGTAATATGCATTGCTAAGAACTTCATTTGGACAACTTTAAAGGCAATTTTCTCAATATTTAGATTTTATTAGCACTCTCAGATTCCAGATTTTCAAATAGTTGTATCTCGGCCAAATTTTGTCATATTCTAACAAACCATACATCAGTGGAAAGCTATTCAGCTTTCAGCTGATGTATAAATCTCAATAAAAAAATAAAAAAAAATTACCCTTATGACTGGTTTTGTGGTCCAGGGTCAGATACGTATATAGAAATAAATATGTACACTGTAAACCCGAACAGTGAAATTAATTAAATGATATGAGTTGATTTCACTCAAATAATAATGAAAGTTTATTGGACTTAATTGAAATAAATTCTGTAAACTCAAAATGTCATTGTAGTAAGCTGAACTTAAAATGATTGAGTTTTCTAGTTCCCAGCATGCTTTGCATCAGACAACATGGAAAATAAATGTTGAAATTAAGTGTTATTTTGTGTGTTTTTGCACAAGATTAATGTAGAGAGACATAAGTTAGTACTTAAATGTTGTGTTATGTTAGGATTTACATAAGTTTCTCTTATGTTGGTTTTGTAGTGTTACCGTTGTGGTAAAGAGTAGAGCCTGTGGTTAGGTTGAGGATGGACAGTAACTAAAAAACTTAAACTTAAAAAAAATGAGTTTAAAAATAAAATTCATCCACTCTTTCCTAATGTTGGGAACAGATGAAAGTCAATTCAAAGATTGTGTTTTTGCACTTCTTGTCTTCTGAGCCATCTTTATCGTTTGGTTTCTGCGTAGATCTGCATTTACCTCTCTAGTTATTTAATTACGACATGCGTGAATCAGTGGGCGGGGCTAAACAGGCAGTGATGTAGAAACAGGTGTTGATCTTCTTCTGCGGCAGCATTATTTAGCCACACTATTTCATCATAAAGTAGCACATTGCGTTTTGGCAGACTTCAATATAAGCTGATTTTAGACTTTCGAGAAAGTTCTGAGTTCTAAAACTTACAAGATGTTTTTATAGTGCAGTGACCACTTGTATGTCAAAAGATCAAAGGCCCTTTAATGTGTCATTGTTGAAAAAAAAAAAAAAAAAGTACTGACTCAAATTAGTTTGATGCTGCCTTGGAATTCCACAACAAGAGTTGTACCATTTGTAACATTGTGAAAACATACGTTTCTATGTGAAGAAAGCCAGAAAGAGTGATTGTTCCATGAACATTGATGTAATGTTCAGGCATTCATCTGTATCTGTATGTGTGTCTGTAGGAGTCTCAGGCCCTGAGGAGCTGACAGTGGAGCGTGCTCACTCTGCCCTGGAGAACATGTTTGACACACTGAGGGGAGTCAGTCACGCCCGAGACCACCTGAAGCACTTCAGCTCTGTGTACACTGCCAGTGATGGAGCACACCAGGTCAGTGACCCTCGAGTGACGTGTAGATAACATGCAATTTATGTTTTTCAAACACGCAATGCTGCATAATAACATTTAGCTGGCCTCCCTAAAACATGAATCTAAAAAACTTCAGCTAAACCAACTCTCAGATATCCTCCTTGTTTCGGAGTCTCAAAGCTGAAAATACTTGTATTGAGTGTCCAAAATTGTACTTGCTAAGCCCCAAATTAGAGTTGATGGACAATGGAATAAATAATAAATAAATAAAAATATGAAAGATCCAAATGTGCATAAATTTTGTCAATACTGAGAGAAAAAAAATGGCATAGATACATTTGAGGTTGAAAGTTTACATACACCTTCCAGAATCTGCAAAATGTTAATTATTTTATCAAAATAAGAGGGATCATACAAAATGCATGTTATTTTTTGTTTAGCACTGACTTGAATAAGATATTTCACATAAAAGTCGTTTACATATAGTCCACAAGAGAAAATAATAGCTGAATTTATAAAAATATTTTTGGTCAAAAGTTTACATACACTTGTTTCTTAAAACTGTGTTGTTACCTGAATGATCCACAGCTGTGTTTTTCTTTTTATTTAGTTTTAGTTGTTCATGAGTCCCTTGTTTGTCCTTAACAGATAAACTGCCTGTTGTTCTTCAGAAAAGTCCTTCAGGACCTTCAGGTCCCACAGATTATTCGTTTTTTTCGGCATTTTTGTGTTATGAAGCCTTTCCAACAATGACTATGATTTTGAGATCCATCTTTTCACACTGAGGACAACTGAGGGACTCATATGCAACTATTACAGAAGGTTCAAATGCTCACTGATGCTCCAGAAGGAAACACAATACATTAAGAGCCAGGGGTGTAATATTTTGAAGAGAATGAAGATGTGTACATTTTTCTTATTTTGCCTAAATATCATATTTTTTTTTTATTTGGTACTGCCCTTCAGAAGCTACAGAAGATGCTTGCATGTAAACCTTCTTTAATAGTTGTATACGAGTCCCTCAGTTGTACTCAGTGTGAAAAGATCATTGTTGGAAATACACAAAAAAGCTGAAAAACCAAAGAATTTCGAAACAACGGGCAGTTTACCTGTTCAGGACAAACAAGGGACTCATGAACAACTAAAACTAAATAAATAAATAAATAACACAGCTGTGGATCATTCAGATAACACAGTTTTAAGAATCAAGTGTATGGAAACTTTTGAACGGGGTCATTTTTATAAATTCAGCTATTATTTTCTCTTGTGGACTATATGTAAATGTCTTTTATGTGAAATATCTTATTCAGGTCGGTACTAAATAAAAATAACATGTATTTCTTATTCCTCTTCATTGTGGTTGAATAATTAACATTTTGCAGATTCTGCAGGGTGTATGTAAACTTTTGACCTCAACTGTGTTTTATATCTCTTTTGTAATTGTATTTTTACTTATTATGTATTTATATTTTATTTCTGGATAGTGGGTTATGATTTATTATTTACACCTTTATTTGCATAGCTTTGTATTGTAATTTATTTATACATCCTTGGTTATGTATTTATTTTATTATCAAACATACTGGGTTGAGTGAAATACTAGATGTTCGGAGTGTGTTCTGTACTGCTTATGTTTTGATATAAAACCACAACATAATGAATAATTTAAGTTCAGTTGTGCAAATCATAATCTTATCTTGCTAATTGAAGTGCTGTGAATGATTCAAGTGAAAAAACATCTATTAAATACAACATCTGTCACAATGGAAAAAGCAACCAGAATGCAGACACATTTTTCCCAGAACTCCAATTGGCAGCACATATGTTGATTTCTTCTCAATATGAAGAAATCATCATGTTTTCATAATTTTATTGAGAAGAAGAAACTGGTTAGTTTTCTGAATAATGCTGCAAGAGACTCTTTAGTTAAAACAGTTTGTTTGTACCCTGTGTATATTTAATTAATACAGTGTATTTAACACAGAATGTAATGTGAATGTAATTCATACAGATATTTTAATAATTCTCTGTCCTGTTTCCTGATAGGTAGCATCTTACTTTTACCTAATTGTATTGATGCAGGACCTGTGACAGACTGTGTGTGACTGTCTTTCATTACTGGAAGCTGGAGTGCGTCACAGCCTTTTAACCATACTGTATGACAGAACTGAACATCCACTCTTGTACATCTGAGAGCGTTTCATACACTCTTGTGTGCATTTGTGACAGACAGTGAAAGAAAAAGAGCCAGGCTGAGGGACAGAGGGGAAAAGAGCTGATTATGTAACACATAATGTCTTCTTTTCCTAAACAGAGAGCACTTGCAATCTGGTCATTCAGAGATGTTCCTGCTGGTTCAGTAGTTTTTAGTAGTTTTATTCATTAGTGTTGGGGAATAATTAGCTCAAAGTAGTGATGCTTAGTAACTCGTTGGTTTTTAAAAACTCAGTGTCTACTACACAACCTGACAAGAGCTTCAGTCTTAAAAATAGTGTTGCTTTTTGTGTAACATGCATTTTCTATCAAGCTGCAGTCACTAAGGATTTATAGTTAGCTTCTGTTAGTTAGTAGTTTGTAGGCGAGCAGACTACTTTTTCAGGAGAGGAGCTTCACAAGTTGAGCTGTTTTACATGATCACAAGCCTGTAACTTGGCAAGCTACTGTATCACTGTCTGTTATTGATGGATTTTTCATTTAATTGCATTTTAGTTATAGTCAAAATACTGCGTTCTGAAGTTTG
Source organism: Cirrhinus molitorella (assembly GCA_033026305.1). NCBI lineage: Eukaryota > Metazoa > Chordata > Actinopteri > Cypriniformes > Cyprinidae > Cirrhinus > Cirrhinus molitorella. Next base: position 4,253,757 of record CM065133.1, on the reverse strand, counting down.
TTAGTTTTAGTCTAGCTTTAAAGCAGCCTTAATCATATTGGGCCATGTTGATCTGTAGAGTTGTTTTTCACAGACGGAGTGTTATGAAACCCTCACATCAAAAACTCTGCACCGCTGTGTTCATGCTGGGGATTGAATTGCAAATCCTTATTTATTGCCAGTGGACTGCATCTAATTTTTGCTTTATCTCTTTTGTTTTTGATAATGCAAGAACATATTGTCCTAGTATTTTGCCATCAGAAATCAATTTTTGATTTGTTCTCTTGATTTCGCTTCGGAAATACATCAACAAATCACACTGCTCTGCTAGAATGAGTTATCAGGAGAAACGCAGTTGGGAAGAAAAGCTGTTTGCCAGCTGTAGGCCTCAGATTACTTCTGTAGATATGCAACGCTTCAACGACTTTGAACCGAAGTAAATGATAAGGATGTAAAGCCGACAGTGAAAAATGTCGTTGACACTGGAAAAATGTTGAAGCACAGAAAATATGTACTGGCAGAGAAATGTCAAAGCTGTGTGTGTTTATGCGTTAAGCTGTTGTTTATGATTTAATTTCCCCTCTCACTCCTTAGTAGTTCCCTGTCAGTCTTTACTAACAGTCTTTACTCTTATACACCAAAGCTGATACAGTAAAAACAGCAATATTGTGAAATATTGCAATTTAGCAGCTGTTTTCTCTGTCAGATTATTTCAGCAGCCGTTGCTCCAGTCTTAAAGGGATAGTTCACCCTCAAATGAAAATTCTGTCATTAATTACTCGCCTGTCGTTCCAAACACCAAAGACCTTTGTTCATCTTTGGAACGCAAATTAAGATATTTTTTATGAAATATGGGAGTTTTCTGACCCTGCATAGACAGCATACAGGCCCACACTGTAATAAAAATATTTGTTGAGTCAACTTAAAATAATTTGTTACCTGCACTGCAAAAAATGCTTTTCTCACTTAGATTTTTTGTCTTGTATCCAGCCAAGATATCTGAAAAATTCTTAAATCAAGAAGGATTTTCTAGACAAGTAAAAATTAGTGTCTTGTTTTCAGAAAAAAAGAAGTCAAAATTAAGTGAGTTTTTGCTTAAAACAAGCAAAATAATCTACCAGTAGGCTTGTTTCAAGCAAAAACTCACTTAATTTTAACATATTTTGTCTAAAAATAAGACAATAATTTTTACTTGTCTAGAAAATCCTTCTTGATTTAAGAATCTTTTTTATATTTTAGCTGGAAACAAGGCAAAAAATCTAAGAAAGAAAAGTGTTTTTTGCACTTGGCTGCCTTAAAATTTTAATTTCAGTCAACTTGAAATGTTACGTTTTACTAAGTGACAACTTAGATATTTGAGTTGATTCAACTTAAAATTTTAAGGCAGCCAAGTGACAAACACAGCTGTTAAGTTTAACAAACATTTTTTTAGTTACTCAACTCAACTTTGTCACTTAGTACAACTTAACATTTCAACTTATATAATACACTTATTTGAGTTGACCGAACTTAAAATTTTAAAGCAGCAGGGTAACAAATTATTTTAAGTTGACTCAACAAATTGTGTTTTTTGTTTTTTTACAGTGCAGAAAGGTAGTAACATCAGTGGTTCATTCGTAATGTAATGATGCTACAAGCTACTTTCTGTAAGCAAAGAGAACAAAAATAACGACTTTATTTAACAATTTATTCTCTTCCGTGTCATTCTAGGATTACCATGACGCAAATCACTGCCGTTCTGACGTACAACGTCTGTCTCTCTTAGCTCATCGTCTGTATATTCTGGTTCAAATAAGTAAGGCTAGGCAAAAAATTGCAAGTCATAATCTGTCAGACGAAATTTTCAGACGTGTTTACGAAGACTGTTTTATGTACATACTGATGTCACATGGACTGTTTTAACAATGTCCTGACTACATTTCTCTGCCATAAAATGTTTCAGCTGCATTGCAGTCTATGCATGGTCAGAAAACTTTTGGATTTCATTAAAAAAAAAATAATAATTTATCTTTCTGAAGATGAACGAAGGCCTTACAGGTTTGAAACGGCATGAGGGTGAGTAATTAATATTTTAATTTTTGGGTGAACTATCACTTTACTGTGTTACTCTTGTGTCTCTTCACTGGTGGTCAGATTTCTGTGTTTAACACATCAGCCGTAAAGAGCTCACGTTACGTACTTGAAAGAGCACATGTACTAAGACACAGACTTGGCGATGATAAACTCACATACACAAAGACACACGTCAACATTAAAACGCTGACATCTAATCTGGTATATTTACACCAATGCACGCGTACCTCTGCTTCTGATGTTTTAGATGCTAAACAGATGAGTTATGTCAGTGAGGTTTGGTTTGGTACATAGCGTGACTTTGGCGAGACTCACAGTCCAGGAATGTTCCTTGCTAATGAATTCTGTCATCGTAACTTATTTGTGTGTGTGTATGTGTGTGTGTTTGGTTTTTAATTTTCATAGATCTACCTTCTGTGTAAACGCACAAGCACAGGCTCAAGTACTCTTATCCAGTTTTATCTCGTACTCATCTTCAGATAATCACTAATGTAGTCATTTTAGGTAGAATGTAGGGCAACAACATGGAGATACATGTATAAATGTACCCAAAATAAAGCATATTCAACAGAATTGTGCACTTATATGTTTGGAATAGCATACAATTAATTATCTTTACTATTAATGCAGTATATGGAATGGTATAGTACAGTTGAGGTCAAAAGTTTGCATCCTTCTTGAATCTGTTAATTATTATATACAAAAATAAATAAAAAAATCCCAGCATTTTTGTGTATTTGAACCCTTTCCAACAATGACTGTATGATTTTAAGATCCATCGACAACTGAGGGACTCATATGCAACTATTACAGAAGGTTCAAATGCTCCCTGATGCTCCAGAAGGAAAAAAACACGTATTAAGAGCCAGGGTTGAAAACTTTGGAACGAAATGGAGATGTGTACATTTTTCTTATTTTTCCTAAATATCTTTTTATTATTATTATTTAGTACTGCCCTTCAGAGATTAGTTAAGATAGTTACATGTTTCCCAGAAGACAAAATAAGTAAAATTTACCCTGATCATCAAATTTAAAAAGGTATTCATCCCCCGGCTCTTAATGCATTGTGTTTCCTTCTGGAGCATCAGTGAGCGTTTGAACCTTCTGTAATAGTTGCATATGAGTCCCTCAGTTGTCCTCAGTTTGAAAAGATGGATCTCAAAATCATACAGTCATTGTTGGAAAGGGTTCAAATACACAAAAATGCTGGAAAACCAAAGAATTTGTGGAACCTGAAGGATTTGTTTTTAATAACAGCAGGCAGTTTAAGTGTTCAGGACAAACAAGGGACAAAAAAAAAATCAGGTAACAACATATTATTAAAAATCAAGGGGATGTAAACTTTTGAACAGGGTCATTTTTATACATCCAACTATTATTTTCTCTTCTGGACTATATGTAAACATCTTTTATGTGAAATATTTTATTCAGGTCAGTACTAAATAAACAATAACAGGCATTTTGTATGATCCCACTTATTTTGCTATAATAATTAACATTTTGCAGATTCTGATTGGGGGATGTAAACATTTGACCTCAACTGTATGCATATTTTCTTGATGGATATGTGAGAGCCATGGTAAGGGCATGTGATAATTATGTAACATAGTACCCACATCCACATAGATTTTACAGGTCCTTACCACTTGTATATTTTCAGTAGATATTTGGGCCAGTTTTCAGCTCTGTTCAACATAATTACTATGTTTAAATCTATTTGACTGAGTCATGCACATTTTGTTTCATAATCAATGCAGAAAATGTACAAAAGCATTGCTGTAAGACTCATAGATATTCACCCTGGGTCTGATGATGAGGACTCAAGCAAACCTGTCAGAATTCTGTGTTGGTCAGAGCAGCAGGACAGGTTTTGATAAAACACTCACTGCTGGCCTTTCTCTCTCAACTACCCATAATCCACCTGCAGACACCGGTACACTCCAGGAAAACACATGAGTCACTCAATTCAAGAATAAATAGCCCTTTTAATATGCCTTTTTGTGTTTTCTTTTTTTAGCATACTAGTTTAGCATACTGAGTAATCTTTCGTCCTGCACCTTTAGAGGTTATTTTAGATATGATCTAACGGTGGCTGTATGTCATTAATAGGCTATTTTTATCTGAGCTCAAGTTCTTTTAACTTGCAATGCAGACTTTTTATTGAGATTTATATGCAGGATCTGGTGAACGTCAACTGTTATTTGGTAGCAAAAAGTTTATTGTTTACTGAAATATCTTTATGTGGTTTGTTGTCATTTTCTGACACAGTTTTACCATATACACTAAAAACACAGCACTTCAATATCACATGAACTTTATAAGGTCAATAAAAATGTAAAAACTAAAATGTAAACATCTTTTTGATCAAAACTAATAATTCCTAATTTTACAAAATTAGGAATATATATTTAATAATTAACCAAAATTTAAAATGTTAAAAGTTTTCTGACCTTTGAATAGACATCAACGCAACTGACATGTTAGTATGGTAGTAAGGAAGTAAGGATATTTTTAAAATAGTCCACGTGACATCAGTGGTTTTAAGTAATTTTATGAAGCTACGAGAATACTTTTTGTGTGAAAAGAAAACAAAAATAGCAACTTTATTCAAAAATGTCTTCTCTTCTGTGTCAGTATCTCAGTCTGAAAAATATCTGATATTAAGCAGATATATTAAAAGTGTGTAGTGATGTAGTTTCATCTTTTTGCATGTTTCAGTCATATTTGTGACCCTGCAATATGCTAAGCTGTATTTGGACAACTTTAAAGGCAATTTTCTCAATTTTTTTTTTTTTTTTTTTTTGCACCCTCAGATTCCAGATTTTAATAGTTGTATCTCTGCCAAATGTTGTCCTATCCTAACAAACCACACATCAATTGAAAGCTAATTTATTCAGCTTTCAGATGATGTGTAATCTCAATTAAAAAAGGGTCATGTTTCATTAATAAAGGAATCATACATTCTAATCACATAAATAACATTATATACTCAGATAATAGATCTGAGTACATAGATACTATTATCTAGTAGATTATAGTATCTATATACTTAGATAATAGTGAAATGTCTTATTATGGAGTTGAGGCCCAATTACTTATGTTTCCTTTCTATATTTTGTATAGTAATCATCCACGATTAATGGAATGTTTCTGTTTGTTTATAGTTTAATTACGTATATTGAGTTTGAGAGACTGACTCAGCGTCTCTCGTCTCGCCCTCAGCACCTCATTTATGTTCATTTGTTGACAAACACGTTATAAGTGTGTCACTGCGACCTAGAAAGCCAAATGATTGTTTTGCGTTGGCATAAATGTAATTATTAAATTGTTTCGAGTGTGTAATAATGGTGGTTGTGGGTACCGAAATGACTCATTAGATGACTAAACGTGACAGTGCGTATTCGCTTATTGGAAATGTGGGAGTTTTCATTCAAATTGCATTTTGTAAGTGATGGTACATGCTTATTCTGTGGTGATTTCTTATCCTTGTGTGTTGGCCAAATGTGTACTCATTTATTATTTGTATGCTCCTATGTAAAGTATCTCCTTTCATTTCTGCCCAGAGAAGGAGGGGCTGGTAAAAAAAATGCCTGAGTTTCATCACTCATTTATGGTGAAAGCAGAATCGTGACTGAGATTGTCAATCAACTCCTTTAGAGATGCCAAGAAGTGCTGTTTTTACTTGTACACACGCGTGGGAGAGGAAGGTTGCAGAGTCACAGATTAAGAAGATGCTGAAACCTGTAAGAGAGACTCAAGACAGCACAGGTGATGCCTAGAAGCCCATTAATAGAGGTGTGTCTCTGTGCTGGGGAGTTTGCAGGTGTGGCACCAGCATCATAGCCAGGCATGAAATCTCTAGCCCCAGGCACAGATTTCAGGGAAAGATTCATGAAATTAACACACACTTGAAAAGTGTGTGTGTGTATGATTACTGGAAATCTGCATCTGGATTTGTAAGGATGAGCAGGTCAGGTCATGTCAAACTTCTGGAATGCAGGAGCATTTTATTTGAATATGCTGGCATTTAAATGCAAGGGCTGTCAGTTTAACATTTTAACATTTAACATTTAAAAAAAAAAAAAAAGAAATTGTGTGAAAATAGTTAATACATTTAATAATGGGTTTTTTGACATTGAACTTCACTGTGTAAAAAAAAAAAAAAAGTTTTTTAACATCTTTTGCAAAAAAAAAAAAACTGAAATAATTCCATTGCAAGTTGTTTCAACTTGAAAACGTAGAATAAGGCAGCATAAACACTTACTTTTGTACACAAATTGTTTTTTTACAGTGTTTTTACCAGTATCATTAAATATATTTTTAATTGATTTTTAAAAATATTTTTATATTATAGTTTTTAGTAATAGTTTGATTTTGTTTTCATACACTACCAGTCAAAGGTTTTTGAACAGTAAGATTTTTTCATGTTTTTTAAAGAAGTTTTTCTGCTTGCCAAGCCTGCATTTATTTGATCCAAAGTACAGCAAAAAACAGTAACATTTTCTTATATTTTTACTATTTAAAATAACTTTTTCTATTTGAATATATTAAGCTACATTTTTAGCATTATTACTCTGGTATTCAGTGTCACATGATCCTTCAGAAATGTTTCTAATATGCTGGTTTGCTGTTCAAGAAAGATTTTTTTTATTAGCGTTACTATCAGTATTTAACAGTTAAGTAAATTTTTTCATGATTCTTTAAAGAATAGAAAGATCCAAATATCAGCATTTATCTGAAAAAAAAAAGATTTTGTAACATTATACACTATATCATTCAAAAGCTTGGAGTCAGTATAAAAAAAGATGCTGCATTATGTCAGACTGCTTCAGTTTTTTTCACTCTACACTCCATACACCATAATGGCAAAGCAAAAAAAAAAAAAAACATCATTTGCAAAAAAAAAAACCTGAAATAATTCCATTGCATCTGAGACAGTTATTATATACAGTTATAAAATTTAGCTCAGGAACATTCATGTTGCTTGAAAAGGTTACTACACTTCAAGTGGCAAATTCAATTGAATGGGTATGATTTGGAAAGACAAACATCTTAATAAAAAGGTCAATGCACATCAGAGCAAAAACCAAGCCCTGAGGTAAAAAAAAAAAAAAAAGATTTTTCTTTTATGCCAAAAATCATTAGGATATTAAGCAAAGATCATGTTTTTGTAAATTTCCACCTGCAAATATATCAACGCTTAATTTTTGATTTGTAATATGCATTAAAAGACCTTAATTGGGACAACGTGATTTTAAACTTGATTTTCCCAGTATTTCGATTTTTTTGCGCCCTCAGATTCCAGATTTTCAAATAGTTGTATCTCGACCAAATATTGTCCTAAACTAACAAACCATACATCAATGTAAAGCTTACTTATTCAGCTTTCAGATGTATACATCTTAAAATTGACACTTATGACTGCTTTTGTGGTCCAGGGTCACATATGTCTGCAGGACGCTTATATTTAGACCAAACATTAAAAAGAAAAATTATATATATTTTTTAAAATATAAATATATTGCAGACAGGGTAAAATAATTAATTGTTTAAAACACAAAATGACCACGCTTATATTCACTAATATGGAAATAAACTATATTTCACTTTTTTATGTCTATTCAGTGTTTTACTTCTCTGCCACATTTCAGTTATGGTCTTTTCCCAGCAAATATTAATATATGCAATATATTTTGAAATACAGGTAATCAACATATAATGTAATGAATTCTACTGAAACACTGAGTCAGTCAACAGCCCTAGGAAAACACACCTATAACCCTTTTAAACTCACTTATACACACCCACGTACATTCACATACAAACACGCATCTGCTTCACTTTTATTCAACACAAGTTTTTTGTGATACACAAACACCAAAAGTAGATTAGGCTGTTCATGATCCGTGTTGAATCTAACAATGGCGGTGTTTCAGTGCAGTGTCAGTGTAAGTTAAACAGTAGGGGTGGATTGAAGTGGCCCGGGGCTGTACGTTCATATTCAGGGAAACCATGAATCATCACATTACTGAGTCTTCATCTTTACTGGCACCCGCTGATGCTGTATCTGCCGCAGATAATAAATGTCCTAAACAACCTTTACTTCTAAACCTCTTCCTACACAGTAATCTGAACATTACAGGAACACCTTGACAGGAAAAACATCACTGAAAATGGAAAATATAATTTTTCATTTTTCCAGAACGGCTGCCCACATTATTGTGCCCGTTTCTTTGTATCATCTTGCTATGTTCTTTTTCTAGCAAAGTAAATTGCTGTGAATGATTATAGGTTTCACCAGAGAAAAATAACAAGACAGGATTTTGTTTTTAACTGGTGTTGCTTTTTTGTCCAAAATATGTTAATTATATACATTCAGCACACACATGCTGAGTTGAGGGCTCTGATTACTGTACGCTATTGTTTTTATTATTACCCACAATCCTTTCTATCATATTAGTCACTTTGGTGTACCTCAAGGTTCAGTACTGGGTCATCTCTTGTTTCTTGTTTTATATATTGGACACGCTTTTGTGAAGAGAACAGTCTATTTTAAATGTGTCTTTTGTTTGTCCCTAAATGATACTTATATGCTCATTTGCACTTTTGCCTCATTGTTATTCTTCTCTCATATTTTATATCACTTACAGTTGTAAATATGTGCCTCTTGGGGTTCTCTTGAATCAGGCTTTTTCTTGGAAAAGAAAAACTGTGCTTTTTGCATACTAATAGGCCAATTTGAAATCAGCATACGCTGCAGGGTACCTGAAAATTGTTTGCGAGCGGGAGGAGAAGCTTTTCTTCTCAGTATTTTCTTTTACGTAATTTATCAGGTTTTAGAGTTTATCCAGGAATTTTATTTGACGCACATACAATAAGCTGTTTCTTTTTTGTTGTTGGGTATAGGCAACATACCGGCCATTGCTTAAGCAAGTGTTAGAGGAGATCTTCCATCCAGACAGACGTGAATGCCCTGATGTAGAGCACATGTCGGGAGGACTCACTGACCTTCTCAAGACTGGCTTCAGCATGTTCATGAAGGTAATTCACTCGCCTCCTTTCAATAAAATTATCCACATATTCCAATGCAAATACAATCTAGACACAGTGACACAGTGGCTGGGTGTGTGTTGCTAAACGATGGGTTAGTTTGAGTTTCGAGAAATCCATTATATAGACAAAAACATCCAACTGTTTTGACTGATGACACATGAAGACAATATATGTGACCCTGGACCACAAAACCAGTCATAAGGGTCAGCTGTCTGAAATTGAGATTTATACATCATCTGAATAAATAAGATGTTTGGTTTGTTAGGATAGGACAATATTTGGCTGAGATACAACTATTTCAAAATCTGAACTCTGAGTGTTCAAAAAAAATATTTTACCGCAACACAACTCTGAAAATAAAATACTGATACGATGCCACCTTGTGTGGCTTTTGGTTGTAATTTTTAGTCGAAGGGCAACAAGAGAAGTAATGTAAGTCTTCATTGTTTTCCTAGTGATAAGAAGAAGAGAAAAGAATGGGAAGATGCCCGAGGAGAAATAAAACTTCCGTCTTTGTTCTCTCCACTTTAGCCCTGATGCCTTTGAGGCTTTTAGTGGACCACAGCTACTGAAAGAGCTTACAAATGGCAGAGACAAGAAACGCTAAATGCCATCCTGGCAGGATGTAAACATGCGACACTTGTCATGACGCCGCAGACACTGAAGGAGTTTCTCACCGCGATTTCACTCAATATCCGGTGCGTTTAGACTCCTTGTGAGGAAAGTCGATGGTACGGCATTTGGTTTAAGCCTATGCTTATATCCATCACCACCTGTTAGCTCTTTCAGTAGCTGTGGTCATCGTATCAGTATTGATTTTGTATCAGTTATATTGCTCTAAAAATACCAACAGTTAGTGCTAGTAGCTCATGGAGTGCAACTATTTTGCGTCATAATGGCGCCCCCCATAGTCCAAAATAATGTCAGTCTTTCATGGGTTTTCTACTACATATTTCTTAATACCAGGGGTTCCCTTTAACACTCAGTTGACATTATATAGTGAGTTCAAAGAAAAACCACACTCTAAAAAATATTGGGTTAAATATAACGCAGCATTGGGTTAAAAAAGGGACGAACCCAGCTATGGGGTGTTTTGATCCAGCTATTGGGTTGTTTTGATTTTTCAGCTCCATTTTATTCTCTTCCCTCTCATCAACTGGCTGGAAACAAGACAAAAAAGTCTAAGTAAGAGAAACATTTTTTGCAGTGTAGGTTGTTGTACCTGTTAACTAACCAAGAAAATGTCAATTTTAAGAGCTTTGGCTACAAAATGACCACTTCAAAGACTGGGTGTTAAAAGTAGACTATCGAAAAGCAAAAACGAAATGTGAAGAAATGAAAAGACTGAATGATAAACTTGTTGACAAAGAGAAAATCCTTCAGAGCGTCTAGTGCCTAAAAGCATAAAACCATAAATTAATTTCTGTAGAAGAAGTACAGAAAAATATCAATTTGAAATGTAAATCTACCAAAGATTACTGGAATGTTTAATTTTTTTAAGAAGGGCATTTAATAGAAAGCCAGAGAAGGTGAAGTGAGAAGTTTGATTAATGAAATGTGGGATTAAAACAGGGTGAACAGAAGGTCTCAGTAAATATAATAAGACCAAATAATCATGATCAGATATTCTGGTCAGTGATGTGTGAATGTGTGCAGAGAGAGTCAGAAAATGAATGGGACAGATTGACTGAATGGATGCTAAGAAAATCTTAGAAAATATAAATAAACGTCAGTTAGCATTTTAGTCTCCATTAAATAAAATCACATTGGATGGTCTTTAAAAATATTTCCCAGTGCTTTAGCGATATCATCCACAGATTTAAACTAGAACAAGGTCAGACTTGCAACTTTAGCTGCATTTGGTTTCTAGACTGCATTCCATTTTTGTCAAACAAAAAAAAAACTTTATTAAAATTATTTCTAAACCCTTAAGAACATGTGTAAGTCTTTATAACTATTTCTCTTTATGATTGTAATTAAGTCATATTTGATGACGACAAAATACCAAGTGTATACTTTCAAATGAGACCACAGTTGTGACCCTTTTTTAAAGATTTGAGATTTATACATTGCCTGAAAGCTAAATACATAAGCTTTCCATTGGTTTGTTAGGGATACAATTTGGCTGAGATACAACTATCTAAAAATCTGGAATCTGAGGGTGCAAAGAAAAATCTAAATATTAAGAAAATCACCTTTAAATTTGTCCAAATGAAGTTCTTAGCAATGCATGTTACTAATAAAAAAATTTATAAAATAATACCTTCATGAAACATGCACTTGACTTAATTCCTAATGATTTTTGGTATAAAAGAAAAATCTGTCATTTTGACTCATACAATGTATTTTTGGCTATTGTTACAAATACACCCGTGACACTTAAAACAGCTTTTGTGATTCAGGGTCACATCTATGCTTGTAGTTCAAAGACTTCATGAACTGTATCTATTTTAGTGTAGCACCAAAGCATTATAAACTGATAGCTGACACATTACACACCTAAGTATGTATACTTGTGTGAGTGTATGTACTGAACATTATATGTGACCCTTGACCACAAAACCAGTCTTAAGTAGCACGGGTTTATTTGTAGCAATAGCCAATAAATACATTGTATGTGTCAAAATGATTGATTTTTCTTTAATGCCAAAACTCATTAGGATATGAAGTTAAAATCATGTTCCATGAAGATATATTGTAAATTTCATACCTTAAATATATTAAAACGTAATTTTTGATTAGTAATATGCATTGCTAAGAACTTCATTTAGACAACTTTAAAGGCGATTTTCTCAATATTTAGATTTTTTAGATTCCAGATTTTCAAATAATTATATTTTGGCCAAGTATTGTACTATCCTAACAAACCATACATCAATGGAAAGCTTATTTAATTTCAATAAATTGACCCTTATGACTGGTTTTGTGGACCAGTGTCACATATGTAAAGCTCCATCTAGAGCACTGTCTATATATATATGTATGTATACCAGCAATATAAGATGAACTATGATGGAAAGACACATTTGTTCTGACCGGAGATTGTCAGCTAAGATAATGGGAGATAAAATGAAAGAGGGTACAACTAAATGTGTTTAAGAGGTATGTGTCTTCATTTGGATGAATAATATGTTAATCAGAAGATGTTTCTTCCTGAAAATCGTCCTCTTGCTCTCTTTGTCCTGTCTAAAATGTGCGCAGACACGTTTATACTGATACACATGGCCTGCTGTGTGCTTGCCCTCTCTGGGATATGTGCGTGAGGCCGTCCTTGTGTTTTCATGTTGTTGTTAGTATATATAGTATGCATTACCTGCTAACACAAGTATGTATGATATTGCCTAATAATGCACTTGTGTGCAGCACACATGGCTGGCCATACTCTTCACTTGATTCGCATACTGCTGTCGTGCATTTAACAGACACGTGCGTGTGCAGCATGTGGATAAATGACAAAAATTAATGACATGAAAGGCTGAAGAATCCTCCAAGAATTAACAAGGTCTTTCTTTTCATCTTCTCCGTGCACACGTTTATAATGAAACCTGTCTCTCATTCACATGTGTGCCAATTGCATACTTTCCCAAAGGAACAGCAGTTTTTTTTAATCTATTCATCCTTCTGTCCGTCTGTGTTACACATGTTTGTCCATGCTGGTTTAGGGTCCAGAGTTGCACGTGGCAGCACAGCCCCACAGCTCCTGAGATCTACCCTCCTGGATGTGCATCCCTAATTACCTGATTATTATTCATGACTCGCGTTTTCTTCCAGCCAATCGAAAGCTAGCACTCTGTCCATCTGACCAGACATGTACAGCAGTACCCCATGTGCCTGAGCAACTCAAACAGAGCAACCGCATGTGTGCAACAGCGTGCTTGTGTCCATATAAAATTGTGTACAGGTGGCGTGTTTGCGTGTGTGTGCTCCTACTGTGACCTGGGTCTCCAGCTGAACTCTGAATTATACAATTCAGACAGACATTTACCATGGATGTGCGGAGTTGTATAATTGACTTGTCTGACTTAGGGAAGCCCCATGTAATTACAGTGGATTATTGTCATCACATGTTTCTTAGGGAGCATTCACATGAGACACGTTATTGTGTTAAAAAAAAAGAGAAGAAAAGAAAGGATGAACAGCAGGCGATAGAATGGGCCAGAACACAATGTCTTATCTATTTTTAACTTGACATGCCATCTTGCCACTGACAGGTAATTAACAAATATTGTTTTATTTTATTTTATTTTATTTTATTTTATTTTATTTTATTTTATTTTATTTTATTTTATTTTATTTTGTTTTGTTTTGTTTTGTTTTGTTTTATTTTATTTTACTGATTATATATAGTAACTAGGACATTGCTCACAGTTTCCTGGCAGTAATTGACTTAATTTGTATTGTTGTAATTGTATTTGTATTGAAGCCAACAAAAATTTATTTTATATATTTATATAATATAATAAACATTTTTATATATATAATTTTATTACATTTTATTTTATTTTATTTTTTTTATTTTTTTTTTTTTTTAACTACTAATTATGTATAGTAACTAGGATATTGCTTTTTAGTAGGATAATTTATTTTATTTTACTGATTATGTATAGTGACATTGCTCACAGTTTCTGGCAGTAATTGTCTTAATTTATATTGTTGAAGCCAACAATAATTTATTATATATAATATATATATTATTTTTATTCATCAAATAAACAGGCTGTTTTGTTTTATTTTATTTTATTTTATTTTATACTATAAATTATGTCTTAATTTATATTGTTGAAGCCAATCATATTTTATTTTATTTTAATTTTATTACTTATTTTATTTAACATACTGATTATGTATAGTAACTTGGACATTGCTAGCAGTTTCCTGGCAGTAATTGTCTTAATTTATATTGTTGAAGCCAACAATATTTTATATTATTTTATTACTTTACTTTATTCTGACATAATAATTGTGTATAGTAACTAGGACATTGCTCACAGCAGGCTGTTTCCTGACAGTAATTGTCTTGAATTGAATTGTTGAAGGCAGTGAATTTGTTACAAAACCAGTGTTTTGATGGATGTTGCTGCGGTCCTTTCAAGGAGATGAATTTGAAGTACAGCTTCACAAAAAGGTTTTACTGTGCTGACAGTTTCGCATGCTAAAACACAGCACACTGCCAGTAAGCTAAAATCCTTTCTGAGACATTTTGTCTCTAAATCCATCCCAGTTAAAGAAGCACAACCAAAAATATTAAAGGAAAAAAAAACATAAAACGTAGACCAGTCAACCTCAAATGGACTTTCAATAACAGAGGGTATGAATAATGATAGAGGCATCAGATCTGATTCCTCATATGCTAATTCCAAAGATCTTTAATCTCCTTATGCTCAACAATTAAAGCCTGACCCGAAGCCTCTGAGCCCTTGAAATCTTTTTTATACAAAGAAGTTTTTATATTAGTTGAGGATTTGCAAATTTACTAATTGAAGTGGTTATTGGTTAGTTTCTACATTGTCAAAAATATCAATTCTGCCAGAAAATGCAAATGTTTTAGTACTCACATGTTTATTTATTTTTTATTATTATTTTTATATGAACAACACAAAAAAAAAAAAAAACAGAAAAGTCAAGCCTGATACAATTCCACACAGAACCCCAAAATGCACTGGACAAAATTATTGGCACCCTTAACTTAATATTTGGTAGCACCCCCTTTGGGAAAAATAACTGAAATCAGTTGCTTTCTGTAACCATGAGTGAGTTTCTTACACCTCTCTACTGGAATTTTGGACCACTCTTCTTTTGCTAATTGCTCCAGGTCATTCAGATTTGAAGGATGCCTTCTCCCAACTGCTGTTTTGAGATCTCCACACAGGTGTTCTATGGCAGAGGTTCCCAAAGTAGGGGTTGGGACCCCCCATTAGAAATAGCATATTTTACCCATAAATAAAAAATATAAATTGAGTTAAAAATAAAAATCCAGCATGTCGCCCAGCCAACTCATTAGGTAAGATTACTGTTCAAATGTAAATAATGAGTAACTTACTATAAAATAATATTATGGTTGTTAGACTGTTGTGTTCCTTTGTGTTGTCATTATGCTTTTGTGCCATTTTGCAAAACGTTTGTATACTTAAACCACCTTTGAAGAAAGTGGGGGTCCTGAGGTACTGGCACTGTTATTTTGGGGGCCGTGGGCTGAATAGTTTGGGAACAGATCTGATCTGATTCAGATCTGGACTTATTGCTGGCCATTTCAGAAATCTCCAGCACTTTGTTTGTAAGCATTTTTGAGTGCATTTTGAAGTGTGTTTGGGGTCATTGTCCTGCTGGAAGACCCATGACCTCTGGTGGAGACGTAGCTTTCTGACACTGGCCCAAAATTCTTTGGTAATCATCAGATTTCATGATACCGTTCACACAGTGAAGGCATCCAGTGCCAGAAGCAGAAAAGCAACCCCAAAACATCTTTGAACCTCCACCATGTTTGACTGTAGGGACTGTGTTCTTTTCTTTGAAGGCCTCATTCCTTTTTTGTTTGATGTCCTTTACCAAAAAGCTCTACTTTTGTCTCATCTGTCCACAGTACGTTCTCCCAGAAGGATTGTGGTTTGGTCACATAACTTTTGGTAGACTCCAGACTTGCATTTTTATGCCTTTGTGTCAGCAGTGGTGTCCTACCATAGCATCCCTTTTTATTCAGATGGTGACGGATAGTGTGAGCTGACACTGTTGTACCCTGTGTCTGCAGATTGAATTAGTTTGGAAGTTAATCTGGGTTCTGTATCCACCATTTGAACAGTCCTTCGTTGTAATTTTTCTTTAATTTTGCTCTTCCGTCCACGTTCAGGGAGGTAAGCTACAGTGCCATGGGCTGTAAACCGCTTGATGATATTGCGCACAGTGGACACAGGAACATTAAGATCTCTGAAGATGGACTTGTAGCCTTGAGATTGTCCATGTTCTTCCACAGATTTTCTCTCAAATCCACAGACAACTCTACACTTCTTTCTTTTCTCCATGCTCAGTGTGACACACAACACAAAGGTCAACTTTTCTCCATTTTAACTGGCTGCAAGTGTGTTTACTATATTGCCCGCACCTGTTACTTGCCACAGGTGTGTCTAAATACAAATTACAGGAGCATCACATTGAAAAGCAATTATTTCTTACAATTTTGACAAGGTGCCAATAATTTTGCCCAGGCCATTTTTTGAGTTCTGTTTGAAATTTTATCAAGTTTGACTTTTCCTTTTTTGGTTTGTTTCAGTGCAAACAAAAACAATAAGCACATGAACACAAAAACATTTGCAATTGGAACCATTTTCTGAGAGAAGAGTTTCATTTTCTGACAGAATTAATGGGTAACACTTTACAATAAGGTTCATTAGTTAACGTTAGTTAACTCCATTAGTTAACATGAACTAATAATGAACTGCACTTATACAGCATTTATTAATCTTTGTTAATGTTAATTTTAACATTTTTTAATACATTATTCAAATCTTGTTAACATTAGTTAATACACTGTGAACTAACATGAATAAACAATGAACAACTGTATTTTCATTAACTAATGTTAATGAAGATTAGCAGATACAGTAACAAATGTATTTCTCATGGTTAGTTCATGTTAGTTAATACATTAATTAATGTTTAACTAATGAACCTTATTGTAAAGTGTCACCAATTTATGACTGTATGTTCCCTTCTTTTGATGTTTCTTATTTCCCTGCAGGTCACCCGACCACACCCAAGTGATCATCCACTCTTGTTTCTCTTCCTGGTGGGCGGAGTCACACCATCAGAGCTCCGCCTCATTCGTGAAGTTGTCTCCACCCATAAGTCCAGCACTCAGGTAGGATGTCACACCCCTTTCTTGGCTAATTTCTAATGTTGCAAAACGTTTCTATTTCGAATAGCGCTGTCAAATTGATTGATTGTGATTAATCGCATCCAAAATAAAAGTTTGTTTGTACATAATATATATATGTGTGTGTGTGTGTGTGTGTGTACACTGTGTCTGTGTACACACAGATATATTGTGTAAACTTTTATTTTAGATGCAATTAATCACAGTTAATCAGTTTGACAGAACTAATTTCAAATAAATAAAAGCACCCCACCTTTCTCTTTCTGTTTTTCTCTGTGGCTCTCTGCTTTTTTCTGTATCATTTACTCACACAAGTGTGTGTGTATCTTCACTTGTGTGTGTGTGTGTGTGTGTGTGTGAATGAATGTGAATGAATAGAGATGTAACTGGGTCGACTCAGAATAAAAGGGGTTTTGTTGATCAAAGTTTCATGTCATGAATAAATCAAACATAATGAAAGCACAGAGAAGACCCTTATGGAATAGAAAGCCCACACGTAGCCTGACCCAAACCCACATGCTGCAAAAAAAGGCTTATCTTACTTAGTATTTTTCTCTTGTTTCTAGTCAAAATATCTAAAGATTCTTAAAGTAAGATGCATTTACTAAATAAGCAAAATGACATAAGATATGTAGTCTTGTTTCCAGTGCAGTTTGCTTAAAATAAATTAAATTATCTGCCAGTGGAGTAAGTAACATACTCTTGATTTAAGAATATTTTACTAACCCCACTGGATGATTCATTTTCTTGTTTCCAAGGGGAAGAAACTAAATTAAGTGCATATAGCTTTAAACAAGACTAAATATCTTATGTCCTTCTAGTAAATACATCTTAATTAAGGTTCTTTTTTACTAAAACCAAGACAAAAATACTAAGCAAGACAAGCCTTTTTTTTTTTTTACAGTGCAGCTGCTGGTTGGGGGACATAGACACACAGCTGGGAATTTAGGGTGTTGTTTACTAAATGAAGGTGCACCAAACTTGACTAACAAGCCAGAGGAGAGATGCATAGTGAGGGTTCTATCAAGCTCTTTTGAAGTGATTTTCTAAATGAAGTTCTCAGACAAGCTAAATGATCTTCATCTTTCCATCGGAGAATACAAAGCATGTACTTACCTCAGCATATGCGTCAGCAGGTGCAGTAATATGCTGGCCTATTCATCTTCAAGACCTGGCTAATAACATAGAAGTTAATAATCTTGCCGAGCCAGACTTTTGGCTGTTGCATCTAGTCTGGCCCACATAAACAGGAAGAGACTAGTTGACAGATATGTAAAACAACCAACAATGTGATTTGTTCTTAAACCATTAGTTCACCTTCGGAATAAACATTTCCTGATAATTTACTCACCCCCATGTGATCCAAGATGTTTATGTCTTTCTTCAGTCGAAAAGAAATTCAATTAAAAAAAAAAAAACTTTCCAGGATTTTTCTCCATATAGTAGATATATAGATAACGCTGTTTGTGGTCACTAACTTTGTATTATGTAATCACGTTAAAAAAGGTGACGTTCAAAAAGGTAGGGCACCTTTACTTCATAATTGTCTGACATTGTTGTTTTGCCTCTTTTCATAAAGGGCATTTGACTTTGCATGTTCGCTTGACCTTTCCAATGTGATTATGTAAAAAAATGTGATGGTTTTGCTAGATAAGAGCCTTATTCATTTAAAGCTGCATTGAAACTGCAGTTTGGACCTTCAACCCATTGATCCCCACTGAAGTCCACTACATGGAGAAAACTCCTGAAATGTTTTCCTCAAAAAATGTAATTCCTTTTGCGACTGGAGAGAGAAAGACATGATCATCTTGGATGACATGAGGGTGACTAAATTATCAGGAAATTTGTATTCTGGAAGTGAACTAATCCTTTAAGCCTTTCTACCAATTGCCTTGTACAGTTGTGTGTGTGTGTGTGTGTGTAGAGGTGTTTTTTGTTTGTTTGTTTGAATTTATTTGGTGGTTGGTCTTTTCTTTTAGTTGCCCTGCACAGTTTTTGATACAGAAGCTTTGTTTTGTGTTTTGTTTTGTTACTTTTATTCAGCAAGAATGCATTCAATTCATCAAAAGTGACAGTGAAGACATGTTACAAAAGATTTCCGATTCAAATAAATGCTGTTCTTTTGAACCTGCTATATAAAAAAAAAAAATCAGTTTCCACAAAAAAATTGTGAAACAACAGATTTCAATGTTGATGATAATAATGAGAATTTTATATATATTTTATATAAAATATTATATTTAATAATGAGACTGGCTGCTTTGCTACAGGAATAAATTACATTTTTAAATATGCGAAAATAGAAAAGGTAATTTTGTAGTAATATTTATCAGTATTACCGTTTTAATTGTATTTTGGATCAAATAAATGCAGATTTGGTAAACACAATGTTTTTAAATATTATTATTGAACCCAAACTTCTTAAAGATAGCATGTCTTCAGCCTTTTATTTATTTGTGTGTTTGTATTTTAAATTTATTTATGTGTTTATTACAATTCATGTCAGTAACATTTTGCTGTTATTAACAGTTTCTGCCATTATTAACTGTTTGCCTGATCTCTGTGTTGTTCTGTGTGTGTGTGTGTGTGTGTGTGTGTGTGTGTGTGTGTGTGTTTCTAGTCCAGGTATACCTACATTATGGGGACAAAATATCTTTACAAAGATCCAAAATCCTTGCCCTTCTTGGTCCCCATAAGGAAACAAGCTTATGAATCACACAGAATGCAGCTTTTTGAAAATCTAAAAATGCAGAAAGTTTTGTGTGAGCGATTGGGTTAGAGTAAGAGGATAAAAAATACAGCTTATAGATTATAAAAAACCATTACCTCGATGAAATCTGCCCATAAAATATGGAAACCTATTGTATGATTTTATGTGAACTGTCTAATCTCTTTTGTCTTTTCTCAGGTCCTTGTAATGTCCACTAGACTGCTGAGACCTTCGGATGTCCCTCACTTACTCTTCAGCACTGACAGGCTCAAACCTGACATTGGAGTGTGAAGGGACTGAACACACGCACACTTCTGGCTGTCAAATCGAGTCTTTACAACATAGTTTGCCCTTTGTCTGAGTTTCAGAGGTATCTGATGAAAAAACATGCATTTAAAAAGGTTTAAGGAATATATAGAACATCCCATTCCAATATTTTCACATTTTGTTGTATGTGACCAAAGGCTGTGTCTTAACATTTTGCTTTAAAGTCCCTCCAAATAAAATCTTTATGGCTGAACAGTGCAGCGTGTACATTTCTAGTCACATTTCACTCTGTTTTTCATGCTGTCAGCAGATACAGCACATTCTCCAGTTCAGTTCTTACAATAAGCCATGTGTTGACTCTCACAGGAGCTTCCCTCTTCATCCTTCACTCACTTCTGTGCTGTTGGAGAAGTGACAGATGGGAAGAGGGCAGAGGTCAAAAAGGGTGGCGACATCCTTTAGAGCAGCTCTTTCTCTTCTGCCTTCACTTTCTCTTAGACACACATTTACTTAGCCATCAATAAAGGGACATACTACAGACCTCTAATGCTTTATATAACAAAGCTAAGTTACCAAAGATAAATCTAACCTTCACTTTTTGAAAGAGACAGTTTGTCAGTAAAAACATTCCTATTCCTAAAAGTATAGCCAAGTAAGCACATGCTGCAATCTCCATGCTTTTATATGCATGTCTCTTACTCTTATGAGATTTGAGTGTTTTGCGTTTGCCAAAACCTATTACCCCAGCAGGTGTCTGACAAAAGTGCTAAAACACCTGAAATCAGTTATGTTCCTCTAAATTCAGGGTTTTTTTTTTTTTTTTTTTTAACACTTTTATCCTTACATATGAACATTTCACTTGTTAAGTGTATATTTAGGGTGTTGGTAGTTTTATTGACTGTTTACCACGTGGAAAACGTCAGCATTAAAAATATATAGTAAAACATAAACTAAGAATGCTTGTTTTATACAGTGGGTATGGAAAGTATTCAGATCTCCTTAAATTTTTCACTCTTTGTTATATTGCAGCCATTTGCTAAAATCATTTAAGTTCATTTTTTTTTCCTCATTAATGTACACACAGCACCCCATATTGACAGAAAAACACAGAGTTGTTGACATTTTTGCAGATTTATTAAAAAAGAAAAACTGAAATATCACATGGTCCTAAGTATTCAGACCCTTTGCTGTGACACTCATATATTTAACTCAGGTGCTGTCCATTTCTTCTGATCATCCTTGAGATGGTTCTACACCTTCATTTGAGGCCAGCTGTGTTTGATTATACTGATTGGACTTGATTAGGAAAGCCACACACCTGTCTATGTAAGACCTTACAGCTCACAGTGCATGTCAGAGCAAATGAGAATCATGAGGTCAAAGGAACTACCTGAAGAGCTCAGAGACAGAATTGTGGCAAGGCACAGATCTGGCCAAGGTTACAAAAACATTTCTGCTGCACTTAAGGTTCCTAAGAGCACAGTGGCCTCCATAATCCTTAAATGGAAGATGTTTGGGATGATCATAACCCTTCCTAGAGCTGGCCGTCCAGCCAAACTGAGCTATCGGGGGAGAAGAGCCTTGGTGAGAGAGGTAAAGAAGAATCCAAAGATCACTGTGGCTGAGCTCCAGAGATGCAGTCGGGAGATGGGCGAAAGTTGTAGAAAGTCAACCATCACTGCAGCCCTCCACCAGTCGGGGCTTTATGGCAGAGTGACCCAACGGAAGCCTCTCCTCAGTGCGTGCAAGACACATGAAAGCCCGCATGAAGGACTCCAAGATGGTGAGAAATAATATTCTCTGGTCTGATGAGAAAAAGAGAGCATTTTTTGGCCTTAATTCTAAGCAGTATGTGTGGAGAAAACCAGGCACTGCTCATCACCTGTCCAATACAGTCCCAACAGTGAAGCATGGTGGTGGCAGCATCATGCTGTGGGGGTGTTTTTCAGCTGCAGGGACAGGACTGGTTGCAATCGACGGAAAGATGAATGTGGCCAAGTACAGGGATATCCTGGACGAAAACCTTTTCCAGAGTGCTCAGGACCTCAGACTGGGCCGAAGGCTCACCTTCCAGCAAGACAATGACCCTAAGCACACAGCTAAAATAACAAAGGAGTGGCTTCACAACAACTCTGTGACTGTTCTTGAATGGCCCAGCCAGAGCTCTGACTTAAACCCAATTGAGCATCTCTGGAGAGACTTGAAAATGGCTGTCCACCAACGTTTACCATCCAACCTGACAGAACTGGAGAGGATCTGCAAGGAGGAATGGCAGAGGATCCCCAAATCCAGGTGTGAAAAACTTGTTGCATCTTTCCCAAAAAGACTCATGGCTATATTAGATCAAAAGGGTGCTTCTACTAAATACTGAGCAAAGGGTCTGAATACTTAGGACCATGTGATATTTCAGTTTTTCTTTTTTAATAAATCTCCAAAAATGTCAACAATTCTGTGTTTTTCTGTCAATATGGGGTGCTGTGTGTACATTAATGAGGAAAAAAAATTAACTTAAATGATTTTAGCAAATGGCTGTAATATAACAAAGAGTGACAAATTTAAGGGGGTCTGAATACTTTCCGTACCCACTGTATATACTACTAAGATTTTTTTCAATGTTTTTAAAATAACACTTATATGCCACCAGATATGCATTTATTTGATAGGAAAAAAAGGTAATATTGTGAAAAATGATTACAGTTTAAACTCTGTGTTTATATTTTAAAATGTATTTTATTCCTGTGATGGCAAAGCTGAATTTTCATGGTGTCACATGATCCTTCAGAAATCATTTTATATGCTGATTTGCTGCATGGCTGTTAAAAAAAAAAACATTTGGAGGCCAGTTTAAACAGGATGAATGAGGGTACAAATGTATGAGATGTTCAGGTTGACCGTGTGATTAAACATCCAGACACTGTATTTTTGTAAAAACAACTCTTTATTTCCAATCACAATCAAATATAAATAAATAACTCTGAGCTTCAGCCCTTTGGCTTTTTTTAAAGTGCATTTACACAAGAAAAATATCTCTTCTACTCCACTATAGAAAAGTGGCACAAAGCACAGTTATACAAAACCAGGAGAAACATTCTGGCCTTGTACACAAGAGTAGGACTGTAAGAGATACACACACACACATTCTGCCTCTCTTTTTATAAGCTTAGCTTGAGTGCCTTGTCCTTTAACAATGCCTGCATTCAGACCATAAAAGCCTTGACCACAAGAAGGAACAAAAACCTCACTCTCTCCCATGCCTTTCAGAAAAGCAATTCTTAAAATAGTCTGTTTGCGGCCTTCGCCGTCTCTGTTGCCAGGAGAACGTGTCTTGAAAGTTCACAGGTAAGGCAGAGTGTTAATAATAGTGTGTGTTTCCATCAGTTCCGGTCGAGTTTCAGTCTTCGCACTGCCCCGCTTTTAGGGGATACGACCACGTCTCCCAGAATCCCGCTGTGTCCACATGGATATAAGTGACAGCAACACAAGCGTCCACCAGCACTGGGATGGTCAGGTGAAAATGTAAGACTTCATCAGACTCTGTTTGTTTGTTTTTCAGCAACCATGACGCAATCAGAGGTCTAGTTTCAGGGCCTCTGTTTGGAACCGGTCTGCTGATCATCAACAGATCTCAGCAACTTCCAAGGAGCGAGACCTATACATTCAGAGAGATCTTCTCCTCTCCTTAGAGCTTCCGCTCTCACTTTTTTCTTCTTCTTCTTCTTCTTCTTCTTCTCCTGCTACTATTCGAACCCTTTTCACACTGAAGTGACAGTCCGGACCTTGGCGGAGAGCACCTGTTTGAAGCGTCTCTTCAGGTCCTGCATGTTGGGGGATTTGGGCCGGGGGATGAGGGGAGATCTTTTCTTCTCTGTTCCTGAAGAAGCTGTGTTGACGGGGGTCTGAGGCTGCTGCTTGGCCAGATCTACGCACAGTCTGTGGAAGGCACCATGGACCTGGCTGTAGTCCTCGCTGGCGGAAACCTCGTAGAAGGAGCAGCCTAGGGCTGAAGCCAACAGGGGACCTTCTTGAGCATCTACATGCCTAATGTGGAGGAGATCAGCTTTGTTGGCCACCAGGATGATTGGCAAGGACCTGTCCGTACGGGTGCGAATAACAAGCTGGTGGAGCTGGCCGATGAGATCAAAGCTTCGGCAGTCGGTAACGGAATAGACCATAACTACGGCGTCCGCCCATTGGATGGAGCGAGACACTTGATCAGTGCAGCTCAATCCATTAGCGTTCACCTAAACAAAAAATACAGATTTGTCAGTTATGCAACACGTTTAGGTAACATGCATATTTTCTTAATAGTGTAAGCTCTGTGGCTGATAAAGTGCACAGCGGTGCTGACTGAGAAGCTGGAAAGTCTCATTTGCAATTAGCTGCGATTGTCATTACACAAAACCGGGGAGATTTAGCCGGCTAGACTTACAGAGTCTTTCACCCTAGTCCGAAAAGAAAAGGCAGTCTGTGGTTTTGGACGCCTGCCTGCTTTAAGAAATGAGCCTTGCATGCCAAACTTGGCACTAAAACATCTGACTAAAGACATCCTGAAAGAAGTGGCCTGTAATTGAATTAAAAGCCATTCTCTAATTTTGAAAGCAGAGGGATAATTTAGATGGGCTGGTCTACTGTAACTGTTCTGAACTGCTTATTCATATCCCCAAACCCGCTGAGCACTGCTGAAGCAGCAAAACCTCACAACCGCTGCTACAAATATCCCACAGCGCCACGGCGAATCGTTTTTTGGAATCGGATCTTTTTATTGAACGGTTCGTTCGAAACTTAATCTGAATTTATTTTAATTGTTTTATTATATATGTTTTATCCGTCAGATTTGAGCATTGTTCACGCTTCTAAACGGCTTGTTTTTATGAGTTGAATAGCACTGAGGGGGAAACATAACACTAAATAGCCAATTTTTATAAACGTCCTATAGCTTGTAATATACAACGCGGAATCATTTTAACCCGTTTTGTTCGAAAGAACTGATTCCCTGAAATAAGTCGCGCTTTCGTGAACGCGCTGCCCCCATATAGGAGTGCAACAGCCGGCTTCCCGCTGGCCAATTAACCCCGAGTGTTAAACACAAACCCGGAGAAACACAAAAGAAGCGCTGAAAGACAAAGGCGAAGGTATGCGCTCTTTCTACACTTCTCAGCCGTGAAGAAGCAGCGTGGGAAAGATGCTCACAAGTATAACAGTAACAAATGTGACATAGAATCGCATACTTACTTCAACTCCAGGTGTGTCTTGAACTTGAATGGCCACTTGTTCTCCATCTATCTGCACTTCTCTGTTGTACAGGTTGCCTGTAAAGCAATGCAAAAATGCAGACTTGAATATATTTGACAACATCACCAATGAGTTTAAAACGATGGTTACCAAAACCAGTCTTAGGAAGATGCAAAACAAACTTACCGACGTTTCTCTCGTAGTCACCAATAAACCGCTTAGTGAGGAAACGAACCACCAACGCTGCACAGGAATAAACAAGAAATGTGGATGAATAACATTGCATAAATATATTTATGGCATAAAACACTAATGTAACGTTACAACAAGTTATTAGGTGCAACATCATGACCAAACGTACCGGTTTTGCCAACCCCGCTGCCGCCGATGACTGCGATCTTAATGACCCGGTTGGACGGGCATTCAGCGCTCGGGTACTCCGCAATGGTAGACATGTTCTGGATCAGACGCATTTTGGCAAAAGAACGATACTATCCAAAGCCTACGATGGGAAACTAGAAGAAAATATCCACAGACGCCGTAAAAGCAATGTCAGAATCGAAATCAGCCAATGTTAAAGTCGCTGAATATTTCCAAACTCCTTCTCCTAGTTAAAAAAACACCAACACTGTTACTTGGTTTACTGCGCCGAGAAAGGAGCTTGGGTTATTTATACAGCCACAGAAGCGCTCGGCTCTGATTGGTTACTGCAGACAACGGTCACATGGCCTCGCCCCGCCCACCGCTTCAAGTGTGTGCGCGAGCTGTTTATAAACCGAGTGAAAAGAGCGAGAGAGAGAAAGACAGGTGGGTGCACCCGAGTAAATGACAGTCGCTTTAGGAAAACCTAACCTTGTCAGTCGCTGAAATGGAAAACAAGACGTTGTTTTACAAAATAATTAGTCGACTAGCCTGTAGAAATGATTTGAATGGGGCTTAGTGCTGTGATTGATGATATCGGTCAGTTGTAAATGAGTGACTTCAAACGCGTGTAATGAGAATGTTATCTGGTCTCAGTGATCTCTAAGCGCTTAATGTGTCACTTGCAAAGTGTTTTTTTCTTTAGCCTGGGCAATGAAAATAAGCCATTGATCAAAATCCCCAAAGAGTCGCCTCAGGACCTGTAAATAAAGAAATCTCTCTCTCTCTCTCTCTCTCTCTCTCTCTCTCTCTCTCTCTCTCTCTCTCTCTCTCTCTCTCTCTGGTAAAGTCAGGGGTCATGCTTGATTTTAAGTTTTATAAATTGATGAATGATCTAGAATCTAGAATGTTTTTTGTTATTTGTGGTATTTTTTTAAGTTATTTGTGCAGTGGTGGAAGAAATGTTGGTTTTTACTAATATGCTGCAATAAGATCTGAATTTCTTTGCAAACCATTTGTTGTTTTTAATGTTTTTATAATGATTGAATAAAGTGTTGAAAACTGTCTGCAGACAGAAACTGTATTTCATATTTTTATGCAATGTTCTAGACTTGAGCCTTTGTTTACTGTCTTACAGAATTTATTTTTCTGTTTTGGTGAGACTTTTATTTGTGGTTTTAAATATGTTCAGAGAAAACATTTTAAATGTCAACTTTTGAACTTTTTATTAGGTCAAGCTAAAATGGCTGTTTATAGTACTAGGAAACACAAAATTCAGTGAAACGTGAGTTATAGTTTATTGGCAGTTTTTTTTTTTTTATTCAGTAACATCTAGAATTCTTATTGAT
The DNA here is from genome assembly GCA_033026305.1 of Cirrhinus molitorella. NCBI lineage: Eukaryota > Metazoa > Chordata > Actinopteri > Cypriniformes > Cyprinidae > Cirrhinus > Cirrhinus molitorella. The sequence goes on along the minus strand of CM065133.1, from coordinate 4,226,867 downwards.
TTTCGTTACTTTAAAGCTATGGGTGATCTTCCTTCCTTTGACTTGATTTGGTGCTATGGTGGAGCTTTGTGTGAGGTTGTGGAAAACAACTTGGTCTTTGCCCCCATTTTTGTCTAAGTTTTTGTTATTTTTGTTTTCTTTTTTGTGACTTGATTGTTTGATTGATAACGTGTTAATATTCTGTAATAAAGGTTTGTTGAAATTCAATTCTCTCTCTCTCTCTCTCTCTCTCTCTCTCTCTCTCTCTCTCAGATTTTCAGCATGAAGTATATAAATATCAAATGCATTTATGTAATATTAAATTCACGCTCAATTAAAAAAAAAAAATCAATAAAGGGTTTACACTTACATTTTGGTCAGTTACCCGGATGCGCAGCTATATTGGTGATACTCGGATGTAAACAACAGTATGGATTGCATGGTTAATGTACTACTGAATGCCTTGTTCTGCTAATTTATGCTGTCTAAACCATGGAGAAAAAAACATGTGGAAGCTGCTAAATCATATAGAGGACTTAGCAATCAGAAAAGGGCACAATATTTGGACAAATTAAAGTTAATAGGCGGTCAAGATACATATAAGCATTATTATTAAGATATTAGTCTAATATTTCTTCTACCTGACGGAAATTATAAGAACAAACACGAATGTTGTCAAGAAACATGAAGGTTGGCCAATCGCAAATGCCTTTTGTTCCTCAAAGCTTTTTGCACTTTTCTCCTTGATTCGATATAACTTTTGACAGTCTACAGTACTCCAAATGTTTTTCCTGCTCTGACCGATTAGTAAAGCCCAAAACATGACAATAATTGACTATTTTTAGCACTAGATTTTCATTTAGTTCAGTGGCATTGTTTATGTTCAGTGCCGCCAAGATGGCCGATTGATGACGCGTCGTGAAAACACTCTATTCTTTTAATTTTCAAGTGGTTTGCAATGATAGTTTTACGTCAAATCACAGTAAGCGGTGACTGGAAAACAAAAAATAAAAATAAAATGTTTCTGCAAAGGTAATAAAATAACAAAATATAACTCTATGAAAGTAAACATTCAGCATGTAATATTGTGAGAATGATACCAGTTGTGATTTGCATATTTAATTTCCCATATCACATAAAAATTAACGTGCATGGTATTGTATTGTGCCGGTTCTGTTATGCGCTCAGTTTTATTTTTTCATCTGTATTTTCCTAAATCACGGTATTCTGCAAAACAACATATTTCTCTGATCAATCAGAGGCTGTTGTGCTAGCTCACTGTGTATAGTCTGGCCATTAAGCAGTACAAGTCAAAATGTTTGACATATTCATCCAGTGTTTACATGACACACAGTTACGAGACTCTGTGTACAGCCAAAGGATCTGTGCTTGCTTAGGCAAAGGGAGTGTTTTCTCTCTTCATCCAGAGCCTCAGTCAGAGAACAGACATTTACCTCTCACGCACATTCAACTGTCCTGTTCTCTCACAACCGGTAAGAGAATTAGCACTTCTGAGCCAAGGATTTCCCTCAGGAATCCCTCAGGAGATTTTGGGAGTAGTGGTCTTCGATTTATGAGTACATTAATGTCCGCACGTTTTGTTCTATGTGTTTTGTGTGCAAATACCACAAAATGGTATTTTAAAACCGCGTTCGAAATTCTTCAGGGAACCCAGGTCAAGTTATCCTTCCCGACTTACCTACGAATTGACGTCAGGACTGAACAGCTCTATTCAGTCTATTCAGCTGATGGCAAACATTGAAGGAATAGTTAACCTAACTCTATTTATTGCTTGTGGTATAGTGTGTGTTGAAGTGCTTGAGCATCACAGTAAGATGTTGGAGTGTGTGTGTGTGCTTTGGTGTCTTCAGCATGTTCTGACTTGTCTTGGTCCTTCAATAGCAGTCAGGGGAGTGTGTGTCATTGGGGGATGCTTACTGACATCTCAGAGAACCATTTAACCCTGCCCCCAACACCTTACAGAATGCTGAATCCAATCTGAGTATGCTGTACTCAGAGACATGCGTTTGTGTGTATTTGTGTGCTGTGTGCATGAAACGTTCACGTCAGTAATTAACACATTGCGTAAGTGATTTTCTCTCTGAAGTCCTCCTAATGTTTGATCTTACAGTGTTCATGTTTAATGTCTTTGTGCTGTCGCGTTTGGAGGGTTTCGTCTCATCAGGTTCAGAAGATCAAAGAATAACCCGGTTTTTTAAAACATGCATTCATCTGCGTGCTATAATGAATATTTTGGTCTCTCACCTACTAAAGCTCCTTGACTGTTTGTGTGTATTGTTAAAAGAGAAAAAAGCTAATTTAGAGGAACAGCTTGGCTGAAAATGAAATTCTGTCATTTACTCACTCTTATGTGTTTCTAAATCTGTGGTGTTACTGTTAATTAAAACTAAAACTAAATTATTAAAAAACATGTTTCATTAATTAATATAAAGCTGGAAATATAAAATATGAATATTACATGGAAAAACTTAATAAAAATGTAGTACACTTGAATAAAAATGAGACATTTTGTCTTGGCAACTATAACTCCAGTTTAAGCTGAATCACTAAAATCAGTAAAACTAATACTGAAAACTGAAAATACACTATGAGCCAAAAGTTTTTGAACAGTAAGATGTTTTTAAAGATGCTGTTCCGCCCACCAAGCCTGCATTTATTTTCTCTAAAGTACACAAAAACTGTACTTTTAAAATAACTGTTTTCTAGTTTAATATATTTTCAAATGTCATTTATTCCTGTGATTTTAAAAAATATTTTTTTTGCACCATTTTCCAGTTACATGGTCCTTCAGAAATCATTCTAAAACTCTGATTGGCTGCCCAATTATTATTACTACTATGCTGAAAACAGCTATTAATTTCCATAATTTCTTTCTGAATAAAAAAAAATACTCAACTCTTTTAAATATTGATTTTATATATATATATATATATATATATAATTGTTTTTTTTGTTTTTTTTTTTCTTCTCATGTGACACTGAAGACTGGAGTAATGATGCTAAAAATTTAGCTTTGAACGCAGGAATAAATTACATTTTTAAATATAATCGAATAGAAACAGTTATTTAAAATAGTAAATATTTCAAAATTTTACTGTTTTGCTATACTTTGGATACAAAAAGCAGGATTGGTTAGCAGAAGAGACTTCTTTAAAAGACATAAACATCTTTCTGTTCAAAAACTTGACTGGTAGTGTATTTAAAAAAAAAAAGCTACTTCAAAATATTACTAAATACCCCTATACTTTCTTTGTTCTAATGAATGTAAAAGGAAACTCTTTAAAGAATGCTCATGCTGCTTTCTTACATATTATGAAGCTCCAAAAGTAGTTCATACTAATAATTGACTAGTTTCCCAAGTCATCTGAAGTCATACGAGAGCTTTGCGTGAGGAATTTGAGTTTGTTTTCCACTAATCTTGCCTTGAAAATCATGCTTGACAGCTGTGATCACCATTCACTTTCACCATGTGAAAAGAACAACTCGAACATCTGCTATAAATAACTCAGTCTGTGTTGCACGAAAGAAAGTAAGTCATACGGGTTTTGAAGGACATGAGGGTGAGGAAATGATGACAGAATTAACATCTTCCAAGGCTTGTTTTTGCATCTGATAACATTCCCGAAACCCGTTAGTCTGTGCAGGTATGCTGGCAGTAGGCCCTGCGTGATTATGAGCTGGTATGAATATATGATAAGAGGAATGATGACAGGAGGCCTTAGCTGAAATATGAAACTGATGGTGTTGATTCGTCTCCGTTCAACAGGTCCTTGCAAGCTATGGGCCGTTAACACTCACATGCACAAATACACACTTTTCACAGCTCTGTTCACCACATCAGAGCCATCTGAATGAGCGTGTCACTTAAGCCGTCTGGTATCTGTTGAATGGACATGAAAGGTGTCCATTCAACATGTAAATGTGTTCATTTTGATCATATAGCAACACTGTCATCATTGTTTGCCAAAAACAAATTGAATATTTCTGTGTCATATTTTGACCTGTTTTTTTTTTTGGCCTAGGTGTCAACATGACAGCCAGGTCCTGAGAAAGGAGAAGATGAAGTGGAGGAAAGAAGACACTGAGTGAAAATTAATTGAAGGTATGCACAGAGAAAATAAGAAATATTATAGAGTCTTTACAATTTAGAGAGTATCAAAAACCCAGTAAAAACTGTGATACTGTGAAATATTATTAGCATTTAAAATAACTGTTCTCTATTTGAATATATTTTAAAATGTAATTTATTCCTGTGGTACAAAGCTGCATCGGTCTTCAGTGTAACATGATACTTCAGAAATCTGCTGCATTTATTATTATTATTATTATTATTATTATTAATTTTAAAAACAGTTCTACTGCTTTATTGTGGAAAACATAATACATTTTCTTTTTCAGGATTACTTGATGAAAAGAAAGGTTAACAACAGCACTGAAATATTTTGTTTTATTATAAACATTATAAGTGTCTTTTGTATCTTGTAAGGCTTGCGCTTAAATCAAGACAATTTGGTAATTATACACTACCAGTCATATTTTTTTCAAATATTTTTACTGTTTAAAATAACTGTTTTCTATTTGAATAAATTTTCAGCATCATTACTCCAGTCTTCAGTGTCACATGATCCTTCAGAAATCATTCTAATATGCTGGTTTATTAGTATTATTATTAACTTCAATATTTAAAACAGTTGAGTAAATTTTTTCAGGATTCTTTAATGAATAGAAAGATCCAAAGATCAGCATTTATCTAAAATAAAAAAGCTTTTATAACATTATTACACTATACCACATATTTTTTATTTAAAACAATAAAAAAAATACAAATAAATAATACTTTTATTTAACAAGGATGTTTTGAATTGTTCAAAAGTGACAATTTAGACATTTCAAGACATTTAGAATATTACAAAATATTTTTTATTTCAGATAAATGCTGTTTTTCTGAACTTTCCATTCATAAAAAAAAAAAAAAAAAAAAATCTACTCATGTTTGTTTTTTTAGCAGCAAATCAGAATATTAGAATGATTTCCAAAGTATCATGTGACTGGAGTAATGATGCTAAAATTCAGCTTTGATCACAGGAATAAATTGCATTTTAAAAAATATCTTTACTGTACAAACTTTTGCTGTTTTTGCTATACTTTGGATCAAATAAATGCAGGCTTGATGAGCAGAAGAGACTTTTAAAAGCATAAAAAATTTTACAGTCCAAAACTGGTAGTGTACTTTTTCGTTTCCGTGATTTTAATCCATTTTAGCACTTTTAGATCAAGTTTTTTACATCATTATGACATCATTAAACCTGCATTTAGTGTTTAAAATTACATGTTTTTTTCTCCCAGACTTGTTAATTTTAACAGATTTACAGTAGCTTCCTCTCACGTCTGTGGTAAAGTTCCCACTCTCGTAGTACTGTGTACTTGGAGTGTCTTGTCTATAATGCTAATGCTAGCACCAGTTCTCCACTCACTGTCAACGCTAATAAGCCTGTGTTAACTAGTATGTTGTCTGATAACAAAAGGCCCAGGTGCTGCACAACAGGAAGCGTCAATACACTCGTCAGAGGTGAGGAGAGAGTGCGATGTTAAGTTATTTAACATGTTGTTGAGGACACGTCCAATCGGGGCTTTCATCTAATTGTCACCTAGTTAGCCTAGTGCGAGGTGGTCATGAATGTGTGTGGCCTTGTGTATTTGCTCTGGGGGATTATGAAATTTAATATGCAGTTTTTAGTATCTGTGTGTATTTGTTTATAATTGAGATGAACCATCATGGAGCTTGACATTTGGTTTATTTTATTTGGTAGATTTTATTTGGTAAAGAATACAGTAAAAACAGCATTTTAAAATGGCTGTTTTCTATTTGAATATGTTTTAAAATTAAATGTATTTCTGTGATGGCAAAGCGAAATTTTCAGCTGCCATTACTTCAGTTTTTAGTGTCACATGATCCTTTAGAAATCATTCTAATATGTGACCTGGACCACAAAACCAGTCTTAAGTAGCACAAGTATATTTGTAGAAAATAGCCAAAAATACATTGCACGGGTCAAAATGATCAAAAATCATTAGGATATTAAGTAAAGATCATGTTCCATGAAGATATTTTGTAAGTTTCCTACCGTAAATATATCAAAACGTAATTTTTTATTAGTAATATGCATTACTAAGAATTTAATTTGGACAACCTTAAAAGGCGATTTTCTCAATATTTCGTTTTTTTTTTTTTTTTTTTCATTTTTTAATTCAGCTTTCAGATGATATATAATGTCAATTTCGAAAAATTAACGCTTATGAATGATTTTGTGGTCCAGGGTCACATGTGCTGATTTGATGCTTAGGAGCAGTTAAGAGCAATTTTTCTCAATGTTGAAAACACCTGTGTAAAATGTGATGCATGAAAACGTGATTTTTCTCAGGATTTTTTGATGAATAGAAAGTTCAAAGGACCAGCATTTATATGAAAATGAAAGCATTTGCAACATTATAAATGTGTTTACTGTCACTTTTGATCAATTTAATGTCCTTGATGAATCAAGACTGCAAACATTTGAAAGTTTTCAGCCATTGATTTTTTTTTTGTAAACAGACTAAATGGCCTTTTTTTATTAGAAGAATAAAATATTTAATATGAAAACGTGCCTATGCTGCACATTATTTAATGCCGGATGTCCTTTTTTGCGCTCCTGAAGTCTGACATAAAACTTGCAAGGCTGATTCACTGTTTTGAAACTTCAGATTTTTTCCCCCTTTGTCATTCTGATGAAACAGGCAAAAAGAAAAGGTAGCAGACACTTGACATGAAGAATCCACATCAGGAGAGCCTTGGTTGACAGGAGATGAGCAGGGAGGTGTCGCTCGCACAGGGGTAACAACAGAGCTTGTGGGAGTCCAGGGTCAGTAGCGAGGTAATACAGCCTCCCTATAGGGGGGCAATCAGTGAGGCAAGGGAGGACTGAGCAGAGAGGTATTAGCGATACCATTCAGAATGTGAGGTGAATGGTACAGATAGGAAGCTTGTATGCAGTATGTAGGTTAAGTGTTTGAAGTGTTGAAAGGATCCAGCGTCCTCTTCAGAAAGTAGAATGGACTGATTTTGATGGATTATGGACCTGCCTGGGTCTAATGCTGGTGATGTGTGCACACTCTCCTTCACTTTAACACAATTACCTACGCTCCATGTGCGTCTGCTTTTAATAGATAAATCAAGATGTATGCCACTATCTGATTCAAGTGTGAATGCTTTAATCAATGTAAAGCCATCTTTACTGCAAAGAAGGCAGACATAAAAAAAAAGAAAAGATTTTTGATGTTTTTTTTAAAGACTCTTCTGCTCACAGTAAAAACAGTACCATTTTGAAGCATTTTTACTATTTAAAATAACTGTTTTCTTTTTTAATATTTTTAAAAATGTAATTTATTTATTTATTTCAAAGCTGAATTTTTAGCATCATTACTCCAGCCACATGATCCTTCAGAAATCATTATAATATTCTGATTTGCTGCTCAAAAATATTTATTATGATGATGATGAAAACAGTAGAATCTTTTCAAGTTTCTTTGATGAATAGAAAGCATTTATCTGAAATAGAAATCTTTTGTAACATTATAAATGTCTTTATCATCACTTTTGATCAATTTAAAGCATCCTTGCTAAATAGAAGTGTTAATTTCTGTGTTAATTATTAATTATACTCACTGCAAGCTTTTGAATGGTAAAGTGTATAATGTTACTAAACCTTTTTTTTTTTCAGATGAATGCTGATCTTTGGATTATTCTATTCATCAAAGAATCCTGAAAAATGTACTCAACTTTTAAATATTGATAATAATAATATTAATAATAATGTTTTTAAGCAGCAAACCAGCATATTAGAATGAATAGAAAGCATTTATCTGAAATAGAAATCTTTTGTAACATTATAAATGTCTTTATCATCACTTTTGATCAATTTAAAGCATCCTTGCTAAATAGAAGTGTTAATTTCTGTATTAATTATTAATTATACTGACTCCAAGCTTTTGAATGGTAAAGTGTATAATGTTACTAAACCTTTTTTTTTTTCAGATGAATGCTGATCTTTGGATCTTTCTATTCATCAAAGAATCCTGAAAAATGTACTCAACTTTTAAATATTGATAATGATAATATTAATAATAATGTTTTTTAAGCAGCAAACCAGCATATTAGAATGATTTCTGAAGGATCATGTGACACTGAAGACTAAGTAATAATAGGAATACATTAGTTATTTTAAATAGCAAAAATATTTCACAATATTACTGCTTTTTCTTTAAAAACATAACAAAAAATATACTGTCTAAAAACTCAACATCAATTAAACATTGATGATAATAATATTAATAAAAAATGTTTCTTGAAGGGCAAATCAGCATATTAGAATGATTTCTAAAGGATCATGTGACACTGAAGACTGGAGTAATGATGCTGAAAATGTAGCTTTAATCCCGGGAATAAGTTACATTTTAAAATATATTTTGTATTTTCAAAAATCAATCAAATATGCAGGCTTTGTGAGCATAAGTAATTTCTTTCAAAATGTATGCATTTATTTTCATATGAATTACTATTAAATATTTTCATTTTGGGGTAAAAAGCCCTTTGCATTTATTCATCAAAGTTAAAACTTTATTTTAATTCTTTTCATACTGTAATGAATATATCCCACAAAACCAGTCACAAGGGTACATTTTTTGAAATTGAGATTCAGATGTCACCTAAAAGCTGAACAATAAGTATTCCATTGATGTGTGGTTTGTTAGGATAGGACAATATTTGTCCGAGATAAAACTATTTGAAAATCTTGAATCTGAGGGTGCAAAAAAAATTTACAATTTTGAGAAAATCACCTTTAAAGTTGTCCAAATTAAGTTCTTAGCCATGTATATTATTAATCAAAAATTAAGTTTTGATATAGGAAATTATATAAATATTTTCATGGAACATGATCTTTACTTAATATTTTACTAATGATTTTGGCATAATTTTGACCCATACGATGTCTTTTTGGCTAATGCTACAGATATACCCATGCTACTTAAGACTGGTTTTGATGTCCAGGGTCACATATTGACTCTTTAAGTTGAAGGCATGTGAATTAAATAATTATGATGGGGAAAAATTGTATTGAACGTAATTTGTGCATATTTGTGCTGTTGATGAACAAACAACACCCTTTTAGCATTTCCCAGCAGCACGAGAATATTAAAATACACCGATAGAACATCAATTACACACCTAATGCGGTTACTTTGCTGTTCATTATGCTGCATTTGCACTAAAAGTCTGTCGAGAAGTGAAAACGAGAGAGAGAGAGAAATTCAAAAATGGTTCAGGGAGTTCATTCAAAGTCACTTATGATTTCCAGTAAGTAAAAATAAATGTGCTTCATGATGCCATAGAAGAACCTTTTTTGCCTAAATGGTTCCATAAAGAACCTTTAAAATCTGAAGAACCTTTCTGTTTCACAAAAGGTTCTTTGTGGTGAAAGAAGGTTCTTCAGATTATAAAAAGGTAAGAAAGAGATGGTTCTGTAAAGAACCTTTGACTGAATAGTTCTTTGTAAAATCAAAAATGGTTCTTCTATGGCATCACTGTGAAGAACTTTTTAAAGCACCTTTATTTTTAAGAGTGGGGCCTTTCTAGAAGACTCTGAACGCAGCATATGCTGCTATGGCTAACTTTGCTATCCAGCAGAGGCCTGTCAATAGCACACGCTCACAGGAGCTCAAACCTTTTCATTGTGATCCACGGAGAGGGCTCCTCTCCGTCTGATAGCCTAACATCTCTAAGGGGGTCCAATCTGTTCACAAAAGATACAATCAAGTATTGAGTAATAGACCATAAGTACATTACTAATGTTGGTTAATTTTAACCTGCTTGTTTATAACATCCAACAGCAAGTTTAGTCATAATTTTATCTCCAAATATCCAAACTCAGTTTCAAATATTATACCAGCAGTTTTTCACATGTACCTTAGCATATTGTTACATTCACAATTAGCTTTAAGCTCATCAGGGTTACGTATAGAGCTGCAGATGCTGTTGTTTTAGTTGTTTTTGTTCTTGATATGGATCACTGTCAGAACAAACATTTTGTCATGCTACTGAACTACTTTTCCCACAAAACTTCCTATGCGAATGCTAAGATCCATTGATAACTCTATTCTTCCGCGTTGTTTATCTCACTCACAGGAACGTTAGCATCTCAACAGCTATTGGAAATTCTTTCGCCTGCTTCTTTTCCCCCCTCTGTTCTGACAAAGGATGAGAGATTGTTTTTTCTCATTGAGATGTAAACACTCAAACATGTTTACTCTATTTGCATTTGTCTGCATGTCAACACACTGCAGCGGGCTGAGGATTTGAGGAGAGTATAAAGTGGGGTGGGTGGGGGTGCTCATGTTGGTGGTTGAATCACAATGGACCACAAAACACACACACACACACACACACACACACACACACACACACACACACAGAGTGAGGAATGTGCCTCAGGCTTGTACAGTATTGTGTCCTGGGAGCTCAGCAGGGCAGTACTGCACTCATATACCTGAACAGAGCTCAAACGTAAGATGGATTGGGCTAATAGCGCTAACCGTCTTAGAGCATCTGTCCCACCATAGCAAAAAGTGTGACACACTTGGGATATTTACAGTTGAAGTCAAAAGTTTACATACACTTTGCAGAATCTGCAAAATGTTAATATTACCAAAATACAATAAATTATTTTTGATTTAGTACTGACCTGAATAAGGTATTTCACATAAAAGATGTTTACATAAAGTTTACATATAGTCCACAAAAGAAAATAATAATTGAATTTAAAAAAATGACCCTGTTCAAAAGTTTGCATACACTTGATTCTTAATACTGTGTTGTTACCTGAATGATCCACAGCTGTGTTTTTTTGTTTAGTGATAGTTGTTCATGAGTCCCTTGTTTGTCCTGAACAGTTAAACTGCCTGCTGTTCCTCAGAAAAATCCTTCAGGTCCCACAGATTCTTTTTTTTTTGTGTGTGTGTATTTGAACCCTTTCCAGCAATATATGATTTTGAGATCCATCTTTTCACAACTGAGGGACTCAGTTATATGCAATTATTACAGAACGTTCAAACACTCACTGATGCTCCAGAAGGAAAAACGATGCATTAAAGGCTGGGGGGGAGGGGGTGAAAACTTTTGGAATTTGAAGATCAGGGTAAATTTAACTTATTTTGTCTTCTGGGAAACATCTATATATCGTCTGTAGCTTCTAAAGGGCAGTACTAAAGGGAAAAAAGAGATATTTAGGCAAAATAAGAAAAATTTTCATTCTGTTCAAAAGTTCTTAATGAGTTCTAAACTCTTAATGCATTGTTTCAAAAGTAATAAAATAAAATTAATTAAAATAGATATACAGAATCTGACATTATCGTTGTTTCATTTTGCTTTCTAAAAACTGGTCAAAAATCAAAAAATCAGAATTACTTTATTCTGTTGACAGCCATAGTTTCATGTTTCTCCTCAGGTTTAATGATTTAACAGTACTTATTTTCAATTTAATACAACACAAAACAGTGTTAGAATTAGTGGTGGGCGTTATAACCAAAATCTTACATCATCATACAAGTCATCATATCACAATATAGTTATTTTTGCTTTAAATAAGCTCTTTATGATACCAACATTTTTGATACTATAGAAATTTCAGAATTCTTGTCACCAGTGTCAATGTCAGTGGTAATGTTAGCTTAAATACATACATACATTGCATAAAGTAATCAAATGTATAAAAACACAGCATATACTTCTTATTAAAGTTACAAAAGTGATTTAGTCACGAGCAGTGAGAGGTTTTCTCTCTTTTGTTGTTTGATTAACATGAATGACAGACAGCAGGAATATTAGACTGCTGTCACTTTAAGAGCTGCCCAAAGCCAATATGTTACACGTGTTTTCTTTCTCAGCTGTTTTTTTTAGCAGACCTAAAAAGACGGGCATTTTGACACATACAAGTGTGTGTATTTAACCATAAAGGCCTATAAAGCAGCAAAAATAACTTTGTTCAGTACTTTTTTATAGCGTATGAATCTTTTTGTTTATACATGAAAATATATAAATGCTTATTTTTTAAGAAGAGCGCTTCTTTCTAAGGAGATCATAACATTCGGAGTTCTGTGGCATAATAAATGTGAAAACCCTTAATATAGGCTACTTTTATTTTTTCAAATGTTTTTTTTTTTTTTTGAGGCTTGAACTTTTTTTGAGGCCAGTCCCTATTCATTGCATTTGTAAGTAAAATGAGTGATGAGCACAGCCTTCAAAATATCATATTCCACAGAAGACATAAGGAGTGAGTAAATGATGACAGAATTAATCCTTTAGAAAAGTGTTTAAAAGTGTGCCTGATTGATATCCAGATATTAAAAGGAGTAATATTCACAATGTATGGTGCTGCATTTGTCATTACTTGCATGCATAATTGCACGTATTATGGGAGAGAGAGACTAGCATGTTAAACACTAGGATTATCCTGTTTGCTTTTACCCTGACACGTGAGAGGCTGGCGGATGAAACGGATTTCCCAAGAAAATGATTCTGTAGTGCTTCTACAGTACATGGGAATTGCACACTTATTTCTTAAGAGACTCCAGAAATTCCAGAAGGAATTATAATAGCTCAGTGGAAATTCTGCAGTAACTTCTGAATAAACAAACATTGATCAAACACACTTGCCAGTGATCTCCACTATTTTTGTTTACAAACTTGTTTGCTCGTACTTGACTAGTTCTTGAACAATATATACATTCATAAAGGCGTGAGAAGGATATTCATCTTTCTTTTATAGTCATGCCGTTCCCTTTATTGGTGTTAAGATGCTACACAGGCCTTCAAAATGAGATCGCTTAGCCATGTTTGTAATGATTAGCTCCTCAATCAGACATATTCATAAAGACAAAAGAGCAGATGCTGCAAAATGTTCTCTATGCTGCATGACTGAGATTTATCAACAATCATCCATAAAGTAAGATTTTTAAATGTTTCTGAAAGAAGCCTCCTATGCTCACCATGACTGGACCACAAAACCAGTAATAAGGGTAATGTTTTTGATATTGGGATTTATACATTACTATTTGTTGTTTATTTGTTTATTTATACAGAACTATTTGAAAATCTGGAATTTGAGGGTGCAAAAAATCTAAATATTGAGAAATTCGCCTTTAAAGTTGTACAGATGAAGTTCTTAGCCATTCAATTAGGTTTTGATATATTTGATATATTTTTTATTTGAAAAAATCTATCATTTTGACCCATAAAATGCATTTTTGGCTATTGCTGCAAATATACAATATAATTGTTCATAATTTAACCCTTGTGCAACCTTATGGACATTTTTGTCCATTTTAGTATAGTTATAGTTTAATAAAATTCTAGCACTTTTTTAACTATAAAATGATGCAACATTTGTTAATAAGCTTTTATTCTGTTAGCAAGGCTTCAAAATTCTAATTTTGACTACTTTTTACTAGATGTAAAGTTCAAAATGTTTTATAAATTATATATATAAATTGCTCATAAATCATTTTCATAAACCTATAACCTTCTTGGTTTAAATTTTTTTACAACTTTTTAGGCTCTTTTTTAAAATGAGATGAAACTTAAGTCTGTACGACATTTTAATCCTCTATGTTTAACTTTTTTAAATTGATGCACAAGGGTTAATATATTGTAAAATGTAATTTATCCCTGTGATGTCAAAGCAAAATTTTTAGCAGCCTGTTTTTAGTATTACAAACCTAGAATGACATAATGTGCTCACAATTATGCTACTTTCACCCTGAGAGCTCTGTTTTGATCATTCATGATAGTGTTGAGGGGATTGGTCAAAGGTTATCTGTATGACACACATTAAGATATGATCAGAGACAGCCGGTTGTGTCAATGGGCTTAACATTCACACATGATCTTATGGTCGCACACTTGCTACACACTTTATGTTTTGATTTTTCTTCATTCCTTATGTACGCTTCTTCTTGTAAATAGAAGAAATGGATAAGATGTTTCACATCTTGACACACACCCACACATAAAACTCGGTTTCTGGGACTAATATCTGAGTGATGGTGTGTGTCAGACACCCTTGTCATTTGCTTCAGCCCTCAGGAGTTGATCGTCTAGTCAGCTTTTACTGCTCCGGCTGCCGAGAGACAGAGAGCGAGAGAGATGGGACGAAGCAGAAGGCTTTAATTGTGGAGATTTGTGGGTTACAGATGAGATAGAGTGAGACGAACACAAGGGGAGTCATAAACAAGAAGGAATGAGCGAGACGAGGGGAGGGGGGCTTTAAGGATGGAGTGGTGATGAAAAAAGGAGGAGGAAAAGTGAGAGCTGATATAAAGGCAACATGAAAAGTGCTTTCTGTCAACTATATGCATTTATGTTTGTGTGATATGTGCCCCCGTGTCAGGTAAACACTTACAAGCTTCATGTATCCTATAATTACATGCTTTTAAAATGATTTCACGATTTAATTCAAACCTGGGTGTGTGAGGTAAACAGTTATGAGCTTCATGTTTAGGCATCATTAAAGGATTTGTTCACTTATAGAATAAACATGATTTTTACTCAGCACCACGGTCATCCAAGATGTTCCTGTCTTTCTTTCTTCAGTTGAAAAGAAATGAAGGTTTTTAAGGAAAACATTCCATATATAGTGGACTTCAACAGGTTGAAGGTTCAAATTGCAGTTTCAATGCAGCTTCAAAGGGCTCCACGTGATCCCAGACAAGGAATAAGGGTCTTATCTAGCGAAACAATTGGTCATTTTCTAAAACAAATACTACAAATGCACGTCTTGCACTAGCTCTGCGTGTCCACAACTTCACGTATTACATAATCACATTGGAAAAGTCACGCACAGTTAGTTTTTTGTCTGTGTACTCCGATTCAAAAAGGTAGGGTAAGCTAAAAACTCTTATTTCCTCCTCCAACTTTAAAATTATCTGACGTTGTTTAACCTCTTTTTGTAAAGGGCATTTGACTTTCTTTGCACGTTTGCTTTGTAAACACTGGGGCTGTATTTCCGCCTACACCGCACATGACCTTTCCATTGTGACTATGTAATGCATAAAGTCGTGGGCACAAAGCTAGTGCAAGACCAGTATTTGTGGTTAGAAAGTATATTCATTTTTATTTTTGTAGAAAATTACCAATCGTTTCACTAGACAAGACCTTGTTCTTCGGCTGGAATTGTGTAGAGCCTTTTAAAGCTGCACTGAAACTGCAATTTGGACCTTCAGCCTGTTGATCCCCATTTAAGTCCACTATATGAAGAAAAATCTCAGAATGTTTTCCTCAAAAACCTTCATTTCTTCAAATGAAGAAAGAAAGGAATGAACATCTTGGACTGGAATTTAATCTCATGATAACATCTATTTGACAAATTGGTGATTTGATGCAGTTTGATTCATATAAAAACATTTGATTTTTAGAAAATATCCTATAACAATCAGCAAAAAAAAATGCAAATTGTGAGAAAGTGTTATTGTATCATCATGTCTTTTAGACATGTTACCATGCTAATACCATGTTTTCTTGACATAGGCCGTGATATTTAAGTACCTTGGAGTACCACATAAATACCATAGTAAAGAACTTCCATGACTATTCATTTTATGAGTCAATACTAATTCACAAAATATTTTTTTTCTCTTTTAAAGGTTATTATTATACTTACTAAAGCTAATGATCTACCAGTTGAGTTATTTGATGAGCAGACAATCACTTTTTTGCTTGCTTGATTTTGAATAATGTCCAAATCTAAATAGTTTCAAGCTAAATGTGACCCTGAACCACAGTCACACAGTAGCATGGTGTATTTGTAGCAATAGCCAAAATACATTGTATGTGTAAAAAATATCTCTTTTTTCCCTCTTATGCTAGTAAAGATCATGTTCAACTAAGATATTTTGTAAATTTCCAACCGTAATTATATTAAAACTTTGCATCGCTAAGAACTTAATTTGGACAACTTTAAAGGCGATTTTCTCAATATTTAGATTTTTTGGCACCCTCAGATTCCAAACGTTCAAATAGTTGTATCTCGGCCCAATATTGTCCTATCCTAACAAACTGTACATCAGTTGATTTGTTTATTCAGTTTTCAGATGATGCATAGATCTCAATTTTGGAAAAAATTACCCTTATGACTGGTTTTGTGGTCCAGGTTCTTAAATTTTCTTTACTTGGATAGCAATGGTGGTTATGGCTATTTGTAAATCTTGACCATGCTTTAAATGTCTTTATTCACACAGAATTGGCTTTGATACGAACGATTTAGTCTTAACACATCAACCTGGCATAGCTAACAGACTAGGTGTAACTAATCACATGTTATTCTTGTGTGCATTAAGTGTTTTTCCATGCCTCCTCATGACTGACTTTGACTTGTGTGTTTGTGAGGTTTGTGTGGTTGTGTGTTGGAGTACATGAGAATAATACTCATTATTGTCTGGTGTGTGCATGAGAGAGTGTCTAGAGAAAGCCCATTTGTCAGAGACATGAAAGACAGCGCCGAGACGCCGCAGGGACTCAGGAGTCCTCCTCTCACTGCCAGACACAAATCAGCCTCGGCACAGTGTGTTGAAACCACACAAAAAAGAAATGTTCGCTAAAATGTCTGCCGTGATCATGCATATGTATGACCCATTTGTCGCAAATGGACTTCCACAGGCTTTCTGAGGATTCATATCCTTCGGTGTGTTCTTTTTGTTAAACAGATGTGAACGGTCAAAACGTGCAGTGAACTGTGTTGCCTCTGGAAGATTGGTTGTTCCCTTGTTTTATTTATTTTTCTTGGTTGGGGACAAAATGAACTTTTCTAGATACATTACAAAAATACAGGAAGAACTGTATGTACTTCTATGTGTGTTTTTTTAGTGGGAAAGAATGCTCAAAGATTCATACACTGAGATCCAATGGGAATGTATATACAAAATGCATGTTATTTTTTATTTAGTACTGACCTGAAAAAGATACTTCACACAAAAAAAACGTTTACATATACACTGCAAAAATGCTTTTCTTACTATTTTTTTTCTTGTTTACAGCCAAAATATCTAAAAATTCTTAAATCAAAAATTTTAAGAAAAAAGAAGTCATAACTAAGTCATAATTTGTTTAAAACAAGCAAAATAATCTGCCAATGCGGTAAGCAAAATAATCTTATTTCAAGCAGAAAACTAGATTATTTTGCTTACTCCATTGGCAGATTATTTTGCTTGTTTCAAGCAAAAACTCTCTTAATTTTGACAACTTTTTTCTGAAAACAAGACAATAATTTGTACTTGTCTATAAAATCCTTCTTGATTTAATAATCTTTTGATATCTTGGCTGGAAACAAGACGAAAAAAATCTAAGTAAGAAAAGCATTTCTGGAGTGTAGTCCACAAGAGAAAATAATAGTTGAATTTATAAAAATAACCAAGTTCAAAAGTTTACATCCCTTAATACTGTTTTTTTGTTGTTGTGTTTTTTTTTTTTTGTTTGTTTGTTTTTTGTTTTGTTTAGTGATAGTTGTTCATAAGTTCCCTGTTTGTCCTGATCACTTAAACTGCCTGCTGTTCTTCAGAAAAATCCTTCAGGTCCCACAAATTCTTTGGTTTTTCAGCATTTTTGTGTATTTGAACCCTTTCCAACAATGACTGTATGATTTTGAGATCCATCTTTTCACACTGAGGGACTCATATGCAACAGAAGGTTCAAACGCTCACTGATGCTCCGGAAGGAAAAAACATGCATTAAAAGCCAGGGGTGTAAACTTTTGAACAGAATGAGGTTGTGTACATTTTTCTTATTTTGCATAAATATATATTTTTTCCATTTAGTACTGCCCATCAGAAGCTACAGAAGATACTTACACGTTCCCCAGAAGACAAAATAAGTCAAATTTACCCTTAACTCTTCAAGTTAAAAAAGTTTGTCAGTTGTCCTTAGTGTGGAAAGATGGATCTCAAAATCATACAGCATTGTTGGAAAGGGTTCAAATACACCAAAATGCTGAAAAAAAAATTATTTGTGGTACCTGAAGGATTTTTCTAAAGAACAGCAGGTAGTTAAACTGTTTAGGACAAACAGAGAACTCATGAACAACTATCACTAAACAAAAAAACACAGCTGTGGACCATTCGGGTAACAACACAGTGTATCTAAACTTTTGAACACTGTCATTTTTAGAAATTCAACTATTATTTACTCTTGTAAACTATATGTAAACGTCTTTTATGTGAAATATCTTATTCAGGTGTATGTAAACTTTTGACTTCTACAGGTGCTGGTCATATAATTAGAATATCATCAAAAAGTTGATTTATTTCACTAATTCCATTCAAAAAGTGAAACTTGCATATTATATTCATTCATTACACACAGACCGATATATTTCAAATGTTTATTTCTTTTAATTTTGATGATTATAACTGACAACTAATGAAAATCCCAAATTCAGTATCTCAGAAAATTAGAATATTACTTAAGACCAATACAAAGAAAGGATTTTTAGAAATCTTGGCCAACTGAAAAGTATGAGCATGTACAGCACTCAATACTTAGTTGGGGCTCCTTTTGCCTGAATTACTGCAGCAATGCAGCGTGGCATGGAGTCGATCAGTCTGTGGCACTGCTCAGGTGTTATGAGAGCCCAGGTTGCTCTGATAGTGGCCTTCAGCTCTTCTGCATTGTTGGGTTTGGCATATCGCATCTTCCTCTTCACAATACGGTCAGGCGAGTTTGCTGGCCAATTAAGAACAGGAATACCTTGGTCCTTAAACCAGGTACTGGTAGCTTTGGCACTGTGTGCAGGTGCCAAGTCCTGTTGGAAAATGAAATCTGCATCTCCATAAAGTTGGTCAGCAGCAGGAAGCATGAAGTGCTCTAAAACTTCCTGGTATATGGCTGCATTGACTTTGGACCTCAGAAAACACAGTGGAACAACACCAGCAGATGACATGCCACCCCAAACCATCACTGACTGTGGAAACTTTACACTGGACCTCAAGCAACGTGGATTCTGTGCCTCTCCTCTCTTCCTCCAGACTCTGGGACCCTGATTTCCAAAGGAAATGCAAAATTTACTTTCATCAGAGAACATAATTTTGGACCACTCAGCAGCAGTCCAGTCCTTTTTGTCTTTAGCCCAGGTGAGACGCTTCTGACGCTGTCTGTTGTTCAATAGTGGCTTGACACAAGGAATGCGACAGCTGAAACCCATGTCTTGCGTACGTCTGTGCGTAGTGGTTCTTGAAGCACTGACTCCAGCTGCAGTCCACTCTTTGTGAATCTCCCCCACATTTTTGAATGGGTTTTGTTTCACAATCTTCTCCAGGGTGTGGTTATCCCTATTGCTTGTACACTTTTTTCTACCACATCTTTTCCTTCCCTTGGCCTCTCTATTAATGTGCTTGGACACAGAGCTCTGTAAACAGCCAGCCTCTTTTGCAATGACCTTTTGTGTCTTGCCCTCCTTGTGCAAGGTGTCAATGGTTGTCTTTTGGACAACTGTCAATTCAGCAGTCTTCCCCATGATTGTGTAGCCTACAGAACTAGACTGAGGGACCATTTAAAGGCCTTTGCAGGTGTTTTGAGTTAATTAGCTGATTAGAGTGTGGCACCAGGTGTCTTCAATATTGAACCTTTTCACAATATTCTCACAATTTTCTGAGATACTGAATTTGGGATGTTCATTAGTTGTCAGTTATAATCATCAAAATTAAAAGAAATAAACATTTGAAATATATCAGTCTGTGTGTAATGAATGAATATAATATACAAGTTTCACTTTTTGAACGGAATTATTAAAATAAATCAACTTTTTGATGATATTCTAATTATATGACCAGCACCTGTATATATCACAGCTGCTTCAAATGTGCTCATTCACACAGCTTTAGCAGTGATAACAGAAAGAGACCTACAGCTACATAAGCACCTAATGGCACATTGAGTGTCAGAAGGTTTCCATTAGTCAGTCTGTCGTCTTCATTTTGTTTAATTGCAGAGCACATCCCAGCTGCTCCCCACAGGTTTTTTGTTTTCTCTCCAGTTACTGAGGCAAATGAAACCTCGCTGATTGTTTTTTCCACATCTTTCACTGCTCAGGTCCTTTGCACTTTTCAAGCCTTCAAAGATGTATTGTGTCTAATTCTTTCTCTTTAACGGTGCAGTTTCTATGTGGGTGGCGAGGACTGCAGGCAGACATAGCGGGATGTGGTGACACACCTCAGAGAAGATTTTATTTTAAATAAAGAAACGCAAGGTAAGAAAAGTACCACTGGGGTGAATGTGGAAGAAAAGTTTCCCTCGTTATGCTAGGAGCTGTGCAGTGGGTGGTATAGGTCCAGAGATGCAGGTGGCCTGAACAACTAAGTCATGCTGGGAAACATCAGTTGTGAATTTATAGAAGTGGTGATGAGGCAAAATTGACCTTCAGTTGAGGCTCTTCATGTGCAGCAGTTGTCACATGAGTCATCCACAGCTGTTAAGGAGCCTGAACTTGGGAGGGCAAATGTAGTGTGTATATAATTACATGCATACATATATACTACACAATCATTCAAATGTTTTTTACGTTTAAGAAATTAGTACTTTTGTTCAGTCAGGATGCATTAAAGCCTTTCTAGTGTTATATACGCATTTACCAGAGAGTGGTGTTCCAGCGGATGATGGAGGACGAAAATTAAACCTAAGATCCAGTGAAATATGACAAATGTAGAAGCGCAGACGAGAGAGCAAAATAAAACACTGGTCATGAATTAGAAATACAAAACGAGGATTTGTAAAGAATAATGTCTGAGGATTTCAATATGAACCGATAGGAACGTTTTGATTCATTCTAGTGAATCGGTTCACATTAAACTCTTTTATTTGTAGCATCAGAATGGTTTGATTCATTCTAGTGAGTCAATTCACATTGAAGCCTCTTATTTTTAACATAGGAACGCTTTGAGTAATTCCAGTGAATCGGTTCACATGAAACTCTTTTATTTTTAGCATAGGAACGTTTTTATTCCAATTAAACTCCAATTGAACATTTTGATTCATTCGGTGAATCGTTTCACATTAAACACTTTAATTTGTAACATAAAAACATTTTGATTCATTCTGTGAATCGGTTCACATTAAACACTTTAATTTGTAACATAATAACATTTTGATTCATTCTAGTGAATCGGTTCAAATTAATCTTTTATTTGTAGCATAGGAACATTTTAATTTATTGTAGTGAATCATTTTACATTAAACTCTTGTAACATTGGAGTCTTTTAATTTATTGTAGTGAATCATTTTACATTAAACTCTTTTATTCAAAACATAGGAACTTTTTAATCTATTCTAGTAAATCGATTCACATTTAACCCTTTTATTTGTATCATAGGAACGTTTTGATTAATTAAAGTGAATCGATTCACATTGAACCCTCTTATTTTTAACATAGGAACATTTTGATCTATTCTAGTAAATCGGTTCACATTTAATTATTTTATTTGTAACATCAGAATGGTTTGATTCATTCTAGTAAGTCGATTCACACTGAACCCTTTAACATAGGAACGCTTTGATTCATTCTAGTGAATCGGTTCACATTAAACTATTTGTATCATAGGAACGTTTTGATTCAATCTAGTGAACTGGTTAACACTAAAAATCTTTTCATTGTAACCTGAGTACGTTTTGATTCATTTTAGTGAATTGCTTGACACTAAACTCTTTTATTTGTAACATAGGAACATTTTGATTATTTCTATTGAATCTGTTCCCACTTTAATATGGATATTATTCTTACAAAAATGCATAGATTCACTAGAGGAGGGCTTTACTGACCCTCTGAAGCCGGGTGGAGTACTTTTTTATAATGGATGGACACAGTTTATTGCACTTCTATTGGACTGTTGAATCTCAACAGCCATTCACTGCCATTATAAAGCTTGAAAGAGCCAGGAAAGTTTTAATATAACTCAGATTGTATTCGTCTGAAAGCAGAAAGATGAGTAAATCCTGCATGGGGTAATTTTTATTTTTGATGGAACTGTCCCTTTAAATTGATTGAAAGTGACAGTAAATACTATTATGTTACAAAAGAGATTTGTCTCTTAAACAGTGGTGTATATGAAGAGTTCAAATGCAAAAAATTTTAATTTCATCAGGCTCCGATGTATAGTTTTCTATGTAAGTACTAGTACTTCTGATTGGGCTGAAGGTGGGATTTTAGCGAGTTTTAAGTAAAAGTATTTGATGGATGTATAATACGTGTCGAGAGCATTCATTCAGTATCATTATCTCATTTTTGACTGAGATGTCTTTTAGCTGGTTTTGCATCTGAACTCTTCATATAGTGCTCAGACGAACTGGCGAAAGCCAATCAGTTGGATGCAATCAAGTTATTTTTCTGTGAATTTACTTTTCCAAGAAACATTTCTGAAATGCTGCTGTTAGACTGTTTCCTCGAGCACATAATCCTCATCATTGTTCGTTGGATTGTATATTAGACTGAATTCAAATGATCAATCAGCCTGGTCTGAAGCTCTTCAAAAACAACGCTAATCCAAACAACAGCTCAGCATGAATCTAACTACCAAATTACCTGTTGCTTGCTAATTTAACTGATTTCTATACAATACTGAGAAAACTGAATGATTCAAATCCATTACTTGAACTCTGTGTCCTCTATTGTGCTCTCAGATGTGGAGAAGCATGTGTGCTAACGGAGGAGACTCAGTAGACATTATGGATGATTCAAGATCTAGTTTATGTAAGCATTCAGACCAGACAATATCATCAGACCAGACAAGACCGCTGCACTCACACTTAACAGCTTCTACACATGTGGGCTAGACAGACAAAAAATATTAGTGAAACATAAACTCTCTTTCACACACACAGTGCTCATACGGAGACTCATGCAGACAGACTCATGCTATTACAATAAAAACAATCACAGCACCAGCTGTCCATGCAGCTCAGTATTTGAGCAGAATTAATATGCAAAAACTGATTCAGTTTTCTACAATAAGCAGTTTTGGTACTAATGTCAAATGAAGCAAAATCAGTTGATAAACACACTCTTTCATATCCAGAAGTAGGCTTTTTGTATCATTCAGTGGAATATAACCAACTCGCATTCGCAAACCCTCTTCTTCTTTTCAGCATGGGTGGCATTGACGTCGATGAAATGTGTATGTGTCTGTCTGGTTTGCCAAGGTCACTCTCTGAATGGGCGTTTGCACATGTGTGTCATCGGAAGTACGCTGTGCGTAGCTGAATAACAGAGTCGTGTTAGACCGGTGTGCGTGAAACCCTTACAAAAACACCTCCGTGCACAGGGACCCTGCAGTAACGTCACTTGACTTAATCTGACGGCCACAACATCATCTTTGTCATTATAACTACAATTGCACTGTTTCAAGGGAATCATTTCAAAGGGGTTTTATGAGTTTGGTTTTCAACTGAAAATGCAGTTGTGAGTCGTTATGTATTAATAATTTCATCATTACTGCGGTCTTAGGCCACCAGGAATTTGATTTGCCAAATATGTAAACTCTGAGGTCTTCTTTCATTTAACTGCAGTCATTTCCTCTGACCAAGGGGTCAAGCTTTGGCTGAATCGTTCTAAGGAAATGGTTCTGCCTAAACTCTCTCACAAATGTACTGTTGGAAAGTCAAATTCTATTGAATCCATTCATCCTAGGATTTCTCAAAAAAAAACGGTGATTGATTCATGTGAATTGGTTCATCCTAAACTCTCTCGTGTGTAGCACTGGAATGCCTGGTTCTAGTGAAGTGATTTAGATTAAATGGTCTAATAGTGTAAGAACATTCGGTTCACTCTAGAAAACTGGTTCATATTAAACTCTCATTTGTAGAGGATGTTGCAATTCATTCTAGTTAATCATTTACATTTGTAACATATGAATCTTTTTGATTCATTCTATTGAATCGTTTAACATTACACTCTTTTTTGTAACATAGGAACATTTAGATTTAGACAAAGGTCTTGTTTAATCGAATGCAGAAAATTTTCTGGCAAAGACTGGATATGGGCATTTTTTTTTTTTTTTCTATTTGATGATCATATGACTTAGTCACAACTTACAACTTAGTGACGTTTCCTACACGTTTTATAAAAAATATATACTTTGAATTTTAACAATTTGCGGAATGACCTGTCCCACTCTTTTATACGGCAGTGAATAATACATTTTTGCCTATTTTTAGCACGTTCTTCAGCAAAAATGCAAGCAGTAAAATAATGATGAAACAATTAGGCTAATGAAAATATGTAAAAGGTATATACAAAAAAATATCAAACAGGTGTTGAGCAACAAACTCATTTAATAAATTGTAAACATTTTTAATAGGTGTGAAACACATGTGACAACTTGCCCCCTCCACCCCAAACTGCACCGACCTGACATTTAGGAAAAATATCCAGTTTACCCCTGAATGTATTTGACTTTATTGTGCAATTTGTTTACTCAACAAATTACTCTGGAGAATAAAATATTTTCATTTGAGAGGATTCCTATAACTGTAGTCGCTTGAAAAAGATGCACAAATAATGCCAGAGAAAACATTTGTGACCCTGGACCACCATAGCCAGTCTTAAGTAGCACGGGTATATTTGTAGCAATGGCCAAAAATACATTGTATGGTTCAAAATTAACGATTTTTCTTTTAAGAAAATCATTAGGATATTGAGTAAAGAGCATCTTCCATGAAGATATTTTGTACATTTCCTACCGTACATATATCAAAACTTAATTTTTGATTAGTAATATGCATTGCTAAGTACTTCATTTGGATAACTTTAAAGGTGATTTTCTCAATATTTAGATTTTTTTGCATCCTCAGATTCCAGATTTTCAAATAGCCTAGTTGTATGATCCCAGCCAAATATTGTCCTATCCTAAACCATGCATCAATGGAACGCTTATTTATTCAGCTTTCAGATGATGTATAAATATCAATTTACTGAGTCCTTGTGACGTATTCTAGTGAATCGGTTCCCATTTGTAACATAAGAATCTTGTTTGTTTGTTTTGTTTTTACTTTATTGTCTGTACAGAAGTTCTGTACAGAAATTCATATTTGACACTGGCATAAAACATACAATATACACATTACAATCATTAGAACCACATAAAACACACATTGCCCTATACAAGCATAGAATAGAAAAACAAACAGTTTAATACTTCAGTTAAGAATTGAAAGTTTGGTTTAAAACAGTCACTGCTAATGGAACAAATGACCTTTTATAGATGTTCTTTTTTGCCAGTGGAATACGCAGCCTGCGTCCCGAAGGGAGGGGCTCAAAGCAGGGATAGAGAGGATGAGTCTGATCAGAGTATACATCAATTGTCTTCCTCTCCATAAATTGTACAAACAAATCATGCATTGTGCTCTGTGTCTGGCCAATAATTGTATCTGCTTCTCTAGTTACTCGTGCAAGTTTATTCTTCTGTTTCAGTGTTAAACTACCATACCACACAACAATATTATATGTTAAAATACTTTTAATCATCGATCTGTAGACAATAGTCAAGACCCTCCTATTAACACTTAGGTTACTTAATTTCCTGAGCAGACCTAAACGCTGTCTAGCTTTCTTATGTATATGGTCCACATTGGCTTGGAAAGAGAGTTCATCATCAATCATTGTGCCCAGGTATTTAAAGTTGGATCAACCTTTTTGCCTTTTATAGTAACTTGGTCATAAAAAGTACCAACATCTGAAGTTTTTTGATTCCCACAACAGAGTTCCTTAGTCTTGGCAATATTTAATTGTAGCTGACTATTTTCAAACCACTGCACAAGGCTATCAATATAATTAAAATAAATGGAACTGTGCATATCCTTTTGGCAAGAAATTAAAGCCAAATCATCAGCATACTTAATCAGAGTGAGATCATCCCTATTACACTGGATTTCATTAATGTAAATAGAGAAAAGAAGAGGAGATAACACGCAACCCTGAGGTAAGCCTGAATTTAGGACTATACAATCAGAAAAAAATTCCATAGGCACAAACTCTTTGAGGCCTGTTACTTAAAAAATTCTCAATCCATAAGACCAACCAGTTGCTTACACCTAAGTCTTGCAGCCTTTCTTTAAGGGTTTGCAGTTGTACAGTGTTAAAAGCTGACGTAAAAACCATAAAAAGTATTCTGACATGAACATTTGTTTTGTCTAAATTATGCTGGAATCGATTCACATTAAACTCTTTTATTTGCAACATTGGAACATTTTGATCCATTCTACACTGTAAATAATAAAAAAAAAACTTAAACTTCCTCACAGATGTACTGTTTCCAGCAAATCCATTCATCCTAGGATTTCTCATAAGTTGCATGAAAAAACTCTGATTGATTCATGTCAATTGGTTCATCCTAAACTCTCTCGTGTGTAGCACTGGAATGCCTGGTTCTAGTAAAATGGTTTATATTAAATGGTCTCATAGTGTAAGAGCATTCGATTCACTCTAGAAAACTGGATCATATCAAACTCTCATTTAAAGAGGATTTGTAGTAATGTTGCAATTCATTAGTGAATCGGTTCACATTAAACTATTTTATTTGTAACATAAGAACGTTTTTGATTCATTCTAGTGAATCAGTTTATATTAAACTTTGATTTGTAAAATATGAATCTTTTGATTCATTCTAATGAATCGGTTCACATTAAACTCTTTTATTTGTAACAGGATTTGTTCTGATTCATGTTAAACTCTTTTAACGTTTTGTTTCATTCTAATTAATCGGTTCACATTAACTTCTTATTTGTAACATAGGAATGCTTTGATTCATTCTAATCCCTCGGTTCACATTAAACTCTTTTATTTATAACATAGGAATGTTTTGATTTATTCTAGTGAATCGTTTCACATTAAACTCTTAAATTTGTAACATAGGAACTTTTTGATTTATTCTAGTGAATTGGTTTACATTAAACTCTTTTATTTGTAACATGGGAATGTTTTGATTCATTCTAGAGAATCTAGAGTTGATTCAACTTAAAAAAGTAAGTGTTCGTGCTGCCTTAAAATTTGAAGTTTAGTCAACATGAAATGTTAAGTTGTACTACATGAAAACAGATATTTGCATTGAGTAAACTTAGTTAATAGCAGCACAAACATTTACTTTTTTAAATTGAAGCAACTTTTTTTGTTTTTTTACAGTGTAGTCAATAAACTCTTTTATTTGTAACATAGGAACATTTTGATTCATTCTAGTGAATCGTTTAACATTACAATCTTTTTATAACATAGGTATGTTTTGATCTATTCTAGTGAATCGGTTCACATAAACTCTTTTATTTGTAACATAGCAACATTTTGATTCATTCTAGTGAACCATTTCATATTAAGCTCTCTTATTTGTAGCATATAGGAAAGGTTTCCAATTCATGAATTTGATCATATTGTTCTTATGACATAAGAACTTATTATCTTATTCATTATAGTAAATTATTTCATATAAAATGTGAAGCATATAAATATCTGAGTGAAACGGTTCAAAATGTGTATTTTTCTGTATTATAATTGTGTATTGAAGTAGACAATTATTCCTTTTAAGTATAGATACAATAAAATTTTCGAGCAGCAATTAACTATTACTTCAAGTTGTATCAAGTTGTATTAAAGGATTGAGCAGCAAGGTAAATGAAGGAAACAATGGGGCAAAACAAAAGCTGACCAAAGCCTTGGTGTCTGTGTTGTATAATTGAGTAACTGAATCAGATGTTTCTGTTAAAACATGATGTAGTCCTTAAATCACATCAGTGCTGTGAGAGGACAGGAAATGAGCCGCTCAAGACGCTGCATGTCATTTTCTAAACTAGCTATGTGAGCCATCAAAATTGGTCTCTTTTATCATTTCAGCTGTGCATGGGCCAGGAACTAAAGCTGTATAGACTGTACCTTCCTGTTACTGGGTTATTCATTCTGAAACATTATGAGAAGGAGAACACTGGGAGGAAAAGGAAACAATTGTTCAGGATTTTATCCTGACAACTACAGCAGCCCTTGCATTGAATGAGAAACCAACAGAAAGTGGGACAAGCAGATAGACTGACAGACCACTTAACCTTACAACTGTGCATTCAGTAACGCTTGAATGATTCAAATTCAACAAATGACAGTACAGTTAGCTAGAGTGCTCACAGAAAGTGGGGCAACCAGAGACGAGGCGAGAGATAGAACAAGAGCAGATGATTTCAAGTAAAATGAGGCCAAAACCACATGTATTAGGTGCTAATCAAGACACTGAAGTACTAACATAAGGGAAGAGCGGCAATCAAATGAAGCGTAGGATCAGTTTGAACCCTCAAGCTTTAGCTATCACAGTCCAAAATGCAATCAAAGATGACCTTTAAGCGAAAAATAAACATGACACGAATGTATTTCACTGGAAGTACTGTAATGTAGACACAGTTCTTTCATTGTTCAAGTGTTTGACAGATAAAAGTAGGGCGCTAGTCTGTATTTATCAAGTAGAAAATGATGAATCGCTGAATTGAAATTGTGAGATGTAAACATGCACCAGCACAAATAATCAGCTTGTCATTGATAAGATGTTCGCTGATGAGAAGGCTGCATGTGACTCTCATTCAGATCACCAGTAAAAAATTGCTGGTCAACCATAATGATGAAGCCGTATGTGGTCAATACAGATACAAATATATTTTCTGCATTGATTTAGTGAGTTCAGAAGTTTGCCTACAGCATTAATTAATGTTGGGGTTCTAGTTTTGGTATCAAAATATGTAATTTCCATACCAAAACTACATATTTTAGTGTCACCGTTTTAGTGTCAGATTGATCATAAAATCTTCCTACCACAGTGTGGCCATCCTTTCCACAGGTAGAATTCAAAATGTTTCAATATGGAATTTATGCAATATTTCAAACTTTTAACCCACGGGAGAAAAAAAACCCTGCCGCAACAGTTTAAAATCAGCCAAATGTTGTGTAAAAAATGCGGATTAAATACTAAATACTCTGCATATTGATAGATAGAGACATATTGATATTGATAGAGACTGTAATGCACAAAAATTATATTCAATATTAGAATGTTTGAATGTTAAGAATGTTTAATACAAAAACGCACACAATGAATGGCAACTGTAGAAAGCAAGAGCCTTATCCCGGACTTTTTGGGCGATTTAGGACGCATTTTTTTATGTCCGGGGAAAAGAGGACGTATGGTCACCCTATAAGTTAAATGTACAAAACGTAGGACAATGTACCTTACATAGAGCTCACCTGCAACATTTGTAACTAAATATACTTTTTTTTTAAATAATAATAATAATAATAATAATTGTGTTACATGTACTTCAAATATTGATCTCAAAATGGTAACAAACTCAAAAAGCTACCTTAATATACTATTATTTCCAGAATGCACTGGGTAGAAAAATGTATAATTTAGCTTCTTTTTTTTTTACCATTGTTGTGTTGATTTGTTGTTGCTTATTATTATTAAATAATTATTTTTTTATTTCTTATGTTCATTTTCTGAGGTTTAGGTTCATCTGGTCTGTTGACATCTTGTCTCACTTGTTCATTTGCATATATTTTTAATATGTATTATAAATTTTATTTTACACGTTTTAATAATACATTTAAATTATTCACTTAGTGTTCAGTAAATTACAAATTTAAATGGATTTTACCTAATTTTATACCAAATTCACTGTTGATTTTTATTTTATTTATTTATTTGTTTGCAGGTCAAAGGGTCAGAATGCTATTGTATGGAGAGAAAAAAGACATTTCTTTTCTCAAATCTAATATCTTCTCATATTTCTCATATCTTTTATGTTCCACAGAAGAAAGTCAGATTTGTATGGAATCCATTTCTGCCACTGAATATATTTTTTTTAAAAGGTTATTATAACTTTTTATCTTACAATGCTGACTTTTTTTGCGTGATTGAAACTCACAATTCAGACTTTTTTCAGAATTGTGAGATATAAACTCCCAATTGCGAGTTATAAAGTTAGAATTGCATGATATAAACTCGCAACTGTGTGAATTTTTTTTGCAATTGTGAGTTTGTAGCTCGCAATATTGACTTTTTTCTTGTAATTGTGAGTTTGTATCTTGCAATGATGACTTTTTTCTCAGAATTGTAAGATATAAACTAGCAATCATGCAATTTTGAGAGGGAAAAAGATTGCTAGTTTATATCTCACAATTTTGACCCAATACCTTGAAATTGTGTTATAAACTTGCCGTTTTGAGAAAAAAAGTCAGAATTGCAAGTTTATATCTCACAACTTTGACTTTATGATTCACAATTGCAAGTTTAAATCTCACAATTCTGAAAAAATATGTAAACTTGCAATTGATAAAAAAGTCAGTATTAGATAAAAAGTCTCAATTAATTTTTTATTCAGTGGTGGAAACAGCCTTTCAATAGATTTACAAGCTTGAAGCTATAGAAGACTGCTCCAATATATATGCTGGTCACCTGCAATACATTTTTCTTCCCAGGAAAAAAATGTGCAATGCATCTCATATGGACATTTGTTTTATATAACCATAATCACTAGAGTTTTTTTTTTTCTAGGTCAAAAAAACAGACCTAAAATTACATTGGTCTTCATCCATTCAGAAGAAGCACCGGAAAGCATGCATCAGCTTTATTTTTACCACTTAAATTGCTATGGCATAAACTCAGATCCGGCCTTTGCCACTTCCTCTGTCAGCACCTGTCCGCACACGCACACACACACACACACACACAGTGACACTCTCAGTGTGAAATGGTCAGGGTGAACTCCTTTGCCCCTGAACACACTCAGCCCTTTGTTACACTGTTGCTATGGCAGCCAACTCTGACTCTAAGGTGACTGAATCTTAATATGTCACATTTCAGGTGCTCCATGGGAAGCACACAATCCTCTCTATGCTTG
Source organism: Cirrhinus molitorella (assembly GCA_033026305.1). Lineage (NCBI taxonomy): Eukaryota > Metazoa > Chordata > Actinopteri > Cypriniformes > Cyprinidae > Cirrhinus > Cirrhinus molitorella. Next base: position 4,195,882 of record CM065133.1, on the reverse strand, counting down.
ATCCTATTTTCTCTTTCTTTTATTGGCCATAACTTACCCAAGCTCTTAAAAACAACATGAAATTACATTTGCAACACCACTGCAATGTTACATTTCCGGGTACAAGGCATTTGATGACAAAAATGCATGTCTGATTTGACATGTAATGCATAATGCAATTTCATAACTGACATTGTACAGCTTCCTGTGTGAACCTACTGTACAGGCACATGCATGAATAGATTAAAATACCACTGTTAAAGGAGACATATTATGAAAATGTGACTTTTTCAATGTTTAAGTGCTCGGGTCCCCAGTGTACACTGCAAAAAATGCTTTTCTTAGATTTTTTTGTCTTGTTTCCAGCCAAAATATCAAAAAATAGAACAAGCAAAATAATCTGCCAATGGTGTTTAAGCAGTTTAAGCACAATAGGACATGAAAGAGAACTTCGTTTAGTACTCACATGCCATGTGACAGACGCTTTCTGTGTGCGTGCTTTGTATGTGTGTGCTCAGAAAACCCTATATCATATATTATAACTGATAAAACGCATGATTTCAGCATGATACACTGCAAAAAAATAAAATAAAATACACTGCAGAAAAAAACAAGCCAAATTAAGTGTTTTTGCTTAAAACAAGCAAAATAATCTGCCAATGAGGTAAGCAAAATAATCTTGTTTTCTGTTTGAAATGAAAAAAAAAAATTATTTTATTATTAAATGTATTATTATTATTTTATTATAAACCCTATTGGCAGATTATTTTGTTTGTTCTAAGCAAAAACTCACTTAATTTTGACTTGGTTTTTTTTTCTGAAAACAAGAAAATAATTTTTACTTGTCTAGAAAAATCCTCCTTGATTTAAGAATTTTTAGATATTTTGGCTGAAAACAAGACAAAAAAATCTAAGAAAAGCATTTTTTGCAGTGTAGACACAATATTCAAAACCAAACAGTTTTTAGTAGAGTATCTGAGATATGAGCTGTAAAAGCACAGCTCTATTCTGGAAAAGGGGGCGGGGAGATGCATCTAATTTGCATTTAAAGAGACATGCATGAATACAGCATGTTTCTGCATTCATTCAAAATGGGATAAAAAAAAAAGATTCAAAAAGATATAATGAATGATCTGTGGGGTACTTTGAGCTAAAACGTCACATACACATTCTGGGGACACCCTGAGACTTATATTACATATTGTAAAAAGGGGCAAAAAAGGTCTCCTTAAATATTACACTCAAATTAGGACACGCTCTCTTTTACTTTCTCTGCCATTAGTTTGATGGTTGAGAGGTGTCACAGTGGTCATGAACTCATGCATACACAAATATGTGTTTATAAAGTAAGACACAGCAGGGCACGTTCAGATGGATTGCAGATGGGTCTTGGGAACACTTTGTCTTCTGGTTGAAATACACACACACCTCACAGCTTCACTGGCTTTGACCTGCATCGCCCCTCCATTGCCCCCTCCTCATTTTTCATGCCTCCCTTTGCAATCTCACACTTTAATGTTTTTAATTTGTTATTGTCATTTCAATAAACACATTGAATATTTCCCTAAGTAAATACATCAAGATAATCTGAAACTAATTAGCTTTCATATTGCACCTCAACCTGTATTGTAATATCATTTTAGTTCATATTTCCCATGAGGTTTACATTTGGGGGCCCAAATTTAATATAAATCCTTTTTAAATTGTTCTACACTTTCACAACAAAACTTTAAATCACCTCAAGTGACCCCAGCAAACTAATCATCTCTGTTTGCTCAGCCTAAACAGCCTTTCATCAGAAGGCCCAATAAGAGCCAATTAGCCTGATTAATGTGCTTCTAGTATGCAGTTTATTCAGGCTATCCAGTCATAAATATATTGTACACTCATACAGTGTACATAAAAAAAAGGTCAGATTTGTGAATCTTAAAGGACTGCTTTAAACCGTAAGCATAGACAGAATAAACAGGCACTGAAAAAAAAAAACTTTATCGCTATGAGGAGTTTTGATTTAGGCTTAATCCATTGCAAAAGCAAATTTAGTTTCAGCTAATTTCATGCAAAAAAACGTGTGTAACTTAGTTATCTGCAAAACTGCACCCAAGGCCATAAGGAAGGCCAATCTGACCTATTGAATGCACATAATGCCATAAAGAACTTATTAATTTTCTGAAAGGCTGGCAGACATGTTTATGTTCAAGCTGTGAGAAGGACTTAACTGGAAATCTGAATCTACCACAGCACTAGGCTACAGCGAAAACTCTGAACAAATTAAATCCAAATCTGAGGTTTTCAACGTAGCAAGTTCAACAGTTAAGCGATGTGTAAGTCTAAGAGCATTCGTGGGTAATCCGCAGTGCTGGAGTGCTCAGTGTCCCTTGCCGGATCCAAATTTCTTATGACTAAATGTGGTTTTCCCTGCATTCTGCTCCTTTGAACAATCAGCATCTGTGAGAAGGTACAGAACATAAAATCAAAACCACATGTTAAACGAACAAAGTCTGTCGACGTTTCTCTGATTGACAGAGCTTACTAATGTCCTGCATTTTGGACCTTGCGTTCTGGCAGCAGCTCTCACTTTCTAGGCCAGACACTTGACAGTAAATCTCATTGTCTCAACTTTGGCTCTTTTAAGACATAAAAGCCCTGTAAATAATTTTTTTTGTTTTTAATGTTTTTCAGAGTTTAGCTGACCATAGTTTTAAGTGCACTGGCTCAATTTAGAATAATACACTATCATACTTCTCATACTATTTCTGCCATATGCCAGGAATACTGTTTATAGTACATCTCATGTACACTGCATTACACTGTATACCAGTGTGGCGAGATACGGAAGAGAAGAAACTGTTAAATCAAATACTTATTTTAGTTTTTTTTGCACACAAAATGTATTGTTGTAGCTTCATAAAATAAAAGCTGAACCATTGATGTCACATGGACTATTTTAACTAGAGCTGTTCGATTCTGACATTTTTGGAATCGAGTCTGATTCCAATTCCTGGTTCAGGAATCGATTCCTCACTGTTGTTTTCAATTCTTTTTCTACTTTTGTTTTTTTAGATTGGAGAAATCAAATTTTGCCATGACTGCAGGATATAAAGTAGCCTTTTCATAATATGAAGCTTTATTTGTTCAAATTACAATACATTTGTATATTTTAAATTGCGATTTTGTTTGCATTGCCCATGAAATTAGTCAAAGCCCAAAGCTTAGCAGTGGACATGCATTTATTGCATGAATGAAACCTGTGCATGGTTCAGCTGAATGATGTTTACTTTAACTGTACACTGTAAAAAAAAAAAAAAAAAATTGTTGAGTTAGCTTAAAATTATTTGTTACCCAGCTGCCTTAAAATTTTAAGTTCAGTCAACTCAAAGAAGTTTAGTCAACTTGAAATGTTAAGTTGTACTAAGTGACAATTTATATACTTTTTAACCTCAAATGTTCGTCTGTTCTTGTCTTTGTGATGCACATGCATAGTCTGTGTATTGGTATGTCCAAAAACTCCCATCTCCTTTTCGTCTTTAACTTCAAAATAGTCCTAATATATGCTGTTTTACCTTTTTTTGTAAAAGGCATTGATCTTCTTTGTATGTTCACTTTGTAAACACTCGGTCAGTATTCTGCAGCATTGTAGGACAATTTTGAAGTTGGGGAAGAAAACGAAATGGGAGTACATACCCTAACTGTATTGACCCGGATCACACAGACTACGCATGCATATCGCAGAGACGAGACAAGACCAGCATTTGAGGTTAAAAAGTATATAAATTGTCAATTTGTTTTGAAAATAACCGATCGTTTCACTAGATAAGACCCTTCTTCCTTGACTGGGATCATTTTGAGCCCTTTAAAGCTGCATTTAAACTGCATTTTGGAAGTTCAAACTTGGGGGCACCATAGAAGTCCATTATATGGAGAAAAATCCTGAAATGTTTCCTCAAAAAACATAATTTCTTTACAACTGAAGAAAGAAAGACATGGATGATCTTGGATGACAAGAGGTGAGTGCATTATCTGTCAATTTTTGTTCTGAAAGTGAATTAATCCTTTCACAGCAACACTGATATGTGGAAATAAGATCAAGACCCACGATCACGTCAAGATCTGTTCTGTCATGCAGCGCTTAAAATCGTTGACAACATAAGCCAGTTTGACCATAAAATAACTTCTAAATCGTTTTTTGAACTGGTTAATTAAAATGATCTATCCGAAAAGAAACTTCTCGTGAATATTGAATCAGACTTATAATCACTATTAGTGAGCAAGAAGCAAATTAAAGGGTGTTCAACAGAAGGCTGCATCCTCAAACGCAGACAAGCTCAGTACCAACTTGTTTTCATTCATTCAATTTTCGTTCAACAACGTTTTTTGACGTTGCAGCTGAGATATGCAGCCTTCGTACACTGTGAAAAAAAAACAACCTAAAAAAAGTTGTTTCAACTTAAAAAAGTAGGTGTTCGTGTAGTCAACATGAATTGTTAAGTTTTACTACAGTCTGACACTACTTACACTTCAAAGTGTCATATAGTATTGCCCAAGTGTGCAAAATGTGACAAAGAAACCTGGTTCATACCAGTCTGAAAGAACAGTCTGGCATCTATCCACACACATATCCTCTCTGCCCACAGCTCGATCTCTGTTAGAGCAAGATGAGGTGAAATGTGTGTATATGTCTGACAGCGATCCACTGAGTGAGATGAATTTTTGTTTTGTACTGAGAAATGTAAAAGGATCCTACATAATTCAACTCTTTGTTCCATCAGTGACCTGGAGAAGGTCAAAAACTTTTCTTCTCCGTTTACCAGCAGACTTCAAAGGGCCTATGTGTGTTTGACAGAGAATATGTAAAAGTGTGGGTTGAACTGGATGAAAGCAATCATCATTCAAGTGAGAGAAACACAAAGGGACAGACAGAAGGAGAGCGAGCGGGGAAAAAAGGAAGTATGTTTCTGTATTAGAGAAAGTGAGAGAGTTTATTTATGCGATGCCTGGTCCAAGCTAGTTTGCACTAGCTCAGTGTTGGCCAAGCTGGGGCAGCTAGTGAAACATGTCTTTCTGATTTATATTTCGGATGAAACTGGATGACCAAGTATACCAACTTCTTATGCTGGGGCATCCAAAACAAAAGAGCTTGTATAAACACACTTGTTGTGGCACCCCTTGATGAAGGGTAGTAGTTTTTCCACTGCCGTGTTATCCAAACACATCTTGTCGTTCCCCTCTGAAAAATGTCCAAGTCGTTCGGCCCTGAAACCCTTTTCCTCAGAAACAGCTCTCTCTGCCAAAAAAACATGTAGCTCTGCCTGAATGTGGCCTGTACTGTCTAACTCTGAACCACATTTCACATCTGGGTCACATCAAAGTATCCAGACGTGGACCTGGAAGACAGCGGCTGGCACTTTGTTCAGATCCAATCGCATTCCTGTGAGTATGGCTCAAATCTTAAATCCCTCCATCCATGGCACAAGCCAAAAATAGATCACAATGTTCTTGTTTGGGTTTAATTTTATGACATAGTTGGTGTTTGTTACTCTTTCAGAGTGCAAAGCTAAGGGTTGGTTACTGAATAAAAATCTGGAACCACAATACATTCTGTGTTGTTAGTGGTTCTTGCACATGGATTCTTCTGATAATACAGATAAAACACAACTAAATTACTCTTGCCGTACAATGCTGTTTCACTTTTTTTGTAAAGTGCATTTGATCTTCTTTGTATGTTCACTTTGTAAACACTGGGTTGGTACTTCTGCAGCAATGTAGGACAATTTTGAAGTTGGGGAAGAAAACGAGATTGGAGTTTTTCAACATACCCAAACTGTATTGACCCGGATTGCACAGACTAAGCATGTGCATCGCAGAGATGAGACAAGCTGAGCATTTGAGGTTAAAAAGTATATAAATTGTCAATTTGTATCGAAAATAATCAGCCATTTCACTAGATAAGACCCTTCTTCCTCAGCTGGGATCGTTTAAACCTCTTGAAGCTGCATTTAAACTGGATTTTGGAAGTTCAAACTCGGGGGCACCCTGGAAGTCCATTATATGGAGAGAAATAATTTCCTGATAATTTCTTTATCTGTACATTTTCAGTAGCTCCTCACTGCAGTACACAAGATCCAGGGGGCAAGGTTACATCCATATTCAGGGTGTGGGGATGGGTAGGTTTAGGGATCAGGGGGTGGAGACTGGTAGGTTTAGGGATATGTAAGGTGGGAGGAGTTGGATCTGGATCCAACCTCGCCCCTGGATCTTGTGTTCTGCAGTGAGGACCATCTCTAAATTTTTGTTCTGAAAGTGAACTAATCATTTAAATGATTCTTTTAATTCTTTCAAATAAATAATAGATAACTACGTAAATTATTGTGGTCACACTTTAGATTAGGGTCCAATTCTCACTATTTACTAACTATTAACTATGAATTTTGGCTCAGTATACTCCTGATTACTGCTTATTAATACTTAGTAAAATAGTTATTAATTTTAAGAACTAGATAGGATTAAGGATTTACACTAACGTCTTGCAAAATAAGACATTAATATGTGCTTTTTAAGTAATAATAAACAGCCAATATCCCAGTAATATTCATGCTAATAACAAACTAGTTAATAGTGAGAATTGGACACTAAAGTGAGAAGGGTACATAAAAAACATGCATTTTAAGGTTTGACTTTAAATTTTGATGTTAAATCCACTATTGTATTGTGTATAAATGTTCTACAGCCTATACGCAGTTATTAAGTTTAATTACACAAGAAGTAACTGTAATTAAACTACTTTTAAAGGGAAAAGTAATTAAATTACAGCAACTTGTTACCCAATACTGAGCATGGCGATGGAATTGCATTTATTTATGTTTTATGATTACATTTTTATGAATATGTATAGAAGTGTTAAAAGAATTGTTAGTAGACATCAAGGAAGCAGAATTGTGTTCATTTTGTTAGTGAAGAGCTGAAGTGGCTAAATAATTAATACAAGCTAAATTCACAATGTTTAGAAGAACAAAATCCACAACGGTTCACAATTAAGGTCCATTACTCAATCGAGCCAATTAAAAACAACATGTACTCAGACACAGTGTTTCCAGATTTTCCATCTTAATTGTTTATGTATTATTTTGAAAGTGATTCACAAGTCCAGGCCACAGCAAGCGAAAACCTACCAATCACATCATGCTATTGGAACATTCCGTAACATCCAACATTTGCCCATCACTAGTCTAAGAAATTCAAAACACTAGTATCTTCTTTTGAATAAAAGACGCCTTTCTCTTTAAATAGTTGTCTTCCTGTGTGGAGGCGTGCTGAATCTTCATGTATTTGTGCAAAAAAGTAATTGTTCTCTTTCCATTAGCATAATTTTTTTACGTAATTTCCTCTTCCTCCTGTCTATTCCTTTAATCACAATGAAATTCATAATGCATAAAAATGGTAAAAGACCCAGTCTGTGTAACTGAGCCATTAATCAATTCTGTGCCCATAAATTGCACTTCACCCTGCATGTTAGATAATCTATAGTGTCGTTAGTCATAGCTTCCTCTAGAAAACTTGCGTCAACACAGAATGAAGCATGCATATAAATGCATTATTTTAGTTTTGTAATCAAATTCATTGAGCATGAATAATGTTATTTAACATGACGTCCCTCCTGTTTTCTGGAAATGTACTGTAGTTGGAATTTATATTAAAGTGACAGGAAAAAAAGACAAATGTGACCCTGGATCAGAAAACCAGTTTTAAGTAGCATGGGTATATTTGCAGCAATAGGCAAAAATACATTGTATGGTTCAAAATTATAAATTTTTCTTTAATGCCAAAAATCATTAAGATATTAAGTAAAGATCATGCTCCATTAAGATATTTTGTAATTTTCCTACTGTAAATATATTTTATTAGTAATACGTATTGCTAAGAACTTAATTTGGACAACTTTACAGATGATTTTCTCAATATTTCGATTTTTTTTTTTGCACCCCCAGATTTTCAAATAGTTGTATCTCCATATCCTAACTAACAATACATCAATGGGAAGCTTAAAAAAAAATTACCCTTATGATTGGTTTTGTGGTCCAGGGTCACAAATGTGACAGAATGCTCCTTTAATGCATGTATGTTGTCCATTGTAAGTTTGCCAATTCAATTTTACACAATGCCATACACAAAGAATCACCCAGGAATGAAATGAGGTTTAAGAATCTCATTCATACATCCAGTCTTAGTAAATCCTCCAGTGCTATGAAGGCAAAAATCCAAGTTTTGTATTTGTTTTCTGTGCTGCTGATTTGTAGCACAAGCCAATAGAATGATTTACCACAGAAAAGGAGGTCACTGTGCTGAAGGGACAGACCTATATGGCTATGTGTCAGAGCTCTGTGTTGTACAATAGAGCGACAGGTGCGTTCCATGTGTGATAAATGCGAGCGGTTGTACTACGCAGCTCTGGAGCTGTGTTTGTTAGTTAAATAATGTTTTTGTGATTCACTCTATACCTTTATCGGGTGCTCTAACTTATAAGTCCTGTTACTGTAATGTCTGCATTGAAACTTACATCACTATGCATTTCAGCAGTGGCTGAAATGGTGGGTCATGGGTCAGCTCTTGTCTTCTTTTTTGATCCACTTCAAATGTTGACTACTATATTTGTAGCAAATGTATGGGTCAAAATTATCCATTTTTCTTTTATGCCAAAAATCATTAGGATATTAAGTAAAGATCATGTTCCATGAAGATATTTTGTAAATTTAATAAATATATCAAAACTTAATTTTTGATTAGTAATATGTATTGCTAAGAACTTTATTTGGATAACTTTAAAGGCGATTTTCTCAATATCTAGATTTTTTTCACCCTCAGTTTCCAGATTTTCAAGTAGTATCTCAGCCAAATATTTTCCTATCCTAACAAGCCATACATAAATGGAAAGCTTCCAATGCTGCTGCATTGAGCCTGAACCCAACACAATTTTAGGTGCAAAAACATGTTGGTATCTCTGCTTATTGTTGAGTGTAGAAGCACCAGTTGCCCACCAATATACACTGCATCTCTAGCAGAAGTACAGATTTTATTTTTTATTTTTTAAATACATTTGATTCTACAAGTGGCCTTAACTACCATGTATTTACATTTAAATTAATTTGATACAATGCACTTGTGTATACATTTTTACATTGTACTTGTATTTTAAAAAGCTAATTACATCCATAATTACATTACAGTTACTCCGCTAACCCAGCCTTACACCTACTCATACCACCAAACCTGTATCTCACCTCAATAGCAGAAACAAAAAAAAAAAAAAGTGTTTTACAATATGAACATAAGTACATTGTACTCTGTCTACACGAGTACATAGTATTTTGCAGGGCCCTACAATATTCTCAAATGTGCCTTGCATTTTGACACTTAATATACCACTTTATCTAAGACTTACATGGAGACAAATAGTAATTCAGCTCTACACAGATGTGATTGACTAACCTCTCATTTGGATGAGAGCAAAAGCATCAATATTTAAACCTCCAACCATTTAAAAAGATCAGTCTAAATCAGTGGTCTCAAACTCAATTCCTGGAGGGCCACAGCTCTGCACAGTTTAGCTCCAACTCACACCTGCTTGGAAGTTTCTAGTTAACCTGAAGAGCTTGATTAGCTGGATCAGGTGTTTAGGGTTGGACCTAAACTGCAGAGCTGTGGCCCTCCAGGAATTGAGTTTGAGACCAATGGTCTAAATTGTTGAAATTTGCAGAATTTAATAAAATGCATAGGACCTATGCTAAATACAGATGAATCATGTCCAAGGCAGTAAATTTCCTTCATGCAAGGATCATGATCTATGACTCAAGTACAGAAAAACTACAAGTATGAATCTTTCTTTATTGGTAACAATCAATGCATAACTTTCAAAACACTTGGTTTACAACAAACACCAACACTCATTTCAGATGTTCTCCAAACACGGCAATACAGTTAGCTGCATCACTGTCGAGGAACAAGCCACCAGTCACCGAATACGTACGCACAAAAACGAAGCCAATGGAATCTGTTAAGAAAGAGGAAAAACCTTATTTCACTTGAAACCCAGACAAATGAACCAAAAAGCACAGAAAAGCAACCTGTGACCAAGGTTTTAGCAAGAGTTCACCCTCTGATATGGCCACTGGAAACACCAACGGCCGCCAGTAGGCAAAGCACAGGAGGGAACATGCGATTATCAGACTCTGATCTGACCAAGTTACTCACCTTATGACTGTAGTTCTTACATTCTCAGTCTACAAATTTTGACTGATTAGCAATTACCTTAAAATGCTATTAGCAAGACTAATGACTACAAAAAGTGTTTCTCCCGACAGGATCTGAAGCAAGGAACATTAAGCCAATACTTCAGGTTTTTGAGAGAATTCATCTACCCCTCCCTTGTCGATCATTCAAGACATTACAGGACTTGAAAGTGCAATACAAGGGGCTGACAAAACTAGAAAAATACTTTGCGAAGCAAGAATAGCTCACTTTACCCCCCTGATATGGCCACTTGAAACAGACTGGTTGTATTTATAGATTTATTTAAATAAAAAAAAATAAAAAAATAAAAATAAATTAAAAAAAACGCATCGATATGACAGGGTTACTCACCTTATGACTGTCGTTCTTACGTTCTCTCCCTTCAGCTGCAAAAAAAAAAAAACTAATTTAGACTGAGTAGCAATTACTTTAAAATGCTATTAGCAAGACTGTTACAAAAAGTGTTTCTCCCGACAGGATCTGAAGCAAGGAACATTAAGCCAATACTTCAGGTTTTTGAGAGAATTCATCTACCCCTCCCTTGTCGATCATTCAAGACATTACAGGACTTGAATGTGCAATACAAGGGGCTGACAAAACTAGAAAAATACTTTGCGAAGCAAGAATAGCTCACTTTACCACCGATATGGCCACTTTAAACACTGACTGGTTGTATGGAAAAGCATTGCTATGCCAGAGTTACTCACCTTATGACTGTAGTTCTTACATTCTCTATCTTCATCTGCAAAAAAAACAATTTGGACTGATTAGCAATTACCTTAAAATGCTGTTAGCAAGACTAACGATTACAAAGTGTTTCTCCCGACAGGATCCGAAGCAAAATTAAGCTAGTGCTTCAGGTTTTTGAGAGAATTCATCTACCCCTGTTTTTTGATCATTCAAGACATAACAGGACTTGAACGAGCACCAAAAGGGGCTGACAAAACTAGAATACTTTGCAAAGCAAGAGTAGCTCACTTTACCCCCCTGATATGGCCACTTGAAACACTGACTGGTTGTATGAGAAAGCATTGATGACAGTTACTCACCTTATGACTGTAGTGCTTAAGTTCTCTTTCTTACGTTCTCCATCTTCATCTGCAAAAAACAATTTAGACTGATTAGCAACTACCTTAAAATGCTATTAGCAAGACTAACTGTTACAAAAAGTGTTTCTCCCGACAGGATCTGAAGCAAGGAACATTAAGCCAATACTTCAGGTTTTTGAGAGAATTCATCTACCCCTCCCTTGTCGATCATTCAAGACATTACAGGACTTGAATGTGCAATACAAGGGGCTGAGAAAACTAGAAAAATACTTTGTGAACCAAGAATAGCTCACTTTACCCCCCCAATATGGCCACTTGAAACAGACTGGTTGTAATGAAAAAGCACTGATATGAGAGTTTCTCTCACCTTATGACTGTAGTTCTTGCATTCTCTGCCTTCAGCTGCAAAAAAAACAAACAAATTTAGACTGATTAGCAATTACCTTAAAATGCTATTAGCAAGACTAACAGTTGCAAAAAGTGTTTCTCCCGACAGGATCCGAAGCAAGGAACATTAAGCCAATACCTCAGGTTTTTGAGAGAATTCATCTACCCCTCCCTTGTCGATCATTCAAGACATAACAGGACTTGAATGTGCAATACAAGGGGCTGACAAAACTAGAAAAATACTTTGCGAAGCAAAAATAGCTCACTTTACCCCCACGATATGGCCACTTGAAACAGACTGGTTTAAAAAAAAGAAAGAAAAAAAAAACACACAATAATACTGATATGACAGGGTTACTCACCTTAAGACTCTAGTTCTTACATTCTCTGTCTTCATCTGCAAAAAACAGTTTAGACTGATTAGAAATTACCTTAAAATGCTATTAGCAAGACTAACAATTACAAAGTGTTTCTCCCGACAGGATCCGAAGCAATGAACATTAAGCCAATACCTCAGGTTTTTGAGAGAATTCATCTACCCCTCCCTTGTCGATCATTCAAGACATAACAGGACTTGAATGTGCAATACAAGGGGCTGACAAAACTAGAAAAATACTTTGCGAAGCAAAAATAGCTCACTTTACCCCCACGATATGGCCACTTGAAACAGACTGGTTTAAAAAAAAGAAAGAAAAAAAAAAAACACACAATAATACTGATATGACAGGGTTACTCACCTTAAGACTCTAGTTCTTACATTCTCTGTCTTCATCTGCAAAAAACAGTTTAGACTGATTAGAAATTACCTTAAAATGCTATTAGCAAGACTAACAATTACAAAGTGTTTCTCCCGACAGGATCCGAAGCAATGAACATTAAGCCAATACCTCAGGTTTTTGAGAGAATTCATCTACCCCTCCCTTGTCGATCATTCAAGACATAACAGGACTTGAATGTGCAATACAAGGGGCTGACAAAACTAGAAAAGTCATTTGCTAAATAAATCACTTACCAAGTAATTGTTAGAGAGCGACTCTTCAGCACAACTGTGGCTTCTGGACCAATCCAAAATGGCTCCAGACATGAGACTTTATAAAAAATAAAATAAAAAGTGACAGTTAAAATATACACAAACATACATGTGCTCATCTTAGTGCTTTAGAGTTGAGCTTTCCTTTAAGCAAGATTTAGAGAAAAGACCATTTCTCCACTATCTCTTGTCACTCAGTGAGAATCTTAAGTTAATAAATGCTGCCTTACCTTTATAACCAATACATCATAGAAACTGGCAAGTTTCTCTTCAGTCAGGGGGCTCAAATGTACAGTCTATTAGAAAAAAAAAAAAGAGATGCAGTCAACATCAGCAGACATACAGGCCGCACATTCACCACGTGGGTCCTCGTGCCACACGTGGCCTTTTATGACAACTTCATATATTTGCATAAATCACCATCATGGCTTGGAAGCAAGCTAGCTATACAACATGTTTTTATCAAACATCTTTTGGTTTAGTCAAACAACTATTTTACTATCTTACCTATACGCTTTCAAAGGTCACTGTAACTGTTCTGGTAAACTAAACTTGACTATTTACGTCACTGCTTGTACATGTTGCGCTGTATGTGTAAATGTAAAATGAAGAATAGCTTTATGTATAGAAACAATTTAATAAATGCAAAAATATCCGAATGAACACACTTACCAACACCCATACTGCGTCCGCTCACGTTGTCTCCAACTGATCGTGTGATCTCTGTGCAAGAAGCAATGAGCACGTGTGACCGGTGCGCGGAATTCTGGGATATTTAAAGAGACCACCTCCAGTTCATTTCAGCAAATCAACTCGAAAAACGTTCTTAAAAACCCCGGATGTTTCATTTTGAACAAATCGCTCGGGAAAAGATCCAACTCAAAAGCAGCTATTATTGACTAATCAGAAAAAAAGACGCTATTACTCGGAAATATTTTTTTATACTTTCGCATGAGACCTAATATTACTTAATAATATAACAATAAAATGTGTGATTTCGCGTTATGGTGTCCTTAAACTTAAACGACAACCAAATTCTATTGGCCACAAGGAAAATTCGAACTCATCTTTTCGGACATTCATTGGTGACTCAATCTGTCAATCAACCGAGCAGCGTTATGTGTCGTAGACACCAAATGTACCAATCGCATCCAAGTGGGCGGGGTTTGACCGCTAATCCAGGATGTGAATGTTTCGTTTAGTCCGTGCAACTGGCAAAGATGTTTACAATAAATATACCCCGTATTTTTAGTCTTAGTTGCAGTAACCATGAAGAAACCAACTAGATGAAAGCTGTAGACGTTTATCTCTCGCTTTGTTTGCACTTGGCATGAGCAGTGTGGATTGAATGGTCACTGATTGCTGTCCTCGGTTGGGATTGCAGCTTGGCCTGTCAGTGTACTGCTGTTACAGTCATGTTTGTTTTATAAAGATGGCAACGAGGGGCACATTATAAACTCAATGACTGTCAGAAACATCGCCTCCATTTGTAATATGGTGAGTATACGTGTGTGGATAGCGTGCTGGCTAGCTCTTACGTAATGATGATGGTTGAATGGCTTTCCCTCACAATCAGGTGCATGACCTCATTTGTGAGCTGATGTGTGCATGGATCACCACTGCCATAACTAGACATATTTACATGCTCAAATGATAAACTGAGACTGGAAGTGTAAGAAATTGCTTTGAATGACTTTACTTAAAGGAAATGGTAACAGAATCAGTGATGCCCTCTTTATGCTGAGATAGCCCAGGTTAGCATCTGTGTTGTTAATCTTGCATTTTTAAATCATAAAACCGTCTCAGTGATAAAGAAGTTGGATAATCTGTGTTTAAGGGGTCTCTCTGTGGATTTGTCTCTTTTTAAGATGTAAATGAGTGGCTGTTTGCTTTGCATAGACGTTTGTGACCCTGGACTACAAAACCAGTCTTAAGTAGCCAAAAAAACAACATTGTATGGGTCAAAATCATTGATTTTTATTTTATGCCAGAAATCGTTAGGATATTAAGTACAGATCATGTTCCATGAAGAGATTTTGTACATTTTCTACTGTAAATATATCAAACTTTTATTAGTAATATGTATTGCTAAGAACTTCATTTGGACAATTTTAAAGGCAATTTTCTCAATATTTCGATTTTTTTTTTTTCTCAGCCAAATATTGTCCTATCCTAACAAACCTATTTATTCAGCTTTCAGATGTATAAATCTTATGAAATAAAAAAAAAAATACCCTTATGACAGGTTTTGTGGTCCAGGGTCACATTTACTGTCTCTGTAAGCATATCTAAAAAAATGTACTTGTTAAAACATTGTGTACTATGGAGCTGCTCTTAAAGGGATAGTTAACCCAAAATAAAAAATAAAAATACTGTAATTAATTACTCACCCTCATGTGGTTCAAACCTGTAAGACTTTCATTCATCTTCAAAACACAAATGAAAATATTTTTGATGAAATCCAAAAGCTTTCTGACCCTGCACAGACAGCAACATTCAAGGCCCAGAAAGGTAGTATGGACATTGTTAAAATAGTCCATGTGACATCAGTGGTTCAACTATAATTTTATGAAGCTACGAGAATACTGTACCTTTAATAATATAGCTCCCAAAGAATGAAAATGATTGTAATGTACAGGTCGCTCTTTCTATGCAGTTAAAATAAATGGAGACTAGGTCTTTAAAACTTAAAAAAAAAACAAAAAAAAGATGACTACGTCTTATATGTCAATATAGCTTTGTAAACAGCTGGAATGGGATTGAGTTGAAACTGGGCAGGTCTCTTTCATTCTTGCTTTTTATCGTGTTAGTCATTTTTAGTAATTTGTCGAGTGCTTTTGTTACATTTATTACTGAGGTTTTGTGACTTGTATTCCTTTTTTTAATAATATAATTTATATTATCCGGTAGTTAAGTCTGACGTCATGCGTCACCGCTTCTGGGTCCAAACGCTCTATCAGATGCCACAGCTAAACAACAAACGGTGCTAATATACATTTACAATGTGATATAATACCGCTAAAAAAGTTATAATCCTCCCCTTTAACTCCATACCGAAATCCTAGATCGCCAGACAATGAAAATACACAATTAAATAAATATAAAAATTATCTGTGTTTAAGACGATATGAGCATGGAGACTGTAGTGTACACCGTAAGTTTGAAAACGTGTAGCTTAAATGTTTAATATGAATAAACAGTGCTCATAAATGGCCGTTGAGAGAGTATTCTCAATGGAAATAAGTTGCGGCTTGGACCCGGAAACAGCGTTTGTTGGACACGCATTACGTCATCACTTAACAACCGGATTGAAATATGATCTAAAATGTCTGCATTATTTATTTTAGCGCCTCAACTTAAACTTTAGTTAACAAGGCAGCATTTTTAAGTATAAGATTTTCATCTAACATCTGCATTTTATTCATTTTAGAATCTTCATTTATTACTTAACCATAACATCACAGACTAAACCGGTTAATTAAATGCATGTTTAAAGTGTTCATGACTGCATAAAGGATAGAGTGAATGTCAAGACTGAATAGTCAGAGAATTCACTCCGAGTTCATCACATAAAACTAAGGAGACTTGTAATATCACTTTGCAGCAAGAAAGTTTCTACAATTTTGCACTTACTCTCTCTATATAGTGTTTTTCTTTTGCCGTTTTAAAAGTTGTAAGATGGCTAATGGGAGCAGAGCCCATTGTTTTATGTAATGCTGTAGTTGTGTCTGTGGGACTTGACAATGCCTGGATATTTTAGTGCCAGAAACCCACTGTCAATTGCTCATTCTTAGATAACTGCAAGTATTGTGTCAGTCTGAGCTGGCTGTGGTTAGGAACACAAACAGTGAATTATTGCCAGCATGAGGGGGCACAGACTTAACGTCTGACTGCTGTTTAGTGCTAGTTATGTAACCAATGACCGGACAGGGTTCATTTGTTCATTGGCGTGTGTTTGGGGCCACATCTTAGTGGCTCATTGACCACGGATACAAGGCAAGCTAATGAAATGTTCTCTTTTACGTCTCCCATGTTCAGTCCCACCTAAATGGCCTCCAATAGTGCGTGTTTCGTGCGCACAACTGCAGTTTGAAAACATGGCTCAATTATCTGTGC
Source organism: Cirrhinus molitorella (assembly GCA_033026305.1). Lineage (NCBI taxonomy): Eukaryota > Metazoa > Chordata > Actinopteri > Cypriniformes > Cyprinidae > Cirrhinus > Cirrhinus molitorella. The sequence goes on along the minus strand of CM065133.1, from coordinate 4,179,037 downwards.
TTTAATTTGAGAACATGGCATCTATTACCTGTGCTTCTGTCTTGCCTTATGTTTTTGTGTGTTTGCATACGTGCTCATTTATGTGCTGTGGAAGGTTTCTAAGCAGAAACATAGATGAGAAGTAGAAAATGGCCCCTATTTATAAAGTCAAATGTTGGCAGAAGTATCTTTACATTGTTTAGCCAACATAATGCCACTTCTTTTTTCAAAGCCTTTGAGCTCAGAGGATTCGATAGCCCTCATGAATGAATGCAGCCCATTACTTGCCTTTTGTTAATTATTATGGCCTAAAAATATTCAAGCTCTTAAGTCGTTACACAATGCCGTATTTATATTTCAATAGGCAATGAAGATCTATTAGTGCTGGAATTGAACATCTTTGTGGATTCATATTTCCTACAGATAAAAGGTTGCTGTCTTGGTCGGGTTAATAACGCTAAACTAGACAATGCACAGATACAGAAAGCGGCTATTTCCCGTCTTTCAGCTGTCAGTTATGGTCTTGACTTCATTGGTGTATGACTTTGATCTCTGGATCTGATTGTGGTGTTTAGTAATTACCTGATCTGCTTATTCAAAGTTATCCAGAGACACTCGGGTTCTAAAGATATGTTGAATTATAAAAGAGCGGTCATATACACTGTTTGGGGCCAGTACGTTTTTTAATGTTTCTGAAAGAAGTCTTTTGTGTTTGTATTTGATTTAAAAATACAGTAGAAATGAAATAACTATTTTCTATTTTAATTGATTTCAAATTTAATTTATTCCTTTGTTGGCTAAGCTGAATTCCCAGCAGCCATTACTAAATTAAGTTATTAAGGTATTATCATCATTAATGTTGAAAGCAGTTTCTCTTAATATTTTTGTGGAATCTGTGATACTTTTTTTTTTTTTGATTGATTGATTGATTGATTGATAGAAGATTCAAAAGAACAGCATTTAAAAAAAGATCTTTTGTAACAATATAAATGTCTTTATCTTTATGCATTCTTGCTAAATAAAAGTATTAATTTCCTCAACATGTGAACTGTAGTGTGCAATATTTCTCGCCTGAAATGGCCACCTTTTTAAGATTTTTGAGGGGGATTACATTTTTATGATTATTATATTATTAAAAATTATTCTATTTGTATAACTATATAAAACTACACTACTTCAGTTAAATTTGTTACCTGAAATGCATTGTTAATAAGAATTATGGCTGTTAAGCAATAAAATAAAACATCAAAATCATGAACAAGTTTTTAAGAGGTTGTATCACATGGAATAAAAATAGGTTACAGATTACAAGTTATGTAATAAGAAGTGTAACTATTCAGTTATTTTAATAAAGTAACTGATAACATTTGGTTAATTTTTGATTACTTTTCTAAATTAAAATGTCTCATTTTTTTAAGACATTTTTCTAAACTGTTCATTTTCAAACATTTAAATCAGTTAGGGTTAACCTTACAGTAGTTCTCAACATTGATTACCTTCAGACTTTCAAAATCCTTCATTGCTTGAATTAAGATTATATTAATAAAATTTTAACAGCCATCACAAAATCAGACTTTAGCACCTCTGTTTACTTTGAGATAGTTAGATTTAAAACCATAAGATATAGTTTAATAGTTATGACACTGTTTTTGAAATCAAATCTTTGCAAAGCTATGACAAGAAACACTGGCATCTAACAATGCCTTGGGGAAAAAAAAATGTTAATCTTAAAAAATAAGGCATATATACAAACCCAAATAAGAAATAAACACGTGTCCTATCCTAAACTCCTGAAACATTGGTGTCTCATATTTTAGAGCTGTCAATGCAATTTTGGTAAGAAATCAATTAAAAATGTTGTTTGTGAAAATATTCAGATGTTAATCCCCTTTTGTAATAGTATACATTTTCATAAGTAACTGTAATTTAATTACACTTACATTTTATTTTGTAATTCAATTTACGTAATTCTGTTACATGTAACTAGTTACTTCCTTTAACCCTTTAACTGTCACTCCCATTTTTGAACATAGATGTGAAAATGCAGTATTCAAGCTTAATTTTTTATAATTCATGTACAAAAACATTTTGTAATATAATTTCATCAATGTCTGATTTTAAAATTGTTTTCCAAAGGATGAGTTTTGAGATTTTTCTACTGATATATAATTTCTTATGATTTCTAAAGTGTGATAGGGAAAAAGGCAACGAAGAAAGTCTTTTTGTGACAAAGGTCAGAACTCCTGTTATGAAGTATATTTTTGCGGTGCACTCTTGTCATACATTTATCTATTACTTTTTCTACATTTTTGTAATTCATTTGTAAAAAAAAAATAATAAAAATATCTATTTAGGGGTCTTAGACCTTTCTGACGATATACAGTTTGTCATGATTAAATTAGGATTTATTTGTAAAATAGTAAAGTAAACATTTTGTCAAATTCAGTGACATTTCTGGCCCTGTTCTAGGTAACACCTAACACTTCTTCTTGTAACACTGGCTTCAGTGTTACAAGAAGAGAAAACGTCTGGAGACCCATTGTACAGAGGCCAAGGTGAAACTCTGATCTTGTCCCGCTGATTCAGTTACATTCTGTCATGGATTCTTATCCAGCATCACTTCCTGCTTAGTTGTTCTATTCATTATTAAGGCTTTGTGTAGAGTGTCTGTTACAACTTCAATTTCATGTCACTGATAAATTGGATCATTACAACACTTGATCTTTGAGTATCGATTTGAATGGTTTAGATTAAAAAAAAAAAAACAGATACCCAGTCGTGAATGTTCAGTGTTAGTATGGGTATTTACTGATAGTGTTCCACACCTGGCAATGGTGCGTGAATTAAGAACGCTTACCAGCCGTAATTATGTCTTGCCAACTGATAATGATATAGTTCTGTAAAAAGCAAATAAGAAGTGTAAGTTTCACTTGCAGCATCATACACGAGATGAGTCATTCTCCAGCTGAAGGTACATTGTAATTTTGTTCCTCATATTTCTATTTTGGTGGCTTAATGTCACATCATTGAGTTTTAGAGAGAGAACGCTTCAGAAATAAATGCCTTTAATTATAGCTTAAAATGTGATGTGTGAGAATGTAAAACTAAAGTGTAATTGCAGAGTCTTACTTTTCCTCTCTTTTTCTGTCGTTTCAGGGCACCAATGCCTCTGCTCTGGAGAAAGACATTGGTCCAGAGCAGTTCCCTATTAATGAACACTACTTTGGATTGGTCAATGTAAGTATTACACAGTGCCAGACTAACCCTTAAACAGACACATGGTTTTACATGTGAGCAAGTGGGAGCAAAACATATTATGCACATGGTAACGGTTTGCATATTTGTTCAGTGAAACACTGTAGCTTGGTTTTCTCATTTTTGTTGATGTTATCGTGCCTAACAACGTAAATTTAAGGAACGCCACCGCATCGAAGCAAAACAGCTAGCGCAGTTCACAACCTTGGCTAACCATTTTATTTGTTATTTTCAAGAGACGTGAGTGGTTTATTTGTACTCTTCTGCAAAATATATTAGCACTTGATTTTCACTGCAGAACATGTCAGCTTGACAAAGCAGAATTTATTCCTGCTGCCATTAATGAACATTTTACTGTTCGGTCTTAAAGCTGAATCTTTCAGGTCAGGCTGCCTCTTTTCTTTTGGCAAAACAGTTAATTCAGTAATTCATAGAATCGTCAGGAGATCCACTGAAATCAGGTCACAGTTGTTGTTTTTCTTACCGTCACATATTTAGATTAAACAGACTCCACATAAATTAGGTCACAGTTGTTGTTATTTTTATTATTTTTTACTTGGATTCATAGGAGAATTGACAGCATAATCGAATGAGAATTGCTTTAATTTTAATTTAGAGTTTACTGTCCGGATGTGATGATAAAACAAAGCAATTAACTTGATGAGAGAATTGATTATGATACCACCAAAATTATGTGTCTGAGTATATATTAGAATGATGCACAGAATACTATGGCATTCCTGGAGGCAGCAAGTTTATATCTGTGTCCTTCTTAAATTTAAGGATCAGGGTTAAATATGTAACTTTGTAAACAAAGGAGAGATTTTTTGAAAATAGCATCTCGCTCAAAAACTACTAAAGATTTTCCTATTGTTCCTATTTAAAACTTGACTCTTTTGTAGTTACATCTAGGGGTGTGCGATAATGATCTCGTTCAGTTCACAGCATTGATAGAAATTATTCTTTTCCAATAAGTTTAAATTGATTTTGACCTTTTATGGGCATTTTTACCTCTATAAAGTCTAATTCTTACATTTAATCAGTCAATTATAATAATAATAATACATTTAGGCTGTTACTAAACAAATTAAATCAGTATCAACAAAATACATTTTTGCTGAAGTTGCACATGAAGTGGCATTTAGATGTATTTACACAGGTTAATGCAGCTATATTTGAAATTATTTTAAAAGTGAAAAGATACTTTTAATGTGAAATTAAAAACACCATTAGGTGTCAGTAAGTCGCTGTTAGTCAGTCATTGTGATTGAACCAAATCATTTAAATGGTTGATTCATTCAGGAAGGAAACGCTGTCATGTTGCTCAGAGATTTTTGTTGGCAAAATTGAGCAGAAACAAGAAATATACTCTCTAAAATCATAAAAAATAAGGTAATCTCGGCTTAATCAAACTATGCCTTTGGTTGGTTGTTTGTTTGTTTGTTTGTTTTGAATATGCGCCCTCTAGTGGCGAAAACTTACATATTGTACCTTTAAAATTCCTCAATGGTTGTGTAAAACCACACTTTTTACCTTGTCAAAATAGCTCTGTTTGCAGTGACCCGTTTCAGTGCATGGCTTGATGCTCACCCCCAACTCGGTCGCGTATTGCAAACAAAAACTAAATGAATCCACTGTATCCTCAGTGTCTCATGTCGGGAGAAATGAAGACTCTTATGTTCACTTTTACATCCAGCTACAAATTACCTGCATTGCTTATGAGACATTGTTGTTGCTACAGCTGCTCAAGTGCAGAGAAAATGGTGGACAGCATACAACCAACTAAGGGCAGGAGACATGCTATTAGAGTGTTTTCACGACACACCATCAATCGGCCGTATTGGCAGCACTGAACATAAACAATGCCACTGAAATGAATGCAACTCGCTTATGATTATTGCTGCTGTTCCCATGTTTTAGGCTGTACTAATCGGTTGGAGCGGAGTACTATAGAATGCCAAAAGTTATAACAAATGAAGGAGAAGAGTGCAAAAAACTGAGGAAAGAACGCATCTGTGGTTGACCAAATTGAACCAGGATTAATTTTATTGTCAGGTGAAATACCATTAATATTAATATTTACCACCTATTACCTTCAGTTTATAAAAATATCGCACCCTTTCCAAACATTTTTGTGGAACATTTAGCAATAGGATGTCATACTGCTCAGAAAATCAAAATGGTATGATATTTGTTTAGGTTTTTTGAGGATTAAGAAAAGAACTGCACACTGCTAAGACACATGTATGTGCAAACACCATGTAAAAATGCTTTTATTGTGCATGGAAAAGTGAATTTTGCATCCGATTTCCCTTAAAAAAAAAAAACATGCCCCATGCACCCTAAACATGACAGTTAAACAAAACTGTAACTCTGCAAAATATTAATAATGAACTAACAATGTGTTAACCTGAAAACACTTTAAATAAGATTACAGAATGTTGAGGTTCAGCACATTTGCCTATAATCGCTACATTTCAATGAAGAGTGAAAGTGTTTTTGTGTTTAATATCATGTTCAATCATTGTTGAATCAACTTCACTGCAAAAAATGCTTTTCTTACTTAGATTTTGTCTCGTTTCCAGCCAGAATATCAAAAGTTCTTAAATCAGGAAGGATTTTCTAGACAAGTAGAAATTATTGTCTTGTTTTCAGAAAAAAAGAAGTCAAAAGTTTTTTGCTTGGAATAATCTCCCAATGGGGTGAGCAAAATAATCTTATTTCAGGCAGAAAACAACATATTTTTTGTATTTGTTTCAAGCAAATACTCACTTAATTTGGACTTGTCTAGAAAATCCTTCTTGATTTAAGAATTTTTAAATATTTTGGCTGGAAACGAGACAAAAAAAAGCATTTTTGCAATGTTGCATACTCATGTCATCTCTTTCCTGTGTCCCCCTCTTATTCCAGTAATTTTTTGTCATCTCTCTGCTTTCGCTGTCAATTAAAATGCCAAAAAGCCCCTAAAACAACTCCATTGTCAGTGTGAACGAACAGGGAAGGCCTTTGGAAGGGAAACAAAGCTCTGTTGTCACAGTAACAGCAAGTGCTGCTCTTTCAGCCTGTGTAGGTCATGTTTTTAAAGAGCTTTTGATTCCACCGTGAATTTTATCCAGCCCTTTTATTTGCTTTTAGTGGTGACCGGGGAGTTTTTCTTTGTCTTTCTTGATTGTAAATGTCTCGTTCAAATCCACATGTGGTCGGGATCTCTGTGTTTGACCCGTGTCTGTTTCTTCCCTGGCACATTTCCAGCATGCGCCGTTCCAGATTTAATCTCTCGGTTTCATAGATCAGATTTAATTGCATCCCAAGTGTCCTTTGTTTGTTTCCCGCTCAAGGATTGATTAGCTCAGCCTGAATGAATTCTCTCTGTCTTTTTCTCTAGTTTGGGAACACGTGCTACTGTAACTCAGTGTTGCAGGCTCTGTATTTCTGCCGGCCGTTCAGGGAGAATGTGTTGGCGTATAAAGTCCAGCAGAAGAAGAAGGAGAACCTTCTCACCTGTCTGGCTGACCTCTTCCACAGCATCGCCACGCAGAAGAAGAAAGTGGGCGTGATCCCTCCCAAGAAGTTCATCTCACGTCTGCGGAAGGAGAACGGTGAGGGATCAAGGTTTGGCTGGTTAACATGGCCTAGTTAAACACTGCTGGTAGATGCTGTAACTACACCCATAACGTATAAAGGCAAAAACACATCTTTCTCCATTGACGTCCATTTAAAAGTGGCTGTGTATTTTGATCAAACAGATCATTTTGCAATATCTAATGTATACTTTTATATATAAATATGTGACCCTGGACTACAAAATTAGTCTTAGCATAGGTCTGTTTGTAGCAGTAGCCAAAAAATACATTGTATGGGTCAAAATTATTGATTTTTGTGTTATGCTAAAAATCATTAGGATGTTAATTAAAGATCATGTTCTATAAAGATATTTTGTAAATTTCCTACCGTAAAAAATCAAAATTAAATTTTTGATTAATTATATGCATTGCTAAGAACTTCATTTAGACAACTTTAAAGGCAATTTTCTCAATATTTAGATTTTTTTTTTCCAGATTCCAGATTTTCAAATTGTTGTATCTCGGCCAAATATTTTCCTTTCCTAACAAACCATACATCAATGGAAAGCCTATTTATTCAGCTTTCAGATAATATATAAATCAGTTTCGAAATATTGACCCTTAGTTTTTTTAAGAAATCAATTTTTTTAGGTACCACTTTACAATAAGGTGTCATTTGTTAACATTAGTTAATGTGTTAACTAACATGAACTAACAATGAGCAATACATTTATTACATCATTTATTAATCTTTGTTACTGTAGGTTAATAAAAATACAGTTGTTCATTGTTTGTTCATGTTAGTTCATAGTGTATTAACTAATGTTAACAAACACAACTTGTAGTTATAATAATGCATTAGTAAATGCTGATATTTACATTATCTAAGATTAATAACTGCTGCAAAAGTACTGTTCATTCTTAGTTCACGTTCATGTTAACTAATGAACCTTATTGTAAAGCGTCACCCATTTTTATTCAGCAAGAATAACATTAAAGTGGTCAAACGTGACAGTAAATGCTTTTACATTTTTGCAAAAAATAAATAAATAAATTACACTTTAAAATGTATTAGAAACAGTATATTTAAATTGTAAAAAAAAAATCTGAATATTTTACTTTATTTTTTATTTGAATACATTCAGAATTGATGGGCATAAGAAACGTTTTTTTTTTCCCCCAAAACAATTTAATTATTAATTTTTGAAGGACTTTTAATAGCATTGAATAGATGTCACAGTGAAACATTCCATTTTAATTTAATTTTATTAATCCATGTCTAATGAAATCAATTAATAATACTTTAACAATAATTTGATACAATTTTAACAATAATAGGGCCCTATCAAATCTGTATTAAATTTCCCCCCAAAATTAATTTTAATTTTTCACAAGTTCTGTTTATCATCAGTAATCATCATTAATAATTTATCAGTAGGACTGTGGTAATCAAATTAATTCATAATGATTTAATTTATTTATTTATTTTTTAATTTACATTAATACCATCAGCCAATCATTATCAGGACATCATTTTTCAGCAACAGAATTATTAATCACAATGCCTTTACGGCTCAAATAATTGGCAGATTGATTGGCAGATACTTTTATTGTGCAGCCTTCATGAATGGTAACGGATTGCACGGAAATGTGTCGAACAACTTGTTTTCAATGTCACTGAACAAGTGACACATTCACAAAAGTAACACACTGAACAGACTGTATTTCTTTCCTGTTTTTCCTTCAGATAAATTTCAATACAGTGTCTGACTAAGCCATCTGTTTACTCCTAATTTGTCACACCAGAATCCCACAAAACTGCCGAAATGTTTTCAGATACATTTGGTTGACATTTCGTTAAATATACAGAAACATGTTTATGAGCAATTTAAAGTCTTTAAATACTTGTGTATCCAATATGTGCAAAGATTGGTGATAAAGATGTCAGCATGAGCGTTCAGACAGGAGACTGTGAAAAATCCAACCTGTCCTTGCTAACAGTAAGCCTCTGTGTGATTTGCTGAAGAAGCAGCAGGTGTAACAGATCAGGTGTGTGTGTGTGTGTGTGTGTGTGTGTGTGTGTGTGTGTGTGTGTTGAGGCAGAAGGGAGGGATAATATGTAGTATAAAAGAGGATTTGTTCTTCAGTCTCATTCCAGAAAATGCCCTCGCTATGAATTAACAATACAGGCCTCTTTCAGAGAGACGTCACTTCAGCAGCTACACGCTCTCTCTTACTCACACACACACAGTTAGCTTTATGATTGCACATGCTAGACAAGAGTTAATGACCTTTTTAATATAGTTAACCGGAGCATTAACTGAAACTGCCTGGTTTTTAACGTGATTTGCGCTATAGAAGCAAAGTTTCCGAGACAATGTCAGATGTTATTAGTGATTTGAAACATGCTATTGAAACTTAATCTTGTCAAACACTTTTGGAGGTTTTGTTTGACCTATCCTTGTATTGTACACCTGTTCCAAACTGTAGTGAAACGGATTATCGAAAAGAAAAAAAAAACTTGATTCTATCAGTTGTCGATTGGTCATTTGTAGGATTGTGAGCTTATGTTACATTTTATGCTCTCTGGCTCTTCCTGTAGACTTGTTTGATAACTACATGCAGCAGGACGCCCACGAGTTCCTGAACTACCTGCTGAACACTGTGGCTGACATCCTGCAAGAGGAAAAGAAACAGGAGAAACAGAACGGGCGACTAAAGAACAACGGCACTGCCATCACCACGGACACAGAGCCAGAACAGAACAAGACCGAGCCCACCTGGGTTCACGATATCTTCCAGGGCACGCTGACCAATGAGACGCGCTGTCTCAACTGTGAGACGGTATGAGTGTTGCTATGTGAAGTGTTTGCTTTATACACACATGCTAATGTTGGCAAAGTGCAGTTCTGCACTTCAGTTTACATACCCCTGGCAGAATCTGCAAGATGTTCATAATGAAAAAAAGAATGATCTCATTTATAATTGGTTTGTATTTTGTTATTTAATTTATTGTATTATTTAGTTTTTATTTAAGACTGCTGCGGAAGCCCGTTTATGCAAATGGATTAAAAAAAATCCAGATTACAACAGATGACAAAAATCTAAATTGTAAGATATAAACTATAAATTCAGAGAAAAAAAATCACAATTGCAAGAAGTAAACTCGGAATTCAAAGAAATAAAATCTGAATTGAAAGAAGTAAACTCGGAATTCAGAGGGAAAAAAATCAGAATGGCAAGAAACTTGGAATTCAAAGAAAAAAAATCAAAATTGCAAGAAGTTTTAATTCAAAGAAATAAAATCTGAATTGCAAGAAGTAAACTGAATTCAGAAATATAAGAATTGCAAGAAGTAAACTGTAATATAAATTGTAAGAGATAAACTCTGAATAAAAAAAAAAAATCTGGATTGCGAGAAGTAAATTTGGAAATCAGTGGGGAAAAAAATCTGAAATGTAAGAAACTCGTAATTCGAATAAAAAATCTGAAACTTGGAATTTAGAGGAAAAAATCTAAATCGCAACAAGTAAACTCTGAATTCAGAGAAAAAAATCAGAATAGTAATATATAAATTTGGAATTCAGAGAAAAAATCAAAATAGCAAAAAATAAACTTAGAATTAAGAGAAAAAAAAATCAGAATTGCAGGAAGTAAACTCGGAATTTAGTGTAAAAAATCTGAATGCCACGAAGTAAATTCAGAGGGAAAAAATCTGAATTCCAAGAAGTAAATTTGGAATTCAAGAATGAAAGAAAAATGTCTTCTTGTTTTAATAAACAATTCTGTGTTTATTATCATTACAATTTGTTTTTAATTAATCATTCAATATTATTTTTTATCTTGTAGAATATACTGAAATAGGTTTTGCAGTTCTGCAAGGGATATGTAAATGTATAAGCAGTATTTCTTCACAAACATCAGAGTTTCTCTTCTGTTAGAGAGACACAAAGAACAATTTGGTTATTTATTATTACTATTTTTTTTTTTTTTATAAATGATTGTGAATGGTCTTATACAACGGCATTCAGTCTATCATTTGAACTTTGCAGCCTGTGAAAAGAAACTACCATCTCTCTACTGTGCGGCCCAAGTTTCAGCCTTTTCTGTTGATTAACCTACTTTTCCTTTGCATTAACACATTGCCGCTAGACTACAGTTGAGTGCTAACACATCGCCCCATGTCTGAGCTTGAACAAATCAGCTCTCCTGTTATTTTGCAATAAGTGCAAGCCGACAGGAGACAATCAGGTCAACAAAGTGTAACCCGTTCACCTTACTCAACTGATACTGTTCGTAGAAAGGGGTCGCCAACATGCATGATAAACACGAGTCCCCGCTAACTCTCTGCCCCTTGAAGATGCTTGACAACTAATAATGCCTCTGTGGGTGGCGAAATGAGTTTCTGAAGAGATGTTCTCTCTTCTTTCTCAACATGTAAGTGCTTTGTGAACTCACATGCTCTGTTTTTACAGGTCAGTAGCAAGGATGAAGACTTTTTGGATTTGTCTGTAGATGTTGAGCAGAATACTTCAATAACACACTGTCTCAGGTAAACATATGCACATGCAGTAACATAACAGTAATCACACATGCATATGTACACAACCTGTTGTTTCTTCTGTGTTTAAGCTCTTTGATAGATATGTCTGATGGCTTTTACAGGGACTTCAGTAATACAGAGACCCTGTGCAGTGAGTATAAATACTACTGTGAGACGTGCTGTAGCAAACAAGAGGCACAAAAACGGTGAGCATCAGTGTGCGTTGATATAGTTCAAGATAATTCTGCTCTATACACTGTAATGAGATTTGTTTTGTGTGTTTGTGATTGTGTGTATGTTTCAGTATGCGTGTGAAGAAGCTGCCCATGATCCTGGCTCTTCATCTGAAGCGCTTTAAGTACATGGAGCAGCTGCATCGGTACACTAAACTGAGCTATCGTGTGGTCTTTCCACTGGAGCTCCGTCTCTTTAACACCTCTGGAGACGCCGTCAACCTCGACCGCATGTACGACCTCGTCGCTGTGGTGGTCCACTGTGGCAGGTATGGGATCTGTCAAACATGTACGTCTGCAACATATAAAAACAAAAATTGTCTTGACACAGTCTGCCATGTAGGTGCATTAAGTCTTATGTTATAAATACTGACCATATAAGCAGTTGCAGTCTTAACAAGCTATGGTGCAAATACATTTGCCATAATGTGAGAGTACACTATAATGGTAATGTTTTTCATAAAGAATAAAGTAGAATAAATTATATGGAAGCCTGTTTCTGCCATTGAATAAAAAAAAACGGTAATTACGACTTTTTATCTCACAATTTTGACTTTTTTTTTCTCAAAATGATGTGATATAAACTTGTACTTATGAGTTATCACGTCAAAATTGCTTGATATAAACTCGCAATAGCAAATTATAAAAATAACTTGCATTTGCGAGAAAAAATAATTTTATATCTCGCAATTTTGCCTTTTTTCTCAGAATTGATATAAACTCATGAAAGCATTATAAAGTCAGAATTGCAAGATATAGATGTGCAGTTCTGAGAAAAAAAGTCTGAATTGCAAGATGTAATCACGCAATTCTAAGAAAAAGTCAGAACTGCAAAATATAAACTCACAATTCTAAGAAAAAAGGACAGAATTGTGAGATGAACTTTTTCTCAGAATTGCATGATATAAACTCGTAATTACAAGTTATAAAGTCAGAATTGTGTGATATAAACTCACAATTGTAAGTTATAAAGATTTTTTTCTCGCAAATGCGACTTTTTTTTTCTTGCAATTAACAGTTTATATCTTAATTTTAATCTTTTTTTCTGAGAATGTATAGAAACTCGCAATTGCATTTGAAGTCCGAATTGCTAACTTTTTTCTGAGAAAAAAAAAGAATTGGTTTATTGGTTTAACTGTATATGTGTGTATTAGTGGCATTTTTTTTTATGTCTTTTTGAATATTTAATGGTAAAATATTTAAATACACAATCTCTAAATATTAAAAATATAAGTTGATTTCCTTCAAAAGTTTAAACATTGCCTCTGTATATGTGTGTATTAGTGGCCCAAACAGAGGGCATTACATCACCATTGTGAAGAGTCATGGCTTCTGGCTGCTGTTTGATGATGACATTGTTGAGGTATGAACCTTATATACATGTATATACAAATCTATTCAAATGATTGGGGTCAATAAGATTTTTTTAAAAGAAATTAATACTTTTTACAAAAAATTACTAAATTGATCAAAAGTGACAGTAAAGAATTGTATGATGTTACAAAAGATTTCTATTTCAAGTAAATACTGTTCTTTTGAGCTTCATATCCGTTAAAGAATCCTGACAAAAAAGTTTTACAGCTTTTATCATTGATAATAAGAAATGTTTATTGAGCAGCAAATCAGCGTATTAGAATGATTTCTGAAGTATCCTGTGACACTAAAGACTGGAGTAATGGCTGCTAAAAAGCTTTGCCATCAAAGGAATAAATTACATTGTAAGATATATTCAAATAGAAAACAGTTATTTCAAATTGCAATAATATTTAGCATTTTTAACATTGATCAATAAATTGAGCCTTGGTGAACATGAGAGACTTCTTTCAAAAACATTGAAAAGCCCAAACTTTTGAGTATCAAAATATAAACCCTAATGCATGCACAATACATGCTCCTCTTTAATGCTTTTTCTCACATTTTTTTCTGTCTACCTGTCATTTCTCTAACAGAAAATTGATGCTCAGGCGATAGAGGAGTTCTACGGTTTGACTTCTGACATTTCCAAGAACTCTGAGTCAGGATACATCCTGTTCTATCAGTCCAGAGAATGAAGGAGCAGAGGGGTAACAAATGAAGAGCAGAGAAGGAAAGCGAGAAACGAACAAAAGGAAGGGTATATGTGAAGATGACATCCGCTAGATTCCTTTTCCACATCCCTCTCCTTTTTCCTCATCTCATACTCAGGGTCTCCAGCTGAGACTGAGTGCCAAAAGCCCTCTGTAACCCTATTTGCCAATATGACATTTCCCAGAAGTCCTATTCTCGTTGCACTCTTGGGAAAAACAAAACAAACAAAAAAAAACACATCTTCAAATCTGACCCTCAAGTCAGTCACCTGCATCTGGAAGGCACTTTATAAACAAAAACGAAAATAAGTAACACAAAAGCAACACAACAACAACAAAAAATCACAGCATATTCAACTACAATACTTGTGAAACTTGAAGGAATCAAAAAGCTACAAAAGGAGCAACAAGTCCTGGTACTCTAGCAAGAGTCACTGCTTCTGTTCGTTCAGTGTCCAGGAAAGTGCCTCTCATCCTGGGCGTCTGGATCCAGGAGGAGGGTTTCTCTCTCAGTCTCCCGCTTCGGGTCACTTTAGATGTTTCATACTGTGATGCCCACTCATCAGTTCTCCTTCGTACAACTTTTACCTAGTAGCTGGTGAATCCGCACATCCTAGTTCAGTCCTGGTCATCGGAGGGGCTGTTTGCACTGTGTGACAGTTTGTTTTGGATTTTGGCATGTTGTAGGAGTGAGATAATGATTCTGAGCAGTCTGTTACATGAGTGAGTGTATTTGTTTGTGTGTGTGTGTATCTGTGTGACTGCATTTAGTCATACTGGCAGCTCAGCTGCTGTGAAGTGACTTTGTTTTTCAACCAGAAATAGCTGCAGTCTTGTTACCTGGAGAGTTTTCAAAAGTTGTCTTTGCTCTCTTCCAGTAACAAAGAAAAAGGGCAGAATTGCAAGGTCGAAATGCTGCTTTTGTCTCCCTTGCATTCTTATATAATACTTTGTTGTTACCCAACTTCTTTTGTAGGTAATGGCCTTACATAGACAACCTTGCAGTCAGCTCTTGTTATTAAGTTCACCAAAATCTGCCGGTCCTGACTAACTTCATCCCACAAAGCAGTCTGTGTCACTCTCACCTTTAGTTCCTGCTTTAGTTCCTCCAGTTGAGTTGAATCCATCATTTTTCTCTTAAGGTCCCTAGTCATTTTTTAAATGACGTGGCATTTCATGTTATGAGTACTTTGAGGTGTTAGAGCAATAGTTCACCCAAAAATGAAAATATGCTGACAATTTACTCACTCTCAGGCTATCCAAGATGCGAATGAGCTTGTTTCTTCATCAGAATAGATTTGAAGAAATATAGCAGTGCATCACTTTTTCACAAATGCATCTCTGCAGTGAATGGGTGCCATGAATGAGAGTTTAAAGAGCTGATAAAAACATCACAAGTAATCCACACAACTCCAGTTAACATCTTATTCTGGCAATTCTGACTTTTTCTTGCAAATGTGAGTTCTTGCAAATTACTTTTTTTATTGCAATTGTGAGTTTATATCTTAAAATGTTAACCTTTTTTTCTGAGAATTTATATAAACTCACAATTGCATTTAAAGTCTGAATTGCTAGATATAAACGCACAGGTCAGAATTGTGAGTTCATATCTTGTAATTCTGACTGTATTTCTCAGAATTGCGACTTTATTTCTCTCAATTGTGAGTTTATATTTCACAATTCTGACTTTATAACATCAATTCTGACAATTTCTCACTCTAAGGCTTTCCAAGATGTGAATGAGCTTGCTTCTTCACCAGAACAGATTTGAAGAAATATAGCAGCGCGAGTTATAAAGATAAAAACCTCATAATTCTGACTTTTCTCGCAAATGCGAGTTTGCGTCTCGCAAATGACCTTTTTTTTAATTGCAATTGTGAGTTCATATCTCAATTTTAACCTTTTTTCTGAGAATTTATATAAACTCACAATTGCATTTAAAGTCTGAATTGCTAGATATAAATACACAATTCTGAGAAAAAAGTCAGAATTGTGAGTTATATCTTGTAATTCTGACTTTATTTCTCAGAATTGACTTTATTTCCCTGAATTTGTATTCAGTTTATATCTCGCAATTCTGACTTTATAGCTTGCAATTGCAAGCTTGTATCACAATGAAAATTTGCTGACATTTTCTCACTCTCAGGCTATCCAAGATGTGAATGAGCTTGTTTCTTCCTCAGAACAGATTTGAAGAAATTTAGCAGTGAATCAGTTTTTCACAAATGCATCTCTGCAGTGAATGGGTGCCATCGGAATATGAGTTTTTAAAGAGCTGATAAAAGCCATGAGTTTGTAAAAAAACAATCCATAATTGATATAAACTCACAATTGTGAGTTCTAAATATAAAAACTCACAATTCAGACAATTTTTTAACTCGCAAATGCGAGTTTGTATCTCGCAAATGATTTTTTTATTGCAGTTGTGAGTTTATATCTTAATTTAACCTTTTTTCTGAGAATTTATATAAACTCACAATTGCATTTAAAGTCTGAATTGCTAGATGTAAATGCACAATTGTGAGTTTATATCTTGTAATTCTGACTTTATTTCTCAGAATTGCGACATTATATCTCGCAGTTTTGACTTTATAACTTGCAATTGCAAACTTGTATCACAATGAAAATTTGCTGACAATTTACTCACTGTCAGGCTATCCTATGATGAACTATTCAGTGCATCACTTTTTCACAAATGCATCTCTGCAGTGAATGTGCGCCATCAGAATGAGAGTTTAAAGAGCTGATTAAAAAAACATAAGTAATCCATACGACTCCAGTTAACAGCTTGTGAAGCGTGAAGCCGTGAGTTTGTAAAAAAATATTAATCATTGAGAAACCATCATTTAAACCATTGCTTCCGGCTTAAATGTCATTAATATTGCTTTCTCCAGTGACAAAGGTTGTCTCATCTGAATCAGGAGAGAAATATGGACTGATCAAGAATTTTTTTACAAGCCGAAACAGTTGTAAACAAATATGTCTGTGAATTTTGAAGTCAGAGGACAACAGGAGATAGAAGCATTATTATGAAATAAGGCCTCAAATAAGGCATTTTAGCTAAAAGCAACAGTTTGAGTTAAAAACTTGCAGCTCTTTGCTTCATAACTACTTTTGAACTCTCATTCTGAGAGCACTCATTCACTGCAGAGGATCCATAGGTGAGCAAGTGATGCTAAATTTATCCAAATCTAATGAAGAAACAAACACATCTACACCTTTGATGGAACGAGTGTTAACATATTTTCATTTTAGGGTAAACTATTTCTTTAATACATAAAAGTCTTGCACACAGATGTGAGATCAGTGCTAGGAGAAACTTGAAGTGCACCAGTTTTGCTATTACTGTAATACGGTTTAGTTTTAGGTCTTATCGAAGTATCTGATAGGTCGTCGCTGTTACGATGAGAACATGCACACAATTATTTTAACTTTGTGATATGAGTGGCATTTTTCTGAGAGGGCTTTTGCTATATAATATATGTTGTACGGTCAAGAGAGAATCTGACTTTGAATAAATGGGAAACTTAATCTGATAACCCTGATTTTAAACATTTGATTTTGTATATAAATGGGAGAGATTGACTTCAAATAGTCACCGAAAGGGAAACAAAGTGCAATATAGGGACAAGATGAACATTCCATGCTCATTTTACACCAACATTGTTTTTTGTTTTTTTATTATATATTATAAACTAAGCTGACAGAAACACTAACAACTGATCAGTACTCTTGTTTTATTCCGTGTGTAGGTTTTTTTTAGGCAAATGTTTAATTTACCGTTTTATTCTCTAGGAAATACTGCAAAAATGTTTTGAATAGTAGCCCACGACTGAAATACATCATTTATTTGCTATTTTTGTCCATTCACAGCACATTCAGTCTAACAATAGAGTAACTGATTAGAAAAAAAGGTGTTAATTTTTCCATGTTTTTCACACTCCTCAACCAACATTATAATGTTAAAGCCACAGTACATGCAATATAGATGTATGAACACTGTGTAACAATTGACTATGCAGTGTTTGTGTTTGTCCTGTTGTTTCCTGAGGCTTGACAGATGACTGATTATTTAGACTGCTGTTCTTTCATTTGCAGTTTCCCGGTGACGCCAGCAAAGTGTTGTTTCTCAAAAAGAGGAGCGTATGTGGTTATTTAAAAATGTTTTATTGGTACTAAGACTATGTTTTGTTTCTTCCATGCCTGTTCTTTTGGTTTGTTAGTGATCAAAAACAACACAAATGTGCCAAAATTGCAGAGGGAAACTTGGAGTCCTTCGAACTGGAAAATGAAATGGATATTTCTGTCACGAAACTGTACATAAATATTATGTAGACCTGTTGGTTAGGCATAAATTATATTTTTTAAAACACTAGATAATTCTATTAAAATGGGCGTGTTGTTCGCTTGGGAAATTATGGTTTCAGATGAAGAAACGTAAAGCTGACGAGTGTTTGTCAGAGATGGTATGATTTCAATGAGGTCCCTTATGGTGACCTGGGTCATTTTGAAGTTTCTGTAGAGTAGCCTAAACTGAAAGTACTGTAGCTGCTTAATACTGTGGATCGAATCCCCACACATACATCTGGATATGTTGAGAATCTATTAGACTGTCACTTTTCACAGTTACACACCTTGTATGCAAAAACACACCTGTCTGTTTTGTCCCTCTTTTGATGTATGTATTTTTTTTAGGTCCAGAAAAGAGATGTACAATGTTGTGTGTTTGTGTGTCTGAGAGAGAGCGAAATACCAGGACTCAAACTCTAATGGAAAGTGTGATAACTGTAAGTGCACTTTATCATAGCAGAACCAAAAAGGTTTCTCGTAGGAACTGGAATCCTGAATGAGATTCTTTTGGTTTATTTTCCTTTCCTCAATAAATAAAACACAACTTTACCAGCTGTGGCTCAGGCAGTGATTTTTATTCGTTTGTTTGTTTGTTTGTTCTCTGTGTGTTCCCTTTAATTATTCTCTTGATCTTTGTGGCTGACATACATCTTTTTATTTTCCTCTTCGGGGTGACTAATAAGACAGAACATGGCAATTTTGCACAAAGACACAAAAGGCCTTGGGCAGAGAACAGGAGGGAGAGGGAGTGAAGAACAGACTCATCAAACGATTAACGAGAAATGGAAAGCTCGTTTACGGAAAGTCCTTTATGTGCCTAAAATGCTGATGCATTAACAGCGACAACTTTTTTTAGGGATTTACTAAGGGAGGTGTGTGACTTCCTCTGTGTGTGTGTGTGTGTGTGTGTAAAAGCAAGGAGCATGTTTGACGTCTTTACACAAATAAAATAAAAGAACACCTGCGACAGAGTACAGAGTCGTGTTCTTCTAGTTAATCAGTGTCTTTTGTTTTTATGTGTTGTAAGACCCCAACAAATGTGTGAATATGTATGCATCACAGTATGTGCGTCACACTGATCACTATGAAGACTGGTGAAGCTTTGACAAATCTTTTCATGCATTCGCTTATTTGTGAAACAACCTGGTTTAATCCACCGATGCTCTTTCATATTCCTGTGTGATGGAGGGATGTGCTTTTGTTCTCCAGCTGCACATGCACAATTCATTCCTCAACCTCCTCCCAAAATAATGGATACAGTCGTGGTTGCCAGGTTTTCACAATAAAACCCGCCCAATTGCTACTCAAAACTACCCCGATTGCTTTCTGGGGGCAAAATAAGCGTTTTTTTTTTTTTTTGTTTTTGTTTTTTGTTTTTTTGGCAGGGTTCTACTGATAAAATTAAAAAATTCAAATTCTAAATATCTCATGGTCGCTTCAGCCCACGGACATGAAAAACAACGTACCTGTGCTTGTGATAAAAACATATCTTTTTCGCAAGATGCGAAATATACCAATAAGTACATACCACTGCCGTTT
The DNA here is from genome assembly GCA_033026305.1 of Cirrhinus molitorella. Lineage (NCBI taxonomy): Eukaryota > Metazoa > Chordata > Actinopteri > Cypriniformes > Cyprinidae > Cirrhinus > Cirrhinus molitorella. The sequence continues at coordinate 4,159,509 of CM065133.1, read as the reverse complement.
CCAACACAAATGAACCCTAAATGTGGTAAAACAGCAAGCGTTTGTAATCGTTTTTGTAAGCATTTTAAAATAATAGTTGATTTATAATTTATAAAAATGACCCTGTTCAAAAGTTTACATTCCTTTGATTCTTAATACTGAGTTGTTACCTGAATGATCCACAGCTGTCTTTTTTGTTTAGTGATAGTTGTTCATGAGTCCCATGTTCGTTCTGAACAGTTAAACTGCCCGCTGTTCTTCAGAAAAATCCTTCAGGTCCTATACATTCTTTGGTTTTCCAGCATTTTTGTGTATTTGAACCCTTTCAAACAATGACTGTATGATTCTGAGATTCATCTTTTCACACTGAGGACAACTGAGGGACTCATATGCAACTATTACAGAAGGTTCAAACACTCACTGATGATTCAGAAGGGATCATGATGCATTAAGAGCCGGGGGTGAAAACTTTTAGAATTTGAAGATCAGTGTAAATGTAACTTATTTTATCTTCTGGGAAACATGTAAGTATCTTCTGTAGCGTCTGAAGGGCAGTACTAAATGAACAAAATACAATATTTACGCAAAATAATCTTTATTCTGTTCAAAAGTTTTCACCCCCGGCTCTTAATGCATCGTGTTTCCTTCTGAAGCATTCTTGTCACCGAATTTCCGCTAATTTGAAAGTGAAAGTAAAATGTGCACAGCGCTTTTGCTGAAGGTAAGCGAGGAAAACAGTTGCTATACACTGAATTACTGCTAATTTGAAAGTGAAAGGAAAACTCAAACGATAATCAACGATAATAAAAAAAAATAAAATAACCAGTAAATATTTTAAAGGTAATTTCTGGTGAAACTATGCACCATTTTAAACAGTAATATATTCATTTGTTCTGTTTTGGGTCTGTATTTACACAAATGTCACTTTTTTTATGAATGTAACAACTCATGTCAGTGGAACTGAATGCTGTTAATGTTGGCTAGATTTATTAGTTCATTTTTATTTATTTATCTCTAGATTTGTTGTATAAATTATTGTTTTCACTTATGTTTTTATACACTTATAACAAATCTAAAATTACCATATAATAATTTATTCAAGTTTATTTAATGTTTATTAAAAAAGCTTTTGTTTTGCACAGTTTTAAATGTTTTTGTCTCGTTTGCTCGCTTGCTGTTAAAGCCCATCCTTAATAGGTTTTATTAACCAGATAAGGCACGTTTTGTCTTGACCAGCATCAGTTTTTCATCATTTTTTACATTATAGAGGGTTTTCATTTACAGTGATCACATAGCACAATTTCAGTTACGCAGCATGAATGTTACGGATGCTACTTTGGCCTTTATAAATGTCTAAGTTAATTGCATCTGACTAATATCTTGTTTTTTTTCTTTTCTCTGCTCATTTATGATCGCGTTCTATCCTCAGATGATCTCAGTCTCATTCAGAATTTCACTTGGCTCTTTCCAATAAACTCATTCACATGCAAATAGGCTACATCCTTGAGGGAGCATATGGTTTACTCTGTCTGTACGTATTTGTCAGAGAGACGTATGCATGTGGTTTTACATATGAATCTAGAAACCTTGTGGGTTTTGTTATATTGTTGCTTAGAAATGAAGTTGCCTGTTTTGAACTTCCTGTTAGAAGGGAAATGTCACGGCATTGAGCTAATGATGCCCCTCAGACCTTGCTAATTGAGAAAAGGCATTTTTAAGAACTAAAGCCAACTGAAGGCAGTTCCTTAGAAAATCATTCCTTCCCAGCAGTAAAAAGATATTTGGCCTGGACTCTGGCACGTGAGTTTACATCTGTGACCCTGCCATCTTAGGCTGTGATGTCTCTCCAGGTGTGTGATTCAGTGAGTGTCATGACTCAATGCGGTTACATTTTCTTCTTAGTAATCACACTGCCGCAATCAAGCTCATCATTTCTATAATCTTCATTTGAAATTTTGGCCAATCAAGAATCCAAAAGAATATTTATAGAAGCTCGTGTTGTTAGCAAATACTCTGTCTGATTATTACAAGGAAATAAGGAATTAGGTTCAGTAATAAGGAAATTCCTTTGAATCAGAGGCCTGTGTTTTCAGACAGATGTCCAAGCAGCACTGGAGTTCAGTAAGAGTCCAGTAAACATTTATAATTGCAGTGATTATGCATAATTAGATGCATGAGGTGCAGTCTGTGGTTTCTGGGTGTGTCTGCGATCAGACACTAAAGCCTGACAGTGTTTTAGGGGACCACCTTAATGCACAAACAAGTGAGTTTAAGACTGATTACACAAAAGGGGATCAAGTTTTTTCTGTGGTTGGGCCTCGGTTATGGACCAGTCTGCCACTAGAGATAAGATTAGATTAGATTAGATTAGATTATTAGGCTACGTTCAGACTGCCAAAAAAAATCTGATTTTTTCATTAAATGTGACCCAGGTGTGTTTTTTGCATGACAGTGTGAACGGCACAAACTGCATGGAATCTGATCTTTTACAATCAGATCTGAGCCACTTCAATATGAGGTTCTAAATCCAATACAGGTCGGATGTTTTGCAATGCGACCTCAGTCTGAACAGTCAGATCGGAATTCATGCGACTTTTAGGTCATTACGTCTTAGGGGCCGTTCACATGTCGCATCTTTTGCGCAACAAAGTCTGGTATTTCCGATGTAGACGGATGGTATGAGCTCTCGTAATGGAAGAGACACGTACGTTTTTTTCAGGCGCGTAAATACATCTCAACTTTTCAGAATGCCGCAAGCGCACAGCAGGTCATGTGACAAGAAACAACCAGTCAGCTTCATCCTTCCCCGTAACAACACTGAAAGCGCAGCCAAGATGGATGAACAGCTGATCATAGCTGTTACAGGGATAACCATTTTTAAATAAATGTAGTAGCAGAGCTACTGCAAGCGATGTTTAGTGCTGGAAATCTATTTATCCTTTGCTCTAACTTCCGCGTTTTCATGGAGAGCGCAGCTCATTATTGCTTAAGCTATTGTTGTGCAAGCTACAGAGTGCTTTGGAAAGGAGAAAGCAGCACGCCTCACGTTTTCCACGTGTTTTAGGCGTGAACTATGTGTTATGTGAACTGCCCCTTACAATACTGTCGTTGTGCGCATGCATTTCAGTTCAGGGCAATGACGTGTTCACACAGAAATAGGATATTGGCCACATTTAAAAAAAAAAAATGTGAACAGGCACACAAAAAAATCTGATCTGAGCAGAAAATCGTAATTGAGCATAGGCTCGCAGTCTGAACATAGCCTTTTCTCTGTCTTCAGAACGCTTATCTTTCATACTTTTTGGTCTTTTAAATGTATGTATGTTATTTTTGTTTTATGTGTGAGATTTAAGATTAGATTTTTTTTAATGTACTACACTTCGGTCAGTCTTGTGGCTGTTTTTAAATATGCTTTAGAAATAAACTTGAACTTAAAGATGTGTTGATCTTGTCCATCTACTGTAAAAGCATTTGTGACCCTGGACCACTAAAAGGGTCAATTTTTTTAAACTGAGATTTATACATCATGGTTTGTTAGGTTAACCTTTACCTTTTCCTTTAAAGTTGTCCAAATGAAGTTCTTAGCAATACACATCAAATCAAATCAAATCAAATGCTAATCAAAAATTATGTTTTCATAGGTAGAAATTTACCAAATATCTTCATTGAACATGATCTTTACTTAATATCCTAATGATTTTTGTCATAAAAGAAAAATCAATCATTTTGCTATTGCTACAAATATACACATGCTACTTAAGGCTGGTTTTGTGGTCCAGGGTCACATTTAATTTTAAAAGTAAAAAATGGCCTATTCAAAATAATTTTGCCTGAATAATTAACCAATTTACCTTAATGTACAAGACGCGATTCCGCACAATATTGTGTTTTCCACACAAGTTTAACAATTTGAACAAAATGTATGGATATCAAAATGACAATATTCACTTTGCATTCGGTATGCACGCAGCATAAGACCTTCGTTCATCTTCGGAACACAAATTAAGATATTTTCAATGAAATCCAAGAGCATTTCTGACCCTGCATAGACAGTAATGCAACTGAAACATTCAAGGCCCAGAAAGGTAGTAAGGACATCACTAAAACAGTCCATGTGACATCAGTGGCTCAACCTGAAGCTATGATAATACTTTTTGTGTGCTAAGAAAACAAAACGACTTTATTCAACAATTTCTGCACATTCACGAAAGTACCACAACTAAATATCTCAATAATGAAAATTGAGATATTTTGCTGCATTTCATGCTACACTGCAAAAAAAGCTTTTCTGACTTAGATTTTTTGTCTTGTTTCAAGCCAAAATATCTAAATATTCTTAAAACAAGAACAATTTCCTAGACAAGTAAAAATGGTCTTGTTTTCAGAAAAAAAAAACAAGTCAAAATTAAGTGTGTTTTTGCTTGATACAAGCAAAATAATCTGCCAATGGGGTAAGCAAAATAATCTGTTTGAAATAAGTGTTTTTTTTTTTGCTTATCCTACTGGCAGATTATTTTGCTTGTTTTAAGAAAAGACTCACTTAATTTTGACTCTTTTTTCTGAAAACAAGAAAATCTAGAAAATCTAGAAAATCCTTCTTGATTTAAGAATGTTTAGATATTTTGGCTGGAAACAAGACAAACATTTAAGAAAAGCATTTTTTGCAGTTTATTTAGTTCATGCTTTCTGTATTAATTTATTGTCAATTTCCATAGAGACTGATTTTAATGAAATTTTAATCATCACGTTTTCCAATTTCCATACGCGTGCTATTACATTTTACAGATAAATTTAATAGCTCAAATAAGTTGGTATAATAACACTGTGATGCACTGACAGACGTGGCATCCCATAATTGCAGTATCTTCTGCGAATTTCCTGCCTGAAGTTTCCATTCAAAACGACCATGGGTGTTTACTGATTGATAAAGTGAAGTCAGACGAATGAATGGAGAAATACTTATTATGTGATCTTCCGGAGCAATCCTCCTCCTCCTCCTCAGGTATGGATGAAAGAAACGGAGCGAAGCAGAATGATTCTATTCAGTCTCAAGGCTGCGAGCAGCAAGAGATGCGTCACACTGAGAGCTGTGATGGTGGAATGAATGAAAGACAGAGAAAAAGGGTTGCCTGAGTGCATATGGAGGAACTGCGCACTTTAAAGAAGCAGTTGTTATCCAGCATCCAGTAAATCTATGATACTATCATTCAAGGTGGAAGTGCCATATTTGCAGCATCAAGTCAAATCATCACACACATGCATCAGAGACAAAGATCAGAGAGCCGTTACACGTGCATTCTGCATCAGACATTAAAAACCTCATTATGAATGTTAATGCGTGTAGTCTTTGAACTGTAATTTCATAGTAGCGCCGCACTGATAAGCAATCAGTGCCTTGACCTGAAACATGTGCCTTTTAGGAAGCGCTACACTTTCCAGTAATACGTTTTTGGCATTTGTTGTCCTAGTTCCCAGAACTGTACGAAAAAAAGGTTTTATATTTTACAAAGTGCATTTTTGCAAGGACTCTTTGGTCCAGAGTAGCGGCCCTGCCTGTTAACTGTGAGGGAAACTCAACTGTAAAAAGCTTCTTTCTGTGTTCAAAAACCTTCCACAAATGCAAAGCTGTTTAGTTGTTTAAGAATGGTAACAGACTTCTCAGCAAAATGCATTATCATTGTGTTTATAATTTGTATAAAAACTGTGTGTGATGCAGGCTTTGATCACTATTATTGTTGATGGCTTTCTTACTCAGTTTTATTATTTTTCTCTAAAGCAATCATCTCTACAAATCGATTTAATCAATGCTTGTATTTCGTAAATAACTTTTTATTATTTTTGTTCATATGAGTATGTAATTTCTTGTCACAGTATTGTAAAGCCTTAGATCAGTTCTAGGGTAGAATCATGGTTTTGTTTGTCCTTGGTTTGGTTTATTTGTTGATGTACGATTATCATCATGTGATACCATATGTACGTGTTAAGAAATATTCAGCATTTGTGACCCTAGACTACAAAACCAGTCTTCAGTAGCACAGGTATATTTGTAGCAATAGGCAAAAATACATTGTATGGGTCAATTTTTTTTTTTTTTTTTTTTATGCCAAAGGATATTAAGTAAAAATTTGAAATCTTCTTCTTAAATTTCTTATACATAGCTCAGAACTTCATTTGGACAACTTTAAAAGTGCTTTTATCAGTATTTAGATTTTTTTGCACCCTCAGATTTTCAAATAGTTGTATTTCAGTCAAATATATCATATCCTAACACCAAACAGCTTATTTATTCAGCTTTCAGATGATGTATACATTTTTAAATGACTGGTCTTATTTTTTTTGTGTGCCTGTGACCTTATTATGAGCACAAGGTAATGACATCTTGCCACAGGTATGTTCAGGCTTCCTCTGTATTTATATTTAATCTGCAGTTTTTCAGGTGTCTGCTTAGTGAAACACCTCAAAGCTGCTTCACACATCCAGTCATCTCTGCGTGTGGAAGGGCAGATATGTGGCACTAATGAGCTGCTGGGTGTCTGAGCCTCTAATGAATAACAATTAGTGTCAGCTGCTGAAATCAACGGCAAGTTCAAGGGCTTGTTCATCTGAATTTGAACTTTATGATTCAGGACAAGAAAATAGTAGGCCTGTAAATGTGTGGCGAAGACTGACACAGAAGAGAAGAAATTGTTGAATAAAGACATCATTTTTGCTTTCTTTGCACACAAAAAGTACTCTTGTAGCTTCATAACATTACGGTTGAATCACTGATGTCACATAGACTATTTTAACAATTTCCTACCTTTCTGGACCTTAAGCCTGTCAGTTGCATTACTGTCTGTGCAGGGTCAGAAAGCTTTCAGATTTCATCAAAAAAATCTTAATATGTGTGCTGAAGATGAACAAACTCAGTCTTGTGGTTTGGAACGACATGAGGGTGAGTAATTAATAAAGTTGCTCTACTTTGGTAAAAAAAAAAAAAAAAAGTACTTTTGTGTTCTCCTTTTAAATACATTATACTTCTGTATCATTTGTGAGTCACTGTGAATAAAAGCTTTCGCTTATTTATTTACTTCATGTCTGTTGATTTCACTAAGAGTATATATGGGTCATTCTATAGGGGTACATTTAGCATTGCATGTGAAGATTTTTTTTTTCCATTATCCTAAAAACCCAAACATGACCTTACTTAGCTGCTTTAAAACTATCTATATTGTATAAAGTGCTATATAAATAAAGGTGATCTGTAGGAATATGTGCATAAAATACCATCTATGTTTGCTACTGTCCACCACGTTACCTTTACTGGGTAACATAGTTGACATTTTTAGGTTTTTGGGCCTATAACTCAACATGGAAGCCTAGAACTACTGAGCATATGGTATGTTTAGAAATATGTTTTCATAAATGTGACCCTGGACCACAAAACCAGTCTTAAGTCGCTGGGGTATATTTGTAGCAATAGCCAAAAATACATTGTATGGGTCAAAATTATCAAAAAAAAAATATATATATATATATATGCCAAAAATTATTCTCAATATTTTTATTTTTCTGCACCCTCAGATTTCAGATTTCAAATAGTTGTATCTCGGCCAAATATTGTCTGATCCTAACAAACCATACATCAGTGGAAAGCTTATTTATTCAAAGAATATATAATAAAGAATATAAATCTCAATTTTGAAAAATGGACACTTATGACTGGTTTTGTGGTCCAGGGTCACAAATGTCTGTAAAATTTGCATCAATACTTGGGTAACACTGTTGACATTGAATCAATCTACTCTTGACACAGGTTTGCTAGTTTAACCAATATTAAAGGAAAGAGAGAAAACATAACTTCTAGTATTTCATCCATCTGCTTCTAGAGGAAATATTATCATACTGTGCAAATTATGTGAGAATGGGACAAACCATTCCTTTTTAAAAGGGGTTTTCTAGTTTCTTTTCGGACACAAAAACAAGTTATTTCAAAGTAAACACTTATTATTTTTGAAGCATACACCCAACTGTTTTGATAACCTAATCTAACTAAAGACAAAACTATGAAAGTAATTTATATTTGAGATAATTTTCATGCTTAAATGCAGAGTGGAATGAGCAACTTTATTAAATCAGTCAGCTTTTTAACAAAAGATATGGCTTTTTCAACATACAGTAGTGTGATTGGGAAAAATATTGTGTCCTAGAAAATTAAGCATCGGGCTTTATTGATGAAAATATATTAAAAATATACTTCACTGACATGTGATGTACCCACAATTATAGAATGACCCATATTTATTTACAAGCATCTTAAAGCTATAATAAATGACTTGGCTATGACTAATTTTGCATTGCTCCTGTTGGATGTGTCAGACATGTTGTCATGTCTAAAAACGAATTATTATGCTAGAGAATACGGTGGCTTAAAAAGTTACCACTAATGTTTTTCTATGAACCTCTAATTAATGAACCGCTGTAAATAAGTGTTCAAAGTCAATGAATCACACACATTGCAGAATACCTACATTTCAGTCATATACAGGCTCTTTACTAAATGAGCGCACATACTATTTTAAGGCAGTGTGATCATTTGTGCCACACACCATCATCGCTATAGTCATATATATCTCTTATCTCCACCACCTTCTATGGAATGCTGAGCTCCATCAGGCAGGCTTCGGTCTTGACTCATGGCTATTTCTGCGCCACTTAAATATACACAAACAAAACCCAGGACTCTGCAGTGATGCAAGGCTATAAATGGCTTAATAGTAGCTGGCTAGAAATTCTCCTTAACTTCCTCTAAGCACATACTATTGGGGATGTTTACTCCACGACTGTTATTTCCGACTGCCCTAAGCTCTTGTCCAGCGACTCCCGGCTCATGCACGCCCTCTAAAGGACAAACTATGAACTTACCTTACCTTATATTTACACTTCTAAATATTAAAGTTATTTCAAATAAATAATTGTAAATAGTATTTACATTAAACTACTGAATTTGATTATATAGTATCATATTTGAGAATGTTTATTATCACATCTGCCTCTATTTCTCTTTCTTTTTCAGCTTGATTTCTCTTCTTCCTTCTCACCATATCTACCTCTGACACAGAGAGGTGTGAATGTGTTTATGGCTAGCTGTGCTGAGGTCTACTGTATGTGGGTCATTCATGTTATGCAGTACAGTTTTGTGGGTCCAACTTTATATTAGGTGCCTTAGCTGCTATGTACTTGTATCAAAAAATAATGTATTTATTGTGTTCATACTGTATTGCAAAACACTTTTGCTGCTATTGAAGTGGGATATGGGTAAGTTTAGGGACAGTTTTGGTGGTATGGGTATTACAGATGTGTAATAAACATGAATGTGTTGTTTATTTTTTTGTTTTTTAATATAAGTGCAATGTGTCAACTGATTGATTTAAATGTACATAATAGTTAAGGCCAGACAATATAAAGTGGGACTGTTTTGTGTATCCATCAACCATTTTAGAAAAAGTAAATCAAATATTACTCATATTTCTTCTTTCTTTTTTTTCTTCAAAATATAAAGCAATATTCATGGAAATATTGTGTTTAGTAATAATCACTTACAGTTTACCCTGCTCTTAATTGTGTTTTCCATCCTGTAAGTCATTTGCAAAATCCCTTTGACTAACCAAAGCCATATCCCTAATGACACCATCCTCCAGGATGTGACATCATGTTGGTGGGAAAACAACACAAACATCAGTATAGAGTGTTTCGATGCATCATCAATTGGCCATATTGGCGGCACTGAATGTAAACAATGGCACTGAACTGAATGAAACTTGCATATTTTGCTGATTATTTCTGCTGAAAATGATCAATTATTGTATGCTTTGTGCTGTACTAATCGGTCAGACCAGGAAAAACATTTGGAGTAATATAGACTCCCAAAAGTTATAACAAATCAAAGAAAAGAGTGCAAAAAAGCTGTCTGAGGAACAAAAGGCGTTTGTGGTTGGCCAAACTGAACCAGTATTTCCAGGGCAAGAATCTTGACAACAGTCATGTTTACTCTTATAATTTCCGGTCAGGTAGGTGAAATGTTAGGCTAATATCTTATTTAATACTGCTCGTACGTATCTTTATCACCTATTAACTTTAGTTTGTCAAAATATTGCGGCTTTTCCTGCTTACTAAATCCTTCTCTATATGAATTTGCAGCTTCCACACCTATTTCCATGGTTTAACAAGATTAAAGTTTAAACTTATTCAGGTTTAAATGTTTGAACTTGATTTATACAAGTCTCTATAACCTTTTAGTTTTTGTAGAAATGTCCTTAACATAAAAAAACAGCATGGCAAAAGTTCACACACAGAGGTAGATTTGCGTTTTGTGTGTTTTATTATCCTGTTTATATCGCCCCCTGTTGATTTAGGATCATCAGTGCAGCTGATGTTGATGTAAATTTACATCTAGATTATTACTCTGTATTTAAAACGTTTTAGGGAAATATTATTTGACGAGAAAATAATTAATGTCATGGGAGAGCCATGTGAAAAATACATTCAGTCAGGGAACTTGAGTCACACTGTCATTTTCATTATCATTATCATTAGATGAACAGGGGAGAGAACAGGATGTTTGTCAGTAATCTAGTTCCTTTAACAGGCTTCATTCATTAAACAAAGTTCTCCATTAAACAAACTTTAGTCACTATGTTCTCAATTTTTCTTGCTGCACAGAAAAAAAAAAAAAAACTGAAAATTGGTTGGAACATCATGGTATAGTGAGAAAATAATGACAGAATTTTCTTTTTTGGGTATCTAACTACCCCTTTAAGCTGGAACAGAAACCCATATAAAGTGCAGCTTTGAGAACAGCTTCTATCTCCCTCAGTTCTGAATTTAGTATTACATTTTCAGAGGAGCAGATTCTAGATGAAAAAAATAGTGTAAAATAGACAGTGTTCCAGTGTACTGAAATAGAGTCATCTGCCAATTCAAGTTAAAGTTACAGGAAATGAATGTGACCCCGAAGTAGGTCGAGGAAATACACAGAGACCCATAAAAAAGCCCTAAAGTTAATAAGGAAGGAATTCAGTCACTGCAGACATTGCATTTCTAACTGTATGTGTGTGTTTGTGTTTTACTGAAGAACAAAGACTCCAATGTGAATACTTTCTTGGATATTAGCAATCTCCGATACTTGATATTTAATGAAAACAGGCAAATTGCGTTTTAACGTTTTAATGGCTTCGATGCCAGAATTGAGGTATTTGGGTCGTCATAGCAACTGGGTTTTGCAGCCTTGCAGGTGTTTTGTGTTGCTCTGTACTCTGGTTTTATTCTGTCCTACAGCAGGCCAGAGAAAACAGGACCCACCCATCAGTGTGTTTGTGTTCAGGCCCAAGAGCTGCTGTTCCACCGAAGCACAGGGTCAAAATCTGATCTGGGATCAGATACAGTCCAATGAACTTTAAGACCCCCTTTACGCAATGAGTTCATGTGAACGGAATGCAAAAATACAGAAACATATTGTGCTCTTGTCATGATTTGTATGGCAAGCAGGGTCCAAAATGACATTTTGCTATTAATTAACTAGATAGTTAGATAAATAGATAGTTTATTATTTTATCTAATTATGTATGACAAATGGTCAGCTTTCTTCAAATTTAATTTAAACTATGCGCAATGTTGTGCCTTATAAAGTTCCTGGCCAACTCTTTATTTACTCTCCGAAGCCAAGTTTTTATCGACATTTGGCACTTTCAGAGTGTTAATTTTGGACTCGGATTGAAGGCCAGAAGCCAATGCGACAAGCTAATTATATAAAAATTATTCTATTATTCTCTCAAAGAGTTCATGAGGATAGAGAAACAAAGATAGGCTGCTGTTTTTGTTCAAATCAGTCCTTGAATATTAATGTTAAATACTGAATACAATTATTACTAACGCAAATGCTCTGTTGAGTTCACAGAAAATATAATGGTAAATCAGTGCAGGTGAAAAGAGTGCATAGTTTTATTTTGGCAGTACAATTGAGTTACGCAAAACTTAAAGGCCCTTAAAGTTGACTGTGAACCTGTGTGCGTCAGCACCTTCTGTCATTGACACTTAAAGGGGCATAACACACACAGTTTCACACAATCTCATGTTAATCTTGAGTATCTATAGAGTAGTACTGCATCCTTCATATATGCAAAAAGTCTTTAGTTTTATCATATTTACAAAAGAAAGATACAGCTGTACGATTCTCTCCAAAAACAGCCGAGCTCCTGTCGGCACACCGTAGGCGGAGCTAAAGACTGACGAACACTCCCGCTGCGATTGCCAATAAAAACACATACATTTGATTTTACACTGTTTACATAACACTGAGTTCTTCGGGAAGCTGAGCAAGGTTATCTTTGCCTTACAACCAAAACCAAACTTCTTTAGAGACATTCTTCCCAAGTAAATCCCGTGCAGCAGTGCAGCCGAACAAAGCGCGATGATGGGCGGGCTTTTGTGCTCGCTCTGGTCCATGGTCTCTTCTTCCTGGAGAAATGCCCATACAAGGAGTTCCACCCTTCAGGACAGAAAAAAAAAACTTTCAGAAACTTGTAAGAAACCCGGAAGTGTATTTGGCACAGAAATACTCCGTTACAGGTCCCAATAGTTTTTTGAAACTTTGGCCATGTTCAGCATGAGAATGCAACAGTGTAAATAACTTAACATGCAAGAAACAGCATTGAACCCCCCTTTTACATAGTATAGGAGACTAGAAACTTGCCTTTCTAAACCACAGAAAAAACGTGTGGAAGCTGCTAAATCACAGAGAAGGACTTAGTATGTAGGAAAGGGCAGAACATTTTGACAAACTAAGTTAATAGGTTGTAAAGATACGTACAAGCTGTATTGATTAACCTCACCGGAAATTATAAGAACAAACATGAATGTTGTAAAGATTCCTGCCCTGGAAATCCTGGTTCAGTTTGGCCAACCACAAACGCCTTTTGTTCTTCAGTTTTTTGCACACTTCCTCTTGATTTGTTATAACTTTTGGCAGTCTGTAGTAGGCTACTCCAAATGTTTTTTCCCAGTCCATCTGATTAGTATAGCCCAAAACTTGACAATAATTGACCATTTTCAGCAGAAATAATCAGCAAAATATTCAAGTTGCGTTTGGTTCAGTGGCATTGTTTACGTTCCATGCCACCAATTTGGCCGATTGATGACGTGCCATGAAAACACTCCATTGGTTTATTGACAAACCTTTTTTTTAGTTGGTCAGAACAAAATTGGGAGACATGTTACTTACTTGTTCAGTTGCCATTTTATGGTGAAACTTCACTTCTATCTGCACTTCTGAAGTACAGTGAATTTTCACACTGGTGCATTGACTGACAGCTCACATATACGCATCAAAACAGATTTATCCGTGATTCAGAAGTAATACTGGGGCACAACCATCCGCATATAACGCCAATTGCAGGTTTCAAACAGAGATGGCAACAAAGAGGCAAAACAATGTTCTGTTCTGTTTTTTTTTCATTCTGCAGTGTTACATTCAATAACACTAGAGAAATTCTTTCAAACATATACCTTTTTTTAGCTTCAGCTGTAATAGTGTGTTCCTTTTTTTCCCTGCCCTGTACAACAGTTTCTAAAACCTTAAAACATCATTGACACATATAATCTCTCACACATGGAAACACATATGCAGAGGTGCCAGCACAAAATGCAGCCAACCACATGAACGCTCTGAATAGGCCATTCATCTTGGTGACAAGCACACACATGGATTCTGCAGCTATGAAAACACCAGCAACATGTCTGTGTCTGCTCATGTAATCTGTCAATGTTTTTGTTAACCAGAAAAGTTTAATGAATTTGATCAGACTTCAAAGCCGTTTCTCTCGTTTTTTATGTTTAGGTCCATTCAAAGACTGATTGAAACTCCGTATCATCCCTTGCAAGCCTTAAAAGTATCAATGAAAGACAATCAGTGAGTTGAAAAGTATTCAAACACACAAACAAACATGATGATAATATGTATTTGACCACTTGGCTCTTTGGATCTAAAACAAAGTGCTCCACAGAAACAACCTCTATGGAAATAAACATATTCTTTACTCACAACCATTCTGATCTCAAAAACGGCAATAGGTTTCCTGTCAAAGGCCTCATTGATATAGACGAACCCTGTGAGCACTGACCATGACCACTGACCATGATCTTCTAGTCTGGAGACCATTAGCGGAAGCCATGCTAACAGAAACATTAGTCTTCCTGTTCCTCTGGGAATGCTGGACACCATGACAAACCTACAAGCGACCTCTGCTCATCAGACATCCTCCAAATGCTTTAAAACTCTTCTATTTTCAGCACTATAGCTCTTGTGGGCTGTTAGTCTGAAGGCTAACTTTAAAGCTACGTAAGCCAAAAACAATCCCACACTAAGGTCGTGAGGACACTCAATACTGTACTTACCATCTCAAAATATTCATTAAGGTGTCACAGCAGCCCTCCATTACAAACACACAGCTTCCAAAGTGTTCATCTACGGTTATATATTTAGTCTTCCAGTAGATATATAGTGCAGAAGACTGTATTTATGACTGTGATCTGGTTGTGCGTTTAAGCCTGGAGGCCAGACACATGAACTAATACTGATTTAGGGTCAGGTTGCTTTATGTGAGCAGTATGGAAACTGATTTTAGATCAGCAGTTAATTTTAAAATATAATGGAACTCAAAGAGACATGTTGATGAGTTTTGCTAAAGGTAGATCACCTTAGGTTTCATGTCTGAGCAATAGTTGGACTTCTAGTTCTGGAAGTAGTTTAACAGGGGTTACAAATGGGATTGTTTTGATGGAGCCAAGCAGAAAACGGTCCTTGTTTTACAGGGGAGAGAGCAAGGATTTATAACCCTATTCTTTATGTTTAACTGCAGATGTTTTGTCTGTGTGCATGCATGTGAGTTAGAAAAGATATTATCCTTTCTTTAGATTGTATCACGATTCTGTAATCTTATACCATAACAATCGGATGACATCTGTTGTATTGTGCACCTGTAGTGATCATTGTCACAAAACACTGTGAGGTTTTAAAGAGACAGTAACTCCGCCCACCAATGTGTAATTAGGCTAGTCAACACTACAAAAGATGGCTGCCAATCATCAAATCCAGTGGCAATGATGTTAAAGCATGTGGAAAAGTATTTTTTTTTTTGTACCTGGGTTCTATTCCACCTCATGGCAAGCATTTTTTTTCATCCTTTTTAAATCTCATATATTAAGGAAATAATCGAAAATTGTGAAATAAAGTATCGGTTAGGGTTAGTGTAGGTGTGTAGGGAGGGCTTTTTGTCCCACTAAGGCTGTATCCATTTAATAAATTGAATTAAAAACGATAATTTACACTCAATGCATAATAACAGAATACTGTTTTAATATAATACAATAGTAATAATTGCATCTATTTGCAATAAGTATTATAAATAGCAGAAAATCCTTAAGTGTAAATAGAACACATTGTTATTTGCACTTAGTGTAAATAGTATCTATCGCTATTTGCACTTATAGTGTAAATAGCATCTGTGGTTGAGAAAATATGCTATTTTCACTTAGTGTAAATAGCATCTATCGCTATTTACACTTAGTGCAAATAGCCACTGCCAAATAAAAATCATATCATCACTTATATCATCAGTCTTATGTTGTTACAAACAAAAGCAGATATTTTGAAGAATGTTTTTGTCCATACAATAAAAGACAGCATGGTCCAAAACATCACAGAAAAAGAAGTATGCTTAATTGTATTGAATGTATATGTGTAATTTGATATTATTTAATAATTGCAGTTCAATACAAATGTGCATTTTCAAATATAACTACATAAATATACAATCAAGTATATTTAACAATAAATGCTTGTCTGTGCATTCAGCAGTACAGTTTAACCATATTTTAAAACTAAATTGCATTTAATATACATTTACTATAATATATTTTTCTTTAATTGTAAATAACGTGAAAACATAAAATTCGGTTCACACTCAAGTGTATTATTTCTGTAGCAAGTGGTAAAAGTATGCAAAAGTGTACTTCTTTTTGAACTGATTCCTACCTGACAATGCCATCTTTTCTTAGAAAATCAATTTCAGACCAAGATGATGTTATATCTAGGCAGAGGAAATTAGTTTTGACCTAATTTTGTATTCCCTCCAGATTGTTGCCATGGCTGCCACTCATGTTAGATTATTCAAACTCTGTCAGCATTAGTAATCATCATCTTCTGCTGACAACAAAACCCTCTGTGAATCTGTAGAAACTGTTTCTAGGGTCTTTGGTGACTAACTTTGATCTGTTTAGTCAGAAGCTGTAATTGTATTTGACAGGAAATGACATAGGAAATGGCGTTGATGTGGTTTAATGCCTCTGCTTGCTATTTATCAATAGTTAAATAGATGAATTACCGTGAACATAAAAACCTGATGCATATCCGGCTGCCTTCTGGGAACTTCGGCGTGTTTATCAGCCAACAAATACCTCATGTTTGAGTTCTCCAAAAGAAGTGTCAGGAGATACAGTGACAACAGATAGAGAAATGGCACAGGAGAGACATTTACTGATGAGATATTATGTGGCGGGTTTCCACAAGCAGTGTGTTTGTTTCAGTTCTTGAGCAGATGCATGCCGACTCTTACATGGAGTTACACTGCCATCAAGTGTTGATGTTTGAAGCCGGAGTGCAAAATGCAAATGCTAACGGTTTTGTGCAAATCCACAGAGTGGAAACATTTCTCAAGCATCCCTGTAATGCTCCACAAATGCCCTGCTCACACTCCTTGGTGGGACATAAATAACCTCACAGATAGGCTCCCAGTCCTGCTGTAAGGAAATGCCTTTAGTTTGATTCTGCTCCAGACGACTCACTGTCTGAATGTGTTTGTGTCTGAATGAGTGAGTTTTCAAGAACAAGCAATGAAACTAGTGCAATGAAACTTTCTTTACTGATTGTGCCTGCACTGGCAATGCTAAAGTTAAGGGTTGAATTCCAATAGAAATTCACATTTTGAAATGTTCACCTTCACTCTTATAAATAAAGATGCTTTAAAAGGTTCTTCAAGCGATGCCATAGAAGAACCATCTTTTGTTTCCACAAAGAACCATTCAGTCAAAGGTTCAAAGGAACCATCTCTTTCTTGCCTTTTTATAATCGGAGGAACCTTCTTTCACCACAAAGAACCTTTTGTGAAACAGAAAGGTTTCTTCAGATTTTTAAGGTTTTTTATGGAACCATTTAGACAAAAAAGGTTCTTCTATAGCATCATCAAGCACCTTTATTTTTAAGAGTGTGCAGTGCACTGTACAATGTTTACAGCATTTACAAAATTAATAATTTAGTAAATAAATACCAATAAAACTTTCAGAATTTTGAACGTCTCAGCTGGATATGTTCATATTAGATTCCTAATAGAAGGTTTGCACTTACATCACAATTTGGTCAGTTACCCGGATGCGCGGCCAAATTGGAGATGCATGGTTAATGTACTTCTGAATACATTGTTCTGCTAATTTATGCTGTCCAAACCATGTAATAAAAATGTGGAAGCTGCTAAATCATATAGAGAGGGGCTTAGTAAGCAGGAAAGGGTGCAATAATTGACAAACTAAAGTTAATAGGTAGTAAAAATATGTACAAGAGGTAGTAATTAGCCTAATATTTCACCTACCTGACTGGAAATCCCTGCTGAAAAAAACAGCACACATAAAAAAAGCCTTCCATAAGAAGTAACTAAGTAGCGTAATTAGTAACGCAGGAGTAACGCAATACTGTAACTTTTAAAAGTAACTTTCCCCAACACTGAAAATCGTGTAGTCTGAACCAGGCTTAAACTGGCAAACGATCTCAGCTTCAGCGCGGATATCTGCTTCATTCCAGTTTGCACACATTTTTTGTTGTGAACATTGAGATGCTTTCAAATCTTATGGTAAAAGAGTCACGTGATAATGTGCGATTTTTTCCCCCAGAACAGATGAACGTACATATTGTACGTTTTATGTGACGTTGTTTTTTTTTTTTACTTGAAATGTCCACTGAGTGGTGCTACAACTCTAACGCTCCGTGACATTTTAAAATAACATACCATCTAAACCTACAGGATAGTATGAACAAACAAATAGGACATAAAAACGTAATTGCGAGCATGCCGCTTTAACTTGTTTTTCAAGTTAAATCTCTCATCTTTCAGCTCTTTCATCGCGAGTCATGTTTTTGACAGCATTTGTACCCAAGAATTTTACATCCTAAGTCCAATCTAGTATTCATTTCTGTTGGAAACTGCAGTGATATGTACATATTGGTACGTATTTCGTGTCTTGTGAAAAAGTTCCTAGAGGTACATCAACCAAGACAAACAACCAAAAACAAGTCAAAAACAAAAAACAAATGAATCATGCACACTATCAGTACTTCCAAATTACATTTATTCACAATGTTTCGGTCCCATGACCTTCGTCAGATGTAGGATCTTGTGGATCTTAATTAGGAAATGGTGTACACACAAACATGCCCATTGTTACAATGTGACTCATACTCTCTCTCTCCATCTCCTACTGGTTCTTTGCTGTGGTCCGTGTAAATGAAAGCTAGTAATCTCTAAACTATAACAAGCAAAACCAAAACAATTTGACTCATTCTCACAGATCCGAATCTAATGCTGGGAAAAATGGACTCGAAACAAACCACGACCCCTAAAATTAGCATCAGCTCCCACAACATGGAGTACCCTAAATTTAATAGGGCTGTTTATGATGAGGCCATAAAGCTTTTGAGTGCCTCGAATTGTCATCTGTAATACATGTTGTGTGTGGTTTGCTGTGACTAGAGTGAGAGCATTACCATTAAGATCCTTTGATTCTTTCATGTGGAAGACCAAAGAACAACCAAGAACATGAAATAAACAGAAAGCCAACAAACACTTGCTTACTGCCATTCTTTTGTGCAGTTGTTTTATAATAGCTGATTAGTCGTGTTTCCGTATGAACCTTTTTTTCTGCATTGTAGTGTTTAATATGTTCAATTATATGCGCTTAATTCCAATAAAATCCAGTGTTATTTAATCTGTGTGAAGTCTTATGAATGTAAATATGATGTCTGCCCCCACTCCTCAGTTACCACATTTACCAAAACATCTGCTTAATCTGTACCCACATTCAGTAACCCTTAAAAAAACTTCTTCTCTTTTCTTTTTATCATCATTCTCAGAGTGTGAACCATTTTTCAGAAATGTAATTGGTATTAGAAAGGGATTTGGAGTGCACTAACAGAGCTTTGTCTTGCTTTTCGTGCAAGGATCAAATCAGCCTGTTCACTAAAAAGTCTCTTGAGCGCTGTAAAGTAGAGAGACTCGCACCTGGATGGTTCCACTGGCCCTCCCTCTGTAGCATGGCTCACTACAGCACCACTGTTTTTCCCATCATCATAATTCTCCATATGTTTCTTATAAGGGCAGCAGTGAGGGGCCAGTGCTAACTGCGATCATGTGCAACAAGTTGTGTTTGGTCAGCGGCTCTAGTTGGGTTACCTACCTCAACGTGCACCGCTCATAACCCAATGATGAGAGCAGTCTATGAAAAAATGCAGAGCTACCAACAATTTCTTTCTATGTTTCCTTTTATTTCAATATACATGTATGCGACAAATCTGTATGAGATTCAAAAACCTGAGACCACACTGAAACATCTTAAAAACAAGTTAACCAAAGTAGATATTTTGAACAATGTTGGTAACCAAACATTGACTTCAATATTACTTTTTCCATTCTGTGGAAGTCAGTGGCTACCGCCAACCAATATTTTGAACAATTTTGGTAAACAAACAGTTGATATTATCTATTAACTTCCATAGTACTTTTTTCATACTATCAAAGTCAATTGATAACGTTTACCAATATTTTGAACAATGTTGGTAACCAAACAGTTGATGGTAGCCATTGACTTCAATAATATTTTTCATACTATGGAAGTCAATGGCTATCTACTGATATACTGAACAATGTTGATGACCAAACAGCTGACAGTAGTTATTGACTTCCATAGTATTTTTTTCCATTCTGTGGAAGTCAATGGCTGCCACCAACTGATATTTTGAACAATATTAGTAATCAAACAGTTGACGGTAGCCATTGACTTCAATAGTATTTTTTTCATAATAGGGAAGTCAATAGCTAACATCAACTGTTTGGTTACCAACATTGCTCAAAATATCTGTAGATGGTAGCCATTGTCCTCAGTAGGTTTTTTTTCTCCATACTATGGAAGTCAATGGATACCGTCAACTGTTTGGTTACCAACATTGTTCAAAATATCAGTAGATGGTATAGCCATTGACTTCCTTTTATTCCATACCATGGAAGTCAATTGTTAACATTAACCAATTTTTGAACAATGTTGGTAACCAAACAGTTGATGGTAGCCATTGACTATAGTATTTTTTCATACTATGGAAGTCAATGGCTACCATCTACTGATATTTTGAACTTTTAAAGTCAATGGCTACCATCAACCAATTTTTTAAAACATTGTTGGTAAATGAACAGTTGATGGTAGCCATTGACTTCCATATATTTTTTCCATACTGTAGAAGTCAGTGGCAACTGTCAACTAATCTTTTGTGCCTAACAGATGAAAAAAACTCATACAGGTTTGGAACAAGTGGAGGTTGAGTAAATGAGGACAGAATTTCCATTTTGGAATGAACTATCCCTATAAGCTCAAAATAAATGTAAGTTTTGGGATTTTTAAAAATTGTATTCAACTCAAATTATCATGCTGATAATTTATTAGTTATTTATTAGTTAATTAGTAAATTAAAAATGAGAGATTAACAATTTTGTTTAAAATGGCTTGATTGCTCTTCTTACTGTTAAAATGTAGTTCTTTTAATTGAATAAAATAACCACAAACAATCATATTAAATTATATACAACCAATTCCACCCAATCTATAAAATGCAGAATGAAACCTGAAACAAATTCATCACTTAAACACACTTTAAAAGCACATACTGTTCAGTTTATTTCTTAAGTTGACATTGACAATGCTAAAAAAAAAAAAACATTTTGTATAATCTTTTTTTCGTTAAAATTTTCTGTGGGCCCCCTAGAAATTTCTTGCAGTCCCCTGGGGGCCTAAAAAGCTGTGTTCTAAAGCACTACACATGTAGCTTTCCCATTGAAGCCTGCCCTGTCTGAGGCCTCATGCGGTGCTCTGGACATATTTTTTTGTTCGTCTGTTACGAAACATTACTATTTCACCATTTTGACCTTTTTAACGACGTGTAAAAAAAACACAGGCTTTGAGAAACATGGCCCCCTTCTCTTGCTTTACTATGCGGCATAAAAAAAAATTCAATGCAGTTTTAAATCAAAATATTTATTTTAGTGATTTCACAGCTCTTGTCCAGGAGCTTTTTTTTTTTCAATAGTCTCCACTGTTGAAGCCAAGCTCGGTTCTCACCATATGCACTTCTTTTGAGTTAATAATAAGGGCACTTTGAGGTGTGACAAATGGAAAGAAGAAACATTCCTATAAAAGTCACAGATCTCTTTTTTGTTACAGCCCCCTTTCAAGTTAACAGAAAGTCCAGCAGCCTCAAAGGTTTTAGCTGATGAGCAACTGAATGGGCATTTCCAGAAGGAAAAAAGGTGGATAAATTAACGCCAAAACCTTGTGAAAGCTAGCAGATGTGAAATTACTACAAAACATGACTGGTCCATGAGGACTACTGTAACCTTTTAAAAATTGTATGAAAGATATCGACCTATGTTGAGAGGAAATAAGCTAATGTCTCTGTGGAGGGGTTGGACCATGACATTGTTGGACCAGACAGTTGTAATGTCACGGCTAATAGGGCTTTTTTTCACTGGGACAACTTGTCTTGCATTAATAATGTAAGCTAAGATATCTTGGCTGCTGTTTGATATAACCTCATGGCCTCATGGTTGTCAATTCTCCTGCTAGTCATAAACTTTAGTTCAGTGGTCACTCAGTAGAACTGCAGCAGATGGATTTAACGGGCCTAAGGAGCTTGAGGGACTTCGTTCGATGTGTTTGTGGGAATATGCATTTGTGATTCAGCTAAGCATTACCTCAGTCAGGAATAATGTGCCAAGATATAGGTAACACTCAAAAGTGTCTCATACATGGGCCAAAACCCATTACATTAAACATGGGTTTGTGCTTGTTTGTGACAGTAAAAGGAGAAAAAGTGATTGTATGTGGGTGGGTATAGGGAAACTCGAGGCACAGATTAAAGAAACTACTTCCTTCCGCCACAGATTCAAAATTCAGTTCAAGCCTCTGTTACAAATTCAAAAAAGTCACTTTGGAACTAGTAACGAAGGAACATTGAGTTGCTTCATTAAAAACCTATTGTATTACAGTATTAAAAACTCACTGTATTATGTAGAGTATTATGAGAGAGGGATGAACTGAGCGATATCTTTGTCCTACTATGCTTTCATCTGTTAATGGTGATTTCCGATGACAGCGCTGCTCAGTGCATTTATTGTCTGCGTCCTACAAAGTGTTGTTGCAAGTACAAATAACTTTCTTGTTTACAACCCAAGTCTCTTTCAATATAAAAGTCTTTACTGCTGACTCATAAGAACAGTCTGTTGTCGCCATCTAATAGTGGAATAATGTAACTAAAATGACCATAACAAACACACACCGTTTGCCAATACTAAATACTATTTGTAAAAACTACTATTATTTATATATAATACTATTTATTGAATATTAATATTTAATAAACAACAACAGCCATCATAAAAGGTGCTAGGCAATTTAGTCAAAAAGCATTACATTTATATAAAATATAACGTGATGAGATTTTGCCCTCAACTATTTGCTCTGGAACTAATATTAGATTAATACATTAAACATGGGTTTGTGCTTGTTTGTGACAGTGAAAGAAGAGAAAGTGATTGTATGTGGGTGGGTACAGGAAACTCGAGGCACAGATTAAAGAAACTACTTCCACCATGGATTCAAATTTCAGTAAAACTTCTGCTTCATTAAAACCCTATCGTATTACAGTATTAAAAGCTCACTGTATTATGTAGAGTATTATGAGAGAGGGATGGACTGAGCAAGTGTGATTACCTGCATCTGATACAGCATTCATTCTTCAGCTCAATCTCATATTCACAATAAAACATTAGTTTGATTGTCCGCTGAGGACGTTTTGTCACCATTTAATGGCAGAATAATGTAACTAAAATCATCAACGCAAGCACAATACTAAATACTATTAGTAAATACTACTATTATTTATATAAATTACTATTCATTGAATACTAATATTTATTAACCCTTTAACTGTCACTCCCTATTGTGAACATAGACATGAAAATGCATCCAAATGTAATTGTTTATAATTCATGAACAAAAACATTTTGTAATATGATTTTCATGTACAATTTCCATGATAATGCAATGTCTGATTTTAAAATGGTTTCCAAGGGATGAATTTTGAAATTTTAAGTCTTCAAGTGATATATAATTTCTTATGATTTCTAAAGCGTGATAGAAAAAAAGGCAACAAAGAAAGTCTTTTTGTGAAAAAGGTCTGAACTCCTGTTATGAAGTACATTTTTTTAAGGTGCACTCTTGTCATAAATTAATCTATTACTTTTCCTACATAATTTGTAACACAAAACAGTGGTAAAATATCAATTTAGGAGTCTTAGACCTTTCCAACGATATATAGTTTGTCATGATTAGATTAGGATTTATTTGAAATATGGTGAAGTAAACGTACAACAATAGCCATCATAAAAGTTGTTAGGCAATTTAGTCAAAGGTACAAAGGCAGACCTCTGATACACAGCATTAAATTGATATAAAATATAAAATGAGGAGATTTTGCCCTCAACCAAAACTATTTGCTCTGGAACTAATATTCGATTAATAAGACCAAATATTTACCTAAAACTAATTATATGCCATGTTTAATCACTATGGGGACATTAGAGTAAGCGGCAAATTCGAGAAGATCTGGCCGAGGTAAGGCTGCTCTTGGAGGGTTTATGATGGCCACTGAAGCAAATCTTCAAATAGACATTATCTTTATTAACAAACCACATGTTTGAAGTCTAATCATTCTGTCCTAAAAAGTACATTCTCGCCTAAACAACTTTTAAAACTACAAACACAAAAACAGTGTTACTTGTAAAATTATAGTGGATGATGACACTAATTTCTATTATCACTAGGATATCGCACGCCTGGAAAAGGCTCTCAGCCAATCAAATTCGAGAACCAGAAAGAACTCTTGTAATAAACATGTATATATGTGTATATATTTTAAATGTTATTTCCACTTTATTATGCTATTTCCAATTACATTAGACTTTTATTCATTAGTTATGTTTTTGTCCTCTTTTTTGCCCTGTATCATTCTGAATATCCCCTCCTCTTTTCTCTCCTCCCTTCATGATTTTTATATCACTTGTGATTTATATTGTGTGGTGCGGTCACCTGTAACCCTGTCTGTGTGTGTAGTGATATATGAAAGCGTTAACGCTGGACCGTAGGGTTCAGCCCAGTTTTCAGACTCCCATTTGGAGAGAAAGAGCTCATAGCCTGCCAAAACACAACTCACTCAAAGCAGCTCACAAAGCACAACCAGGACACATCAAGTGCCCCTTCACAGAGAGATTAAGAGTGTGTGTGATAAAGTAGAAAATGGAGGGGGTTTGTGCACAGGAATATTTCGGGTAAATGAAACATTGACCGAGTTCAAATAATGCTTTCAAATGAAAGAATATATCTAATTACGGGAGACGTGAGGGCCGATCCATCATGAGTATCAATGATATCACGCACTTCATTCTCATGCAAGCCAAAGAGGCCCACTGCATCAGGAAGAAGTATGTTGTCACACCAAATCTAAAAGTAAATGTGTGTGAAAAATGTGTAAAAGGTTCTAGTGGCAGCGAGGCCACTCTAAAGGCAGGAAATGTGTCTCTAGTGGCCATTAGCTTGTGTTTTTAAGACCTGACTGTAGATCTTTAAAAGCTTTGATGCTCTGAATGCTGCACTTGGCCTCAGGTCAGAATGAGTTTATTACATGCTGAACCACAAACATCCAACCTCACAGGTTCAAATTGCGTCCACTGTTAAGGCCGCTCACCACTGACTAACCACGCACTACCAGTAACCTTTTACATAAGCTTCAACAATGAGGTCATGCTGGCCTTTAAGCATATCACAGAATAAAAAAAAAATCTGCTACAGAACATTTTTAGGGTTATAATAGTAAACTAAAACTTCTGCTCATTAAGGCTGTGTTTATTTGATTAAAAACAGAGTAACAAAAAATATATATATATTATTGCAAATAACAATAGTGGTTTTCTATTTTAATATTCTTTAAAATAGATTTTATTCCTGATGCAAAGCTGAATTGATCCTTTAGAAATCATTTTAATATGCTGATTTATTATCAATGTTGGAAACATTTGAGCTGCTTAATTTCTTAATATGTTTTTGGTGATTCTTTTTCTTGATTCTTTGATGAATAAAACGTTAAAAAGAACAGCATATATTAAAAAATAGAAATCTTTTGTAACAATATACACTACCGTTTAAAGTTTGGGGTCAGTAACTTTTTTTCTTTCTTTAATTAATACTTTTATTCACCAAGAATGTGTTAAATTGCTAAAAAAAAATAAATAAATAAAAAAAAGTAAAGTATAATAAAGACTTCTAGTTTGAATAAAACTGTTCTTTTTAACTTTTATATTCATTAAAGAATCCTTTCAAAAAAAATCAAAAACCTGTTTCCAACATTGATAATAAATCAGTGTATTAGAGTGATTTCAGAAGGGTCATGTGACACTAAAGACTGATGTAATGGCTGATGATAATTCAGCTTTGCATCACAGAAATAAATGATATTTTAAAGTATATTAAAAATAGAAAACTGTTATTTTAAACTGCAATAATATTTCATAATATTACTTTTTTCTGTATTTTTTATCAAATAAATAAAACTTATTATGAGTATAAGAGACTTAAAAAAAAAAAAATCCAAACTTTTAAACAGCAGTGTATATTAAATATTAGATGAATTTAAAAAATATATATTTCTTTGTATATCAGGCCAGTTAAAGGCTTAGTTCACTCCAGAATTAAAATTCCCTGATAATTTACTCACCCCTGCGTCATCCATGTCATCCATGTTTTTCTTTCTTCAGTCGAAAAGAAATTTTGAGGGAAACATTCCAGGATTTTTCTCCATATAGTGAACTTCAATGGGAATCAGCGGGTTGAAGATCCAAATTGCAGCTTCAGAGAGCTCTACACGATCCCAGCCAAGGAATAAGGGTCTAATCTAGTGAAACAAAACACCATTTTCTAAAAAAAAAATAATAAAAAATTATAACAACAAATGTTCATCTTGCACTAGCTCTGCTCACATGTGACAGTTTTGTTTTTGTTTTTTTCTTAAAAATTGAATTTAATTTCAGCTGAATTTTAATTCAGAAGTCTAGTTATTATTCTGGTTATTACTGCCATTTTAGGTAAAAAAAACTGAACAAATTTCATATATTTTTCAGACTACTGAACTACTGTATATTTCAGACTGCTGATTTATTGCAAACAGTTGACCTCTAGTATTTGGACATTTGATTAAATGCTGTTGCAGCGCTTTCATGCTTAAGGAAGGGCTTTTTGGATGAAAGGAGATCTGTTGATGGATGCCCGGTTGAGCAGATATATGCAGGGTAGTGGGAGGACATCTCTAAACACACTTATATGCTTTACCCCCTTCCTTCAACACAGTGTCGGGAAAGCACAGTGAGTTACAGGCCCCTGCAGAGCTTACCTCCAGTGAACAAGCAGGAGGTCTTTGCGGTTACGTTCTCCTGCCTCTCAAACCACAGCACAACTGGATAAACATTCCACTGG
This sequence comes from Cirrhinus molitorella, assembly GCA_033026305.1. NCBI lineage: Eukaryota > Metazoa > Chordata > Actinopteri > Cypriniformes > Cyprinidae > Cirrhinus > Cirrhinus molitorella. The sequence continues at coordinate 4,132,602 of CM065133.1, read as the reverse complement.
ATATGTAACGGATCATCCGGGCCTGATGATGCTGACCCACACCAAACCACACCAAGCTTTTCCAACCGACCCCTATCAAAGCATTTTGATCCAGTCCAACTCGGCAGACCGGTCGGACGTTTGGGTGTAGGAATACTCTGGGCTGCTGTTTTCATCATGGAGATCCCAAACGTGCGCCCTGGAAGGATATTTCTATAGATCTCCAGGGAAAAGGCAGAAAGATAAAGGTCAATTTCAGGCTGGCATATGGGTGAACAGTCCTCACCTAGAGGAAGAATTGTCCGTTTATCTTGCCAAACATTGGATTGCAACATAACATTGAGAAATGTTCAACATTTTCAAACCGTTCCAAAATCAACTGTGGTTTGGAGCATCAAGCAGCCACACTTCCCCACATCTCTTTGGCTTGTTTCAGCAGACATATTCATATTTCCAAACGTCTTGTAGGCTAAAGTGTTTAGCCAAATGCAAGATCCAGTACACGGCTCACGGAAAGCCGGCCAAGTTAAACAACATTACATAAAATCAATCTCTGCTGGTGTTACAATGCAAAATCCTAGTTAATAGGCATGAAATTGTTTTCACAGCAATAGGCAAACACTGGATATAATGAATCTGTAAGACTAATGCATCTGCACATGCCTGCAGATATAACTACTCAAATCAATCAACAAAAGGCAGATGTGAGAGGATGATATATGAACTCTGCCTCTCTAAACACTTATTGGAGTTCAGTTAAAGTTTCACTAAAATATTAAAATGTTGTTTTTAAATAACAACAGTGTTGTGCAAGTTACTTCCAAATTGTAATACATTACATATTACTTGTTACTGTTATTTAAAAGTAATCCCTTACATTACAATATTACTGTCTTAGAATTGTAATACGTTACATTACTCCTGTATTACTTTTGAATTACTTTCACCAAAATAACTATAGAAGTAAAACTTAACATCCTAAAACGACAAAATGTACCTCAGGTCATTTTATATCCAGTAGAAAGCGATATGATGTACACTAATGACTTTGGCCTATCCAAGCTACTAACAATATAGTTTATAATTGGCAAAGTGAAAGTTCAAGACAATGCAAGAAAGGATGACAGCCAAAATCACGATCCAGTCTGTCTGTTGTATGGTAGAGGTAAAGTGATTATCTGGCAATATCTGTGAATACTGGGCATATTCATATTAGATACAACAGGACTATGTAAACTCCAGTGCCATTTCATTCATTTTGAATTCAAATCGCTCACAACACAAAACTGTCATGCACAAAGTGAGCATGATGAACAGCTTATGCTTTCCAGGTATAAAGTGCAAACAGAAAACCAACCCCTCAGCCTTAGTCATTTTAGTCCATAGAAATTAACATAAAGGCTAAACATAACTGCTTAGAAAGAAAATAGATCAAACAGAGACCTGTGCATAATGTGCATACGTCCATCTCCTGAATATACTGTCGCCTGCCATTTCTATCCATTTGCCGCTGTTCCACTGGCCAGTGCGCGCTATAGGGCTTACAGCGAACCAATCGGGTCCAATAGCCGCGGACCTCGAGCTCAGAGCGTGAAATCATGCCGCGTTACAAAATACAACGCTCCACAAGCGAAAAGGAGATGAATGACACCACACGCGTCTATTCACGAACAGGAAATAGAACTTGTGGGATTTTTGATTTGTTAATGTCTAGCAGGCGAAAAGTTTGTTGTAACGCAAGCGTTACTGAACATGTAACGAGTAAAATATTACTGAAAATTGATTAGTAATGCCTTACTCTACATCGTTACAGCAAAAAGTAATACATTACTGTAATACATTACTTTTGTAACGCATTACTCCCAACACTGAATAACAATAGGAGTATTATTATTAATAATAATAATAGTTCACTCAAAAATAAAAATTCTGTCATTAATTACTCACCCTCATTTAGTTCCAAACCTGTAAGACCGGTGTTCATCTTCAGAACACAAATTAAGATTATTTTGATGAAATCTTAATTTGATGAGAGCTTTCTGACCCTGAATAGACGGCAATGCAACTGACAAATTCAAGACCCAGAAAGGTAGTAAGAACATCATTAAAATAGTCCATGTGACATCAGTGGTTCAACTGTTTTTTATGAAGCTACAAAAATATTTTATGAAAAATTACTTATATGAAAAAGTAACTTTAAAAGTCAGGCATTACTTTACTATTTACTTCGGTATGCAACGTGTGGGTCATTCCTGGGATTCAGTGCCTTTGTGTCCCCAGAAAAGATCATGATATTATTATTATTATTTTTCATAATTCTAAACATTTTACAGCATTTTAAACTATCAAATTTTTTCCTATGTCCCCATATCTGTGTCTGCCATTTTGATGATGAATACATCACAATATGAGTGATTTTTTTGTTTTGTTTTGTTTTGTTTTACATTGTTTGGTATATTAATAATAGTTTTCTCTAATGTGCATATATTTTCCAAGTATTACTTTTTTTTTTTTTTTTTTAAATAATAAAGGTTTTTAGCTTGTCCTTCAAAATATTGTCCACCCTGTAATATTCGACTACTGGTCCTTCAAATGAAAGTTGGAAAAAATAAATTACACCATATCAAATAGCTGACATAATTTCACTGGAGGGAAAACAACCGGGGAAGGTGAGTGAGAGCCTCTAATTTGTTAATTGCCTGTTTTTACTTATTTTATCTTTTCAATTTGATATAGTCAACTTCAGTGGGTCATTCCTTGTATTTTGTGTCTTTTGGATATCATAGCATTTAAAAAAAAATGAAACAATTTTTATTATTAATTCTTGTGTTATAATAGGGAGATGTAAAATGTGAAAAATAATTTTGGTCAACCTTAGCTATATCAGGGATCCATTTACTAAATGTGTCCACCCTGTTTGGTTTTCTAATGTAACGGGGTGGACATTTTGACCTAAAATCAACCATAAACCTGAGCAAATAGAAACGCTAATACAGAAGGTCTGTCAAATAAAGAATTTAATGTTTTTTAAAATGCTACTTTTACAAATAAGAATTTCTATTTACTTTTTTCATATTCCCTTTAACAGGATGGACATGTTGAAGTTGACCACATCAGATTGGATAGATAAAATAAGTGAAAACAGACATTTAACAAATCAGAGGCAGTTGTATTCCCTCCAATGACATGATGTCAGCCAGTTGATATGATGTAATTTTCTTTTTCCAATTTTCATTTAAAGGGCCAGTAGTTGAATATAACAGGGTGGACAATATTTTTAAGGACAAGCTAAAACCATTGTTTTTACAAATAGTTTAATAATTGAAAATACACACACACATATATATATATATAATATATTATATATTATATTACTGGTATAACAAACAACGTGATAAAAGTAAAAAAATAAAATAAAAAAAAAACTCATATTAAGCATTGTATTTATCATCAAAATGACAGACGCAGGCCTGGGGACACAGGAAAAAATTATGATATTTGGTGGTTTGAAATGCTGTCAAATATTTAGAATTATTTAAAAATAAATATATATATATATGCTTAAAGTTCAAAGGTTGTTATTTACGTCAAAGACAACTTTAAAATTGATGTTGTTAGAAATTTTAAGGCAATAATATTACACAAAAGGCACTGAATCCCATAAATGACCCTTGCGTTATTTGCTGATGGTCTGAAACTCTTGTTTCTACAGTAAACACGTGTTCTGTGCCCTCTTACTCACCCTGAAGGGTTAGTCCATCTGTCTTCCTGTCATTCTCTTTCTTTAAGTCTCTCTCGAGGCAAAAGCCCAAGAGATGCTGCCAAGCTTTGCTAATAAGCTTGACCGAACAATTCTGCTCATTAGCATGTGGCAATTTCCTCGTGTTAATTAGCAGTTGTAAACAATGACTCCACACTATTGCACACATCAGGACTTAATGAACTCAGGCAAACCAGCAATGAAAACTGTCTGGCATTTAAAAACACAACACTGCAACGAACTATAACAATCTATTCGTATGTAAAAGACACACCTAATGGAATTTTGTGGTGCGACTGTTTATTATTCAAACAGATTTATCTTTGTTGAAGTATCCTGCTCTCCATCTTTCTCAGTCCGTTTGAGGATGAGACGCTAATTCATTTACACACTCTCATAGGCATTCATCTTTAACTGACTGAACTTGAACTTGGAGTTGGACTTAAGGAAAAGCCTCGAACTTTAATTTCCTCTGCACCCTTTTCTTAGTTACATTTCTTTAAAGAACACACAACCTGTTATTTATCATAATTCTATGACTATTTCAGTCTCATTCTGTAAACTTTTGACTCTCGTGGTTCATGAAATGAACTGAAAGGTTTCTCAATTCTTAACGCAAGATCGCCACCTAGTGGTTCAACATAAATTTGATGATCGAAACTCGCATATTTTGCTGAAAATTGCTGCTGAAAAAGGTTAATTATTGTTATGTTTTGGGTTGTACTAATCGGTCGGACAGGGAAAAAACATTTGGAGTAGACCTGCAGAAGGTTAACTGTCTGAGGAACAAAAGGCGTTTGTGGTTGGCCAAACCGAACCAGGATTTCCAGGGCAAGAATCTTGACAACATTGTTTTTCTTATCATTTCTCCTATCATCAGGTAGGAGAAATATTATACTAATATCGTAATTAATACTGCTCTGACGTATCTTTACCACATATTAACTTTAGTTTGTTCAAATATTGCACCCTTTCCTGCTTACGAAGTCCTTTTTCCGTGGTTTAGACAGCATAAATTAACAACAATATATTCAGTAGTATATTAACTGTGCAATCCATGCTGTTTACATCCATCAGTATCGCCAATATGGCTGCACATCCGTGTAAATGATAACTGTTGCTTCCGGTGTAGACACAGTATTATTATCATTATTTTTTGGCCATATAAGCTATATATAGGCCTACTGTATATAAGTCATTCCACGAAACCCTCTGATCTTTTTAAGTGTATTTTGTCACCAAAAATTAATTTTTAAAAAGCTTTTTGTATTATTTGAAATGTCTCCTCTAATAAGGTTTAAAAACATGACATACATTTTATCATTTTCATCTTCTTTTTTTCAGTTGACATTACCTATTTTGTCATGTCCCTCATGGCCTTCTATGAAAGCGTACTTGGGATATGAATAATACAATTAGAAAAAGGTCCATACATTTTGCCATTCTCATAAATGTGTATCTGTGCTTTTTTGCTGGTAATGTTTTTTTTTTTTTTTCCTAAGTAAATTCATGATTATTCAGTAAAATCATATTAATTAGTTCCGTACCTCAGTAACCCCTCAACCCCGTTATACAAATCATTCTTCCCCCAAAGAAATAATGAACTGATCCTTATGTGACATCATTAACAGGAAGTGACATCATTTAAGTCCACTAAACAACATTGTGAGAAGACACAGGCAAGTTACCACCTCCTTTTGCAACTATAACTTATTAATATCGTGATATTGTGGTTGTCAAGCTTAACGACTCAACCCCATTACATCAAATAAAGACAGAAAACTATTACTTGTGAAAATAATTTTTGATATTTTACCAATATACATGATTTCTTAATATCATGCATGCCTTTCCTGTTATTCACTACATTTAGAGCAAAAAATCACAACCCCGTCACACTCAATCCTGTTACTTATTTGATCAAAATGGGGTTGTAAGATGAAGTTATCCAGTAAGAGTCTTATACTACATGCATATGTTGAATGTAGTAATGTCCATCTTAAAGCTGTGTGTGTGTGTGTGTGTGTGTGTGTGTGTGTGTGTGTGTGTGTGTGTGTGTGCATGTGTGTTCTGCCTAGATTTTTTACATTTTACATCTCAGTGTTAAGTAATTAAAATGCAATTATATCTGTTGTCTTTCTTGGTTGCATTATGAAATACAGTGTTTATAGAACATCTTACAGTGAATTTGAGTAAAAACAACTATTTTTATGTTAAGATGTATTTGTCTCTGCAACCCCATTACCCTAGTCTCATCCCCATCACACCTATATTTTTATTAACATTAACCTACTTTTTTAAGTTTATAAAAAAAAAATTGTTGAACTCAGTCTGAAATGTTCAGAGCAATCATAAAAATACTGATTTTAGTTTAAATTATAAGGTTAGGCCACTTCTTTGATCAAAAATGATGAGGTTGCTGTCACAAAAAGTTCCATTGCTGGCTTTAGTGTAGCAAAAGTGTAAGATTTAATGTAACTTTCATATTTGCAAATACTGAATTAGTGTAAGGGATGTCTAATTAATAGAAAAATGGTAATTTCATTTACAAATACATTTTATAATCATATTCAGAGAGCTCCCATAGTGTCCATAACGGGGTTGAAGATAAAATAATGACCAGTAATAATAGCGATTTGATGCCTGAGGTGGGAAAATATGTTTTTCTGGAAGTTAAATATGTCATTAATGTTGTGGGGTGTTCAGAAAAGTAATACATTTTTGTTAAAAAAAAAACATCGAAAATGACTCATATATTCATAGTGCAGTTTAGAAAGATGTATGTGAACTTCAACATAGTGTTATTTTATGACCCATTTATGACCAGTTCCTGCAGCTCAAGCTATTTTTGTATTAAAAATCGTCCAGTGTTTATCCAGGCCAATGAAACTTTGAATGATGAATAGATTTTAGCATATATTGCTCTTAATGCATGCAGGTTTCAGACTTCTCTAACCTTGGTCTGCTGGAGGTCTCAGATCTCAATTTTCTACAGAGGACAGTCCAGGTCCGGCAGCAACTGTGCTCAAAATAACTTCTGGTTGGGGTATTTCTAGGACACGGAGCAAAATACAGCATCAGTTTATTTCAGGAAAATGATAAGTAGATATGAGTTCATGCTGCGCCAGCCTGTATTACTTTCCCTGCTTTATAATTTGTTGGTAAGACTTGGCCTTGCAGTCTTTCTACAATTACACTGCTCGCCATCCTCTCATCCCGTCTCATCCTTTAACAGCGGGAGGTTATCTGATGCCATAGCAACTATATAATGCAGCTTTTATTTGCAGTCAGCAGCAAACAAATGTGTCTAAAGCAGCATGTCTCTGTAGCTTGTGTGTGTGTGTGTGTGTGTGTGTGTGTGGTTGAGAGTGTCTCAATGAATCCACTCTCCTGTAATCATGTACAGGGCCTACCTAGCAATTTATTTAATTTCATGGCTCCAGTCTTGAAAATTTCCTGTATTTTTCCCTTTTTTCTCTTTCTCTATTTTTATTACAGTTGAAAATACATAGTTTAAAGGAACACTGAAGTATTGTTTGTTTATGTTGTGCTATGTCTTGTAGCTAAACTGTTAACAGTGTCATTGTATAAATGCGCAGACAGACATGATTAATTTATTATCGGGAAAAAATGTCCAAAGACAGAGAGGGTTACAGATATGAAGTGAGTAATATTTGGCTTGTAACATGATCTCAACAGCACCCATGAGGCACCCTGCATGTAAAATCAAACAGCTGTTATTCAGTTTTCTTTGTAACAAAAACCACACTGTAAAAAAAACAAAACTAAAAAAAAAACACAATTTGTTGTGTCAACTTAAAATAATTTGTTACAATTTTAAGTTCAGTCAACTCAAATAAGTTTGCTCAAGTTGAAATGTTAAGTTGTACTAAGTGACAACTTAGATATTCGAGTTGACTAAACTAAAAAATTGTTTGTTAAACTTAACAGCTGTGTTTGTTACTCAGCTGCCTTAAAATTTTAAGTTGAATCAACTCAAATATCTAAGTTGTCACTTAGTAAAACGTAACATTTCAAGTTGACTAAACTTTTTTTTTTGAGTTGACTGAACTTAAAATTTTAAGGCAGCCAGGTAACAAATTATATTAAGTTGACTCAAGAAATAGTTTTTTACAGTGCAAACTGAAATTATTAAAAATATTTTTGTTAATTGAAATAAAATGGAATATAAATATTAGATGAAAAACATATATCTAAAAACATAAAAAAAGAATTAAGTTAACTTAAAAATGAACTTATATTGAAAAATTTCCTTGGCAGCTAATTGAAATTAAATAAATTGAAGTTGAAGTAGGCTACAAAAATCCCCAAAACTGAAATAAAACATAAATTGAAGCTAAATACAAATATTCTACTTTTGAAAAATAAATAAATAAATAATAATTAATACAAATGGAAAAAGCACATACAACATATAAATAAATAAATCTTTAAATAAGCATTTTAACCCTTTAACTGTCACTCCCTTTTTTTAACATACAGACGTGAAAATGCACTGAAAATGTAACTTACATTTTTATAATTCATGAACGAAAACATTTTGTAATATGATTTTGATGTACATTTTCATTGTTAAAATGGTTTTCAATTCATTTCATGAATTTTGAGATTTTCTGAGGTTTTGAGGTTTTCTACTTCTTATGATTTCTAAAGTGTGATAGGGAAAAAGGCAACAAAGAAAGTCACAAGTCTTTTTGTGACAAAGGTCAGAACTCCTGTTATGATGTCAATTTTTTGAGGTGCACTCTTGTCAGAAATTAATCTATTACTTTTCCTACATAATTTGTAACACAAAACAGTGGTCAAATATCTATTTAGCACATTATTTTTTCTAAAGAGTTATTTATTTTTTTATTATGGAGACCTCACAGTTTCAATGGAATAATGGCTAGATACTTATTAATGTGTCTGTAACCTGTATCCAGATTAGTAGGATGTGAGTGACCTCTGGTGGTGACAAGTGGAAGTGGGTACAGACAAAATAATGTCTTTGGACTAGGTGACCCTTTGTGCTATTATAATGAGGTCAGCATAACCCATCTTTTATGACTTCCTTTTCTGTATACATACATTAACGTTTTCCCTTAATTTAAAACCATAAGTTTTAGGTCTGTTACAGACGATTCACACTCACACATATCTGTATGTTTAGACAAATTTATTAAATGATGTAAGATAAAGTACTTTCATTGATACAGACCTCATAAACATGACAAAAAATTGAGAACCGACTGAGCACCTTAAAATTATACTGTGAGATTGAGATTTTGAACAACTCAAAACACTGCAGTCTGATTCTTTTGTACTGAAGTAAAAAAAAAAAAATAGCACCAACATTTAGAAAAAGGGAAATACATTCAATGCATTCTGTAAGAGATTCTTTTAGTGTCTACAGATTATGAACTACATAGAAGAAACAAATTAATGACCGTTTGATAGAAACACTATACATACAGCACTTATATTTAGAGTGATGACAGAAATACACATCTCATTACAAAAGAGCCAATGAATTAATCTGAATTACAAAAGTGCTGGTGTGCAGGTGTGACCTAGAAGACAAGTGATTTTCTATTTTCGATTTCCTACTGTAGAGATAAAAATCGCATAAACATACGAAAACACTGCGTACTAAAAATAGAAAGAATAGCACCTTAAAGGACTTGTCCAGTTATCACAGACAAACAAAGCACCTTAAACAAGCACATACACCACCATTCAAAAGTAATGTTATGTGCAATGGTCCTGTTAGACTCATTGGGTAAAAGAGAGCTGTTCCCTCACTTTGAGTCACAGATCAATATAATGCATATTCATGGTGCTGATCTAATACAGTTAAGGTTTAACTGGCCAAACATATCAAATGCAGCCAAGTCAAGTGCTGTCCACTCAGAAAATATTTCTCCTGTAAATAGTGCTTTCTGTTTAAACACAACAAATAAGTCATTAGTAAAAGTAAGTGTTTTCTACTTTAGTTTGTGATTCATCCCACACATAGAAAAGAATGTTTTTAAATTATAGGAAAAAAATATATATATTTTTATGTTTTGATTAATCTGCTTCTGTTTGGTTCTGTATCCAGTGTGAAGTGAGCTCAGGTATCAGACTTTAAAGTCGATTACTTGAGAGACGTCCAGGGGAAGGGCTTCGACTACGACTCTGCATCTGACAGAGAGACAGAGAGTGAGACGACTTAAAAGATGGCAGAAATCATTTTGATAAAATACCACAGTAGAATGGAAAAATTTGCAAAGAAGTTGTACTAACCCTCAGACTCAGTGAGGAAGCATGTGCAAGAAAATGAAGAAAACTTAATTCCTAAACTAATGATCACAATGAATTGTGGATTATATACTACATTGTGGACTATATTGTTTTTCTTGTGTACTCATGAGAAGGTTTAGGAATAGTTTGCAACAAAATTAAAATTCTGTCATAATTTATTCAAATAGAAATAGAACTTTTTATATTGAAAACAAACAAGCAAGCCCTGTCCAGATTTAAAAAGTAACGCAAAACTAACATAACACATTACTTTCCATAAAAACTAATTAGTTACTTTTTTAGGGAGTAACTCAATATTGTAATGCATTGCTTTTAAAAGTAACTTTCCCCAACACTGTATATATATAATAACCCTTTTTGTTCCACAGAAACAAGAAACTCACACTGGTTTAAAAAAATGTTAGGGTGTGTAAATGATGCCTGACTGATGAAGACTAACTGCTGGAGTTTTCAGTAGAAACTCACAAATGTGCGACTGGGGCTTCCTGAGCGAACAGGACTGGAGCTACGACTCCTGCTTCTCCACTAGAGAAAAACAAACACCATGAACATTTTTAACAATTTAAATTACATTCAGTGCATTCAGTACTCAGTAACTCCTAAACATTTTTAAAATTGTATAATTTATAAATATTTGTATCTATATAATATATTACTTTAATAATTTTAAAACATACATATTAAAAAGCATTAATAAAATAGCCAAAAAAAAGTATTTTCTTCTTTTCTATGAAGTAGGGGTATGTCATGACTAGTATGAATGCTATTTAGATTGATTTTCTCTGAATGGCCTCCACATACCAGAGCTCCTCTCCTAGTGACCGCCTCTCCCTTCAATATAACAGCGTCTCCCTCCAACAGTGCAGGCCACACGTGATATGCCACCAGCGGAGCAGTGAACTCTGAGTCAAAACTGCGCCTGTATCTGAGATCAAGACAAAGTGTGATTTGTCTCAGTTTTTTTTTTTTTCCAATTGCAAATGTTTTGGTATTCATGTGTTTGTTGTTTTTGTTTGCACAGGAAAAATACACAAAAAAATTGGACTCAAAAACAAAACTATTGGCACCTTGTCAAAATTGTAAGAAATAATTGCTTTTCAAGCATGTGATGCTCCTGTAATTTGTATTTAGACACACCTGTGGCAAGTAACAGGTGCGGGCAATATAGTAAACACACTTGCAGCCAGTTAAAATGGAGAAAAGTTGACCTTTGTGTTGTGTGTCACACTGAGCATGGAGAAAAGAAAAAACTGTAAAGAGTTGTCTGTGGATTTGAGAGAAAAAAACTGTGGAAAAACATGGACAATCTCAAGGCTACAAGTCCATCTCCAAAGATCTTAATGTTCCTGTGTCCACTGTGCGCAATATCATCAAGCGGTTTACAGCCCATGGCACTGTAGCTAACCTCCCTGGACGTGGATGGAAAAGCAAAATTTATGAAAAATTACAGCAAAAAATACAGATTGTTCTAATGGTGGATAAAGAACCCAGATTAACTTCCAAACAAATTCAGCTGATCTGCAGACACAGGGTACAACAGTGTCAGCTCACACTATCCGTCGCCATCTGAATGAAAAGGGATGCTATGGTAGGACACCACTGCCGACATTAAGGCATAAAAAAGCAAGACTGGATTTTGCCAAAACTTATGTGACAAAACCACAATCCTTCTGGGAGAACGTACTGTGGACAGATGAGACAAAAGTAGAGCTGTTTGGTGAAGGACATCATGGCACTGTTTACAGAGAAAGAAATGAGGCCTTCAAAGAAAAGAACACAGTCCCTACAGTCAGACATGGTGGAGGTTCAAAGATGTTTTGGGGTTGCTTTGCTGCTTCTTGACTGTGTGAACGGTATCATGAAATCTGATGATTACTGAAGAATTCTAGGGTGCAACATAGTGGCCAGTGTCAGAAAGCTGTGTCTCCACCAGAGGTCATGGGTCTTCCAGCAGGACAATGACCCGAAACACACTTCAGAAAGCACTCAGAAATGGTTACAAACAAAGCGCTGGAGAGTTCTGAAATGGCCAGCAATGAGTCCAGATCTGAATCCCATATAACACCTGTGGAGAGATCTCAAAACAGCAGTTGGGAGAAGGCATCTTCAAATCTGAATGACCTGGAGCAGTTTGCAAAAGAAGAGTGGTCCAAAATTCCAATAGAGAGGTGTAAGAAACTCATTCATGGTTACAGGAAGTGATTGATTTCAGTTATTTTTTTTCAAAGGGGTGTTACCAAATATTAAGTTAAGGGTGCCAATAATTTTGTCCAGTGCATTTTTCAGGTTCTGTGTGGAAATGTATCAGATTTGACTTTTCTGTTTTTTTGTGTTGTTCCAATGTAAACAAAAACCAAAACATTTGCAACTGCAACAATTTTCTGAGAGAAGGGTTTCATTTTCTGACTTAATTGCAGAGGTGCCGATACTTTTGGCCATGACTGTATGAGCTCCACTCACTTAACGTCACTGTAGAGTTCTCCATCTGAGCTGAAGGCCAGGTCCAGTGGTGGGTCCAGAGTTTGCATAGCAAATGCTATTCGACATGCTTCCCTAATGAAGCTGCTGATCAGAACAAAGTCCACCTCCGGAGGGAAAGAGATGCGTGGGTTTACGTTCATCGTGTTAATCACATCCTGTAGATGGAAATTGAACAGCTGGGTCATTCCTGGGATTCTGTGCCTTTTGTGTCCCCAGTAAAGATCAAGATGTTATTGGCTTAGAATTTTCAACATCATTTTCAACAAGTTGTCTTTGACATTAGTAACACCTTTTCCACTATAGCATATTTACTTTTTTATTTTATTTTACAGCATTTTAAACAACCAAATATCATAATTTTTACATGTATACCCAGTATTCAGTGCCTTCTGGACATCATAACACTTAAAAAAAAAGTAAACACAAAGTCTTGAGTAATTATGATAGAGAGATGTAAAACGTGAAAAATAATTTTGGTCAATCTTAGGTATATACATTTACGGATCAATTTACTAAATGTGTCCACACTGTTAGATTTTCTGACTTAACAGGGTGAACACTAACAGAGTGGACATTTTGACCTAAGATCAGCCATTACACTAAGTTTGAGTAAAAAAATGCTAACACAGAAGGTCTGTCAAATAAAGAATTGAATGTTTTTTTAAAAATGCTACTTTTACAAATAAGAATTTCTATTTACTTTTTCATATTCTCCTTAACAGGGTGGACTTGTTGAATTTGGCCACATAAAAATGGATAGATAAAATAAGTGAAAACAGACCATTAACAAAACAGAGGCTCCCTCTCACCTTCCCCAGTTGTTTTCCCTCTAATAGAATGATGTCAGCCGTTTGATATGATATAATTTCCCTTTTCTTTCATTTAAAGGGCCAGTAGTCAAATATAACAGAGGGACAAGCTAAAAACTTTTTATTATTTATTTATTTATTTAAATTTAGTGAGTTTTATGAATTTAATACTTGAAAAATATATATACAATAGAGAAAACTATTACTGATATACCAAACAATGTGAAAAAAAAAATTAGCTCATATTAAGTGTTGTATTCATCATCAAAATGGCAGACCAAGGCCTGGGGACATAGGAAAATTTTTTATATTTTGTGGTTTAAAATGCTGTAAAATGCTGTAGAATTATTAAAAAAGAAATTTAAATGTACTTAAAGGTCAAAATGTGTTATTTATTTTAAAGAAAACGTTAAAATTGATGTTGTTGAAATTTTTAAGGCAATAATATCATGATCTTTACTGGGAGTGGGGACACCGAAACCCAGGATTGACCCAATTACATTTATACTATATGTTATTCAACAGGAAACATGAATTTGTATGTACACAGCAGTGTTATTATACTTAACTAAAAATATTAAACATATATAAAGTTACAATAAATAACAATAAATCAAAACAAATCATAAAAAGGCATTAGTGTTTGCAGCCTGGTCAAACGTACATTAACGCTGGTCTGCACATCATACAGGTCTAGATTTCTCACAATGTAATCCACCACTGCATCCTCCAGACTCTCAGGACCAATGTGAGTGGAGGAAAGTGTCTTCCTCACACGTGATTTAAACTGCCGATAGGCCAGCTTAGCAGCCTGAAATGATTCCTGTTGGACAAAACAATTTAGTATTATACAGCATCTTCCCTTCTGCTATAATATAATATAATATAATTAATATAATAATTTATTAATTCTAGGAAATTCAAAGAAATATAATTGTCCAAAAGTCATTATTTTTGTTTTCTTTGCACATAAAAAGTAGTCTTGTAGATTCATAAAACTATGGTTAATTAATGGTATTAATGGTTATCACAGGACTGTAATGGATAACCAGAGTTATTCTTACCATAACAGCGATGAAAAGGATTCTCTGAACTGTTTCCAGGTCATCAATGTATTTGCGCAGGAGACTCTGGGACTCCAGTCTCTCTGTGGCGTACAGGTCTGAGAAACGGGAGACCAGCCGTGCGTGCCGAGAGGAACTGGTGAGCTGTGCGCGTGTAGGAGACTCGCCCCTCACAGGGCTAACGGAGCGACTCCGGCGGGGAAGAGGGCTAGGTGAACGGCTCCTGACCAATCTGGAAGTGAGTCAAGTGGGTGAGTTATGCTTACTTAAGCTTACATTTGCACTAAGCTACAAGGTGTTTATATGTCAAACAGTACCTCTCCTGCAGAATAGTTTTTTCAGCAGTGAGAAACGAGACCTCATCTCGTAGGATTCTGACCTGTCTCTCATAGTCATCAAGTACATCCAGCTTTCTCTTGTACAAATCAACCTGATCTTGAGCAACTCGTAACCTTACACAAAGACACAAATCAGTCATTTAAAGGGGACATATAATACAAATCTGACTTTTTCCATGTTTAAGTGCTATAAACAAATCCCCAGTGTATCTACCAACCCAGAAAAAATTAAAAAGCACAACCCAGTAACTTTGTTTTGATTACTGTTTAAGCCTTTTTCTGAAAGCATGTGAAAAAACGAGCCACTCAGATGGTGATGTAGAAAGGGGATCTTATTATAATATTATATAATACACCTTCTGCACGTTTCTAACCACTGCAGCATTCCTTTTCGGAAAAAGGAAAAAGTTCAGTTGGCTGCACAGATGAACACAGAACACTATTTAGAAGAATTAGTGGAATTATTGATTTATTTACTGTATATTATGCTGCTGCCACACACATCTAATATGAACATGCAGTTTCTATCCCAGCTGTTTACCTTCACAGACATAACTGTTTTTGTAACTCTTGTGTGTATTTGACAGTTTAAGCACAATAAGACATGACAGACAACCAAAGTCCCTTTAAGGCAAGTCATTCCACTCAGCGGCCATCTTTGAAACGCCTCTCGGGCATGCAAGTGCAGCTTCCTATCTCTTTGAATGGGGAAACATCAAATTCTCCAAAACTGTTCACCAGTTGCGGTAAAAAATGCTTATTTTTCAAGCTGGATTAGGCAGTGCGCATGCGCAGTACTGAGCGCACATCTAGAACGCTGTCTGTTTCTATAGCAACCGGGACTTCTAACGGCAGCTGCAGTGACACACTGACTTTACTAATCAACGATTGGCTCTTTCGTTAAGAAGGCGGGGCTTCGCGGCCATAATGAGTGTTGCATTTTTCCCCATTCAAAACTATACGAGTGACACGTTTTGGGGTATTCTATAGTCTTTGCAGAGAACTTAGTTTAATACTCACATACCGTGTGTCAGCCGAAAACTCAGAAAACCATATATCAGAAGTGTAAATTTATTTGGCTTTAAATCGCATGATTTCAGTGCAATAAACATGATAATCAAAACCAAAAAAATGTTTTTTGAGAGTATCTGAGGTACAAACTGAACTATTATGGAAAAGGGGGGGGGGGCAGCTTATTTATATTTAAAGAGACATGCATGAAAACAGCATGTTTCTGCTTCCACAATTTTTTCAAAATGATATAATAAATGATCTGTGGGGTATTTTGAGCTGAAAATTAACAGACACATTCTGGGGACACCTGAGACTTATATTACATTTTGTAAAAAGGCTCATAATAGATCACCTTTAACAAAAAATAAATAATAAATTCTCAAACATTTTTCGTTCCCGTACACAAATGGTTTAATCCACAAAGAGAAAAACTGACATTTAGACTAAAGTTCACCATCTCTGACTCACTCTGCCTTTAGATGTAGTATTTCATCTTCTGTGGCCAACAGGGTGGTTGCAGATTTATTCTTTGTAGAGTCCAGTTCGATCTGTGTGTCAGCAAGCCTGGAATCATATAAACAATACAACTGACTCTGATTTATTTGTATGGAGTATAAAATGTAACTGATTCCTGAGCAAGTCAAGCTTTCTGTATTACGATGTATTGTGTATTAGGATCAGAATGCAGCTTTCTGCTTTCAGGATGCGGTTTCTGTTTTTATGAACCCTAAACTTTGGAGTCCTTTGGACACTTTCATTTATATGCATTTATGTATTCTGAACAAAACTTATTAATAAAACAAATGTGACCCTGCACCACCAAACTAGTCGTCAGGGTAAATTTTTTGGCCGAGATACAACTATTTGAAAATCTGGAATCTGTGGGTGCAAGAAAAAATTGAAACACTGAGTAAATCGCCTTTAAAGTTGTCCAAATTAAGTTCTTAGCAATGCATATTACTAATCAAAAATTAAGTTTTTATATATTTACGGTACGGTAGACATATCCTAATGATTTTTGGCATAAAAGAAAAATGTAAAAATTTTGACCCATACAATGTATTGTTGGCTATTGTTACAAATAAACCTGTGCTACATAAGTTCAGTCTACTTAAAATGGTCCAGTTTGTAGGACATAATATAAAAATATGCACGTTAGAAAGCTGCATGTAAATGCATGTAAACACAGATCAAAGAGCTTTAAATGTGCATCATGGCATTTCAGGTTATTTTTAAATTTGAAATTTCATTCAAATCAAGCTCAATCAGATTGCTTGAGGTGTTTACATGAAGGCTTTTCACTCTAATTACTATGTAAACAGCTAGTAATAACATTCTCGTTCAAATACGCCCCCATCTCTCTCTGTTTTGTTTTACAAATCACATCCTGATTAGTATGTTGCTAATAAATGAACAGAATTTTATGAAGAACTTCATACAGAATTTCATTTTTTGTGATTTATCCTTAAACTGACACTCCTAAGACCAACTATCTAGTTCAGACTTGTTACTAGAATTGATACTGACTCCTGTTTAACTGTGTCCAACTCTATACGTGTAGAACACAGCCGGTCTTCTATTTTCTGCAAGTCGCTCTCATGAGCTGAGGATAGTTCACGAATCTTCCGATCTTTCTCCATAGATTCCTGATTGGCACAAACAAAAGTATACAAGCTCCAACACAGAGATACACACATACGTGCAGGTATGGCTACTCAGAATAGTTATTTCACTCATGAACACAGCCATTATACACAGGATTTTGGTTGTCCAACTGACCTGAATGAGGCTAAGGCTGGTATCCGAGGACACAGATGAAGCTGCAATGGTAAAGCAAGAGCCAAGCCATGGTAAAAGGCGAGATTTCAGAGTGTCCACCCCTGAATAATGGCCTCCTGAGGAAAAAACAGGACAAAGAATCTGCATGAATATTATTGTTATACAGTCAGCCAGAGAGAATGACCATGTGACATGCTAGAGGTGAATGAGAAACTTAATACTGTGTTTAAATGCTGAAGATAAAGAGAGGGGCAGGTTCATTTGTTACCCTCTTGTGCTGTGAGGTTGAGTATGGTAAACAATTGACCCTGAATTTTAGAGGTAAGCTCCACCAGCTCGCAGCACCTATTCAGGTTCTGGTCACAAGAGAACACCTGTGAGAAAAATGATCAAAAGATGAAGTAAAGTGAGTAAGCATGCAACTTTAGATTTAGTAAAGTAAAGCAGCATTTGTGGAAACGCACCCAAACTGCAACAATGTGTTGAATCAAATAACACGCTTTCTGATCAGGTTGCATGAAAACAATGTCTTTTATTTTTTTGGAATTGCAATAATGCTTTGCTTATAGTGACAGCTCATTCTAATATTCAAAATTCTTTAAACAGAAATGTGACCCTGGACCACAAAACCAGTCTTAAGTAGCATGGGTATATTTGTAGCAATAGCCAAATATACATTGTATGGGTCAAAATGATTGTTTTTTCTTATATGCCAAAAATCATTAGGATATTAAATAAAGATTACGTTCCATTAAGATATTTTGTAAATTTCCTACCATAAATATGTCAAAGCGTAATTTTTGATTAGTAACATGCATTGCTAAGAGCTTCATTTGGACAAAGGCAATTATTGCAATATTTAGATTTTTTTGCACCCTCTAACTCTAGATTTTCAAATAGTTGTGTCTCGACCAAATATTGTCCTTTCCTAACAAATCATAGGCTACATCAATGGAAAGATTATGTAAATGTATAATAAAAACCTTATGTATGTTTTCGTGGTTTAGGGTCACAAATATTTTTTTCATTGTTTTGAAACATATTTCAAGGTCATGAAATTACTTGAACTGTAAACATGTTAAGCATATAAAAATGTGTTCCCGTGACATTTTATTTTACATTAATTTCACAACGTATTTTTTTATAAATTATTTGGCTAGATAAATAAAATAAACGTGTCACCGACCCATATTTGTGTTGTTTGAATTCGAGATTCCTAATAATTTGAGAAGATATAACCAAAGACTTAAAGGGACTTTGAAATAACGTTACGATATAACGTAAATTTCTCTACACAAAGACTAGACGTCTCCTCCATGACTCCCTCCATTCATAAACACAAACTTGACGGGAGCGCGCACGTTTGCTCTCAGCCTATCAGAAGTGCCCGGGAATGAAGTCGCAGTTGTCCTGACAACGAGCGTCCATAGAAACCAAACTCTGCCGCAAAAGCAAGGCAATAAAGCAAATATTCCAACTCAGGAGTATTCCAACTGTTGTTAGATAAAAACACAATGCAATACACTCTTGTCTTATGCATATTAATTGAGGATGCTTGGCAACTAACAACTGTAGGTTGCTGTGCATATTGAGTTGTGCAGCCACAAAGTATTTGCACCAAATACTTGTGGTAAAAATTGTTCGCATACAGTATCTCAGACATCACAATTTGAAATCAGTGAACCCTGAATCTACACATAACTGAATAAACAGAACGTAAAATCTGTAACTATAGTAAACTACTATTGTGGTTGATCACCGACTAAGTGCAGCTTGAATTATTGATGACTTACGTGATAGTCTTTGTACCAAGCTTCCAGTTTGTCCTGCAAAACACCGTACGGAGATGAGTTGACCAGTCTTCGTAAAGTGTCAGCCATAGCTGCAGATCTGCTGCTGTAATCCTGCTTCAGGACGTCCCAGTGCACTTAATCCAGCGGCGCGGGTGCGCGCTTTGTATTTATACTGCTAGTAAAAGCCCACCATTCACACCCTTGACTTGCACCGAAACCATGGACGCGCTTTTAGTTGTAGCAACGGTTTGCTAGACTTCTCAGTTTGAGGAAATATAGCTGTTTAAGCACAGTGTGGACAGCCTGAACCATACGAGCTGTTTGTTTTAGCACGGCCTCTTCTTATGTTACTGAGTGTCTCTGTCTGAAGGTGAAGCTCAGTTCTCAGTGATGAAATCTCACACTGTTAAGTGGGTGTCAAATGTCAAGTGCAGGAAGATCTTTATTTACATTCTCTTGAAAAGCAGGTGTAATGCCTTAATTGATTTTCCGTCATTTAACCACGTGACAGTCACTATTCTGATCGCAAATTAAATGAAAAAAAAAAAGTTAAATAACATAACTGCAACACAAAACATTTTAAACTGACCATTTTAAATTACATACACACTACCAGTCAAAAGTTTTTGAAAAGTAAGATTTTTGTTTTAATGCGTTTTTCTTTTGCTCATCAAGCCTGCATTTATTTGATCCAAAGTACAGCAAAAAAGTAGTTTTTTTTATTTAAAATAACTGCTTTCTATTTGCAAATATTTTAAAATGTAATTATATATATTTATGCTGATTTGTTAAATTGTATATAATGTTGCAAAAGGTTTTTATTTGAGATAAATGAAGAATCCTGAAGAAAATGTACTCAACGGTTTTGAACAATTTAATAATAATAATAGTTTTTTAAAAAAATAATATATATATATATATATATATTTTATTTTTTTAATTATTTTTTTTTTTACAATGATTTCTAAAGGATCATGAGACTGAAGACTGGAGTAATGATGCTGAAAATTGTATATATATTATATTATATTATAATATATATTATTTTTTAAATATATTCAAATAGAAAAGAGTTATTTTAAAACGAAAAATATTTGCATGGTTGGTGAGCAGAAGAGACTTCTTTAAAAAACATGAAAACTCTTACTGTTTTTCATAAACTGTTTTTTTTTTTTTTTTTTTCAGATTAGTGGATAGAAAATATCTAAAAGACACTGTTAAGTGTTTCTTTTAGCTCTTTATCTATTTGTGTCAATAGATTTCAATTACAGTATGTATTTTTAAAGGCCATTTTCTCAAAATGAGTTTTTGCTCTTACACTAAACCATAAATCTCCACTTCAGTAGCACTTACACACACCAAACTTTACATTTCTATTCATGTCTATATCCTGAAGGTTTTTTACAGAGGGATTTGTTCATATATAATTTGCTTGATTATATACAACATTTTATTCCCCCCAAAAATGAAAAAAAAAAAAAAAATATATATATATATATATATATATATATATATATATTGTTTTCTGTCTGTTCTAAGTATTTACTGAATTTTGGAGTGACAAAATGGAATACCCCAAATCCCCTCTGTAAAAACATTTGACTCTAATATGGCAAAAAAAAACAAAAAAAAAAAAAAATACAAGAATTTTGAAACTGACTTCATCCAGTGTTTAGATTTTTGTTATAGAAATGTATGCAAATTAGTGCATATTTTATTAAATAATGTCTCATTTGCATATTTAAACATTTAAAAAAAACTTGTAATACAAAAAATGCAATTATCAATGTGATCAATCAAATGGCTAAGTAAGGTGATAACTATTAGTTGTTGTTTTTTTTACCCTGTTCTCCTGCAGTGTCTCGCATTAACAATATTTTACTATAAAAGTATTTTCTGAAAATTCATGAGGTAATTCATGCTTTTTGTGAAAAAAATATATTTACAGCATTTATTTATTTTGTTAATATTACGAACATTTTTTTTCCAGTGTAAAAATAAACTAACCGAAAAAAATATGAAAAAATATGAAAAATATGAATATAATAGCAGGTGTTTCTATTCAATTTAATTTCATTATGTGCTCTGTCTTTATTTGTACTTTCCTTATACGGCGAGTCTATGCGATTTACAACTGGCTCTTTATAGCGGAGGATCAAACCATCTATTTTACATACGTATTAGTTCGTGCTTCTTCAAAAGTACCTCGTTCCTTCTTCACTATTGGCCTAAATATATGGAGAAATTCATTTTTTCACGATAGACGTGTTTGAAGAGTAAAATCCATGTGAGGTTTGGCTATTTGTGACTATTGTTTGGATAACGGTTCTCTCGCAGTGGTTTCTCCTCAGGCTCAGTGAAACTGTCAGTACAGTGGTCTGGAGAGGGAGGGTCAACATGGCGTCGGAGCAGGTCTGTTTTCAGTGTGAATTGTAAATGTTTTCTCTTTTGCGTTGCTTTTCAAGCGATTCTGAGCGTTAAAACGAGCAATGTATAATAACTTTAAAATTCAAACGATGCCTATAGCGATGTATGTGAATGAATAACGATCATCTGCGCAAAGTATTCCGTGTTCGTTTATGGAAAAATTGACTCATTATTGCGGGGTTATAATTTGCTGTGGATATACTGTATAGTGATACTTTGGAGCTTTAAAATAAAACCATTCGCTCGTGTTTATTACAGAGGAAAGGGCTGCGTGTCATTTATTTTTAGGCATACAGACACACGGACTCATCTGCATTCCTGAAGACAGCAACACTGCTTTCTTTTTTAGCCGTCACACTGTAATAGCAATAGCTTGAATGCGTTTATTGTTAATAAATTCTAGAAGAAGATGCATTTGGTTAAAAAAAAGTAAGAAATTGTTAAGATATATGTTATTTGTTGCATATTCCCAAATCACACTCCTTTAGTAACTCCCTTCAATTTGAAAATCATATGTCGCTAATCATCTAGTGCTCTATCCAAAATATACTAAATACTCCAAAAGATAAGAGAAGTACTGAGAATATGAAGTATTATCATTACACACTATACTGGTCCCAAAAGTGCTTAAAACTTGCATTGAGTTACATAATTAAATATAAAATATTAATCTGAAATATTTATTTAAGCATAATTAAAATACATTTTTTAGAAAATTAAATGATACAAATGGATAAAACGTTATGTGCTGTTTAAATTAAAATTTAAAAAGTATTTTGTGTGGCTTCAGTATTTTTTGGGCTACCATAATAATTAAATACATACATTGCCGTTCAAAATTGGGATCATTAATTAACCTGTGATACGTTTTTCAGGATTTTATGATGAATGAAACATTTAAAAGGAACAGCATTTATTTAAAATAAATCTTTTGTAACAATATACACTACCGTTCAAAGTTTGAGGTCAGTATTTTTTTTCTTTCTTTCTTTCTTTCTTTGAAAGAAATGTGTTAAATTAATAGAAAAGATAATAGTTAGAAAATATTTCTATTTTGAATAAATGTTGTTCTTTTGAACTTTTATTCATCAAAAAAATCCTTGAAAAAAGTATCACACGATTAAAAAAATATATTATGCAGCACAACTGTTGATAACAACAGCCCAACATTGATAATAAATCAGCATATTAGAATGATTGGAGTAATGATGTAGAAAATTAAGTTTTGCATCACAGAAAAAATATATATTTGAAAGTATATTAAAGTGGAAAACTGTTATTTTAAATTGCAATAATATTTCACAATATTACTTTTTTTCTGTATTTTTAATCAAATAAATTGAACTCTGATGAGCTAAACAGACTTATTTAAAAAAAAAACATTACATATCTTACTGATCCCAAACTTTTGAATGGCAGTGTTCTGGCATAAATTACATTTTACACCCAAACTCACAACTGATGCCTAAAAATACATTAATTTCAAATCATTTGAGTATTGCCATATTTTAAAGGAGTTCTTATATAGTAAACCACTTGTAGCAGTAATGAAGTATCTAGAAAATGTGCAGTAACGGACAGTAATTGTTATATAACTGTAATTGTTTTATATCCACAGGAAATCCCAAATGCGCCAGTGAAGAAGACCATGAGGGAGAAGGCTATCGAGCGCAGATCAGCTAATAAGGAGCACAACAGTAATTTTAGGGCAGGATATGTGCCGATTGAAGAGGAGAGACTCCACAAGACAGGACTGAGGGGTCGCAAGGGCATCATTGCCATTGGCATAATCATCCTACTGTTTCTGCTTGCATTAATCAACCTCATTGTGAGTTTATCGCTTCTTTGTTGTATCTGTGATATTAATATGATAGGATATACTCAGAAATGAGCATCAAATACTTTTGGATGCATTAAATTGATCAGAAGTGAAAACAAAAACATGTTTAATATGACATAAAGATTTATATTTCAAATAGATGTTGTTTATTAAACTTTCTATTCTTAAAAAAAAAAATCGAAATATTGGGAACGTGAGAAGGTTTATGAGTTTTGGGAAAAAATTTCATCAATACTGTCTGATATGAAAGGAAATGATATACCAATGCAACCAGTTGTGCTCCTTCTAAATGACGACTCTAGATTGGGTTTTACAGAACTACAAAGAAAGATCTGGTTGGCAGGCCTAACATCCGCCAAAAAGATAATTGCACGATGATGGCTCCCTCCACATTCTTTATATGTGCGACACTGGCTGCATCAGTTATGTAATGTTAGAATTTTCAACAGCCAGAATAAATAAAGCTAGAGCCTCAACCCTTGAGGCATGGAAAGTTGTTGCGGATGGCTTGACAGAAAAACTTCAAGATGGTAGAATTTAATTTGGGGTATAATTTGAATTCTCAAACCTCTGATGATCGATGTGTTAATCTACTTATCCTAAGTTTGTCATATTGCACACAAACTGTATCTGTATTTTGTGTTTATTTATTTTGTATTATTTACTATTATTATTGTTATGATACATATTCTTCTTATATTATTGTTATTATTATTATTATCTTTTAATTACTGTATTTTGTACTTATTGTATATTTATTTTTCAGTTTTTCAATTTGTTTTAATTGCAAGGTGGCCTGGACTTGGGGGACCGCAGGGTGTTGGGGGTGGTGGGTGTTTGAAGGGGTCAGTTGGATGTGTTTTATTGTGGAGAAGCAATTGTATACAATTGTATATGACCCTTTCTATGCTAAAATAATAAAAAATTGATCCCAAAAAAAATAAATAAATAAATAATCAAAATATTAAGCAACACAACTATTTTCATTATTGATGATAATAAGAAATTATAAATAAAGATAATACGAAGACATTTTTAGATCACGCTCGCTGAATGCAGAGAGACTTATACATTATCTGTGTTTTATAGATAACGCTGGTGATATGGACGGTGATACGGATAGGTCCTGGAGGTTGTGAAAGTATGGAGTTTCATGAAAGCGGACTGCTACGCTTCAAACAGAAGGCTGATATGGGCGTAGTCCATCCACTACACAAGAGCACAGTGGGTGGCAGGAAGGACCAGGACCTTGTCATTACTGGCAACAATAACCCAGTCAGTCAGCGTAGTATCTGATTGTGTTTGAACATTAATCTGTGTGATGACATGAGAAAGTGTATTGATTTAAGTGTTCTCTGTGTGAGTTACAGGTGGTGTTCCGGCAGGGCAACACCAAGCTGAGCGTAGAGGAAGATAAGACGTCTATCGTCAGCGACTTGGGCATCTCTTTCACTGACCCCCGCACCCAGACAACTTTCTTTAGCACTGACTTTGAGAACCACGAGTTTCACCTGCCTAAAGAGGTCAAGGTTCTCAACGTGAAGAAAGCCTCTACTGAGAGAGTAAGCAACGGTACTCATAGTCCAGGGTAGCACTGAGTAAAAAATATAAATTTTTTATTCTTAAATCCCAAGAATTGATTAGTCTGGCCTGTTTTCAGTTAATGAACAGAACATTTGTAGTGCACCTCCCATCTAATAAATCGCAAGAAGCTTTGTACTTTGTTACTTTTGATATGAAACAAAGTCTAAGATTTCACAATTTAATTCTCTCCGTTTTAATTACAGTATGCTAAGGCTGTCTCTAACCATTATTTTGGCAATCGAGTAATTGGTTGAATATTCTGAGGATTATTTGAGTAATCAGATTTTTGTTCTAATAAAAATAGACTTACGTGAAAAATAGCCTTTAAAAATACTTATTAATAGCAATAAGGCAATAATAATTGGCTTATATAAAGTATCAAAAACAAGTAATCATATGTGACCCTGGACCACAAAACCAGTCATAAGGATACATTTTTCGAAACTGAGATTTATACTTCATCGAAAGCTGAATAAATAACCGTTCTATTGATGTATGGTTTGTTATGATAGGACAATATTTGGCCAAGATACAACTACCGTATTTAAAAATCTGGAGTCTGAGGGTGCAAAAAAAATCCAAATATTGAGAAAATCGCCTTCAAAGTTGTCCAAATGAAGTTCTTAGCAATGCATATTACTAATCAAAAATTAAGTTTTGAAATATTTATGGTAGGAAATTTACAAAATAACTTAATGGAACATGATCTTTACTTAATACCCTAATTATTTTTGGCTTAAAAAAAAAAATCGATGCCATACAGTGTAGTTTTTGGCTATTGCTACAAATGTACCTGTGCTACTTATGACTACTTATGTTTTGTCGTCCAGGGTCACGTTTTATTCATTATAATTTTTACAGTGCTTCAATTTTTTATTTATGTTAGAATAAATCTGTCAGTTTTATTGTGAAATAAAGTAGAAATTAGTAATTTAGAGTAGAAATTTAATTATGTAAATGTAACTTCATTATTATAAAAACTAAATTGAGTATAATTTAAGCAGTTGTATATAAATCAGTTCATTTTAACCTTTAATCTTATAGTAATGTAGTACCAACTTGTGAATCAGAATCGAATCGAATTATGACATTTGTGTTAACCCAGCCCTAGTCCTGACTCATAGTCTTATGAAACCTTCATAATTAAGTTCAATTGAAACGAGCAGTGGCGCCTAATCACGTCGCATATATCACTTATATGTCAAGACAAATCTTACATATGCAAAGTCTCGATATGACATTTACGATCGTCTTAATCTAGTTCTTTTGATTAGTTAAACATGAGGTAAGTTTGTACAGTGACTCACTGTCATCCTTTGCAGATCACCAGCAATGCATCATCTGACCTCACTATCAAAGGAGATGGTAAGGCCATTATTCGTGGCAACGAGGGAGTGTACATCATGGGCAAAACTGTGGAGTTCAGCATGGGTGGGGGCATTGAGCTAAAAGCGGTAAGTAGTTAAAACAAAAGCTTTGAAAAGTTAAAGGAGTAGTTCACTTCAAGAGCAGAAATTTATAGATAATGTACTCACCTGTTGTCATCCAAGATGTTCATGTCTTTCTTTCGTCAGTCGTAAAGAAATTATGTTTTCTGAGTAAACATTTCAGGAATTTTCTCCATATAGTGGACTTCTATGGTGCCTGCGAGTTTGAACTTCCAAAATGCAGTTTCATTGCAGCATCAAAGGTCTCTAAACAATCCCAGCCAAAGGGTCTTATCTAGCGAAACCATTTAAAAAAATACTTCTGCAGTGCTGTAGGATGATTTTCGGTGATTTTCTCCATATGATGAATATGAATGGTACCCCAAAGTTTGAACTTCCAAAATGCAGTTTAAATCCAGCTTCAAAGGGCTTTAAACGATCCCAGTCAAGGAAGAAGGGTCTTATCAAGCGAAACGATAGGTTATTTTCAAAACAAATTGACAATTTATATACTTTTTAACCTCAAATGCTCATCTTGTCTTGTCTCTGAGAAGTGATTGCGTAGTCTTTGTGATCCGTGCACCATTTTGGGGCACCATCCATATGCATTATATGGAGAGAAATCCTGAAATATTTTCCTCAAAAGAAAGAAAGACATGAACGTCTTGGATGACAAGGGCGTGTACATTATCTGTAACTTTTTTTCTGAAAATGAACTAATCTAATTTAACTTAATTTGAAGTTTTTGTTGTTGTTTTTTTTTTTTTGTAAAAATAAATAACATAATAAGATCATCATCCATTAAGTCTTCAGTGATCCTTCAGAAATCATTCTAATAATCTGGTGCTCAATAAACATTTCTAATTACTATCAATGCTGAAAACCAGATATACAGCCATATACTGACCACAAACCTTTGCATGGTAGTGTATATATATAAATCTAAACATATACATAACTGTATGAATGTTTTCTTTTTCTATTTTGTGTGCAGGAAAACAGCATTATTCTGAATGGCTCAGTGATGTTCAGTCCTTCACGTATACCAAACTCCTCTTTAGGGGGAGACCTGTACTTCGATGAGGGCCTGGAGAGGTATAAACTTTGCATGTGTGCAGATGGCACACTATTCAGAGTGCAGGTCAAATACTCCAACATGGGCTGCCAAACGTCCGACAATCCGTGTGGAGCAGCACACTAATGAAAGACAAAGGAATACCACTGGAAAACACATACACATGCTCATTAATGCCATCAAATGAACATTTGGTTGAGCTGCCAAAAAATGTCTTTTTCGTTTCGAATAGTTATAATCAGTGTTGGGGAAAGTTACTTTAAAAAGTAATGCATTACAATATTGCGTTACTCCCTAAAAAAGTAACAAATTACGTTAGTTACTTTTTTTTATGGAAAGTAATGAGTTACATTACTTTTGCGGTTCTTTTTAAATCTGGGCAGGGCTTGCTTTTTTGTTTTTAATATAAAAAGTAAGATTTTTAGCAAATGTAAAAACAAGTGAAAAAAATAAGCCTAAGGCTGAAGGAAAAATAAATTCATGACTCTACAGTAGAACTGTAGGAGAAGGAAGTTCAAACTCAACAGTAAAAAAGATAAAGCACAAATGTTAGTTAATCTATGTTGAATTGGATCAATAAAAGTCAGCAGCAAAGACATTGGTAATAAAATGGGATTAAATTCATAAAGGAAACAAAAAGTAACTCAGATATTATCTTCTAAATGAAAAGTAATGTGTTACTTTACTAGTTACTTGAAAAAAGACATCTGATTACGTAACTCGTGTTACTTGTAATGCGTTACCCCCAACACTGATTATAATATTAGTGCATATACACACAATATGCAAAAAATGCACACTTTCAGCCCAACCACTTGGACAATTTCTTCTACACACCCACTCAGCTTTATTAGAGGTCTAAGAACATACACACATACCTCTGATGATAATGGCTCCCTTATAATCATAAATCCGACCCAGCACAAACAATACGGTTTTCTTTTATGGCTGAGATCTCCCTGTGCATTGTCATTGGCTCACCTCAGTGTTTTACAGCCTTTAAGCTGCCTACTTTCAGCCTCCACTGCATGTGCTTTATATATTGTATCGTAGCAGAGTAATTCAGTCCAGTGATTTTCTAAGAAGTGTTATTACACTACTTTACTATCCCCTCCTGACATTAATAACCATCAAATGGGCACATTAAAAGGGTTATACAAGTTTTAAAATAGTATGTCATGAACCTAAAAAACTAGTTATACATGGCCTTTAGAAGACTTTTAGAGTGGATATAAAGTGGCCAATATTATTAAACAGCTCAGATGTCATTAAGATTTTTTTTCAGGGTTGGTTTTTATATCACAAATGTTTACTTGGTTATGATTTTATCCTTCCATGGTTTTCATTTCTTTTGTAATAAACTCTTTTCTCTGAAGTAGGATCAGCACAGCAACGTGATTTAAAGGAACAGTTCACCCAAAAATGAAAATTCTGTCACTAATTATTCACCCTCATGTCGTTCCAAACCTGAACGCCTGAACACAAATTAAGATACTTTTAATGAAATGTTCTGATGTTGAACGAAGGTCTTACAGGATTTCATTTTTGGACTTTTGTGAACTATCCCTTTAAGGTTTAGTCTGATCCTGAAACAGTGGATAGAGACACATCACTTCTGGAACATATTTTAAAGGCCTGTATTATAGTGTACAATCACATTTTCAAAAATGACTAGTGACATGTTCAGAGGTGTGTACCAGTAAGTTATCTTTTGATAAGATAAAAACAGGAAACTTCTATGATATATAATTGAGTTATCTGAGTGTGATCTTTTGTGCAATATAACCGCCTTGAACTGATTCATCTGGGTAAATGTGTGGTATTTATTGTTGTTTCTGAACACAGTATTATTGTGATGTCCAAACTAAAAATCATCTGCTCTTAAACAAGACTAATAATGGATTAGTTAATCTAAAACCATTGAATCATCTATGGGTTTAGATGATACATCTTTTTCAGCACTGTCAGAAAGGAAGTCACAAATATTTTGAATGAAGAGGAAAATGCTTTTAATATTGCAGTGTTTTTAATAAATGCAAATGCGGTTTTGATTGAAAATCATGTGTATTGTGATTGTTGGGGCTCAGAAAAAACATGATCCATGTCAACGATAACAACCATGGACATAACCAGTCATAAAAGTTGATTTTTTATTATTATTATTGAGGTTTATTCATCTGAAAGCTGAAAAAATAAGCTTTCCGTTGATGTGTGGTTTATTGGGATGTAAGCATTAGGGTCTGAGGGTGCAAAAAAATCTAAATATTGAGAAAATCGCCTTTAAAGTTGTTCTTAGCGATGCATATTACTAATCACAAATTACATTTTGATTTATTTATGGTAGGAAATTTACAAAATATCTTCATGGAACATGATCTTCAGTTAACATCCTAATGATTTTTGGCATAAAAGAAAAATGTATCATTTTGACCCATACAATGTATTTTTGGCTATTGCTACAAATATAGCCGTGCTACTTATGACTGGTTTTGTGGTCCAGGGTATATCATGTGGTGATTGTGACTTGAGTTAAGAGACTTGTTTGTCAACTATTAATTTTAGTCAATGATCTGGTAGCAATTCATTTCACTAATTTATTAATATGAACTGTGTTCTTATTTAGTCAATGTTAAATAGCATTTTTTGTTGTTGTTGTTATATTTGATGGATTTTTTTATATCCTAAAGTGCTTGGGAGGGAACAAACCCGAGTAAGACATTAACCCAGGCAAGTGAGTGATTGTAAAAAGATTCTTTGTGTGTGTCTCTGGTGCCATAATGTTATTCAGACTTTGATCTTAGGGAAGTTGGAGCTAAAGTCAAAGAATTTCTCAGTCGCTCTCAGTGTTTTGTTGGTAATTATCCAGAGCTACAGACAGAAGATTGCCTGAGCCTAGTGGAGAATTGCTACCCTAAAAGGTTAGTTTTAAACTCATCTGCTATATATATTTTCATACATTCTATCTGTGAATTATAAACATTTATAAAAGTTTAATTTGAATTTCCCTTAAGCTTAGGCAAGCAAAAAACTGGTGTTTAATAATTTATACTCTTCTCAGATGTACATGTGTGTGTACATTTGATTTTATTGATTCTGTGGAGAATTTCTCCACTTTCAACTCCAAT
The DNA here is from genome assembly GCA_033026305.1 of Cirrhinus molitorella. Lineage (NCBI taxonomy): Eukaryota > Metazoa > Chordata > Actinopteri > Cypriniformes > Cyprinidae > Cirrhinus > Cirrhinus molitorella. The sequence continues at coordinate 4,101,801 of CM065133.1, read as the reverse complement.
AATAATAAAAAATGTATGTTTTTTCTATCTATATAGTACCATACAAATATGAGCATGCCATATTCTGTCATCTCCAATTCGTTATTTGTTGATATCTTTCAGGGCTGACTATAATGTCAGCGTCCAGCTCAGTGCTTGGTGTGGCAGTGTTGCTCCTCCACCTCTGGGGGACATGTTCTTTCCCCACCTCCGCCTGTCCTGTTCCCTGCCTGTGCCAGCGTGGTCCTCTCCTGAACTGCTCGTCTTTGGGTCTGACTGAGATTGCCAAACACATCCCAGCATCTGCGGTTTCCTTGAACATATCCAATAATGCCCTGCGTTCTCTGGCTCCTCTCAGCTTTGGCCATGTAAAGTTAAAGGGTCTTCTGCACCTTTGGGTGGGAAGCAATGCTCTGGAGAGCCTGTCTTTGATTTTAAAGAAGGACCGGTCAGGCACTAGGACCCTGTCAAGTGCACATCAGGAATGCACGTCCTGGGCACCTGACCTTCAGTTGCTGTCTGCTGAAAGAAACCATCTAAAACATCTACCAAAGGGTATGTGCCGCAGGAGTATGTATGTGATACGGAGTTTACCTCACAGTCCTTCCTTTGCTGCGAAAATATTGTCTCATTACTATAATGGTGACACCCTTACTATTAATTAATAGATCTCCAACTACTAAAAAGATTAAACCATCAAATTTTATTCTGTAAAATCCACACACATTCTCCACCCTGTGGTAAATGGCTGCATCAGTGGGACTTTGATCTGTTGCGATTGCACACTCTTCTAAACCTGTCACAGGATCCTCCCTCAGCATGTGGTGAAAAGAAATCACCTGTGATTTAGTCACAAGGGTTGGGCGCTGACATTCCTGTGCCTCATAATGGGCTGTAAAAGGGTAATAATGGTCTAAACACATTCCACAGAATTTCACTGCGGCCTTGTATTTTGACCATCCTTCGCATAAACACTAACAATTCCTGTCCAAAGGTGTCTTACAGTGCAGGAAGGCTATTTGCAGGCTATTTTGCAAGCTTATAGGTGCATCTCAATTTGTATACTTATGTACTATTCAATAACATTTTGTAGTATAATAGTGTGTGTAGGGTGTTTACACTCAAAAATTGCAAAAGGGAAAGTTTACTCATATCATCCAAGACGTTCATGTGTTTCTTTGTTCAGTCGGAAAGAAATCATGACTTTTATGGTTCCCAAATATTTAAACTTCTAAATTGCAGTTTCAATGCAGCTTCAAAGGCTTCTACACGATCAAGCTGAGGAATATGAGTCTTATCTAGTGAAACGATCGGGTATTTTATGTACTTCTTAATCACAAATGCTCAGCTTGCACAACACAAGTGTTTTTGTGGTTACATTTTTTTAAGTTTGTTTTGCTAGGTAAGACCCTTATTCCTTGGCTGGGATCATGTAGAGCCCTTTAAAGCTGCAATGAAACTGCAATTTGGTCATTTAAACCATTGGGAATCATAAAAGTCCACTATATGGAGAAAATAATGGAATGTTTTTCTTAAAAACCTTAAGTTAGCTTCAACTGAAGAAAGAATGACTTTAACACCTTGGATGGCATGGGGGTAAGAAGATTATCAGGAAATTGTTTTCCTTATAGAGGCTATTAGACCAGGATTTTGGATGACAAAATAATCTACATAAATGAGACACTGGACCACACAACTAGTCATAAGCCTTAATGGGGTATATGTAGGATGTCACCTGACCAAACACGGAAAACAGGTCTCATCGGAGAATGTGAATTAATAGCCATAATAAATAATGGCGCTATCATTATGATCATCTTTAATGTCTAATCTGAAGACATCTTGAGTAAATCATCTTCATATTTAACGAGGCACACGCAAAATGCGTGAACCGGAAACAACAAGATCTGTTTAGCGGAAAACGGTTGCGCATATACCCCATTTGCAAACAACATTTGGTTGAGATACAATTATTTGAAAATCTGGAATCTGCAGGTTCAAAAAAATCTAAATGTTGAGAAAATCACCTTTAAAATTGTCCAAATGCAGGTCTTAGCAAAGTTTTGTTATATTTGCGATAGGAAGTATACAATGGAACATGATCTTTACTTAATATCCTAATGATTTTTGGCATAAAAGAAAAATAAATCATGGTCTTGTAGGATGTTCATATTAAGTTGCTAAACAGAAAGCCAATTCAAGCACTTTCAGGTCTTTAATATTGTCTCTTGGGGTTCGTCAATTTTGTATCCAGTGCTGTTCTAATGGAATGGCTAATTCTTTCATTTAATTTCTGAAATCCTGTTCCAGGATTCCAGGGTTTTAATGTTTCTGTATCTGAATTGAAACTTGTTTTTGTTTGAAGCCTAAAGGGACTTGTTACCAAAGGCCAAGAATCAGATTTTAAATTGTGCTCTTATAGCCCTAGCAGATCCCAATCCGGCCAGCCTGTAAGCATAGATGGTGGCGCCTGAGTGTTTTTCAGCTCTTTGTGATTCAGAGCACAGCCTCAATGTTTCTCTCTGATAAACCCCTGTCCAGCAGACCCTCGTTTCAGCTCAGCAGTCAACACGCTTCTTAAAATACGCAAGAGAGTTCCGCATTTCTTCTCTAACAGACACACCAGAACCTTTGCGAGCCTTCAGCTCAATTTTTGATGTGTTCAAGAACCACTGCGATGTACTTTTGCATACGTTTAAACAATTTGTTTCTTTAAATATAAGCCACTAAGATGCAAATACTATTTGTTACTAGTGAGAATACTATCACCAAAAATGTGAAGGTATTCAAGCAGTGTTGTTGCAAGAACCTCCCTGATTAGAATATGTTGCGATTCACTCGGCACTCCATAACTATGCAGTACTATGTTAGGTTTTGTTACCACAACAGATATTGACACAAACAGGTGCTTGTGTTTTATGGGCTCAAGGCAGGCTGTAATATGTGGAGCTGAGATATAAAACCAAACATTTGACTTCTATAGGACATCCATGAGCTTTCATCCAGCGGTTTTCTTTTTTTAGTGCATATTGCTTTGGGTTTTAACTATTACAGCAACAAATGGCTATTATCACTTAAAACAACTGCAAACTGACTTTGGATTTTCATTAGATTGCAATGCCCCTTAGGGCCTCAAAGAACATTGATATTTAACTAGACGGTTTATCAGTGCATGGTTGTTAATCATTGCATTGTTTAACTTTTGATCTTATGAATATGCCTTTCTCTTACAGGGTTGGGCTGCATGAAGTCTCTGCAGATTCTTCAGCTGTCTTATAACCAGATATCTGAGATAGGTCATACCGACCTAGACAACTGCATTCATTTGAAAGAGCTACATCTGCAGCATAACAGTATCACAAGCATTCACCCACATGCTTTTAAAGACCTAAAACACCTGCAGGTAACATCTCAAAACTATTCAGCTTATTTGAGTTTCAAATTAACTTGACATGTTTTGGAGTGTGCTCCCCCTAGTGGAACACAACACTTAGTGTTTTCCTATTAACTGTATTTTGACAGAGTTTGTAGTCATTGCATAACCAACATATCAAAAATCAGATAAACAGATCAAAATTAGAGAACAATCTATAAATACTTGATTTTTTTCTGATATATTGTTCATCTTCATTCTTCAACATTTAAAGGCATTTCAACAAAAAATATAATTTGTGGCAAACACAGTGATCAAAATTGAAGAACAATAACTACTGTAGCACAAAAGAAAATTAAATCTAAAATCTTGGTGGGTTACAGCTGTCAGAAATTAGTAGGAAGAGTAGAGACCCTTGCTTTGAATGACTTCAGCACATCTGCATCAGCAGGAGATTCTTAGCCATAACGTTGTCAACAAGGGTTTTCCAGAGATTTTCAATCAAACTTAGATCACTGGGCCAGCCATTTCATTATTTCAATGTTAGCTTCAAGGGACTGGTTTACCCGTTTTACAAAGTGGCAGGGGAATGATCTTCCATGAAAACTGCAGGCAGATTAGGAGACAACTTAATTTGCAGGGAAAGATATATATATATATATATATATATATATATATGTTGCTGAAGGAGGTTCTGATAAACATTCCCATGAACCCTGCCATGTAGCTGTATGCCATGACACTTCCTCCTCCACCTTTCACTTCCTTTTTTTTACACACTTGGGCTTCAGTCTTCAGTCCCTGATTTGACGCCGACCAGGTTTCCCATCAGACCCAAATACATTTAACTTGCTGTCCTCACTAAAGTAAAATCTGGACCAGTTCTCATCTCTCCACACAACAAGCTCCTCAGCAAAGGTCGATTCTTTCTGCTGATGCGAGTCTTGGTCACTGCAGAGTGCGGTTTCAGTCCGACTTCTCTTAAACATGTTAAGACAGATCCTTACCCTGTTGAAAAAAACTGCATATGCTGGTTAGGTAGGTTTTGATGCTGGTTTAAGCTGTCCTAAACTGGTTTATGCTGGTCATGCACTGGTCCTGAGCAGGAGGGACCAACTTAGGACCAGCGTGGGACCATCTTAAACCAGCATACCAGCATCAAAACCTAACCAGCATATGCTGTTTTTTTTTTCAACAGGATACTCTGTTCTGCACTGAACTGGCAAGCAATTCCAGCTGCAGTGCTGAACCGATTCCTCATTGAGAGTCTCCTCCTTGAGATGTCTTGTAAACCAGCAATATTTGAGAAATCACAGATTTGGAATGGAATTTTCTTGGAATGGTGGAAAGTGTAATCCGTTTGGCCTTCATCTGGACAAACTTCTGTTGCAGGGTTTCAGTCACTTTAGAGTGGCCGGCCAGTGAAAATTCGAGGAATGCTGCCAGTCAAATAGGGTTTGTCATATAATGATAAAAAAAGGAAAATTAGCACAAAGTCCCAAATTAACACCAATAACTTGGAGATATCTGTAAGTGTTCTCTCATTTTTATGTGTTATTTTTCAAACATCTCATTGAAGTAGGAAATCTTCAAACAGCAGTGACCTTAAAATTTAAGAAATTGTAGGTTGTTCTCTAATTTTTATCTCCACTGGACCTAGCCTAATGTGCATTAAAACGTGGAAAACATTTTCATTGACTCACTTATTCCCCATCCAGGTCCTTGATCTGAGCTATAACCTGCTGGTCACCCTTCCTGTTCCTGCCTACCAGTCCCTGCGCAACCTAAACACCTTGGTCGATGTCTCCTTCAACAGATGGAAATGTGACTGCAACTTGCAGACCTTGAGAAGATGGATTAGCTTTGATACGGAAATGGGTGATGCTTCCTGGCAAGTGGTATGTGCCTCTCCGCAACATCATGCTGGAAAAGACCTGCTTCACCTTAAGGATTCGGAGCTTACTTGTCCAACACATGAATACAGCACATCTGGTCGCTATCATAATATGATTGTGGACGAGGGGATGCAAATATCAATTCCTTGCAGCAATGACAGTCAAGGTGCTACTTCTGCTTACTTTATAACTTCAATTTTGCAGTTATGCAACTCCTTAAAACCTACATGTAAACAATGTCAATGCTAATGCACATTTTTTTGATGAATTTCGCTGTCTTTATTTTAGATATCATGCAGGTTCACTGGTGGACTCCACATGGCCAAGTCAAAAATAACCAGCCAGAACTTCTTATAAAAGACATCACAGAGCAGCACGCAGGACTTTATGTATGCATTTCAGGTGTTCAAGGGGAGCACATATCAGTATTTGATCTACATGTCTATAAAAAAGGCAGTGGCTCAAGACTACGTAGGGAAGCAGAAACAATCTTGGATGAGCAAGAAAATAAGAAAACACCAAGGAACAATCCTGCTGTACGGCAAACAGTTACCCAGTCAAATTTCGCCCTTGCCGTCTCCCTCTCTGTCATCATTACATTTATTGTAGCCTTTATCCTTGGTGTTCTTTTGAGACCACTCTTAGACAAGTTATGCAGGAGAATACGATCCAAGAGACGATCTACACCACCAACAACAACAACAACAACAACAACAACAACAACCTCATCCACTGGGCCCCAGCCGTATGTGAATGAGGGGTACCATGATGTAGAAGACCAAGAACAAGAAGTGAGAGTGGGTTCAAGAGTTACATTTGGTGGAATAACAGAAGTGGAAAATCATGAGCCTTACTACGTTACTGTAGAGAATGATCAAGCAGATGGCTCCTCTGAGAGCAACACAGAAGTTGAGGCTGCAAATGAGACCATTAAAAAAAATACATCCTCAGTAACTGGTGGGAAACGACAAACCCTTGAGAGGGAGACTCACAGAGGTAGAGCAGACAGCAGCAGTAGCAGCAGCAGCTCACTACAGGAAAGGGAAGTGAATGCTTTAGTCATAAATGGTAAGGCAAATTCAATGGCAAAATCCATGGAATTTGAGCCAATTCCAGATCCAAATGATATCACCCAATTAAAGAGAAGGGGCAGTTCTTCAACATCCTCTCAGTCAAGTCAGGAAGGTAACTTCTCAAGAGAACCTGAACTAAGTGTTGACCCTCCTGCAGTCACTATACCAGGAAACAAAAACACAATGGGTAGAATTCCAGGTTTTACTACAGATCCATTTTCAGAAAGGTCAACCAGACTGACAGAACTGAATGTTGATGAATTGGACCCAGAGTTGTGGAATGACAGTGGAGAAAGCTTTTCTTTCAATGAAGGCTCTGAAAGGTCAAGTATCCGGGATAACTCTGCTTTAGGACACCCACTGAAGGATGATGACAAATGGAGGCAAAGCAAATTAGAATCTCCTTCAGGCAAAATCAACCTTGATTCAGAGGTTGGTGATTTTGACAAACCTTTTGGTAAAGAACTTCTTGTTGATGATGTAAAGCGGTTGGAGCGCTCCAACACAGTAAGCTCCTCTAGTTCAAGTGAGAGTGGAGAAAGTGTAGTTGGACCAAAAAATGATGTTGTAAACCCAGAGTTAATGGATGAATCAGACACAGAGAACCATGCAAACTTGGGCACTTTAAATAGGTTTGGCACTCTTAAAGATGTCACCTTAAATGAAAGAATGCCTAGTGCTAACATTCTTATCAGACAAGAGGCAGTCACTCATGGAGACAGTACTGATGAAAGTATGCATATTTATGACTCCCCGAGAAAGAGTGAGGATGTGAACATATCAGACAAACTTGGGATATGTGTAGATGTGGGTCTTGATAGAATGCCGAAGGTTAAAAGATATGTTGAATTTAAACAGTTCGAACCTCATTCTGGATCTTCAATTCTGCCATCATTTTCTCATTCCTTAAATAACAACACCTCATCAGATATGATAACTCTGCCATCCTCACCTTCCTTAAATACAAAAGTTGCTATACTGGAAACAAGGAGATATAGCTCATCATCAGATGATGGTGAACTGACAACCGAGGAAGACAATTTCTTCAGGAAAATAGGCGCATCTTCTGATGGAGTGTCAAAAGTAAAAAGATTCATCACATTTAAACAGTTTGAACCACCTTCTTCATCACTACCACCTTTCATCACCAAAAAAGATGAGATGCTAGAAGTCAAAAGTTACAGCTCATCTTCAGATGATGATGATGATGATGATGATAATAATGATGATGATCATCTGACAATCAATGGTGACAACGCATCTTCTGATGGATTTTCAAAAGTAAAAAGATACATTTCATTTACACAGCTTGAATCTTCTTCCCCATCTCTGTCAGTATCCACACCTTCAACTAAAATTGAGATGACAACTGAGGAAACGATCCAATCTGTGCAGCCAAGCACCTCACCTGAAGATACAAGTCAAAATGTCAAGAAATACATGTATTTAACGCAACATCAACAGCATTCCTCATCTATGCCATCATCACCTACCTCTAACAGGAAATTTTTGCCTGGAAAAAAGACTAAACACAAAAAACAACATGATCAAGATTCCGTGCCACTATACCATGTCCATCCCGTCTACAGGTCGAATATAAACAGACTGAATAGAGGCTATGATACTGACAGATCATATTCGAGTGAAGAAGAAGATGAATTTTCAGAGTACCCAATCGAGTTTACAATGGCACCTGGGATAAACACAGGATCCATCACACCAGATAGAAAAGCAGACAAAGTCCTCAACATTGACTTTGATAACTCCTCTAGCAGCACAGACGTATATGAGAAGAAACATCTTAAAGGTCTACTGGGATTAAGAGCATTAAGTGCACGACTGTTCAACAGACAAGAAAATGAAACACATGAGGGGAATCTTCCGGATGTTGGAAGAACCACAGGTGTCTCTAGTAATAGAAAGCCAAAAGTTTCAGACAATCTCTTTGAAAATGGTTTATCCTTTGATCATTTACCAAGCGTGAAGAGATACCTTCAATTTTCACACTCTGATTCCTATCCTCAAGTCCAATTACCATCACCTCCACCAAGCACTGGGGTAGTCATGCCTGAATTTATAGCAGCAACTGGGTCCAGGAGATCTAGTTCTTCATCTGAGGATGATGTCCAATTACGATCTCCTCCACCAACCACTGGGGTACTCGTGCCTGGATTTATCACGACAACTGAGTCCAGGAGATCTAGTTCCTCATCTGAGGACGATGTCCAATTACGATCTCCTCCACCAACCACTGGGGTACTCGTGCCTGGATTTATCACGACAACTGAGTCCAGGAGATCTAGTTCCTCATCTGAGGACGATGTCCAATTACGATCTCCTCCACCAACCACTGGGGTAATCGCACCTGAATTTATTGCGACAACTGAGTTCAGGAGATCTAGTTCCTCATCTGAGGATGATGTCAAAGGAACTACCGAAGATACAAATTTAGCTGGACAAGTGGGAGCATCTTATGATAGACTTCCAAAAGTAAAAAGATATATTCAATTCTCAAGCACTGAACCTCGTTTGACAACACTGCCCTTGAACAAAGAACTAGTGGCAAAACCCGAATCAAGGAGATCAAGTACGTCATCTGAAGATGATATCAAACTTACAACCAATAAAGACAGTTTCTTCGGGAAGATAGGTGTATCTGTCAATACAGTGCCGAATGTTAAAAGATACATTCAATTCAGTCAGCCGAAACTTTATTCTCCAACTCTAACATCTCCACCTATTTCAACCAAGAGGCCTGTGGTATCTCAACCTGAAGCTACAATTGATAGATCCTCTGGACATTTAACGCAAATTGAGGCATTTCCTGTAAATATTCAAAAAGTGAAAAGGTACATTCGCTTCAAGCAGTCTGAACCTCATTCCCCAACCCTGCCATCACCACCTCCCTCAAATATGAAAGATGCTGTACAGGAAACAAGGAGATATAGCTCATCATCAGATGATGATGAACTGACAACCAAGGAAGACAATTTCTTCAAGAAAATAGGTGTGTCTTCTGTTGGGGTATCAAAAGTAAAAAGATTCATCACATTTCAACAGTTTGAACCTTCTTCCCCAACACTACCAGGATCCAGACCAACTTCAACTAAAATTGAGGCCACAGCTAAAACTGAGGCAGTAACGTCTAGGCTCACTAGCACCTCTAAAGATGTTAGATCTCAGAATGAGAATGAAGAAATCGGTATCTCTCTTGATAGAGTACCACAAGTAAAGAGATATATTCAATTTAAACAGCCTGTACCCCATCTTCCAGTTGTGTCACCCACAACTTCAGAAAAACTGCAAGTCACACCTGAGGTGAAAGCCAAATCTGAAGCAAGGAGATCAAGCTCTTCTTCTGATGACGAACCAACTCAAATCAAACCAACTGCCAAAGCAGACAATGTCTTTGGACAAACAGAAACATCTCTTGATAGAGTGCCAAGAGTTAGGAGATACATTCAATTCAAACATCCTGATATTCAATCTCCACCTCAGACAACAATTGGGATCACATCTGAAACAATTAATGTAACTACGGTAGCTAAAGAAACAAGGAGATGGAGCACTTCATCTGAGGAAGATGTTAAACTGACTACTAAAAAAGAGAATATCACTAAAGAAACAAGTGAATATCTCACCAAAACTCCAAAAGTGAAAAGGTACATTAAGTTCACACAACCTGAACCATACACCTCGAATCTGTCACCATTTCGTCCTTTAAGCACAGAAAAATCAATTAAGGAGACTGAAACCAAACTGAAACAACCAGCCACTAGGGACAGCACTTCATCTGAGGAGCAAATAGGAGTATCTCTTAATAGAGTACCAAAAGTTAAGAGATACATTCAATTCATACATCCTGAAAGTCAATCCCCTGCCCAGTCAACATCTCCTGTCTCAGCTCAAAAACTTGGAGTATTGGGGGTAGTTCAAGACACAAGGAGATCAAGCTCTTCATCCGAGGAGGACGTCACATTAACTGCTAAGAAAGACAATGTCTTTGGAGATACTGAAGCATCTCTTGACAAAATTCCACAGGTTAAAAGATACATTCAATTCACAAAGCCTGCAAATGAGCCTCTTGTTCAGACAACTGCTCTCTCAGCCAAAAAGCTTGGAATGTCTGGGGTTGTTCATGAAACAAGGAAATCAAGCACTTCATCTGATGATGACATTGAGCCATCTACTCATGATGATGTGTTTAAACAAAGAGGAGAATCTTTTGACAAAATCCCAAAAGTGAAGAGGTACATTAAGTTCACACAACCTGAACCATTTCCTCTTCCAAGCACTGTAACATCTGTAAAGGTGACAAAAACAGGACCTAGTACCTTAGCTGAAAATTATGCACAACCATCTCCTAAGGTGAACGCTAAGGAAGACAATGTTGTTGGGCAAACAGAAGCACATCTTGACAGAATACCAAGAGTTAAGAGATACATTCAATTTGCACAGCGGTCCCCTGAGCGGTCAACAACTTCTCTATCAGCTGAAAGAGTTGGAATATCTAAGGTCATTTTAGAAACTAGAAGATCAAGCAGTTCTTCTGAGGAAGAGGTCACACTAACTGCTAAGGAAGACTCTTTGGGTGGACATATTGGAGCACCTCTTAATAAAATACCAAAAGTTAAGCGATACATTCACTTCACACATCCTGAAAGTCAGTCCCCAGTTCAGACAACAACTGCTCTCACAGCTGAAAGAGTCAACATGTCTGTGGTAGCCAAAGAAACAAGGAGACAAAGCTCTTCATCTGAAGATGATGATGATAAACCATCTAATGAAACAGGTGAATCTGTTGACAAAATCCAAAAAGTAAAGAGGTACATTGAATTCAGACAAAATGAACCTTATTCCTCAAAATTTCAGTCTTCAAGTGTTGTTAAACCCATACAGGTGACCACAACAGAATTAAGGGGAACCAGTACTTCAGTTGAAGATTATGTACAACCAGCTACTATTGGAAACAAAACAGAATCAATGACACAGATCGCTTCATCTGAAAGTCCTGAAAGAGTTTCAAGAGTTAAGAGATACATTCAGTTCACACCTATTGAAAGTCAATATCCTTCTCGGGCATCAACTGCTGTCTTAAATGAAAGAGTTCAAGAAACAAAGTTATCGAGCAATTCAGCTGAATATGTTAAACCAACCTCTACAAATTATACCGTCACTGGAAAAACAGACAAAAATTTATTTCAAGAAACTAGTGTATCTCTTGATAAAATCCCAAAGGTAAAGAGGTACGTTGCATTCACAAAGAGTGAACCATCTTCTTCAACCAAATTGATGAACAGAGATTTAACACTTACAACACAATGGTCCGGTTTATCATCCGAGGTTTCACCTCCAGCCTCAATGAAAAAGGGGTCTGCATTAATAATAAAGACCCAATCAGAATTATGGAAGTCTGAGTTTAGTTCAAAGGAACAGACTGGTCTGAAGTCAAAGTTAAGAAAGTCGAGTTCCTCATCCAGTGATGAATCTGTGGATGTACCAGCACCACAAGATGAGCCACCAGCACTTCCACTGACATCCCCACCTCCCCTAGAACAAGCCAGAGAGTATCTCAGAGAAAACTCTGAAGTCCGTCAAAGGCAAGAGCGCAGACGATTACTGCAGCAAAAGAAAAAGGAAATGGATGAGTTCAACATCGCATCCCTATCCTCCATGCAAGTTGGCGACAAGCAGGACAGATCACCAGCAGGATATGGAGGAGTGACACCATTCCAAACAGAACATACTTACAGCAATGTCTCTACAAGCAACACATTGACTTCCAAAAGCACAGAAGGAGCCGAAGCCCCAGTTTTGCGGGGCCTTAAAACTAAGAGTACATCAGCACACGGTTCCAACTCAACTCCCCATAAGTATAGGGAATATTTGATTTGAAACAACGTTGGACGAATCTGAACTGATGCTTTCAAAATCAAAGCTTTTGAGAGTGGGGATTTGTATTGTAAATACTGTAATATAATTCTAAACATAACCTAAACCTTTCAGTATTTCATAAATAGAAGTTCTGTTCTTTTTGCATTGAAACAATGTATGAATATACACAAGACGATGTGTATTGTCGAAGATTATAAACACTGTGTTGATTTTATCAGTCATGATGTGCAGTACAAAAAAAACAAAAAAAAAAAAAATCCAGAGGCACTCAATGACAACATATTATATCCATTAATGGGACTATAAACTTTCTTCCAATGCTGTTGAATTAGTTTCTCAGTCCTTTTCATTAAATCTTGATGGTTTCTGTTGAATACTAGCTTTCTAGCAAACTGTAAGAAAATATGATCTAAAACAGAAAATGACTCCACATTTCGTTAATAAACCCCTTTATATATATTGAATGTAGAGAGGTTACAGTGAAAACAAACACATATACACACACATCCATACATATATACAGTCAGATGAGAATGCTCAGCCCTCTGCATTACATACTCCCCCAACAAAAGCAACAGTCGTAACAACACAGGGAACTTGTCTGTCTGTTGAAATCATTTTAAACCACTATTTCCCTCAGGCACAAACAGGTGCAATGAGTGGGATTATAACAAGTGTATCTAGATGTTTTTCAAATGGATTCTGGCCAGCATGCACAGCATACATAGACTGTTGGCTTTTTAGATGCTGGGTGAATACCTGATAAATAATTTACGGTGAGCAACCTTCTTCTTTCAGAAAAAAAAATCCTAAAACAGAACAAAAACAAAAAAAGCTTTAATAAAGTTAACAATGCTTTTGTTTCTATATTGTAATTCCCAAACATTAGTACGTTTACATGAAATTGCAGATATTCATGTACATGGTAGTTCAGCACTTGGTGGAGATGGTGGAGAAGGCAATGCAGAGAAGAACATCTCAACAGATGAGGTTACAAGTGTGTTTAAGCTCTAAATACCATCACACAATCATGTTTTTCATAAAGCGTTAAGACTGCATGACCGCGGATACCCAAATTAAGCACAAAAAAAAGTCCACTTCTACAAATACCTGTACAAAAAAAAAAAAAAAAAAAAAAAAAAAAAAAACAAGAGCAAAAAATAAAATAAAGTACAAAAAGAAAAAAAAACCTCATTCATTCACAAAGACGGCTCTAATTGCAGAATGCATGCATGCATTTTTTTTTAGCTTCACGCCACAGCCATAGACGAAACTCAACAGTTTTACAAACATAACTAGAACGTTAAATAGTTGCTAGGCATTGGTCACTATGGGTTAAGGTGATCACATTTGACCACAAGATCTGTGGAAGAGGATGTGGCCAAAAGAGTGTCAGTGTTTAGGGCAGGATACCTGTTTTTATATTTTTGTGGCAATTCATCACAGAAATCAAAAGTGCACTTTAACAGCTTTCTCTCGTCGTCTCTCTTTTCCATCGCTTGGATCCACGTCCTGTCATTTTAACCATGACATGCACAGTATAGTTAAATTGCTAAGGAATCGAATGATATAATGAATGCATTCCAGAGTCACTTTAACCTGCTCACACAGAGAGCCAGGAAAATGGGCTCTATGCTTACGATAATTGTTGGGAACAGTAAAGCTGTTCTTGTTGATCTCATAATCAATATCAAGAATGTAAGTGGTGAAAAAGATACTGATAAAACACCACTGGAAGTACTTACAGCAGAACGTCTATGACACTCTGTGTCTGCGTGTGGTGCGCTTTAAATGGCAGCCGAGTGCAGTGAGACTGTTAAAAATAAAACTTATGGCAAAGGTCGCTATGTATCTATGGTAACATGCTCTGACCGTCATCGTCCTCCAACATAAAAACCATAGTAAACAGTGTTTGGACCACATCAGCAGAGCGACACTGTAAGCTATTTCCATTTTGAACCAAAAAGTCACTGACCTTCAGTAAAAAAGCCAAGCAGGTTCTGACGTCGTTCCTTGTTCCTTCCTTTGGAGGCCTAAATTACCTAAACTTCAGACAGTATGGGAGTTTTTGCCTACCCTGCCTTGTGGAGAATCCAAATTCGTCCTCCTTATAAGAGCCTATCGAAAACATTCACAGCAATATGAAACATCACAGTGGGGTGGGAAGGCGGCACTGAGACTGGCCGTGTGCTTACCCACAATGCATTGTGGGCTATGGGGGACATTAGGTGGAGTCGGTGAGGTGCTGTTTCTCCAACACACAACCACCAGTGACCCTCCTATGGCCCCGGCTAAAAGGGCGACATACAAACATGTGCATTGATAATTACATTCTAGGCAAACACTCACACACTCAAAAGCCCTCACCGCCAGGGGCCACCATCAGTCTGTCCCATACACTTCAGTTTTGATTTGTACTTTGTTTTCTAGATGTTTGTTTCAAAGCCGTTTCTGTCGTCATTGTCATGGTGATTGTTGGCGATTAGTTTCTAGTTGGTGATGGTGGTAGGCGCGGGGAAGCTGTCGCTACGACATCTCTCTGTCTTTATACCACTCCACGAACTCGTCCAAAAGCACTGGCCCTGAGGACAGAGGAAAATTTGTCAAAAGATGTGCTTCCAGCTGCATTGTGCAAAACAATAATGGATGTCTAAACTGAAGTGCAAGTGCTTGTACTCACAGGCCCCGTCCTCATCATAGTTACTGAGATCAAGGTTGATAGTCCTACTGAATTCTAGAACATTGCACCATTGGTCTTTATTTATAACCTTATACTTAGATTGCTGTGGGAAAAAAGGGGGGGGGGGAAATATCAGAAATATCCCACACGTATAAACTACCAGTCAAATATTTATGCTGCCTTCACATGCTATTGGAAATGTCCCATTTTCCACTTATGAAGTGGTGATTACGAGCTTTCATTCAAGTGCTTTAATGTCGGAAAGAATAAAATCATAAATAAACAAACAAAGTTTAAAATTCTGAAGCAAAAAATAGCATCCCATTGGTTGACAATCATATAAACATTAGCTGTGCTATACATGCAATTTGCTGACAAATTCTGCAATTTCAGTCAAATACATGTTTATTTCACTGCTTATAAAACACACAATATGCTTTGAATGATCGTTCATATCTATCCTATAAATACACTACTTTAGCGACAAAACAAAGAGATGTAGTTGTGAGAACAGCATTGACACCAGCAATGGTTTTCCTCTTCACCATGTTTATGACCCGCCCAACTCGAAAACTCTAGTATCAAAATTATTTCTGTATATAGTAAATACAAATTGAGAGGCTGTTCAAATCCAAATTCCGATAACGAAATTAGTTTGTACGATAATTCCGACAGCACGTGAAGGCAACATTATACTCACTACTCATTATACTTTTACCTCACAATTCAGACTTTTTTTGCACGATTATGACTTTTTTCTCAGAACTGCACAATATACTCGCAATTCTGATTTTTTGTCAGAATTGTAAAAAATAAACTCACAATTGTGTGATGTTAACTCACAATTGTAAGTTATAAAGTCAGAATAGCAAAAAAAAAAAAAAAAAAAAAAAAATTGCATTTAGACATATCACAATTCTGACTTCAGAACACACAATTGACAGTTATTAACTCAGAATTGTGAGATTTAAACTCAATTCTGAGAAAACATCTGTCTCTTTTTTTCACCCTCAAAACTGAACTTCATAAAACAATTGCGAGTTTACATCTTATAATTAAAAAAAAAAAATTGGTTTCACAAAGTACCATTCAGCAAAGGTTATTTAAAAAAAAAAAAAAAAAAAAAAAAACATCTCTTTCTTACCTTTTTATAATCTGAAGAACCTTCTTTTGCCACAAAGAACCAATTGTGTAACAGAAAGGTTCTTCAGATGCTAAACAATCTTTATGGAACCATTTAGACAAAAAAGGTTCTTCTATGGCAGTGGTTTTCAATCCTGGTCTAAGTCTACATTAATCTGGATAGTTTTTAAACACTCTCCGTCCACACTAGCGATTTCCAAAAGTTTCTCATCCACACTGAAATGTAGGAAAACTTTAAATTTGCCTTACTGCGCATGTGTAAAGCCTCCAAAAACTCACAGAGATTATACAGATGGAACAGACATAATATGTTTTCACACAACACTTCTGGCAGGATCATTTTATTTACGCTCACTCAGATTTGATCTAAAAAGCAGCTGCCGACATGTTTTGCCGCAGGAGTCAGGACAGCAGCTGTAAGTAAATTTTCACCATTTTAGGACTGTAATATTAAGAGTGTAGCAGGTAAATCTCTTTAGCAGCAATGACAGTGAATAGCACATAACAGGGCGCAATTACCAGTATAAACATAGATATCTATTGCTACAATATGAGTCACATGATTAAATGTGGCCTCAGTTCAGTACATGGATCTCTCTCCTAACGAGCTGATGATCTGAATCAGGTGTGTTAAATAAGGTGGGAGACACACAAAATGTGCAGAGCACTGGGTCCCCAGGACCAGGACTGAAAACCACTGTTCTATGGCACCTTTATTTTTAAATTCTGACTTCATTTCTCCGCATTGCTAGTTTATATCTCACAATTACGAGAAAAAAACGTCAGAATTATGAGATGTAAACTCACAATTGCGAGAAAGAGAAGTCAGAATTGTGAGATAAAAAGTAAAAAAAAAAAAAAAAAAAAAAAAAAAATTAAATTCAGTGGTGGAAACAAGCTTCCATACATTTTTTAGTATGTATTATTCCATTGTAATGACTTTGTATTTTTGGTGAACATAAAGAAATGTTTTTGTCCATACAGTAGATGTCTGTTTGGTTATGAACATTCTTCAAGATATCTTTTTTTATGTTCCACAGAAGAAGGTCATACAGTTTGAAATGACATGAGGGTGAGTAAATAATGACAGAATTTTAATTTTTGGGTTAACTATCCCTTTGATGAATAGTAGATGTGTTCAAACATTTGACTGGTCATGTAAAAAATAATAATAATAATTAATTAAAGTGACAGACTAAATTAGTGATAGACTAAAGATTGAAATATTTACTTCTAGAAACTGGTTAAACACTGGAAACAATGGCCAGGTCTTCCCAAGCAGAAGTCCCAGCATGCACTTGGCAGTATTCAAGTCTAAACTCCTCTGATCCTTCTCCTGCAAAGAGGTGGAAGCATAATAAAGTTTAAAAAGCGCAAGTTAACACATCATAATACAAACACTTAGCTGGCAATTATGGTGGTGTGGTAACAATCTGTAAATTACCCATTATTGCCAAGGTAATTAAAACCAGTTCAGAAATGAGTGTAATGTGTATTCGATACACTAAAGCAGTCTGAACTTGAACATATGATAATACAACCACCTGAGGGCAGACATGATAACTATTGCAAATACTGAAAAGCAAGAATAGATAAAATAAACAAAAAACACTCTAAAGGTCATTGCACACTGAGTCCAAAATTTTTGTATATGCGTAATCCTAAAAATTCGTCACACACAGAAACCTTGCACACTGAATCCGATCCGTATTAATTCTTCGCAAAGTAATACATTTATTTATTTATTTATTTATTGGTATTTTAACGCCATATCAGCACTAATGGCTATTTTCATGGCAAAATCAACAGTTTAAAGTAACACACTTCTTTATACAAAACATACATAATGTTCACATTTCATAATTAAAATATTTAGATACAAAATTTAAATATTACACAAATCCACACTCTTTTTAAAAAGAGAAAAAGAAAGGGCATATAGAAAGGATATAGATATAGAAAGGAATGAGAGAATGTTTTTTTTTTTTATGCGCACCACCTTATTAATGAGCTGCGGGAGTATCCCGGGCGATTCAAAGTTTACTTCAGGATGTCAGTTAACTTTGATGATTTGCAAGCATTACTGGAGCCACATATTATAAAGAAGACCACTACTTTCTGTGAACTCAGTGTACAAGGACCTTATTGTGCTTTGTGCTGCAAAACGAAGCAGATGAACTTGTCAGACGCAATTCTGGATTTTGGCGTTCGCTTGTACAGTGCCTCTGAACTGTCAAAACACCTCTCAAAATGCTTGCTACGGATTTGAAAAACGCAAAAAAAAAAAACTTTTTTTATGATGGACGAAAATTTTGGAGGCAGTGTACAAACGTGATTGACATAACATGAGGTCGCATTTATTTTTTAACATGTGAAAATTTCGGACTCTGTGTTCAATGGCCTTAACAGCCATGAAATATGTTATATGCACCAGAAAGGACTAAATGCTCTTTTCAAATTGAGTCCAGACATGAAGAATTCTGTTTCATCTAGACAGGATGAATGTCATGTTATCCGTTCAAGGTTGCCACAAGCTATTTATTTGTACTCCTCCACTTTATTGGCCCTATCGAATGGCTCCAGTTAGAGCTTTACTCAGCAAAGCTCCAGTCCTTTTACAATTCATACCAAGGGAGTGAAAAAAAAAGAATCAACTATCTGGACAAGAGATACTTCTGCTGAGCAGACAAAGAGGTGAAACAACCCAAAATAGCACCATCTCTCAGCAGTCTCAAGCCCTTGTCTGCTGTAACTGAAGGACTGAGATGTGCCCAGCATGCATGCAGGGAGGATCCAGATGCACAGCCACCGGCAAAAACAAATATTATGTTGAAGTATTAAAAGAAGACCAGAGCTTCTAAAGCGGATAATGATTCATGTTCAATCAATCACATACACACTCACCCTGGCAAAGTCGAAGGCATATCGGTAAATGAGCTTGAAACTGGTGGCATCGTTGAGGACAGACCTCAGGTAGTCTAGAGAGTTCCTGAGTTTTTCAGTAGAGTCACATCTGTGTATGACAGAAGAAGAGCAAAGGTGAAGGTTGGGACAGGAAGAAAGTAGTAGATGCATACAAGGTCCATGTTTGGCCAGACATACTGCAATGAGCCCATTCCCTTGAGCCACTCTTGTAAAGTGAAGTAACCCATACTCTGGGCATCAAGCTTCCAGGCCAATACCAGCATCACTACCTGCGTACAAACATACATTGAAAATGTAAAACTACTGACAAGATATTTTTAGAGTAAACTATAAAAACAACAGTAGCTCAGTTTACTTTTCTTACATTTTCTGGCTCCACTCCAATGTCTTCACAGAATTTCTCCATCCCTTCCGGTCCAACAACGTCGTCGCACCCTATTTACACAACACAACCAGACACAATATACTATCATATACAGTGGCCAAAAAGTGTTTAGACACTTAAGCCACAAATAAAAATGTATGAATGTATTTGCATTATATTAAAACACCCCCCTCAGTGGGACGCCTAAGTTTACTTCACCATATTACAAATAAATCCTAATCTAATCATGACAAACTATATATTGTTGGAAAGGTCTAAGACTCCTAAATCGATATTTTACCACTGTTTTGTGTT
Organism: Cirrhinus molitorella; assembly: GCA_033026305.1. Taxonomy (NCBI): domain Eukaryota; kingdom Metazoa; phylum Chordata; class Actinopteri; order Cypriniformes; family Cyprinidae; genus Cirrhinus; species Cirrhinus molitorella. The sequence continues at coordinate 4,082,159 of CM065133.1, read as the reverse complement.
ACAAATTATGTAGGAAAAGTAACAGATCAATCTATGACAAGAGGGCACCTCATAAAAATCTACATCATAACAGGAGTTCTGACCTTTGTCACAAAAAGACTGTCTTTGTTGCATTTTTTCCTATCACGCTTTAGAAATCATAAGAAATTATATTTGTTACTTAACTTAAAAATCTCAAAATTCATCATCTGAATTTTTTTTTTTTTTTTTTTAAATCAGACATTGGATTAACATGGAAAATGTACATCAAAATCATATTACAAAATGTTTTTGTTCGTGAATTATAAAAATGTAAGTTTGGATAAGTTTACATCTATTTTCAAAAATGGGAGTGACGGAGTTAAAGTGTTAATGCAGAACAAGTTCAATTCAATTCAGCAAATGCAATCAAACAATTTCAGAATAATACTTAGGTTTCAAATTAAGCAGCAAAAGGTATACCATTCAAAATAATAATAATAAAAAAAGAAAAAGTCTTTCACACTTTCTAGTTGTCCAACTTTGTGGAAATGTTCCAGGACACACACATACATATATATTATATATTATATATATATATATATATATATATATATATATATAATTTTTTTTTTTTTTTTTTTGCAGATGCCACTTGGTTTGATGTTATATTTTCAATATTTTATATTTGTATACAATGACATTCAGACATTTGTAAGTGTGACTTAAAGTGCTAGTTCACCCAAATATGACAATTGTGTATTTATTTAATTACTCGCCCTCATGTTGTTCCAAACATGTAAGACCTTCATCTTGGGGACACAAATTAAGATATTTTGGAGGATATTCGACAGCTACATGACATCAGTGGTTCACCCTTAATTTTATGAAGCTATGACAATACTTTTTGTGCACAAAGAAAACTAAAATAATGACTTTATTCAATGATTTCTTCTCTTTTGTCTCAGTCTTGACATTCTGAAGTAGAACCCAGATGCGCTGCGCCTTGTTTACAAGCAAAGAAAGACACACGCTGTACATAAAACATTCTTTGTAAATGTCTCTTAAGATTTCGACAGAGATTTTTTGCCCAGCCTTACTTATTTGAACCAGAATATACAAATGATGGACTAAGAGCACCGGCTCCTGCGTGAGCAGCACCACACGCATGTGTCGTGAAGAGAAGAAATGGCTAAATAAAGTTGTTATTTTTGTTCTCTTCATGCTCAAAATGTATTCCAGTAGCTTTATAAAATTAAGGTTGAACCACTGTTGTCACATGGACTATTTTATTGATGTTCTTAGTACTTTTCTTGGACCTCGAACGTGTCAGATGCGTTGCTGTCTATGCAGGTTCAGAAGCTCTCGGATTATCAACAATATCTTAATTTGTGTTTTGAAGATGAACGGTCTTTCCAGGTTTGGAAATTCATTTTTAGATGAACTATTCCTTTAAGTTTCCAAATTAAAAATATACATTAATATTTGCAATAGTTCATAGTATTACGACAAACTCAATATGACAATTTTGCCCACATACCTGCATATTCATAGAACCATTCTAGACATCTCTTGCTAGAAAAAGCTTCGGCTTCCTGGATTTGCAATGTCTCCTGTTTTCTGTAAACACTGAAATGAATAGACAAGGACTGAGTGGAGGCTATTTAAATACACATTAACACACACTTGTATACACATTAAAGCACGAACGTGCTACATCTGATACAAACAAGAAGAGACACATGCTCTGAGGGCAGAAAACCACCCACACACAACAGATCTGATGCTACAATTAACATTTATGATAAGTGCAATGTTCTTTTGACATTATTATAATATAACAACATTCAGTTCCTGCTGTGCACAAATACAGAATTTCTTAATTGATATGATCTGACAGTCACCTAGTTTAGCGGTTCATCAAAAGGCTGGGTAGATGGATGAGCGTGTATGTGTGAGTGAATTAGAGGAAGGTCATCGGACAGAGACGTAAGGCTGGAAAGATGGACAGATGAATAGAAAGGTGAATATTTTGAACATACTTATCCTGCCGGCTCTTCTTAGCAGACAGGTCATCTCCAGCAGTGGGTCTCCTCTTTTTCCTGGGGGGCATGGCTCTGGAGCAGCAGGCTGGAAAAGAGAGTCGGACACAACACAAAGATGATGATTATATAGTGTCTCTTTTTCAGTCATTCCCTTCGTCAAACCAGGGATATGTCCTCATTTAATTCGTTTACCTCAAAGGAGCACTTATAAAGCTTTAACTTGAGCTTTATGTATATGGATGAGCATGCAAGGTCAGATGTGAGGTCGCTACCTGTACCGTGAGTCTCCGGGCCGACGTCTTCTGTCAGGTTCTACGGTGAAAAAGGAACAGCTTTTAACACCCACAATCACTATTTCTCGCTCTTACTCAAACAACATTCTGCAGCAGAGTAGCAGCTATTAGCACTGCACCATAAAAAAGAAGAAAGTAAGCATGTGTGAGATGTAGGTGGCTGGCTGATCATCTTATTTGTTTGTAACCTTTACTGATGCTGCCTGTGCTCTTCTTGGGGAGGAGAGTTTTGGAAATTAGCTTATGTAGAGCACAATTTTGGGTGAATCAGGGTTATGAGGGTAGTTATTTAAGTAAATGACTTAATCAAAGGTTAATTTGTAGTATGTGATAATGCCGTCGAGTGTCCTAACCTCACATATAGCCAAACGTCGCTATCCCACAATGCTAATCTACCAAGACAAGCAATGCCGGACAGGACAGCACAGTCAGCTTTTGCATTAATCTCAGTATAAGAACAACAGCTACAGTCCACAGAGGATTTATATTTAGGCCTAATAATATTCACAAAACAGTAGTCATCACATTCACAAAAATATATATATATATATATATATATATATATATATATATATATATTATTTTTTTTTTTTAGGAGGGTTTTTTGGTCAAAAATATCATTTTTTATTTTTTGTGTGTTTTATTTTATGATGATGCATTGTGATTATGATTATGCTATTTGTGACCCAGGACCACAAAAACAGTCATAAGTAGCATGGGTATATTTGTAGCAATAGCCAAAAATACACTGTATGGGTTAAAATTATAGATTTTTCGTTTATGCCAAAAATCACTAGGATATTAAATAAAAATCATGTTTCATGAAGATATTTTGTAATTACCTACCATAAATATATCAAAACTTCATTTTCGATTAGTAATATGCATTGCTAAGAACTTCATTTGGACAACTTTAAAGGCGATTTTCTCAATATTTAGATTTTTTGCACCCTCAGATTTGAGGTTTTCAGCTTTCAGATGATGTATAACTCTCAACTTCAAAAAATGGACCCTTATGATTGATTTTGGGGTCCAGGGTGACAATTTACCAAATGTCTAAAAATCATACACCACCTAATCATGGTTATAAATGATGTATTCTAATGCCTCTTAAAAGGTTTTCTTTTTAAAAAGTCATGTTTGAAGACAATTTAAAGGCTGAAAAATCAAACAAATATCCAAGTGCTTTCAAATCATAACCTTCATCTCAAACCTTCAGCTATAGTAAGCAACAAATCTGATATTTCATAGAAAGAGTTGTGTTTTCTAATAGGTTCACTTAATAAAACACAGAAATCAGTATTGATACATTGGTTTTTGTACATATGGACCTTAAAGCAAACATGTTTTGAATAAAACTCAATACTTTATGTTGGTTTATTGGCCTACCTGCCAGAACACTGAAACAAAAGAATCAATTATCTAGTAATGAACTATACATGAAAACATGCACAAATCCCATCTGTATAAATGCTCTTGGTTTCAATTATTTAAAGACATGAATGTTAAATCTGGCAATAAAGCTAATGAGTATTTAAGTGCATGCAAACGGAGTCCATATTTACCAGCCTGTGCAGGGTGTGGTAGATCTTGTGGATACTGGCCAGTGTGGACAAATGAGAGTTCAGCTGGAAATCTGTGAGGGACACATAAAAATAAACATCTGTTACTACTGGCAGTTATGTTGTGTACAAGCATCTGGGCTGTGCATGGATATCTGTGTGCCGTTTGTTGTGGTGTGTATATATGTTCACACCGTGTCTTCAGTCTATATGTTGAAATCATTGAGGAAATGGTTATGAAGCATCTGCTACAGCCTGAAAAGTGACGGAAATATGAGAGGCCATGTGAGATGTCGAATTGTTTCTAATAGGCTAATGCATACAGTATGCATTTAACTGCTCTATGTGTCTTCATTATGAATATAGCCGGCTGCCAACACTGTCATCTATAATCTTTTTATCATCAAGTATGGTTTCATCAAAAAAAGTAAATGCCAGTGTGGAGGTCATATTTCTCTAGCATCTTAATATCAAGTCAAAGCGAAGCTTCTGTATCTAGAAGAAAATTGTGAAAGCAAGATTTGGGATGAGATATATGACCCTGGACCACAAAAAAACATAAGGGTTAGTTTTTAGAAGTTGAGATTTATACATCATGAATAAATAAGCTTATTACTGATGTATAGTTTGATGATGAATCTGAGGGTACAAAAAAATCCAGGTATTGAGAAAATTAGAAAGTTATCCATATTAAGTTCTTAGCAAAGTATAATACTAATCAAAAACTAAGTTTGGATATATTTGCAGTAGGTAATTTACAAAATATCTTTATGGAACATGATATCGTAATGATTTTTGGCATACAATGTATTGTTGGCTATTACTACAAATATACCTGTGCTACTTAAGACCACTTAGGTTTTGTGGTCCAGGGTCACATACATTTAAGAATAAATATGTGCAGAGGCCCAAATACAGATATACTTTACTCCAGCTGAACAAAAAGTAAACAGCATTATTCCAGGAACCTGTAACCTAACATTTTAAGACGCATTAATACTTTGAGTGACCAAATTTAATTGGTTTCGAAGAAAGTCAGTAATGCCAATTGCATTTTTTCCTTACTTCAAGATTAAATCTGCAGGTTTTCATTCATGGTATTCTTCAAGATAATAAAGCCTAAATATCAAATATCAACAACATTCAGATATGAATAGATATGCATTGGCATCTTTTTAAAGTCCACTATACATCAGTGTCAAGAATTGTCCTCATGCAGTGCAGTGGAAAAAAATATATTCTAAAGTATAAAAAAAGACTAATTTTAAAGTGTATAGATCTTAATGCATACAGTAATCCCTACTATACTGTAAATGCTTACTGTTATATTTGATGTAACTTTGTTTTTGGTGTTTGTTGTCATATAATATGAATAACAAGTTATTTGGTAATTACTAGACTGTTTTTGATTCAGTCGAAATGGAAAACCACAATGAAATACAATGTTCAAAGGATAAAACATGCGCGTTGGCGCATGCAACCTAGGTTAGTATTATGCATTTTTAAAGAAATTCAACACGCACGTAGCGATGTGAAAATGACATACGCATGTGATTCATTGTGCACACATTATAAACTTCCACGTTCTCGTTATTCAGAGCTAGAAAATTACGTCTCGGTGCAGGCCTTTCTACACAAGCGTTGTGCGAGCAGACAACCCCTTGAAACAACATAAAATTCAGAGTTTATGAAAGATACCATATCTAAACAGAGTCCGGTATCTAATCCAGGGCGTTATTAAAGCAAACTCGACATAAAATGAGACTATTTGTGAACGTGTGACGCAGTTGTCAGGAATGTCAGTGGATATGAAATACCCCAAACATGTAAGAAACAGTATTACCCGAAATTACACCAACGCATTTCAAACATGCACGTCTCTACAATGACTGCAGTTGAAAATAAGATTTTCTACCACATAGTTCACATATGAGTGTATACGCGCACAACTTGCAACGACTTTACAAAGTATCTGGAGAGTCTGTGGACTTCTGGGGAATGTAGTCTAAATGACAAACAACGCCTGTGTTTGCCAATGAAACGGCTCGGCTGAATAAACCACATTTCCCAGAATTCCTCAAATCATAATTTCAATCGGTACTCTCCCCAACTGATGAATGCGACCCAAATGCTGCAAAAAAGATTTTCTATCTTTGATCAAAGACGTTTTTCTCACAACGATATGCAGTTGGTCTTTCAGAGGGACGTACAGTAATGCGCCAGATCATACTCGACGTGTTTGCAAGCGCTAATTTTTACACAACTGCGTCACAATTTTCACCCCCTGTCATTTTTCCGCAGTTTTCTCGAAAAAAGCTGGCCCGTTTAGCTCCAAAACAACCACCTTTCACTTGCTCTTCGGTTGCTTTGCATCGCTCACTCGAGTTGTGAGGAGATGGATCCCTTAAGGTTATTTGGGTATTAAAGGTAATTAGTGCACAAGTGTATTGTGTAAATAGGATCAGATACCTTGCTCGGATTGCTGTATATACTCAAGCAAAAAGGCTAAAATGCAGCGTTATTCCTTGCAAGGTCGTTGTCGCTTGCAAGCGCCCAAGACATCGGAGTAAAAACACAAAGAGAGCAGCTAGCAAGCTCAGAGTCAATCTGATGATTTGTATGCTCGGGTAACGGCTACTTTACTCACAAAATGCGTCAATACAGCGAATCATACATCTTAAAAGAAGTCACGGCGACTTGTCAGGGTGCAGCAAGTTCGCAATTGCCAATGCAGCTCGACAGAATACGAATAGCAGTGAAAACGTACTATTGTACTTACTTGACGCATCTGAGTGCATTTTTATGAAACACACAACTGTATTTGTGTGAGTCTGCAGACCGGCCAGTGGGCGGGACACGTCAATATTATACATGCCCACAAATGATTTAGGTGGACGAAATATTCAGTCGACACGCCCACTTGTGTCAATGATTGGTCGAGAGGAGTGTCAAATACAATGCGCAAGTAACGCTCTCTACATCCCGCCTCTAAGCCAACGTGATTGGTTAAAGCGCCTCCATAGCCCCTCCTCTCGACGCGCGTGATTGGCTGAGAAGTATGTCTACACCCATCAGTTACGATAGTTTCCTCGTGCATAGCAGAAAGCCAGCCCACGATGACACGCTATTGGCTCAGCTGTGCACCAACACAGAGCCCACTTGGGTTAACAAAACAATGGTGAGAGAATACAGTGAAAAACATTACTGAACGGGTTTGCTTTTGCTCGTTTCTGCGCTACTGCCATCCAAATATTTTTACGAAAAGTTGCGAAAGTGAATAAAAAACATCACAAGGAGCAGGAACCACAATTATGTTAGCCCTTGTGATTTAAAAGGGCTGTTCACACCCTAATATCATCATCATTTTTGACCCTAATGTTGTTTAGAACGAGTATTTATGTGCAAACTGGTAGCTCCAGTCACCATTCACTTTCAATGTATTCATTTATAATAGATAGATAATATAAAGGCAAATTATGAAATATTTCTGCTTAGCATCTCTATTTATGCATGCTATATAGGGTATTTTAGTAAAACATACCCTGTGCTTAATGTTGTATGGTATTTGATCTTCACAAAAGCTCAACACTGACATTGCTGCTATAATATGTAATATTCTGCACTGAATTTTATGCTGTAAAAAAAATATTATATATTTATAATATTATATAGGAATTTTACCTAGAATATACAGTAGCAACGCTTTAAATTTTACTGTTTTCAGTTAATTTACATTTACTATCATAATTTTGTTAGTTTACAACATATTAATGTACCAACTCATGGAAGTACTGAAATCTGTTCTGTACCTTTGCAATACACTGATCACCACCAAAATGTGAAGGAAAAAATATTACATGATGAATCAAAATCCGTCACAAACAACTTTTAAATAAACACATATGTAGAAGGTGCAGAATGTCATTCACACAAACACCAAACACTATCATGGTAACACTAAAAAAATAAGAAGAAAGAGTTATTTTAACAAAAAAAAAAAAAAAAGCAGGTTTTTACTGTAGCATTTTTACAGTTTTTTACCATTAAATTCACAGTCATTTTATTACAGTGTATGCTCCTCAAGTCAGTTCTTTCTTCAAACCATTATTTATCCTACATTTACTAGTGTTCAACATGCATCAGTTATGCTGTTTGGAATGCAATAAAGATCTTAAACATCTGTTTTTCTCTAAATAACAACATTTTTTCCATACCATTTCCCCTCTGGTTCAAATCAGCTGTGGGTCTATAATAAGCTCGCATTAAGGTTGCACATTAATTTAAACACTGCATGTTAGAATGTTATTTGAGAACAATTTAATATTACTGAGTCATCCACAGATATCCAAATCATTAAGTTTCTTCATGAACAATATAGCTATTCAGCATATATTTGTTAAATATTCCATACAGTAAACAGATTTAGGATGTCAGACAAAAAAATAAATAAATAAACAAATAAATAAATAAATAATGTTGTGTTTTAAATAATTTCAGCAAGTGGAAGAAATACTTTGCTCTTAAACTTAGCTTTGAAGAGAATGATTTCAGTAACTCGAGTACAAGCAAGCAGTCCAAACACAACCAAAGTTGTTGATTTTTTTGTCACAGAAAGTAAATCTTCTGTTGTTGTTGTTGTTGTTGTTGTTTTTTACATTGAGCATCATGTTTTGGCCAGTTCGGAGGGCACTAGCAAATAAGCTTCTGTGCAAATTTGTGTAGCCTATACTTTAATAAGAGTTATACTATTACATACATTTATGGTTCTCTAATAAAAAATACAAAATGTAAATTGCCCAAATAGGGTTATTTGCGCAAACCCAATTGTCTCTTGGCACTCAACATCCCCTTACAAAAAGAGTCTTTCTGAAAACAGCACTTAAAAGAAATGTTTTTCTTAGTGTGCAGAACATTTTAATAATATGAAGAACCTTTTCCACTATAAAGCATCTTTTGTGCAGTATCCAGTGGTTTCCATGGATGTTAAAAGCTCTCACTGTAAACCCGAACAGTGAAATTAATTAAATAAAATGAGTTGATTTCACTCAAATAATAATGAAAGTTCATTGGACTTAATTGAAATAAGTTCTGTAAACTCAAAATGCAGTTGTAGTAAACTGAACTTAAAATGATTGAGTTTTCTAGTTCCCAGCATGCTTTGCATCAGACAACATGGAAAATAAATGTTGAAATTAAGTGTTATTTTGTGTGTTTTTGCACAAGATTAATGTAGAGAGACATATGTTAGTACTTAAATGCTGTGTTATGTTAGGATTTACATACGTTTCTCTTATGTTGGTTTTGTAGTGTTACCGTTGTGGTAAAGAGTAGAGCCTGTGGTTAGGTTGAGGGTGCACAGTATGTGTATATTACTGTTATGATGAGTGGGGTGGGACCATGGAAGCAAGCCTGGGATTGGCTCCCATGGCTCTTGGCCCGCCACTCTTGTTATAAGAATGTAAAGCTTTGCTAACTTAAAAAAAAATGAGATTGATTACTCAAATGTTTTAAGGCAATACGTTTCTTCAAATGTTTTGAGTATTCTTAACTTATCAGGTTTTACAGTGTATCAAAATGATTGAGCTGGGTGACTAAGTATTTTAAGTTAGGAGAAATTATTTTGCATGAGTACAACAAACTCAAAACTAGATGTTTCTGCTTACTTAAAAGTGGACATTTCACAACTTAAACAATTTGATGTAACTGATTATCTCAATTTTTTTTAGTTTTGCCAACTTATTTGGGATTACAGTGTGGAACCAGACCTTAGGATAGACGCCATATTTAATTTTACGCAGATGAAAGCAAGCCTGGGTGTCTTTACAATGTGCTGTATAAAGGTCTTAGATCACATGCAATTTTCACAACTTTCCAAACTGTTTTTTATTAAGGTTTTCACCTACTGAAAATCAATTATTAATATTGTTAAACAACAGTACAATTCACTGGACACTGACTGTACTTACATCCTCCAGCCTCGTGTTTATTTCTAAAACTATGGTTTTGTGACATATTTAAAATATTAAAATGTATAATAATATGATATGTCAGTATTTCCGTTTTGTCAAAGTTCTCTCTGCTGATGATGTGAAAGAAACAAAGTATTCAAACTGTATCTATTATGGTTACATTTTCAGGCAAACAATTTACTAGCATCTAGTGAAGCAGGTGGCAACAATTTGCCTTGATTAGCTGGTTACTGAAACGTTTGAAAGGCCTGTGCAAATGGAGGAGAAGAGGAAAAATATCAGTTTCCTAATCATGTTTTGAAAACTTTGGGGGGAATCTGTAATTAGGGGTTAATCATTCAAACCGCACTCTATCCTGTTGATGGAAGTCTGCAGTGAGATGAGAATCAGAGGATGTGATGCAGGCTGGTTGATTAGTTTATTGAATTTATATGGCGAGGTTAGAAGATTATTGTTTGTACGTCTCTCTAAACTTATTCACTACGAGTCAAAAGATTTGTAATGTTTTTTAAAGAAGTTATTTGATCCAAAGTACAGAAAAACAGTAAAATTTCGAAATATTTTTACTATTTAAAATAACTGTTTTCTATTTGAATATACTTTAAAATGTAATTTATTCTTGTGATCAAAGCTACATTTTCAACCTCATTACTCCAGTCTTCAATGGTCCTTCAGAAATCATTCTATTATGCTGATTTGCTGTTCAATGTTTTTTTTTTTATTATTCAATTTAAAATAAATTAAATGTTAAAACATATTCAAATAGAAAACAGTTATTTTAAATAGTACAAATATTTCAGAATTGTACTGTTTTTGCTGTACTTTAGATCAAATAAATGCAGGCTTGGTGAGCAGATGAGATTTATATAAAAAAAAAAAAAAAAAAAAAAAAAACATTACAAATCTGGTAGTGTACATTTAGTTTCTTTTTTTTTTACACTGGGTTCGGTCAAATAAGTCAACGTTTTTTTTTATTTTTCAGAGACAATGTGTCTGTATACAGTTTGATTTAGAAATAGCTTCAATGTACCACTTGGCCTTTATACAATGTTAACTATCATTATGTCGGGCCTTTTCTGACTGTAGTAGGTTATTATGGCAGTCTCACTATCCTACTATTCTATGTTTTGCAAAAGACGACTCTAGTATTATACATTTTTGCTACACAGACCTACAGAAGTTGTCTATTTTTGCAGCAACTTAATAGGCCTACATCTATGGGGTTCCAAATGTGCCAAAAAAGTGTCGACTGTTTTGTGCTTTGTGCTAGATACATTTGTCTTTGTCTACAGTCATTGCCTACTTGTTCAGTTAAATCAGTATGTTTTTACGTGAATGTTGTCTGTTGACGTCGTCTTAATCTGTCGTCCTTCCGGATTTTCCTCAGTTGTTTTTGCTGTCGTCTTATTCTGTCATCCTCATTGTCATCTTGTTCTGTCGTCCTATTTGTCATCTCATTCTGTCGTCCTATTTGTCATCTTTATCTGTCGTCCTGTTTGTCATCTTATTCTGTCGTCCTGTTCTGTCATCCTAACTGTCATCTTATTCTGTCATCATAAGCGCTGTAAAGTTAGTTAGTTTCACAGGTGCATATTCGACTAGACTGCTTTAGGGATCGTCCTCAAATTTGCCTCACAGTACAAAACAAAACAAACAAAAACGTTTGGTGAATTATTGTAATTTTTTACAAACATTTTTTGTGCACTATACATAAAGTAAAGGAGATATTGGCCAAATCTCATCTATAGAAATAAGTCTTATAACTACAAACACACAAAATCGTTTGTAACAGGAAAAAAAAAAAGCTTTTGCTTTTTTGTTACTTTTTTCTATGGAAATATTTGTAGCAAAATGTATTTAGTCAGCTCGCCCACTAGGTATTTACTATAGTAGTACTGTAAGTGTTAATTTGAATGAATTATTGGACTTTGTTTTGTATTGTGAGGTAAATTGCAGACGATCCCTAAAGTAGTCTAGTCGAATATGCAGTGCATATCAAATGTGAAAGCGACAGTTAGGACGACAGAATAAGATGACAATAAGGACGACCGAATAAGACGACAGAATAGGACGACAGTTAGGATGACAGAATAAGATGACAATAAGGACGACAGAATAAGACGACAGAATAGGACGACAGTTAGGGTGACAGTATAAGATGACAATAAGGACGACAGAATAAGACGACAGAATAGGACGACAGTTAGGATGACAGTATAAGATGACAATAAGGACGACAGAATAAGACGACAGAATAGGACGACAGTTAGGATGACAGTATAAGATGACAATAAGGACGACAGAATAAGACGACAGAATAGGACGACAGTTAGGATGACAGAATAAGATGACAAATAGGACGACAGAACAGGACGACAGATAAAGATGACAATGAGGATGACAGAATAAGACGACAGAATAGGACGACAGTTAGGATGACAGAATAAGATGACAATAAGGACGACAGAATACGACGACAGAATAGGACGACAGTTAGGATGACAGAATAAGATGACAAATAGGACGACAGAACAGGACGACAGATAAAGATGACAATGAGGATGACAGAATAAGACAACAGCAAAAACAACTGAGGAAAATCCGGAAGGACGACAGATTAAGACGACGTTCACATAAAACATACTGATTTAACTGAACAAGTAGGCAATGACTGTAGACAAAGACAAATGTATATAGTACAAAGCAGTCGACACTTTTTTGGCACATTTGGAACCCCATATACATCATATGACCACTAGGTGTCGCCAGATAACTCTGAGAGCATTTGCGTGTAGGAGCACTTTTAATTTGTGTGATTTTGTATTTATTTATTTACATTTATATATGCTAAAGTTCTTACCTACTTTTTTATTATTGTAAAAATGATATATAAGACCATTAACTCGAGTTCAGTTAATTCGAATTTATTGGAAAATAGAGCAATATGTAAAATATACCTATGGAAATACCACGTGAATACAAGTACACGTAAAGCAGGGGGCGCAATTATCCATTTTATTAGTTTGAGTCGTTATTACAGCTCTATACAAATGAAAACGTGCGCTTAAGCATAGCTTCTTTTGTTAACCACAGAAAACAAAAACAGGGAGTGACCACAGGGGGAAAGTGTGAAGGGGTGTTCAAAGACAGTCACGTGCTCAACGCAGGCACACAGTTTGAATTCCCAGGATGCATTGCAGGCTCAACTTTAAATTGTTAATATCATATATAGTGTTTTATGCGCTCATATGCATCTTAAATATCAGTTGTAGTAGATTTATTTGTTTATTATATTGTGTTGATGTGGTTGGTCTTATTTGTAGTGGTCGCTACATAGTTACCGTCATTGATGCTCGTGTTTCCTCTAGTCTCATACTGAACCTGAAGCGGTCGTAAGTCAGAACACTCATGTTTCACCTCAGATCGTATAAATCTTTCGCCTTTTACTAAAGATTTCCGTGGGGAGGAACACAATGAGTATAACTTAATTTTTTGATGCCCTGCTTCATGCGGGGCTTGTAATGTGGTTAAAAAAAAGAACTGAACACAGGTGTGTACGTAACAACACAAAATTAAATCTTAAGTGATGTAGTTTTTGTAGTGTGGTGATTTATAATTTTTCCGTTTTTCTTGCTCTGTGATGGTCTTGTGTTTTATTTGAAACCAGTTTCAAAATTGTTTTTCTTTTAACTTGACGTGTTTTTATGATGTCAAGTGATTATCAACATGTTAATTCTATTTCGTGCTGGTTGTATATTTTGTAGTTACCGTCTTTCACATTAATGGGTAGCGTTACTAGTCTGTAATAAGCATAGTTTTCGGGTTTATTAAAATAATTGTTTGCTTATTATTACATATTAAATATTATAATAAATTCATAATTTAATGTCTATAAACAATTTTGCTACTTTGCATTTAAGTGAACGTTTCGTCTGTGTTTAAGGTAAGGTTGGTTGCTAAAATATTGTTTTGTTTTTGTTCTACACAGTTAATTCATCTATTTTCTAACCCTGGTTGGAATGCACACACGTGTACTAAATATACTAACAATTAATTTTTAGTACTTCTTAAGGTAAGATAATTTTAAGAACAGTGTTGGGAAAAGTTACTTTTAAAAGTAGGCTAATGCAATACAATATTGAGTTATTCCATAAAAAAGTAACTAATTACGTGACTTAGTTACTTTTTATGGAAAGTAATGCATTATGTTTTGCATTACTTTTTAAATCTGGGCAGTGTTTGCTTGTTTGTTTTTAATATAAATAGTTCTGTTTGTCAAATGTAAAAGCCCTTTCACACCAAAAGCTATGGGCTGAAGGAAAAATAAATTCACGTCTGTACAGTAGACTGCAGAAGAAAGTTCAACACTCTTCAGAAATTAAAAAAAGGAAAACAAATGTTAGTTTTGAGTCATTTTTGCTTGTTAGTATGGTTGCATTGGATCATTAAAGGTCAGAAGCGAAGACACTGGTTAATAAAATAAGATTAAATACATAAAATATATTTGTATTACTTAACATATTTAATTATTGCAGGAGTGCATCATATTCTGAGTTGCATTTCACTGTTTTTATTCATTTTGAGGAATACTGAATTGTTTTGTGAGTTAGATGAATTAATGCATGTTCACATTTATTTTAGAATTAAAGTAACATCTTATTCCTGATTTCTCTCAACATGGGGACAGGAGAACTTTCAATCAGTACTTGGGGGAAAAAGTGGCGTTACTTACTTTGGAAAAGTAACTCAGATAGTTTCTTGTAAATTAAAAAGTTATGCATTACTTTACTACTCACGTTACTTGTAATGCCTTACCCCCAATACTGCTGAAGAACATCTGTGTGTACTCAAATTATATTTTGGGACACCATGAATATTAACTAAAATGTGCTTTTAACATACTATCTCTGTATTAAAAAATGTATTTAGTTACTATTTGTACACTTGAACCCATCTTTCATACACTAGTTTGTTCTTAAGATTATCTTTACGTTACAAAAGTACAAAATTAGTCCGTGAATATAGAGCACTTTAAGTACATTATGGAAGCGCACTTTTTTTCGCCTGGTAAAGTAGCCTATGTTATTCAGTACAAACGCTAAACGGAGTAGTAGACGAGTCACGTGACTTGATGAGCGTCCTAGTTGTAGCGCTTTATTTCTACTTGTTATTTAACAAAGTACAGTAGGCTACTCCTTTTTGCTGTAATGCGATGGTCTTATCTAGCTACAGACCAGTCGCCTTTCGATTTGCTTTACATTCACATCTGTATGTGTTTGAGCTTATTTGAAGTCATTTTGTAGTATGTTGCCGTCTCTGAGATAAATGTTTCCAGTAGCCGGTATCATGTGCGTGACAACCAGCAAATTACGCTCATGTTTTTTTTCAGATCGTATAAATCTTTCGCCTTTTACTAAAGATTTCCGTGGGAAAGAACACAATGAGTATCAACTAATTTTTTGATGCCCTACTGAAAAGTGGGGCTGATTTCTTGGTTAATGAAAGAAGTACTGCTCTTGTTATTAAGAATAGTATGAGCACTATTTCAGTACGTTAACAAGTACGTGTTTATGATTTCTAGACGTTCATGTATGACTTTGAAAGTAAAAGAGGTAGTATTCAAGATTGTTCATCGTATGTATCCTAAATATCAACCGTCAATTGCAATGTTTTGGAAAGACTTTGACTTGAAGTGTGTTTTATGTAAAGAGAAAAATTAGAGTATTGTCCATTTATTTTATAAATTATTTTGGTGTTATGTTTTTTAGTTAGTTTGTTAAAAGTACTAATGGTGAATTGCAACTCAAAGAAAATGATATTTTTTATGAGTATACTATTGACTTCAATTCTGTGTATTCACAAATGTAAATGGGAAGTGAAAAAAAAAACAAATTTTGCTAATTTTAAAATAGAAATAGGTCACTAACTGTATAGGTAACAAGAAATAACAGAAATCACAAAGCAAAAAAAAAAAAAACTTAGTTTAAAGCTATAAATCTATTCTTTAAATAATTTCTAATTGTTTGTACTTGTTTCTGGATATGTGAATTTTATTGCTTTCCTTATTTTATTTTTAATTTACATTTAGTCATTTTGCAGATGCTTTTATCCAAAGCGACTTACAAATAAGGACAATGGAAGCAATCAAAATCAACCACAGAGCAATGAAATGTAAGTGCTATGCCAAGTCTCAGATTAGCTTAATGCAGTATACATCGCAAGGTTTTTTTTAATTAAATAATACATAAAAAGTAAACAGAATAGAAAAAGAATAGAGCAAGCTAGTGTGTTTTCTTTTCTTTTGCTTTTTGTTAATTTTAAAATAAATAAAAAGAAAACAGATAGTAAATACAGAAGACATAAAAAGATCAGAGAAACTATTTTTTTAAGAATAGAAATAGAATAGAGAGTGCTAAAGTTAAAGGGTCAATATAAAAAGAACAGAGAATCTTTTTTTTAATTATATTATATATTTTTTATTATATATTATTATTTTTTGTTTATTATTGTATTTGTTTTTATATAATTTAGATGTTGCTGCTCTTGTATGCTCTTTGTGCTAAAAACTGCAATAAAAAAATATTAAACTGGAAGAAAAACTTACAAGTTTGTAGTTTGTTTTTCCCAGTAGCTTGGTCCTTGTAACACATTTTGATGTATTGTTTACAGATTTACCGCAGTTTCCTAAAAAATGTGTGGGGAGAATCAACAAATCATCAACTACATTAGTGTCTTTATAATGTTTTCTGCAATGGATCAGTGTAATTTTTTTTTTTTTTTAACAAAGATGGATTCACTGTAATGGGTATTTAATAAAGTACATGTGAAAAGAAAACCCTCTGTGTCAGTATAAATATAAGAAAACTGTGACTTCACACATATGGTTTTCACACATATGAATATGTAGTTTTATCGTAGACAGAGTAGTGTGTGTATCAGTATTTGAACACCTCAGAATTTATGTAATTTCTCTCTCTGTTCAAGTACAACATTTGGATATAAAATAGACATTGCCAAGGCATTAAAGCTAATATAAATCTGAGCTGATGCACACTTATTTATCTGAAAGTGTATTAATGTTTCCTCTTTCTTCTCTTTTTCTGTTTTCTGCTGCCTGGTGATTGGCCAGTTTAAAAGATTCTATTGGAGTATAACCTATAACCTATTCCTCCAGGTTTGTGAAAATGGGAGATACGCAGTATGAATGTAGTCAAGGGTGTGTCTAAGGTAGGGTAATATTGTCTGATAAAGATTTATCAGAGCAGGCAGTGAATGTTGGCCGTAGGTGAGCTTGCCAACACAAATATGTGTCAAAACAGGAGTTCGGCACACTTCAAACACTTCACTCAAATGACATTTAAAGGGAATTGTGACGATACTTGCATGTAATTATGTATAATTAATTGCTGTTATAATAGTAAGTTTGTGTAAGAAGTAACAATGGCTCATTATAATAAAGTGTTACCCATAAGTTAAATTCATATCACATCATTTAAAGATGTAGAAGCTATATTGTAGCTATGTTTTCGTTGTTTGAATAGCAGTGGAAATTAAACCCAACTTACAATGTTTTTATTAAATTGGGATCACGTTAGACGCAGTTTCCGTTGTATTAAAAACATTTTATGACGTGACACTTATTATGTGGTAATTTCACATTTCACAAATCTGGTCTTATCAGTACTTTGAAGTGACTGCTACAAAGAACAGAAATAGGTGAAGGTTCAAATCATTGTTTATGTATTTTTCACCACTATTTATATCTTAAGAAAACAATTCTAACTAAAACACTAAAAGCAGTGATTGTAATATATATTCAAATAGCAGTGTTCATCTGTGTGTAATTTGCAAGGTAACCATGACGTTGGATTTGTGATGAAACTGCAGGACATCACAGCACTTCCCCCAGTGGGAGGCGTCTGTACAAAGTTATTGAAGAAGAGGAGGAGCTCTATGAGGTCAAAAGAAAACATCAAAAAGAGTGTAGTAGTAGAAAAGGCAAAGCAGAAGAGAAAAGAGAGGAGCACATGAATGAAAAAGACATGAGTACAGAGGCAAATCAGAGTAAGGTGGGAGAGGAAGTGGTGACCACAAAACCTGGCCAGACTGGATGGAAGGTAAGATTTTTAGAGGTTTGTTTATCTTTCAGAAACACTGCAAATATTCATCCATCTGTTTATAGAAATAAATAAAAAGAAGTTAATGTGAGCCATTCTTGGACGGCAGTGGTCTTTGTGCCAAAGTAGCTTGTAAAATTCATGTTTAGGATGTGAATGTTTGTTCAGACCAACGTTCATGTGGTTGACAGCATGTAGACCAGATGTTCACCTGACTTCCTGTGATATCGTGCCTGCATTTGCTGTATGGTCACCATGTTTACAAAGAGCCAGAACGCTTTAAGTTAGGTTTTGTAGATTTGAGACACATTTACAATTGTGTTTGAAAGTACAGAATATCCTTTGAAACCAAAGTACCACGTGATGGTTGTTTAACATTGGGAAATAGTTTGATGAATGGGGGCTTCCTGTAAGCCTATAAGCATCTCCATTAAGCGAGGAATTTACTTTTTGCTCTGACCTTTTTGTTGTTACAGCAATTCCAGTGCCCCATAGCTGATCCACGATTTCCTAGGGAAGATATAAAGCAGATATGGAAGGAGTGTCAGTACGAGAGCTTCTGGTATCGAGGTAAAGAAACATAGACACTTTAGTACTTAAGACCTCACAAAATTCCACGGAAGAAAAAAGTGTGAATAAAAAAATGACATATTTTTTCATTTCAGGTGAACTATCACTTTAATGCAAATAGATCAGATGTGTTTTTGTTCAGTATTTGACATGTATTACAAAGATTTCACAAGAAAACACAATTTCAGCTTTTTTACTTCAAGATTTCATGTAGGCTAGTCACCGTTTCTTAAAAAAATTAGTTTTTTTGTGTGTAAGGAACAGGTTGTGTTGTACTTTAAAATGTGTCTGAACAATCTTCAGGTTGTTTGCTTTTGTAAAAAGGACTTGACAGGTGTGTACATGTTTTTTCACAAACGTATTTCCAAAAGAGGTCTAATGGAGCAAAGAGCAAAGCGGTGGCGCCTTTATTATTCAGCGCTTATGTTTTGACATGGCTGGAATTTGGTTTTACCCTAGCACTGTTTGTGTTGGGGAAAAGATAAGCCTCATGTTAAGTCTCCCGTTTGTCTGTGACCCAGCTGTCCATTGTAACCAAATATTCAGAATTAGACGGTAAAATTAAGATGTAAAATATCCATCACCAAAGCACTTACAAGGAACATTTTAACCAACCAGCCCCTCTGGAGTATAGCAGGAATCATTTCTACCTTAGAATCAGTTACACTGAGCGCTGACTGCTGGATCTGAATTTAACAAAGAACCATTTGGTATTGACATGTTGAGTGTTTAGATCTAGATTTGGAGTCATAATGTGTTGCTTTTTAGCTTTAACCTGTTAATGTCTCCGCAGCTCTTCCGCTCTCTGCTGGCAGCATGGCTGTGACTGGTAGCCTCATATACAGCGGTAAGATTCAGTCCACATATAATACAAAAAAACATTCAATGCATTCAGCTGTTGGGTTTAAGCTAGCTCAGGGGTAGTTTGGCCAATTTTGTTTCATTTACTAAAAGAGATAAGATTGTAATATTGTCATGTTTAACAACCAGGGTTATTATAGTTAACTAATCTAAAATAATAAAAAATGTTGTTACTTGAAGTAAATGTTAACTGAAATGATATTTATCGGGCTGTACTAAAGTAGCTTGTGAATTGTGCTGTATGAATGAAACTTTGTTATTTGGATGTAAAACAGATTCACAAATCTTTCGCAAACATCAGATTTGACAGTAAAACATGTGTATGTTAATGAATTCCAATCATTCGTTAATAGTGTTTTCACAACACATCATCGATCAGCCATACTGGTGGCACTGAACGTAAACATAGCCACTCAACCGAACAGAACTCGCATATTTTGCTGATTATTGCTGCTGAAAATGGTAAATTATTGTTTTTGGCTGTCAGTTGGACTGGGAAAAACATTTGGAGTACTGCCAAAAATTATAACCAATCAAGGAGAAGAGAAGAGTGTGGCTGGCCAAACTGAACCAGGATTTCCAGGCCAAAAATCTTTAACGTTTGTGTTTGTTCTGATCATTTCCAGTCAGGAAGGTGAAATATTAGGCTAATATCTTAATTAATACTGCTCATATGTATCTTTTCCACCTATTAACTTTAGTTTGTCAAAGTATTGTGCCCTTTTCTGCTTACGAAGTCCCTCTCCAGTGTTGGGGATAACGCATTACAAGTAACGCAAGTTACGTAATAATATTACTTTTTTCAAGTAACTAGTAAAGTAACACATTACTTTTTCATTTACAAGAAAATATCTTATTCCAAAAAAAGTAACGGCAGTTACTTTTTTTTTAAGATTTATTTTTGGCTTTATTAGGATAGGATAAATCAGATCATAGTCGACAGGACGCAAGTGGGAGAGAGAAGGGGGTAAGGTCGGGAAAGGTCCTCAAGCCGGGATTCAAACTCGGGACGGCCGTAGCGCAATGGCGCTTTATGTCAGTGCACTACCTGCAAGGCTATCGGCACCGACGGCAGTTACTTTTTCTTTCCTCTATGTATTTAATCCCATTTTATTAACCAATGTCTTTGCTGCTGATCTTTGTTGATCCAATTCAACCGTACTAATAAGCAAAATTTACTTTAGATTAATTAACATTTGAGCTTCATTTTTCTCATTGCTGAAGAGTGTTGAACTTCCTTTTCCTACTGTTTTCCTACAGACGTGAATTTACTTTTCCTTCAGCCTTAGGTTTTGGTGTGAAAGGGCTTTTACATTTGCTAAAAATTTTACTTTTTATATTAAAAACAAACAAGCCCTGCCCAGATTTAAAAAGTAATGCAAAAGTAATGTAACACATTACTTTTCACAAAAAGTAACTAAGTAATGTAATTAGTTACTTTTTTAGGGAGTAACGCAATATTGTAATGTAACACTGTCCATCTCTATATGATTTAGCAGCTTCCACGTTTTTTTTTCATGGTTTATAAATTAGCAGAAAAACATATTCAGTAATACATATGCAAACAATGCAGTTGTTTACATCCGACTATCGCCAATATGGCCGCGCATCCGGGTAACTGGCCAAACCCTTTAGAGTTTACAAATCTAAAGCAAAGAAAGTTGTTGTTACCCTACTTTAAGTAAATGTTAACTAAGATAAAATGATATATAACAGGCTAGTTGTCAAGGCAGCTTTTCTTATTATTTAGTTTACCAACCAAAATAACTCGCAAATTATGCTGTATGAATGAAACCCATTCATGAAACTTGCGTAAAGGCAGCAGGCCAGTCGCCAAGGGGGGGCATTGGGGGGCAGTGCCCCCCCAAATGACTAGACAGGCCCCCCTGTACATGATCACGAGCAAACTTACTACTGAGAACGGAAAACATTAATTTGTTTTGATCTAGCAATAAATATTGCCAAACAAATCATTTAGCTAAAAAAAAAAACAAAAAACAAAAAACACTAAGCTCTACAATATGAAGTTAATAACTGTTTCCAACTTGTTTTTATGCACATTTTGGTATATTGCATAAAAAACTCTGGATGGAAACGCCAAGATGTACATAAATGCAAAAAATGTGCCTTAAAACTTACGCGCTCAACTAGGTTAAATTGTCCGGTAAGAAAACCTGTGCATAAACTACAATGGAAACACCTTAATGCTCATTAAAAATATATGTGACTTTGCGATGGGACAACGTAACTGGACTAACCAACGAAATAATCTCTTTGCACAGGATCTGAAATGATAGTTTTGTTATTCTAAAATGCTTGAGCAAAGTCTCGTCGAAATGCTTCGTTAACTCCCAGATCTGTTCCCAAAGTTACTGCAGACTCCGAAAATAAGCTAACATGACGCGTTTCATCTGCGCGCTCTGAACATCTGAATAATGTCTTATTCTTATCTATATGACCAAAAATGACACAGTATTTTAAGTTGTTTCCGTTACTATAGGCTAAGGGAAAAAATCTAAGCGATCGCGCTGGAGCCTCTCTTGGGAAATATTTGTATTCGTGCCGAATGAGAGATGCCGGTGCGTTTCAGTTTCTCTTTAAATTCGTTTTGGTTAAACTTTTGCATGTTGTTTTTAACGAATTACATTATATTTTTTTGTTTTATAATTTTTCGGTTTCTTTGCCATTATAATTTGCGTTTTATTTTATAATTTGCCTGTTTCTTAAATAAATTAGTTTTGGTTAGACTTATGTTGTATTTAGCCTAACGAATTAGCTATAATTTGTTTTTTATTTTAGAATTTTTAGAATAATTCGTTTTGGTTAGACTTATATATGTTGTTTTTATATATATATGTCGATTCTAAAGACGTGAGAGCAAAACAATGAAAAAGCAGTGCAGCGGAATGCGAAAATGCGTTCTGTGTGAAAGGTCTTTTTTGATTGACTGTATTAAAAAAAGTATAATCCACTTTGCATTGTTAACAGGTGTCTGGAAGAAGTCCAAACGATTTGGGTATTTCCCTAAACTGCTTTGTAAGTCTCTACTGAATAATAATTTCACACCTCACATGTGACCCTGTACCACAAAACCAGTCATACGGGTCAATTTTTTTTTTAAATTGAGATTTATACATAATCTGAAAATGTAACTCCAAATGAAGTTCTTAGCAATGCATATTACTAATCAAAAATTAGGTTTTGATATATTTACGGTAGGGAATTTACAAAATGTCTCCATGGAACGTGATTTTTACTTAATATCCTAATAATTTTTGGCATAAAAGAAAAATCGATAATTTTGACTCATACAGTGTATTTATGGATACTGCTACAAATATACATGTGCTACTTATGACTGGTTTTGTGGTCCAGCTTCACATTATTATGCATGTTTTCTCTCATTACTGTACTTGGCAATATACATTTTAAAAGCAAACATATCAATCCAATTTTCCTCTGCAGTGGCGGGTATTGTGGGTTATGCAGTGGGCAAAGCTTCCTATGTCGGAACCTGCAGAGAGAAGTTCAACAATAAACTGGGACCAGAGTTTGCCAAAGGGTTTGGTCCTCCTGGATTTGGACCTGGTGGCTGTAAACCTGGACATAAGTAAGAATCATGAAGATTATTCATGTCATGAGCTGTTTGCAAAAATTTAGTTTGAAATATGTTCATGTTTTCCCTTATACAGACACTGCATCCATGTGTGTGAAAAGTGCAAGAAAGAAGAAGCACAAGCCGCAGCAACAGCGCCTGATGCACCCACTCAGAGCTGAGGTGAAGAAACACACCCATAAACCTAAACACAAAAGATCCACCTCAGCCAACACCTTCACACTAAACCACACCCACAAGGCACTCTTCACTTACATTAGAAACCACATGCCCACCAAACAACCATTCAAGAGAACACTATGTAATCAGTGCTAAAGTTAAATCTATTTGTTTTTCTGTTGCAGAGTCTCTAGGATCCACAGGGACACCACTCATTACCTCATGTCTTATTTTAAATAAAAATAAATTAATTTAAACAGAACTATTTAGCTTTTTTTTTTTTAAATAATGCAGCTAAAATGATCTTGAATGGATCTTAAAACTAACCAGCAGGGGGCGCCAAGACACTACAGTTGAAAAGTGAAGACAACCTTTGCGCAATCATTGAACATGAGCTATAGGTGTGTCAAATAGAAGTAATATTTTAGCACTAAGAGATGTTCGAGGTGAATTTGACAGTGTAAAATCTGGCAAATAATAATATTATATTCCGATATTTGCTCAGCTATCTTGTTCATAATGCAGAGAAGGAAGTGGAGGTTTCTGCTGAATTTTATGACAGTAAGCAGCTGCCTTTTATTAGAGGTAAAACATAATATTGCACTGCAGAACAAAGTCAAGCAGTTCTGAAATTTTTTTTTAAATTTATAATTAATTTACAAAAAAAAAAAAAAAAGAATCAATGTGCAGTGAATGAATTACAGACGTTACAGGCTTTATTTGAAATGTTTGAACATGTAAATGTGAATTTTCATTAAAAGAATTTAAAGAGCAAGCATATTTTTATCTCTTATCTCCAGCTCAGAGGACTGTAATTACTGTGACATCAGTGAATGATGTCATTGTTGTCATGCTGATGGGTCCAAGTCTAAACACATCAACTGACATAACACTGTCATAATTGTCATTTGCGCACAGCTTTAGCATTGTGTGACTGACTAAATTTTCAGTGGACCTTGATGCTGTTATTATATTTCTACTTTCTGAAACAATATCATATCTGTTGTTATTATATAATTTATTAACAAATCTCAAGCAGATCTTGCCAGAACTTCCTAATCAATAAAAACACTGATAGTTTGTTAAAATTATTTATCTTAAGCCTGCTTAAAGCAAGAGGAGAAACATGTTTTCAAACCACAAAATGTCCCATCACATAGAAAATTAGCATTCATTTCAAAAACGGAGTTTTACTCCTTAAAGTACATTCAGCATTTAATCGCAGATTTTGGTCTAATCTTGGCAGAACGAGTCATGACAACTCCACAAAGTCACTGGGTTCAGATCTAGAGCTCCTCAAACAGTTGATTCTCCAGGACAATCTTACTCTTCCCAAGCATCTCCATATTTGTTCTTTTTATCTGGAGGGGAGAGAAAGAAACTAGCTTATAGATTAAAACATACGAGGGCAATGAAATGCTTAATAGCTAGACCAATGTTCATACAAATGCAAAATTGTCTGTTGAAGTGGGAGTATCAACTAGTGTGTATTTGCCATCATGTACATTAGTGGTTCAAAACTGGACTTGCTTGATGTCACACTTACGGATACTTTGACATTTATAGGTTAAATATTTAATAGGATAAACACAACATTTAAATTTATTGGCTTTTAAAATCTTTATAAGTCTCACAATTTATTACTTTTATAGACTTATTAAAATTTTAGGGAAATCAGTTACTGAAGCTTACCTTCCTTCTTAGGTGCCGGCACCACTGTTTGTGGTTTCATCAGCGTTTCAGCTTTCTGTGTGAGAGTGACCTCATAGTTCTCTCTATTTTTGCTGCGCAGTTCCTCATACAACACTGGCTTCTTTTTGGGCACATCCTCATCCTGATAGAGTGGAGCTTTGGGACAAATGCAGAGTATAAATCCTTATTCGGTGACAAATATCCTTTCTCTTTACCATCTTTTGAAATATTTACGACGTAAAATAACATTTTTCTATTTTTCTAATATGCATTAAAATCTAATGTATTCCTGTGCTCAATGCTGAATTTTCAGCATCATTACTCCAGTATCCAGTGTCACATGATTCTTTAGAAATCATTCTAATATGCCGATTTATTATCAATGCTAGAAACAGCTGTGATGATTAATATTTTTTTGGAATCTGTGATACTTTTTTTTTTTTTTCTTCAGGATTCTTTGATGAATAAAAAGTTCAAAAGAACAGCATTAATACATTTTTATTATTTTTTTGTTAAGCAAATTAATACTTTTATATTTACCAAGGTTGTGTTGAATTAATAAAAAACCAGATAGCAAATACTTACATGGTTAGTAAAGATATTTGGAAAATTCTAATAATAAATCAGCATATTATAACGATTTCTGAAGTATCATGTGACACTTAAGACTGGAGTAATGGCTATTTAAAAAAAAAAAAAATCAGCTTTGCATCACAGGAATAAATTATAATTTTAAAGAATATTAAAATAGAAACCATCATTTTATGACAGTAATGTTACTGTTTGTAATAATGTTACATTACAAGTCTTACTGATCCCAAATTTCTGAACAGCAGTATATGTCTAAATAATTATACATGTTGTTTTGTGCAAGAGTGCTAGTACCTTGAGGAGAAATATCATCCCTGATGTTAACAGGACCAGAATCACTGAATCCAGAACTGAATGGAGTGGGGTCATATGATTGGGAGGGGCTGCTGTAGGTATAGTCACTGGTGTAACTTCTGTAGCTCTCAGGCATAGAACCTACTTCTGTCGGAGGTTGGGACTCAGAAGCAGACTGTTGAGATTCTGATGCGTTTGGATCCTCAAACTCTGACTGGTTTAGCCTTTAAAAAAAAAAAAAAAAAGAAGAGAGTAAAATTATATATAAATGTATAATATTTAAATATTATAAAAAAAAAAACAACAATAAAAAAAATAAATAAATAATAATATATATATATAAGTGTGTGTGTGTATATATATATATATATATATATATACACACACTTGTTAAAGTGAATTACTTTAAATATATTAATGTATATTATAACATATAATGTGAAAAGAAACAAATAATGAACAAATCAAAAAACAAAACAAAACAAAAAAATCTTTTCAGGATTTCTTTAATGAATAAAAAGAACAGCATATATTCTAATATGTGACCCAGGGCCAGAAAACCAGTCACAAGGGTTCATTTTTATATGAATAAATTAGCTTTCCATTGATGTATTGTTTGTTAGGATCGGATAATATTTGGCTGAGATACAACTATTTGAAAATCTGGAATCTGAGGATGCAAAAAGTTAAAAAATATTGAGAAAATCATGTTTAAAGTTGTCCAAATTAAGTTCTTAGCAATGCATACTGCTAATCAAAAATTACGTTTTGAAATGTACTAAAAATCTTCATGGAACATAATCTTTACTTAATATCCTAATGTTTTTTGGCAAAAAAAAATAAAATATTAATAATAATAATCAGTAAGTTTGACCCATATGTGTATTTTTGGCTATTGCTACAAATATACCCATGCTACTTATGACTGGTTTTGTAGTTTTGACTTGTACAAGTTGACGCATATACGTTTTTACTATCACTTTGTATCAATTTAACACATCATTGTTGAAACCAAATTTAAACTTCTTTTTAAAAAAAATAAATAAAATAAAAATGTATTGACCCCAATGTTTTGAACAGTAGTGCATATTGTTAGTACAGTAAATGCTGTTCTTTGTAACCTTTTATTTAAAGAATTATCATTGTTTCCAGCAATAATAAATCAGCATATTAGAATAATATTTCTAAAACATAATTCTAAAGAATCCTGTGTCAATAAAGATTGAAATAATGATGCTTTGCATCAGTGGAATAGATTGTATTTTAAAGTGCATTAAAATGGAAAACCGGTATTTTATATTGCAATAATATTTGACAGCATTACTGTTTTTTCCGTATTTTTATGTACTTGTTCTTACTCTGAAGGCATGTGATGCAGACGTCCCTGTCGTAGAGCCTCTCCCAGTGGGGAGTTCTCCAGTTTTCTAAACTTTTCTTCACAGACCCTCATGTAAGACATTTTCCCAGTAATGTATCCAAACATACCAGCAACTGCATAAAAACCACAAACATTCAAAGGTACTTGGAAAAATATCCTTGGTTTTAGTTCTTTTATAAAAATGTGTGTCGTCTTACTACTTACAAGCAACCTTGGGAAGAGAGCCAAATCGGGGTGATGGCCTAAGGATTCCTAGGAATAAGCAATAACAATATAAGAATTTATTTTTTTTTACAAATTAGTTTATTCTCTCTTTATGATTAAATTGTTTCTCCTAATTCCAAAGTTGTAAAACATGGTTAATATTCATAACACAAATGAAGAGCATGTACAGTTGAGTTATGGTTTACCATACTCAAGGTGTTCTATACATGTGCACTAATAAATGTGACCCTGGACCACAAAACCATTAAGTAACCATTAAGTCTTAAGTAGCAAGGGTATATTTGTAGCAAAGGCCAACACTACATTTTATGGGTCAAAAATCATTATGATCATGTTCCATGAAGATATTTTGTAAATGTCCTACCGTAAATATATCAAAACGTAATATTTGATTAGTAATATGCATTGCTAAGAACGTCATTTAGAAAACTTTAAAGGTGATTTTCTCAATATTTTTTTATTTATTTTCAAACAGTTGTATCTCGGCCAAATATTGTTCTATCCTAACAAACCATACATCCATGGAAAGCTTATCAATGGCCTGTTTTTGTGGTCCAGGGTCAGAAAAGTTTATATGTGGAAAAGAAAAAAAAAAAACTAAATGAAATCTGTTTATCATACAAAATAATAGTTTCCTTGATTTAAACCACTCTTTTCATTTAAATTTATTTTATAATCTCTTTTGGTGGAATGGACTTTTAACGGAGAACCAAAAATCTCTGATGTTTCATTAAAATATCTTAATTTTTGGTTGAATTGTCCCTTTTTCATGACTTCTTTATAACTGCTATAGTCATTTGTCATCACTGGGTAATGATTTCTAAAATCATTTACTTTCCAACAAAGCACTGAGTTTATATAGAAAAGTTGATACTTACTCTAGAAAGTTCAATTACTTAAGATTCTATTTATAATTATTAAATTATAATCCTAGGTTTTCAATGATAAAGGGAAACATGAGTATAAACTTGAAATGTAGCACATGAACGTACCTCTTGATACCATTACCTGAGTGGCTGCGATTGCAATGGCAGAAAATGGCAAGGCTGTAAAAAACAAGAGAGCAAACATATTCACAAAAACCAAGCAAAAACAAAGCATCTTCAGAGTATACATTGCAAAGCAATTTGGGGATTAAAAAATAAATAAAAGGCACGCAAAAAGAGATGTTGGACAGAATTCATTATTGGATTTATTATAAATGTAGAGCACTACTCACATCTGTACCAGAAGCTTTCTGAGTTGCACTCTCTGAAGACACGCCTCTCTTCTTCATTAGGAATATACGAGGCATTATAAGGACCCTGAAAACACAAAACTATACGTGAAGAAACTTTCTGAAAGTTCCCTATCAGCGATATATTTATCCTGCAAATAGAAAAGCGCGCACACTTTGCTTTTGAAGTACTTCTGCATGAGACAGAGCAGTAAGGGACAAAATATGTGGTTTATAAACATTGTCAGGTGAATTTACTGCCTACCTTGCCAGACCCATGTGGGACTTGCGCAGCCGGAGTGAATCCAGACGAAGCTTGCGACATGACTGATTCAAGAAGCGCAGCGCGATCACAAAAACAATAATGTTTTTACAGTAGCCATGGGATTACGCGGATTACTAGTCAACAAATCCAGGGACACACTTTATTACATGACCTCCAGTCGACTCTTATTAGCAAACAACGCTAACCCGGAAGTGCAGGAGTTAAGCCGGAAGCAGCAATGAAAAGTCTCACAACTACTCAAAATATGTGGAAATATGTCCTTTTTTAGATGAAAACCCACATTTAGATTTCAGTCTTAAATTGGAAGGTATACATATAAAAGAAAAAAATATATAATAATTATCTTAGAAGGATTTGCCAAATTTCCAGTGTTCCTTTAGCCGTTTTTGGAGATCACAATTTCAAGATGCCAACTGGAAAGAAACCTTTAAGATCTCCAGACGTTTTTGTATCACTAATAAAATCGTATTATCCTGTAAACAGATAATTGCAAAGTTTTTTTAATACATTTATTTATTTATTTTTGTTAAATAAATGTTGAATTGTAACTCAAAGAAAAGGATATTTTATTTTTTATGAGTATACTTTAAACTTTAAATTTTGGTATATTGTGAATTTACTCATTATATATGGAACATTCTTTATTTACAAATGTAAATGGATGGTAAAATTTTAAAATAGAAATAGGTCACTTCCTGTATGTCTTAAAAGAAACAAGAAATAACAAAGCAAAAAAAGCTGTACATGAATTAATATTAAATATAGCCTTAAATATATTCTTTGAATAATTTAAATTTATTTGTACTTGTTTTACAGATATTTAATTTGTATTGTTTTTTTTATTTATTATTGCATTTATTTTGATGTAATTTATGTTATTGCCCTTGTATTTCCTTTGTTCTAAAAACTGCAATAAAAAAGAAATATGTCTTTTAAGTATTTCTATTTTGCTCAAAGATCATTTGATGAAAATGCTCTATTGTAAATTCAACACGAAAAATACAAAATATACCAACTGTAATTTTCCGCATTTTTATGATATAAACAGAACATTTTATAACCACAATATAAAAAAAATCTGTTTGTTATTCTTATAAATAAAATAAACAAAGAAAAAAATCGTTCAGACAAACTTATAGCCTACATGTAAATGTACATAATACTTGATGCATTTACACATTTACAGCACTTATCAATATTTCTAATCTTGTCTAATATTGACTGGGCAGATGAGCATGTGTTTGTGAAATGATTTAGAGAAGTTTAGAGAAATCATAATTTAGTGTCAATATGAGTATTAATCGCTTTTAGTGTTGTGTCAATAGCCATTCAATTGCCTCATCTATCGACCGATCTCACAACGCAAAACTAAACCTCATAAACAAAGAACAGTTATGGGGTCTGATCTAAAAGTATTGATTTTTCTAGTCAATGTACTTACGCAGGATACGAACGTGTATTTTGACAAACCGAAGGTATTATATCACGGAATCATTCCTTTCAGCCAATCCAGTAGCAGTGTGTGTTGATTGATGGCTCGATCAGCCAATAGAATGCTCCGTTTGTTAAGCGTGTGAATACAGTGCATTCATCGCTGCGAGCGCAGGGCGGGGCTTAGCTCCGCAATCTTGACACCGCAACTCCCCTATCAGAAGAGCGGATTGTCAAAGCCGTTAGCCAGCGCTGCTCCAATCTGATGGACAGGGAGGTGGGCACGTTGTCATTCGTCGAGTTTTTAGGTGTTTTGCGAAAAAAAGACCGAGAAGATTAGCCGTAAGATCGAGCGTTAGAGGTCGAAGGATGTAAAATGTTGTTTTTGTAAAGCTCGAGTCGTTCTCGTCATCTTTCGGAGAGAAGAACCATCGGGTTTTTTTTTAGCGCTAGCGCAAGCAGGCTAACTGACGAGGAAAAGCGCAGCTGCTCTAAAAAAGGTAAGAAGGGCCGAATTCTCTTTGACTAACCTCAAATACCCAACGTCTAATGTAGGACCGAAAGAGCCAGCTCTCACCTTTAATGTTCATCGGTTGTCTTATCGGATGTACTTTCCTTCGCAGGATATTATCAGTTGGTAGTCAAGTTATGTTATGTTGACCTGCATTTGAAGCGAAGATGAGTGCAGTCACTGGCTGTGTCACAAAATCTAGTGAGCTGTCTATCTAGACAGCGTTTTTGGACATCATTGGTGAGGTACATGAGTTGAGCAGGCCATATAAAACTAAAGTCTTGATGCACAGGCCACTGCGTGACTTTTTATGGAGTTTTGTGAGCGTACAGAAGACAACACTGCGTTTATCCAATCAGGAAAAACTAGAGAAATTGTGTTTCAGCTAGATTGAAAGTAGAGACCGTTAAAAAATCAGTATCAGTTATAGTGTAAACATCTGCGGTTATAAGTAACAGGATGCTGCTAGGCTGAGTTTTAAACCCACCAAGTCATATTCATTAACTCTTATCTTATTTGAAACCGACAGATTGCATAAAACGATGTTTCTCTTTCATTTCCCGAAGAAAGTGTGAAAATGTAGTAAAACCCTTGAGCTGTTAATCATAGATAGTTTTAATCTAAAAGCATGGGTTTGTTTCAACCCAGGCTACCTCTTTTTTCCCTTTATCTGGTTCATCTAATAAAATCTGTCACTTGAAAGGCTCATTGATGTTTATTGCGTGTCCTATGCAAACATGTGCATGAGTCATAAATGATGTTAACAACTTTAGTGTCCCAGCCAGCCTCTCAGCATTTGGTGAGAGAGCAGCTTGTTCAGCAGCGAGCAGAGAAGAGTTCACACTCCTGATCTGAGCTCTGAGAGGAGTGTGAACTCTTCCTGCTTACTGGTGAACATGCTGCTCTGAGTGTCATGACAGCAGTGTGTCTCCGGTAAACAATACTGGGGTTTGGTGGGAGACAGTTGCATTGGAGTTGAATGCTTGGACTTTCATTTTTCAATGAATGGTCATAAATGTAGATGTGTAGATATAGATGCATGCTATTTTAATCTGCAATCTCTGCATGCTTCATGAAACCAACTGTAAAAAAAATAATAAAATAAAATAAATAAATAAAATAAAAAATAAATAAAAAGATGTTTACATACACCACCAGTCAAAAGTTTTTGATTTTTAATGTGTTTCAAAGAAGTCTTTTCTGCTCACCAAGCCTGCATTTACTTGATCCAAAGTACAGCAAAAACAGTACAATTTTAAATAACTTTTACTATTTAAAATAACAGCTTTCTATATGAATATATTTTAAAATGTAACTTATTCCTGTGATCAAAGCTAAATTTTCAGCATCATTACTCCATTTTCAGTGTCACATGATCCTTTAGAAATCATTCTAACATGCTGATTTTTCTTTAGGATTCTTTGATGAATAGAAAGATCCACAGATCAGCATTTATCTGAAATAAAAAGCTTTTGGAGGGAGAAATTATAGAAATGAATACTTTTGTTTATCAAGGATACTTTAAACTGATCAGAAGTGATGATACAGACATTTATAATGTTACAAAATATTTCTATTTCAGATAAATGCTTTTTAACCCAAAAAACCTGAAAAAAACCTACTCTGCTGTTTTCAACATACGAGTAATAAATGTTTTTTGAGCAGCAAATCAAAATATTAGAATGCTTTCTGATGGATAATGTGACTGGAGTAATGCTGCAAAAAATTCAGTTTTGAAATCACAGGAATAAATTACATTTTAAACTATATATGCAAATTGAAAACAGTTATTTTAAATAGTAAAAATATTTTAAAATGTATTTTACTGTTTTTGCTGTACTTGGGGTCAAATAAATGCAGGCTTGGTGAGCAGAAAAAACTTCTTCAAAAAAACATTAAAAGACTTACTGTTCAAAAACTTTTGGCTGGTAGTGTAATTGTAATAATATTTCACAATATTACTATTTTTGCTATATTTTTAATTGAATAAATGCACATTGGTTGACCATACAAGACTTTATAAATAATACAGATGTGTCCCTGGACCACAAAACCAAACCTAAGTAGCACAGCCAAAAATACATTGTATGGGTTACAATAAAATTATCAATGTTTCTTTTATGCCAAAAATCATTAGGATATTAATCCTTCAGAATGTAAAGATCATGTTTCATATATTTTTCAGATATTTATGGTATTTCCTACCATAAATATATAAAAACTTAATTTTTGATTGCTAAAAACTTCATTTGGACAAATATTTGAGTATTTTCAGTATTTTCAGTATTTTTCAGTATTTTTCAGTATTTTTAATATATATATAATTTTTTTTTTTTTTTTGCACCCTCAGATTCTAGATTTTCAAATAGTTGTATCTCGGACAAATATTTTCCTGTCCTAACACACCATACATCAATGGAAAACTTATTTATTTAGCTTTCAGGTTTAAAAATTACCCTTATAGCTGGTTTTGTGGTCCAGCATCACATATAAACAAACACTCTTAAGAAATTAAGAGCAATGAGTGGATGTTTTTCTTGTTAATATTGTGCAACCCTACAAAACAAAAAGCACAGATCTGATATGACTGATATATTGCCCTCCTTTACAAACATCATATGATTGTCCCCCTTTTCTACACAGGGAACTCCTTGAATATTTCAAGAACTCTTTCCTATTTATTTATTTATAAGCTTTCTAGTGACGGTATACTGTGCTATTAGCATTGATAACCTAGTAAATTACCTTGTTTAAGATGTGTTCTCAGTAATTGCTTCTTTGCTGGAACTAATGCTCCCTGTTAATTAGTCCCACATAAATGAAAGAGAGATACAGTGCAATGTAGTCGTAATCCCGTGGGATCGGTTTGTCATTTAGGAGGGAGGGGAAAGGGATGAATTGTTTCGCTCCTCCATCCTAATTTGAATCTAAATGTGCCTGAGGTTGTAGTGTTTTTACGCCCTCTTGAACATCCTCTTCTTGTTAAATACATGATTAAGGGCATGATCACAACAGCTGCAATCAGAAAAATATGATATAGCCTAGTTACATTACAGTCATGTGTTACATGACATCTGAAACATTCTTCTCTGCTTTTTCTCGTGAGAACTTTGTTTTTTAATACTTTCGTCATGAAACAAGAAACCAAAACAGTAAGGGCTTTTGATTTTTGAGTCATCTGTTGTCTGGTACAGTATAAAGGGTCTTGTAGGAGTGGGGCCGGATGGTCTGGTGTAGGTGGCAAATTAATGCAAACGTGGGCATTTTGGAACTCGGGCCTTACAGAGCTGGATTTTATCACAAATGAAAGAGGCATTTTAATGGCCCATCTTTTTTTTCCCAAAAGAAATGAAATAATCAGATATCCTCTGGCTTCTCGTGCCCTTCAGGGGTGTTGCGTAATTGCATTTCTAAGTGAACTGACACAGAGTTGTGTATTCGGCCGTCCGACGAGTGTTGCGGATGACCGTATTTTCCATACGCCTACTGTGCTTAGAGCTCGCCGTTGTGACACCGCAGATCTGCCGTCAGCTGTCTCGCAGAGATTGCCAAGAAAATTAACACAGCATTCTTCTAGATAAAAGACTCTGTTATAGTACGGACAAATGACGTGATGGTTATTCGGAAAAAAGTAATCTGTTTGGGATGATTCCCAGGAATTCATAGATGGGTAAACTGGTAAGACTGACAGCTGTTGTTGTGCACATGCACTTTACTCTGAGATACTGTATTCAAGTTGCGTTATGTAATCTATGCATGATGGCTCACGCTGACAAATTCGTATTTGAAACAAATTTCATTTTGTGAGGAGAGCTGTGATTTTTTTTTTTAGTGCTTAAGAATGATAAATGCATGATGAATGGACATAAGCAGGTGTTTTCTCCTCCTTGTTTTCGTTTTGGTGTTATCGACTAAGTTATCAACAGGTTTAATTTCTTTAATTACAAATCTTGACCTGTAGTCAAGCTGTAATGTATTTATTACTTGTCATGAATGTCAAATTTTTTTCAGTAAGCTCTTCCAGTTCTAGATGTCTCCTTTCCAGAAGGTTACCAGTTAGAAAGAGATAAAGCTACTGTTTTATTTGTTAAGAAACAGAATTCATAAAAAAAAAATGATGTGTATTATGATTGCAATTTTATTATTATAGAACAATGTACCCAATAAGCTATTTAACAGAGCTGCCAACACTCTGACGGAATTTAAAATCGTTAAATATACAGAAACAAGTGTAGTTATACATTGGCTACAATTTGATATTTTCCATTACTACACGACTAGTCAAAAGTTTTTGAACGGTAAGGGCCAGTTGCATAAAAGGTTTAGACTAGTCTTATAAAGTTAGCTCATTTTTTCTTGAAGACTGGTCATAGTTTTTTTTTTTAATTCAGTTACAGAAAAATGTAGATTAATCTGAGTTGAATACAAAAAATAAGACTGATTACCCTTTGGTTAACTGATAGTTGGTCAAACTAGTACTTAAGACACTGTCTTAACATAGAGGCTAAGTTTATGCAACTGGCCCCTGGTTTCACAGACAGGGCTTAGACTAAGCAAGGATTAGGCCATAGTTTAATTAGGCAAACATTTAAGCAATTTTTATAAACGTGCCTTAGAAAAAACATTGCTGGTGTGCATCTTGAGACAAAACAAAGGCACTAGCATGTTTTAAGATCAATCAGTGCAAGTTTTTTTCAGTTGAAACAGCTCAGACTTATATTTTAGTCTGGGACTAGGTTTAAGCCTTGTCTGTGAAACCAGGGGTTAGATTTTTAATGTTTTTTAAAAATAAGTTTCTTCTGCTCACCAATCCTGCATTCATTTGATCCAAAGTACAGCAAAAACTGTAAACATTTTGAAATATGTTTTCAATTTAAAATAGCAGTTTTCTATTTGAGTGTATTTTAAGTGTCATTTATTCCTGTGATTTCAGAGCTGAATTTTTAGCATGATCCTTCAGAAATCATTCTAATATTCTGAATCACCACTCAAAAAACATTTATTATTATGATGTTGAATACAGCTGAGTAGATTTTTTCTCAGATTTCTTTGATAAATAGAAAGTTCATAAGAACAGCATTTATCTAAAATAAAAATCTTTTGTAACATTATAAATGTCTTTAATGTCACTTAATCAATTTAAAGCATGCTTGCTAAGTAAAAGTATTCATTTATACCAAAGAAATAGAAAATAGAAAGCAATTATTTTAAATATTAAAAATGTTCACAATATTACGGTGTTTGCTGTATTTTAGTTAAAATAAATGCAGGCTTGGTGAGCAGAAGAGAATTCTTTAAAAACATTAAAACTCTTACTTTTCAAAAACTTTTGATTTGGTAGTGTATGTAGCATTTACTAAACCTACTTAGTTTGAAATAAAAGAATACTTAAAGGGTTGATTCACCCAAAAATGAAAATTGTGTCAGCGTTTACTCACCCTCATGTAGTTCCAAACATGTATGAGTTTCTTTCTTATGTTGAACATAAAAGAAGATATTTTGAAGAATGCTGGCATTGTTTTTTATACTGTGGAAGTCAATGGGGACCAACAGCTGTATGGTTCTTTAAAATGATTCAAAATATCTTCTTCAGTGTTCAGCATAAGAAACTACATACGTGTAGGTTTGGAATGACATCAGGGTGAGTAAATGACACAATTTTTATTTTTGGGTAAATTATTCCTTTATTCTTTCTAAAATGAGAGAAATCATTGCCTATTGTGAATTTCTACAGAATATAATTAATTTTTTTTTCTTCTGCAGAACAAAACGAATAGCCAAAACATTTAGCTTGCAATGTTAACAAAGCTGAATGATGTTGCACAGGGAATGTATGTCTTACCACAGCATAGTCGCATACACGCACACTTTGCAATCACCTTTTTTTTCCCCCCAGTATTGTCAATAATCATCCGTTAACTGACTTTGCAATCGACATTGGGTATTTTTGCCGTTGTATGATAATATCGTCATATTGCTCAGTGCTATGGGCCACCTTGTAGTTGAGCCCAGCTGTGTATATGCTGAAGTTTGCATTGGGTGCTGGTGTGAAGTACTGCAGTATAGGAAACTCAATCAGTGCACACAGGGAACAGAGTGCATTATTAATGCCTAGGCTGCGGGTTCTGTCCGACCCTGACCAATCATCTTCTTCTGTGCCCAACAGAGTGGCATTTCCCCCCCTATAATTCATCCCTGTGGCTTATGTTCTGATCTCATGCATGCTTGCATGATCTCTGCCGTCTGGTTCTTTCTCCATAGTCAAGACAAGGACATAAGATTACTCTCACTAATATCAGCATATGAGAGAGGGAGATTTACAAAGGACAGATAAAAGCAGACAGAACCGTTTCTCTCCCTAATGCAGTCAGCAGCTGCTGCCAACCTATAATCTGTCTGTCACTCTACATGATTTTTGTTTTTGTGTTGCTAATCATAAAAGATCTTGCACAACTCCTTGGATAAAAGCAAAGTCATAGCTGTTGTCTAACTAAGAGAAATTAAAAGTTTAATCTGGTTATGGTTTCAGGGTCGAAGGACACAGCGATGACCTAATTGGCTGGTTTGTTTCTTACCAGCTTGGCCTTAGCGACAAAACATTTTGTTTCCGTATGTGTGTCAGAACTCTGATCTATAAAGGTACCTTATCAGGTCTTATGGGAAGAATGAGTTTAGTGTTTTATGTTCTGTGGAGTTCATTTGCATTGCCATTAAAGGTGCTGTATGGAAAATGACTGATGTTGTTATGTTTGAGCTCATTTCTGTCTCCTACAGATATCTATTGATGAATCTGGTGCAATTTGAGAAATGCATCTTTTTTGTAATGGTAACTATTTGAGGGGCTTTTTTGTTCATTTTGGTGGCATTTTTGCAGACACGAATAAATCAACTCATCAGCTCACAATGTAAAGCATTACAATGTAATGAGATGCCAAGATAGAGATAGATACCAAGCCTTATATATCCTTTTAACCAGTCAAACATTTCTGTTAAATTTAGGATTGTATTGGACAATCAGGTGCTTAGATTAGTCAACACTGAAAACGCCAGTGCTTTTGTTGAGTGTGCATGCTCACGAATTCCCTCATCATAAACAACACAGTGCAGATACAATGTAAATAAAAGATTAATTTAGTAGCTGCAGTGATTATAACAGGAGTTTATGCATAACTTGTGCTAGACTTGGTTAACATCATGGACCGACATGTTTGTTTGTTAAGCCAGAATGTGACATACCCAAAATGAAACAAACTTTTTAAGTTGTATTGTTTTCTATGTCGATATTAAAGAAATAGTTCAACCAAAAATAAAAATTACTAGGTGTATATGACTCTCTCCTTCCAGACGAACACAGTCGGAGTTGCCACTTGGCAGAAACAACAATGTAATATAGCCATGGAAAATATAGCCATGGTCAATAACTAGGGCCCTATGATTTTCATGATGTTACATCTTTGTTAAATTACATTAAAATATTAAAAATATATTTCTGTCATCTTCAAGTTAAACCAAACTTTTATTTTGACGGTTTGCCGTTAATACCTGTAACTGACACTGGTTGTGGCTAGATTGGATACAACTGCAGCCGGGAGTTAACAATAAATTTTTCTCA
The DNA here is from genome assembly GCA_033026305.1 of Cirrhinus molitorella. Classification (NCBI taxonomy): domain Eukaryota; kingdom Metazoa; phylum Chordata; class Actinopteri; order Cypriniformes; family Cyprinidae; genus Cirrhinus; species Cirrhinus molitorella. The sequence goes on along the minus strand of CM065133.1, from coordinate 4,043,773 downwards.
AATGGAACAGTCAAATGAAAATGAAGTGATTCAGAGCAGTTCTGAAGATGTTGTTCATGTATTTATGTCCTCATTTATTGAGATGCCAGATGCTGAAATCACCGCGAGTATCACACATGCTTCAGTTTTTGTAGTAAGCAAAACAGGGCTTGCAAAATTTCAAAATCTCTGGTAGTCCTTCGGGTAGGTACTCTTCAGATTTGGGTAGCCCGAAAATAATGTAACTAGCCCAAATAAAAAAAGACCTTTTGTCTTTTTTATTTTTTTATAAATATATACAATCAGATAGCAGTCTAAATGTCAATCAAAAATATTTTCAATACACAAATATCAACAAAATATCAAAGATAGAATTTTTTTTTCACTTTTTACAGGGTATCTGCAGAATTTTTAAATATCAATTTTAAGGCAATTTATGACTCTTTTTAAGAGCTGCACAAGTAAAATGAATACAGTATGAGTGGGGTTGGACAATGTACAGTAACATATTAAGCCATAAAATTATGATTTACAGTTCAGATACAGGTTTTCACAGAAACCAAATGTCTTAAACAACAGTATTTCAGCCTTTATACCATTGAAAGGGATAAATCAAGTATATAATTTATTATATTAATTTAAAACGTACATATTACTGTCTTAATTGTTTAGATTTTTAGAAGGCACATTTTCACATTTGCAACTCTGTGTTTGCTGCATAAAAACATGGGTCGATATTTGCAATAATCTGACCATAAACAGCAGAAAAATTATTGGAAATGCAAATTCATATCCTGCCACGAGGTGGTTGCTTTAGCAGTGCTGAAATATTAGGGTTTCCCTAGAAACGGCTGTACACAAAGCAGCGCTGCGCTCATTAACGCTGTTTTATCAGGCATTGTAGTCGGTTCCCTTCAGATACATTCATAATGACGTCCGTGCCGCGTTTTGACTTTGAAACGGACAGCACGCATATTTATTCAGTGACATCATTGCCTTTTGAAGTTCAGTCCAACCCTATCGCGATTCTTGTCCTCCGTCCCAAACTGTTAAAATGATAATTAAGACATTTCTTATACTATTTAATGTATTGAAAACTTTTTATACAACTAAATTGAGGAGTATTTAAGGACCAGCAGGAGCCCTCTAATTTCAGATAGCCCGTCGGGCAGGCGGTGAAACATTTTGGTAGCCCGACTGGAAAACACAATGGCCCTGGGACGTCGAGCTAGCGTTTTTTGCGAGCCCTGCAAAACTGTGCGTCTGCGCCGTTTGTAAACACAGAGACATGCGGAACATCCAGGATTCATATTTAAATAGTCTTTTTGTGGCTTAATATTTACTCATACTAGTCCATATCATGATTTGATTAAATTTGATGACATACTATTGATTAATTCTTCCAAACGTTGACAAATTCTGTGACATTCCACGTTAAATAGAAAATTCTGTTTTTATGACTGGATTCCATGATTCTGTCTGCGTTTTACGCACCGTGGAAAACATAGAGCCCTAGTTATTGACAGTTTGAAATATTGATTAAAGTAATTGGGTAATTTTCCACGGCTCCATTACACTGTTGTTTCCACCAGTTGGAAACCCGGATTGTTGAAATATTATTGGGTAAACTTTAAGTGGGTGGAATCACAAAGACTAAAACTAAAACAGACATTCCAACATGGAATGCACATTTTCAGAGTAGAATAACTGGCTGTATCATTGTTTTTCTGAGAAATAAGTGTGTGAACTTGCCATGTTTCCTAAATATCTCCAAATGGTGTTTTTATGCTTTAGTGCAATCAGAACATTGCATACAGCACCTTTGATAAAGTAGAAGTAGTAGTAATAATAATAAAATGTAAAATAATATATATAAATACAAATGTTCCCGCTATATTTCCTGCATTCCAAAACAAAGGAAATGCCTATAATTTAGCTGTCTGATCTCACACTGATGTCACACCTCTTGCCTCTGCAAGTCTTAATCAACACTTCCTGATCTGTCACCTCTTTGGAAACAGATATACCTGTTTTCATTTGTCAGACCATGCTCTTCCCCATTCTTGTGCGTGTATGAACGGGAGTTTGACAAGAGAGATTTCCCCTCTAGGCAGTGATATGCTGTCCAGATCAGTCAGCGGGACTCTTGTCATCATTATTGGAATTTGCATGGCCCTATCTCTCTACCTCTCAGACCCTTACAATTAACCACTGTTTTTGCCACTTTACTTTTTGTATGTGAATATGAAGTTAATTGCCATTTTCATCATTGTCCTGTCCCAAATTATGTATTGCAGTCTTGCAATGGCTGCCATATGTGCGTCCACAAAGTTTTACATTTCAGTTCAGTGCTTACAAGCCATTGTGGCTTCACGGTGAACTACTACCCAACAGCCTGTGCATCACTGGGTCGCCAAAGTGTGGACTTGGAAGAGAACTGCAAAGGATTCGATTGACATTAAGCACAATGAGAATATAACTGATATACAGTAGTCAACATTTGAAGTGGATAAAAACCTTTCATCAAAGTCGTCCTTCCTAAAACCAAAACAATACCCGTTCTTGTCTTAGGACAACTTTGAACCTTTTTGATCCACTTCAAATGTTGACTACTATATAGCGATAATGCGTATGTCTGTCTAGTCTAGAACCCAAATCAATATTTTAAGCACCCAAAGTAGTCAGAAAATATGTATGAATACACTTCTTTTTTTATGTGTTCCACCACTGTTGTTCTGTGGTGTGTGTATTCTTTTCTTCAATTTGACTTGACTTTGGACAGTCTTTCCTCTGTTACTGCTTGGCTTCAGGCTCTAGCCCTTGGCCTTGCCAAAGAAAACAAGCCCCTCCTTGTCCTGGGAAAGTAGCTCTTTGTGTCTGTGTGTTCCGTTGGGTTTGTTATCACTCATAAAGGCTGTGTCTCACTGACTTAAAAGAAAAGTGTAAATGTAACTGTAAGTGAAAGACATGAATACTTACGTGTGAGAATATTTGGGGTCTCAGACGTGAAGTGTTTTGTAAATGTGCGCGTGTGTATTTATATACAGGAGGGTGTGAGAGAAATAGTTTTGAAGGTGAAGCTTGGTGAGTGTCTAGTTCTTTTTTTTTTTTTTTTGTGGTTGTTCTGGTGTAACAGGAAGTTAGATGAACTATTCGTATCTCGCGTGTGGCCTAAGAAGAGGAAGATTGGTTGTGAATGTGTGCGTGTGTGTCTGTCATTGTACTCAGCTGCTACTGCAAACCACCTTCTCTGATCATCTGTTTTAGGAAGTGATGTGTAATCGATTATTCTGATTCAACTAAGAAGTTAATGATTCACAATTTATTAATACCGTTTTATCAACTATGGGCCGATGTTAGTTGTAAATAATACTAGAGGTCGAGCAATGTATCTTTTTTTTTTTTTAATTGGCGGAACTATCGGTTATCGGCAAAAATCAGTTTTTCTGGGTTGTGTCTGCTGCTGAAGTGGCTGAGAAGGCTCCGCTGTCATCATACAGTATGAGAGCCATAGATATGTATGAGAAGAGCGGCCTCTAGAGGCAGAAATCACTGACAACACGTGCTGTTTGTTTACACAATTAAATTGTGAATTTAAAACATCAGCAACAAACTATGGTGCATGTTTTCATATTATTACTTAGTAAGCTCTTTGTTGACTAGATGTTGCATTAGTAGAGAAAGCACAGCAGTATGTTTGCTGTCAAGGCTGAGAGGAAACGAACACAGCTCTACCTCAAGAGGTTAAAACAATGTGACCAATACAGTCCAACCCAAATGTTGAATGTCACGATTGTTACAATCTATTTGCTTTAGTTTATATCCAGCTGATCACATTAATGCATTTGTTAGCCAGCAAGTTGCATATTTAAGGCTAGTGATGTGAGACAGCAAACTGTTCATTCGGCCAACAGAAATCCTTATGCATCACAAAGCACTGTCATTGAGGTTTACATTAAATACATTATATCTGTCCTAAATTGATGTAAATGTACATAAAGACTTCACCATGGGCTGGAATATTGTGTGTATTTGCGCTGTTGTTTTTAAACTGAACTTTAAACTCATCTGTGCCACTTATTGATCATTCTTGAAGTAAACTTATATCCATTTGGTGATTAGAATCAATTTGTAGTATTAACTAAGATTAATAAAAGCTGTAGAATGTAAGTATTGTCCCTTGTTGGCATGTTAATTTCAATTTCAGTTTTCAATTCTTTTACAAAGTATGGTTCAGTCCCTTTTTTAAATAGTAGACCACTGTTTTAGTTTCTATTCAGTATCCATTTTAAAAACTATCAGTCGATTAATCCATATCGGCCAGTGTGGTTCAACCCATCTATCAGTATCGGTAAAATCCAATATCAGTCAATCTCTAAATAATACTTCTTGTGCACAAAGAAAACAAAAAAATGACTTAATTCAACAATTTCTTCTCTTCCATGGCACAGAAAGTATTCTTGTAGCTTCATAACATTTTGGTTGAAACACTGATGTCACATTTTAATGATGTCCTTAGTACCTTTCTGGGTCCTGAACGTGTCAGTTGCAATGCTGTCTATGCAGGGTCAGAGAGCTCTGGGATTTCATAAAAATACCTTAATTTGTGTTCTGAAGATGAATGAAGGGCTGATGGGTTTTGAGCGACATGAGGGTGAGTAAGAGGGATGTAGTGGGAAAGCATATCTTATAGAAGTTCGAATAGTGTTTTACCAGTCGACTGCGTAGATGTATATATGTGAGTGTCTCTGTGTGGAGATTCTCCATGAGCCAATTTCACATCATGGGTTTTAAAAGACAGACAGAGAGAAAAGCACAAGTTGTTCCTCTTGGGTTTGCTGTGTGGTCTGTGTTTGGCTCTTTAGATGTGCAGTGTAAATGCGCGCATTTATCCGCCCCTGTGATTGAGCCGCAGTGTCATTGAGCGCCGCAGGAGCCCTGAGTAGTAATTATAGCTAATGAGACCCAGGTAGTCTGCCTAACACTTAACACTCCTATAAATAAGTCTTTGGCAGCCTGTGTGGTTTTTGTTTTAGCTCTGGTGGACCTTTCTGCACTTGTGTGTAGGGGACAGCATGCAACTGAGTTTATATAACCACCGTTTGGATGAATGGAGGGATGGCGGGAGGTAATCTGTAGCTTACCGCCTAGGAAGAGTCCTGCATTCCTGGCTCAGGTTCAGTCAGATTCCATCAGACCTAGTTTACCCTCAAGCGTACATTTTAGATGTTTGAGAAGGAAATGCGTGAACTTCAGTTTTCACATGTCTAGGATTTCTGTACTGTACTTTTCATGTAGTACATGTTTTTGTTGACATTTGGCCTAGTGAGTTTGTTTCTGATCCCTTGAATGATTTTTTTTTTTCTGCTCATTTGCTGCCTAATGAACGCATGCGACTTTGTTCTTATTTTTTCCTCAGATTGACGTGACCCGACCTCGCTGACCTGCCACTCAGTTTGACACAACCCCTCCACCCAAGCTCTATGGCCCTCGGGTATGCCTGCCACACCTCTTCTTCTGCTTTTATCTACTGATAGTATATTTTGTGTACTCGCCCTGCTATTAACCTTGTCTTTCACATTAAAGGGATAGCTCTCGCAAAAGAATTGTGTTAATTTACCAGCCTCATGTTGTTCCAAACTCATAAGAAACATAAATTAAAGGGATGGTTCACCTAAAAATAAAATCCAGTTTTTAATGACTTGTTTCATTGCAAACCTGTAAGACCTACATTCATCTTCGGAACACAAATAAAGATATTTTAGATGAAAACCGAGAGCTTTCTATCCATGCGTAGATGGCAACTACCACATTCAAGCTCCTGAAAGGTAGTAAGGACATCATTAAAATAGTCCATGTCCACATCAGTGGTTCAACCGTAATGTTATGAAGCTACGAGAATACTATTTGTGCTCAGAAAGCTCTCGGATTTAATTAATAATATCCTAATTTGTGCTCCGAAGATGAAAGACGGTAATTGAGTAATTAAAGACTGAATTAACATTTTTGGGTGAACTATACCTTTAATATTCTTTTTAATAAAACCAGAGATGTTTTGTAAAAAAGTTATAAAGGGTGTCAGAAATGGGGATGTAACGATATCAGAATCTCACAATACGATAATATCGCAATATGAAGTCCATGATACGATATTTAAAAAAAAAAGACAAATCAATTAAATGAATATTAAAATAAAATTAAAATTTTGTATGTTTTAAAGTAAATTATTCTATCTAATGCACTTTGAGAGTTAAAAATTAAGAGCTCCAACCCATGTTTTTAACTAAGAAAAGTCAGAAAAAAGTCAGTGAATTGACTTGTACCTGAACTTTAAAGGGGACTCAACCCTCTTTTTATTTGTGGCATACTGTCACAGTCTAAATTATGTTCACACAGTTGTATTAGGAAGCCAAACAAATTAGAATATAATAATAATAATAATAATAATAATAAAAACAATGACGGTAATGGTCATATATTGTAAAACAATTTTACTGTAAAACAAATGAAAATTAATATTTCCTTTATACTACAGTAGGGAAATTACAATAATTAATTGTCCTAATTTCGGTACTTTAAAGAGATGCTTTGTATTTGAACTGCAGTAACGTTACCCATTTAAATCACTAGCTGTCGGCAATTTATACTGCACTTTTAAGCTTTTATTTTGACTGAAATTGCAGTAGAGCTTTTATTTTGAAGAAACTCCAGCTTCAGTGAAAACAGCCTCACAAAAAGCGTGTCTCACTACAAATCTAGTGAAATGCTGTAATCATCTGTCGCAAACATAAAGCATAACTGGAGGCTTTTAGCACATGCAATAAATGCACAGAACATGCAATAAACGAGTTTACTCCATTCACTGTAAACGGAGCCATTTTGAGGCACAGAAAACACCAGATCACAAGCTGATCGCCTGAATGAAATGTGTGCTTTGCTTTGAAACATGCAGCGTTTAAAGACCTTTTATGTTAAATTAAGAAATTTAAATATTTTTTTAAAAACTACATTTTTTTGCCCGGAAGACTTATTGTTTCATATCATCATGTGACCACGATAATATCAATGTAGTTTTGCTATCGCGACATCACAATATTGATAATGTTACATCCCTAGTCATAAGACATATCCATATGAATTGAGCCTTGTGAAGAGATGCTATTGCATTGTATGATAAACAATTTAATTTAGATTTGTCAAGATCCATAAACATATGGTAAGCATGTGCATTAGATGCTAGAACAAACCTCACTGGTTTTCGGGGAGCATGTGAACCAGTCTGGGTTTGGAGGAACATGATGGTACATAAATAATGACAATTTAAATTTTTGGGTGAACTATTTCTTTCATTCTAAAACTAATCCATATCATGCCAGTGTATGATTCAATAGCATTGTTTGAAACTGGATATGTGGATGGTTTCATGCTGGGAGTTTTTGCGGACAGTGGGTTGAGCAGAATCATGTTGAGTGAAGTCAAAATTGCAGGATGACGGTTACATCATAGTGCTTTACGGATTGCTTCATCAAAAACACAATTGTCTGAGTCTGTGCAGATGGTCTTGCTGTTGTGTTAAGAGCAGGAAGAAAATTCCTTTGGGAAGTCTGAATAATCAAAGGACAGTAGCCACAGTGCAGCGGTTCTGTGGTCATCATTAGTCAGATGTGAGTCACCACCTAACAGGCACAGTCATTGATGGTCATAGCCTGGAGGTTGAGATTTAGGTTCCTCAACATGATGGTCTGCAGGGTTTGACCCTAGGTAGTGACAACCCCTGGGCTGAAGTTGATGAGATCCCTCACTTCCATTTTATTTTATTTTACATTGAGCCCCCAAAAATTTTGTAAATTTACTACCGCAAATATATCAACTTAATTTGTCATAAGTATTATGCATTGCTATGAACTTAATTTGGACCACTTTAAAGTTGATTTTTGTCAAAAAAAAAAAAAAAAAAAAAAAAAAAATATATATATATATATATATATATATATATATAATAATTTTTGCACCTTGAGATTCCAGATTTTTAAATGGTTAAATCTCAGACAAATATTGTCCTATCCTAACAAACAATACATTAATGGAAAGCTTATTTATTCAGCTTTTTATTTATTCAGCAATTTAAAAAAGATTGACCCTTATGACTGTTTTGGTGGTCCAGGGTCACAAATGGCTTATTTACAGTTATCTTTGCATTCTAGATCAGTACAATTAAAATCAGTTTGTTGCAAGATCTACAGAAACTAGAGAGATTTCTCATCACTGTCGAAACTGTGTGGGATGTTTCTCCAACAGATTAGCCCTGAGTCAGCCAGTGAGGTGAATGAGGTGAGTTTATTTAGCGCTGAATAAAGACCCTGTGAGGAACAAGCTGTGTGTGAGAGAACAGCGAGTAACGGCTTCCTGTCAGTTGGTCGGACTTCTGTTGATCGTGTGAAAGCCATGTTAGACTAATGATTGACTGTTATGCATCATGTGGTTCAAAGACGTTTGTCTTGCGTGTAATGTATATTTCCTAGCTCGAGTAGTTCAGTTAATCTGCCGTAAATCACTTTCGGGTTAAGGGGATGTACCGGTCTAACAAGTTCGATCCTTGACCTCTTATATGTGTTTCTCACATTCTCGGCTGATGACGGCTCAGGCCTTTTGGAAAAACAAAACCGTGTCAATCAACCCCAAAACCAATGAGACCATGAACAGAGCAGCAGGTGAACAAGAAGAGACAGTGAGGGTGTAAATAAAACGCAAACAGAAAGGATCGTTAGATTACATTTTGTGGCCGCTGAAAACGGCATCCTGTGCAAGACAGGAAACATGAATCAGGAACAATCTGCAATGACACAGTTTCACGAAAAGCCTGTTTCCTAAAAAAAGAGATGGCGAGAAGAGATGCGTTCATACAATAGCAGGACCTGATGTGGTGCCGCTCTAGTGTAGATCGTAGATCGCTGAATCATTCATATCTTCATGCTGCCTGAAGACTGATCCTGAACCAATCGGTGTCTAGAAAGATGCTCTGCATTGACACACTCTGACGCTGAAGCACTGATTCGGGAACAGTTTCGTCTTCAGTTTACTGTGCAAGCTGGTTTTCCTGTTTTGCCCATGTGGGTCTTTGTGTTGCTGTATGAGAGTCGTGTTGAGCATTGTTTCTGCTGCTTCCCCTCTGACATTCCTGCGTTGATTTGAATCTAGGGGCCTACCCCTCTTTCTCTATTGTTTCCCCTCTCCATCATGCTCTGCTGGATTGCAGCCACCCTTAGGGCCGGAACATGCACATTGGCTGCACTGAGACGGCCGTCGCTGCTGACATGAGCCACCAGTGGAAACCGTCTTATTTAAAGGGGTCATCGGATGCGAAGTTCACTTTTGCATATTGTTCGAACATAAATGTGTGTTGGCAGTGTGTGTACACATCTACCCTATAATGATAAAAATTCACCCCGTGTTTTTTTTTTTTCATCTGGAAAAATAATTTCCATTTATTCAAATCAAGCCATTCTCAGCTTCTTTTCACACGATGGATTGATTGACACAGCCGTCTTACCGTAGACCCACCCCATGGATCCCCATTGTTTCGATGCCGGAACAGGGACGTAGACAAGAATGGCTCCTAAAGCGATTGAGGTGTTCTGTTGGTGGATGTAATAATGAACGTAGTAGTCCTCATTTACTCTCGACATCTGAGCCTTTGGATGGATGTCTTTTTTTTTTTTTGAATCTACATAAATGTGTTCGCACGGATCATCTGTGATCCTGTTTCACTTACAAGCAAAAATTATTGTTTTTTTAATTTTTTATCTTTACAATCGCTTTTCATAATAACGTGCAAGTTTCGCAGCTAAACGTGCTTAAAGTAAACAATGGCTTGTCACTCCACAGAGAGAAGAGAGGGGCGGGGTGAGCAGAGCTTATTTGCATTGAAAGGAACATGCAATAAAAGGAGTTGATTTTTTTGCAGAGCTGATTTTGACAAGGTAAAAGGGTGTTTTTTGTACACTACTATTGAGAATTTTTAACAAGTATATTATAGACTTTTCATTAAGATCCTAAAGAATCATATCAACTTGTGGAAAATGGGCATCTGATGACCCCTTTAAAGGATTAGTTTACTACTAGAATTAAAATTTCCTGATAATTTACTCACCCCCATGTCATCCAAGATGGTTCTTTCTTTCTGTATTTCTTTCTTCAGGTCAAAAAGAAATTAAGGTTTGTGAGGAAAACATTCCAGGATTTTTCTTCATTTAGTGGACTTCAGTGGTGGCCAACAGGTTGAAAGTCCAAATTATTCCATTGCAGCTTCAAAGGGCTCTTCATTGTCTATAAAAATAATAAAAATGTATGTACTTTAACTATAACTACTAGCGGGTCTTTGCGCATTACCGCTTTTGTAAACACTGGGTCGATACTTCTGCCTATGTCACACATGATCTTTCCAACATGACCAGTAGCATTTGTGTATTATTCAGTATACAATGTATATAAATTATATTTTTTAATTTTTAGAAAATGACCAATTGTTTCACTAGATAAAACCCTTATTCCTCGGCTGGGATTTTTTAGAATGAGGGCGTTGGTAAGCGATTACAGTTTTTAATCTAATTAATTACATGATGTGACGATTAATTAATCAAATTAATCACAAATTAATAGCACATTAAATTTTGCTGAGAAATTACTCCCAAAAGATAATTTAAAGTCATTGTGTAAAGCTTCAAACAGACAAAAAGTAGCTTCAGCAAGAAATATTGCTAAAATGTAGTACATATACTCTTTTGGACCAAGGCAAGTGCGTTTCCTTGGTGCATTAATACAAATAAGTGCATTATTTTTTTTGATTAATTAATGTAATTAATTAATCTAATTAACACAGTAAATTACCAGCCCTATTTAGAACACTTTGAAACTGCAATTTGAACTTTCAACCCGATGGGCACCATTGAAGTCCACTATATGGAGAAAAATCCTGGAATGTTTTCTTTAAAAACTTAATTTTTTTTTCTTCTGAAAAAAGAAAAAACATTAACATTTTGGATGACATAGTAGTAAGTAAAATTTTCACTCAAAAATGTAAACTCTCATCATTTACGCACCCTCATGCCATTCTAGATATATGACTTTTTTTCTGTTAAACACGAAAGGAGATTTTTAGAAAAATAATTTATCTCTGGGTGACGCTTCAAAAGCCATGCAACACGAACATGACAGTAATGAATTGGTGGATGAATCAATGTCTTCTGAAGCGAAACAGCAGGTATGTGTGGCAGTACGTTATGAATATCAGCCATAGACTGTAAAAACAAAAAAGATGGATGATGTGTCTTCACTTGGTTCCACTGTAGAAGCCAAAATGTTGCAGATATGGTCATTGTCAGTTTGCGCCAATGACGTCATTTGGAGCCTCTTGTTTACACAGAGTGTGTAGATTTTATGACCTATACTGCAATCGGCCACTAGGGTCAGTCAAAATAGCTTTACTTTTGAGGATGTTTGCGGCACACTTGACGTCAGCATGTTGTGAAGTGTGATGTTAGCGCTTTGTGAAAATCATGTATGAGAAGTGATGCAGATGCACAGAGGACCGTCACTTCTCATGCAAGTTACTTTCACAATGGGCTTACATCATGCTTTATTGTTTATGGCTTAAAAAGTGTTGTTTTTCTCACACACATCTATAGTTTCACTTCAGAAGACATTTGATTCAATAACTAGGGTCATATGTATGCATTGGCATTTTGCATGGTTTTTTGAAGCGTCAGATTTGTGGGTCCAATCTACTTGCAGTTTATCCAGTGATGGATAAGTTTTCTAAAAAGCTCTGTTTGTGTTGTTAACTCCTTAATTTAACAGCTTAATTAAATCATGACAAACTATATATCGTTGGAAAGGTCTAAGATTTCTTTTTTTTTTTCTTTTTTTTGTGTTACAAATTATTTAGGAAAAATAATAGATTAATTAATGACAAGAGTGCACCTCATAAATCTACTTCATAACAGTGTTTTGACCTTTGTCACAAAAATACTTTCTTTGTTGCCTTTTTCCCTGTCATGTCAAAATTCATCCTTTGAAAACTATTTTAAAATCAGACATTGCTCTATGATGGAAAATGTACAAAATGGAAATATATCAAAATCATATCACAAAATGTTCAGGAATTGTAAAAAAATTAAATACTGCATTAAATACTGCATTTTCACATCTGTGTTCAAAAATGGGAGTGACAATTAAGGGTTAAAAGAAAGAAAGTCACTCTTTGACAGTATGAGGGTGAGTGAATGATAGATGAATTTTCATTTTTGAAACTTTATAATGTTCATAAAAACTGTTTTCTTGTGAATTCTGGTGGTGAAGACATTTCATAAAAAAGGCCTTTTTAGAAAAAATATAGTATCTGTTTATTTACTAGCTAGCTTTGGGTGTATTGTTTATTGTATATTTGTCATATCTATTCTTGCTATTCACCTGGGATTTTTTTGAAGAGCAGTGGTAAATATGACCATATCTTCTGTTTTCTGCTTTGTTGCAGTTCTTTAGTGCATTTCAGTGTACTAAATTTGTTGATCAGATTGGGGCCACTAGCACATTATGGCTTTAGATCATCTATTGATAGGTGACCCACATTCATCAGTTTATCTTTTGACCTGTTGTCTTCTCTGCCCTTGTCCGAATAGTCCCGTCAGTTTTTACAGTCCTCTTGTGCCATTTGGGACTGGGTCTTCATCACTGACTGTATCATCACTATAAATGTAGGCCGCTCTGACTGAACTTGTTTTTATGTAACCTCCGACAGACCTTTGACATGGTTTCTCTTGCAAACAGGACTTTGATTGTAGTTGATGTCATGGTCAAAGGTCCTGCTTTGTATTGTTTCATCATCAAAGTTGGCAGCGTTTTTCCATCATCCGATATGAGGAGTTTTGTGCTTGTGTGTCTGTGGCAGAGGCGTGTTATGAAGTAATCGGTGAGTTAGTAACTTTCCAAAGAAATCTTATTCTTGCATGTCACCGTTTGGGAGCAGATATGTTATCACCTGTTTGGGTTTATGTCCTGTCATCCAGTAAGGTGTTTTATCAAATGTTTGATGTTTATTTTCACATTTTTGTTGTTAAAATCATGTTTAAAAGTGTGCTTTGGTAGACTTTTTTTCTCATTCTTAGGCTTATTTCATAGCTATTTTCTTCTCTTTATCACAATAATATACATGCTCATACATGGCATTTGTGTGTGATAAAAAAACAAAACAATATTTGTTTTACCCTGTCCTGAGTTTTACTGGCATTGCTTTTGGCTACCCCTAGAGGGCAGACTTGTAAAGAGATTTGAGCGATATATATATATACACACACACACACACACACACACACACACACACACACACACACACACACACACACACACACAGAGTTGGCTCAGTCTGAACTTATTCTTCTCATTCTCATGCTGCTTAAAGCTTATGTAACACTATTAATTTGTTGGTCACTAGATATCAAAGGGCCTTTTTGCCAGAAATGGGTAACCCTTGGCAATAACATAAAAAAAAAAACATTAAGAGATTATTTTGAGCCACTAATAACAACCTATGCGCATATGTTTTGTCTGCTCACTCACACGTTAAGGAACTGAAAGATTACATGACTTGCCTGACATGTTCACACGGAGCTTAAGGGTGTGAGCGTTTCCTGTGAATCATTTGCACACATTTTTCTGTTCTGTCTCTCTCGGTGTGAGATATGAGTCTTATGAACAAATGAGGTTATATCAGGCAACAGTAGGAACAGAAATTTCTGTATGGTGTTGAGGTCATTTCCTTCTTCTAGAGCTCCTGTCTGGCCTCCTGGTGGCACTGTGGAAGTTTTGTATTGTATGAGGCACTTATATATATATAGCCATAACACTGACCCTTCAGAAGAGCTTTTACAAAACTTTCACAGTTTGAACTAATTACATAATACATACTCTACTGTTCAATACTTTGGGGTTATATTTTAAATGTGTTTATATATGTGTATTGTCATTTGATACTAGAGGTAGACACGATTAACTGGTAGAAATTTGTCAACTAATACAGATTTTGGACTGTTGTCCCTATTGCTGTTACACGCTCACGTGATGTTGCTGTGCTACGTGGTTACGAAAATGTATTTGCATGCATTTTTAATTGCAGTTTAAAAAAAGTGATTTTAAGTCATTGAAATGCAATAAGCAGCAAAAGAACTAATTTTGCTGTCTGAGGGACTGTTTCTGAGTGCTGTCAGAAAGGCGCTCGCATGTGAAGACGGTGCTCATAGAGCATAAAAGCATTGAACCAAGTTATTTTTGGCCAATTAATAGGCCTGGAATGGTTAAATACACACACTTGTAGGTTTCAGAATGTTCGTCTTTGCAAGGATCCTTGTAAACACAGTAATTTAGGTCATAAGTAAAAGCAAACAGCTGAGAAACTAAATACATGTAACAGTATAATGTATCCAGGCAGCTCTTAAAGTGACAGCAGTTTTATATTCCTGCTGTCTGTCATTCATGTTAATCAAACAACAAAAGAGAGAAAATCTCTCACTGCTCTTGACTGTATCACGTTTGTAACTTTAATAAGAAGAAATAAATATTTACACAATTTTTACATTTATTTACTTTATACAATGGATGTAGCATTTCTTATTCAATGGTTCCACTGTTTTTTTTTTTGTCCTATTGCTTGAAATTAGTGTCTTATTTAATCACTCACTATTTATTGTCTTCGATGAGCTTGTTGATTTTTTTGTTGTCGTTTTAATTTAGGCTAGTTTTTTGTGACATTGACACTGGTGACAAAAATTATGAAATTTCTATGCTATCCAAAAAAAAAAAAGTTTATATCATAAAGACCTTTTTTAAAAGCAAAAATAACTATATTTTGATATATGTGACCCTGAACCACAAAACCAGTCTAAAGTAGCAATAAACACAGTCTTAGGTATGTATATTTGTAGCAATAGCCAAAAATACATTGTATGGGTCAAAATGATTGATTTTTCTTTTATGCCAAAAATCATTAGTATATTAAGTAAAGATCATGTTTCGTTGTTTTGTGAAGATATTTTGTAAATTTCCTATTGTAAATATATCCAAACTTAATTTTTGATTAGTAATATGCATTGATAACTTAATTTGGACCAGGGTCACATATTGTTAAAATTACTCCTATCATGATACGATTTAGGTCGCACTGCTCACCCCTATTTGTTACCATAACTTTTTTAAAGGTTGCAGTTGTAAATGTTATTCAAACTACTGTTGTTTTTCGTATTAGGCATCATTTATAACTCCATACTCTTCCAAAGAGGCAGTATATTAAATGGAGGTTCAGGTAGTATGAGTTAGTGTCATTATTACAATGTCCATTGTCAGCGAAAGCAGTCTGCTCATTTGAATATGTTACAGTGAGTCAGCAGAAGGCCTGCCATATGCAAAATGCATCCCCACATTACCATTGATTTACCTCAGGACACCTCACATTTGCCCAACCAACTAGAAAACTCAAATATTTCTCTTGTACCCCTATATAAATGCTTTTTATTTGTCCCGATACCTTTTGTGAGCGTGTTTGTGCTTTTACCAGCATATCAGCCTGCTCTAAGCAGATCAAACATGCCTCATATACTAGTTCACCCACTGCCCTGCCGTGTAAACTGGAAGTGAAAGTATTAGTACGAGTGTGTGTGGGTGTGAGACATTTTGACTGTTTGACAGCATGCCTTCTGAGCTACTTTTTTTTTTTTTTTTTTTATATATAGGGAAATGCGTAAGGGAAGTTATAGATAGAATTGTGTATGTGTGAGGGGAAACATAAGGGGGGATGTGAAGAGCAGCTCTAGTTTTAAACCTGATAAAACTTTTATCAGAGAGCAGCAGCACGCTGAAGACGCCACGCCTTCTTACTTTTTGTTATGCACTCGTCAGCCTTTGCAGGCGGATGAGTCTTCCTCCCTCCCTCCCTTTAGAAAGGAGAAACGTCTGGGCGTGGTTGGTAGCAGCTGTGTTTTGATTGGACGCTCTCCAAGGCGTACTTTATCTCCAGTTGGACACATCCTTGCTCCGCCCAGATAACACACTCGAGCCGAACGGCTCCGCCTACTGTTGTCAAATCATCACATCAAAGTGTTCAGTCCATCCTGCATGAACAGACAGGTAGTAAGGTTGGTCTCTCACTGTGTGAAAGCTTAAGTGAACTTTAGGTTACGCTTTACGAAGTACTCACAGCTGGCCTGTGGCATGTGGAATACGGGCAGGTGGAAGAACGCAGCGGCTGGATCTACAGGTGCTCGCTTGTACCTCATTCCAACGTTTGTCATCTTGGATCTAGCGTCGACAACTTCTGCATTGCAACGAGAGATCGTATCCACTTGACGCTGTTTTGAACTGACACGGCAAAGAGGAACCTGTGGTGACATCCAAGTTTGACAAGCTGCGGTTTTCCTTGGGTGGAGAAGTCGATCTGCGGTCGTCTGTCCAGTCACAGGCGGCCTGATTGCTCAGAGGTGATGGTGGGTGGCAGGGCCGTCACTGTGCGCCCGCACAGGCGCCTGGAGTGAAAGTGTCACAGTGCAAACATGGAATTCCTCAAGAGCCTCGTTCCCACGGTCATCTCCGGGGACGGCGGGTTGCCGGCGACGGACGCGGGGGGAGTCTGGCCGCGGGAGACCGGCCCCCGCTTGCTGAGGATGAAGAGGCTGGTTTCACAGAGCAATGAAGAGGAGCAAGACGGATCCAGTCTGACCAGCCGGCCGGCTGTTCGCCTTCAACGACATCGTGCCAAAGGTACCTTAAGAAAAGAGGAAGGGATTGGTGTTTAAACATGATTTTAACTGTGTTTTGCGGAGAGGACTGTTTGATTAGGAGGTGTGTGTGCAAGGTGTGTGTTTGCACCGTTTTTGTTTATAGTTTGGCTGTGATGCAAGATAAATCGCAGACAAGAGGGAACAAGTGAATACTTTGTGTAACCGAACTGTTTGCAGTCTTTAAGTTGGTCATCAGTGAGAATTAATCAAACATAAGAGAGTTGTTATAAAACCAGGAAGTGTGACACATTACACTACATGTGTTATATAACAAACTTTGTCTCCCCATCTTTCTGGACGTTTTTTTTTTTTTTGTATCCGGGGAGAAGTATGTAGATTTCATGAGTGAAATAATCTAATCACTGCTACTGAACCACGTTATACTTATACACAATACTCAATGTAATATTAAACCATTCGGTACAACATCCACAGTTCAGTACCGCTTGTGAATTGTGCTTTTTTGGTTTTGCACTTAATAATTTCCTTGTTTTAATTCTCTCGGAATTTGCTGTGTGTGCTGATGACTTCATGTGCTCAGATGAGTAAATGCTTCCCTGCTTATATGTGAATAAGCAACACACACAGAGCATCTTCCCTTCTAATGACATAAGTCTTTCTAAACCTGTTCTCCAACAAAAGAGTTGTAACTTAATTCACAACGTCAGTCGAGTGTTTGAAATAACTTCCTTATGTGATCTGATGTAGCTTCGTATCACAGAATGAGGCAGACAATATATTCTGTACTCATATTCTACGTATATCGATTAGCAGTGTCTTACAAATATACTTAATCATTATGAAAATACACAAGATTGCTTGAAAAACACGGATAAGCAATATATTATTTCAGATGAGTGTTTATCGTCCTTACATTTCATCATTCAAAATGTTTAACGTTATATCTTGTTTTTATTGATTTACAGTGATGGTGTTGCTTTCATTCATATTAGAGACAGGGTTGCCATGTTTCCACAACAAAACCTGCCCAATTGCTTCTCAAAACTAGCTCAAAAGTAGCCCAGTCGCATTTCGAGGGGGGAATCTCATTCCAGGGGGTAAAATACACGTTTTGTGGTGGGGTTCCTCTGGTAAATGTAGCATTCCAGGGGCTAAATAGTACGTTATTGGGGTCGCTTCAACTCGCGGACATGGCATAACAACCCACGGCATCAGTATGAAGTAGCCCAATTCCGCGGGAAAAGAGATTTCCTAGCTGGAAAGGAACTTCATCAGTGTTACTTCTTTGACGCATATGTGGATTTTCTGCACGAGGGCGCCCTCTGGCGTCCAGCATGAATGAAACCCATCATAATTTGCGTAAAAAAAATAAAAAATACCTCTCTCAAATGAAACATTAAGCAGACATAATAATCAATGCTTTTTCCAGCATACAGAGGTTTACAGGAGTATTTTGTTGTTAATTTATTGCAAAAAAACACACTGATGTTGCAAGCTATCAGAACCGAACCAAAAATCGTGGTTAAAAACCGAGGTACATATTGAGCTGTGGACTAAATGTATTGTTGCATGCTTAGTTCCCACAGGTCCTTGAAATTTTTTAAAGTTTGTGAATCTGAAAAAAATAAAATAAAAATCAAGGCCCTGAAAAGTGTTTGAAAATAAACACGCATAGTTACAGGTCCTTGAAAGTGCTTGAATTTATTTTGTGCAAAAAGTTTTCTGGAAAAAATTCCATATTATTCCCTCCGGTCCGCTAATGTTATTTCGCCAACACTTTGTGGCCTATGCATACTAGCTTGCACGATTTACATTAATTATGCACATTACACGTTATGTTAAGTGTTTCCAACATGAGGTACTTTGTATTGTACGTTGCTATTATGTTCGCATGTGCACAAAACTACTATGATGGTACCTCAATGTTTTACAGGCACACCGTGAAACATTGCAAAAATAGTCTGAAACCGCTGATGCCTGGAAAATGCAAGTTTCAAGATATTTGGCTCACCAAAGAAGAAAACTTAAAAGCATATTTGTATTATCTTAAAAATTCTGGTTACATAAGCCTAAGGTCTTTTCAATAAAATCAATGCAAAAGTTAATATCAGATCATTTTAGAATACAGTATAGGATGTACCGAATATTCTTTAGTTTTATGCAAAACAGAAAAAAGACAAATAGAATATCAGATCTCTGTCTGTCATAGTTGTTTGATGCAATGTATCTTAAAAGGTAACATGATGTAACCTTGCTCTCACTTGAAATGTGTCCCCACATTAAGCCCTTGAATTTGAGGGTGTTGGACCTGGAAAGTCCTTGAAAGGTTCTTGAATTTGAAGTTAACCAATGTGTGGGATCAATGAATGATGTATTTGTCAAAGTGAGTTATTGTTAGCATTTCTATTTCCAACCTATGACAGCAAGACTCAAAATAATGTGTTACACATCATATACGAGAGGTTTTAACACTTACGCTAGGTTAAAAGTGTATGTAGACTAGAGACGATGCTTTTCAGATCAAAATTGCTCAACCTTGTTATGAATTATTTATTGGCACACATTTAAAGAAATAATGACTAATCTTTTAGCAAATGTGACTGTCCCACTGAATCCCTTTCCACTAACCACAATGTCACATTTTTTTTTTTAATTTGACATTTACACATCATCTGAAAAAGCTGAATAAATTAACTTATTTGGCTGAGATATTGAAAATCTGGAATCTGAGGGTGCAAAAAAAATCTAAATATTGAGAAAATTGCCTTTAAACATATCCAAATGAAGTTTTCAGCAATGCATATTACTGATCAAAAATTGACTTTTTTGAAGATTAAAACATGATCTTTGCCTAATATCCCAATGATTTTTGGCATAAAAGAAAAAACTATAATTTTGACCCATACAATGGATTTTTATATAATTTTTTTCAAGAGTGGTTTTGTGGTCAAGGGTCACATATAGATCACTTCATTCAGTGGTTACACCTTAAGTTTTTCCTGTCACATGTCCAGTTTAATTTAGAAATCTGTCAGATTATGAATAAACATAAAAATACTTACATACATACTTAAAAAAAAAAAAAAAAAAAAAATACATAAAAAATAAATAAATAAATAAATAAATAGATCAAGGTTGACCCCGGGTGCCTGTGTGAAAGTTATAGAAGTCTCTGTTTTGTGAAGAGAGACTGATTGTTAGGTTATCCTGCGGCTCTGCGTTTTATCAGGCAATACAGTGTTTGTTGACACACTCATAACTTGGCTGCTGAAAGCAGATGAATGCGTTTGTGACCATAAATGTATTGAAGCTCCCCGACAGGGTCATGTGGGGATAAATGAGGATCTTTGTGTGTCATTCACGGCTGATCCAAGTACGACCACTCGTCTTGGTATGTCAGCTCCTTGGCTACAGGAAAACAGTGTGGGGAGTGTGATGTTGCATCACTGCATGTGACTCTGCATTCAAAATGCAAATTGACCACCACGCATTCAAATATGATGGAAAACACCAGTTCAAACTGGACCAAGAGAGTTTTTTTTTTCTTTATCCTTCGAAGGTTAAAGCCTGAGCTTCTCTTAGCGTGTGCTGATAAAATTAATACACGGGTGCTAGTCAGAATGTGTGTGTGTTTGCAGGTGTTTACATTGCAACCAAACCACACCTTGCTCTTCCCAAATTGATGAGTCTTGAGTGTGCAGGTGAGGATTTGGGTTTTAAATGTACCTGCCAGGACACGCTCATGTTCCAAAGTGTGTTTAAATGCTCCACACTAGTCACTCTTATTCAAGTAACTAGATTCAGGTATTGCAACTCTGTATGACTTAATATCAATATTATCAATTTGATCAAAATTGCAGTAGAAATGTTAAATATTATTATAACCCTTTTCTGTTTTAATATATTTTCAAATTTTGTTATTCCTGTGATGGCAAAGCTTAATTCTCATCAGCCAGTTGTTCTGCTTAATGTTTTTGTGGAAACTGAAGATTAGAAAGTTCAAACAAACAGCATTTATTTGATTATTAATATTTGTAACATTATAAATATTTCACTGTCAGCTTTAATCAATTTAATGCATCCTTGCTAAATTAAAAAATAGAGGCCTATGATTTTCACAAGACAAAATCCAGTCATAAAATTAATTGTATAACATGGAATGTCACAGAATTTGCCAAATTTTGGATGAAAAATCAAAAGTAGGTCAGTACACTTAAATCAAAATGCGATATAGACTTGTGTCTGCGAATATTAAGCCACAAAATACTATTTAAATATGAATCCTGCATGTTCTGCATCTCTGTGTGAATGAATGGCGCAATGTGCATTTTCATTTACTACATACATACTGAAGTTCATGTGACACTCAGTGTTTTCAGCCTATGAATAAATGAGTACATGAATATAATCTCTAGAAAGTCAATTTATAAGATTTTTAGTTTCTTTTGAGAAAAAACTATCGTCACATCATATACAGAAATATCTTCACAGCTTGCAAAATAAAGGTTTGGTTTAACTTTAAGAAGCTGTGACAGAAATATATTACTTAATGTAAAATGTAACTAGCACTACTAGGAATAAAATTATTTAATAATAATGCATTATATATAAAGGAATATTTACCCGAAAATGTATTTACCTAATAAAATGTAAATACACAACACTGTATTTCTGAACAAAACAAAATTAGTTATAAAATGAATTAATTAAAGATGCTTATGATTAATAAAATGGAATCCGGGAAAAACAATGGAAAACACAGAATTTGTTCAAAACAAAACTGATTTTGAGAAAAAAATAAAACGTATTTCATAGGGCCTTAATTTCATTTTTGTTACAGTTTTACGAAATTGCTGTTAAAGTTTCATGATTTCAATTAATTAGACATTTAACCTTTAAAAAAAAAAGTATAGAAAATTTTTAACAGGAAAAAATTTAATTTGGGAAAAAATATTTCATAGAGCCCTAAAAATTAATTTCTTTCAAAAAAAAAAAAAAAAACTAAACAAAAAACATACTGACCCTAAACTTTGATATAAATATGATATAAACTGTCTGCAAAAGTGGTTAAAAATGTAAAAGTAGCAAATATAAAGTGATTTTGAAATTTTTAAAGAATTCACAACAACACATAAATAACTTGTTGTACAAGTTATAATTGTATAATTGAACTGCATATAGAATTTCAAGTTTCAATTTGGTTATTTAAAGGTTAAATTTAATGTTCAACAATGTTTATTGTTTTGTTTATAATACACCCTTTCTGTGGCGCTGCATTGATTGACAGGCACACACACTCATACAAGTATTTGCAGTTTAATGGTGACAACAGCATTTAATCACTCACTGTCAGGACGAGCCGTTTTGATAATTAAGAATGCTTGCAAGTTCTCTGCACAGTGCAAATTCTCTAATTGATAATGAAATGGTTGTTGATTGCTTTCATTTAACAATATTATTGAATTAGTTTTTACACAAACAACTCTCACTATACCGCCACCTTTTTAAACAGGTTAAACCTTTCTAAAGTCTCTCAAATTTATCTCATTGCTTTAATTATTGGACAATTTACCTTTGTAACTAGTAATAGATATCCAAATAATCAACCACCTCTTTGTTTTTAGCCTGCAGTTGAACCCTAAATCTCTAGAGGCATATTCTCATTAATCGCTTTGATTTGTTTCTGAATGGATATTGAATGAGTCGGCTTTGCCATTTATTTTTCTTTGGTTTGGCAGGAGCTTTTTCTATGTGTTTGGGTAGTGCCCGTCCCCAGCTCAACCTGTTTCTTCAGCTGGAAGGCAGCTTTTACAGACACAATCACACAGACCTGCCCTCTTCACTGCGTTACATAACTGATGTTCTCTGTTGCTGATATTATTGGTGTTTCGATGGTGCTTCTGTTTATTGTGCTGGATGTTGCTGTGTGCAAATGAGCTGTATGCAAGAGGAGGAAGGATATGGTGACTGCAGTATGTTATTTGTCTAATATTGGTCCCCTCAAGGGCTTTCCAGGGCCACTGATCTGGAATCAGTGATCACACAGTCAAACAGACACAGTAGCGCTCCAGCCACACCCTCTCTCTCTTTCTCTCTCTCTGTTACAGAAGTCATGTGATCAGACTTCACTTCATTAAACTGCAATGGAAGTTTATCTTGAAAAAATGAGTGCTTGTGCATGTGGTGTTTTCTTTGAAGCAGCATGTGATTCATAATCAAAACTGGATGAGCAGAAATTAGTTAAGAACAGACATGCAAACAGTTGCACACTACAGTTAATAAAGCTGATCAGCAATGAAATGTATTTATCTCTTTCACTCCCTTTTGCTTGTTTGCGCTTACACTCCCTTTTTATTCATTTGTTCCTTTGCTTTTGTTTGTTAGTTCTTTGCTGCTTTGTTTTTTTGTCCATTGTCTCATT
This sequence comes from Cirrhinus molitorella, assembly GCA_033026305.1. Classification (NCBI taxonomy): domain Eukaryota; kingdom Metazoa; phylum Chordata; class Actinopteri; order Cypriniformes; family Cyprinidae; genus Cirrhinus; species Cirrhinus molitorella. The sequence continues at coordinate 4,020,589 of CM065133.1, read as the reverse complement.
CCTTCTCATGTTTTACTTTCATTTTTTTAATTGTTAGTTCATTCGTTTCTTTTTGTTTTACCCTTTTCCCCCCAATTTTGTTTGCTTTTTCTTTTGCTCTCTTTCGTTCGTTCACTCCACTTTTGCTGTCATTTGTACGCTTTTCCACTCTTTTCATTTGCCTTTCCCCATCACTCGCTTTTGGTTGGTTTCATTTGTTCAATTGTTTTTCTTTTTTTTCTCTTGTCCTTCCCATCTCGCATTTTTATTTCACTTCCTGTTTTGGATTGCTCATTCATTTTAATTTTGCTTTAATTTCTTGTGTTTTTTTGTTAGCACATTTTGGTTTGCTTTCTCTTTCGACTCCTTTTGTTCATTCGCCCTCTTTCATTCGGCTGTCCATTTGTTTGTTCGCTTTTCTATTTTATTTGTCCACCTTTCACTCGTTTGTTTTTTGCTTGCTTGCGTTTGTTTATTTTATTGCTGCCTTTTTTCATTTGTCCATTCATGCCTTAATTCTTACATATTTTCCATCATTCCCTTCCATTTTGTTTCACTTTTTGTTTTTTAGTCTTTCACTTGTTCTTTCATTTGTTCATACTTTTTCAATTTCTCATTCTTTCTTGCATTTCTCTTTTGTCTCTTTCATTTGTTCCTTTGCTTTTGTTTTAGTTCATTGCTGCTTTACTGCTTTTCATTTTCTCTTTTCATTCATTCCTTTTTTTTTCTTTTCCCCCTTTTTTATCACATTTTGTTTTGTCGTTCGTTCATTGACGCTCTTCAATTCAATTTAATTCTCTTTAGTTTCCACTCTTTCGCTCTCTTTTGTTTGTACACTTTTCCACTCCTCTGCTATTTGGTTTTTATTGTAATAAAAATGTAAATTTGGCTTATTTATTTATTTATTTATTTTTTGCTTATTATGGTTTACTTTCTCTTTCAATTCCTTTTATTCATTCGCCCTGTCCTTTTTGTTTCTGTTTATTCTCTTTTTTTGGCTCTCATTTGTTTGTTTGCTTTTCTGCTCGTTTATTTGACCACCTTTCAGTCACTTGTTTTTTGCTTGCATTCATTTGTACATTTTTTGTTCTCTTTTTTTGTTTGCATCTGCTTGTTTTACAGATTTATTTAAATTCTTTCATTCTTTTCTTCGGTCCCTTCTGTTTTGTCTCATCTGTTGTGTTTTTCTCTTTTACTCTTTCACTCGTTCTTGCATTTGTTCATACTTTTTTCTTTATTTCAGTTTCTTGTTCTTTTTTGCATTTCTCCTTTGTCTGATTCATTTGTTTGTTTCTTTCTTCTTTCCTTCTCACTCTTGACTCGGCTTACTGTATTTAGCTGCATTTTGTCAGTTTTTGGGATGGAGGGTGTTATAGAGATCTGGTGCTGATGTGTGTGAGTGTCTCTGCTGACTCAGAGGTGTGATCAGTGTTAGTCTCTCTCTCTCTCTCTCTCTCTCTCTCTCTCTCTCTCTCTCTCTCTCTCTCTCTCTCTCTCTCTCTCTCTCTCTCTCTAACACTCTGGGTTTCACCACTTTGCAATAATGTCTCTCTGCAGAGTGTGTTTTTTGCTTTGGTGCTGACAGGTGCGCTTGTTCCTGGCAAGGTGTGCAGTGTCCTGCGGTCTCTAGCTTGCACTGCTGCTGATATGGTGTTGTGATTCAGCTGAAATGTTTCAGTGTGGGACAGACTTCTGAGCACCAACACTTGGATTCCAACATTACTGGAAACAATGTAGTCTTGTAAGCAAATCAAATTTCAGAAGAAGTATTTTCATCAACAGTACAACCCATTGATACCATTTACTGTATTTCTGTACCATACAGCCTTATTTTTATTTGTGTACAGTACTCAAAAGGACACCTCACAATTCATAAACAATTCATCAGTTTATATTCATTGGCAGATTTACACATAAGATGAACTTTGATTTAAAAATCCAAACCTTGGAAGGTTCCTTACAGGATTTGTACTGTTTTTTTTTCTTTTTTCTTTTTACAGAGAATTGACCTCTAGTAACCCAACACACACTTGTTAAAATCTTTAACAAGGAAATGTCTCAGACGTTTCTTAGAAAGCAGTAGGTTCAAGTTTGTGCTGTAACTTTTCTGCACAGCTGTTGTGTGGAGTTTGCATCATGGGAGATGCAGTTTCACACAAGGGAACCTGCTTTGCTCTGTCTGCTAAAACCGTCAGCAAATAGTACAACCTCAGATAGAATTACTGTTCGTATTGATCGGTCTCTCTTTCTCCCTATGCTTCTCCTCTTTCTTTTCCTCTCCATCATTCACCCTCTATTTGCCTTATTCCTTTTTTGGCTCTTCTTTTCCCAATGCTGGGTGCTGTAAGGCACAGTACAGGAAATGCACTCTCACTGTGGCCTCATGGGATTGAAAGGCCTTCACAGATGTCTGTCTGTCAGCGTATGCCCTGCTCACTGTCCAAAAGCACTTACAGTCTGTCTTCTTCTGAAACATCAGCAGTTGATCTCTGAACAGGGTTCCTGTTTCATCTTCCCATCCGGTTTTGCATTACATTTGAATGAGGATGAATGTGCTGATCTGGATTAAAATCTGGTTTAGATGCTGTTTAGTCTTGGGTTTGAGTTCTGGATCAGAATATGTTGTTACTGTATGACTGGGATCAGATTTGAGAATATTTTTGATGTGTATCACAATCTGATTTAGTTGAGCGTGCTTCTGATCTGGATCAGAATCTGAATGAGAGACTGTTAATCTGGCCTGGACTTTGATCTGGATTAGAGTCAAATAGAGTTTGAGTTGATGTGTTTCTTATTTGGATCAGAATCTGGTTTAGTTACTGTAAACCTGGGATAGGGTTTGGTCTGTATCAAAAAAGTTTGAATTTGTCTTTCTGATCTGGATACGAATCTGATTTAGTGACTGTAAACTTGGGATGGTGTTTGATCTGGGTTAGAATCTGGTTTAGAAATGGGAAGAGATGAAGTTTGAGTTGATGTGTTTCTTATTTGGAACATAATCTGCTTCAATTACTGTAAACCTGGGATGGGGCTTGGTCTATGTCAGAATCTGATCTGGATTAGACTCTGTTTTTAGATGGGGACAGAGTTTGAGTTGTTGTGTTGCTGACCTGAATCTAAATCTGGTTTAGCTACAGTAAGCCTGAGTTTGAATTTTGTCTTTCTGGTCTGAATCAGAATCTGCTTTAGTTGCTGTCAAACTGGGTTATGAATTGGGTGCTTCTGATCTAGATTAGAACCTGATTTAGCTAGTTGTAAAGCTGGGATGGAATTTGATCTGTATTACAATCTGGTGTAATAAAGATACTGTAAACCTGGGCTGAGGTTTGGGGTTGCCCTTCTTATCTGGATCAGAATTTGCTTCAGATTCTCTAAATCTGTGGCTAATTGTGTTCTTATCTGGATTAGAATCTGATTTCTTTACTGTAAACCTGGGCTGTGATTTTTCTTATCTGAATCAGAATTTGCTTTAGATTCTGTATGTTTGTTTAGGTACGTTAAAGCTTGAATGGAATTTGGTCTGGATCCGAATCTTATTTAGTTGCTGTAAACCAGGGCTGATGTTTGGATTTGCCTGTTTTATCTGGATTAGAATTTCCTTTAGATTCTGTAAATCTATGGTTATTGTGTGCTTCTGATCTGGATTAGAATCTGATTTAGTTACTGTAAAGCTTGTATGGAATTTGATCTGTATCAGAATCCGCTTTGGTTACTTTTAAACCTGGTATGAGGTTTGGGGTTGCCTTTCTCATCTGGATCAGAATTTGCTTTAGGTTACACAAATCTACGGTTAATTGTGCGCTTTTGATCTGGATTAGAATCTGATTTAGTTACAGTAAATCTTAAATGGAATTTGATCTGTATCAGAATCTAGTTTAGTTACTATAAACCTGGGCTGAGGTTTGTGTTTGCCTTTCTTATCTGGCAAAAGCTCGAAAGGAATTTGATCTGGATCCAAATCGGATCCAGATCAGATTCTGGTTTGGTTACTGTAGAGTTAAATTAAATATCATTTAACATGCATAGTTGGGTTAGAATTGGTATGTTTATGATCTTGCTCAGTTGGATTTGACTCTGCATATTAAAGTACTTGGTGACAGTCGCACCCTGTTGACAATAGAGCAGCATTCCTGCTGTGTTGAGCAGGATCCTACTGTTTACCCTAAACTGTGTTTTTGAGAGGGAGAGATGGCAGTCTTTGGCCATCATGTGATTCTGGACTGACTTATTTTACTGGGTGTGGTGCATGTGGGAACAGCCAGATTGCAAACCTAACTTTCACCAAAGTGACGGGATACACTTCTTTGTTAGTGCGGAGGGACAAAAACAGATAGTATTAGTTGGAAAGAGTTGTTATTTAAATGTCATGCAACATTTTTGTTGTGTTCCCATGTCATCATACAACTTTTCTTAGATCAGTGCGTGAAATAGACAGTGAGATCACTTTCACAGGAAGTGCTCAAAACGAACATTTCGCTACCCTTTTTTGACTATCAGCACCACAGATTGACGTTCAGTTAGATTGCGTGGAAACCGAGAACTGACCTTTCCAGAATTATTTTCTTTCTTACTAATTATATGGTGTCTTTTACTCACTCAACAGCCAGCATATTGAAGCGTATACATGAGCGTAACTGCATATAATGTGTTTGTCTGTGCATGTGCGTATGTTTATGTTTGTGTGTAAGTGTGAGAGTGGAAACTCTGCGCTGCAGTCTCCACAATACGGGCTTTTGTACTCAGTGTTTGTTTACAATGCTGCCTTCTCGCTTTGCATAACTCCAGCAGGGAGGGACAGTCAAGTGATGGAGAGAGAGAGGGTGAAGGAGACGGATATAGAGAAAGAGAGGTGGGGGGAGGGAGAGAAAGAGATTGTGAGTGGTATCAGTGGAATCTGTTTGTGTGCACTCTTTTATCTTGTCTCAGGCCTCTGGTCAGATGATGTCATGTACTAATGTCTTTGTGATCAGAGGTGACAGGGCTTTGGAGACGGAGGATGGTTATTTCTTCGAGTGGGTATCGCCAGCTACCTTATGTTACCTTTACACAATTTGATGGCATGGTTCAGTGTAGCTGTATCATAAGTGTGCCGAAAGCGCGAAATGTCTTTTTCCTTATCTGCGGGATCAGTTTCAGTCTCTCGTCATGCTGTTTTTTTCACTGTTGTCCCGTATGGCTCGTCATAGAATTGGCTCTAGGAAATGCTGGTTGCAGAGTTCTGCTTATAGATGACCTGATTCTTCATGGAGACATTCTTGAGCTAAACTGCCATTGAGAGCTCTAGAAAAAAAAAATGGGTAGATTTAATAAACTACCAGTCTCTGAACAGTAAGATTGGTAATGTTTTTAAAGAGATATCTTTTGCTCACCAAGTCTGGATTTATTTGAACCAAAATTCAGCAAAAGCAGTAATGTTGTGAAATATTTAAAATAACTGCTTTCTATTTGAATACATTTTAAAATTTAATTTATTCCTGTGATCAAAGCTAATTTTTCAGCATCTTTACTCCAGTCTTAAGTGTCAAATGATTTTTCAGAAATCATTCTAATGTGGTAATTTGCTCTTCAAGAAACATTATTATTAATAGCAATATTTAAAACAGTAAAAAAAAAAATCAGGATTCTTTGATAAATAGAAAGAACCAGAGAGCAGCATTTATCTGAAGTAAATAGCTTTGTGACATTATAAATTATACCATTCAAAAGCTTGGACTCTGTATAATTTTTATTTATTTATTTATTTTTTTGGAAAATAAATTATAGAAATGAATACTTTTTAAAAATGAGTAGATAATGATAATAGATTAAATGTGGTGATAAAGACATTGTATAACGTTATAAAAGATTTCTATTTCAGATAAATGCTGTTCTGAACTTTCTATTCATCAAAGAAACCAGAAAAAAATCATCATTAATAATGAATTTTTTTTTTTTTTTTTTAAGCAGCAAATCAGAATATTAGGATTATTTCTGAAGGATCATGTGACACTGAAGACTGGAGTAATGATGCTAAAAAAATCAGCTTTGAAATCACAGAAATAAATTACATTTTAAAATATATTCAAATAGAAAACTTATTTTAAATAGTAAAAATATTTTAAAGTTGTATTGTTTTTGCTGTACTTCAGATCAAATAAATGCAGGCTTGGTGAGCAGAAGAGACAAGTATAGATTCAAGTTAGATTAAAGATACTGCTTTATTATTTCCATAAAGGTGTTTACTAATAGTTTTCTTTTGAATTTGAGTTTTATTTAAAGTTGTATTAAACATTATATTATTTAAAATTACTTGTGCTTTAATTTTAGTACTTTAGTACTTAACAGTAACAGCACTTGTTTAATGTCAAAAAAAACCCAGTAAAAGTCTAGTTACAAATAATCAAGGCATAGTTTCCATGCCATTTTTTCCGAAGAAGATGGATGTTTCATTTATCATTTATCAATTATATTTATATCCACTAATATAACAATAAACAGCAGTGTTTACTTATGTTTATTTTACACCAGAACATTTAAGTAATAGTATGAGATATAGACTTTTGACATGAAACATAGAGAGATATTTCGGTGGTGATTCATGGGAATTATTGAATTTGTTGAGTTTTGAACTCAGCTCACTCAATTTTTTGCTACTGAAGTTAAAATCAGAGACTATTAAATTCCCTTTCTCTGCGCAAGAGATATAATCAAATTTAAATTAGACTATAATGGTTCTATAAAAAGCTAATTAACAGCATTGTGATATTCATAGTGCAGTTCATTTTTACTGGCACTAAAACCATTGTGAGTGTATTGTGAGAACCAGCATCTCGCCCAGCTTGAGAAGCAGTGAATAAACAAAGCAGTCACATATATCATTGTGAAAGTATGATTAGCTTAAACTATTTGTTCTACATGTTATGTCAGATGAGCGTGTGAGTCAGCTTTTGTCTGTCTGATCTCACAGCTCTCTCATTCTTCAATTAATAGACCTGGACTGCCGCACCCTCTTCTGCAAGCAGGGCATCGGTTACCTCATAGGTCAAGCATCACTCACTCCAGCTGTGTGTGTGGATGTCAGTGCGTCAATGTAAATTGCAGGGGTACGACTTTTCCAAACAGTCACCCGCCTGCGTAATGTATACCTTTTGAACCTAGAGGAAAATTGCAGTATTTTTAGACAAACCGTTTCCACTTTGGAATGGAACACATGTAGATATGCGGTCTGGATCTGAAACCTTCGGCAGCTGCCCAGTCATTTTGTGAATGAAGGAAGTTTGTGAACCCCTGGGGGTGTGTGAAGGAACTGCAAGGGGTTCAAGAGTCAAAAACCTAATAATTAATTAAACAAATGAGATTATGCCAAAAAAAAAAAACAGACAAAAAAAGTTTGGGACCCTCCGTCCTAAAGGTGCAGGCTGGCTTCCAAGGAAAAACAATGTTGTCTAATTGACCTATCGGTAAGCCCCGCCCATAGAACGCAGATGAGCCAATGGCAGTTGAGTATCAGCTGCACAGAGATGGAACTCGGACATCTGTAGGTTGCAGCTCTATAGAGAAGCATTGGTAGATCTGACGCTCTCGTCGTTTTAATGGTGTTTATGCTACAAAAATAATCAAACGATGTGCCTGAGGTATCTGTAACACTGACTGGAATGGAATTTGGAATTTATTTTATTATTTAACGTTTATTTTCTGGTTGTCTTACTCTCATTAAGTGGCCTTTTTCATCTGCTCAAGCAGGAAATGCCTGGAAATATCGTTAATATCTCTGGCTAAAACTAGCTAACGTTAAAGTTATTGAGTCCATGCTAACGTACAAACCTCAGCTAACTGTTCTCACGTCATGTACAGTGCAAATCAAAAACACATAAAGGAAGGTCTGCAGTTTCTGCCTCTCCATATTAAACTGGTTAAATGTAAATTAATGAATGTTATGCTCTGGTACATGAACAGTGTTGATCCTGGATGTTGTCATCTGCGATAGTGATGACCGTAAAATTAGATTTCTTTTGTTTGCATTGCGATCTGTAAACCCTCGATTTCAAATTAATCATGTTACACACCATATTTATTTTTAAATCGTTTATATATCTCTCCATGGCATATTAAAGCCCTACTTGAATGCTCCTCGATGAGAGGTGGTCCTTCTATGTTCAAAATTTATCAAAAACATCTTCGGACAAGCTGTCATTGTAAGACAGTGGGAAACTCCATTTGTTTGTCCGAGGTAGCAACAGTAACTAAGGGGGGCGGGCTTAGCGATAGGTCAATTAACAAAAATTTAAAAAAGTGAGCCGTTTAGATACTTAAACTTAAAAGGTTTAATGGACTGTAAGTGGCATTGGACATGCCTTGTTACCTTCAGTATACTTCCATATATGCTTTTCATCTGTGTTTGAGTCAATGATACTTACATCACCACTGTCTCACACACCTCCTGTAGATTCCAGTCTCTCTCTCTCTTTGTCCCTCCCGCTCTGACTTTACTGCAGTTGCTGGTGACACATCAGTGTTGGTACAGGAAGTGTGCGTTTTCACAAGCCTCCAAAGAAAAGGATGGAGAAAGAGAGGAGAGAGTGAGAGAGAGCAAGGCGCTAGTCGTAATGACATGTATTTGAAGCGCTGGAGTGGAGCCAGAGTGGGCTAGCAGCGTGCTGATGACATCACCCTCCCCTCCTTCTATTCTGCCATTGAAACAAACGCTCTCTTCACAGAGTGAGAGAAAGAGAGAGGGAGGGAGACGGAGCTGTTAAACCATACCGAGTGAATGAGAGCAGCCGTTTATACACGGGGCTCTAGGACCCGGCGTGGACAGGAAGAGTTACGCGAGCGAGGGAGCGTTGCTACTCTCTGCTGGGAGTCCATCCTCACCATTCCCTCGTTCACTCAGACGCTTCACAACACAAAGTTTCCCCGCGCTGCCTTCTGGGCTGGACGGAGCGGATGATACTCCCGCAAGCGGTCTGAGGAAACAAAATAGCCTTGTTTTTGTTTATTCTCTTATCGCAAGTCATCTTGTTTGAGGTGCTTCCACTCTGTTGGATCCTTATGGGCCTCTCAGAGCCCCGCAGCTGATCTGAGCGTGTGTGTGCGTGTGTGTGCAAACAACACACGTGTGTGTCAGTGCGTGTTCGGCAGCATGCGCTTCTACGCAAGCCCAGGCAGAGGCTGAAACTTTGCCTGACTGCAGGCGAGTCGGGATGTGCGGGTGAGTGCGACACACGTTTGGAGCGCAGAGCCAGCGGGACTGGCTGGAGAACCCAGTGCCTTCTTTTTACCCACAGTCCTCTGGTGGCGTCATGCTGAGTCTGCAGGATTCAGTGTTCTTTGAGATCAGCATCAAGTCTCTGCTCAAGTCCTGGAGTGGGAACTGTGAGTAACACACTATGCACTTTGTATATACAGTCTGGGATAGTGCATTACGCGTCCTAAAAAGTGTTGGCTGCGACAGGCCTGCATACACACCCTCTCCTCTGCATAGATGCAGAATAGCGCAACTCGATGTTGGTGAATGTTGAAATTGGCATACTTGACCTAAAGGATTGTTTAGCAAACGTTTCAAGTGCCAGTGACACTTTTTCAACCCGCTGTATCTCTTGATATGTTCAAAACACTCTCTTTCGGGGTCTGTGCGACTGCTGACTCTGTGTTCTGCAGTGTGGCTCTGTCATCGTCTTCTGCTCCTCGCCAGGTTCTCCACCTTGTTCTCTGTCCTTCCTTTGGCTGATGTCCTCTTTGAAGGTCTTGGGTTTCACATGATGATCGTCTGACAGCAAAGGAAATGCCGTGTAGGATAATGGTGGAAGAGCCAGCGAAGAGTCCGATCAATGAAAGGAAACATTAGCAGTCCCAGTGGAGGAAAAAAAGCAATAGGATTGTAATCATACACACATACATAGTCACATAAACACACGCACACACACAGGCACGTAATGTATTTCTTTGGAATGTAATGTGCTGCAGTCCTCTGGATTTTTTGAGTTTTGATTTAAGATTGTGAGTCTGTGAATGTGTGTTTTTAGAATTAAATGAGAATTAAAACACATTCATATTAGTTATACCATTTGAACCATTTTATTTGACTTTATTCTTAGTGTTAGACTTTGTTTTTGTTTTTTTTCACTTTACATGAGGAGCAAGATCTAGTTTCAAGAGCTTGTGACATCCAACTGACTCTTCCACTTTTCCCATTGCCCGTCTCTGGTTAGAAGTCATTTCAAAGACAATTTTATGTCTGCAAATATGTGAAACTGCAGGTGAATTCTGTTGAAATTGTGGTGTGTGTAGGTCTGTATTCTCAAGGTTAGATTTATTTATTTATTTTTTTCACTTTTCATGTATTACAGAAATGTTTTTTATTTATTTATTTCGATCTGAAATTGGACAGTTTTTCCACTTTTCCGCAATGCAGTTCTTGGTGTATTGTCATTTATTTTATTTTATTTCTTAAGTTAGACATTTTTCCACTTTGCATCTCACACAGATGCTCGAGCAATCCGTCCACTTTGTGAGCTTGGGCTTTTTAAAGTGCAGTTATTTCCAATTCTGGATGTAGATGAAGTTCTTTGTGGATTATTTCTCTGTATCAGTGAGCAGGAGTCATGTGCCGCAGGTCCAGCTGCAGTTAAAGGATTAGTTCGCTTCCAGAATTTAAGGTTTTTGAGGAAAACATTTCAGGATTTTTCTCCATATAGTGGACTTCAGTGGAGGCCAATGGGTTGAAGGCCCAAATTGCAGTTTCGGTGCAGCTTCAAATGGCATTAATTTGAAAAATACAATTCTATAGACTTTTTAACCACAAATGCTTGTCATCATGCATGTGTGATGTAAGCAGATGTACCAACCCTGTGTTTTCAAAGCTAATGTGCAAAGAAAGTCAGACAACCTTCACAAAAAAAGGTAAAACAATGTCAGACAATTTTGAAGTTGGAAGAGAAAATTAGCTGTCGTTTTTTGCCTTACCCTACCTTTTTTTTCCCCAAAGTACACAGACGAAGAACTAACAGCACAAGACTTTTTCAATGTGATTATGCTTGTATTTCTAGATGTGCATCACAGAGCTAGTGCAAGATGAACATTTGTGGTTAAAAAGTATATAAATCTTTTTTTTTTTTTTTTAAGAAAGTGACGGATCGTTTCACTCAGTAAGACCTTTATTCATCAGCTGGGTTCGTGTAGAGCCCTTTGAAGCTGCATTGAAACTGCAATTTGGACCTTTAAGCTGTTGATCCCCATTAAAGGTTTTCCTCTAAAACTTTAATTTCTTTGTGACTAAAGAAAGACAGACATGAACATCTTTAATGACATGGGAGTGAATAAATTGTAGAAAATTTTCTTTCTGGAAGTGAAAACTTTCTCTATCAAAGACCAATTCTTCATTCCATAGCTAAAAAACACTAACATTTTAACAGTTTCTGAAACTCACTGCTATGGTTGTGCTTTCCGCATTAACATCATGTTTGGTGAGATGTTTTCACTTAGAAATGTACTCACTCATAGTCACTGTTGACTTGGGTGAAGTACACCAACAGCTAGTAACGTCCAGCACCGTTGGAGAAATGTCACTTGGAGTTGGCATGCAACTGTAAGTCTCTCTCGCTCTCTCCAGTCTTGTGTGCTGGTGCCAATTCCCGTGCGTTGGGCCTCTCTGTTCAAACAATGAGGAGAGAGACCTAGTTTCAAGAGCTTGTGACATCCAACTGAGGCAGTGGACTCTTCCACTCTTCTCATTGGCCGTCTCTGGTTAGAAGTCAGGTCAAATACGTAACTTGATTTCTCCTAGTAAGAGCTACATAAATGAGAAAACTGAAAATGAATTCTGTTGAAACTGTGGTGTGTGTGTAGGTCTGCAGAGAGACTCGATCAGAGGAATCTGGGCATGTTGAGACACTCCAGAAATAATGTTGACACTTTATTAGAGCCATAGCAGATTAATCTCTCCCTCTTTCAAACACACAAACACTGCCCCTTTACACTCCATCATGCATGAAGCAGGTGTAAGCCCACCACTGAGAGTTGAAACGGCTGAATTTTATTTTTTGCAAAACGAAAGTGTAAGAACACATTCTTATGATGGTTGTTTTTCAGTTTTTCTACTTGTAGGCCCAGTACTGTACTGGAAGTCATTAATTTCCAATGGGCGGTTAAGAATAATTACATCCAGAATAATTATCAGTTTTGCTGACTTCTAAGCATGTTGGGTAGAGTTTATTGGCTAAATACCTGAAGTATAAACACATCTGGTTTTTCAGATTCTAAAATTTGTAAGAAAGAGATGGTTTGACTGAATGGTTCTTGTATGGCATCGCTGTGAAGAACCTTTAAAAGCACCTTTATTTTTTAAAAGTGTAGTGCAAGAATGCAAGTTAAATATGTGTAGCTCAGTGCATTAGACTAGCATTTATTTTCTTGTGTTTGCATACTTGTTTCTTGCATTTTAGATTTGGTTTGGTTTGAATAAGCCACTCAGAGACGTTTATTTTCACAATTCGTGAGCATTAACTTTTCATTCCCAAGCTCGGTCTTTGGTACCTGAACTGAATCAAGCACAGTATGACACACTGCTATGATTTAGAGGAGTGATTGCCTCTGTCTGTGGCTTCAACTAGCTGAGTATATTGTAGATGATGATGTCACTGAGGTTATTTGATCTCTGTGTGCGATCGGCCCGGTCTCTGTCGGACAGACCGCATCCGCATGACTCTGTCCTGGAAATCATAGCATTTGTGTGTGCGAGAGTCTGTTTGCATCTCACTTACCCAATTAAAGCCCTATTTGGATGGGACTAGTTTCCCTGAGGAGTTTAGGTATATTTGAGTTCGGCAGACATACGACTCCCAGAGACGTACTAATTTAGTTTTGAATTATCTGTTTGTCTTTTTAAAGGAATAGTTCACCCAAAAATAAAAAGAATTCTGCCATTAACTACTGTAGAGGTGCAAAACGATTAGCCGTGATTATTCGATTCAAAATAAATGTCTGCATACTATATGTGTGTGTACTGTGTATATATAAATATGTACTATGTATATATAAATACACACATATACATGTGTGTGTGTGTGTATATATATCAAGGAAAAATATGTACATTTTGTATTAGGGCTGTCAAACGATTAATTGCATCCAAATTAAAAGCTTGTTTATATAATATAATGTATGTGTGAATACTGTGTATATTTATTATGTATATATAAATGCACACACTTGCATGTATATATTTAAGAAAAAAAGTATATTTATATGTAAAATATGAATATGTATAGATAATTTGAATTAAATTATTAAATTAAAAATTAAATTGAAATATTTTAAAAATATAAAAATGTATTTGTATGTTTTATATATCCATTATAAATATACACAGTACTCACACATATATTATATAAACACAAACTTTTATTTTGGATGCGACGAATTGCGATTTAATCGTTTGACAGCCCTAATTTACATGTAAAATATTTATATTGAAATAAAATATAAATTATATACAAGTGTGTACATACAAATACATACAATACATATTTTTAAAAATATATACATGTATGTGTTTGTATTTATATATACATAATAAATATACACAGTACACACACACGTATAGTATGCAATCATAAACTTTTATTTTGAATTGATTAATTGCAACTAATCGTTTTTCAGCTCTATATTACTCACCCTCATGTTCTTCCAAAACCGGTAAGACCTTCATTCATCTTCAGAACACAAATTAAGATATTTTTGATGAAATCCAAGAGCTTTCTGCAATGCATCTGACACAGAAAGGCCCAGAAAGATGGTAAGGACATCATTGAAATAGTCCATGTGACATCAGTGGTTCAACCGTAATGTTATGAAGCTACAAGAATACTTTTTGTGCAAAGAAAACTAAAACGACGACTTTATTCAACATTTTCTTCTCTTCTGTGTCCGTCTTTCATGCACATTCAGGAGAGTACTAGTTGATCTTGGTTACTGGTCTAAATTCAGCTGAAATAATACATTGAAAAAACAAACCAAGTATTCACAAAAGACATAAAAGGTAGCTCATTCGAGATGGTTCTTTTCAGTGAATCATATGAACTGATTCACATGAAAAGTTTTGAAATAATAAGAGTTTATATGTCGTTAAGTGTGACTCCACAGTTCTTTAGACATTAATCTTGTCCGAAATGGTGTTTCTGACAGTATTTGCAGGAAGTGGGAGTGCTAAAGTACACAGTGCTCAGCTGTGTGAGTTCACATGCAGTCAGGGAATCATGTCTTGTGTAGCTCAGAGTATCAGAATGTCCTAGCGAACAACAAACAGACTCTGCATTAATGGTCCCTGTGTGTGACTCCATTCCATGTGACTGTCTGCCTCACTCAGAGGCACAAATGTGTGCTATGGGGTCAGCAATGCAGCCCAGTGTGTCACAAATTATCCAGCACATCCACCAGAGGAATGAAGGGAAAGATGAACAGAGAGAGACTTGCATTTTTCCTCCTCGCTTCTTTTGCTCATCCTTTCTGCATCGCTGAGTGGAAAAGTACAAACAATGTTAGAATGCCCGTCAGCAGACCTGCCGGCCAATCAGATGTGGGCCTGGGGACCCTATTGCACTACTGGCCAATGAAAGCTGGCAGTGTGACATCATAGGGATGGGGAGGTGTTGCTAAACAGGAAACAAAGAGTGAGTGTTTGTACATAGACAAACAAACACGCAAACAGCTCTGGGGACGGAGTCTTGCGTGTGTCCCTCTTTCTCGCTCCTCTGAGTGTGTGAATGTTTTTGTTTTATTATTTTGGGAGATGTGGGAGTTGCTAGGTGTGACCCTGCTTTCTCCTCTGAAAAACTCATTAAATTTCACAGGGATTTTTTTTTTTTTTATTCATCCTCCTATTATTGTTTGAACTTCTCTCGCCTCATCGTGGTTTCTCCAGCAACCTGTGGGAGACAAGGGCAGGGATTTCCTGAACGGAGTTGACATGTGACACACACACACACACACACACACACACACACACAGTTTTTCCAGTCTTTCTGCATTCATGGCTAGATTTAAAAATGTCAGTTGTACCTTAATCCACATATGCAATCTTTATCTTGATTGGAATGCTTTAGAATGTCAGACTTCTTCTATTTTTATTTATTTGTTATATTATTTATTGTTTATGTTATTTAAATGTTTATGTATTGTACATTTTATTTTAGATTATTTAATTTTATGTATTTATCTCTTTTTATTAGTATTTTTATTGAATTTGAAGTTATTTTTATTTATTTAGTAGATTATTTATTACAATGCTTCTAGGCTAAAATTCATGTACAATACATATGCATTGTAATAAATAATATGACAAATAAATAAAATTAAAATAAATGTGAATATATATATATATATATATATATAATTAAATAAAAAATTAATACATTATTATTTTACTGATTTAGCTCTCTTTTATTTGTTGAATTGTAGATTAAAATTTTCACTTTTTTTTTTTTTTTTTTTTTTAATTAGTAATTGTGTTAAATGGTAATGATTTTTGGCATTTCTGTACAGGTTAGGTTTAGGGGATACAATATGAAATTTTTCATTATATAAAATCATTATGTATATGTGCAGTCATGAAAACACAAAACAACAAAAGTGTTTGTGCTCTGGTTTTTGTGTTGATAAATAGCCTATTATGATTGCAGTGTGCTGAGACAACTATAAGTAAGCCATTCATAGATGAAGCTGTGGCTCTGGCACTATCAAAAAGTAGTTTAATTTATTTGAGTGGTCCAACATGGCAACGTCCACCTCAACCAGTACCGGTAATTGTAATAAGATGTTTAGCTGGAAACTGACAAGTTTATCCCAAACAATGGCGGACAGGCAAGTGAGGCTGCATATCGTCGCTGTCGGGCGGAATCCTCGTATCTCCAAAACCGTCATTTTTCAGGAAATGAAAAAAACTGCATATTTTTTGAGTTATTCAATATTTTATCGTTAAAGTTGGTATTATACCATATATTGCTATCATACACTGTTGTGTACCAACATTAAGACAACATTTCCCCAAAATCATGTTTTATCGGAGATACGAGGTTTTATGATTTGGGAGCAGGGAGATACGAGATTACGCCGTCATTGATAAGAATGGTACAGACACAGACTTCGCTGCTGCCAGCAGTGTTCATCAAAGTCTGCGGTCGCATTGAGCCTTTTGACAAGAGAAAAGGCTTCAATAGTTAACCAAAGCTAACGACTGTGGTTACACATCTTCCTAAACTCTATTTTAAAGGTTTAAGAGCTATGATGCAATACAAAAAAACCGAGTCCGTCTTTTTTCCCCTTAATTCTTCCAGAACAGCTTATACTACTGTTTCAGCTATTAACATAGTTACGTTTTGTATGTAATGCCAAAGTGGTTATATTTCGTTTCGTTTTCTTATTAAGTTAATTTAGAAAAACTTTTGGAGCATTTTTTTGTTCGTTAAATATCAGTTTGTTTGTTTTTTTTGTTTTTTTACGAACAGCGGCCAGCGGAAGACTTTTGCCTTTTAAATCATTACGACTTGCATAAAATAAAATCTATAGATCTAAAACAGTTAAAGTAGCTATAGAACAATTTTAGTTTAAACATTAAACCTAGATAAATGTGCGCTATTATGTGAATATTGTTTTTGAAGAGGAGAAGCTGAAATCGCTTTGCAGGACATGAGTCAGCGCGATCACATTTTTCAGCGAATAGGCTACATGCCTCACAAACATGACAAATAAATAAATAGATAAATAGAAAGCTTTAAATTATTACTTAACGAAATAAAACAAATCAGAAAAAAAACGCTTTCATTATGTAATCCGGAAAGATGCTTTCCTTCGAAAGTTGCGTCCAAAGAAGAGATTGCGAGTCAGGGTCTTTGCGACATTATCTCAGAATACACTAGTTTATTAATGGATCATTCAAATATCTCCTTACTGTTTCCACCGACACATTCAGTGCTAATTATTTTTGCCGGTGCTTTGTGACAAGAAGATGGAAGGGGACATATGCCCCGACGCTCCAGCAGAGTGAAGAAAAGGTGGAGATACGAGCTCTTCTCAGACAGTTGAAGTGTTCAAATGAGTTAAGAGATTTGCTCTCAAGCTATTTTCAACACTTTAGATTGGTTAATAATTTGTAAAAATTACAGATCCACGTGGGCACTGACCAATGGCATCGATTTGTGAAAAAATATGAAATTTACAAAATTTGGAGATACGAGGTTTCCGCCCGACAGCGACGATATATTATACTAGGGATGTGGTTTAGTGTGGAAAATCAGTTCTGAGTTGCTGTAGTTACAAAATAATATTCATGTGGAAGTTTGTGTGCTCTTGAAAAAGCAGCTGGATTAATATTGTTTGATCGTAGTGTTAATACATCTATATTAGCCTCAAATTTAGAAAGCCACGACTTTCAGCCTTTAAAATATTAGTTCACTTGCAGAATAAAAATTTCATAATATTCTCATCCCCATGTCATCCAAGATGTTTGTGTTGGTCTTTCTTCATTTGAAAAGAAATTAAAGTTTTTGAGGAAAATATTCCAGGGTCATTAACCCCATTTCAGAAACTTCCCTGAATTATATGTTTGATTTTACTAATATTTTTTTCTGTAGAAAACCAAAACATTGCATGTCATGGATGAATATTTACTGAGTAGTCCACTGTTTTGTAGAGGGGGGTCAGAATGGTTATTACAGGGATGTAAAAATGACTTCAGAAAGATGGCAGCATCATGATGTTATTTTTAGTAGGTCTGTTAGTAAAATCCGTTGACTTCAGCAATCTTTATTGCATTATGTGCTAATGGTAACCATTCAAAAATGGGGAAACAGCACTTTTCAAGTTTTTCTCCAAAGTTTGCATGCCTGTAACTCAAGAAGTATTCAAGATATATTAATGTTTTTTTAAAATATTGGGTCTTAACAAACTTTACGTTTGGTAAAGTATCTATATGTTTAAGGCCCTATATGGTTCTATTCCAGAGATGTTGAAATTTTGGTTAAAAAACAAATGTGTGTCAGTTTGCAAAAATATGACGCTACTTGTCATTTAAAGAGGAATGTCTGAAGAACAAATAATTGTTAAAACTAGATGTATCCTCTTTCTTTCTGTCAAGACAATGCCAGCTGCATTAAACATACCATAAATATGTATTTGAGTGCCATAAATATTATTTTTCCAAAGTTTGCGTGCCTATAACTCAAGAAGTATTAAAGTTATCGCAATATGATTTTAGATTTTAGTTGTTAATAAACTTTTCTTGTGGAATCTTAAATTTCAAGGCCCTACATTGTTCCGTCCCAAAGTATGGGGATTTCAAAGAGGCTCCATGTCCAGATTACAGGCATACAAACAGGAGGGAAAAAAAAATTAAATGTGCCATTTCCCCATTTTTTAATAGTCACCATTTGTACATAATGCAACAAAGATTGCTGAAGTCAACAGAATTTACTAACAGACCCACCAAAATCTCTGTAAAAATAACATCATGATGCTGCCATCTTTCTGAAGTCATTTTTACCCTCTTGTAATTTGACGCTCAGGTATTGCCATTTTGACCCCCCTTTGCAAAACCGTGGATTACTCAGTAAATATTCATCCATCACTATACATATCTATCTTTCTTCAGAAGAAATATTAGCAAAATCAAAAAATTGAGCTGGGGACATCTAGATGAGTTGACATGGAATTTCCCTCTGAGATTTTCCTATGTAAGTGGACTTCAATGGGGATCAACGGGTTGAAGGTCCAAATTGCCGTTTCAGTGCAGCTTCAAAAGATTACACCAGTGGTTTTTAAACACTTTTGAGAGCGACCCAATTTTGATTGGCTATTGCATTTCAGAAATCACCAGATATGTTTGTGATTGGTTACAATGTTTAACACTGAAAAACAGCGCACAAACACAAATACACATTGGATTTTGTGTGAGCCGGCTGCCGCTTTTACTTTATTTTTTGTACTTTGTTTTAGTTATTAAAGTAAAGTTTGCTGCTTCCGCTTCTTTCATCCTCGAATCTTGAACTTTGTTACATACATATCATCCTGGCCACCCATTTTTTAAGTCTCAGACCCAGGGTTTAAAACCACTGCTCTACACAATTTAGTGAAACGATTGGCCATTTTCTAAAAAAAAAACAACAGTAAGAATACAAGTTATATACTTTTTAACCACAAATGCTCATCTTACAGATTTTTCAGTGCTAATTTCTGCTTGAGCTCTTACTGAGGTTTATAACCTTTTCATTGTGCATTCAGAGTGCTTTGTAATGTTACATATCTATCTTTCTCTCTTTCTTGACAGCCTCTGTCCCTGTCAGCAACAGCAGTGTGAGTAGGCGAGGAACATCCCCCTCGGCCCCGCCCAGCTGGGAGAAGCGTAGCATCCACCCCGCCACCATGTCCAGCATCACCATCGACCCCGAGCTCAAGCCCGGGGAGTTTGTCATCAAGAGCCTCTTCGCAGAGTTCGCTGTGCTCGCCGAGAAGAAGATCGAGGTGGTCATGGCTGAACCGCTGGTGAGTATTGCCCAAAAATGAATAAAGAAAACGGAACATTTAATAATAAAATAAATAAAATTTAATAAAAAATATTTGTTTATAGCAAATATTAAAAATACAGTAAGAAAAATAAAACATGTGCTGGGCCCAGTGAAAATGTTAGCAGGAATAAAACTTTACATGTGTGACCCTAGACCACACAACCAGTCATAATTGTTAGGATAGGACAATATTTGGCCGAGATACAACTCTTTGAAAATCTGGAATCTGAGGGTGCAAAAAAATTTAAATATTGAGGTGAAAAAAAAAAACGCCTTTAAAGTTGTCCAAACTAAATTCTTAGCAATGTATTTTACTAATCAAAAATTAATTAATTTTGATATATTTGCGATAGTAATTTTACAAAATATCTTCATGAAACGTGATCTTACTTAATATCCTAATCATTTTTGGCATAAAAGATGAATCGATAATTTTGACCCATACAATGTATTTTTGGCTGTTGCTACAAATATACCTGAGCTGTTTATGACTGGTTTTGTGGTCCAGGGTCACATTTGAGCTCTGGTAATCTAAATAGATTGTACTGAATTTAATATAATATAAAATACTAATTAAAATGTAAAAATACTAAAATAAAATAAAAATAAATAAATATTAAGCACAACTGTTTTCAACATTAAAAATAGTGAGAGATGTTTCTTGAGCACCAAATCAGAATATTAGAATGATTTCTGAAGCATCATGTGAGGCTGAAGACTGGAGTAATGATGCTGAAAATTCAGCTTTGCCATCATAGGAATAAATTAGATTTTTATTTTATTTTTGATCTGTTTGTGCAACCCTGGTGGGCATAAGAGTGTTCGTTCATTAAAAACATATTAACAACCCCAAACATTTAAACATTTGACATTGGCACTTCATGTCCAAAAGTTTGCAGACTCCTGGTGCAGATGAGTTTTATGTTACCCGTTTCCTCAGGGATTGAGGTGAAAGGTCAGTTGTTATGCTTCGAGACAATGTTGGTTTATTTTGAGAAAAAGAGAGGCTGTTTTGTTTATTTTCAAAGATTGTGTCTGAACAGAACACACACACACACACACACACACACACACACACATATACGCTTACCCCATGTATTCCCAGAAACAGAAGCAGAGGTTTGGATTCTTGGAATGCTGTTCTGTTGGATTCTTCTCAGAGCCCCTCGTGCTGAAATACACACACTCCCTCTCTCTCCAGACTTGTCCTTAAACGTTTCGTTTCTGTGTTCCCACTTCTCTCTCTCTCTCTCTCTCCCTTTTTGTGTGTTTACTCAGTGGTAGATTGAGCTCTCTCTCAGTTTACTCAGCAAGAGTTTAAACTAGTAATGACTGTATCAAGAGGCTGCGGAGAGGGACTGCTTTATAAAACACTGACATTCAGCTCTCTGACTTTGAACTTCTTCCTCATAGTAAAGTGTTTGTTCAAATGTAAACCAGATAACAGAGCATTCAAAGTGTCCATTAACCAGGAGTCTTGAGTCATTTTACAGACAACGTTAACTACAAAATTACTCTGTAAAAATGGACTGAGGAGAGATTTAGTTTCTCAGGGCCTGAAATTTATGTCTGAAAACTGGGGTAATTCCTCACTTAAATGTCTCACTTTGGGGTATTAGATTACGTTAGTTAAGTAGCACAAAGTCAAAAACTGTATTTCACCTAACTGTTATACTGACCTGCTTTTTATTCAGATTAATTTTATATAATTTTATAAATGCATATACACTACTGTTCAAATGTTTGGGGTCAATAAAATATATTTTTTAAATAAATTAATTGTATTTAGCAAGGATGAATTAAATCGATTAAAAGTGACAGTAGAGACATTTATAATGAGGTTTCTTCTGCTCACCAAGCCTGCATTTATTTGATTCAGAGTACAGCAAAAACGGTAATATTGTGAAATATTTTTACTATTTAAAATAACTGTATTCTGTTTGAATATGGGTCAAAGACAAAAAAGGGTTTAAGCATAAAAACAATATGTGTATTACTGCTTTAAATTGTTGTTTTTCCAAAAAAAAAGAAAAAAAGTTTAATTTGAATTAAAAATAAAAATAAACATTTTTCCTTAATTTACAAAAGACTTTCACTGAAATGTCATTCAGTGTAACAATCATGTCAGGCAGATTTACAACAAAAATCAATTTATGACATATTAAAAGATGAATTACTTTCTCCCCAAATACTAATTATTTGTAATTCTACATTTTTAAAATTTGACACTATCCTAGGTTTTTTTTTTACTCTAAATTACAATTTTATTATGCTCCCTTATTCTTTATATATTGTAAGTCAGAATAAGCATGTTGTTTGAATTTTTACATACATTTTGTGTTACACCAAATGACAATGTAACACTATTTCAACCAAATTTTGACTTTTTATTCTCCAAAAACTTATTTGAAACCTTAAAAGTGCACACTATACACAAATATATTACATTAGATAATGTTATTATTATTATTATTATTATTATTATTATTATTATTAAAAAAATTAAAAACATTAAAACATTCAGTATTCTTTGACGAATAGAAAGATCCAAAGATCAGAATTTATCTGAAAAATAAATAAGTAAAAATAATTATCTGGGGAAAAAAAAAAAAAAAAAAAAAGTCAGTATAATTTATTTATTTATTTTATTTTTTTCTGGGAAATAAATTTTAGAAATTAATACTTTTATTTAGCAAGGATGGTTTAAAGTGATGATAAAGACATTTTATAATGTTCCAAAAGATTTCTATTTCAAATAAATGCTGTTATTTTAAATAGTAAAAATATTTCAATACTTTACTGTTTTTGCTGTGCTTTGGATCAAATGCAGGCTTGGTGAGCAGAAAAGGTTTTAAAAAAACAAAAATCCTACTGTTCAAAAACTTTTGACTGGTAGTATATGAAATATTTACATACAATATGAAAGTAAGTATTGTAAATCCCTATGTTTTCCTTTTAAACTGTTTTTGATGAGCAATCTATCATTCATTAATTTAAACTGTATGTGTCTTTGTGTTTTCAGGAGAAGCCCCTTTCCCGCTCACTGCAAAGAGGAGAAGATGCACAATTTGATCAGGTTAGTTATATGTGTGTCTTATCTCAGTATTTATACTTATAAATATGTGTATTGTATCTCTTTCCATCCTCTTTGCTTTTCACTCCTCTCTTTCTCTCACTCTCCATCACTCATTTCTGATTAGCGCAGAACTTTTAACAGCAGAGCTGCAGCAAAATGCTTTGTTTAGCAAAACGCAAAGCAAATGAGACATCATCCTGCAATGGATCCAGTCAGTGCCATTAGGCCTGTGTGTGAGAAAGAATGAGCCAGTGAGAATGTGCTCTGTATGCAGAAAATCACAGCAATATGTGTCTGTGTGTCTCTATACTTTAGAGCGAATAGTTTTGGGGGGTGTGTGTGCTGGACGTTGCCAGGAGCAGAATCGCTGTGTCATCCGCAGCAGTAGATCAGCACAGGCTGCTGGGAGTGTGTGCGTATATGTGTGTGTGAATATATCAGTTCAGGGTGTTGGAGTGTGTCTGCCAAGTGCCATGAGGGCCGGGAGAGCAGTTACATAACTCTCCTTAACCACATACATCATACTGTCCCGCAGACGCTCTCACCTGACGCAGGCCGCATATACAGTGGGCTACAAAAGCCTGGGAATTATAATCCAATTTGAACTTGGATATAAACAGAACTTCTTTTTTCCAAAGTTTTGGGACTTTGTAGCATTTTTAAACAAAGAAACATTATGATGTAAATCAAATAAGTTGTAGATTTTAGATCGCTAATGAAATGAGTGAATTTGTGAGCAAGCATGTGACTCTGTACAGAGGGTCAGATGTTCTTTCTTCCGATGAAGCCCAAAATGCTCTTTGGGATCGTCTCAGATCATGCTGGAGAACATGATGATCAGGTTTGATGATTTGCTTGTCATGTTCCTCATTAGTAAGTTATTTCACATCCGCTAAACTGTGTTTTAGTATTCTGTAGTTACATCGTGTACTAAGACAGACAGAAATTGAAAAGTTGTGTTTTTTTTTTTTTCCTGGCTGAAATGGATAGGAACTATACTCTCATTCTGGTGTAATAATCAGGGAACTTTGCTGCCTTACCATGGGTGCAGCAGGCGCAATGATATTACGCAGCGCCAGAAAATAGTCCCCAGCAATTTTACTATTACCTTATTGGCTTAGCTCATTGATTATTACGCCGGAATGAGAGTATAGTTCCTATCCATATCAGCCTGGAAAATCGCTTTTCATGAACTTTTCATGTTCTGTCAGTCTTTGTACACGATGTAACTACAGAAGAGTCAAGTTTTAAATAGGAAAAATATTGAAAATCTTTGGTCATTTTTGAACGAGATGCTAACGGTTTAATCCGATTCAATGATGTATGCAAAGCTATGCTAAAAGTGCTAACAGAAGACCCGGAGATCGGCTGAATGGATTCAAAAACGGTAAAACTCATCTGTTTAACTCAAGGGGAAAATGAGCCTATTTTCAAAAAAAGTGAAGTGTTCCTTTAATGGCATTAAAAATATTTGGGGTTGGCCACCCCACTCACAAATGCTTGTTCGAATTTTGTATATTTCCTACTTACTGAAGGGCACAGGTTAATAATGGGTTCATGTGAGGATTGTTTTAAATTCACTTCAATTAGAAGTTATTTTTTTACTGTCTAGTCTAATGTTAAATTGATAGCTCTCAATTATACTGTAATACTGAATGGCTATAGTCAATGGTTAAATATTAGGAAAAAAGAACAGTTTCCTAGAGACATCAGTAATATTGTTATCAGTGATGCACACCTTCACAGGGTTCCCATGGGTCATGGAATTTCTGGAATATCATGGAATTTTAAAAGGTCTATTCTAGACATTGAAAGTCAGGGAATTTTATATTTATTTTGTTCAAGTCATGGAATATCGGGGATCTTTGTTTGTTGGTTTAAAATTTTTTTTTGTTCCCATTTATCAAAATTTAATTTTTCTATACCGTGTAAATGTGTGTTTTGTAATAAAAACGTCTGTGAACAAGTAAATAAAGCTTGCAAATGGATGGATCTGTTCATTATAGGTCATGGAAATTCAGCTTTTTAGTCAGTGAAAGTCAGGAAATTTGACGTTTGGCTTAGAGTGGGAACCCTGACTTCAGTCATTAAAAGAATATTTAACAGATATTAAAAATATACTGTCTTTATGTTGTTTCTACATTAATTTGATCATTGAATGTGAAATGATTGCAATATAAAAGTATATTTTAAAACTTTTTTGGTAGATGGGATTAAATAACAATTAATTTCAGAAAAAATGTGTGATTTAATTAATTTTAATCGGTTGCCAGCACTAATTTCTATACTATTATTATTTATAGTATTTGCATTAATGGTATTCAGCTTTTCCTTTTAAGTTTTAGTAATTTTATGTAAGCTTATTTTATTCGTTTTTAGACCCTGGACCACAAAATCAGTCATAAGGGTAAATTTTGTAAAACTGAGATTTATGCATCATATGAAAGCTGAATAAATAAGCTTTCCATTGATGTGTGGTTTGTTAGGAGAGGACAATGTTTGCTTAAGATGCAAACTATTTGCAAATGAAATATTTATATATGAAGAAAATCCCCTTTAAAGTTGTCTTCGTAATTCATATTCAAAATCAAAAATTAAGTTTTGATATATTTACAGTAAGAAATTGGCAAAATATCTTCATGGAACATGAACTTTACTTAATATTCTAATGATTTTTGGCATAGAAGAAACATTTTGACCCAATAATTTTGACCCATATAATGTATTATTGGCTATTGCTACAAATATACCCGTGCTACTTAAGACTGGTTTTGTGTTCCAGCTTCACATTTAGATTAACATTTAGATTTTATTTTAGCTTTATTTCAGTTAATTTCAATTAACAATTTGAATAGTTTTAGTTAGCACTAAATGAATAAGTGTTAATGTTTTTCAAGTGTGAAAAGTTCATGCAGCTCGAGCGCAAACAAAAAAGTTTAAAGCAAATGAAAGACAAACTAAATATATGTTGAACAGTTTCGCTCAGATTGTTGCTATGATAATATAATATGGAAAGAAAAATGGAATAAAATAGAAAAATGTGAAATGGATCCCAGTGCACCTCAGAACATCTCATTTTATTAACAAGTACACTTTTACATTCTGCACATTAGTCTTTTTTTCACAGCGCTAGCACGCACACACTGATTTGGCTATTGGATTTGCCTGTGCCGAGTCTCAGGAACTGCATGTTCAGTCAGTGACGTGTTATGACTGCAGAGGGATCTGCTCTGCTGAATCACACCACAGTGAACTATACCATCCCTCACTCACTCATCAGCAAACACGCACATCTACTCTACTGCCATAGCTTTGTGTGTGTGACGCTTGGTGCTGGGTTACTGCAGTGAAAGGTTGAGTAACCACTGGACGTATCATCCTACACACATCCTGCCCTCACAATAGGACAGATCAATACCTGACTGCACTCAAAAGTGCTGCCATCTCTCTTGCTTCCCTTTCCTATTCTTTCCATTTTCATCCATTTATATATTGTTATCTGTTTAGATCTTTTGCTTCAGTCAACTTGACAGTTTTTTTTTTTCACCCATTACGTTTTGCAGACAAAATAAAATGCATTTCCCAGTTAGAGTCTGATATTTTAGATATGGAGAAAGTTTGTATATTTTAATGGAAGTTTTTTTTTTTTTGTTCATTCTTGAAATAACATGCAGTGATGAATCATACACAACAACCCCAATGTCATTTATTATTTATTATTTCTGTTTATTTATATTATTTATTATTTATCGCACCATATTGTGACGTACATCCGAGTGAAACGGATTCAGATCTAAATAACATTTTAAATAAATATGACAATTAAAAAAAAGTAACTCATGCATGGGTGATTCATTTGTTACAAGTTCAGTAACATGTTATGCATTTAATAGATGCATTAATTTATTATAGGGATAGTTCACTCAAAAATGAAAATTCAGTCATAACTTCAAACCCGTAAGACGCTCATCTTTCAACACAAATTAAGATCATTTTGATGAAATCCAAGAGCTCTCTGACCCTGCATAGACAAAAAGGTCTAGATAGGTACCAAGAACATTGACAAAATAGTCCATGTGACATCAGTGGATCAACCTC
Organism: Cirrhinus molitorella; assembly: GCA_033026305.1. Classification (NCBI taxonomy): domain Eukaryota; kingdom Metazoa; phylum Chordata; class Actinopteri; order Cypriniformes; family Cyprinidae; genus Cirrhinus; species Cirrhinus molitorella. Next base: position 3,993,901 of record CM065133.1, on the reverse strand, counting down.
AATTTTCTAAAGCTACAAGAAAAAAAATTGTGCAAAAAGAAAACAAAAATAACAACCATTTGTTCTCTTCCGTGTCATTTTTGGGTGAACAGTCCCATCGATATTTAGTTAAAATGGTCCTATTGTGATCTTTTACAAAGTCTTTAATTTTGTTTTGGGGGTGTACTAGAACGTTCTCATGCTTTTTCACATAATTTACATTATTACAACAGCTTTTTCCCCAGCCTGGGCACAAATGGCTCGATTTAGTTCCAGGTTTGAGGAATGCCCGCCTTCCAAAAAACAAAGTGTGTTGTGATTGGTTAGCTTTCCCACTGCGTTGTAATTGGCGAACAGTTTAGATGGTGTTTCAGTACTGTCACGACCCTTGCCAAAGCATCAAGCTCTCACTTTTGGTTTATAGTTCAGGATATATGAAGATATAGTTGATGCTACAGTAGTGTTGGGTCCTATCATCAGCCTGCAATACATGATATTATCGTGCTAATTTAATAAATTTACATACTTTCTTTGCCTGAAACCAGCTCCAGCATAAGGCTAAAAAGGCTAATGTTTTTAATATGACTTCATTTGATTTAACATGACGACAACTGAATAAAGACATTTTAAGTTACTAATTATAATGCTTACATGTCCTTAGCTATTCAAAAAGCAGCTACAGAAAAGGAGCAAAGAACATTAACATTATCAGACAACATCACTGATTACCCTAGTCTAGTCTAGTGTCTAGTCTACATACGACTCTGATGCAGCCACCGGATCCGAGCGCGGCTACTGTAGTCAATGCTTGTGTTTATTTCAGCCTCCTCTCAGCATGTGTTATGCCTCCCATACTGCACATGTCTGCGGCTCGTTGAAGCGTAACAAAAGCAGCTCTTTGTGCTGCATCGCAACCATTCGAACTTCAGTAGGTGGGGTTTATTTTAACATTATTCTAATTGGCAGCATTATGAGATCATAACATCCAGAAAACAAAGCCTGTAGTCCAAATGAGCCGTTCGTTATAGTTCTTAAAAATGGATTTTTTTTAAACAAACGAAATATCTCCCTTTGGGTTGGACTTTGAGATTTGTAACTTTGTAGATCTTTTTAATGCACAAACATACACACCACACACTAACTAAAATTCAAAAAGTGAAAAAAACATAATAGGACCCCTTTAATATTTGATTTTATGTTGTGTTTAACCCACATAAAGACTGTTATTGAGCTGTATTATTGTGTTTATGTGTTACAGTTAATAAGCTCTATGAGCTCCATAGCAGAACACTGTTTGCCTTCGCTGTTGCGGACGTTGTTTGATTGGTACAGAAGACAGAGCGGGACGGAAGACGAGTCGTACGAGTACAGACCTCGCTCCAGCACCAAGTCCAAAGGGTGGGCAGACACGCAAATATAGTCAAAATTTATTTACACCTTCAACATTTCTCACATTATCACAGTTTATTCACAGTTTAGAAAATGGCAATAAAATATGACAATAACTCAATTTCAGATAACTTTGATAGAAAGGTATGTAACAAAACATGGTCAAAATCACATTTTTGGTCCTAATTTTTTATCAGTTTTACTGGTAGTCCACTGTATGAAGAATTTTTGTGTGTAATATGTCACAGTTTACTTTATTTCGCTATCCTCACTTACTTAAATGAACTGTAGTTTCCTGCACCCACTGGTAAAGAAATATGAAACATTATATCTGGTGTCTGAATAATTTTTGTACGTCTTACACATACACATCATCATATGTTTCACTTCATCTTGTCTTTAGCAAGAGCTATAAGAGATGCATCTGATGCGTTTCTTTCTTGTGACATTTTATTAGTAGTAACTATATCCTAACTGGCTCTTTCGATCTCTTTCCGTAGAGATGAACAGCACCGGGATAAAGACTACCTACTGGAGCGAAGGGACTTAGCCATAGACTTCATGTTTTGTTTAGTCTCTGTGGAAGTTTTGAAACAGGTGAGGTTTGTGTGTTTCATTGCTTAGGTGTGGTGTCTCTGAAGTCAGAGATAGGTGTGTTGTGGCATCAACGTGCATAGACTTGCTAACGATATATCAGGGATCCTGAAGTAAAACAGTGACCCTTACATCATAGCTGGTGTTGATGAAATGTTTTCCGTAGATTCCCCTTCATCCCGTGCCAGACGCCTTAGTACAAGAAGTCCTTAACCTGGCATTCAAGCACTTTAAACACAAAGAGGGGTGAGTCTGCGTACGCAAACACACACTTTTTTATGCAAATTCTAGAGATGTAGCCTGGACAAATGCAAACCTGATGTGAGAGACACTGTGTGATTTCTGAACTACCTATATTTAAATCGCATCATGTGCATTACATCATTTTGTATGTGTATACACTGTTGTTCAGAAGTTTATGGTTAGGTCACCAAGGCTGTATTAATTTTAATCAAAAATACAGTAAAACTATAATATTTTGAAATGTTTTAATATTTTTAAATCTAATATATTCCTGTGGTGATGAAGCTGAATTTTCAGCAGCAATATTCCAGTGTTCAGTGTCACATGATCCTTCAGAAATCAATCTAATATGATGATTTTATATTTGAGAAACATTTATAATTATCATCACATCATGCCATTTTTGTGGAAACTAGAATACTTTTTTTTTTTTTTTCCCAAAAATTCTTTAACTAGAAAGTTCATAACCTTTAAAATTACTTAAAATACACTACCGGTCAAAAGTTTTTGAACAGTACGATTTTTAATGTTTTTTTTAAAGAAGTATTTTATGCTCACCAAGCCTGCATTTATTTGATCCAAAGTACAGCAAAAACAGTCAATTTTTACAAATATTTTTACTATTTAAAATAACTTTTCTGTTTTCATATATTTTAATAAATGCAATATATTCATTCATCATACATCATTACTCCAGTCTTCGGTGTCACATGATCCTTCAGAAATCATGCTAACATGCTGATTTTCTGTCAAGAAACTATTATTATTATCAATATTTGAAACAGTTGAGTGATTTTTTTTTTTTTTTTTTTTTTTTTTTTTCCAGGGTTCTTTAAAAAAATAATTAAATAATTATGCTTTTATTTAGCCAGCATGCTTTAATGTTACAAAGGATTTCTATTTCAGATAAATGCTGTTCTTCTGAACTTTTTATTCTTTAAAGAAACCTAAAAAGATTCTACTCAGCTGCTTTCAACATAATAATAATAATAGTAGTAATAATAATAATAATAATAATAATAATAATGATAGTTTTTTGAGTAGCAAACCAGAATATTAGAATTATTTTCTGAAGGATCATACGATTAAAGTAATAATGCTATAGGTTCAGCTTTGACATCACAGGAATAAATTGCGTTTTAAAATATATTAAAATAAAAAAGTTATTTCAAATAAAATATAAAAATACATTTTCAAAACTGTACTGCATTTGCTGTATTTTGGATCAAATAAATGCAAGCTTGGTGAGCAGAACTTTTAAGAAAACATTAAAAATATTACTGTCCAAAAATTTTTATGTAATAGCAATGAGACAATAATAATTAGTTCAAATGAAAGTATCAAAAGCAAGTAATCATACGTTTTTTTTTTTTAACAAAACTGTTAAAATGTTAAAACTGTTCAAACATTATGTATGTATGTGTTATAAAATTAACAGGAGTGTTTAAATTTGATTTTTCTAATTAATAGAAGTATGAACCAATATTTTCTTTTCTTAATTCTGTGTAGAATGGCTTGTGACTTTATTTATTTTTTATTTTTTTGCACAGGTACTCGGGCCCCAACACTGGTAATGTGCACATCATCGCTGACCTCTATGCTGAGGTCATTGGAGTCCTTGCCCAATCCAAGTGAGTCCAAATTCATCCCAAAACCACAATGAGCTTACAGTGTACCTTCTGTGGTCACATTTTAAATATTCAGTTGACAGTGTTAAAAATGATTCACACTCACGAAATGTCAGCCACTTACAGTCATGTTTTATTTTATGTAAACTGTAAAGCCATGTAAGCAGAAGGATGAAGTTGATCAGTTAAAGCCTTCAAACCCCGTCTCATTCTGTAACAATAACTTGCCTCAAGCTAAATACAGATGATTTGTACAGTCTTTGGACACTTTTAATGTTACTGTAATTCTCTGCCCGCTACACGCCAAGACTCCCTCACAGCTACATGAAACTGTCTGTTGAAGCTATAATGCAATTTAGCCCTGTGCTGTAATAGTCAGGGTCTGAAATTGATTTACCACAGTGCTCAACCTCCCCTCCAGTTCATGATTTCCTGTGCGGAGCCACTTTGCCCTGAGGACAGTGTTTGAAGAGGCCGTTTTACATAATATGATAAAGACATGATGCTCTTTGGTCCTTGCTTGTTTGGGTCAGATGGTTTGCATTGATGTAACAAGCTTTTGCATTACTTAAGGGAGACTAAAAAAATGTAAATATGGCCCACAGACAGTAACAAGCCTATCTTTATTTAATCTGTTGTGTCACGTGTTTAGTTTTGGTTGAAGGCTCATTAGACTTTTTTTATTTATTCGTGTGTTTGTGTGCAGGTTCCAGGCAGTGCGTAAGAAGTTCATCACAGAGTTGAAGGAACTGAGGCAGAAGGAGCAAAGTCCTCATGTGGTGCAGAGCATCATTAGCCTCATCATGGGCATGAAGTTCTTCAGAGTCAAAATGTACCCCGTTGAGGACTTTGAGGCTTCCTTCCAGTTCATGCAGGTCGAGACACTTGCAAACACAGACATGTACTGTATGTTCTTGTGGCTTTGTAATGAGGGTCATTGTTAAGTGATTTGAAAGGTTGTCTTCAAAGAGTTAGCTCAGAAACCCTAACATGAAAATTCTGTCATTATTTTCTCATCTGCATGCTGTTTCAAACCTGTATGACTTTCATTCATCTTCATTATACAAATGAAGATATTTTGATTAAAACGTCAACGCTTCAAAAAGTTCATGAAGACATTGACATTAGGCAGTTTAATCTAGTCTTCTGATCAGACATTTAAAGGATTAGTTCAATCCAAAATTTCCTGATAATTTGTTCTTCCCTTTAGTTTTTTTTAAGTTGTAGAAAAACTTTCCAGGATTTTTCTTTGTATAGTGGACTTCAATGGGGATCAATGGGTTGAAGGTCCAAATTGCAGTTTCAGTACAGCTTCAATACAGCTTCAAAGGGCTATAGCCCTATAAGTTTGGTGGAGAAAATGAGATTGAGTTGAAAATGAGATGAGGTTTTCTTCTAAAACTACACTATTTTATTTATTTTTTAAAAATCTTTTTTTTTTTATATATTTTTTCTTTAATTCACGCTTTTATTTGCATATAAATACTGATCACCACACTTACAAAACTGCATATCAAATATGGTCAATAGAAGCTCAGACATGCTCTACTTTCAGTGTAGGGTCAGAAATTTCCTGTATATTTTATTAAAAGTATTTTCATTTGTGTTTTGAAGATGAATGAAAATCATACAATTTAAATTTGGACACTAAAATAAAATCTTTTTACTGAATAAGTATTAATATATAAAAAAAAAATTATGTATTAAATTGGTTAAATCGACTGTTATCTAGCATAAAAGAGAGATTGAACTCTTTCTCAACAATTAAACACAGCAGCGACATAAATTTCACATAATCACTTGAATAGGTATTCTGTTTTATATAAACTAACTTTAATGACCAAAAACATAACATTTTATTTTAATTATTTTAACAGGCTTGCAGAAGTTGTGAATAGCATGTAAAATGAACAAAAAAAAAAACTAAATGATTTGTATAAAATGTATTTTGATTATCAATTTGCAACTTTTTTTTAAATGACCATTTGTTAACAAATATATACTCTTCATATTGTCTTCCGCAGTCCGTATTTTTGTGGAAGTGCCACATCACTGTCAATACATTTTGATTCTCATCTGCTCTATTGTCGTTCAGACAGTACGTCTTTTGTTTTATTTGCGAGCGCTCTTTAGTCATGCCTCATAAAGTCTCTTGAGTAACAGTCTCAATGTGTCGGCCCAACCTTTGCCAACAGGACTGTGTGGAGCAATTCCTTTACATTAGTCAGTTACAGGCAGTGAAATCACGCACTTGATATGTGCTGCACTTAACAAGCGCCGTAATCCAGAGATTTTTTATTGAGCCAAAAGCTGCAAAGCAAAGCTGTATTTTACAGTGGACCTCATATTTCTCCAACCACCATTGGTTACGAAAGATTTAATAGTGGTGCATCCTTTTCAGTTACTAAAACTGTATGAGTTTCTCTCAGATGTTTAGTGTGAAGATTTGCATTAATCAATTAAATGTTTTGTGGTCTCTGTTGGCAAAGCAGGAATGTGCTCAGTATTTCCTGGAGGTGAAGGACAAAGATATCAAACATGCACTGGCTGGCCTGTTTGTTGAGATCCTCATCCCTGTAGCTGCTGTAAGTACCGCAAATCTCTGCATTTGTTTAAATGAAATAATATCACTCATGCCTGTGCAAAAATCATTCGTAAGATCCAGATTTTATGCGTTCTGGCTAAATTGGCTGATTGCAACATCAACTCTGATTTAAATTAGTGTCATTTCATAACATGGCAACACCGAACATTACACAACTTTCCAATAACTTGTCATTATCAAATCAAGCTCCAATCCCATTCCAGGTTTTTCCGTTTGCACCCAGTAACTGTTTTTATAATAATAATTTGATCATTTTATACTCTATTTAAACCATAAAAACAAGCTGTTTCAGAGCAACTTTGTGTTTCACGCCTATCACACCGATTCAAATACAGAGTGGCTCTTTGAAAAGCTGTGTTTTGTATCCAGATCATTTGACAGAGGCTTGGTGACTCTTCTGCAGAGTTCATGATGGTACATGTCTTGTCAAGTGGTTTGAGGTGGAGCTTGTGGAATGAGTTGCTACAGAAACACAATTGAAATGTATTTCGTTTTGGATTGACAAGATGAATAGCTCTGAGTGATTTGTGTGCTGTTGTGCTCCGAGCGGGTGTAGCTCAGCGTGAGGCTTATATGTTTGTGCTTGTGTGTTTTTGGAAGGCGGTGAAGAATGAAGTGAATGTGCCCTGCCTGAAGAACTTCGTGGAGATGCTCTACCAGACGACCTTTGACCTCAGCTCAAGAAAGAAGCACTCACTGGTACAGTCCTTTGCTGCCTTAATACATGCTTTCCCACAATCCTGTCCTGCCACCCAGAAGGCTTTCATTCTTCTGTGGTCATCAAGGCTTTGTAGCTTCAAAAAAAGCTATCATAAAAGTGGGCCATACGAATCAATTGTGTCGTTTTTCTGTCTTTCTCACTCCCCAGGCATTGTATCCCTTGGTCACGTGTCTGCTGTGTGTTAGTCAAAAGCAGTTCTTCCTCAATAACTGGCACATCTTCCTTCAGAACTGCCTTTCCCACCTAAAGGTAATGTTTTCTAACAGTGGAACGAATACGGTGTTTACTTTCACTGAGAAAATGCAGCTTAAAAGTTGCTATACAAATTACTTGAATGGCTATAAATCCTGCATTTTAATTAAATGTTGTTTGGGCACTGCAAAAACCAAACAGAAGAAAGTGTGCTGTTGATGCATAAAGATTCTGAAGCCTGGAGGCAGGTTTGGTGATTCATTATGAAAATTCACTCTGTAAGTGGGTTGGCTCACTTACATAATTTCAGAGAAAGGTGTGGTGTTACAGACAACTTCTGTAAACTGCATCTTGCTTATACCTTTCAGATAATTATACCTGTCATCCACTCTTTCTCAGTCACAACCGTGTTTGTTTGTGCTTGTCCAACTACAAGGATGTGATCATTTTTTGGTTTCCTAGCTCCCTTTTCAACAATGATTGAGTTTTCTTCCAATCTATGCAACTGTGAATCTTGAGGATCAATACGCGATCCTTTAATTTGGTGGTGGTGATTTTATGAATGAGGAATCAAACTCTTGTGTAACTCCCTGCAGTATCGATTAAATCCTTTACTCGCTTTCCGTTAATCTAGATCAGGACTGGATCAGAATTGGACTGTAGTGTGAATCTTACTTCTCAAAAAGTCATGTGAACGATTCAGGATTCAAGTGACGATTTCCTCAGTGGTCTGGTCTAATGTCTGTAGCCATTGAGCCCAGGTTTATAGGATTTGTAGTCTCAGTGGTGGATAATTCCTCTCCTGATTGATCCATGGACTCCCTTTGCAGTTCTGCTTCCCTGTCTGCTTCCCTGTCTGTAGTTTTAGTCAGAGTGGATGCCATATTTCATTTTATGAGTGTTTCAAAATTAGCACGTTAACGTATGCGATACATTTTTCCAAAAATTTTTTCCAAAAGTGAGTGAAACTACAAACGTGTGTCAGATCCACATCGCATTCAGCAGCAGCAGCTCTTGAAGTAATAAATTAATCTAAATAACCAAATAACCCAGCTGCTGTGATGTCTGTTAATCGAAGAACAAAAGAAAAAAAGAGGAAATCAATCATTTTTGTAGCTTTAAGGATTCATCGATAATTAATTTAGTATTTAAGGTCATTGCACACACAATTGGGCTACTTTACCACTGTTGCCGCGGGTTGTTTTTCCTGTCTGCAGGTTGAAGCAACCCCAAAAACACAATATTTAGCCCCTGTAATGCTATTTTTTACCAGGAGAACCCCGCCAAAAAAATGTGCATTGTATCCCCTAATAGGGGACACCCCTCAAAATGTGATTGGGCTTTTTTAGGCTAGTTTTGAGTAGCGGTTGGGCAGGTTTTGTTGTGAAAACCTGACTGAGTCTGAAATTTTCGCACGTTAAAAAATAAATACAACCTCACGTTGTGTCAATCACGTTTACACACTACCTCAGAAACTTTCGACCATCTTTAAAAATTCAGATCAGGTTGGATTTCTGCGTTTTCGCATCCGTAGCAAGCATTTTGATGGGAAAGAATAACCAAAAAATGACCCTGCGTTAACGTGTAAATTCAACTATTTAATTTCCGTTTATTTCCTACTTCCCGAAGGGCAAAGGTTAATAATGTGAAGATTGTTTTAGGTTCACTTAAATTAAAAGTTATTTTTTAAAGTAAAAAAAAAATTAAATGAAAAGCTCTCAATTATACTGTAATGCTGACTGAACATCAGAAATAAAAACATCAGTAATATTGGTATTAAAAATATTATTTTTTTCTTTATTTAGTTTCTGCATTAATTTGAATGTGAAATCATTGAAATATAAAAGTATATTTAAACCTTGAATGTTAGGTGGGATTAATCGTGATTCATAAAAAAAAATGTTTACTTACTATTTTTTTTTTTTTTTTTAATCAATTGTCTGCACTAGTTTTTAGGCATGTACCGGTATCAAAATCTCATGATACGATAATATTGAGACATTTATTGTGATATTTAAAAAAATGTGTACATTTTAGAGTTAAATTATTCTATCTAATGCACTTTGAGAGTTCAAAATTAAGATCTCCAAACCATGTTCTTAACTAAGAAAACTTGAGTCAGAAAAAAGTCAGTGATTTGACCTGTACCTGAACTTTAAAGGGGACTCAACCCTCTTTTTATTTGTGGTGTACTGTCTCAGTCTAAATTACATTCACACTGGTGTTTTAGGAAGCCAAAGAAATTAGAATAGAATAGAATATTAGAATAACAACAATGACAGTAATAGCTATATATTGCAAAACAACTGCACTTTATTTTACAATAAATGAAAATTAATAAAAATTAACTTTTAAGTTTCATTTTAACAGAAATGGCAGTAGAGCTTTGTTTGAAGGAAAGCTTCGCTTTGCCTTTTAAACGTGAAGCGAAAACAGACTTGTTGAAGGGACTAAGCCATATTGTGCTTTCGATTTTAGTTTGATACACATATACTGTGCCAAAGCATAATGACCCAAAGCACAACTGTAAGGACCTTTTATGGTAGAATAAGAAGTTTAACTATATTTTAAAAACTACACTTTTTGCCCGGAAGATTTATTGTTTCATATCACCATGTGACCACGATAATGTCACAACATCAGTATGTTAATAATATTTTTACATTCCTACAATGGCATCTACTCTGACTATATTCTTCACAATCACTCTTTCTTGTAATCATCCATGTGCATGCACTAATCCTGCCTCCCTTTTTTAAATTTAATTTGATTTCAATCCTGCTGTTTGTCTTCTCACCCATCAGAAACTCTTCATCAGCACATCACCTTTATATAAATTAATGTTAAAGTAATCTTCCTAGAAGCTTTTGCCTAATTGGCTGTATAGATAAATGTTGGAATACTTGTGTTGATTCTGTAAGGAATCTGACACCGAAGTATTAAATCCCATGCACCCTGCACTTTGTTTTGCATGTTGTTGTAGCACAAAGCTTTGGTTTTGTTCTCAAGTTTGTTTCTTGTTCTTTTTCTAACCTGCATGTCTTCCCCATCACCATCACCCCCTGTCCTTTGTCATCTTTTTTTGTTTCCCCCGCACGTTTATTGGCTCCAGATGCCGTCAAACAACAGCATCCGTAAGCAGATTGAAACCCTGCAGGTGAGTCACCATGGTTTCCCACAGGGGAGCTAACCCTGCCTCTCAGAGTTCGTGTGATCGACCTGTGTTCCACATGGGCTTCCCGAGACTTCTAGCTCATTCGCCTGTCCATAGAGGAAACAGTGCTAAATAGCTGCATTACTGTCCTTTTGTCCTCAAGAATCCACACCGGAAAACCACACAGTTCAACTTTATCACATCTGTGGTTACTTTAGGCAATGCAAAAACAAAATGTGCTTAAAAAAAAGTGTTTTGCATTACTATAGATTGCTAAAAAAAAAAAAAAGTGAAAAAATAGAATAATATTAATATTCAGTCAAATTTTGTGTTCATTTTTAAAGTGATTGACTAGGGATTTTATTTTATCCTCTAAGGTGACAAGTTTAATTCTTTCAGCAAAATTTGACTGCAATCACAATGCATTTATTTAACACTATGGAACAGTTTTATATTTTGACCTTCAGTTTGAATGTCCATGATGCTGCAGATCACAGTCTTCCTCTGTGGAAGTTTAAACAGTTTGCAAATGTACAATTTACAGTGGTTTGTTTTGAATGTGCAACTATTTGAAATGTACTGCAGACTCATTAGCAACAGAGGAAGAATGTATTGCGTCCCTGTTGATGAAAGACACTAGAGAGTCCTCACTGTACTTACTGTACTCACTGTAAACCATGCAATCGTGTCGCCCCCTATGGTGAGTGTTGCACCCTGCTTAATGCTCTTTACTGCAGTCTGATTAGCTATGTGTGTGTGAGAGAGAGAGAGAGAGAGAGAGAGAAAGACCGAGCAGCAGAAAGAGTGGGACAATTGCTTAGTCAGTGACTCGATTTGGATGGGCCATGATGTGTTAATCACAGATTCATTAGCAGAGATTTTATGAATCCCTCTTTCATCATCCATTGCTTCTGCTGAACAGCTGATTTATGAATCATCTCTGTGCATCAATGCAGTTATAGGAGAAATTACAGCTCTTATTGGCTTGCAAATGGAGTCCTGTGCGTCATATTCCTCATTAGCTCATCACACGCAGCTGAACTATTGATCACCCATTATAATACAGACGAAGCAGCGCTTTATGAATGAATCTAGGATATTTTTAGGCTGGACCACTTTAAAGCACTGTGTTTGTGAAAATGCACAATAAGGAGTTTTTTCACTGGCCCCACTGGTCTCACATTACTAATATTAAATCAGCAATAAATACAACAGTAGTGTTGCATGATGTTGTTGAGTCCATTATAACCTATAAAAATTACAAAATGTACTCAAAATGTGTTCATGAGTTCTTGTTGTCTGAGCATTTTTGTGTCTTTGTTTTTAGAACAAAGATCCCAAAATGTCTCGTGTAGCACTGGAGTCTCTGTACCGGCTGCTCTGGGTTTACATCATCAGGATCAAGTGTGAGAGCAACACAACCACACAGAGGTAAGACACACAATCATACAGATATACAAAAATATCTTGAATTTAGCCAGTTGTGCACACACTAAGAATACATTCAATACTCAATACTAATGCTAATCACAAACACACCATTATTTGGAACGATAAACCTCTCACTGATACATACACTACCAGTCAAAAGTTTTTGAACGGTAAGATTTGTAATGTTTTTTTTTAAAGAAGTCTGTTCTGCTTACCATGTCTGCATTTATTTGATCTAAAGTACAGCAAAAACAGTTTTGAAATATTTTCTGTTTGAATACATTTTAAAATATAATTTACTCTTGTGGTTTCAAAGCTTTTGTTTTTGCATCATTTCTTTAGTCACATGATCCTTCAGAAATCATTATAATATTCTGATTTGGTACTATTATTATTATTATTATTATTATTATTATCTTGAAAACAGGTTTCTTTGATGAATAGAAAGTTCAGAAGAACAGCATTTATCTGAAGAAAAAAATCTTTTGTAACATTATAAATGTCTTCAAACATCACTTTTGATCAATTTAAAGCATCCTTGCTGAATAAAAATGTTAATTTCTGTCATTTCTTTCACAAAAAAAATACAAATTATACTGACTTTAAGCATTTAAATGGTATAGTGTATAATGTTAAAAAAGCTTTTTTATTTCAGAAAAAATGCTGTTCTTTGGATCATTCTATTCACCAAAAAAAAATATTTACTCAGCTATTGATAATAATAATAATAATAATAAATGTGCTTGAAAAGCAAATCAACATATTAGAATGATTTCTGAAGGATCATGTGACACTAAAGACTGGAGTAATGATGCTGAAAATTTAGCTTTGATCACAAGAATAAATTACATATTAAAATGTTCAAATAGAAAGCAGTTGTTTTAAAAAGGCATTACAAATATTTAAAAAATTGACAGGTAGTGCACAAATATATACAAACTATCAAATTCTTGTAAACAGCTATTGATTGTATATATGTAACATCTCCATTATCTCTTTTCCTGCAGTCGTCTCCTCAGTATTGTAACAGCACTTTTCCCAAAGGGCTCTCGCAGTGTGGTGCCCAGGGACACACCCCTCAACATCTTCGTTAAGATCATTCAGTTTATCGCTCAGGTAAAAAAAAAAAAAAAAAACACATCCTGTTTGTTTTGTCCCAATCCCAAAGATAGCAATCTACTTTTATCATTTACTCTCTGTTGTTTTATAATAAAGCTAAAATGATTAGGATGAACATTTGAGAAGGTGGGTTTTGGTTTATCGCATTGGTTTTAACTGGTATGTGGCACATTTTTCCTCTCCAAAGGAAAGGCTGGACTTTGCCATGAAAGAGATCATCTATGACCTGCTGTGTGTGGGCAAGTCCCACAAGACTTTCACCATCAACCCAGAGGTGTGTGAAAACATTCACATAATGTACCAGCCATTTATTAAAAAAAAAAAAAAAAAAAAAAAAAAAAAAGATGAACATAGAAACTAATTATCTCTCTCTTATCTGTCTCTCTCTCGTTCTCTCTCAGAGGATGAATATTGGTCTTCGGGCCTTCCTGGTGATAGCCGACAGCTTACAACAGAAGGACGGCGAGCCACCCATGCCCACTACAGGCGTCATCTTACCCTCAGGCAACACGCTGCGGGTCAAAAAGATCTTCCTCAACACCACCCTCACAGACGAGGAAGCTAAGGTCATAGGTATGGTCTCCAAAAAATCTCAAAAAAAAAAGTATTCCTGTCCCTACCCTAAAGCATTAGCAAAAACGCCGTTAAAGTTTTTCAACTGAAGTTCTTAGCAATGCATATTATTAATCAAAAATTTAGTTTTGATATATTTACAGTAGTAAATTTACTAAATATTTTCATTTCAACATGGTCTTTACTAAATATCTTAATGATTTTTGGCATAAAAGAAAAAGCTATAATTTTGACTATGCTACAAATATACTCACATTTGATTAGTTAATTTTTATTGTTTGTGAATCCTACAGCAAGAGCTGTCCTCATTGAGCTTTCCACATAAATAAAGCTGTGAAGTCCCTTTTTTGTGTTTTTAAGTAAGAAAGTCTTCTCATGTGTGACCCTGGACCACAAAACCAGTCTTAAGTAGCAAGGGTATATTGTGGCAATAGCCACAAATACATTGTATGGGTCAAAATTATGGATTTTTCTTTTATGCCAAAAATCATTAGGATATTAACTAAAGATTATGTTCCACAAAGATATTTTGTAAATTTCCTACCATAAATATATTAAAACTTAATTTTTGATTAGTAATATGCGTTGGTAAGAACTTAATTTGGACAACTTTAAAGGCATTTTTCTCAATATTTTGATTTAATTTTTTTTTTTTTTTTTTTTTTTTTTTTTTTCACCCTCAGAATCCAGATGTTCAGTTTGTTGAATCTCGGCCAAATGTTGTCCTATCATAACAAACCATACATCAGTGAAAAGCTATTTATTCAGCTTTCAGATGATGTATAATCTCAGTTTAAAAAAATTGACCCTTATGACTGGTCACATATAGTTAAATTTGACTTTATATTTGTAATAGTTTGTTTTGCTTTTCCAATGAAACACATTGCATGCCTATTAGGTCAAGTAGAGGTGTATTTATCTGGCTTTATTGTTTAGAGACTGAGTAAAATGCCTCTGTTTGTAGTCTATTGTCACATTTTTCCATAGATTTAGTGTGTGAACTAAGCTGTTTTCTTTCTATTTGTGTTTTTTCTGTGTAGGTATGTCTCTGTATTACCCTCAGGTTAGGAAGGCCCTGGACAACATTCTCAGGCATCTGGATAAAGAGGTGGGACGATCCATGAGCATGACCAACGTTCAGATGTCCAACAAAGAGCCGGAAGACATGATCACGTCAGTTTCTTGAGATTTTATTTGCATAAATATGATTTAAGTGTCTTGAACCATTAAAACGGTTTGGAAATGAATGGTGTTGTTTATTTGGCTTTCGTCGTGTTTTATTATATGTTTGTGTTCTGCCGTAGTGGCGAGCGTAAACCGAAGATTGATCTGTTCCGGACATGTGTAGCTGCCATTCCCAGACTAATCCCAGACGGCATGAGCAGACAGGATCTCATCGAGCTACTGGCCAAGTAATGACCTGTGACCCTCACGTCAACCCTCATTCATCACCACAAGAAAACTCGCAGGCATTCCCCAGTTCACTAGTTCTGTTGTTGCTAGAGAGCAATTACATTTATGACTACTAACTATTTACCTCAGCTGAGAATTTCGTGATTTGATTCTAATTCCCAAGCTATCAATTTGATTCAATGTTAAATGTTTTGGAAATATTTCAGTTTAAATGTCAACAGAATAAGGATTTTCAACACCTAAAGGTCTTCTCATACAAAGTGTTTATTTATTTAAGAGTTATGAGTCAAACCGAAAATTCACAGTTATTCAGGAAAGTACCCATATACTAGTATGACATGCTTGTACAACAACCACAATGTGAGTCAGACTTCCTGTGAAGCTGTAATGGCATGTAGTCAGAAGTCATATGTCACCGTTACCCGTTTGACCTCTCTGCGGTTCTGGTGACGCATGATGCTGTTATGAAGCTGATGATGCGTAGCATTTATTTATTGCATTTTGTAAACAATGACTCTCTCTTTCTCCCACTCGTCCAGATTGACCATCCATATGGATGAAGAGCTGCGTGGTCTGGCGTTCACCACTCTGCAGGCTCTGATGGTGGACTTCCCGGACTGGAGAGAGGACGTGTTGTCTGGTTTTGTGTATTTCATTGTGAGGGAGGTGACAGACGTTCACCCCACACTACTGGACAACGCTGTCAAGATGCTGCTGCAGCTTATCATACAGTGGAGACAGGCGGTACAGAGCAGCAACCGCAGCCATGATTCACAGGTGCAAACATATAACAAAGTTTTAATGCAATATAATATACACTACTGTTTAGAATTTTGGGGTCAGTAATTTATTTATCAGTAATTTTAATTAATACTTTCTCAAAAGTTCGAGTAAAGACATTTATATTGTTGCAAAAAACATTCTGGTTTGAGTAAATACTGTTCTTTTGAACTTGAAGCTTATAAAAAAAACACACACACAACTGTTTTTAACATTGATAATAAGAAATATTTCTGGAACCCCAAACCCCCAGTCAAAAGTTTTTGAAAAGTAAGATTTTGTGTTTTTTTTTTTTTTTTTAAAGAAGTGAAATAATGTTTTCTTTTTGAATATATTTTAAAATGTAATTTATTCCTGTGATCAAAGCTACATTTTCAGCATCATTACTCCAGTCTTCAGTGTCACATGGTCCTTCAGAAATCTTCTAATATGCTGTATATTTAGAACAATTGAGCAATTTTTTTAAGGATTCTTTGATGAATAGAAAGATCCAAAGATGAGCATTTATCTGAAATAATACCATTCAAAAACTTGAAGTCAGTATAATTTTTTTTTGTTTGTTTGTTTGGGAAAGTTTCTAGAAATTAATACTTTTATATCAAGGATGCTTCAAATTGATGATAAAGATATTTATAATGTTAAAACAGATTTATATTTCAGATCAAATCTGTTCTTCTGAACTTTCTTTTCCGTCAAAGAAACCTGAAAAAAATTCTACTTGGCTGTTTTCAGTGTAATAATAAATGTTTTTTGAGCAGCAAATCAGAATATTAGAATGATTTCTGAAGGAACATGTGACTCTGAAGAGTGCAGTAATGTTTCTTAAAATTCAGCTTTGAAATCACAGGAAATGACATTAAAATTAAATTTAAAATATATTCAAATATAAATCAGTTATTTTAAATTGTAAAAATCTTTACAAAATTTTAGCAAAACTGTTCAAAAACTTTTGACTGGTAGTGTGTGTTTAAATAGAATAGTTCTTAAATAGTCATTTTAAATTGTAATAATATTTCACAATGTTCCTGTTTTTAGTGTATATTAAAAAATTCTTACCAACCCCAAACTTTTGAACAGTAGTGTATGTGTTTAATGTTTTTATTGTAGTTTATCATACATTTTTAGCTTATTGTTTAACATTTTATTTTTCCGTGATTTTTTTTTTTTTTTTAGAGCCCATCTCTCCATCTGGAGCGATCTCCTATCTGGACGGTTCTGCATGTGGTGGAGGGTCTGGCTCTGGTCGTGCTGTGCAGCTGTCGACCAGCAACACGCAGACTTGCCGTCAATGTCCTCAAAGAAGTCCGATCACTGCACACGGCCCTCGGCATCGCTAAGGTGACCATCTGCTCTAAATGACTTCCTGTTGTTCACCGACATAAGATGACATTTTTTGTTTGCACTTCATATTCATTGCTTTGTCTTGTTTGTCTCTATCAGGGAGATGAGGAGTTGGCTATAGACGTGATGGACAGATTGAGTGCTTCAGTCCTCGAGAGCTTTATTCACCTTACTGGGGCCGATCAGGTGAGGGATTGTAGAACTTTGTGTTTTTGGATATTGCTTAAAAGTTTTAGTAAAAATGAATCTATATCAGGGTAATCTTTTTTGGCCCTTTTCACTGTAGACAAATCTGCTGTACTGTCCCAGTGGAATAGACCTTCAGACTCTGGCAGAGTGGAGCTCGTCTCCCATCAGCCACCAGTTTGATGTGGTAAGCCCCTCCCACATCTGGGTGTTTGCCCATGTGACGCAAGGTCAGGACCCTTGGGTCATCAGCTTGTCAAGTTACCTGCGGCAAGAACACCTGCCCAAGCACTGCCCCACTGCGCTGAGCTACGCTTGGCTCTTCGCCTCCACACGCCTTCAGCTGCTCTCGCCACAAGTCGACATCAAGTATGTTTCTGTGTTCAAATGTGTCTAAAGTAGGTATGGAAGCCTGTTTCTGCTACTGAATAAAAAAGTAAAAAAAGGAAATCTCACAATTCTGACTTTTTTTTATTTTTTTTTTACTTAGAATCGTTTGATACAAACTTGCAATTCAGACTTTTTTTCTCAGAATTGTGAGATGTAAACTCGCAATTGCGTGTTATAAAGTCAGAAGAATTTAAAATATATACTCACAATTTTGAGGAAAAAAATGTCAGAATTGCTTTATACAAACTCTCAATTGCAAGAAAAAAAGTTGGAATTGCAAGATACAAACTTCGTAAGAAAAGTCTAGTTTATATCTTGCAATTTTGCCTTTATTCTTCACAATTGAGTTTATATCACGCAATTTTGACTTTGACTTACAACTGAGTTTATATCTTGCAATTCTGACTTTAGAACTCGCAATTGCAAGTTTATTTCACACAATTCTGACTTATGACTACAATTGAGTTTATATCTTGCAATTCTGACTTTATTCTTCACAATTGAGTTTATATCTTGCAATTCTGACTTTATAACTTGCAATTGTGAGTTTATATCATGCAATTTTAAGAAAGTCAGAATTGTCTCATAATTCTGACTTTATAAAATGCAACTGCAAGTTTATATCTCTCAATTCTGAGAAAAAAAGTCAGAATTATGAGATAAAAAAGAAAAAAGCTGTAACTTTAAAAAAAGCTGTTTTATTTTTATTCAGTGATGGAAACAAGCTTTCAAGTAGGGCTGGGTGACATGGGTAAAAAAAAATATATATATATATATATATATATATATATAATATTTTTTTTTTTACAGTATCTCAAATGTATTCAGTCTATATTTGATAGCCATTGTTGATAGATTAAAAATGTTTCAAATGAAAAATTTGATTATACATCCAGTGAATTTTAAAAACAGACATTTTCCACACAGTTTTCACTATAATAATATGACAATTTAATAATAATTCATAATTTTCTTTTATATAAAATGACCTTATATTACAAAGTAGTAACCAGCCAGATTATGTGACTTTCCTGTGTGACCTTTGACCTTGCAGCAGCCCAATCAATGCTAAAAAGGTGAACAGCATGAGCAGTAGCAGTGACTCATATGTGGGTCTTTGGAGGAACTACCTAATTCTCTGCTGCAGCTCTGCCACCTCTTCTTCATCTTCATCCTCCTCATCTTCTTCCTCATCGGCCCCTGGCTCTGTCCGCTGCTCCCCACCTGAGACGCTGGCATCCACTCCAGACAGCGGATATAGTTACGACTCAAAGGTCAGAGGTTATAGCACCCTACCAGCTCTAATGTCAGATGCAATAATTAGCATTGTTGAATGTGATATGTTTGCACATTGCCTGATTTAGGACACCATATGTGAAAATAATAAACAAGATTGTGTACATGAGTCTGTGTGTGTCTTTGCAGATCATTAGCATTCCGTCCCCTTCCTCCTTGTTCAAGCATGTGGTTCCCATGATGCGCTCTGAGAGCATGGACATCACTGAGTCTCTTGTCCTGGGGCTTGGCCGGACCAACCCTATTGCCTTCAGGTATGTTATAAGATCAGCTAACAATATGCTTTACATATATAAAATAATTGCATAATTATATTGTTAGTAATTGCATTTAAACCTAGTGGTGTGTCTTACAGAGAGCTGTTGGAGGAGTTAAATCCCATCATTAAAGAGGCACTTGAGAGGAGGCCAGAGGTGAGTTGACTACATTTTGACACTTGACCCTGTGAGGGAACACTTGAAGTACTTGAATTTGACTTGCAAAGATGCAAAAAGAGGAACAGATGAACCAAATCAATTGAGTGAGTCATTTGCGCTGGAACCGCTCTGATTGATTCAAATTCCGATTTGTGACTTCGATCATTAATTTCAAGTGATTCACTAGCAAAAACCAGATCAAATTAAAAGAGCCATTCATTTTCTAATTTTGACTTGTAATGATTTTTAAAAAGCACATATAGTGATGAGTTTTTTTTTTTTTTTTTTTTTTTTTTTTTTTTTTTTTTTTTTGAAATTCTGAATCAGTTAAACCAGTGGACTTTGGAGCAAGTTTCTGAATCATTTGACTTCCCATTGGAACTTTGTTCACAGTGAATCATTTTATTTAGATCGGGACTTCAAATTGCGTATCATTTAATTTAGATTGGAACTTCGGAGCGGCTTTGTGAATCATTTTGTGAATTGAATTGGTTTGCGGTCCACGCAGCTAATTTTAAATGATGGTTCACAAATCATTTGATTTAGATTGGAACTATTGCGAATCATTTGATTTAGAACGGGACTTCAAATTGCGTATTACGAATCATTTGATTTAGATCGGGATTTGGAGAGGGTTCTCAAATGATTTGATTTAGATCGGAACTTTGTGAATCATTTGATTCAGATCGGGACTTCAAATTGCAATTTCGCAAATCATTTGATTTAGCTCAGGACTTCAAAATGTGTATCGCTAACCATTTGCTTTAGATTGGAACTTTGCAAATCATTTGATTAAGATCGTGTCTTCAAATTGCGTTTTCGCGAAACATTTGATTTAGATCAGAACTTCAGAGTCCTGATTTGAAATGATGGTTCACGATTCATTTGATTTAGATCAGTATGTCACAAATCATTTGATTCAGACTTCAAATCATGTATTGCAAATCATTTAATTTAGATCAAGACTTTGGAAAGGGTTTGCAGATCATAAAAAAAAACAAAAAAAAACTAAGAAAACAGATGGAAAGTACAAAAATACAGAAAGTACAAATACAAATCCCTTAAGAAAATGGTTTTACTATAGTAAAAGTATAGGAACTATGTTTTGTTGTTTTTGTTTTTTTCTCGGAGTAAAGGATGTGATGCCACGTTAACAAAAGCAATACATTTAGTCCTGGAATTTTGTTTCACTAGACCATTTAAATGCATGCATTTTTGTCTGACTATTCATGATACAGCTGCAGATCTAAATGAAGTATTGAGCCTTGTGTGTTTTGTTTCTGCAGAACATGAAGCGACGCAGGCGTCGTGACATTCTCAGAGTCCAGCTGGTCCGGATCTTTGAGCTACTGGCCGATTCTGGAGTCATCAGTCAGACGTAAGTCTCACACACTCACAACATGTAACACACCTGATACTCTCATGTCTGTAAAACACTCATGGTTAACCCACTGATGTCACATGGAATATTTTAACAATGTCCTTACTACCTTTCTGGGCCCTAATCAGTATTGGGGAAAGTTACTTTTAAAAGTAATGCATTACAATATTGTCTTGCTCCCTAAAAAAAAAGCAAACAAATTGCGTTACTTAGTTACTTTTGCCTTACTTTTTTAAATCTGGTCAGGGCTTGCTTGCTTGTTTTTAATATAAAACGTTAAATGTAAAAGCCCTTTCACACCAAAAAGTGAAATGAATAAGCCTAAAAGGTCATAAAGTCAGAATTGTGAGATATAAACCCAGTTGTGAAGAATAAAGTTAGAATTGCAAGATATAAACTCAGTTGTAGTCATAAAGTCAGAATTGTGTGAAATAAACTCGCAATTGTGAGTTATAAAGTCAGAATTTGCGAGATATAAGCTGAAGGGTAACTGGTGTTACTTTTCTTGTACATTAAAAAGTAATGCGTTACTTTACTAGTTACTTGAAAAAAAGTAATCTGATTACGTAACTCGCGTTACTTGTAATGCGTTACCCCCAACACTGGCTCTAAACGTGTCAGTTGTGTTGGCTGTCTATGCAGGGTCAGAAAGCTAAAAATATCTTAATTTGTGTTCCAAAGATGATGCTTTTTTAGTATCCTGAACAGCAAGGTGTTTGTGTGTTGTCTGTGCAGTGCAAGTGGTGGTCTGGACGGGGAGTCTCACTCTCTGAACAGCACTCTGCTGGAATACGTGGATCTCACCCGACAGCTTCTTGAGGCTGAGAACGACAAAGATTCAGACACACTGAGAGACATCCGCTCTCACTTCAGTGCCCTAGTGGCCAACATCATACAGAACGTACCAGGTACACAGGCACAGGAGCTTTGAGTGTTAATAGCTCTTAAGGCAAATTCACTAATGTAACTTCATGATTGTGTTTCTGCAGTGCATCAGAGGAGGAGTATATTCCCTCAGCAGTCACTGAGACATAGTTTGTTCATGCTCTTCAGTCATTGGGCTGGACCCTTCAGCATCATGTTTACCCCGCTGGACCGATACAGCGACCGCAACATGCAGATCAACAGACACCAGTACTGTGCACTGAAGGTACTATCTCACAAAACACTTTGCATTTGCATTCACCACAAATATCACTATAGTAGAGTCTGAATATGCTAAATGATGTGTGTGTGCACACAGGCCATGTCTGCGGTGCTGTGTTGTGGTCCGGTGGCTGACAATGTTGGTCTGTCCTCTGATGGGTATCTGTATAAGTGGTTGGACAACATTCTAGACTCTCAAGACCGCAAGGTAAACTCACGTTTCAACATTAGCTCACTAATAAATCAACTTGAACTTGAACATGGATGCATATCCATATGTTTGTGCTCAGGTGCATCAGTTGGGTTGTGAGGCAGTGATGTTGTTATTAGAGCTGAACCCAGACCAGAGCAATCTGATGTTTTGGGCGGTGGATCGCTGCTACACTGGCTCACGTAGAGTCGCTTCAGGCTGCTTCAGAGCCATCGCCAATGTCTTTCACAACAGGTGCGTACTACAAGTTCTTGTGGTAACGAGACCGGGGTTAGTTGTAACACCATCAATATCATACACTCCATTCACATTTTTAATGTTAGAGAAGTGGCATGTGAATGTGAGCAACATTGTAGATTTTTTTTTGACCAAAAAACTTGTTTTTTGCTAGCAGTCTTTGTGTTGTAGATACAATTATTTGACATACATAACCTACAGTAGCTGTTTCTCTAGTTTAATTTGATACTTTGCATTCATGCTAACTTAAAACCCACATTCCTGAACAGTTTGCTATGTTATGGCTGTTTGTGGTGGATAGTTGTAACAGTTCATTAAAAATGTTACATCCAACTTCTTGATTCCAATGAGTCCAATTATCCAATCACAGCCTCTATTGAGGCAAAGTGATGTGAGGTTTTTGTTGCACATCAAGGGATTTATGTAAAATGTGTTTCCATCATAGTTTATGCGCATTATCTTCTTATTGGATGAAATGCTAGCGCTATCCGCCTCAAATGAGCACATACGTTTTTTGTGCACTTTTAGAATTTATGCACATCTTCACACTTCCATCCAGCATTTTATGTGATATTCCAAAATGTACGTAAAAATAGGTAGATGGCAACACAGCTAGTGACTGAATACAGTATACACACACACACACACACAGTAATTGTTTTTTATGCTAAATTTAAAATCCTAAAATGAATACAGTATAATGTTTTTGTCACTTTAAATGGTTCATTTTATTAAAACAAATAATTCTTCTTCACTCGAATTTTTGCATAAATTGGAAGTGTGGGTCTTATTTCAGCAAATTACTTCATATCTATCCTGTTACATAACAGAACTCTTTGTATTTGACATTACCTCACGTAATCTGTGATTATGCAGTACACGTCCAAGGGAGTTTTATTTTTAGTAGACAAATGTGGCTACCATCAGTGTTGGGGAAAGTTACTTTTAAAAGTAATGCTTTACAATATTGTGTTACTCCCTAAAAAAGTAACTAATTACATTACCAAGTTACTTTTTATGGAAAGTAATGTTACATTACTTTTGCATTACTTTTTAAATCTGGTCAGGGCTTGCTTGTTTGTTTTTCACATAAAAAGTTAGATTTTTAGCAAATGTAAAAGCCCTTTCACAACAAAAAGTGAAATGAATAAGCGTAAGGCTGAAGGAAAAGTAAATTCACGTCTGTACAGTAGATCTGTAGGAAAAGGAAGTTCAGTGCTCTTTAGCAATGAGAAAAATGAATGTTACTTAATCTAAAGTAAGTTTGCTTATTAGTATGGTTGAATTGGATCAACAAAGGTCAGCAGCAAAGACATTTATTAGTAAAATGGGATTAAATACATAAAGGAAACAAAAAGTGGCTACCGTTACTTTTTTGAAAAATATTCTCTTGTAATTTAAAAAGTAATACGTTACTGTACTAGTTACTTAAAAAGTAATCTGATTACATAACTCATGTTACTTGTAATGTGTTACCCCCAACACTGGCTACCATGTATCAAAGCTTCAGAGATCTAGCACAAACAACCACTGAGTTACTGATGTTCCTCTAAATGTGATTAAATCTGTGTCAATAATTGAGGTTAAATGAGTGCTGTGTGTTTGTCTCTTGCAGGGATTACCAGTTTGACACTGTGGTTTTACTGAATCTCATCCTGTTTAAAGCTGCAGACTCTTCTAGAGACATCTATGAGGTTGCCATGCAGCTACTGCAGGTCAGTAAAGATTTATAGTTTTAAAAGTTTTCTATCAAAGGACACCAAGACACAATTGGGTAAATAAAATCATATATGTTTGTATATTAGATCCTGGAGCCCAAACTGTTTCGTTACGCCCATAAACTGGAGATCCAGCGTACTGATGGGGTCTTGTCTCCGGCCTGCCCTCTTCCTCACCTGTACTCAGTGTCCTACTACCAGCTCAGTGAAGAACTGGCACGGACCTACCCTGAACTCACTCTTCCTATCTTCTCAGGTACATACATGCATAAACGTATGGTCGGTAAATCTAACATTTGATAACTTTTCCCCCCTGTGTGAACACTGTTTCTAATGAGATTCTGTGTTTTATTCAGAGGTGAGTCAGAGAATCCAGACAGCGCACCCTGGTGGCCGGCAGGTGATGTTGCATTATCTTCTTCCTTGGATGAACAACATAGAGCTGGTGGACTTCAAGCCCTCAGCACGACGTCAAGAGGAACCTTCATCGACGGAGGAAGAGGATGACTCCCATGAGAGAGATGTAATGATGGTGAACAGCCGTCGCTGGCTGAGAGGAGAGGGCTGGGGTTCACCACATGCCACTACCATGATCCTCAACAACCTCATGTTCATGACTGCAAAGGTAAACGCACATTGCTACATGTTGACTATGTGGTACATAGTGTTCCTGTAATTTTAGTGTAAATACACTACCAGTCAAAAGTTTCTGGACAGTAAGATTTTTAAAGTTTTTAAAGAAGTCTCTTATGCTCACCAAGCCTGCATTTGTTTGATACAAAGCACAGCAAAAACAGTAACATTTCTACTATTTAAAATAAATTTAAATAGTAAATAAATTTAAATAAATTAATAAATTATAATAAATTTAATAAATTTTCTATTATAATATATTTTAAAAGGTAATTTATTCCTGTGATTTAAAAGCTGAATTTTCAGCATCATTACTCCAGTCACACAATCCTTCAGAAATCATTCTAATATTCTGATTTGCTGCATTTGAATTTGTATAGTGTATAATGTTATAAAAGCTTTTTATTTGAGATAAATGCTGATCTGTGGATCTTTCTATTATCAAAGAATCCTGAAAATGGTACTTAACTGTTTTAAATATTGATAATAATAATAATAATAAATGTTTCTTGAACAACAAATCGGCATATTAGAATGATTTCTGAAAGATCATGTGACACTAAAGACTGGAGTAATGATGCTGAAAATTTAGCTTTGATCACAGGAATAAATTACATTTTAAAATATATTCAAACAGAAAGCAGTTATTTTAAATAGTAAAAATATTTCACAATTTTACTGCTTTTGCTGTATTTTGCCTTGAATATTTGCAGGTTTGGTGAGCAGAGGAGACCTCTTTAAAAACATTATAAGGCTTACTGTGCAAGTACTTTTGACTGGTAGTGTAAATATATTATTTTAAACACATTCACTCAAGGTGATAATTGCATAAATGTTCATATGGTCTGGTTTTACAGTATGGTGATGAATTTGCGTGGTCAGAGATTGAGAACGTCTGGACCACTTTAGCTGACAGCTGGCCTAAAAATCTCAAGATCATCCTGCACTTCCTTATCAGCATGTCTGGAGTCAACAGTGAACCAAGTCTCCTGCCTTATGTGAGTGACACCTGTCCTGACCAGATACTTAAAGGGATAGTTCACCCAAAAATAAAAATTCTGTCATTAGTTAGACACCCTCACAGACACCTGTAAGACCTTTGTTTATCTTCCAAACACAAATTAAGATATTTGATGAAATCCGAGAACTTTCTGACCCTGTACAGACAGCAACGCAACTGACACATTCTAGGCCCAGAAAGGTAGTAAGGACATTGTTAAAATAGTCCATGTGACATCAGTGGTTCAACCTTAATTTTCTGAAGCTGTGAGAATCGTTTTTGTGCGCAAAGAAAACTAAAATAACAAATGTATTGTTTTTTCTCTTCTGTGTCAGTTTTTGATGTGCATTCACTAGAGTACACAAAGCATCATGTTTCTGAAGGCATTTCCTAATATTTTGCAGGTGAAGCGTGTGGTGGTGTATCTGGGCAGGGATAAGACAATGCAGCTGCTGGAGGAGTTAATGTATGAGCTGGACCTAACAGATCCTGTGTCCTCAGCTGTCACTCATATGGATAACCCACCTTACTACCGCATTACTTCTTCCTACAAGATCCCTTCTGTTACATCAGGTATATATGCTTTAAACCACTCTGACCACTTGTATTTCTCAGCATATGGTTAACTTAAGGTTAAAAATCACCAAATAAGTAGGAACTTGATCTAAGGAAGCAATCACATTTTCACTGACGTTTTGTTAAAATGCTTGGCTTTTTCAGGAACAACGTCCAGTAGTAACACAATGGTACCTGGACCTGATGGACACCATGAGAGCAAAATCAAAGATTCCAACATGGAGGACAGGTAAGCTCTAGATTTAGCAAATGGGTTCCATTTTAAAACAAACAAAAAACCTGAGTCATTAGCTCATCCTACTGAAAATAAACCAACAACCATTTGTGACTTTGGACCACAAAACCAGTCTTAAGTAGCACGGCTAATTTGTAGCAATAGCCAAAAATACATTGCATGGGTCAAAATTATCTCTTTTCATTTATGCCAAAAATCATTAGGATATTAAAAAAAGGTCATGTTCCATGAAGATATTTTGTAAAATTCCTACCATAAATATATCAAAACTTAATTTTTTTTTTGTAACATGCATTGCTAAGAACTTAATTTGGACAACCTTAAAGGCGTCTCAGACAAATATTGTTCTATCCCAACAAACCATATATCAATGGAATGCTTATTTATTCAGCTTTCTGTGATGTGTGATATATAAATCTCAATTAAAAAAAATTGTGGTCCAAGGTCACATTTATCAGCTATTGCTGACTGGTTGTTCTTTATTTGTTGCGTCCTCAAAAATACTACATGAAGTTGTTAAGTGGAACCTGAATTTAACTTCTGTATCTCTGCACAGTTACACTCATTTGGACATCTACACTGGTCTGAACAGTAATCTGAACAGACAGCACCATCGACTGGAGTCCCGTTACAGCAGCAGCTCAGGGGGATCCTATGAGGAGGAGAAGAGTGAGTACATTAACATCACTGTCCCTCTAACTTCTGTTGGTGCTCCTACTCTGACCAAAAAACACTCAGCCTGAAGGCAGACTCACAAATCTGTAGATATAAAGGTAGAATCAGTGCAAAAATAACACTTTAAAGTGTGTTTAAGTAAAAAAAAAATATTTTTAAATGTTAATATACCTAGTGCTTGACATTAACTTTTTGCTTACTAGCCACTGTGGTAAGTGGTTTTTCAAAATTACCAGCCACTTAGTATTTTCTGCAGTTGTGTTACAATTTCGTTGTTGGGAAATAGCGTTTTATATGACTAAAGATTCTGTGTACTACAATTTATTTAAATTGATTTCCAGGTCTTTTTATTTTTGCCTATTTAAAGGGCATTTTCCAATGAAATTGGTATTAGCAAAACCGATCTTTCCACTGCAGAAGAAACAGAAGCAGCTGAAGTGGCATTAATGAAGCATGAAAGCATTTAGATTGCAAAATTGGAACAGTATAAATAATGTTATGAGCTTGGTTTTTAAAATATATATTTTTAATATGTATAAAAATATGACATGTTGGGAAAAAATGCAAAGATAAGCTACATTTAAATATAAAAAAGTAAACCGCCAATTGGTGGCAGCAGGTGACTGTCTAAATGAATGAGTCATGCCTTCAAACGATTCGGTCAGACAGCTGATTCATTTAAGAATGAAGCAAGTGCCTGTCTTTCTGAATGGACCACTGAATCATTTACTCAAATAATTAATTCAGAAACACAAATCATTCAGTAATGAAACACCGCTGAATGTTGCACAGAAATGCACGACTGCTCTGCTGTGATCTTTTGTAATGAACTTTTTTTGTTAAATCGAGCAAAAACAGCCAACACTGACAATAGTGTACTAAAAGGTAAATTAACTACTCGTTTGAACTCTTGTGTAAAATCAGTGTTCAATTTTTTTTTTTTAGGGAAAACTGCACTCTCTTGGTCGTGTCAGGTTGCTTAAGTAGCCTATATGTTATAAATATTAAAACTAAGTTGTTGTTTTTTTACCACAATATGTTTCTTCTGTGTGCAGTTGTGTTCATTTTTTTTTACACTTGTTACTGTAAGTACATCCATTATCAATTGCCATTTACACAAAATGTAATAAAATCAGAATTATTTTTGCTGAAATTTCGGTGCTTCCTTAATTAGATGGTTTTATTCAGATTAATTGTCCAGCAGGAAAGTAAAATTCTTTCACTTGCCGCTTCAGAAAATCCAGTTATCCCAGACAACCATTAGTCCAGCTGAAATCCACCCGCATTTGGTGTGTTTGCTGGTGTTAATGTCAAGCCCTGAATATAACAATAATATTGCTGTTTTCCTGTATTTTGATCAAATAAATGCAGACTTGATGAGCGCAAGTCTTCTATAAAAAACAAATATATATGGTCTTGTATGACATTGCTGTTTCTCTCTGTAGGTGACTCTATGCCTGTCTACGCTAACTGGCGTCTAAAGGTGATGGACCACAACCGGCCAGAGCCTCTCCCATTTCCTCCCACTGGTGGCTGCTGGTCACCATTGGTGGATTACTTGCCCGAGACCACCACACCTGGAGTCTCCCTGCACAGGTGAAAGACATACCTAGTGTATCCTACCTTACAGTCTGTGTTCTCCTTAACTTTTTACCACTTAGAACACATTGCCGTTTCTTTACAGGTGTAACATTGCTGTGATCTTGCTGACTGACCTCATTGTAGACCACGGGGTCAAAGTGGAATGGAGCTCATACCTTCACCTGCTACTGCATGCCATCTTTATAGGTAACACATAAGTTTCTGTGAAGTTTCTTAAAACTATCATCACTGGAATGTTTCTCATTGTATGTCCTGCAATGCTTATTTGTGCTTATAGGCTTCGACCATCAGCACCCAGAGGTCTATGAGCACTGCAAGCGTTTATTGCTCCACCTGCTGGTCGTCCAAGGCACCAACAGCAGCGTCCAGTCACTAGCATCTGTACTTCTCCGCAACCGTGAATTGAACGAGCCCAGAGTTTTGACAGTCAAACCCACACTTCAGGAGTTCAACCTCACAGGTACTTCAAAAGCGAAGATGATTTGTAGTATGTCTGCTACAGTGCTCTCATCCAGATTATTAATTATAATAACAATAATAAATAATTGTGCCTTGGTTTGTCTCCCAGGTGTCACAGAGCTGAATCCAGACTACCAGCCGTCGCCAATGACAGATTCTGGCCTGAGCTCCAGCTCCACATCCTCTAGTATCAGTCTGGGTAGCTCAGTGTTGCCTCACCTCCCCCCTACTCTTCTTAATGAAGTGGACCTGTCTGCAGAGCAGGATGAGAAGGTCAAAAACCTCATCGAGTTCATCAGCTCAAGGTGAGGGGTCTCTGCAGGCCAAATATTTTTGGTTTTCTTTTTTAAAGAAGTCTCTTCTGGTCGCCAAGCCTGCATTTATTTGATCCAAAATACAGCAGCATGATGGAAGTTATTTAGAATAGAATTATAGAAGTTAATACTTTTGTTTAGCAAGGGTACTTTAAATTAATCAAAAATGATGATAAAGACATTTATAATGTTACAAAAGATTTCTATTTCAGATAAATGCTGTTCTTCTAAACTTTCTATTCATCAAAGAAACCTGAAAAAATTCTACTCAACTGTTTTCAGCCTAATAATAATAATAGATATATTTTGAGCAGCAATTTGAATATTAGAATGATTTCTACACTCAAGACTGGAGTAATGATGCAAAAAAAAATCGTTTTGTAATCACAGAAATAAATTACATTTTAAAATATATTCAAATAGAAAACTGTTATTTTAAATAGCAAAAAATATGTAAAAGTTTTACTGTTTTTGCTGTACCTTTGGATTAGGCTTGGTGAGCAGAGGAGACTTTAAAAAAAAAAAAACATAACATGAAAAATCTTAATGTTCAAAAACTTTACTACCTCTCAGTAGTAATAATCATTGTAAAAAAGGATTTAAAAATGAATAAATACATATATTAAAATTATTACAATAATTTAAGAAAAAACAACCTTTTTTTTTAACATCTATAGAGTATACAAGTCCTGCTTATTTGACAAAAACCTATTTTGTTATAAAAGTGTTATTAAGTTTCATTTAATATTGACCTTTTAACAGATTGATTTAAATTATTAAAGTCTTAAGAATATTAGACACCAATTTGAGGATGAATTTGTATTAAACTGTAAGACACAGAATCCAGAAATGCAAATAAACAAATAAAATTAAACATTTTTGGGGGGAAAAGGTAGCCTATCGTTTGGAGCTTACTTGTAAACAAACATGTTTACATCATTATAAATAATAAGAAATATTGTAATATTTTTACCCATATTACAGTTGCTTTAGATAGAAGTGAATAACACATTTATGAATAAAACATTTGGTTCTTAGTAATGGCAGTATTATGTCCATCTGGACAAATGATAGGACAAGATTGTTTATCTTATGACTTTCTTATAGTTGTCTCTGTTTTAGCATCAACATGCACAATTTAGATTTAAATAACAGTGTGTTTCTACAGTTGTTACTAAACAATTTTGTTCCTGTCAAGTTTCCCTGGATGCATACTGAATGTATATTTTGTGTTAAGTTACTGTATTTTTTCCTCTGCCTGCAGCCATGTCTAATAGGAGAGGGTATTGTTGCCTTGCATGTGTGTGTGTGTGTGTGTGTGTGTGTGTGTGTGTGTGTGTGTGTGTGCTCAGTCTCATCTGTGTGAATGTTTGATTCAGAGTGTTTCATACATAATGGTTGTACAAAAAGAGAGTTGTGTGAGCCTGCTTTGCCTTTATTCTGTGTTAAACATTTCCTGTTGTGTCACTTCCTCTAATTCTTTTCTGATTGGTTGGCCCATAGGAAGCGTGGTCCGTTGTGGAATCATGAAGACGTCTCTCCTAAAAACCCCAACATCAAGAGTGCTGATCAGCTTAGTGTATTCCTCCGCCATGTTGTCAACGTCTTCAAACAAACACCGTCAGGTGAGACGCAGCATATGCTAATTTCACTGCGCTTAGGACCACATGAAGAAATACTCATTATTTCTTTAAGAGAATTAAAATGTTGCTGTGGTTGTGATGGGTTCTTGTTTTGCATGTTTGATTAGGTTACCAGTTGGAGCAGGAGCTGAGTGAAGTTGCTCTGCAGACCGCTCTCTCTTGCTCATCACGGCATTATGCTGGTCGCTCTTTCCAGATCTTCAGAGCGCTGAAACAGCCACTCACAGCCTCCACGCTATCAGATGTGCTGTCTCGTCTGGTAGAGACTGTGGGAGATCCAGGGGAAGAGGCTCAGGTATATAGAAATGTCCCACTCTTTAACAGCAGGGCACAGCAATGAGGATTTTTTTTGCTTCTGACCTGATTGGGCCAGTACTTCAGATATTTTACTTACTTGAAAGTTATTTTAGGCCACATATCATACATATATAATCAAAGTTGTTCTAAGACAAGAATGGATGTTGTTTTGGTTTTAGGACAACTTTGATGAAAGGTTTTGATCCACTTCAAATGTTGACTACTGTATACATAGTATACAAACACACACACACACACACACACACACACACACACACATATATATATATATATATATATATATATATATATATAGTTCAGATGCAAAAGCCTCCATCATATACTATTACTTTTGGCGAGTTTGAAGTAATAGTATATGATGGATATATAATATGTGTCAAGAGCATTCAGGGAGTATCATTATTCACTGTCACCAAGATGACTTTTAGAGGGTTTTGCATTGGAACCCTTCATATATACACTGCCGTTCAAAAGTTTGGGATGAGTAGGATTTGTAATGTTTTTAATAGAGTCTCTTATGCTTATCAAGAAATACAGAAAAATAAGTAATTCTAATATTGGTTTCCTATTTTAATTTACTTTAAAATATAATTTATTTCTGTGATGCAAAGTTGAATTTTCAGTATCATTGCTCCAGTCTTTAGTCTTCATTCTAATATGCTGATTTATAATCAGTGTGGGAAACAGTTGTGATGGTTAATTTTTTTAGAAGCTGTGGTACTTTTTTTTTTTCATATAAACCTTTTCTAACAATTTAAGTCTTTACTATCACTTTTTATCAATTTACCACATCTTTGCTGAATAAAAAATATTAATTTAGCTCAAAAAACTTTGAACGCTACTGTATTTTGTTACAAAAGTTTTCTTTTTTAAATAAATGCTGTTCTTTTGAACATTTTATTCATTAAAGATTTCTGAAAAAAGTATCACAGGTTCCAAAAAAATATTGAGCAGCACAACTGTTTTCAACATTGATAATAAATCAGCATATTAGAATGATTTCTGAATGATCATTTAACACTGAAGACTGGAGTAAGGATGCTGAAAATTCAGCATTTCACCACAGGAATAAATTCTATTTTAAAGTACATTAAAATAGAAAACAGCTATTTTCAGTAGCAATAATATTTCACAATATTACTGTTTTTTCTGTATTTGTAATCAAATAAACACAGCTTTGATGGGCAGAAAAGACAAAATCGTTCTGATCCCAAGTTTTTGAACGGCAGTGTATATAGACTAAACAATTACTTGTACTTATGTATATATTTCTTTAGCCATGTCTATATGTTGTTTTTTCATTTTTTTTATTAAGCATTCTGACTATTAAATAAATATAATTTAATAACAAATTTTTCTTTATTTGTAACCCTGGACCATAAAGGCAGTCATAAGGGTAAATTTTTTTTTGTTAGGATCGGACAAAATTTGGCTGAGATACAACTATTTGAAAATCTGGAATGTGAGATTAAAAAAATATAAATATGGAGAAAATCGCCTTTAAAGTTCTTAGCAATGTATATTACTAATCAAAAATTAAGTTTTAATAGTAGGAAATTTACAAAATATCTTCATGGAACATGATCTTAACTTAATATCCGGATGATTTTTGGAATAAAAGAAACGATAAGTTGACCCATACAATGTATTTTTGGCTATTTCTACAAATATACCTGTGCTGCTTTAAACTGGTTTTGGGGTCCAGGTTCACAGTTAATTGAATAAAAATGTGTATTTAAATATAGTGTATTTTTCTAATGAAAATAACAATTTATTTAAAAATATTATCTTTTCAGACTTATTTTTGTGTCAAATAAGACAGGACCTTGGGTCCTTCTAAATCATCATCTACCTTTCATTTAGATTTACCTTATTTTAGATTTAATTCGGTGTTCACGTGGGCTCAATCTGCATTGCTAAGTGCTGATCTCTAAACACTCATTTCATCTGTCTCTTACAGGGTTTTGTTATCGAGTTGCTGTTGACACTAGAGGCTGGTATAGACACTCTTGCTGAAACCATGAAGAGCTACGACCTGCTCACTGCACTCTCACAGTAAGACATACTCTGCCCTGACAAAACATGAAAAAATTATTTCCCCTCATATACTGCCCATTATTACCCAATAACCCTGAGATGCTGTCTCCACCTCTGTAGGGCCTCCCATGATCCTCTGCATGGCACCAAGTTTGCCAATAACAGGAAAAGCACTGGTCAGCTGAACCTAGGCAGTGGAAGTTTCTTGCATGTCCATTACAGCCACGCTCGCAGCAACTCCCTCCGTGCCAGTCTAATGGGTGAACGCATGGGAGACCGGCGCCGGAGCAATACCCTGGACGTAGCAGACCGATTGGGCGGCAGCCACGGAAATCTAGCTCGCACGCGGAGCTTATCATCATTACGAGAGGATGGTGTACGTGGCGATGGAGGAGGTGTAGGAGGTGGAACTAGAGGAGGATCTGGTGAGGTGGTGCCACCGACTGACCCCACCAACCTGATGGCGACGGTCTTCTGGATTGCAACGTCGCTACTGGAGTCCGATTATGAGTTTGAGTACTTGCTGGCACTCAGGCTGCTGAACAGACTGCTGGCCCAGATGCCCCTGGAGAAGGAGGACAGCAGGGAGAAGCTGGAGAGAGTGCAGGCCAAACTGAAGTGGTACAACTTCCCCGGCCTGCTGACGCTCTTCCTGAAGGGTTTCACTTCAGCTGCAACGCAGGAGCT
The DNA here is from genome assembly GCA_033026305.1 of Cirrhinus molitorella. Lineage (NCBI taxonomy): Eukaryota > Metazoa > Chordata > Actinopteri > Cypriniformes > Cyprinidae > Cirrhinus > Cirrhinus molitorella. Next base: position 3,959,579 of record CM065133.1, on the reverse strand, counting down.
CACGATTCACCTGCTTAGTAAACTCATCACTGTGTCTCGACACACACTCATAGACCCCTCACAGCTAGCAGGTGCGCCTATTGTTTAATATCTTGTTTTTTATATTTTGTTGAGATTTGAGGGTGTATCCATATATGTGACCATGGACCACAAGTAGCATGCAGAGCTAGGTAGTAACTGATCACATGTAATCTAGATTACGTAATCAGATTCCAAAAATTAAGTAATTAGAGAAAGTTACATTTTAAAATACTCGTGATCAGACTACAGTTACTTTTAATGGATTGCATGATTACATATTATTCACACAGTAGCATACAATCTTTTAAATGTTCCTTTCTAAAATAGGCAACTGATTATATACACTCAGAAAGTCCAGTTTTATGGACATTCACACATAGACTAGTCATTTAGTAGCATTTGACCACATTTGTTTTTATTTGAATTATCGCTCTGTAGGTTTTTTAACCATGTATTATGTCTTTGGAAGGCTTTTGTCTTTCAAACTCATTAAAGTGCATATATTCACATGATTTTTTTTATTTACATGTAAGGCAGGCATTCCAAAACCTTTTGTCATCTAAACCGTATTCACCAAATATACTTTAAGTATATGCTTTACTTCAATACTCCTGAGATTTTAAAATAAATATATCACTAATTAAATGTTTAATGCGCTTCATATTGTAAATTACAATGAATTACAATGAGTTTTTTTACATCATTATGCTACGAGATAATCCTATTCAAATCAATGTGATAAACAAGTTAGGTCAAAAGTAATCTAAAAGTAATCCAAACGTAATCTGATTATATCACCTACGAAGTGTAATATAACAAATTACTTTACTGACTAAAATTATTCTTGTGTAATCTGGAGTCAGTAACGGATTACAATTTGTAAGTAATCTATTCAGCTCTGGTAGCATGGGTATATTTGTAGCAATGGCCCAAAATGCATTGTATGGGTTAAAATGATCGATATTTCTTTTATTCCAAAAATCATTAAGATATTAACTAAAGATCATGTTCCATGAAGCTTTTTAGTAAATTTCCTACTGTAATTATATCAAACCTTTTTTTTTGATTAGTAATATGCATTGCTAAGAACTTAATTTAAACAACTTTAAAGGTGATTTTTCTCAGTATTTAGGTTTTCACAAACTCAGATTCCAGAATTTCAAATAGTTGTATCTCGGCCAAATATTGTCCTATCCAAATGACCCTTATGACTGGTTTTGTGGTCCAGGTTCACATATTTATTTTCTGAACGTATTTCCTGACAGGTTTTCCTCTGAACATCCTGTGCCTGCTGCCGCACCTGGTCCAGCACTTTGACAACCCCACAGGGTTTTGTAAGGAGACTGCTGATCGGATCGCCAAAGTGTGTGCTGAAGAAAAGTCAGCCACGCTGGCCAACCTGGCACACATGATGAGCCTGTACTCGACGCACAGTTACTCACGAGACAGCACCTACTGGATCAACGTTGTGTGTCGCTACTTGCACGACTCCTTCTCTGAAATCACCTTTAACCTGGTCACGTACCTAGCTGAGGTATTTATGTATTTCAGGTCATACAGTTGGAAATAATCTAGCGGGATATTATTGAGTTTTTCAGACAGCAAAAAACTTTTTGTTTACGAATGCTAAATACGAATATTAAAAACAGTGTAAAGTGAAAAGCAGTATTGTTTAAATAAATTCAAGAATTACTCCTTCCAGAATAAAAATTTCCAGAGCATTTACTCACCCCCATGTCATCCAAGATTTTCATGTCTTTGTTCAGTCGCAAAGAAATGAAGTTGTTTTTTTTTTTGTTTTTTTTTTATGTGGTTAAAGGTTAAAAATGCAGTTTCAATGCAGCTTCAAAGAGCTCTAAATGATCCCAGCCGAGGAATTAGGGTCTTATCTAGTGAAACAACCAGTCCATTTCTTAAATAAATTCATATTTTTAACCACAAATGCTCATCTTGTCTAGCTCTGCGATGTGTACTCTGTGCACTCCGGTTCAATACAGTTAGGATATGTTGAAAAACTCTCATCTCATTCTATCTTGCAGCTTCAAAATCGTCCTACATCAGAGCATGTGAGCGGAGCGGAGCGGTAATATTTCCTTAAGAGCGCAGAGCGCCTTTCTGAAGTTTCCGCTCCGCTCGCTCAATACGCTCAGCGCCGCTCGCTCAACCCAGAATACCCTTTGGTGATTTACTTGTTCGCGATCGATAAGCTGTAGAGATCGAGAACAGTAGAGCAGTTATGGAGTTCAGATATTGTTTCAACGAACTTGCAAGCCTTATACATAAGTGTAAAGTACTACGCAAACATGGTGTAGGCTAAGGTTATATTCGGTCGTACGGAGCCCCGATCATCACGGCATGCAGACAAAATCACGGCCACGAATTTAGAGCAGTTCAGTTTTTATGCGAATTAAATTCATTTTTTCGTTTAGTCTAAATTATGGCCACGAATTAAGCATTCGTTCTCTTGTTTAGGCTTAGCTGCCAGCCTGCCACGAATTCATTAGTTCGTTAATTCGTTCCTTCCCTAGATTTGGCTTAAATTTTGGAACGAATTATTAGGATATATTTCGTAATTAGGCCTACTTATTAAAATAATTATTGCTTAAAATTAATAAATAATAGGTAGACCTAGGCTACAGAATGTAGGCTAGATAGGCTATATGCATCAGTAATTTATAATCTAATATAACGTACGCAGATTTGTTCTTTACAAAAAAAAACTGCAAAAGGCCAAAGGGAGATAAACAATTTTTTCCCTCTCCATTGTCCCCAGTTCCCCGTGTCCGTGTGTTTACTTTAACAGGCTTTATAATAGAGGTGAATTTTGTAAAGATCTGCGCACAGTTCATCTCATGTGTGTCCGTTTGTGTTTTAAATGTTCTATTACACAACAACGGCAGCTATTCACGGAAATAAAGTTAACGAAAATCAAATACAAGTTTTTGCATTTTAGGTAGGTTTGCTAAGGTTATTCGTGTATTTAATAGCCTACATTTTAATTAATACAATTAAGAAGAATGTAAGAATTTTGCTCTGAAACATGCATGCTTAATTTTAGACAATTATCCAAGAATTTCGGTACAAACAGTAAACAATAGGCCTACTAGAGAAATTTTATGTCAGAGCGGGATCTGAGCGGGATTTGGTTTACCGGTGAGCGTGAGCGGAACATTAGCGGAGCGTTTTGCTTTGGCCATGAGCGACTGAGCGGAGCGCACGCCCCCAGAGCGGAGTGCCGCTCCGCTTCGCTCACATGCTCTGTCCTACATCACCGTTTTACCATTTTTATTTTTATTTTTTATTATTTTTTTTTGTTTTTGGTAAAAGGCGTTTGATGATCTTTGCACATTCAATTTGTAAACAGTACTTCTGCGGCAATGTAGGACGATTTTGAAGTTTGTAGAAAATTAGTTTTTTTGACATACCCTAATTGTATTGAACCACAGTGTGCATCACAGAGCTAGACAAGATGAGCATTTGAGTTTACAAAGTATATAAATTGTATATTTGTTTAGAAAATTACATTGTTTCGCTAGATAAGACCCTTTTTCCTCAGCTGGGATCGTGTGAAGCCTTTTGAAGCTGCATTGAAACTTTATATTTTTAACCTGAAGTCCACTAATTGAAGAAAAATCCTGTTTTCCTCAAAAACCTTAATTTCTTTTAGGCTGAAGAAAGAAAGACATGAACATTTTGGTTGATTGATGATTGAATTATTGGTCTTAAGCCACATTTTTCAAATCTGAACTGTGCTGTATGCAATTTAATCTAATGCAATTTAAAATACGTAATCTCTTGCCCTTTGACCACCTCTGTTTTAGCTCTTAGAGAAGGGTCTGAACAGCATGCAGCAATCTTTACTACAGATCATCTACAGTCTACTGAGTCACATTGACCTGTCTGCTGCTCCTGTCAAACAGTTCAACTTGGAAATCATGAAGATCATTGGCAAATATGTGCAGGTCTGTGTACAGCTTACTCTTTCTCTTGAATATAATTTCTCCAGTATGCCTGTCCCATTTTAAGAGCATTCCATGTGTATTTTCCTTTATTTGTTCTCAATTGCCTGTGGGTGGGTGTTTGTCTGTATGAGAAGCCTGGGAGCTGTTTGCTTTGTGAGGCACTTTTGAGGAAATATAAGCTGCATCATCACTTTCCTCCTCTGTGGTCTTCATTGAAGCTTTTCTCGTGAGTCCCTCTTAAACATGTCTCAAGTGTTTTGTTGTTTGTTGTGTCTGTGCGTTGCTACAGAGCCCATACTGGAAGGAGGCCCAGAACATTTTGAAGTTGGTGGTGTCCCGCTCTGCAAGTCTGGTTGTTCCAGATGAGGTGCAGCGTTCCTACAGCACAGAGTCGACCGGCTCTCCAGAGATCGCTTTCACGCGGATATTCAACAACTCCTCTAAAGAACTGCCGGGGAAAACGCTGGACTTCCACTTTGACATCTCAGAGGTGCTTGGCCTTTTATTTTGTTCATGTTGTATGTACACTACATTATACATTAATCGCATTTAATTTATTAAAAGTGACTGTAAATACACTTACTCTGTGTGCATAATTATTAGGCACATTGATATTATGGTCATATTTTTTCCAAGCACATCTGGCCAATTCTAAACCACATCAATCTTAATAACTACTATTAATTTTATATTTAATCATGTATATGTGATATATAATAGTGCATGAAGGCTGGAAGTGAAATACTTCCTACATTCAGGTGTGCATAATTAAGCACATTTTCTTTTACAGATAAAATGAGCCAAAAAAGAGTTTTAACTTAGACTGAAAAGTCAAAAATTATTAAATGCCCTTGAGAAGGATCAATGGCCAAATGGACCAAATGGTTTCACACCTAATTCTCCACCTTAATTCTGTGTTCTTTTGCAGTTAACATGTCTTTTCTTCTCCACCTGTTTTTTCTGACCATGCAGACCCAACAAGCAATTCACTGTCCAATGGTCATGCCTTAACTTTGCAAATTCTAGTATTACATTAATATGGGCATTTCATATTTTTTGACTTTTCATTCAGTTAAATTTCTTTTTTAGTTATTTTATCTGTAAAAGTAAACGTGCCTAACAACTCTAAACACCTGAATAAAAGGAGTTTTTCACTTCCAGCCATCATGGACAATTATATATTACTTATAAATGATTAAATACAAAATTAATAGTAGATGGAATTGGTCAAATGTGCTTGGAAAAAAAATGTGACCAGAATATCAACATGCCTAATAATTATGCACACAGTGTATAATGTTGCAGTAGTCTGTTTCAAATAAATGCTATTCTTTTGAACTTTCTGTGCATCAAAGAATTATGAAAAAAAAAAAGCTGAAAATAAGAAAACATTTATACAAATAAAGCAATGTGTCTTGAGCAGCAAATCAGCACATTAGAAAGATTTCTGAAGGATCATTTGACACTAAAGACTGGAATAATGACTTCTAAAAATGTAGCCTTGCATCACAGGAATAAATGACATTTTACTGCTTTGTTTTTTTTTTTTGTAATTGTAAAAATATTTTACAGTATTTTTGACCATATTACCCCCAAACAATTTTGAAGTATATCTATTTGATTTATTTATTTATTTATTTATTTATTTTACTCTGTAGCTTTTTTGACAGTGTTTTTTAACATTTGACCCCCAGACACCTATTATAGGTCATAAGTATGGAGACCAGCGGAGTGCAGCGGGACGTAATGGAAAACCGCAGGTAATTGCGGTGACAAGAAGCACCTCCTCTACTTCCTCCGGCTCCAATTCAAATGGGCTGGTGCCAGTCAGCTGGAAGAGGCCACAACTCTCACAGGTATTGTCAACTATTATGAAAATCTGCCAATTCTTAATTAACCAACTGCAGCTTTGTAAAATAAAATATATTTGTTGTTATCTGCTTCCAGAGAAGAACTAGGGAGAAACTGATGAATGTCCTGTCTCTGTGTGGTCCAGAGTCTGGCCTGCCTAAAAACCCCTCTGTATGTTTTCCTTCTCATATTTTCTCATTATTAACATTATTAGGTTACATAGTTTTAGCGCTGGCTAATTACAACTCTTTTCTCTAGGTGGTGTTCTCTTCAAATGAGGATTTGGATGCTGGTGACCAACAGACCAGTCTGATCCCCACTGTAGAGGAAGTGACACGGGAGGAGGAAGTGCAAGCAGAAGATGCAGGAAGTGAACAACAGTTTGGTGTCTTCAAGGACTTTGACTTCCTGGATGTTGAGTTGGAGGATGGAGAGGTGAGCACTGGTGCTCTGGGCATGTTGTGGCAAATTTTAGAGGATTACTCCACTTCCAAAACAAACATTTCCTGATAATTTACTCACCCCCATGTCATCCAAGATGTTCATGTCTTTTTTATCTTCAGTCGCAAAGAAATTACATTTTTTGAGAAAAACATTCCAGGATTTTTCTCCATATAGTGGACTTCAGTGGTGCGCAACGGATTGAAGATGCAGAAAAATGCAGTTTCAGTGCCACTTCAAAGGGCTCTGCACAATCTCAGCCAAGGAATAAGGGTCTCATCTAACAAAACAATCAGTTATTTTCTAAAAATAAACTCTTAGTAAGCTGGTTCAATACAGTTAGGGTATGTTGAAAACCCCCCATCTAATTTTCTCCTCCAACTTCTTCCGGAAAATGAGATGTGAGTTTTTTGACATACCTTAACTGTCTTGATCCAGAGTCAACAGAGTGCGCATCGCAAAGCTAGACAAGACAAGCATTTGTGGTTAAAAAGTGTATAAATATTCAATTATTTAACAAAATGACCAATCGTTTCGCTAGATAAGACCCTTATTCCTTGTCTGGGATTGTTTAGACTCTTTGAAGCTGCATTGAAACTGCATTTTTAACCTTCAATCCGTTGAGTCCACTATATGGAGAAAAATCTTGGAATGTTTTCCTCAAAAAATGTAATTTCTTTGCAACTGAAGAAAGAAACAAATTATCAGGACATTTTTATTCTGGAAGTGCAGTAATCCTTTAATAATCAGCAAATTGTCTTGCAAGCATCTCAGAACTGATTCATGTTTCATCCTTAACCAGAAGAGAGTCTGTGTGTGTTTGTATTTCTCTGACATCACCTGTGTCCGTTTTGTGTGCCTCCACATTATCTCTGTGTCTAAACTCTCCCTAACACTCTTGTTATCTTTTTTCCTCTTTTGCGTCCAGGAGCTTCAGGTAAGTTTTAAGCAGTGTTCAGGGAAACTTTAGTGTTTTGTTCTGTAATTGATTGGCCTCGTCATGTTTCGAAAACATTCAGAAGTTTTACAGAATTAAATGTAATTACCGCTAGCCAATCAGCTAGGGTTGTTTTTATCCTCGTAGCTAATGAGTGTCAAGTACAATTTGAATTCAAAGCAGAATATAAATTTTGAATATATTGTTGTCCATGTTCACCGACCCCACTGTGCTCTGTGGTTGTGTGTATTGTGTCGTGTTTGTATGCTGTATTCATTTCATTCCTTACCCTTTATGTTCTGTATAATTCACACATGCTGTTATAAGTTGATGTGCTTTCTCTTACTGGCTTTCTCCTGTTCCACCTGCAGGGGGAGAGCATGGACAACTTCAACTGGGGTGTGAGGCGTCGCTCTCTGGATAGCATTGACAAAGGTGACACCCCGTCTCTGCAGGACTGCCAGTACTCCGGCAGCACACCCAGTCTCATCCAGCCGGAGGACACCGATGAGTCATCTGAGGAGGAGGTACTGAGCGCTAGCCAGATTCTCACCCGCTCCAACCTCGTAAGTCCCCTCTCCTCTGGGCCCCCTCCACACAGGGGGGCACCGGCATGGTGTGTCTGTGCGCCAAATTGGGCTTAGACGCTGCCGCGGGGTTAGACGCTTGCTTTCTGCATAACCCGCACTTCCAGTGTCTTTAGAAAAGTGCCCTCCGCACTTCTCCCTGCTGCCCAGCCAAGCCAACTTTTCATTTTTAGTACTCCAAAACCTTAATTCTATTTTGATTCTTTTTTTTTTTTTTTTTGCTTTGGGTAAGTATGGTGATGGGGACACATTTTTTCCTTTCTCTGTTTTTATTATCCAGAGTAATCGGAATACATTGTAGGTGTTTTGCATTCTTATACTAACTATACTGACAGCATGATCTCATTTAGAGGCCCACACAGAATCTGCGCACACAACTCTGCAGAGTCATTCATCCATCATTCATGCAGTTACACGTCCTTTTGTGTTTATTAAAGGAGAAGAACTTCCAGAACAAACATTTAGAGATAATGTACTCACCCCCTTGTCATCCAAATTGGTAATGTCTTTCTTTCTTCAGTCGTAAAGAAATATATTTTTTAAGGAAAACATTTCATGATTTTTCTCTGTATAGTGGACTTCAATGGTGCCCTGAGTTTGAACTTCCAAAAAGCAGATTAAATGCACACTGTAAAAAAAGGCTTAGCTTACTTAGTATTTTTGTCTTTTTTCTAGTCAAAATATCTACAAATTCTTACATTAAGATAGGGCTGTGCGATATTTGGACGCAAATTATCATGCGTATCTCGTCAGTAATGCCGGTTCTGTGATTAGTCGTAAATCTCATTCACGTGTTCATTCATGCAGCCGCGTTTATTACACAGAGCCGTAGTTCACTGACAAGCTACGCAAATATCACCTTCATTATCGCAGGCGATATATATCGATTATGAACGCGAAACTGCGTTGCTTATCAGTGAACTACGGCTCTGTGTAGTAAACGCGGCTGCATTAAATATCTTAAAAATACATTACATTAAATTATCTATTAAATACATCATAATGTTTAGATATTTTGAAAAAACAGATATTTTTTTTGCAGTGCAGCTTCAAACGATCCCAGCCGAGGAAGAAGGGTCTTATCTAGCAAAACGTTATTTAAAAAAATAAAGAAATAAAATACAATTTATATACTTTTTAACCTCAAACGCTTGTCTTGTCTTGCTCTACCTAAACTCTGTTTTTTCTGGTTCAAGACAGTTAAAGTATGTCGAAAAACATTAAAATATTAAAAATGTACTCTTTGTTGTTTCTACATTTAATTTGAAGATTGAATATGAAATTATTGCAATATAAAAGTATATGTAAAAGCTGTATTGTTAGGTTGGATTAATTAATTTTTTATCGATTGACAGCGCTATTCAAAACATTAAATGCCATACACTTGCCAGCATTGTAAAAGTTTGCAGAGAAAAACTGAGGATCATTCTAAACACAACAGACTCGCACAGAAACATAAGCCAAAAACAGTGTCTGTGCCCATCTTGCACTGTGATTTGCGGTAAAATTTTACGCAAAATGATTTCAACTACTAGCATTGTCTCATCCAGGAAATCGTCTATTTGTATTTTTGACATGAATTGAGTGCATTTCAACATGTTTATTCCCTCAGCAGAAATCAGCAGAAAATGCAAAGAAAAAAATCTGCATATTCTTTGTGGGCCTTCTCATTACTTAAAAAGCTTTAAATAGTTTTCTGCATGAATGTTTAGACATAAATTATATATTTTTTTTATATATATATATATTAAACCTCTAATAAATAGTTTCACCCTTTCGCTTGCTATGGGGCATGAGCTACTAAGCAGAGCTTAAGAAAACTGATTCTTTAAACGCTGCTGAGTGAAAGTCATTTTCCTTTTCCTGTTTTTGTCTCTTTTGTCTCTCCTACACTGTTTGTCTCCTACACGACTGAAAGTTAAAATGTAATTGGTCTTGCCAGGCTCACATTATTTTTCTGGCATGTCGCATGTTGTCATGATAAAAGACGAATTAAATATTAAGAAGTACTCAGAAGAACTCAGTGACTACTTTTTATTGATCTGTTATATGTGCATGGAGCATAACACTTACTTTAGTGCAGAGAATTGTATTATGCAGATGCATTATGCTTCAGCTTTTGTTTCATTTTTCTTTTTACGCAGCTTAATAGTGATTCAGCGACGGATGATGCCATATCCAATCATATGGACTCCCTCCAACAGTCGCAAGAGTCCTCCAGTAGCGTCCTGACCGAAGAGGCCACGCCCACCCCACTGCTGCCCCGCCCAGACAGCCCCACCCCTGAGACCACCCACTCTGACAGCAATAGCAGCCAGCTGCCTGAGGTGGGATCAATCAGGAGTCTCAATAAATTGTGGTGCACGGGTGCTATGTAGCCATTTGCTCTTTGCTCTCTTATGGTGCTATTTTCTTACCTATCAAATTCCCTGTATCGTCCAAAAGTGTCAATGTCAAGACTTTGCTGCTAAAGTGTTTCCTAAAAAAAGTGTTGCATTTTGAACACTGGGCACTATCTGTTTCCTCTGCCAGAATACTGGCACATGTTCTCTTTTCCTCGCACTGGGTGTTGTTGCTTAATAGGATGCCTGCCACCGTTGACATTAGATAATGATTGACTGCTATGAGGGTGGGGCTTGCTTGCCTGCTTGATGTTTGATTGGGGGAGAGATTATCAAAGACAAACATACACCTCAGGCCTGCTGTGCTAGAACTACCTCAAATTTGGTCCCAGAAAGGTTGAAAAACACAGAGGCTAACACACTTTAGGCTCTGATGAAGACCGCTCGCTTCTATCCAAGGACCTGCAACCTCATCGTGAGTATTAGTAAAAACACACCATTCTATGAGGTTTGAAAGGCTGAATCCCCAAACATGAGTTTTATGTGCATTTTGATGCGCAAAAACTCATGCATGTTGATTTTGTCCTTTTGAATCCATGTTAAAGGAATCATTCACCCAGACATTGTCACTGTTTACTCGCCCTCATGTTGTTTTTCAGTGGAACACAGACGTTTTGAAGAATGTTCATGCTGATTTTTTTCCCATGGAATGAAAGCAGTTACCATGTGCTGTAAACTACGGAAAAATCCATCAAAAGGAGTCCATATTATTGATGCATTATATTTAAAGTCTTCTGAGTTAATATTATAAACAGGTCATTCATCTTAACCAATGGCATTCTTTGTTTTTGTTGTCAAATTTAATTATGTGAACCTGGGCCATAAAACCAGTCATAAGGGTTGATTTAAAATTGAGATGTATACATAATCTGAAAGCTAAATAAATAAGCTTTCCATCAATATATATATATAGAGTTTTTTTTAGAACAGGACAATATTTGACAGACTATTTGAAAATCTAGAATTTGATGGTGCAAAAACGTCTTAATGTTGAGAAAATCGCCTTTAAAGTTGTCTAAATGAATTTCTTAGCAATGCATTTTTGATATATTTACAGTAGGAAATTTGTCTTTATGAAAAATTATAAATTCTAATGATTTTCATTCAGCATTTTGACCCATACAGTGTATTTTTGGCTATTCCTACAAATATATCTGTGCTACTTAAGACTGGTTTTGTGGTTCAGGGTCACATATGTGAGATGTGCATTGGAATGGAAAGCTTTGAGTGAATTACAACTACATTACAGATGTTGTATGACTTCAGAAGACTTTAAATATAGCGTATATAGTGTAAGTGTTTTGGACCTCTTTTATGGATATCTTTTGTTTTTTTTAAGGCCTGGTCACTTTATGCTTTCATTGTGTGGAAAGTGCAATGTGAAGATTCTTCAAAGTGTACATCTGTGTTTCAGTGTCATGCTTTTTGGGACAGCACAAGGGTGAATAAGGGGCGGCAATTTTTTGGTGAGCTATCCCTTTAAATTAAAAAGCATGCAGTAGTAATCAAGTTAAAAAAGGCACAGCTCAACTGAGAAAATTAAAGACCGCTAACAGGCTTTAGCCAGCCATGTTACTAACACTGTAACTTAACTAACAGCTGATATCTTGAGTATTTTTTGTTGCAGTTCAGTTGATGTTTTAATGATGCAGTTCTGTTCTAATAAAAAATCTTTTTAGGTTGTTAAGATGCACACAAGCTTCACTATTCACATGATTTTCAGGTTGTGTCCCCTGGTTACAATTCATAGCAGAATACCCCTCATGTTGTTGTTAATGAATGAACAACTTTTGATCAATACCTACTCAGTCCAGCCAAGACCAGTCCAGTCATACCTCAATATCAGCTCAAGGGCATCTCGCCTGTCATTCTCCAGCTCTTAGCGTAATGAGTCCAGATAAAACCATCGATAGTCTTACTCATCTGCTTGGCCACCACAGCCAAGAACGCCTAAAAGCTTTCTCTAATACCGCCTCTACTTTGGCTCCACGCCACCCTCCCTTCTTCTCTTAATGCATTAGACTCATAAATAGACAAGAGGAGGAGGAGAAGAAAAAAAGAAACTCGAGTTCGTTCAATTAGATGTTTTTTTTTTTTTCTTCTTCTTGGTTGTCTCCTTTAAAGTATGTTTGAATAAAACATGAGTCTGAGATGGAACAGTTTGTTCCTAGAGTTGTTTTACTGTCGTTCATATTGTGTGCTGGAATTTAACTTAATGATAATGTCCGTCATACATCTGAAGGATCTTGAGTTTTACAGACTTTGAGCTCATGTGACTTTGTATGTTTGATTGGTTGAAGTTTGAACCTTCAGCCAATTAATTGTAAGTAGTGGTCGACCAATATATTGCCAATCTTTGGCATTTTCAGTTAATCGGAATCCGTTTTTATGTTTGTCTAATAGTTTTTTTGTTTGTTTGTTTGTTTTAACAGTGCCAGGATCACAGTATCTCCCATTTCCCTTTTTTTAACTGACTTTGCTTGTTTTACTTAATTTTTAGTCATGCTTCAACAATTTCTTTAAAGACTATAGGAATATATTTTAAATATAGATCTGTTTATTTTACAGGTTTATTTTTTTATTTAGTTTCAAATTATATTTTTCATATTGATTTATTTAATATAGTACATTTTATGTAAAAATAAATTTTATTTCTGCATGTTGTTTATTTTTTAAATCAAATTATGTGATATATAACCTAGAAAGGACAAGCGATAATAAATAAACAGATATCTAATACAGGTCCTTCTCAAAAAATTAGCATATTGTGATAAAGTTCATTATTTTCTGTAATGTACTGATAAACATTAGACTTTCATATATTTTAGATTCATTACACACAACTCGAAGTAGTTCAAGCCTTTTATTGTTTTAATATTGATGATTTTGGCATACAGCTCATGAAAACCCAAAATTCCTATCTCAAAAAATTAGCATATTTCATTCGACCAATAAAAGAAGAGTGTTTTTAATACAAAAAAAGTCAACCTTCAAATAATTATGTTCAGTTATGCACTCAATACTTGGTCGGGAATCCTTTTGCAGAAATGACTGCTTCAATGCGGCGTGGCATGGAGGCAATCAGCCTGTGGCACTGCTGAGGTGTTATGGAGGCCCAGGATGCTTCGATAGCGGCCTTAAGCTCATCCAGAGTGTTGGGTCTTGCGTCTCTCAACTTTCTCTTCACAATATCCCACAGATTCTCTATGGGGTTCAGGTCAGGAGAGTTGGCAGGCCAATTGAGCACAGTAATACCATGGTCAGTAAACCATTTACCAGTGGTTTTGGCACTGTGAGCAGGTGCCAGGTCGTGCTGAAAAATGAAATCTTCATCTCCATAAAGCTTTTCAGCAGATGGAAGATGGAAGCATGAAGTGCTCCAAAATCTCCTGATAGCTAGCTGCATTGACCCTGCCCTTGATAAAACACAGTGGACCAACACCAGCAGCTGACATGGCACCCCAGACCATCACTGACTGTGTGTACTTGACACTGGACTTCAGGCATTTTGGCATTTCCCTCTCCCCAGTCTTCCTCCAGACTCTGGCACACCTTGATTTCCGAATGACATGCAAAATTTGCTTTCATCCGAAAAAAGTACTTTGGACCACTGAGCAACAGTCCAGTGCTGCTTCTCTGTAGCCCAGGTCAGGCGCTTCTGCCGCTGTTTCTGGTTCAAAAGTGGCTTGACCTGGGGAATGCGGCACCTGTAGCCCATTTCCTGTACACGCCTGTGCACGGTGGCTCTGGATGTTTCTACTCCAGACTCAGTCCACTGCTTCCGCAGGTCCCCCAAGGTCTGGAATCGGTCCTTCTCCACAATCTTCCTCAGGGTCCGGTCACCTCTTCTCGTTGTGCAGCGTTTTCTGCCACACTTTTTCCTTCCCACAGACCTCTTGCTTGAGGGTGTCAATGATGGCCTTCTGGACAGCAGTCAGGTCGGCAGTCTTACCCATGATTGCGGTTTTGAGTAATGAACCAGGCTGGGAGTTTTTAAAAGCCTCAGGAATCTTTTGCAGGTGTTTAGAGTTAATTAGTTGATTCAGATGATTAGGTTAATAGCTCGTTTAGAGAACCTTTTCATGATATGCTAATTTTCTGAGATAGGAATTTTGGGTTTTCATGAGCTGTATGCCAAAATCATCAATATTAAAACAATAAAAGGCTTGAACTACTTTGAGTTGTGTGTAATGAATCTAAAATATATGAAAGTCTAATGATTATCAGTACATTACAGAAAATAATGAACTTTATCACAATATGCTAATTTTTTGAGAAAGACCTGTATATGTGACCCTGGACCACAAAACCAGTTTCATCTGAAGGCTGAAAAGCTTTCCATTTGATGTATGGTTTGTTAGGATAGGATGATATTTGGGCGAGATACAACTTTTTTTAAAAAAAAATCTGGAATCTGAGGGTGCAAAAAAAAAAATCTAAATACAGAGAAAATCGTCTTTAAAGTTGTCCAAATGAAGTTCTTAGCAATGCATTTTACTAATCAAAAATAAGTTTTGATATATTTACGGTAGGGAATTTACAAAATATCTTCATGTTACATGATCTATACTTGATATCCTAATGATTTTTGTCATTAAAAAAAATTTATAATTTTGACCCATACAATATATTTTTGGCTAATGCTACAAATAGAGACTGGTTTTGTGGTCCAGGGTCACATATGTCCACTTTATATTGGCCATTTAAGATGTTAGCATCAGTTAATCAAAAAAAAAAAAAGTCCATGTTGGCCGAACCTTAGTTTTAAGCTACTGTGCCTGAAAAGAGTTTCATGCGGTATTTTTGTGGTTTCATGAAGTAGAAGATAGAACTAGTTGTTCATGGAGTCCATTCATATACATGGAGTCCTGATTATGAGGCTCAGGGTAAAGATGTTTCCCCATGAGTTTGATTGATTTTATAGTCATAGCCTCTATTTAGCTCTGTGCATTTATGTGATTTATGAATGGAAAAACTGTGGTCCATTTAATATAGTTCCTCTGATGTCACAGGTTTATTCCTCGGCTGGTCACATTTGCATCGTAAGTCAATGGTGAAAGATTAGCCTCGTACCATTATTGATTTTTTCCTCTCACAACAGAAGCACCGAACGCATACAGCAAGGCCATTTTGTGATTGGCGGCACTTAAGTGTCCCTTGGTGATGTTCACTCTAAGTGTAATGTTCACCACCTATCCTGAATGCGCACCCAAATAAATAGTCCTTTCAGTTTCAGTAAAAATAAATAATGTTTCTTCAACAACAGCTCTAAGTGTTGTGCTTGGTGCACACCAAACTTTTAAAGATTGTTTATTATTGTATAAACCACTCAGAAGAGGTATTTAATGTCCCCAAAATACATGTTGCCCTTTTCCTCTTGCCCTGACTCCCCTTTACTGTCATGTTCAAAATTGCAGGATGCCAGTGTAACTGCAGCGGATGAATTGAGCAGCAGTGTCAGTGAGGATACGGGGTTTGGCAGTGCCGCTCCTCTACCCTCAGACCGCCCTGAACTTTGTGACTTACCTGACTCCCAGGACCCCACCGACGACCTGGACCCAGCGCCCCCTCCGCCACCGGCTGTGGACAGTCCGCCTGGATCCCTCTATGATGACGAGTCGGTGCTGCCACCCCCCATCATAGACTCCACCTTGGACTCCATGTGCGAGGACGAGACCGTTCTGCCCTTGGTTCTGGACTCTGCCCCTGATTCAGTATGTGAGGAAGACGTGACGCTGGCTCTGAAAGAGCTAGATGATAGGTGCGAAGAAGAGGAGGCGGATTTTTTCGGCATGTCCAGGTTGGTCTGTGATTTTTGTAGTAATCATTCATGGTTTTAAAAATTGGACAGACCAAACCTAAGTCATAAAATTCGGCCTGATGGGGGCACTTCAGCGATTTAAAAAAAAAAGTGTGAAGTCGCTCATAATTCCTGAACCGTTAGTCACAGACTCAAGTGTCATCGAACAAAACACATGCCTCAGATTCGATTGTCACAAAATTTTCGGGCATTTTTTGATTTTTTGAAAAACCTACTTTTGCGTACAAGTCCTAGGTTATTTGCCCAGTTGGAACCAAACCAATGCAGAAAGGTGATTTTTGTAGTAATCATTCATGGGGTTGAAAGTTAAGTCAGACATGGTTCTGTTCCGAAACCCTACCTTGTTGTCTACTAACGCTATAGATGGCTACCTTCAAGGCAGCATCCTAACCAAAGTGCATGTTTTACTCACTTGGCTCTTCTCACATGAAGCGCAACGTATGAAATTATTAATTATAAAATATACACTCAAAGGCTGGCCTGACATCTTTTATGCCCTATTATTAGTCAGAAGGGCACCCAAGATTCTGTCTAGTTAGGCTGCTCACAGTGTTTTCAATGTGTAGTAGAGAATTAAAATAGCACAGATGCCACAATATGTTTTAAAAATTGGACAGACCAAAGCATATGACATAGAATTCGGCCTGATGGGGGCACTACAGTGATTTAAAAAATATGAAGTCGCTCATAATTCTTAAACTCTTAGTCGCAGACTCAAGTGTTTGGTTGGAATCCTTGGCTCACATTGAACAAAACGCATTCCTCAGAAACTTTTTGGGCATTTTAGATTTTTTGAAAAACCTACTTTTGCAAAATAGAACCAGTGCAGAAAGGTTCTCTGGAGAGTGAGTTGACTAAAAAATACAGTAAAACAGGATTATTGTAAGGTACTACTACCATTTCAAATAGCTCTTTGCAGTTTAAATGTTTTAAAAATGTAGTTTGTACCTTAAGCTTAATATTTTTGTTGGAACAATGATACTTTTTTCACGATTCTTTGATGAATGAGTTTCCAAAGAACAGCATTTGTTAAAAATCTTTTGTAATAGATTTGATTGTCACACAATTTTTTAGGGTATTTAGGATGTTTTAAAAAACTTACTTTTGCAAACTACTCCTTACATCAAATCAAAAGAAAAAAAAAGTTGAAATTTACCCTTTCCTGAGCTATAACGAGGTTGTTTAGAAAATGAGCCTGTCCAAATGTATTCAAAAGCCTAAACGAAAACTCAGAACTTCACTAAACTAGGTTAGCACATGCGGCAGGTGATTCTAAACAAGCACGCAAAGTTTTAGAGATTGGACCACAGCTGCTGCTGTAACAGTCATAAACATTAGAAAACATCATATTTCTATACTAAATTACCTGGAATTGCCAAAAATGGTTTTTAAAATCATTGATTAAGGTGGCTACAGGCCACAGTGCAGATTATTGTGAAGTGCTACTACTATTTAAAATAGCTGTTTGCTATTTTAATATGTTGTAAAAATAGTATTTATACCTGTGATTGTAAAACTGTTTTTGTAGAAACATTGATACATTTGTGCAAGAAAAGTTTCCAAAAAACTGCATTTATTTAAAACCGATATCTTTTGTAGTATTGTAAGTGTCTTTACTCTCACTTTTCCTTGCTGAATAAAAGCATTAATTTTTAATATTTAATTTAAAAATAAAAATCTGAAGGTTAGTATAAATACCGTAAGTATGTGTTGTTGCTTTTAGATTTTCAAAATTTTAATGCAGATTTATAATATTTTTATTTTTTTTAATGTCATGACAGGTACATGGTGTGAGACAAAACTGTGTGAAGTCACCTGTGTTCATGTATTTTATATGTGCAAATTTTTACATCAGAAGGTTATTTTCTTCTAAATGCATATAGTATTTATTATGAGCAAATCATTTTCTTTGATAGATTATTACAGACCATTACATATGCATTACTGACTACCACCAAATGTGACGCTGGACCACAAAACCAGTCTAAAGTAGCATGGGTGTATTTGTAGCAATAACCAACAATTCATTGTATGGGTCAAAACTATAGATTTTTCTTTAATTCCAAAACTAATTAAGATATTAAGTAAAGATCATGTTCCTTGAAGATATTTAGTAAATTATCATAAATATATCAAAACTTAATTTTTGATTAGTAATATGCATTGATAAGAACTTCATTTGGACAACTTTAAAAATGATTTTCTCAATATTTGTTTGTTTGTTGCACCCTCACATTCCAGATATTCAAATAGTTGTACCCAAATATTGTCCTATCCTAACAAACCATACATCAGTGGAAAGCTTTATGCAGCTTGCAGATGATGCATAAATCTCAATTTAAAAAAATTGAGATTAATCACTCAAATGTGATTTGAGTGATAATTTTGGACCCCATTTATAGCTATACTTATCGTTGTTCACTCTTGACTTGTTTTTTCTCACTGCTGTTCTATTTAAAACCATGCAACGTATTGCTTCTCTTCTGTCGTGAATAATAAGGATGTGTTTTATTAACGCCGTGAATGGTGATCTCATACTTGGCAACATCATTGCTCTTGAAGGTCAGCCATCTATACGCAAACACATCAGAAAGTCCCCCCACAAACTCACTTTATTCACTTCCTCTTCCCTCTGCAGTGCTATATATCATCCTCTAACCACTGATGTGTCCTGCTCTCCCTTGATCAATTAATAAAAATCATAGGCTATGATTCAACGAAGGGCTCTACTTAGATTTTTGCGCATGCACTGCACGACGAGGGCCTTTCTAAGTTCTTCCTGGCAACTTTCTGTGCTCGAGATCCATTTAGCAGAAAGAGAGTCTGTAACTGCGTGTGTGGGAACCGCTCTTGTGCGGCGCAGCAGCGAGTGGGGGAGGGAGTGAAAGGGAAAAACAGAGAACGTCACAAACGCAGCGGGAGAATTTAGGCTAACATGTGAGGTGAAAAGCTCGGAGAGGGAACAGCGAAAAAAGCATCAGAGCAGGAAGGCAGTGCAGTGAAGGGAAGGATAAAAGCTGTCAGTGAGGATGAAGATGAAGGCAATGTCCTCCACGTCTTTCAGCAGCACTGGTCTCAGATTCTTCTATTCAGTCTGCTTCATCAAGCTCTTCGGCCCTACAGGCCTGTAAGTGTGTGCTTATGTTGTTTTTCTGTGCCTCTGCAGTAGATTTAGACTGTAACACTGCAGCACAGTGAGAGATATCTGCAGTGTGTGAGAGAGAGAGAGAGAGAGAGAGAGGGAGAGCTTGATAGAAAGAACAGCATGTTTCTGTTTACGTTTTTTTCTTCAAGAGTGATGTAATGCTTTGTGTTGGTGCTTTGGTCTCTATATGTGTCTGAGTCTTGCTGTTTTTCTGTTTGCAGTCAAGATGAAGGCGACGCAGACGGCTTTCCTGAACTCCAGGCCTCGCCACCTCCTTCGCCCTTTCTTTCGGCTATTTTGGCAGCATTCCAACCCGTAGCCTACGACGACGAGGAGGATGCCTGGCGTTGCCATGTCAACCAGATGTTGTCCGACTCGGATGGGTCTTGTGCTGTTTACACCTTCCATGTGTTCTCACGCCTCTTCCAGGTAAAAATGAGAGTGCTTGTGAGTGTGTACCTGTACATTACATCGATATTGATAAAAAAATTTTTGCAGATACACTACAGTTTAAAAATCTGGAGGCCTTTACTCAGCAAGGACTAATTGAATTGATCAGAAGTGACTAGTTAGGATTTCTGATCTCTATAATTTTCAAAGAATCCCTGTTTCAACAAAAATAAACTGTTGTCAACATTATAAATAATTAGAAATGTTTCTTGAGTAGCAAATCAGAATATTAGAATGATTTCTGAAGCATTGTGTGACACTGAAGACTGGAGTAATGATGCTGAAAATTCAGCTTTTTTCATTGCAAGATTAAATTGCATTTTAAAATATACACTACCAGTCAAAAAAAATTGTTTTTTAAAAAAACAAGCCTTTTCTGCTCACCAAGCCTGCATTTATTTGATCTAAAGTACAGCAAAACAGTAAAATAGTGAAATATTTGTACTATTTAAAATAACTGTTTTCTATTTGAATATATTTTAAAATCGAATTTATTCCTGATTTGCTGTTCAAGAAACATTTATTAGTATTAGTAGTAGTAGTAGTAGTAGTAGTAGTAGTAGTAGTATCAATATTTAAAATAGTTGAGTACATTTTTTTCTGAATTCTTTGATAAATAGAAAGAGCCAAAGATCAGCATTTATCTGAAATAAAAAGCTTTTGTAACATTATACACTATACCATTCAAAAGCTTGGAGTTTATAGTCATATATATAATATTTGGGGAAGAAATTATTTTAATTGATTTTATTTAGCAAGGATGCTTTAAATTTACTGAAAGTGATGATAAAGACATTTACAATGTTACAAAAGATTTCTATTTCAGATAAATGCTGTTCTTCTGAACTTTCTATTCATCAAAGAAACCTGAAAAAATTCTTAGCTGTTTTCAACATAATAATATTGTTTTTTGATCAGCAAATCTTAGAATGATTTCTAAAGGATCATGTGACTGGAGTAATGATGCTAAAAAGTCAGCTTTGAAATCACAAACATAAATTGCATGTTAAAATATATAAAAATAGTAAACAGTTATTTTAAATAGTAAAATATTTCAAAATTGTGCTGTTTTTGCTGTATTTTGGATCAAATAAATGCAGGCTTGGTGAGCAGAATAGACTTCTTTAAAAAAACATTAAACATCTCACTTCAGAAACATTTGACTGGTTGTGTACATTCTTAAACTATGGCTGTATTTTGGCTGTATGGACTCATAAACACATTTAACTGTCATTAGTTTATTTGTCTACTTACAATTTTCAACAATGCTGTTATGTTTAGTATATTTATTTTGAACCTTCATCAACAAAATCTCAAATCACCATTTTAAGCATTTTTGCAGTGAATTGTCACACTTCAAAATTGCCATTTAATTGCTAGCATTTAATGTATTCTAAATCCGCAATTAAATTATTTCATCATCAAATTTGTGTAAGCAATATTTACCTTAGCTTGTTATTTGGCTTGATGTTTATCTGCAGTACTGAGTTGTTTCTTTCCCGTCTCTCTAGCACATTCAGAGAAAATTCGACTCTATTACCCATTCCTCAGTACGATTCCTTGGTGAGGGGCTCCAACGGATGGGAAACCAGTTCCTAAGCTCTCTAGAGGTCATGACCTCCTGCTCTCAGTGTCCCACAGTCTTACTGGATGCAGAAACTGTGAGTGTACACTTCCTCTGCACCTCAAACCTTTATTAATTACAGAGTTTATTGATAGTTATGTAGCTACGCTTGCCTTTTTACGAAGATCATACCAATGACAAATCTTCTATCTATATATGTGATAGTATATTTAGTAAACTGTTAAACTGTACATTTTAGCTGGTCTCCTGTGGGCTCTTGGAAACTCTGAAGTTCAGTGTTTTGGAGTTACAAGAGCATCTAGACACTTACAACAGCAAGAGAGAAGCAGCCGAACAGGTGAGATACTAACTTCAGCAACATATCCGTGTATAATATTAGTGTTTGTGAGTCGTGTGCTTTAAAGGGATAGTTCACCCAAAAATTAAGCTTAGCCCGTGATTTACTCACCCTCAAGCCATCCGAGGTGTATATGACTTTCATGTGTTTCTTTCAGACGAATACAATTGGAGACATATTAAAAAATGTCCTGGCTCTTCCAAGCTTTATAATGACAGTGAATGGGGTTTTAAGATAAAGTTGGATGGATGAAGTCCAATAAAAGTGCATAAATCCATCATAAAAATGTCTCCACATGGCTCCAGGTGGTTAATAAAGGTCTTCTGAAGTGAATCAATGCGTTTTTGTAAGAAAAATATCCATATTTAAATCATATACACCTAGATGGCTTGAGGGTGAGTAAATCATGGGGTAATTTTCGTTTTGGGTGGACTATCCCTTTAAGTATTTTAAAGCCATATGTGACCTTGGACCACAAAAACAGTCATAAGTAGCATGAGTATATTTGTAGCAATAGCCAAAAATACATTTTATGGGTCAAAATTATAGTTTTTTCTTTTATGCCAAAAATCATTAGGATAAAAAGTAAAGATCATGTTCCGTGAAGATATTTTGAAAATTTCCTACTATAAATATACCAAAACTTAATTTTTGATTGGTAATATGCATTGCTAAGAACTTCATTTGGACAAATTTTAAGGCGATTTTCTTGCACCCTCAGATTCCAGATTTTCAAATAGTTGTATCTCGGCCAAATATTGTCCTATCCTCAATCTCAATTTCAAAAAAATTTACTATTATGACTGGTTTTATGGTCCAGGGTCACATGTGAGAATAATAGCCATATCTAATGCAATAATTAAAAAAAATCTTTGTTTCCAAGTCAGAAATGGTACACTGATTTTCAGCAATACCCAATTTTGGTACACAAGGAAAATCTATTAACAATCTGGGAATTTCCTGTGCAGTTTCTTAGTTAAAGTTTTGTGTTTTAAAAGGTGATCTTAAGGTTATGCAATGGATGAGAGACGGCAGAGGAGAATAAGCTGACAGTGCAGGATCATAAAATGCTCCTTGACGTCTCTTTGCAGTTATTGTTGGCTACTAAATCATATCAGGATGTGAGTTGATTTAGCCAGCGTTAGCTTCCGTTAGCACCCATCTAGGATCTACAGCAGCCAATTTCTCTCCATGCACGCTCACTAAGAATAGCCTCACGGAGGCCCTAAATCATTTAGCTAGGCGGACAGGTTCAGGAAGGGGAGTAGAGAGGGGGCAGATGGGATTGTGGATGACTAGAGGACAGTAATTGGATGAGGCACAGGCCCTGCCTCTAGAGCATTATGTGCCGACCCCCTCTGTGCTTAAACAGACCCTCTTTAATTTGCTAAGTAGCAGACTCTTATTAAATTTACCTCACGCACGCTCCCATACGCTCTATTCGTCTCTCCTTCTATTTCGGTTTTGTACTCACAGAAACGTTGTCTGTCAGTTCACAACATCAGAAATTTTCAGTGCTTTTTGGCTAATGAGGTATCTAATTTCTGCTTTTCCTCGCAGTGGCTGGATAACTGCAGGAAGACCTTTGGTGATAAAGACAGTAACCAGCGACCCAACACTCAAGCTCAGGTATAAAAAACACTTTAACACACTCACCTCAATGCATGTTTCTCTAAACATTTATATTCATTTCTAAGGAATTAAAAAAAGAATGGAAGAATGTCTGTAAGAATGCAAACAGAAGTGTAGCTGATCTTTCTGCTACCTATAACCAGGCCCATACAGAACCCGTGCCACTTTCTTCCACACAATTGAGTAAAAAATGTAAAAAGTACACTGTTCAAAAGTTTGTAAAATGAAAAGCTTTAACCGACAAGGACACATTAAATGATTACTCCAATTTCAGAATATAAAAATGTCCTAATAGTTTACTCACATTTACTCATGTCTTTCTTTCTTCAGTCGCAAAGAAATTACATTTTTTTTAAAAAAACATTTCAGGATTTTTCTCCATATAGTGGACTTCAATGAGGATTAAGGGTCTTATGTAGCAAAATGATCGGGTATTTTCTTAAAAAATACATATTTCTACACTTTTTAACCACAAATGCTCGTCGTAATGCACATCCGTATTCTAGTTCAAGACAGTTATATCAAAAAACTCCCATCTTATTTTTTCTTCAAACTTCAAAATCGTCCTAAATCGCTGTTTTACCTTTTTTTTTTTTTTTTTTTTTTTTTGTAAAGGGAGTTTGAAAGATGAACATTCAAGGTTAAAAAGTATATAAAATGTAAAAAAAATTTTGGAAAATAACCAATCGTTTTGCTAGATAAGACCCTTAGGCTGGGATTGTGTAGAGGCCTTTGAAGCTGCACTGAAACTGCATTTTTAACCTTCAATTCATTGAGCACCATTGAAGTCCATTATATATAAATAAAAATCCTGGAATGTTTTCCTCAAAAAACTAGACTGGAAAGAAAGACATGAACATCTTTTTTTATTTTGGAAGTGGAGTAATCCTTCAAATTGATGAAAAGTGACAATATAGACATTTATAATGTTACAAAAGATTTCAATTTCAAACAAATGCTGTTATTTAGTAATTTGGGGGGAATAAAAAAGTATTATGGTTTCTACAAAAATAATAAATGGAACTCCCGGTATTAAGTAGATATAATGTAAATAATGTCTACTAAAATGTGTAGTAGAAAACCCATAAAGGATTCACATTATAAAAAAAAAAACACACATCGTTTTATACATATTTTAGACTATTTTGTTGACGTGAAATGGTTTCACTCTGTGAGCTACTGGCGCTAACACAACTCTGAAAATGAAATACTTATACGATGCCACATTGTGCGCCTTTTGTTTGTAATCTTCAGTTGAAGGGCAATAAGAGAAGCGATGTAAGTCTTCACTGCTTTCCTAGCAATAAATTTGTCCCTGTGGACAAATTAAACTTCCTAAAGACCAGCGTCTTTGTTCTTTCCACTGTACCATTGATTGAAAAATCAATGGTACAGCATTTGGTTTAAGCCTACACTTATATCCATCGCCATCTGTAAGCTCTTTCAGTAGCTGTGGTCATTGTATTAGTATTTTATTTTCAGAGTTCTGTTGCGGTAAAAATGGCAACAGGTAGTGCCGGTAGCCGAGTGCAGCCATTTGATGTATTGGGATTGGGACGTATTGTATAAAATGATGTGGATTTTAAATCTAAAAATAACGTAAATCTTTCATGGGTTTTCTACTACATATTTCAGTAAGAGACATCATTTGTTATATTAAGCTATGGTTTCTTGAGCACCAAACCAGCATATTAGACGCAATCTCTGTCAGTCCATCTCTTATAGTAGAAGCTAAATGACCTTTATGCTCTCCATGTCTTACTCCTCTATTCATCTTAGTCATTGCTGTCCCAACATCTTTATTTTCTGTGATGTAAAGCGCTTTTGCAAATTTGTAATACCAGTTGAAATTTCTCTCTCTTACTGTAACTTGCTTTTGTCTCAACCTCTGTTTCTTTAATGTCCCTTTTCTGTCTATTTTACATATATTTAGCAAGTGTTTGAGTGTACATGAAACTGAGGAAAACATATTAAGTCATTGCTCCTCCTAGAATGCATTGCATGTGACTGCAATCCTTGTGTCATTGTTAATTATCAACAGACCTCAATATTGCTCTCTCTATCTGTCTTATGGTGGTCTTGGTGTTATCAGCGCACTAATTTTTGGTCTTTCTCTCATTTCCTGTGTTTCCTCTTTTTTTGTGACCTGCTGTCCTTCTTGCTTAGCAAATGGAAATGCTAGCAGTAAGTGGTTTATCATATTTTAGAGCCTGTCACAATCCTTTCAATTCAGCCACGCACACTGAACATTCATCTATTCTTCAATCATTCTCAACCAATCAGAATTCAGAACAACCTATATATCTGACCTCTTAACACCAATACAGACATGTCTAATTCATAAATCACCACTACATGCTTCATTAATGAACTTCATGATTTAATGGCTTAAATGAGTTCTGCATACTTACAGTGTTGACTTTGCTAATTTGCTAATGGGTTATTAGTGTTTTTAACGCTTCTAGAACGTTTGACACATTTTGCATTCAGTGTGAGATTAATAAGTGTGTCCATGGACATCTGAGCGGAGAACAGGAGAGAAAAGTAGCTTAGACTCTTTATGTTCCTGCCATTTTTGCATGCTCACCTCTTCATCCATCTGCCCCCTCAGCTCACTCCTGACATGTTTTGGATCACGCAATTCAATTCTGACATTTTCCAGAAACATCACTCTTTCAGGGTTTCATTCTGATAAGGGAAGCATACATGGTCCACGTTTTACAAAATGATTCACCAGGGTGTAACCTCGCTAACCCTTCTCTCCGTCTCAAAGCCAGGATGTTCATCCATCCGCCTATCCCTCCATTTGTTCATTCATCTTGCCGTCCGTTCATCCAATCATGCTGTTTTGCTGCTGACTGTGCAGATGATTAAAACTAAAGATGTTAAGGTGATGGTGTCATGTTCTTTCTTTCTGTCTCTGTCTGTTTCTGTAGGAGCTGGAGTTGTGTCGAAGGCTGTACAAGCTGCATTTCCAGCTCCTGCTGCTCTTTCAGGCCTACTGCAAACTCGTCAGCAGAGTGGACACCATCAAGAGAGAGGCAGAGGTTTGTTTCTGCTTGTATGTTGTTGTTGTTTGTCTGCACACACATGTGACCCTGGACCACAAAACCAGTCATAAGGGTCAGTTTTTGAAATTGAGATTTACACATCATCTGAAAGCTGAATAAACAGGACAATATGTGACCCTGGACCACAAAACCAGTCATAAGTGTCAATTTTTTTTTTCAAAATTGGATAATTAATTGAATAAATAAGCTTTCCATTGATGTATGGTCTGGTATGATAAGACAGTATTTGGCCGAGATACAATTATTGGAAAATCTGGAATCTGAGGGTGCAAAAAATCACCTTTAAAGTTGTATAAATGAAGTTCTTGGCAATGCATAAGATTGATATATTTACGGTAGGAAATTTACAAAATACCTTCATGGAACATGATGTTTACTTAATATCCTAATGATTTTTGGCATAAAAGAAAAAAATCTATAATTTTGACCCATGCAATGAATTTTTGGCTCTTGCTACAAAAAAACCCATGCTACTTAAGACTGGTTTTGTCACATATACAGAGAGAAGATGGTGGTCGTTTGTGCTAATGTGTGCAAGTATGGACACATATAAAGGTCTGACTTCACATAATGATCTTAGTGCAGCGTAACTTCGTTATGCCCACTGAGAGAGACTGATATGCTTAACACAGACCAGAGCAAAGCCATTCAGCTTATCGCTCATCGATACTAACTCAGTTACACTTTATAGACTGCACACATACACACACAGACCTCAGTGACCTGTTATGTAGAAATCATACAACAGTTCTCAAGTATTCAGCTTGGGTTTTAAGTTAATACGCATTGCCTTAGGAATATAAATTTCAGTTTTTGATATGTTAATGCATAATATGATATGATTAAAGGATTTTGTCAACTGATTGATTGCATATTGTCAAGTTAGTCAGACTTGTGAGAATATTGACTAAATGCTGATTTGAATATGGCGCTTGTGTTTCATAGGTGACTAACATGTCAGAGGAGCTGGCCATATTAGAGAGCTGTCTGAAAGAAGCGGAGTCAGTTAGTGATGGACAGGAGGGAGTGGCTGAGTTTGAAGTGGACCAGTCAAGCACAGAGACGGCCATCCACTCGCTCATTGAGAGCCTCAGAGCACGGGACTTCAGCACAGCCATTGCTCAAGTTAAAGCCTTCAGGTAAAAAAAAAATATTTTGAAGTCACCATATTGTATATGCCACATATAACAAATTAAAGGGATAGTTCTGTCATTAATTACTCACCCTCATGTTGTTCCAAACCTGTAAGACCTTTGTTCGTCTTCAGAACACAAATTAAAATATTTTTGATGAAATCCGAGAGCTTTCTGACCCTGGATAAACAGCAACGCAACTGACACATTCAAGGCCCTTGGGACTTGGATGGTTGTCATTTGCAAATTGCTGCATTCTTAGTACTATTAATAAAAAAAGTCATTAATATTGGATAGATAAATTATTTACATGAACACAGCAATGTTTCATTAAAAAATAAGGGTTGTCAGTTTTGATTTCGTTGTGTTTTTAGCATCAGGGTGAAGCTGCAATATTGTGACATACATCCAAGAGTTATGGATTATGAAAACAAGAAAATTATGGAAATTATGGATGTGGACTTGGTTCTCTCTATCCATTGTTGATTGGATAGAGGCAGATCTGAATGTGAGCTTTCAGGTGGTTCTAAGAAAGGGGCCGGAATTTAAGAGACTAAATGATTTGTTTCACCAGAAGATTGAACAGTTATGTTGGGTCAATTATGACACAAAAACTTTAATAATAAATGAAGAGTTCAAATGCAAAAGCTTCTAAATCCATCCGTCTGTCTTTAAAAAAATGCTTATGTGTCGAGAGCATTCATTATCTCATTTTTGACCGAGATGGCTTTTGAGGGTTTTTGCATCTGAACTCTTCAAATATAAACTTTCCATGCTCTCATATAACTAGCACTAAGCAGTAAAGTAACAGGAAACTTTTAAACACCTTTTAATCGTTGTTCATTCTAACCAGATGTGAGGCGATGTTCCATATTTTCAGCCACTTCCTGAGTAGCTTCACTCATACTGGTCTAAATTCTCATTCTACATAGTTTGTATGTTAAACAAATATATTCTGATTGGCTGACTTGTAGAGTGACACATTTCACATTTCAGGTCATGTCTAGTTAGGACCCACAATGGAATTAAGTTCACTTCAGAATTAAAATTTCCTGATCTACTCACTCCATGTCATCCAGGATTTTAATGTCTTTCTTTTTCATTCAAAAAGAAATATAAGTTTTTGAGGAAAACTGTCCTTGAATATAAGTGCTTCTGGCACTGTTTATTGACCGACACTCATCAGCGAGTGAAAGCATCTGCTCTAGTAAGTTCGCACTGTGCTGACGTTTGAACTTTGATCCGAGCGGATAAACGTCCAAGTGGCGCACTTTGACTAGTGTTCTTTTGTTGCGCCTTTGCCGCATAAACATTATATCGAACTCTTGTTATCGTTTATTGAGGAAATTCTTATTGCACGATAATTATCACGTTATTGATTTATCGCCCAGCCCTAGCGTGAAGTCGCAGGCGCACATCATAGACGCTAGTCCAAGATGAGCATTTGTGCTAAAAAGTATATACTTTTTTTTTTTTTTTTTTTTTTAGAAAATGGCAGATTGTTTCGCTTGATAAGATCCATATTTCTTGACTGGAATCGGGTAGAGCCTCTTGAAGGTGCACTGAAACTGCAATTTGGACCTTGAACCCGTTGATCCTCACTAAAGTCCATTATATTCAGAAAAAGCCTGTAATGTTTTGCTCAAAAACCTTAACTTCTTCACAATCCCACCCGAGGAATAAGGGTCTTATCTAGCAAAACGATTAGTCATTTTCTTAAAAAAAATAAATAAAAAAATGTAAATACTTCTGAACCCCAAATGCTTGTCTTGCACTAGCTCTGCGTCCAAAACTTACGTAATCATGTTGGAAAGGTCACGCGTGGCACAGACGGAAGTGCCAACCAATTGCAATGAAACTGCAATTTGGGCCTGTGGATCCAATTATAGTCCATTTTATGCAGAAAAATCCTGTAATGATTTCGACTAAAGAAAATAAATTAAATGAACATCTTGTATGGTCAAATTGGTTCTAAGTACATTATTAGGAAATTTAGATTCAGAAGTGAACTAGATCTCTTTTGCATAAATCTGACATCTTCCTGTATCTCTTATTTCCCTTTGTTCCCCTCAGGTGCCTGTGGCCCAATGACATATTTGGCAGCGAGAGGGACGACGCAGTGCAGACGCTGCTGCACATTTACTTCAGGCACCAAACTCTGGGTCAGACGGGCTGTTTGGCGGTGGTGGGCCCCAGCAGGGATCTTTCTCAGGCCAGCGCGCGCCTCATGGAGCTCAACCTTCAGATCCGCGAAGCTCTCTGCCAGGCTCAGACGCACCCGCACCCACAGACCCACCAGACGCGCATCCTGTCCCCGACCCCCACGGCCCACATCCAGACGCAAATCGACACCCAAAACACAGTCCTCAGCACTGGACTGTGAGTGCTTCAACGAACTCGACTCTTCTCTTCCTCCGGGGCGGCGGGTTTGGGGATTTCCACGTAGACTTCACCTCAAAGGGCTAAAGAATGTGTGGATATTAGTTACTCGAAACTATTACGCACGTATCACGTTTTCCCCTTTCTCCAATAGTTTAACTTCTCCAGATGTCAGGAAAAAAGTACGAGGACTGGTCAAGAACCATTAGGAGGGACACTGGGCGATAATGATGCTAAATCGGAAGCTTTTTTGGCGGAATGACCTTTTGACCTCTAGAGCGATCCGCATCCGTCTGCCCCACTGTGCACTGGGGCAGAGATGGGATTTGGAGCGCGGATCAGCGAGACTGTCGCGTCGGCGATCGCAAAAAGCATGCTCGAGAGAGAAGCCTGCAACAAATATTTTTTTGAGAAATGTATTTTTTAACAGTCTTAGGTTGTAAATGTTAGGGTATTTAACATGTCATTGTAAGCTGGGGGGCTGTACCCTCCGTATAAAGAGAGAGGTTTATCTGTTTAACTTTATTGACCTGCATCGGGGAGAACTTTCAGCTTTCACTGGGCCGCTCTTACGAAACCCTTAATCTATAACCAAATAAGTAGCTGCCTGTAGGAAACCATAGACTCTTGTGTGCGAGTGCGAGCGTGTGCGTGCGAGTGCGTTTGACGTGGACTGAGATTTGCACACCCGTTCTCTCTCATACATGCACGTTAACAAACCGAGATGCACAGGTCAAGTGCAAACTGGCTGCAACTCATGGAAAATATCAATAACTTATTTTACTCTGTATATATTTTAGAAAATGTATAGTGTAAAAGCAGTATTTTTCCTTGTACATTTGTGTAATGCACTGTTCAATCAGAGAGAGCTCAGTTAGAGGGTCATGACTAATGCAAAAAATATAGCGAGTCGAATAGCCGTTGGGATGTACGCGAGTCACGGGCCACCCTCTCCCCTACGATAACATGCCACCTTAATCTTCGATATTTCCCGACGAACGAGCTCGGCTTCGCGGCCGAGCTTTGTCATATGCATTCCTTGATACCCACTGTGATCTCCATGTTGGCTCGAAGCCCCCCAGAGGCCCTGCTGGAGCCCCTGCTGAGGGGAAACTGGGGCTAGTGTTTGTCCATGTTGGCTCTGTCTTAACCCTAGACTCAGGGCTGCACTGAGGGTTTGTGGGCTCAAAGCGAGAACCGCAAACGTAAGGGGGGGGGAAACGTTTAATCTGTCGTGGCACATTGAGAAATAAAACGTTCACTGTATTCATTCCTCTGGGAGATCTCTTCTGTTGCTTGTTTGGTACATTTTGAATGCTGTTCTTAATTATTTAATGGATATATTATTTACCTGGAAAAATATAGTTTTTATCTAGAGGTGCATTATCCCCCTTTTTTTTTTTCTTTTTCCCCCTTCTCACATTTCTCTCTGGTTTGTCTTTGTTTGTCATCTGATTTATCTGCTTTTCCCTGTACTGTTAAATAAAAACCTGATTATAAGCAATGCTGGCTTTTTGTCAGTTCATTTCCTGCTGGTGTTTTATTGTAGATATCCAGTTATTAACCCTATCGGCAGTGCATTTGATTCAGTGTGTTCAGTTCTGTTTTCTAATAAGGCCAAGTAAAATAACTAAAATAACTTTTGGCTATTTAAGATTGTATGGATTCTTATCCACCTTATTTTTCCCGTAAGAGCATCCACAGCCATATGTGCATTTTATGGGTCTGGTTTCTGGTCTCATTCACATCCAGCTATTGTTAGCTGTACAAAACAGCTTGTTTTGCTGCTTGATATTGCAAATTGGTGTCTTACCATATTATTTTAATTATGAACACACTGGTTTGTCATTATCTAGGTAACAACCTCATTTAGTAGGGATGTGACAAGCAGGGTTGCCAGGTTTTCACACCAAAAACCACCCAACTGCTACTTGAAACTAGCCCCATCGTTAAAAAATTGCCTTCTGGGGAATAAAACATGTTTTTTTTATTGGGGTTTCCCTGGTAAATTGGTATTTTAGGGGCTAAATATGACATTATTGGGGTTGCTTCAACCTGCGGACATAAACTACCCGCGGCAGTAGCAACACTGGTGACGAGATCTCGTGGTAGGAGATCTCAAGTGTATTGCGAGATCCGACTGGTCTCGCGAGAACATGACTATATCTTTGCAAAACATTTTGAAGTGTCTTACATTAGAGCTACAAGATTAATCCTTAAAAATATTGCGATCTCTGTTCAAACATCTAAGGGATCTTATTCCTGAATGACAATGATTCAGCGGTGTCTATTACGACACCGTTTCACATTGCGCTGCTCACGCTATATATACGATGTAAAACAGGTGTTAAAGACATTCAAATCTGTCTTTAAGAGCAGTACAGAGTCTTTTTTCAACCACATAATGATCATTATTTCTGTTATAGACATTTAAATAACAGCAGTACTGAGATAAAAGTTTATAGTTTGGGTATAAACTCGTATTGTCTACAGTAGCGATCAAAACGAAAGTATCTTAACACTTGCATGTATTGTACAGCTAATCCTCTTCTGCCAGGAAGTGGCAACAACTGCACGTTTAAAAATGTATTTATCATTAAATCACTCTTTCAGGAGATTAACAGTGAAGCAAGTCTTTATTTGAGACACTGACTTCATTTCTTTTAAAATTTTGATCAAATATATTTTTAAAAAGACTTTTAAAAAGGCAGTGTGTCAGAACCACTAGTAAAATACATTATTTAAATTTATTTATTTTTTTCAGAATTGAATGATATCCAATTAAAATTTTAAAAAAAAAATCAGGATTTACAATTTATCCAGAATCATCAGCTTTAGTTTACATGTTTATAACTGCATATAATTCATTGAAGTTTAACTTCATAAACTACAAGTTCATATCAAAATGCACCTATATTGTTTTGCATTGTTTTTTTCAGTTGAATAAAATAATTTGTCTATTTAAGGCATCCTGTAATTTACAGGATTTAATTCTATAGAATTGGTCCAAACTGCTGTCCCACAACCAAAAACAAGTATTCAAATCTTAGATGTTTATCTATTGACACTCACAATATTTAAAATCATTTAGTCAGTGGGTATTTGCAATTGAGAGGTGGCTGTCCTGAGCCTTAACCCCTAAATATGAACTTATGAAGATGATATTTAAATAGTTTTTGCATTTTATTCCTTTGTTTAAGAAAAAAGAAATATATATATATAAAAATACTACGAATACTAATAATAATGATTAAAAAAAAAAAAAAAGCCAGCAGAAACTTACAGGCAGGTTTGTTGAAAGTTGGACCTAAACTTTCCAGGACAGAGTTTGGTTTCTAAATCAAGTCAGTCATTCTAGTCACCCTGCTGCAGAGTAGCTCATAGAAAACACTCCAGAAGTGCTAGTAATTCCCATTTTTATTTTCAGTTTTCAAAATTGGCACCTACAGATACTGCAAGTACAAATTAAAGCAAAACAAAAACAAATGAGACCGTATTGACCGATGGATCCCCACCGCAGTCTTTGAGCAGCGAGGGTGCAGAGACTGAGGTGGACAATCCAGCTGGGCAACAACCAAGCCTGACCGCAGCAGACACAGGTGCTAGATGATGTATTTGAAGCTGAATGTGCTGTCACAGGAGAGACGCTTGCCTTTGCAGCGGCCACACAGATCCTGTCGGTGAGGTCTTTTGGGGTCCACATGACGTGACGTTATAGAACATGTACAGCGAGTCTTCTTGCAAGTCTGAAAATTAATTTCAGTTGTAATCAATGCAGAAAAATGCAGTGAATAAACAGATCTGAAAGTGACCCATCAAACTTTTTTCAATGCAGAAGCAGGCAGTTTTCTGGTAATGCGTTATACTTCCAGTTCATAAGCAGAGAATGACAAAGGGCAATAAGTGGTAAAACTGTTTGCACTACAAGTCAATGTCTTCATAATTCAGGTAATTAAAATATGTAACCCTGGATCACATATAGGGTCAATTTTTGGAAATATTGAGATCTAAAAGCTGAATAAATTTGCTTTCCATTGACGTTTGGTTTGTATAATATATTGTTTTACAATATTTGGCTGAGATACAATCATTTAATCTGGAAACTGAGGGTGCAAAAAAAAAAAAAAAAATAATAATAATAATAATAATAATAATAATAATAATATTATTATTATTTATTATATATATATATATATATATATATATATATATATATATATATATATATATATATATATATATATATATATATATATATATATATATATATATATATATATATATATAAAAAATAAAGTAACGCATTGCTTCTCAATTTACAAGAAAATGTTTGTTACTTTTCTAAATGAGTAACGCCAGCTACTTTTTCCTAGTTCTAGAATAAATGTGAACCTGCATTAATTCATCCCACTCTAATAATAATAATAATAATAATAATAATAATAATAATAATAATAATAAATATGCAACTCAGAATATGACGCAAACCTGCAGTAATTACCTTTAATGATTCAATGCAACCATAAGCAAAAATTACTCAAAATAAAGCTCGTGTTTTCTTTTGTTTGTTAGGTTTTTTTTTGTGTGTTTTTTTTTTTAATTGCTGAAAAGTGTTGAACTTTCTTCTTCTGTGGTCTACTTTGCAGACGTGAATTTATTTTTTTCTTCAGCCTGAGGCTTTTGGTGTGAAAAGGCTTTTACATTTGCCAAAAATAGAACTTTATATAAAAGCAAACACTACCCAGATTTAAAAAGTAACAACATTACTTTCCATAAGAACCAATTAAAAGGAAGTTACTTTAGGGAGTAACTCAGTATTGCAAAGCATTACTTTACAAAGTAACTTTCCCCAACACAGTTACTTAATATCCTGATGGTTTTGGCATAAAAGAAAATAATTGACACATACAATGTATTCAAATTAAACTTCCAATAATTTAAGTCTCTTTCATCTTAATGTTAGTATTCATTTTTGGAAAGTCATCTTTATAGTTTGCAGAGGAGTCCTCTGGTGTGAACTTGTATAGCAGAACAAGTTTACCTGACAGGTTATGTCCTCAACCCGATATGGGTTGAATGATTTCTGACATGTTCTGCAAAACTGCTTGAAATACACCTTTAAAAGAGACAGTACAGTTTGAATCGGCAATAGTTAGAAGTACTAACACAAACAAGATAAAAGGGGGTGAAAATGGTCAATTTTAACTCTTACTACAAGTTTTAAAATGTTCTGGGGCCAGTTGCATAAAAGGTTTAGACTAGTCTTAAAAAGTTAGTCAGCCAATTATCTCTTGAAGACCAGTCATAATTTTTTTATACAGTTACAGAAAAATGTAGATTAGTCCAAGTTGAATCCAAAAAAAAAAAAAAAAAGACTGATTAGCCTTTGGTTAACTGATAGTTGGTCAAACTAGTACTTAAACTATTAGTTCACTTTCAGAACAAAAAAAAGGTACAGATAAATGTACCCCCCCCCCCCCCGCTTCAAAGGGCTCCAAATGATCCAAACGCCAAGGGAAAAAAATGGCTTATCTAGCGAAACAATGGGTTATTTTCAAAACAAATTGAAGATTTATATTTAACCTCAAATGCTCATCTTGTCTTATCTCCATGATGCACATGTGTGATCCAGGTCAGTACAGTTAGGGTATGTCCAAAAACTCCAATCTCGTTTTCTTCCCCAACTTCAAAATCATACTACATCACTGCAGAAGTACTAACCCAGTGTTTACAAAGTGAACATACAAAGAAGATCAAACGCCCTTCACAAAAAGGGGTGAAACAGGCGTTGTGGGATGATTAAGTTGAAGATGAAAAGGTTAATAATAAATTGTCAATTTGTTTCGAAAATGATCGTTTCGCTAGATAAAACCCTTCTTCCTCAGCTGGGATCATTTAGAGCCATAGAAGCTGGATTTAAAGTGAATTTTGGAAGTTCAAACTTAGGGGCACCATAGAAGTCCATTATATGGAGAGGAATCCTGAAACATTCTTCAAACACCACAATTTTTTTATGACTAAAGAAAGACATGAATAACTTGGATGACAAGGGGGTGAGTACATTATCTGCACATTTTTGTTCTGAAAGTGAACCAATCCTTTAAGACAGGGTCTTAACATAGAGGCTAAGTTTATGCAACTTGCCCCTGATCCACTACCTTGTTTGTGCCTTGGACACACCACACATAAGCACTTTCCCAGCGTAGGTTGCAGTCTTTGCAATGGTAGTAGCCGTACTTCTGCTCCAAAAACTGAATTAAAAACAAGTAACACGCTCATCATGGGCACTTCTGAATAGTTAAAACGTATAAGCAGGCCTATTTCAAGGAGAAACTTTCTCTCACCTGGAACCTCACGCGAGCCTTGGATTTGGCTTCATCTTGTACGATTTTCAGTGGTTCGTTTCTGTTCTCCTCATTTGTTTCCGTCTGTTTGTTTTCGTTTTTCTCGGGACTAAGCGGTTCCTTCGCGCTCTCCTCGCCCTCGTCTTTCTCAGCACTCTCCACCTTCTCTGCGCCGTCCACCGTGTCTGGGGTCTCGGGCTCCGTGTCCTTCTCCTCCTCCTCCTCCCTGAAAAGGGACACTAGTCTCCTGGACTCGACCGGAGAGTAAACGGCTTGAGTGCGCGGGAAACGCACGCCGCCGCTGATGGGGCTCCCTGGGGTCTGGACCTCCTGCCGCCGCTGGCGAAGGGCATCGCGCTTCCGGGCCAGAAGGGTCCGCGGGCCCAGGGAACACTGGATGGACGCGTCGGTCTTCGGGTTGACCTGGATCCCCACGTCTTTGGTGTTGGCTTTCCTCAGACGTGGGGTGAGGTTCGGGTTGATTTGAGACAAGATGGACTTCAGCTGCGCTCTGTGGTAATTATCGAAGTAGGTCTCGCCTTCACCGTAGTTGGCAAAGTACGCTTTCTGTCTCCAGCCCTTGAACTTGGGGTATTTGTAGGAATAAGGGTTGTAAGAAGAGTAAAGATAGTTGTCGACTGTCTCGTTACCATATGTAGCCATTTTTTTCGCTTAGCCGGTTGGGAAAATGTATTGTAGGGCTTTAAGTAGACACGCTGGACGCAAATTGAGTACAGGTGCCTAATGAACTCCAATTAACAGTAATACAACCGAAAGTGTTGGGAATTTTTGTTGTTAAGCTTGTCTTATGAAAGTCCCCTGTTGTAAGCAGTTTTTTCTCACTGTTGTTGACTGTTTTTAAGCTACTTTTTTAATAAAGAAGTTTTTTAGCTGCTTCTTTTTTTTTTTTTTTACCTTTTTTGCAAAATCAGCAAAATATTAGCTATTTTTAACTGTTTTAGCAGTTTCTTTTTTTTAATAAATAAATAAATAAATAAATATATATAACCAGATTTTTAGCTTTTTTTTTTTTTTCCAAAATTGGCCTGCCAAAAACAGCTGTTTTTAAGTGGTTTGGGCTGTTTTTTTTTTTTTTTTTTTTTTTTTTTTTTTTGCTAAATTGACTGGTTTTAGTTTATGTTGTTGTTGTTGTTGTTAAATTGACTGGTTTTAGCTGTTTTTTAAGCTGTTTTTTTTATTTATTCAG
The DNA here is from genome assembly GCA_033026305.1 of Cirrhinus molitorella. Classification (NCBI taxonomy): domain Eukaryota; kingdom Metazoa; phylum Chordata; class Actinopteri; order Cypriniformes; family Cyprinidae; genus Cirrhinus; species Cirrhinus molitorella. The sequence goes on along the minus strand of CM065133.1, from coordinate 3,922,274 downwards.
CTGTTTTTTAACCTTTATGGCAAAATCAGCAAAAATAACTATTTTGAACTGGGTTTTAGCTGTTTCTGACTGGTATTAGTGTGTTTTTTTTTTGTTTTGTTTTTTTTTGTCAAATTGGCTGGTTTTAGCTGGGTTTTTTTTTTTTTTAATAAATCAGCTGTTTTTTTTTTATCTTTTTAATCTTTTTTTAATCTTGTTTTTAGCAGGTTTTAGCTTCTTTCTAAATTCATTTTTTGTTTTTTTTTTTGGTTTTTTTTTTACACAAAATCAGCAGTTTCTAACTGGTTTTAGCTGTTTGTTTTTTGATAAATTGCTCTTTTAAATAAATAAGTAGGTTTTTCGCTTTTTTATTTATTTATTTTATTATTATTATTTTTGCAAAATCAGCCCGCTGGTTTTTTAGAAATCAGCTGTTTTTAGCTGGGTGGTTTTTTTTTCTTTGCAAAATCATCTGGTTTTTTTTAGCTGTTTTTTTTTTTTTGTAAAACAGCTGGTTTTAACTGGGTTTTGGGCTGTCAACTGAAGCTTTGGGCTGTTTTTTTAAACCTTTGAACTTTGAGCTTTTAAAACTACTAGACTTTGTGGCTAGGCTTTTTCATGCCAACTTTGGTTTGTCTAACAACTTCTTTATCTAGTTTTACAATAATATATTTTTTAAATAATTATGTTTTTGTGAGTGAAATATCTATAATATATATTTGTTATACCAGTCTGGCAGAGATGTTGTAGAAACAAAAAATATAATATTACATGCTTGCCGTAAACATTTATTCATCTTGCAGACGTTTTCATGTATTCTGACAAACATACAATATTTTTATTTCAGTTACAGAGATGGATTGCATATTCAGATATTATCAGATGGAAACTATCGCATGATCTCTTCTTGTCCAGAATAGGTCTTATTTTACATAAAGTCTGTTTTTATTGCCTTAGGCTTTTATCCTGTTTTTTTTTTAATCACATTTGTTATGACCTGACACTGACATATTGTTGTAGCCTTTGGTATTTGTCATATTAATCAGTGGCAATCCTGTAAATTTCCACTATTTCTGAAGCAGTAAACTCAGAAAACACATTTTTTCTCCCCGTTGTGGTATCAGAAGCAGGCTGACAGTGGCTGATGTGCAATATAAAGCCAGCATACATACCACATGCGATGTGAATCAGTCTTCTCATCCTTTTGGTCCACATAATCAAATAAGCCAACGTAATCCGTTTACTGAGGTAATAGCGCTGATTCATTTACAAACAGCAGCATCCATCTATATTAACGGTGTATAATTTGCATACTTGTTGTGTAAGACTCGGAAAGTGGCTTTCACTATTACATTATTTGAATGAATTCATGAATGACAGAAAGGAAAAATTAATGAATGCATAATCAAATCAACTCAGCAATGACAAACAAAATATATAAAATATTTCTTATATACAGACATAAACCATCTCTTTCGCTATATATAATCTTATTTATCTTGTTTTATACTATAATTTTAAATGTGTACTCATTTTAGAAAAACTCCATTGCATTGTAATATTTGGCAAGTATGTTTAAAGATTTAACATTGGCTTGGATATTTAACTTTAGTATGGCCACTGTGTGATATCATGATATTAGTTTGCATTTTCACAGTCTTGCAGTCATTTTTGGCACATATTAGTTAATGCTGTGAGTGATTAGTAAGAAAGTCAACAGTGAGTGATGGCATGAATATAAATCCTAATGGAAAAGTCTCATGTCAGTTGTTTTTGTTCCCTTATACAGGCGTAGGGCTTCCAGCACCATCCTGTGACTCCAACACGATGACATTAGGGTCACTCAGTGTTACCGCGCCATACGTAGAATCAAACACCACATCTTCTTCCTTCATTCTCTTGTAGGATATGTTTGTATCGTCGTCCTCCTCCTCCATCAGGTCCTGTTTATGTAAAACCTCTTTCCTGTACATGCGGTAAACCAGAATGTAGACGCCGGCCTCTGCTGCCTGGAAGAGCGCATACAGCAGAGGAAACATGTACATGCCTCCCATCAGCTGCGGAGGGAACGCCAGCTTCAGGATGGCTGTGCAGAGTTGGACGTTCTGACAGCCGGTCTCTAAAGACACGGTCCTCCGACTGTTGTGGGGGAGATCGAAGAGCGTGGCCAGGCCGTATCCTGCTGCGTATCCGGCCAGGGGCATGAGTACGGCCACTAGGTAGACGGAGGCAGGGATGGTGGCCAGTAGCTCCGGACCCAGCATGGTTCCAGTCATGATGAAGAGCATCAGCAGAGTGACCAGGAGAGACCACAGAGACACCTGGAGCACAAACACAGGTAAGTCAGGTAGTCAAAACATCTTTAAGCAAAATGCAGTTAGTTCAGTTTTTCCCCTTGCAAACGAGTAAAATGATCTGCCAGTGGGGTAAAATATTCTTAAATCAAAATTTTACCCCACTGGCAGATCATTTTACTTATTTTAAGCAAACTGCTCTTAATTGAGACATTTTGCTTACAGTTATGAGCAAAAATAATGGAACCTTTGCAATTGCAAATTGTTGCAGTTGCAAATGTTTTGGTACTCACATATTTATTTATTTTTTGTTTGCACTGGAACAACACAAACAAACAGAAAAGAAAAGTAAAATCTGACACAATCAGTGGCTGCTAGTCAGAGGAGGCAGGGGAGGCACAGGGGTGGCTTAATTAAATGGCACAGGCACTCTTTTAATACAGAATTTTAGGGATATTTGCTTCAAGTGATAGGCCAGGTAAGTGAAATTATATTATTCTGCTGTATGTGTGTCGTTTTCTTTACATTTCATGACTAAAAGCAACCAAAAAGCCGTTTTAATGCAGTTAAGCAAATACTAATACTAATAATAATAATCGGCAGGGATCCCCAGACCATACAATTACTGTGCCCTCTCTATTTTAAAACCCACGAGCCGCCAATGAATACAATTCCACAAATAACCCTAAAAATGCACTGGACAAAATTATTGGCACCCTTAACTTGTTTGGTAGCACCCCCTTTGGAAAAAATAACTAAACTCAATCGCTTCCTGTAACCATGAGTGAGTTTCTTACAAAATTCTTTGGTAATCATCAGATTTCATGATACTGTTCACACAGTCGAGGCATCCAGTGCCAGAAGCAGCAAAGCAACCCCAAAACATCTTTTAACCTCCACCATGTTTGACTGTAGGGACTGTGTTCTTTTCTTTGAAGGCCTCATTTCTTTTTCTGTAAACAGTGCCATGATGTCCTTCACCAAAAAGCTCTACTTTGGACTCGGATTTCTGACAGAATTGCAAGGGTGCCAATATTTTTGGCCATGATTGTGTCTAGTAAATGCTTATTGAATTTACTATTAAATGCTTATTGAATTTACTTATTGAAGTGTCTCAGGCTATTCTTCCGTTTAGTTCGTTTTAGTAATTTAGCAAACAAATTCTGCAACATTTTTCTCATATATTTCTCATATATTCTCACAATATTTATGGGTGTAATGGGCTCACAGTATTTTAATTTTACAATATTCTAGCAATCTATATTTTATTTTATGGATCTGTTTTCTCCCAGTATTTTTTATTTATATATTTATTTTTATGGGTCTAATGATCAAATTCTCTTGAAGTATTTTATGTTATTTTAAATGTATAATAGGCATATTTTCAGAATGTTTTTATTTTATTTTATGAATCTAATGGACATATTCTTACAGTATTTTTATTTTGAATATATTGAAAATATTCGGATAACGTCAAATGAACATAAAATAAAAATAAAAATCTAAAATATTATATTTTCCGGGTCTGATGGACATATTCTCACAATAGTTTTTTTATTTATTTATTTTTATTATTATTATTTCTTCTGCATTTAATTAACATATTTATACAATCTTTTTACTTTATATTCTGGGTGCAATTCAAGTATTCTTACAATTTTATCTATTTATTTTACGGGTCTAATAGATATATTCCCACATTATTTTAACTTTATCTTCTGGGTCTAATAAAAATATTCTTATAATATCTTATTTATTTTATGGGTCTAATAGACATATTCTCACAATATTTTAACTTTATATTCTTATATATATCTTTTTTATTTCATATTCTGGGTTTAATAGACATATTCTCACAGTATTTTTTATTTTATGGGTGTAATTGACATATTCTTATAATATATTTTTCTTGATATTCTGGATCTAATAAAAATTAACTCACAATAGTCTATATTTTATTGTATATTTTGGGTTTATTGGACAAATTCTCATAATATTTTTACTTTATATTCTGGATCTAATAAAAATATTCTCACAATATTTTAATTTTCTTTTATGGGTCTAATAGACATATTCACATGTTCACATATTCACATCCACATATTCACATTTAATGTTTGTACTTTATGTTTTAGGTCTAATGAAAATATTCTTACAGTTTTTTACTTTATATTCTAGGTTTAATGGATATATTCTCATAATATTTTTTATTTATTTTATGTGTCTAATGGACATATTCTCACTCTATTCTGGATCTAATAGAAATATCCCCACAATAGCGTTACTTTATATTTTGGGGTTATTGGACATATTCTCATAATATTTTATATTCTGGATCTAATGACAATATTCTCACAATATTTGTATTGTCTTTAATGGGTCTAATTCGACATATTCTCATAATATTTGTCATTTATTTTATGAGTTTAATGGACATATTCTCACAATATTTTTACTTTATGCATTTAACAGACATGCTCTCACAATATTGGATCTGACTATACTAATATTTTGTATTCTGAGTCTAAAGAAAATATTCTCATATTTTTATTTTATATATTGGTCTAATTCTTTCTTTCTTAGGGAGACATTTTCTGAATATTTTAAACATTAAAGAATGCCTTCCATTTTAAACAAACTTGTCAATAGTAGACTAACCTAAGGGTCCTCTCAATGTACAAGTGTAATCACATATGATGTAATTGCTAGACATTACCCTGGTCGAGAAAAACTGAGAAAATGACATTGTGTAACAGGACTCAGCGGGCAGCAATTATCTCTAAAGGGTTTTCATTAATAAAGTGACTGGGAGCAACTGATGTGACATATTTAGCTAGCTGACCTGGGGAATGAATCCTGAAAGGAGTGAATGGAACAGAGACAGACATGATGATACCACTAGAGGAGAAAAGTGCAGGCCATGAGTGACAAATCAGCCCACTTTTATCCACTCCACTTAATGTGCTGCACCCCCAACCGCCTCTATTCCTTTATCACACTCTCTGTCAGCCCTCCCCTCCCTTCCCACATCTCTCTATCTCACAGTCGCCACTGTGCCCTTACCAGGCTGTTCTTAGATAAGCTCAACTGAAAGGAGGAACCCAAGCGCATGTGACGCCACCTCGCCCCGGGCACTTCAGTCTCCCTTTAATGGCCAGAGATGGTTAACATAAGCAACCCATCACAGCCAGTGATATTTAAGAAAAGACAGCAGAAATCTAAATCATTTAACTTTATGATAAAGATCTATTTAGTGACTTCTCCAAATCAAATCAACCAAGCATATGCAGCTGTGGCACTACTTTGAATGACTTGCAGTCACCTTGATGATGATTTCAGCCACTCGAGTATAGCGGTATCTAAGCCAGACCCCGAACCCGATGGGAATGAGGGTGCTGCAGAGGGTGAGGATGATCGGGCCGAAGGGCAGAAGGTTCACCACGGGTGTGTTGATCCACGCGCGACTGTACATCCACAGACACAGCGGCATCAGCAAAAGCGCCAGAATAGTGGATGAGATGGTCATGATGATGCTGGAAAACAAAGCCCACCAACCGAAATGTATTACCGAAGGCAGACAAATTATTCAACATGTTCTTCTGACCTTTATTTCATTTATGTGCTAGTATAATATGCAAAACCAGTCATAAGTGTCATTTTTTTGAAACTCAGCTCAAATATGTCTATTTGAAAATCTGGATTCTGAGGGTGCAAAAAAAAATAAAAATATTGAGAAAATTGCCTTTAAAGTTGTCGAAATGAAGATCTTAGCCATGCATATTACTAATCAAAAATTAAGTTTTTATATATTTATGGAAGGAAATTTTACAATATATCTTTACTTAATATCCTAATGATTTTTGACATTAAAAAATCAATAATTTTGACCCATACAATGCATTTTTGGCTATTGCTACAAATATACCTTATTACTTATGGTTTTGTGGTCCAGGGTCACTATGTTAATGCTAATCTTCATGAATATTGACATTAACTCAGAATGGCCAAAAAAAAGAGCATACTAAAAAAAAAAAAAAAAACTAAACAAGACAATATGTGATGTGTACAAAAATCTGCAAAAATACTTAAGAAAATCTGAAAATATTTCAAAGCTCTGAGCTAGAGCATCATTTTTTTCTCTTTGACAAAATAGCACTCACTACATTTATTTTATATTTTCAGTTTTATTTGTATTATTTTTTTTATTTATAATTTTGTTAAATTATATTTTTTTTATATTTATAATTATTTATTATTATTATTATTATATATTATTTTTAAATTACATTTTCAAAACTAATTACATTTCAAAAATATGACCCTGGACCACAAAACCATTCATAAGTAGCACAGGTATATTTGTATCAAAATTATTGATTTTTCTTTTATGCCAAAAATCATTAGGATATTAAGTAAAGATCATGTTCCATGAAGATATTTTGTAAATTTCCTACCGTAAATATATCAAAACTTAATTTTTGATTAGTAATATGCATTGCTAAGAACTTAATTTGGACAAATTTAAAGGTAATTTTCTCAATATTTCGATTGTTTTGCACCCTCAGATTCCAGATTTTTAAATAGTTGTATCTCAGCCAAATATTGTCCTATCCTAACAAACCATTAATGGAAAACTTATTTATTCAGCTTTTTTAATAAAAAAAATGACCCTTATGACTAGTTTTGTGGTCCAAGGTCACATATAATGAACGCATGACAAAATATTGATAAAAAAATACAAAAATATTGACAAACTTTATATTCTTGCCATATTTTATTCAATGCACGCGTTATTAGGATTGTTTTCTATCATGAAATATTTAGTTTCTCTAAATAAACAGTTTACCTGAGGTTCATCTCTCCGTTGACCAGCAGTGTCAAGATGTTGGAGAGGTTTCCACCAGGGCAGCAGCCGCATAGCAGCACAGCCATAGCGGCCACATCGTTGAGGGAGAAGGCCAGAGCCAGGAGGAAGGCGATAAGGGGCATTATAACAAACTGGCACACCACCGCCAGCAGGACTCCAATGGGCTTTCGGATGTGCTCGCCCAGTTGACTGAGCTCCACCGTGCAGCCCAGCCCCAGCATGGTGAAGCACAGGACAAAGCCAACGAACACGTTAATTCCGTGACTCAGGGGTGAATCCCAGAAAGCCACAATCAGGTGAGTGGGCTCTTCGGAGGGCGAGAACGGACCCGCCAGGAGCCCCGCTGGAGCCACATCAGTCCTGAAGCTGCTGAGCGCAAGTGAAAGCGGCTCTTCTGTGGCGCGCAAACCTGCCATGGAAGGACTCTCCGAGAAGCTGACGCGATCCTCTGTGAAGTTCAGAAGTTGCGTGAGCGCGGCGGTGCTCGGCACTCTGCTGGAGGTCTCCATCGCGTCTCCAGGGGACTGGAGCTCTCCAAAGGATCCTTCGGTCTCCGCTGGTGTCCCCTCCCTGAACTGAGGAGAAAGGCGCACGGTCCCCTAGCGGCGCAGAATCATTGTATGACTGTCAGCAGTGGCTGAGGGACACTGGGCTGTCTAGCGCGTAACGCGAGGTGCCACCGGGAGGGGTTTGGCGCGGAACGCGCGTCACCAGGCGCCATCCAAACCAGTTAACTCAGAAACTAATCTGGATTGTCAACTGTGAGAGAAATCGAGTTTTGGTATATTTTGGGACTAACAATATGTGACGTACCCTAACACCAATATTTTGGGTGGAAAAAACATCTAAATGTAAAAGGGAACTTTACCTTTAGGGTCCACTTGGAGACTGACAATACAATTAAAATTCTTACTTTATTTAGAAAATATCTCATATGGAAAGATGCATGTTAGCTGTACCAAATATGTGACCCTAGCAAGGGTATATTTGTAGCAATAGCCAACAATACAGTATGGGCCAAAAATATTGTTTTTTCTTTTATGCCAAAAATCATATTAAGTAAAGATCATGTTCCATGAAGATAATTTAAAAATTTCCCACCGTAAATATATAAAAACTTAATTTTTGATTAGTAATACCCATTGCTAAGAACTTCATTTGGACATCTTTAAAGGCGATTTTTTACAGTATTTAGATTTTTTTTTTTTTTTTTTTTTTTTGCACCCTCAGATTTCAGGGGCCAAATATTGTCTTATCCTAACAAACCATTTCATTTATTAAGCTTTTATTCTGGTTTTATGGTCCAGGGTCACATATTATATTTTCCACTGACAAAGATTTTTTTAAAGTGCTGTCAAACGATTAATCGCAACCAAAATAAAAGTTTTTGTTTACAAAAAATGTGTGTATACTGTATATATTTATTATGTATAAAAACACACACATGCATATATACATTTAGGAAAAAAAATGTTTATATATACAAATATTTATTTATGAATATAAATATAGATACATGTAAATATTTTTTAAAAATATAATGTGTGTATTTATATACATAATATACACAGTATAGGCACATATTATGTAAACAAAAACTTCAGTACTATAATCAACTTTTAAAAATTAATTTTCTATTATCTTACATACATGGATGTATATCTTTTGTTTTCCCGTGTTAAAAATCAATTAAAAAGAAAAAACATTTCACTTAAATGGACAAAATGACAAATTAATTATTAAAAGTATGAGACAATACTCAGTAATTTTCTCATTAACACATTAGAGTACTAAAAATATTTTTTAAACTAATTATTATGAATCAATAAGTAGATTTTATAAAAAAAAATATTTTAAGAAAATCATCTTCATGTACCATCATTGCCTAATAATATTTCATGTCAGCGACTAATAAACACGTTTGGCTATTTAAGATTCAATTGAATTATAACAAAATAATAACAAAAACGTTAATGCTTATTCAGAGGACAATGAACACATCATTGGGACAGCACTTACATGCATTTAGCATGATTTGAAATGAAAACTTGTGTCCATTTCTGTAGAACATTTGTTGTGCAACCTGTTCATTGTGCAACGCTGATGCTGTAGCCAAACATCAATCATTTACATGTATTGATCTAATACTGGACTGTTATGAAGATTTCAGTATAAACATTTCCCATTTTTTTTCACGCAGATTTGACATTTTATACCCCAAAACATAGTCCTATTTATTTTTTCACTTTAATTGATACAACAGTCTGTGTGACCCCCTATACTTCAGCCATTTGAAATAATTGTTTATGAATAAGTCATTGTGTACTTTCACCCTCAGTCATGACCAGAGACGTGATGTTCTTGTTATTTACGTAAGTGACGGGTTTTTTTCTGACTCCTCTACTTTCCAGTAAGCAGTGCTGGAGCCACACACAGATAGGATATATAACTGAAGGGAATTAGCAGAATTTTGGATTAACTGGACATCTAAACAATAAAACTACAAGGTAAGATGACGTTTTATTGATGTTTTACTGTTTTAGACATTATTCTGTAGTCAGGAAAAGTCAATGTGCATTTCTACGTGATACGTTTTATTCTTAGCACTTGAAATTAAATTATTTTGGTTCCAAATACAGATGTTTAAAAAAAAAGTTTACGTGAGAACATAATTTAAGCTTTAAATCTTGACTTTTGAAGTCGTGAAGATGAATTCCTGGCTCGTGCACGCGCTCGCGGTGATGCTGGTCTTCTGTTGCCGTGACGCCCTCTCGTGTCCGAAGCGATGCACGTGTCACTTCAGCGCCAAAACAACCGAGGTCGTGTGTCCTGACGCTGGACTCTCTCATTTCCCTGGAGAGGGTCTCCCAAGCAACACCACCTCCTTAACCATCCAGTTCACCAACCTGAGTGTGCTGACCTCTCAACACTTGACAGCCATCCCACTGCTGGAGGAGTTACACCTGCCCGGCAACAAACTGAGCAGTTTACCTGCAGATCTTCTGAAGGGCCTTCATTACCTGCACACTATAGACCTCACAGGTGAGCGTGTGTATATTTAAAAATGTTAAGATTCTCTGTATAATTTTGTACCTGTATTCGTCCGCTGTTGTAAGAAAATACCATGGCATTTTCACTGTTTTGTGTTTATATTATTATACTTTTTATAAAACAAATTCTAAACTTTGACATAATGTATTTTATTCAGTATTTTGACGCTTTTATTCAGTAGCCTATTTTGACGTTTTGACGCGTGAAATATCGCCTCAGTTCAAACTGAAGCGCGGAGCGCGCGAAAAATCTCTTTACCGAAAGTCAGATGATGTTTATAAACAATACAACTTACAAACATATTTCGTTTCTCATTTAATGTTTAAACCACGGAAAACCACAAAAACGGCTTTGCGAAAACGTCACGTGACTTACATTTACCTCAGAAGTCATTTAACGTCCATAGCTCGTTAGTTCGAAATTTAGACAGGAATATATCGTAAAAATAGTAAATATTGTTAAAAATTTGTTCACTAAATGCATTTTTTTTTAACTCAATTTATGCAACAGGTAACCAAATTCTGTCAAAATTTCTGAAAGTTGTTTCTCAAAAAATGTTTAAACTGCAGAAAAAGATAAAAACTGCTTTGTGAAAACGTCACGTGACTTTACATTTACCTCATAAGTTATTTAATGTCCATAGTTCCTTAGCTCGAAATTCAGACAGTAGAGTATCGTTAAAATAGTATATATTGTTAAAAATGTGTTCACTAAATGCATTTTTACTCAATTCATGTAACAGATAACCAAAACACTGTCAAAATATCAGAAAAATGTTTGGAAATTTTACAAGCCATTTTCTCTGGCTAAAATCTCTTTACTGAAAAATATTAATGGACATCAGATGATGTTTATGAGCAGTTCAACTTACAAACATATTTCGTTTCGCATATAATGTATAAACCATGGAAAACGACAAAAACGGCTTTGTGAAAACATGTCACGTGACTTACATTTACCTCAGAAGTCCATAGCTCATTAGTTCGAAAGTTAGACAGGACATATCGTTAAAATGTGTTCACTAAATGCATTTTTACTCAGTTCATGTAACAAATAACCAAATTCTGTCAAAATATCTGAAAATTGAATTTTTACAAGCCATTTTCTCAAAAACGAAAGCCAAAACTACACCAAAATGATGCAGCAGGTCACATATGTTTGTTGTGTTCTAACTCTTACCATCCAAATTGTCATTAGACAATGAACTGTACAACTTGCAAGCATATATTGTTTCTCAAAAAAAATGTTTAAACTGCAGAAAATGCTAAAAACTGCTTTGTGAAAATGCCACGTGACTTTACATTTACCTCAGAAGTTATTTAACCTCCTTAGTTTGTTAGCTCGAAATTCAGACAGTAGAGTATCGTTAAAATAGTAAATGTTGTTAAAAATATGTTCTCTAAATGCATTTTTTCTAAACGTGGTCTCCATGTAACAAATATTCAAATTCTGTCAAGATATCTGAAAATTGTTTGGAATCTTCACAACCATTTTCTCAAGAACAAATGATGAAAGCCAAAACTACACCAAAATGATGCAGCAGGTCACGTGTGTATTGTTTTCTAACTCTTATCATCCAAACTCTGCTCAGACAATGAACTGTACAACTTACAAAATATTGTTTGTTATATAATGTTTAGACCACTGGAAAGACAAAAACAGCTTTGTGAAAACATGTCAAATGACTTTACATTAACCTCAGAAGTCATTTTAACGTCTAACATCTAAACAAATTTAGATATTGTTATAATAGTAATATTGTTAAAAAAATATATGTTCACTAAACTGTGGCTCCATTTATGTAACAAACATCCAAATTCTGGCAAAATATCTGACAATTGTTTGGAAACTTTAGAAGCCATTTTCTCAAAAAATTAAAATTAAAAACTACACCAAAATAATGCAGCAGGTCACATATGTTTGTATTTAACCTCAATTAAGTCCATAGCTCGTTAGACAGGAGTATGTCTTTAAAAATGTAAATATTAATTAAAAATGTTCACTAAATGCATTTTTACTTAACTGTGTCTCAATTTCTGTTACAAATATCTTAAGCCATTTTCTCAAAAGCAAATGATGAAAGCCAAAACTACACCAAAATGATTCAGCAGGTCATATGTGTGTATTGTTTTCTAACTCTTATCATCCAAACTGTGCTCAGACAATGAACTGCGAGAGCTCCCTGCTCATGTTTTCCATCACGCTCCACTTCTCAACCTGGTGTTGAAAGACAACCGCATCTCCAGCGTCCACCCAGACTGGTTGCCCAACAACAGCAATATCACTTGGTTGGACTTGTCCGGAAACCATCTTATAAAATTCCCAGTGGCCCAGCTCCAAAGCCTGAGTCAGCTAAAGGTTCTGCACCTCTCGCAGAACAAACTCGAAGAGCTTCCAGTTGGGAGTTTCGATGCTCACCCTGCTCTAGAGAGACTTCATGCAGACCTGAACAAAATCCAGTCCCTGGATGTAAAAACCTTTAGCCGCTCTGGTAACCTGACTCACATCTTCCTGCAGAAAAATAGATTAGATCATCTCCCGCCGACTGTGTTCCAGGGGCTCAAGCGCTTGGAGTACATTGACCTCAGTGACAACAGGCTGCAGTTTCTGTCCCCTGGCACATTAGATATTAATACCAGTTGGGTGGAGTTGACCTTTAACCCTTGGCATTGTGATGCTAAAATAGAGTACCTGTGGAGAAAACTGACCATGGAGTCACTGCAGTCAGAGCCCAAATGTGCTGCACCAGAGAATCTGAAAGATCGTGTCATCGCAACACTTACCCGCAAAGAAATGGGCCTGCCGGAGTAAGAGAAACAAACATGATCTGGGAAAAGGAGGGAGAGGGGACTTTAACACAACGCACCATATTGGATTTTAGAACAATGGATCATGTGAATGTTTGCAGTCTGCATTGCAAATAAAGATTGATTTAATTTTCTCTTTTAACCTTCATTAAAAATTGTAACAGAACAATAAAATACAAAATTCTTTTTTTAATCTGGAGATTTAAACATACATTACCACTCATACACAACAAAATAATAGAAAACTAAAAATTAAATAATAATGAAACTGACCAATTTTAATTTTTTTATGGCAATGATAACTATTTGAACACTTTGTTTTAAATTTTAATCTAAGATCTTCTAATACATTAGATTTTTTTTTATCTATTCTGCTCACCAAGCCTGCATTTATTTGATCCAAAGTACAGCAAAAGCATTATTTTTTTTAAATATTTGTACTAGATAAAATAACTGTTTTCTATTTCTAAATTTTCTAAATAACTGTTTTCTAAATAACTATGTATACAGGTCCTTCTCAAAAAGCATATTGTGATAAAGTTCATTATTTTCTGTAATGTACTGATAAACATTAGACTTTCATATATTTTAGATTCATTACACACAACTCGAAGTAGTTCAAGCCTTTTATTGTTTTAATATTGATGATTTTGGCATACAGCTCATGAAAACCCAAAATTCCTATCTCAAAAAATTAGCATATTTCATCCGACCAATAAAAGAAAAGTGTTTTTAATACAAAAAAAGTCAACCTTCAAATAATTATGTTCAGTTATGTACTCAATACTTGGTCGGGAATCCTTTTGCAGAAAGACTGCTTCAATGCGGCGTGGCATGGAGGCAATCAGCCTGTGGCACTGCTGAGGTGTTATGGAGGCCCAGGATGCTTCGATAGCGGCCTTAAGCTCATCCAGAGTGTTGGGTCTTGCGTCTCTCAACTTTCTCTTCACAATATCCCACAGATTCTCTATGGGGTTCAGGTCAGGAGAGTTGGCAGGCCAATTGAGCACAGTAATACCATGGTCAGTAAACCATTTACCAGTGGTTTTGGCACTGTGAGCAGGTGCCAGGTCGTGCTGAAAAATGAAGTCTTCATCTCCATAAAGCTTTTCAGCAGATGGAAGCATGAAGTGCTCCAAAATCTCCTGATAGCTAGCTGCATTGACCCTGCCCTTGATAAAACACAGTGGACCAACACCAGCAGCTGACATGGCACCCCAGACCATCACTGACTGTGGGTACTTGACACTGGACTTCAGGCATTTTGGCATTTCCCTCTCCCCAGTCTTCCTCCAGACTCTGGCACCTTGATTTCCGAATGACATGCAAAATTTGCTTTCATCCGAAAAAAGTACTTTGGACCACTGAGCAACAGTCCAGTGCTGCTTCTCTGTAGCCCAGGTCAGGCGCTTCTGCCGCTGTTTCTGGTTCAAAAGTGGCTTGACCTGGGGAATGCGGCACCTGTAGCCCATTTCCTGCACACGCCTGTACACGGTGGCTCTGGATGTTTCTACTCCAGACTCAGTCCACTGCTTCCGCAGGTCCCCCAAGGTCTGGAATCGGTCCTTCTCCACAATCTTCCTCAGGGTCCGGTCACCTCTTCTCGTTGTGCAGCGTTTTCTGCCACACTTTTTCCTTCCCACAGACCTCTTGCTTGAGGGTGTCAATGATGGCCTTCTGGACAGCAGTCAGGTCGGCAGTCTTACCCATGATTGCGGTTTTGAGTAATGAACCAGGCTGGGAGTTTTTAAAAGCCTCAGATGATTCAGATGATTAGGTTAATAGCTCGTTTAGAGAACCTTTTCATGATATGCTAATTTTTTGAGATAGGAATTTTGGGTTTTCATGAGCTGTATGCCAAAATCATCAATATTAAAACAATAAAAGGCTTGAACTACTTCAAGTTGTGTGTAATGAATCTAAAATATATGAAAGTCTAATGTTTATCAGTACATTACAGAAAATAATGAACTTTATCACAATATGCTAATTTTTTGAGAAGGACCTGTATGGTTTTGTGGTCCAGGGTTACATATGTCAATAAATTAGGGACAAATAAGTGACAGACCACAAAGCTTTTTTTTTTTTCAACTTTTATTTGAAATGATTCAACGCAGGGGAAACCGAGCATCATGTTTGTGGAGATATAAAAGTCTTTACCAAAAAAAACAATCCACAAAATGTTTATGTCATGTATTCATGACCATACTAGGCTCAAGCATCCCACTAACTCTATATCTCAGCACACGGAGGCGTCTCGCCGTTTAATAAATAAGCCTCTTATCAGCGCATAGTATTTTGTCATAAATATCAAGGGGCTTTTATAACATACCTTTGTTACAAAAAAGCAAATATAAATGTTATCAAAGCAATTACAAAAATCAAACAAAAGTTGAGCAAGAAATGCAAAGAACCCTGAAGTAAATAATATTGGCAAAATAAAGCAATTGGCACACAAAAAAAAACAACAAAAAAAAAAACACGCATTTGTAGCAATCACAGAATTTCATAAATTATAGGCACTCGTTTTTTTAAAAACAAACTTGCGCAGTCTTAATAGTATGCTAGTGTGCATATCCATATGTTCAGGTGGAACTTCAGCGCCATTTTTTAATTCTTGGCCTCCGAGAATGACAACAAATAACATGACCAGGAATTTCCCAAAATTAATAGTACATAAGCACTACACTTCACCCACACAACCACATCTTGTTATGACCCCTGCCACCGAGACATTATCACTGGGACATCAATCGATGAACAACGTTTGACAATACAACAGTTCACCTTATGAAATTAGTCTCAGGCATTTATATTCAATGAATTTCCCAATTTCAAGTTAGGACATACAAACACAATTCATGAACTTCTGACTGATCCGTGTCTCTCACGACTGTTCAATCCTGCTGCGTATCTGAGGGCTCAAACTAAATACGTTTGTTCAGAGACTCTGAAATGCGTCCGTTATTCAGACATTTAAAATGCTTTGGAAACATAGCTTTGCAGTTGAGGTTTAACAATGACATTCATAACTAAAAAGACTAGTAAACATACATTTATATATTTATAAAGACCAAATACTGTATGAATACTCTTTGAAAGAAATATTTTAAATAATGATTTCAAATAAATAAGAGGTCACATAGATATGAAAGACATTCTGACTGAATTGCCATGTGGACTTCGCCATACAAACTTTTCCAACTGGAGCCAAAAGTTAAGATCTGTATGTGCTCACAAGGGATGCTCACTAACGATGTTACAGTTCAGTGTTCTTCTATAGTGGGGTTTAAGGGGACTTGCAAGCAGGATTGTGGATTTGGAGCCATTTGCAGTACAGGTGCTGTTTGGTAGGTAAAGGCAAATCCCAGTCTGTTTTTTTTTTTGTTCTTTGGCATTCTGTGGCATCCAGCCTGCCTTCCACATCTGTCCTGCTGGGATGAGAGCTCTGTAACGTCAACTGAAAGAGGAGAGAATCATTTGTTTGGAAGAATGGGTCTCTTTATTTGTGGGGGTTAAAGACGTATCTCAATAAAGTGCCAGGTTGAACTGAAAGCCTGTTTGTGCTGCTGGTTGTGCGCTCAGTAGCAGCCCTCTCTCCAGCTCTCGTCTCTGATACCACTGTATGTCCTTGGAGCTGGCAGAGACCTGTGGAGCAAACAACACACTCAGTATGTACTTCACCAGGTTACGAAATGTTTATTAGGGCTCACAATTCTTTGATTCAGTTACAAAAAATCCTCGATTGCATTTTGCCTGTGCATTACTAGACTGTTTTCTAAGGCTCCATGATATATTAAACCCATTTACAAAAAGCATAATACTATTGTGAATTCACAAACGCTACGATTCAGGTAAATAAATATATGCGATGCAGGTTAAATATATGTGCTGTAATTATTTATGTGCATACAAGTTACATTCACAGGGTTCGTACAAATACTGGAAAATTAAATCTTTATTTCAAGAACTTTAAAAGCCTTATTTTTTGGATTTTCAAGGACTTTAATCAGAGATCTCACTTATTAATGTCTTTCAAATTTTAAAAAAGATAAATATATAAATGCTAATAAAAAAATGAAGTGAAGCACATGCAAAGTATGACTAAGTATACTGCACTTTTACTATAGTAAAAACACGGTTTGCAATCCACACTTTGAAGTCTTGAACCAATCTGAATAACCATTTGTGGGCCATAATTTCAGATCAGGACTCGGAGCGCGGATAGCAAATCATTTGACTTAGATGACTGTAAAATGAAGTTCCAGGACTTTCAAGGACTTTAAGCATTTCTTTTTTGATTTTCAAGGACTTTAAACTGATTTGCACTTATCAAACAGTGTCTTCTTTTTCAAATTCTAAAGCTAAATAGATAAAGAAAAATATACAATATAGTGTTTATGCATTTATACTAAATGTATTTAGACTACTGTTTTTCATACAAAAACCTTGAAACAATATTACATTTTTACCATGGTATTGAGGTGTTGTATTTGTTATTATCATGACACTATGGAAGAGCAATGGTTCATTAAAAAAACTCAAACAGTCAGAATAATTGCTACAGTTTTACAGATATTAGTGATTTTGATAATGAACATAAATCTACATCTGCATTCTAAATCAACCTACTACCAAATGTGTATTTCTAAGTGAAAATGTATTATTATAATTATTAATATCAGGTAACACAAACCTGTTTCTTGATTTGACAATATTACTCATTAAAACATGCAGAACTAAGAAATATTTTTTTCTATTAAGATACTTATTTTGTTAAGGAAAAAACAACATGAAGTGTTTGTCATGTTCTGACCATAAAGAATATTTTAAAGCCACATTTAACTATCTGATTTTCACAGCTTTTACACAGTAGCAAAAATCTGCCTTTAAACTTGAAAGAAATACAAATTTGACATTTATCATGATAATTATTGATATCGACTGATACGAAAAAAAAAAGCGTTATACATTTTTGCCCATATCGTCCAGCCCTAAATAATGTATGTTAGTTCTATTGCTCATAATACATTATGTATTTCCAAAAACCATATAAAACCATATGATTACTTGCTTTTGATACTTTATTTAAACCAATTATTATTGCCTCATTGCTATTATACGTTTTAAGTAATTTTAAAGGTGTTGTTTTCTTAGGTATATTTTTATTACCTCAGTTTTTTTACCCAATTACAAAATTAATCGACAGAATAATTGACCAAATACCAATAATCAAAATAATTGTTAGTGACAGTCCTAATGTTTATAGTCAGTTGTGAAAACCTGAGAGTACCTGCGCACAGGCTGGACCAGTTTGCTGCGAGGCACTGGTAAACCTCCTCCAGCATTGGCGGCGGGGCGGGGCAGGCCACTGCGGGGCGGGGCCATTGAGCGCGTGGGCGTGGTTGTGCCTGAACCATGATTAGACATGACCTTCATGGGCTGACGGAGAGCCAATGGAGACGGAGCAGCGGGAGTCCGCAACTTACTGGAAGAGGGCACTGGAATAAACAAAAAAAGAGGGAAGATATATGGGAAAGACAGAATCAGAAAAAATCTAATTGCAAAAGAACTAAAATACTGGATATTTCATAAAAGATAAAACATCATAGACTGAATAAAAGACAGGGCTTCTATTCAGCAGTTTATCTTCTGCCTATATACTACCTGATACAAGCCATTTATGGAACCACAAGTCATGAGTTAATGGAAATAAGATTGTAATGACAAATAATAATGAAAAAAGATGAATGCAACCCTAAAACTCAAAAGAATGCAGTTAGAAGACTAATTCATAAAGCTACACATTAAACATCACCACACGCTCCTATGTAACACGCAGAGGACCATTTTCCACATTCACAGAGCACAACACTAGCATTAATGACATTCAACACAAAACTGATAGAAAATAAAACACAATAAGAATGAATGGATGGATGGATGTAAACAGCCTTGATCTACTAGTGTTCACAAACATTTTCAAAATGCTAGTTATACGAATGTCCCCACAATCACGGTACAAACACAATCTACTAATCACGCACACTTGCACAACATAAAATATCACAGCACTGAAAAGCTGCATCATCATCAGTGTATATACTCACTGAAATCTGTTTCCTCTCCAAAGCAACACGAGAGAGGAACTGGGTAAAAGATGGAAAAGAGAGGGTTGGGTTTGTTTCCGCTCCAAAAGCTGTCGAATTGCTCAGGACTCAAAGTGCAAGTGTGACTGACAAACATTATTTAATGCAACCAAAGTGCATTAAATAATTAGATTTAGACAGATGCTTCACAGACTACTGCAACATTTGGTTAGGTGACAACGTTTCAGCAGTTCTGTTTAATAACAAAAGTAAAAGAAGACATGGCACACTTGTACCAAAAGGGGGCAGACCTACAGCAACACTCGCCCTATAAAACTGCAAAGAAACAACAGCATTCACAACTTTTCTTAAAAGCCACTCAAAATCAATATACAGCACAAAATTCAATCCTGGACAAATATTTCAAATTGGACTCAATGCTGTGAGATGACATTTACAATTCAAGATCGGCAGATATTAAGGCCAATAAATGTAACTGTATAATTTACCAATAACCAACTGACCCGTTTTAGTTGATAATTTGACTACAAACAATTAAAAAAAACTATATAAAAATGTTTATCATTATTATTTTATTATTCATGGGAAAATGATACATTATCAATAAGTAATTCAATTCCAGAATAAAAAAAATCCCAGATAATTCTCACCCCATGTCATCCAAAATGAGCATTTGTGGTTAAAAAGTATATAAATGAGTATTTTCTTTTTGAAAATGGCCGATTGTTTCGTTAGATAAGACCCCTATTCCATTTGAAGCTGCATTGAAACTGCAATTTTGGACCTTCAACAACAAAGTCCACTATATGGAGAAAAATGCAGGAATGTTTTCCTCAAAACCCTTCATTTCTTTGCTGCGACTGAAAACAAAGGCATGAACATCTTGGATGACATTGGGGTGATTAAATATCAGGAAGTGAACCAATACTTTAACTAATGCTTTCATACCAAAGGAGAGCAGCAAAATGTTTCAAAACTAAAAATCCCATTCATATAACCTTTCCCAAACCTACCAGGCTGGTATACAAAAATATATAATTTTTAAGCAATTATTTTTAACCATAACCCTGACCCCTGTTTTCTAGAAGACCAGATTTCTCATCTGAGGTAAGTAAACAGCTTCCACACCAACCAAACAATGGATCCAAAAGAAAAAGTGTCAAAACGGCATAAAATACTTCCAGGGCTATCTGGTATCATGACCGAGTCTTGGTGACCTGCTCAGTGCTTTACCTCGTAGAGACGTAGGGCTCTGGAGTCTCTCTTTTGGTTTTGGTGAGGAGCGAGCAGATGCGGAGAGCCTTTGGTGTGACGCTGAGATGAGAGACAAGTAGACATTACGTTTGATTCAGGCTAATTTGAGCTCAGCAGTTCACCTTCCACCTGCAGGCACTTAAACCCCAACCAGAACGAAGCCAAAATCCGCTTTTAGGTGATGCCAAGGCAAATACAGCCAGCTAGGGTCAGATCAAATTCAAGCCAGAGCCATTCCCATGCATGGGTGAGAAAGAAGACCATTTCTAACCAGCCACCAGAGGGCGCCACAGCCAAGAGAAAAAAATGAAACCCCGGGTGAGGAACAGGCAGGAGGCAGCACTAAGCCAAGAGTGAATCCAACTACATCCAGACAACCAGCACCTCAGCCAAAAAAACAAAGGGTGTGAGGAAGAAACAAAGGCGGAGAGAAGGGAAGAGGCAGAACATGCTGGGCAGGAAGGACAGAAATAAAACTAGACTGTCCATATTACCAAATGAGGGAGAGAAGCCTGAAATACTCAACATTCAAGTATGTAAAATCACTTAAGCAAGCTAAAGTCTTTTTGAGTGCCGTTTAAGAGATGGCCGTTTATCTAGGGTCACTGAAATGCAATGTTTTCATATGTCCTTAAAAAGTCTCAAATTTAGTTGGATCTTAAATGGTACAAGAAAGTCTTAATTATGAATTCAAGAGGTCTTAAATTCATGGATGAAAAGACAATAATTGCGATATGGCTTAATGTGATTATTAAACTTTGAAAGGCTATGATTTCACAGAATAAATATGAGTGCTGCATGTTTCCAAGTCAAAAACAAGACAATGCATTATAAAAATCTAAATTAAGACATTAAAATGTATTTGTATTGTTTTACATTTTATATATATATATATATATATATATATATATATATATATATATATAAACAGCTGAAATGTGAAGTTTATTATATGTCATAAGGGTCAATTTTTTAAAATTGGGATTTATGCATCATATGAAAGCTGAAGAAATAAGTTCTCCATTGTTGTATGGTTTGTTAGGACAGAACAATATTTGGCTGAGATACAACTATTTGAATATCTGGAATCTGAGAATGCAAGGAAAAAAAAAAAAATCTAAATATTGAGAAAAATGTAAAGTTGTCCAAATGAAGTTCTTAGCAATGCATATTACTGAACAAAACTTAAGTTTTGATACATTTATGGTAGGAAATTAACAAAATATCTTCATGGAACATGAGCTTTACCTATGATTTTTTGCATAAAAGAAAAATAAAAATAAATAAAGAAAAATAATTTTGACCCATACAATGCATTTTAGGCTATTGCTACAAATATACCCGTCACATCTATAAAACCTTGTTTTTGTGAAAACCTGTATCTGAACTGTAAAACATGCATTTTACAGTTTAATGTGTTACCATAGACACTGTCCTACCCTGCTCATATGGTATTCATTTTGTGCAGGTCATAAAAAGCTATATAAAAATATTAAATTTGAGCTTAAAAATCCTGCAGATACCCTGATTAATTAACTTATTAAATATTTCCATTCAAGGATTACAATGTGAATTCTGTTTGAGAAACTTGATTAGATTAACTGTCCATTGACAGAAAGAGATCTGGCCTTTGTTGACCTCTAAGGGATAAAATGATTCAGTATGCTGTCATGAAATGTTCTTATTTCATGGGCGTCACTGTTTTTAAAAGTGATGATGCAATCTGGACTTTATCACTTTCATGCTGGTTGTGATGTCATGGTAACAGTAAATGAGTAATTAGTTTACACACCAAAACTTAATCTGTATTAATAAATAATTACTTGAAAACATTTGAGGTGCATAAATCCAGTCCAATAAACTAGCAATACAAAAGTCTCAGGCACCAACAAAGTAGGAGTAAAAACGCTTCTTATTCAGTATATTTTCAGTTAAAACTGAGTTATCTCAATAGGATTCCACACGTATGAGAATTTCCCCATACCGATTTTGCATTCGGTCGGTCACACAAATTCATTGCAGTCACCAACAGAAAGTTGCTTTTTTTAAAAGTCACTTCTGTGTTTTCCATACATAACTACACTACAGACAACAGACAACAAAATTTGATGATTGCACCTTAACAGTAAACTGCTGTATGTGTGGGTTTTTGAGAGTAATTGATTTTGGGAATCATTTGTACTACACTGGACATGCTCTATGGTTTTGATTTACTAAAAAGTACTGACTCATAAGAGTCATTTGTTTGGAAATCAGATTTTATTTCTGAGTGTTGGCAACATTGTTATGTCAGCATTACCAACAGAATGCATGAGCTAAAATCAGAATGGCTTCTGAAAAACACTAGCTGTATGCTGGAATTTTGCCCGTGTTGCTTTTCGCCACTAATGACAACCAATGTGGTAATGTGGTAAATTAAACATAAAATATTATATATATATATATATATATATATATATATATATATATTTATTTATTTATTTATTAGGGGTGTAACGATATGTGTATTCATATTGAACCGTTCGGTACAAAGCTTTCGGTTCGGTATGCATTACAAACCGAACGATTCGATTCGTTGGACTAATAATATTGCATTTGGAAAATAATTCTCAGTGCCACTGTACTCAGCAAGGCAGCCCAAACGAAGTAACAGACAAGTTGCTGTCAGCCCCTCCCACTCCTAAAGAAAAACACAATACTCCAAGACCAGAAGGGTTGTAACGGTGAGATAGTTTGTTAGAATTTTTCTTCTTTTCCTTGCTTTTATTCATTTTTAAACAGCTTGTAAATGCCTGTGCGCATTTTAGTTTCGCTTTTGAATTAGCGCCAAATTCGATGTCAAATGATTGAATTGACAACAGCAAAACAGTACGGCAAACTCACTTATATTAAACATAGAATGATTAATGTTTTCACAAAACGAATACAAATATATAGGGCTAATATAAAATAACAAATACTGAGGTGGAAGCTTCCAAAATCATCTTAGATAAACAGCAAAAGTGAAATATTTTTAAAGCAGGCACTTTTGCATTTCGTTTTGAAACTAAACATTTCGCCAACTTCTTGTTTTTCTCAACTCACTGGTCAGCTGGACTCAATCTCCTTATTTGATAAATGAAATCCGACTCCTTCCACTGATCTGAGATGCACTTTATGATGTTAGTTTTAATAAATAAAAAATGTGTAAAAATCAAGGAAATTTTCTGCCATTTCTTTTCTTTTAATGTATCGAAAACGTACCGAACTGTGACACCACTGTGTCGTATTGAACCGAACTGTGAATTTTGTGAACTGTTACACCCCTAATATATATATATATATATATATATATATATATATATATATATATATATATATATATATATATATATATATATATATATATATATATATATATATTACATCTATTCAAATCTAGCACTGGATCACTACGCTGTAAAACATTTAGATGTTATATACTATGCCAGATCAAAGTATAGGGAAAAAATAGCCATGGCAAAAATGACACCTAGGCTATTAAATGTGATTGAACACAAGGGTGTAATAGCATTTGATTACTATAATCTAAAATGTTTAATCCTACAAATAAAACTTTAGCATTCCTGTGCCACATTAAACACACCTTCTTGATCTGTCATCTGAATATTTCCCTGAAAACATATTCTCCAAAAATCACCCCTGAATAATAATTTACAAGGGCTTTGTTTGAAAGTCAGTCAGGTTTTTAGAGGAAATGCCAAGATGCCAATAAAATGTGATCTAAGAGAAAATGTGAGAAGATCAAAGAGGCTTATCCAAGCAAGCCAAGACACTGGCGGTGCAGTTAAATGTGTGTCAGAAGCACAGAATCCGCAACCAAGAAGTGCATAGTCATAACAAGTCAAATGTTACCATACATCAAGATTTAGGAACAGAATAACATTCATGATAAATTTCACATCATGGAATGCAAAGTGTTTTTGTGTGGCGAGTTTGAGATTGTGTGTGCCGTTTAATAATTGTTAAAGGGAACCCTGGGTATTATAACATGTATGGTTTAATAAAATGTAAATTATGTCTCCTAAAGAAATATGTAGTAGAAAACCCATGAAAGATTTACGCCATTTAAAAAAATCCACATTGTTTTATACATATTTTGGACTATGTGGGCGTCATTATTTTGATGATGTGAAACGGTTGCACTCTGCGAGCTACTAGCGCTACCTGTTGCTATTTTTACCACAACACAACTCGTAAAATAAAATACTGATAAGATAACCACAGCTATTGAAAGAGCTTACAGATGCGATGGATATAAGCGTAAGTTTAAACCAAATGCCATACCATCAATTTTTTTTTCCACAAGAAGCCTAAACGCTCCTGGATATCGAGTGAAATCCACACTGAGAAACTCCTTCAGTGGCTGCGGCGTCATGATAAGCGTCAGCATGTTTACATCCTGTCAGGATGGCATCTAGCATTTCTTGTCTCTGTCGTTTGTAAGCTCTTTCAGTAGCTGATCTACTAAAAACCTCATAGGCATCAGGGCTGAAGTGGAGAGAACAAAGACGCGGGTCTTTAGGAAGTTTTATTTGTTCACAGGCATCTTCCAATTCTTTTCTCCTCTTCTTATCGCTAGGAAAG
The DNA here is from genome assembly GCA_033026305.1 of Cirrhinus molitorella. Taxonomy (NCBI): domain Eukaryota; kingdom Metazoa; phylum Chordata; class Actinopteri; order Cypriniformes; family Cyprinidae; genus Cirrhinus; species Cirrhinus molitorella. The sequence continues at coordinate 3,897,286 of CM065133.1, read as the reverse complement.
CAGTGAAGACTTACATCGCTTCTCTTGTTGCCCTTCAGTTGAATATTACAACCAAAAGCAACACAATGTAGCATCATATCAGTATTTTATTTTCCGAATTGTGTTGTGGTCAAAATAGCAATAGGAAGTGAAACTGTTTGATGTCATCAAAATAATGGCGCCCCCCATAGTGCAAAATATGTATAAAACAAAGTGGATTTTTAAAATAACAATCTTTCATGGCTTTTCTGCAACATATTTCAGTAAGAGACATCATTTATGTTTATGTTTAAGTCTTAATACCCGAGGTTGCCTTTAAAAGCTTTGTGTGCATTCGTTGGTTGATCTGATGTATGTGTGCAAGCATAGTCACTGATGTGTCTGGACACTCACTGGCAGACTGACTCTGGTGTCTGGGTGACCCTCCGTTTGGCACTTGCAGGTTTGACTCACAGCTCCTGCTGTTTTTGACTGGCTCTGCAGTCGGCCCAGAGCTGGATCGTGTGAGGTTAGGTAAACTCCGTCTCAGCTTTTCTGCACACAAAAACAAAGGATGAAAAAACCCACATTTAAACTGACATTGTTTTAAAGAGAAGTAGCCTAAGTGAAATGTGAGTGGTAGATCTACCTTCATTCTTAATAGCATTGGTCTGCGTATCGTGTCCTTGCAGAGAGTGGCGGGGCTGCTGAAGGCGGCTGATGATTGGTTGAGGAGATCCACGGCTGTACTCTAAAGAGCGTGCGGGCGATCGGGATCGGGGCGAGTTTCTAGGGGATCCGCGGGGCGAGTGCCGAGGGGAGGGGCTGAAGCGGTTGACGGGCGTGTGGTAGGAATGGTGGACTGCCTCCTCATCATCATCTAGGCTCTGTGCATCCAGCTCCTGGTCACTCAGAGTTCCTCGTCGCAACGACTGACACGATGAACCAGAACTACGACGTGACGCTGTTGCAGCATATTCTTGCCTTAAACCTAAAAGGGGGAACAGAGAGTTTGAGTTTAAATCTCTGAGTTTTACCATTTTATTTGAGAAAACTAGCATCATTTCATACTGCATACACACAAACTTCAAAGCAACGTGTGAAAATAAAAGTACGGTTTAACATGTAACAGAGCTATATTAGTCTTGTATTACTTTCGTACACCATAATGTAAGTGTTTATATATTCCTATTGCTGGCAAATGTAAATAAAACAATTAAATGATAAACAAAGTAAATATTACAACAAGATTAACCACTTAATTGTAGATAAAATACTACAATTATTATTATTATTTAAACTTTTTTTAACTGAAATATTCACACAATTTTTCTTCCATCTATTAATTTTAACCGTTAACCTCTGTTTGTTTGCCAAGAAATAAAAGGGTTAATTTTCATTTGATTACAAATAAATAAATGTTTTATGCCTTCTTTTCATTGTCAGAAATATTGAAACACACAAGAATTTCTGAAAAAAAAAAAGAAGAAAAAGATTGTAGGGCCCTGTTGTCCAAAATGTTGAAACGTAGTTTTTGCATAGATAGCAATGCAACTATCATGTTCAAGACCCAGAAAAGTAGTAAGGACATTGTTTAAAATAGTCCATGTGACATCAGCGGTTCAACCTTAAATGTCTTTACTACCTTTCTGGGTCTTGAACGGATTTCATCAAAAATATCTTAATTTGTGCTCCGAAGAAGAACAAGGGTTTTACGGATTTGGAACAACATGAGGGTGAGTAATTACTGACCGAATTTTCATTTCTGGGTCAACTATCCCTTTAAGATTTTTTAGTATCAATTTGAGCAGCATGATAACCAAATGTATAACTAAAATGGCTATTCTTAAAGAGACAAAACAGACTAAAAGACAAACTTTAGAAAAAAAGACAACACTCACTCTCTTCCTGCATGCGGGCGAGTATCTGCACGTCTGTGACGTCATTGAGTTTATATGTGGTTGATGAACCGACAGAGTCTTCGTCCATCTCTGATGTGCTCAACTCGCTGTCTACTGATGACTGTGGGCTCACTGCCTGTGCATTTCTGTCAGCTGATCCACGCTGGTGACCTAGACACAATACAAATGAAATACATGAATATATACAAAAATATATACCTTTATATGTATTCATAGGAAGATCTATAAAAAAAAAAAAACACTAGAACTGCAGGTGTTGTGTGTTTTCTGCTTAAAGGTTTAGTTCACTCCAGAACTAAACCAGAATTAAAATTTACTGATAATTTATTCACCCCTATGTCATCCAAGATGTTCAAAAAGAAAAAGTCAAAAAGAAAGGTTTTTGAGGAAAACATTCCAGGATTTTTCTCCATAGAGTGGACTTCAATAGGGATCAATGGGCTAAATGTCCAAACTTCAGTTTCAAAGCAGCTTTTTTCCATTTTCCAAAAAAATACTAATTTATATATTTTTAACCACAAATGGTCACCTTGCACTAGTTCTGCATCCATGACACCTGCATTACATAATCACGTTGAAGTTTTTTCTTTGTTTTTTTGTTTAGAAAATTGCAGATTTCACTACATACCCTTACTCCTTGACTGGAATCATGTGGAGCCCTTTGAAGCTGCACTGAAACTGCAATTTGGACCTTTAACCCTCTGATCCACATTGAAATCCACTATATGGAGAAAAATCCTGGAATGTTTTCCTCAAAAACCTTAGTTTCCTTTCGACTGAAGAAAGACATGAACATCTTGGATGACATGGGGGTGAGCAAATTATCAGAAAATTTTAATTTAGGAGTGAACTAATCCTTTCAGGGAAGACACTGCGGGCAAAAACAGTTTTTCATGCACCTGTCAAGTTTGAGATTTTGGGCTTTTTGGTTTTTCATGTTTTTTTTGTTTTTTTTCTCAGACTAGTGGAAAGAAAACATCCAAAAGACACTGTTAAGTGTTTCTTTTATACCACTTTATCTATTAGTGTCAATTTCAATACATATTTTTAAAGGCCGTTTTCCCAAAATGAGCTTTTTCTTCTACACTGAGCCATAAATCTCCACTTCGGTAACACTATTTTCTGAATGATGACAAAATGAGATTCCTTCTGTAAAAATATTTGACTCTAATATGTGACCCTGGACCACAAAACCAGTCATAAGTTGCTGGGTATATGTAGCAATAGCCAAAAATACATTGTATGGGTCAAAATGATCATGAAAAATCATAAGGATGTTAAGTAAAGATCATGTTCCATAAAGATATTTTGTAAATTTCCTGCCGTAAATATATCAAAACTTAATTTTTTATAAGTAATATGCCTTGCTAAAAACTTTATTTGGACAAATTTAAAGATGATTTTCTCAATATTTTTAAATTTTTTTGCACCCTCAGATTCCAGATTTTCAATAGTTGTATCTCGGCCAAATATTACCCTATCCTAACAAACCATGCATCAATGGAAAGCTTATTTATTCAACTTTCAGATGATGTATAAATCTCAATTTAAAAATTGACCCTTATGACTGGTTTTGTGGCCCATGGTCACATACGTCAAAAAAATAAAACAAGAATTTTGAAACTGACTTTATTCAGTGTTTCGATTTTTGTACTAGTAGTAGTTAATACAACTTGAAAATGTCTTGAAATAAGTCTCACACTTGTCAGTCATCTATCATTTCTTACTCCACATTTGGAATAAAGCGGCCTTTACCTGCGCTGCCAGGCAGAACGAGCTGCTTGACGATAGGCACTCTAGATGGAGTGGAGGACGGGGAGTTGAATCCACTGCTGTAAGGACTGTTTGCCGTATTTGTGCTGTACGGGCTTCCGTAGCCCACTTGAGGACTGTAGGAGCTGTTATATAGACTCCTCCGCTTGTTTGCTGCAAAAGAAAACAAAATATAATTTTAAAGAAATTCTTGAACATGAAATGAAAGCATTTTATGGTCTCTTTCTTATGTTGTTAGTTCAAACAAACACCATTCATTTACAAGGAACAAATTACAGACAGCAGCTGTTATCGTTAGGAAAACTAAATAGGCCTCTTATGAGACATACTTGAAAACACAAAAACACTCCTCGAGTACACATACTCAGATGCCATTTTAATACACGCATGCTTATGGAGATATACACACATACACAATACGGATTACAGAGAGTCAATTTAAGCATATGGCATGGCCAAGTCTAATAAAAAGCGACATTCTAGGTCCTGATGGATTGCAGTTGATTGCATACAATGCAGCCTATTCACAGTCTGACAGTACAAAGACGCATATGCACACCCACAAGAGCCTTACTCAGTCATTTAGTGGATGACAACGCCATTAACATCCAGTCAATTCTCTCTCACACACAGACTCAATGTAGGCATTGTAGAGCTATGCAGCACCATGAATATGTAGTTGTCTATGATTCAGTCATAAGGTTAAACTCTTAGCTCAGCTGCAGCAGGGAGAATGTATCGCTGGTAAAGCTTTTGGCAACACCGACGGCTAGAGAATCTGAAGACCATTAGCTGAATATCGGCCAAGAAAGAGACTGTACTGTGTCTCTCAAGAGCAGAGCATAAAATAGAAGCCACTTCAGCTGCTTTCCCTGTGGATATACTCTCACATGATCGCTCATCACTCGATCCTCTGTGTGTGTATATTTGGGCTGGAAAATTATTTAAAAAAAGATTTTTGACAATGTTTTTGGTGTGTGAGCTAGATTTTCTGAGATAAATGTGATGTTACGTGACACTGCTTACAAGTTGTTATACTGACAACTTGTAAACCGCTTGCGGGAAAGTTGTGTAATTTAGTTGTGCAAACAGATAGAGGACAGTCTCAATATTAACCATAGAAAGTTTGGAGTCTCTAACTTAAAACTCTCTAGTGCCACTACTTATCAAAAGGTTCACTCATGTTTATGCTAATAACCTTTGAACCGTAAAGTTCAGATGGAAAATTATTTTTTTCCTCTGAATCTTTGGCTCATGCCAAATCAAATAGACAGCAAAATTTAAAAAACATAAAGGTCTAATTTTTTGCCATTTTTAAAACCTACTTTTTCAAACTTTGGCTTCACTAAAATTGGCAAAATTATAAAAAGAGCACACAAAAATAGATGCGAGGCTATATCTCCACTACGGATTGACGTATTGAGATCAAATTTGTTGTTTGTTGTTACCATGACATGAGGCTAACTGCAGTATCACCTAGTGCACCTACCTGCAGCGCCACCTAGTGGTCAGAAGATATGAAAAATGGCTATTTTTGCCTATAACTTTAAAACTAGACATGTCACGTCTTTAGATTTGGTGGAGAATGCTGAGTCGAACCATACCCAATTTTCCCATGTCAGCTAATTACAATTTTGTCGTAAAATGCAAGATTTTATGAACGCATTGGCATATCATTGCAAAACTGTATGTGTTTTCGGCACCATGCTCTAATAGTACTCAAAGTTTGGGGGCCATGCCAAGAACATAGATAACAATTTTGCCATAGTCAATTGAACTTCCAGTGCGTCATTTTGATTTATGTTGAAAACCTACTTTTTCGAACTCCTCCTAGATTATTGGTACAATTTTCACCAAATTTGGCTCAGATCATCTTTAGACCAAGCTGACAAAAAGATTTCGTGTTGATATATAAAACAGTTATCTTTTAACACATCAGAGAATCTGCTGGAATCATACAAACTCTGTCTGAGGCTGTATCTCTGCAAAGCTCTGACATTTTGACACCAAACATTTTAAGTGCCATTGTCACCTCACACTGTTACCAATTTGGTAACAGGGCCACTTATTGGTCAAGAGTAATAAACTATTCATTAACCATTAATAATGAGATTTACAAAAATGCTAATAACTTTTGATTGCATTACCCTTTTGTAATTGTGATCTCAAAATATTCCTTGGGTCATGCCAAACAATACTGAAAATCTATCCATCTAAATCGAGTCAGATCATCTTCAGACTGTGCTGATAAAAACTTACGGATTTTTGTAGATAGACAAAAGCATGTTTTGTATAGCAATGTAACAATGTTGCCAGACTACGTCTAAGGCTGTATCTCTGCAAAGCTTTGACGTATTGCAGTGTTTCCCATACATTGATTTATTTGTGGCGGCAACTAGAGACACAGAATGAATTAGCATTTTTATTCAGACCAACACGAAAACTGACTGATGGTTTTACGCAGAGAGTTTGGAAAGTATCCACTGGACCCAAACAGCGTATGCTGTTCTCTCAATACAAAAAGTATTCTTGTACCTTTGTAAAATTATGGTTGAGCCACTGATGGCAGATGGACTATTTTGACAATGTCTTTCATACTTCTCTGGGCCTTGACAGTGTTATTTACTTGGCAGTCAATGGGACAGCCACAAAGCTCCCAGTTTTCATCCAAAATAACTTACATTGTGTTCAGAGGACTAACAAAGCTTTTATGGGTTTGGAACAACATGGGGCTAAGTGGTTTTAACACAATTTTAATTTGGGGGGGATCAAGAAATCGATTTTTTTTTACCCATCCCTAATATTGATGTTGCTGCTTAGTTTTATATTGGCAACACAATCATCTTGAGTATACTGTAAATATTTGATTGCTTAGCCTTTAGTGTGTGTGTGTGTGTGTGTGTGTGTGTGTGTGTGTGTGTGTGTGTGTGTGTGTGTGTGTGTGCAGCTGGACACTCAAGAGGTCATTAAAGCACATTTCCCCAGACTTCCTACTCTTTCCTGCCCTCTATCCATGGATCCATCTCCTCTCTCTCCCTGTCTCCTGTCTAATGACTTTCTCCCTCTCTACTCCCGCCATCACTCAGCGTGTGCTTTATTCAGAGAAACAACAACAACATGCTCTCTCCACTCACTTCCTTACAGATCAAGCAGTGAACTGCATTAACACCACACCATCAGCCACGCTTACACACATACATGCACAACGCTTGATTGCTGGAACATAAAAAACATCCACAGAGACACAGGAATGAATGTGCACTGATGAATGCTGAGAATGACTGGTTTTGGATTTGGGCTGGTGTAGATGACCTGTTCGGTGTTTGTGTGTATGTGTTAAAAATAAAGCCAAGAGCGAGGGCTGCCCTCATTCAGTAAGGACTAAAAGAAATGAGGATTGACACAAAGAGCCTGGATCAGTGATGCTGAGACCGCTGTAAGCCAATAACACCAGACTGTAAGGACATTACAATCAAGGACATTCACCATCAACAAATCAGATACAACACTAACTACATACAGGCTAGACATATGAGGTGGAGGACTGATAATATTATACAACATAAGCACACAAAAGTGTGTAAAATCCATTACCTAAAACTGACTCAAAGTGTGTCATACGAGTGTTTTTCAGTGTCTTTGAACAGACAAAAATAGATGTGTCCTTAAAACCTAGCCTGAAACAACCTAGTCTATCAAGTCAGACTTTTGACTATAGGCTTTATGTCTGGTCCACAAAAAGCTTATCTTTGTCCAGAATGCTGACCAATCTCCAACAAATAACAGACCTGAAGTCATTCATTACCAATAAACAGTAGTTCAGGAGCTGTGCAGAGTTCAGATTACATGCATACATGTGATTACATGCACAACTTTCAGATTCAGATTGAGCTTTGTAAACTTTTGGAGCTAGACCTTATGCAACCACCCCACCATAGTTGATACATTTTATTCAAAGCTAGGGCTAGGGCAAAACAGTGAATTATTAGGGCCCTATGAAATCAGGTTTATTTTTTCCTAGATTCCATTTTATTTTTTCTAAATTCCAAAATTTTCCATTTTAATTTTTCTGGATTCCATGTTTTTTCTAGACATTGTTTTAATGATTAAATTAAACAATATTAATCAAAAAAAGCATGTCTAAATAATTTAAATCAAGAAACTTCAATTTAACAGAAATTTAAAGTTGAACAAAAAATAAATTTTTAAGGCCCATTGAAATACTTTGTTTTGTTTTTTCAAATTCAGTTTTATTTTTATAACATGTTGCATTTTACAATTATTTTCCGCATTCCATTTTAATAGTTTCATTAAATTTTAATAATCGAAAGCATCTCTAATTAATTGATTTTATATTTACATTTATTTATCATATTTTGTTCACTTAATTTTTTTCATCCAGAAACAGTGTTGTGTATTTACATATTTCTGGTAAACATTCTTTAAATAAATATTTTAATAATAATTTTATTAGTTGTAGAACTATCATTAAATTAAGTAATACATTTTTGTCATAGTTTCCTCAAGTTAAACCAAACTTTTATTTTGACAGGTTGCTGTGAAGACCTTTAAGTTTTTGTTTGAATATGATGATAGTTATTCTCAAAAGAAAAGATATGTGATTTAGTCCACGTTTTCTGCATTGTGAAAATCACAGGGCCCTATATTAGCAAGATTTTCAAAATATCTTTGAAAAAAATATCTGTGTGTTGATTCTGTAGTAAACAGTTTATATGTAAAAATAGCTTTTTCATTGTAGGCAATTTTTTAATTATTTTTTAAGAGCAAATGCCATAATATTGATATATACTGAATATTGTAAAAATTGCAGTTACAAACTTTTTGACATAGCCCTAGTCATAGCTATGAGTGCAACAATGACCAATTACCAAGATTTTTTTTACTGAATTGTTTTATTTATTCTTAAAAAGGGTGGTTATGAATAATTATGCATAAAATAATTCTTTTAGATTTATTACATAATTATTTACATTAATTAGACACAGAAAAGACTACGCTTTCCTTTCAAACACATTTGTTTTTTGTAGATATATTTGTACATTCATTATGGAAGAGACTGTCATGTAAAAAGATGAAAGTTTTTCTGAAACCCAAAACTGATGCAACCTTAGACTTTTATCTAGAAACGCTTCATTTAAGCCAGAACAGAAATACCCAAAGTCTTCTCCATCATTGAGGATGTCATTATCTCCATATATGTGGCCGAAGCGAGTCAATGGCCATTACATCCAATCCATCAGATGGTTTGGCTCATCCACGCTCTTTCCACCAGAAGTACACCACACTGAGTCCACTAATACTGGTTTTGAGTGTCTCAGAGAATCCAAGAGGAGAAGGAGAAATGAGGACAGCTAATCTGTCATAACTCTGGTGACTACATCCAAATACTGTATAAGACAAGTTAAACCCCACAGATAATTCTGACACTTAAACGATGCTTTGCTAACTGTGCTTTTTATCTCGGCCTGAGACAGCAGGGCCCATTACAGGATAAGATATATGCCCTTAAATGTCTAACGACTGTCTGTCAAGAACATTTTGTTCAGCTCAATGAACAATCCACATGGAAATGAGGTTGCCCATCAGCCTGTATGAAAGCTGTTATTGGGGGCAGGAAGATAAAGAGAATATGTGTGAGAGAGTCCTGTAGTAATAAGAGTTCATCAGAGAAACACAGGCTGTTTAAGGACAGACACAGGAACTAAGACGCAGTGAGATGGAAGAGCTCATGACATCAACAGCAGCACAAAAGAGCCAAAGACGACATGAAAAAGACAAGGATGAAGAAGGAAGAGAAAAGGCAGAATGAATGCAATGATGTAGAAAGTGTACAGGAAAAGTAAGACCTGTCAGATCTGTAAAGGAAATGGGAAAGCACAGAAAAAAAGAAGAGAACAAAAGGAAAGATATCAACAGGGAAACAGAGTGTACTCCAAACAGGATTGCAATATTAGATTGGATTTCAGGGGCAAGTTGAGGTTGCAGCTAAAGAAAAAGACAGAGAGAGAGAGAAATGAATGTTGTTCACTCAGGGGAAAGTGAATCTGAGCTCTACCCGGTCATAAAGGCTTGTAAAGACTGTACTGAACTTGCTGAATCACCACATAACGACAATGTTCAAGAGTATGGATAGCACTTTCCATTAATACAGTACGGTACTCTCTGGTGTTCATTTATTGATTTCAAAGCACAAATATCTCTTAGATACACTAGACAAACTAGCTTCTAACAAGTAAAAATCATAAAATACAATAATTTAGACATTTTATTTTTATCTAATTATTATGCTATAAACTACGAACTAATTTTGCGACCAAAACTGTAACTTATATTTTTACAAGTATGATTAGAATCATGTTAATAATCTCATTTTAGTTGACTGCTTAATTTGTTAAACTCAACCTTCAATTGTGTGATCAAACAATTATTTATTCTTTAGTTTACATAAAAAAATAAGTTACTCAACAACCAATTTGGTCCCAAAACAGCTAGTCCTGCTAAATGAAAGGATAAACTTGCCATTTTGGTAAAAATATCCTTCGACTGATCACAACATTTTTTGAAGATTTTTTTTGACTTATGCATATGTTCCATGTTTAAATCATTAAAAAAATTTAATACTAGCAATGGTATTTCTTCAAATAATATAAATAATAAAACAAAAATATAATATAATTTGTTATAAATATTATAAAGAATTTTTTTTTTTTACATTATAAAAATATTATAAATAATATAAATCAAAAAGCAAACAAATGAAAAAAATGAGGGAAAAAAAATTCTCCATATAGTGAACTTCAATGGTGGCCAGTTGGTTGAAGATCCAAACTGCAGTTTCAATGCAGCTTCAAAGGGCTCTACACAATCCCAGTCAAGAAATAAGGGTGTTATCCAGCAAAATAATCTGTCATTTTCTAAAAAAAAATTATAATTTATATACTTTTTAACCACAAATGCTCGTCTTGAGAGTCTGTGACTTCACGCATTGCGTAATCACATTGGAAAAGTGTCGTGTGGTTAGTTCTTAGTCTGTGTACTTTGATTCAAAAATGTAGGGTAGGGCGAAAAACTCCATCTCATTTTTTCCTCCAAGTCTAAATGAAAGCAAGTCTAAGGAAAGCTCCCTCGCAGTCGTTCTATCAAATCTCAGCCTCTCCTTTTGTCCTCTTGTCCAGTGAGTTATGTAACCGTGGTTATGACTACAACCTCATGGAAGTGTTTGCATTTCTGAGGGAAGTGTAAAGCCCTGGAATGAGTTACCATGGTTAGACAAACAGACTTACCAGACAGCAGACAAGGTTATGGCAGAAGTGCCCATGCTCTGTTCTAAAACTTAGCTGCCTATCTGTCTAGCAGCTGTTCACAAAGCCTGCCTACAGCTTATAAGAGTGCCGAGTCAGGCTCTGACTCTGAATTCAACCTTCCGGGTGGAATTCATTAATGTGTGCAAACATGTCCTCCTCTCTTTTACTTTCTCACACAGACACAGATGCGCTTCACGGGGCAACTGGTTCTGAAGAAGGGCACGAGAGAGGCATAAAAGAAAGGAACGAGCAATAAGAAAGGGACAAAGAAGCTGACAGGTGTGTCCAACAGGATAGAGATTTGACATGCATCCCACACATCTGCACTAGCTCTCTCTTCACTCTCTTGGCAATGGCTCTAGGGAATTAGCGATGCCTCAGGTAACCTGGAAACCACAATAAACACCCTACACGCTCAAGATGAGCTGTATGCCCACTGACAATAAGCTATACACAGTGGTGAATGAAGTCTCTTTTATTGGGAATGTTTTGATAAATGACTAACACGGAGTAAAAATAATCTCACGTGTCTTCTACAAGTTGTCTATAAACTAAATAATCAGTCTGGAGCTGTAAATAGATTACTTTTCAAAATTAACTGCATAATATGCTGATTAATTAAAGGGATAAGTTCATCCAAAAATTAATTCTGTCAATACTTAATTCTGCTCACCCTCATGTTGTTCCAAACCTGTAATTAAGATATTTTTGATAAAATCTGAGAGTTTTCTGATCCTGCATAGACAGCAATGCAACTGACATGTTCAAGGCCCAGAAAGGTAGCAAGGACATTGTTAAAATAGTCCGTGTGACACCAGTGGTTCAACCGTAATGTTATGAAGCTACAAGAATACTTTATGTGTGCAAAGAAAAAAAATTAACGACTTCATTTAACGATTTCTTCTCTGCCAGGGCAGTCTGCCACCATTATCGAGAGTACCATGATTTCATAACATTACGGTTGAACCACCATGGACTATTTTAACAACATCCTACTTCCTACGTTTCTGACCATTGCTATTTATGGAAGGTCAGAGAGAACAAATTATTAATTTTTTTTTTTGTAACAATTTTAATTTTGGGGTGTACTATCCCTTTAATAACAATTTATGTATATCAATATTTGCCAAAAAAGCCCACAAAAGAAGATTATAAAAAATAATGCCCTCAAATAAATGTAATGTGCATGTCATAAATATAAGTAAAAATAAAAATAATATACACAAATCAAACGTTTGGGGTAAGAAAGATTGAAAAAGTATTTTCTGCTCACCAAGGCTGCATTTATTTGATCAAAAATACAGTAAAAACAGTAATATTGCAAAATATTATTACAATAAAAATAATTATATATATATATATATATATATATATATATATATATATATATATATATATATATATATATATATATATATATATATATATATATACATAGACATATATAGACACACACACACACACACACACACACACACACACACTACCGTTCAAAAGTTTGGGGTCAGTAAGACTTGCAATTTTTTTTTAATGAAGTCAAAGCTGCATTTATTTTATCAAAAATACAGAAAATAAACTGTAATATTACAAAATGTTATTACAATAGAAAATAATGGTTTTTATTTTCATATACTTTAAAATATAATTGATTCCTGTGATGCAATGCTGATTTTTCAGGCTTAAGTGTCACATGATCTCTCAGAAATCATTCTGATATTCTGAATTATTAGTAGAATTATCAGTTTTGGAAACAGTTGTGCCGCCAATGTTTTTTTTTTTTTTGAACCTGTATTTTTTTTCTTTCAAGAACAACATTTATTCAAACTATAAATCTTTTCTAGCAATGTAAATCTATTATGTCACTTTTTATTAATGTAACAATTTATTAATTTCTTTCAAAAAAAAAAAAAAAGAAGAATGAATAAACATCTGAAAATACTGACCCCAAACTTTTAAACGGTAGTGTATATATATATATATATATATATTTTTTTTTTGTCATTTTATTTTTTTTTTTTCTTAAAAAAAAATAAATCTGACCCCAAATTTTTAAGGCTTTCCCCTTACATCTTATTTTGGAAATTTGACAGGAAAAGCATTCATGATGCTCTATGATGACACTATGATGAGTCCACTTAAAAAAATGACATCATACACCCATCTGTCTTGCACAATGACTGGAGTGATTCACACCTGGCCCCGTTCCAAACGTTAATCAAATGCAGCCACTGCAGATAGGATCTTTTAATGGAAAACTCTGATCTATGAACTGGGAGTTCTCTGGAACGATTCCCATGTCACTCAAGGTGACTCCAGAGTGAACGCTATGAGATGAGCCAGTAGTGATCTTTAAAAGTATCACTCAAAATGACTTTTAAGATCGTTTGGTCTTTCTCTGTCTCCTCACAGAAGTGATATAATGAAAGGAAGATATAAGAGTACATAAATGTGTGATGTAACAGTATGTCAGTGGGTGTTGTAAAAGTATCAGTCACATGTCTAGTTTGAGCATGGACAGTCAGTTCCCTTCTATAGAGAGCTGCTCAATTTAAGACATGTCACATGGCAATACCTGACTAAAAACAGCAAGACCCTTCCTGACTACAAACAAGACTGAAGTCAAACCTGTCATAACTCTTTGCATCTATAATTAGGGGAGAGATGATACACAGACACAGCCAAATGTACAGACACTCTCCAAAAACAAGGATTTATCCAAGTGAACTGCCAGGCCACATGTTGAAAACACATACACACATGGTGACAGACTGATCTCAGCAAGGAAGTGGGGATGGAAGAGAGTTAGAGCCAGAAATGGAGCTCAGTGAATGGGTAGAGGGCAAAAGAGAGAGAAGAAAGAACTGAGATTGAAAAAAGGGGAAGTGATAGATTTGAATAAAATCAACACAGACAGATACAGACTAGGATGGCCCGGATTCAGAAACAAAATAATAAGCTGTCTAGTGAAAAATAAATATACTAAAATCCACTTGAAATATGTTTATTTTATGCTAAATGTACTACAAATACATCTAAATATTTATGTAGTTAATAAAAATACCCTGAAATTGCACTTTTAGTATCCTAAACTGGTATATTTAAAGTGCTAAATTGAAACAGCTACTTTTGTAGTTAAAGCACTTTAATTGTGTGGAAGTACTGCTGAAGTCCAACTAAAGATATAACGAAGCATATTTGATTGTGCTAAAGTGAAACTATTGCAAGTATACGTCAGGTACACTTGAAATATTTTGCATTTAAAGGCAGATATTATTCAAAGATCATACAGTCCTAATCAATAGTGACATTAAAACACATTTTAGGCAAACATAAACTTTTATTTTGAATGGATTAATCTCAACTAATCGTTTTGCAGCTCTAGTTTAATTGTAATGTTTATATCAGTAAGTGTAGAGCGATGTCAGTAAATATGTTAATAGATTTGCGCTATACTAAGTATGAAATAAACGTATTTTAAATATATTGCTTTTTAACTAGGGGTATAAATTCCAGATAGCAAAAATGTAAAACCTACCTAATGCAAAATACATTTAATGAAAAATCTATTTTTTATATTTATATTTATATTTATATATATAAAAACATTCATGCTACATTTTAAAAATACACTGCTAAAAATAAAATGCATCACCTTTTCGTAATCAGGCCTGTGTAAATGTGAGGGCAAGTAAAAATCAGAATTGTGGAAGATTAAAAATGAAGTATCTGTGTTACCTGACATGGTAAGGTCCAGTCTGTGTAAGAGAGAGCGTTTGGCAGACTCCATATCAGGACTGGGGTTATCCAGGGCCTGTCTGCACCACACAATGGGACTCAATGCTTTCTGCAGAGGACTGTTCAATTTTGCCTCATACAACCTGCAGAAACACAAGCCAGAGGTTAGTTACAAAAAATAAACATGCTCTCATCACATATCTGGCATGCAAGCATTTAATCAAGAAACATGCTGAGTGGTGAAGTTTTGAAATGCCTCAATTAACAGAAGCTTATTCAGCAAAAGCATGCTTTAACTGTAAATATAAAACCCGGCCTGCAGGCAAACGACCCATTAAAAGTTTCTGTAATCCTAAGGTGTAAAGTGTGCTCTGTAATACTGCGCAAGCAGCTTTGCTTAGTCACCGAGACCTGAATTAATAGGACACACGTTTACTACAAGCTACATACATGCCATATGAGAACAGATCATCTTGTAATATGACAGCTGTAGTGGAGAACATTTATTAATATTAGATGGTGATATTGTCAGTTTGCTCAATGTAAATTAAATTTGATAAAAAAATAGTTTTGCACATTGCAAAAGTGTTTAAAAGATTTGTTTATGTGTTTTGAAGTGACAAATGTTAAGAAGAGAAACTGAAATGAGAAGAAAAATGGAGAGAAGAGGGAATGAAAGAGGGGGGAACAGCTATAACAGCACTGCATGAGTTTAGTTTTTTGTTGGCCTCATAAAGAGGCAGCTGTTCCCCTGGATCACCTGACAGTAACATGTGGGACGAAAAGTTTTTTACTGGCACAATAAAGAAGAATGTATTATAATGTCCTTCAAGTGTTACGTCCATTCACAGTGATTATCAGTGTTAAAAGTAATGCATTACAATACTGAGTTACTCCCTAAAAAAAGTAACTAATTACGTTACGGAAAGTAATGCGTTACGTTACTTTTGAAATCTGGGCAGTGTTGGCTTGTTTGTTTTTAATATAAAAAGTTATATTTTTGGCAAAACTAAAAGCCCTTTCACACCAAAAGCCTCAGGCTCAATAGAAAATAAATTCACATCTGTAAAGTAGAGCAGAAAGTTCAACAATCTTCAGCAATAAAAAAGTCATTTTTTGAGTCATTTTTGTTTATTTGTATGGTTGCATTGGATCATCAAATGTCAGCAGCAAAGACACTGGTTAAAAAAATGGGATTAATTACATAAAAAAAGATATTTGTATTACTCAACTTATTTAATTATTGCAGATTTGCATCATATTCTGAGTTGCATTTCACTGTTTTTATTCATTTTGAGAAATACTGAATCTGTTTTTTGTGAGTGAGATTAATTAATACATGTTCACATTTATTCTAGAACTAAAGTACAGGAGAACTTTCAATCAATAACTGGGAAAAAAGTAACTGCCATTACTTATTTGGAAAAGTAACAAAAATATTTTTTTTTGTAAATTGAAAAGTAATGCATTACTTCACTAGTTACTTGAAAAAAGTAATCGGATTACGTAACTCACGTTACTTGTAATGCGTTACCCCTGACACTGCTGATTGTTGGTTTATAGTAGGTGGCCTTATTTGACTGCATTTAAAGTAAAAGTAGTTAAAGTACACAAAAATAGGGTCATTCCGTGTCAACTCAACCAGAGGTTCTCGGCTCAAATTTTTGATTTTGCTAATATTTAATTTTCTGAAGAAAGATAGACATGTATAGTGATGAAAGCAAAAATATTACAGGTCATGGATGAATATTTACTGAGTAATCCAGTATTTTGTAAAGGAGTGTCAAAATGGCAATTTTCACCTGAGATTTAGAGCCAAATTACAAGGGGGTAAAAATGCTTTCAGAGAGTTGGCAGCATCATAATGTTATTTTTACATAGAGATTGGTAGTTCTGTTAGTAAAATCTGTTGACCTTAGCCATCTTTGTTACATACTAGGGCTGTACTAGAATAGTCGAATATTCGAATATTCGTTCGGTGGGTTGGCATTCATTTTTTTTTTCCCAACACGTGACTTCCCCCGCGAACAGTTGAACAGTTGCGCATGAATGGCCCATTAGTGAACGGGAGGGGGAGAGCTGTCAGCAAGCCATGGAGAAAAGAGTGCACTAGTGTCACTATTGTTTGCAACCTGGTTGTGATTTATTTTAAAGTTTGAAATCTAAAGAAATATTTTTGTTCACTGAAATGTGAGCTGTCTAGCCTGCCTAACAGAGCATGTGAGCGGAGATGCATAACGTTTTCAACCGAAGCCTCTGAGGACGTGGAGTAGGTTTATTACGTGACTGCGGAAAAAATCCGCTTCACTTCTATTCTGTCGCTGGGTCGCGGTTGTGGTGTGGTTGGACTGCACCTGATATAAGCGCGTATTCCGCAGACAGTGTGGCTGCTCTAATCTGTTAACATAGGCGCAGAAAGAAAAATCAACACGCAGCAAATCCGCGACGTGTCCGCCAAGCAGCCTATATCCTATAAAGAATTCACAGCATCAGTTATAAAGCCTAGATATGTTATACAGCCTAATTTGCACGCATTGGGGAATCGCTCTATAGTATTAAAATTGCTTTTGAATGCGCGTGCGTGTTTTAATTTCGGTTTCTTTTTAACAATCGCGTAAAACTCTTTGCGCGTCTACAAGCTGTGTTATAATGAAAGGATTACTTAGCTTGTAGAGCTCAGGACTGAACAAAAAATCCGGCGTTTTGAGCGGTGAGTGGATTCTGACTGATCAACACAAACACAGATGGAGTCTGGTGTGAGGCGGCTGCCGTTTACTTTCGTTTTGTTAATGTTTATTTTGTTATTAAAGTACATTTGCAGTTTCCCGCATCCTTCCCAGAGTCTTGAACTTCGTTACATACATATATACATCTTCCGGAAATCATCCTGGCGACCTATTTTTTAAGTCCCTCGACCCACCCGATGGTCGCGACCCAGGGTTTTAAAACCACTGCCCTAGACTCGGAGCGGAATTCCCTTGGGTCTGCAGCAACACAGTCGTGACGCACGCGTGAAGTCCTTTGGATGAACGATTCCCGACATAATACAAATGCAAACAGACAACACAGAGATTTCTGCCTTTATTATATGCTTAGCCCCTCCCACCGAAGCTTCGAATATTCGATATTGATTACCACCAAAGCTTCGAAGCGCAAAAAATGGTATTCGAACCAGCCCTATTACATACATCAAAAAAGGGCGAAAATAGCACTTTTCAAGTTTTTACCCCAAAGTTTGCAAGAAAATGAGATACATTTCTAGTTTCAACATTATTTCTTCTTCAGACAAGAGCCATCATATTTCTGTAAATTGACCCACATTGGGTTTTTGACCATTGAAAATTTGTACAATTTAAAGATTTACCTCTAGGACCATATTATAATTCCAATATCTCTGGAACTGAACCATGCAGGGCCTTAAAAATGAAAATGCCAAAAGGAAATTGTTGAGACCCAATATCTAAAAGGACATGAAGATATCTTTAAAACTATTTGATTTCCAGGCATGCAAACTCTGGAGTAAAAAATGTAGAAGTGCTCTTTCCCCATTTTTGAATGGTCACCATTGGCACATAATGCAACAAAGACTGTTAAAGTTAACAGATTTTACTAATAAAACTACTAATCTCTCTGTAAAAATAACATTATGATGCTGCCATCTTTCTGGAGTCATTTTTACCCCCTAGTAATTTGGCTCTGAACAAAATACAAAATAGCACAAAATATCAACACAGTACAAAATAGTGGATTACTCATTATGGATTATTCATCCATGACATTTAATATTTTGGCTTTCATCACTATACATGTTTATCTTTCTTCAGAAAAAATATTAGCAAAATCGGACATGATGTTTCAGAAATTTGGTTGAAATTTCTTAATCTATTTTAGTATGAATATGTTGGCCTTTAGGTTGTGTGTAAGCTAGTGTGCTCCAAATCAATGACAAAATCACGTTCACAAGATAAAAGCATTCAAAACTTACAGTCTCTAACTTCCATCAACAATTTTGATGACATCACACTGCACTTCAGCTTCTCATCAAACTTTCTGTCCAATCAAAATCTCTAAAAGTTGCTAATTGACGTTGTGATGTCATTGGATGATGTCGTTATGTAACCATGATGCAAAACTGCATCAATATTACAATAATGCATAATAATTTTTAATATTCTGTGGAAACCATTATACTTTTTTAAGGATGCTTTGATTAATCTTAAGTTAAAAAGAACAGCATTTATTCTTTTAAATCGTTTTTATTTTTTTTTGTTGTAAAAATTATTTTATGTTCTGATGAATAAAATGTTTCCTTGCCAAATAATAGTATTCATTTCTTCTTCTTTTTTTAATGCTAAACATTTTCAAAAAGATCCCAAACTTCTGAACAGCAGTGTAAGAATAATGCACAGTTGGGACAGAGTCAAACTTTGGCACTGCGCATCCTAGACCACATTTCTCAAGTCAATGGCTGATTTAACGCTGACACAGAGCATTTTGATCAGTCAGACTGAAGTTTATTGGTATGGCATAGAACCAGACGGATTTATTTATCAGGACTGATGGCAATGCAGGATTGCATTGGCACTTAGAATCTGGCACTTAGAATAATCCCTCACATAGAGACAGACAGCATTTGTCCTAGAAAGCCTTTCTATTGAGAAACTGAGATGATCTCCTGGTTTAAATGCATTATTCACATCACAAAAGCACAGATCTGACTGCTGCTTCATCGATTCAACACAATTATAAACTCATTATCTTCTTATCTTGTCAACAGCATGGCTTGACCTCATTTGTGACCTTAAACACTGTTAAATCTACAATAAAACATGATCTTATGCTTAAACCGTCATGACTAAAGATTAAATCATTTACGCATCCTCGCTGTAATCACTTCTGACCCGTTTGGCTTCGCAAGTACACTTTCTGTCCTTACTATTTGTAGTGGTAAACAGGTGTTAAGCCCACTGATCTGCTGGACTCCAGCTGTTGCAGGGATTTCCCAGCATTTTGCTGCCACTGCAAGATATCCAACTAAACTGGATCGAGTGTCCGGATTACAGCATTCTGAGTCTGCGTAAATTGACCTAAACCACAGAATCTCACAGACACTGATTAAAGCAAACACAAACAATGGATTACACACTGACATCAATCCACACAAGATCAACAACTGATATGATGAAGCGGTCTGAGACTTGAGGACATGGGACAACCAGAAGGCAACAGGATATGTTCATCTTCACAAGCACTTTTTTGAGAGAGAAATACTTTTATTCAGCAATGATGCTTTAAAATTAATCAAAAGTCTTTTGAGCTTTCTTTTAATTCATGAGAATATTTATCACAGTCAAAAGTTAAGCAACACAACCTTTTTCAACACTGAAGAAATATTTCTTAAGCAGCAAATAAACATATGTGACTCTGAACCACAAAACCAGTCATAATTGAGATATACACATCATCCGAAAGTTGAATAAATAAACTTTCCATTGATGTATTGTATATAAAAATCTGGAATCTGAAGGTGCAATCACAAACTTGTCCAAATTAAATTGTTAGCAATGCATATTACTAATCAAAAATTAAGTTTTGGTATATTTTATGGTAGGAAATTTACTAAATATCTTCATGGAACATGATCTTTACTTAATATCCTAATGATTTTTAGCATAAAAGAAAAATCGATCATTTTGACCCATGCAATGTATTTTTGGCTATTGCTACAAATACACCTGCACTACTGGTTTTGTGGTCCAGGGTCACATATTAGAGTGATTTTGGAAGGATCATGTGACAAATTAAATTGTATTGTAATGTTTTTACGGTGTTTTTGATAAAATAGAGCTTTGGTGAGCATATTTGTATTTTTTATTTAAAGATCGTAACAACCCCAAACTTTTGAAAAAATTATGTAAGTGACCAAAGTCTGTGCAGTCTGCATTCAAGCATTAAGTGTAAGTGACAACATGCTCATTCCACTATTAGTGTACATTTAGTTGGCTCCAATTCATCCCAACAGTGGTTTTGGACTTTATACAGATACCTATCAGCCTGACTGGACTTGGGATGTTTCATTGCTCCAGGAGGAACTGCTTGTTCGAACATTGTTTTCTTCCACTATTACTCACTTTTTGGACCAGCAGATCGCACACATGCTGATCCACACCATCACTTTGGACTGTTTTCATATTGTTTGGTTTCTTGTGCTTACTTAAGCAAGGTCCAATATAATTTCATCACATTATGGTCAATATTTGTATCAGCAACTGTCAATACTATGAAATGCATAGAGTATTTTTGTTGCTTTTTTTAGCTTCTCATACACTACCAGTCAAATGTTTTTGAACAGTAAAGTTTTAATAGTTTTTAGAGGAGTCTCTTCTGCTCACCAAGCCTGCATTTATTTGATCTAAAATACAGCAAAAGCAGTAATATTGTCAAATATTTTTACTTTTTAAAATAACTGCTTTCTATTTGAATATATTTTAAAATGTAATTTATTCCTGTGATCAAAGCTAAATTTGCAGCATCATTACTCCAGTATTCAGTGTTACATGATTCTTCAGAAATAATAACAATATGCGGATTTGCATTTTGAGAATTTTTTTATTATTATTATTATTATTATTATTATCAATATTTAAAACTGTTGAGTATTTTTTTTCAGGATTCTTTGATGAACAGAAAGATCCAAAGATCAGCATTTATCTGAAATAAATAGCTTTTGTAACATTATACACTATACCATTTAAAAGCTTGGCGTTTTTTTGGGGGAAAAAAATAGGAATTAATATTTTTATTTAGCAAGGATGATAAAGACATTTATATTGTTACAAAATATTTCTATACCAGATAAATGCTTTTTCTTCTGAACTAGGGCTGTCAAACAATTAATCGTATCCAAAATAAAAGTTTGTTTACATACTATATGCGTGTTTACTTTGTATATTTATTATGTACATATAAATACACACACATACATGTATATGTTAAAACAAAATATTTATTTGTATTATATTTATACCTGTATACAATTTAGATTATATAAAAATAAATATTTTAGATATAAATCTAAAATATTTTTGCTTAATATACACATGCATGTGTGTGTATTTGTATATACATAATAAATATACACAGTACACAAATATATAGTATGTAAACAAACTTTTATTTTGGATGCGATTAATCGCTTGACAGCACTATTCTGAACTTTCTATTCATCGAACAATCCTGAAAAAAAAAAAAATAATCGACTCAGCGGTTTTTAACATAATAATGTTTTTTGAGCAGCAAATTTTTTTGATGCTAAAAATGCAGTTTTGAAATCACAGGAATAAATGACATTTTAAAATATATTCAAATAGAAAACAGTTATTTAAATAGTAAAAATGTTTCTAAATTTTACTGGTTTTGCAGTACCAAATAAATGTCATACTGGTGAGCAGAAGAGACTTTAGAAAACACTGGTAGTGTATGTCTGCAGTCTCTACACATCTTTTATTGCTCAGCATTCTATTAATTTCTTCTTTATCTCATAAAAACCTAAATGCAATACTAAAGCAAACGCTTTATTAAACAAATGAACTGCATACAATGTAAATCATGCAAAAAACTATGTACATCTGCTTTAACTAACCTTTTCGATTATATCTGAGGCCTTAGCTAAAGGACATGAGTATGCAAATACATCATTTGTTGGTCTAATGACATCATTGAATCATGACACCAGGGCTGTCATTCAGCAGATTTATAAATGTACTAAAATAAACTCAAGGGCAGATGAGAAGGACCCTAACATTGGAAGCAACTGCAAGGCCGCGGTGCAAACTGTTGCTCTCAAATGCTCAGACGCAAGGCACTAATCATCCTAAACAGATGACAGTAGTAGTGCAGTCAATGCATTGAATAAACTAACCCCAGCCATCAGCCAAGGAGGCATGGGTGCAACAATGCATCAAGCGCATTCCTCCAAATACGCGTCATTCTCAGTGGCGTCTGCACGCACGCACACACACACACACACACACACAGCTGCGCGCACCTGTCAAACACATGAAGGGTGTGTGTTTTTGTGTGTGTGTATGGGAGAGAGGTCATTCCTCTCATCGGGGTTAACACCTTTGCCTCCCGGCAGGTTAACGTTACTCACCAGCTGTCTTCCTCTTCGTTCAGGCAATCCATGTCCTCCAAATCGAGAACCTCCACCTCGTCCAGCACTGAAGTTTCTCCGTCTTCGATAAAATCCAGCGAATCGTAATAAGACGCGAGACTCGTGTTCGAGGCGGCACAAGAAGCGCTGTCACTGTCATAGCCTCCACCGTAACTGCTGCCGTGATATGATCGTCTGGGGCTCAGCCGGGAGATATCCAAAACCCCAGTGAAACCCCTCGATCCGCCGAACCCCACCCCAGTAAACCCGGCGAGCCCCGCCGCCGCTCCCGGAGAATCATACCCGGCGCTCACGGGTCTGGTGTTCCCCGACAATCCACCGGAAGAAGGGGTGGAAAGCAGACTGGATCGGCTCCGGAGCTGCTCGTTCTGCTGCTCGAGTTTCTTCACCAAGTCTTGAAGCTTCCGCACCTCCAAGTCCGCGTTTATGTTTGAGTTGATATCCTCCATAGCAAAAGCAACGATATGTCCGCTCGCCGGTTGTGTCCGTTAGGTTTGTTCAACTACCGCCAAAGTCAGCAAGTTCGTGAGCCTCTGTCGCAGGGACTTTAAAGGGAGCACTGTCAACGCCGCGGCTCGAAAGTTACTAACCGTATCGTCGTCATCTTCTCCGGGAACTCGTACACACTGTAAGCTCCGTCGCCATCTTTACTGTCCGCCAGTCGCTAACTGGGAAATCTTTGAGAAGCTAGAAGTGAGACGTCATCACGTGACTCACGGGGACGAGCACGTTTTGGGAGCGACCCTTCCCTGGAACCAGGAACGCGCACTTTAACTCTGATAACAACCATGCACTTTAATCCTGCACTTACGTGTTATTGCGGGGATTTTGTACTTTACCTGGATACTTTTGTCACCAACTACTTGTACTCTTGCAAAATAATGCTTTTACTCTTTACGATTTCATTTAGACATTGTGCAAAGTAATTATTGGTTAAAACATTCCCCATTTAATATATCTTGCGAAACAAACAAAAAAAGGCAAAGATGGGTAGATTACTTACAAATTGTAATCTGTTACTGAATCCCAATTACATTACAAAAATTGTAGTTAGCAACGTACTCCATTACATTACACATTTTATGTAATCAAAGTATTTTTAGATTACTTTTGACCTAACTCGTTTATCACATTGATTTAAATAGGATCATCTTGTATCATATTGACATAAAAAATACAAATGAATGAGAAAATATATTCTATGTGTTGTTATTAAGAATATGAAGTGCATTAAACATATTACGTGAAAAATTAAATCATTAATAAATTATTAGTAAACAGAATTACTCAAAAAAATAAAGATTTTATTTGTTTACCTTCATGTCATGTGACCATAACCAGTGTAAGGAACCAATGAACATGCAAATATGATACTTAATTATTAAAATATTTATTTTAAAATCTCAGGAGTACTTCAAGTAAGTGGGTGAAAGAGCATCAGATGACAAAAAAGTATGTGTGAATTTGTGCATTTTAATGTGTTTGAAAGACAAAAACCTTAGAAAGACATAGAAATGCATGGCTACAGAGTGATAATTTAAATTAAAATCAATGTGTTCATCAGTAGTTGATGCAATGCTGAAACACTTAAACCTGAAATGATTTTTGTAAATGTTATCAAATGCTGTGCAGCCATAATGACTGATTTTTGTATGAATGTCCACAAAACTTAAAGACTTTCTGAATGTATATAAGTGGTAGGCTACTTTAGAAAGGAAAATGTAAAAGATGAAAAAGAGGAATTACTAATTTCAGTGTAAACATGTGACTTTGTAAAGAGATCAATCAATCACCACAACAGAATATATGACCCAAAGCTATATTTTGTCAATGCAACTATTTTTAAATGCCAAACAAGTGTACAGTTAGCCGCTAATTTTTTTAAACAAGAAATGTATATAGTATATTTCTTATTTTAATATACCCATCAGTAACTGTTTGTTCACTTTGAGAACCCAGGATTCACACAGTCTTGGAAAACCTCAATATTTTACTAAGCCTAATTTTAAAAGTGGGATTTCTAGACCTGGAAAAGTCATGTAAATAAATACATGTCTGGCAGAAATTTTTAGTTATAAGCCAAAAACTAAACCTACCAGATGCAAGGTGAAACACAACACTATAAACTTTGATTTAAAGCAAAAACTGTGAAAATTGGACAAAAAGACAAAGCTGCAAAACTTAATGGTTTAAAGGAGGTAAAGAACTACAATCCCATGAAGCTCTGCCAATGGCAGTCAAATTAAAACAATATATTTTCAGTAGTTAGACAATGTAGAGAAACTGTATTTACAATATTTTTCCTGCGCTTCATGAAAGTGGGTGGGCACTAAAATGTTCTGTTGGCATTTTGCTTGTCATGAATCCCTGATTGGTGGACATTTGGTGGAGAGTATCATGGGTAATGTAGTTTTTCACCAGGAATTTGCTGCTGAACATGATCATTTGAAAAATAAGTAAAAAACCCTAATGCTTCAACAGAT
The DNA here is from genome assembly GCA_033026305.1 of Cirrhinus molitorella. Lineage (NCBI taxonomy): Eukaryota > Metazoa > Chordata > Actinopteri > Cypriniformes > Cyprinidae > Cirrhinus > Cirrhinus molitorella. The sequence continues at coordinate 3,871,914 of CM065133.1, read as the reverse complement.
GCACATACCATCAATTAGCAACCCCTGTGGTTAAAAAAGGGACTGTTGCACTCATGTTGAGGTCACGTGACTAGCTGAATACTTTATCTCTTGAATGCTGTTATTGGAAACTTTTAGTCATGGAATGAATTAATCATGGTTGACTGTGAATAGTGCATTTCTACAGTGCAGTACCGTCATGAACCTCAGTTGTTGGAACCTCAGAACCCCTTGGTGAGACACTGATATATTAAAGTTTTGATTAATACAGTAAATCCATTTATTTACAATTGAGAATGTGAAATATTCAACAGATCATCTTTATCACAAAATATTTTAATACAAAAACAAGACCAGAAATAACAGAGGAGTCCGTAGTTCAGTTGTGGAGAACTCATTGGATCTCAGGTCAGAGTTCAAAGCGTGTCTGATCCTGCAGTCTCATCTAAAATGTCTCCTGACCCTTGACCCGCCACCTGAGCATCTTCAGCCCCTCCTGCTCCATCTCCACCTTGCCCAGCATCACTTTGATTAGTCATTGTGTCCTCAAGTCTGTCCTGGTCCGAGCTCATTTCCTGTGACTCATCAGCACGCTCTTCCTCCTCCTCTTCCTCCTCTGCATCCATCTCGAACACACGCACATGTCTCAGATTGGCACTGAGCTGATGAGAGAGAGAAGAGATTTGTTTACATGCTATATTTTTAATAATTAAACAGTTTTTCCTTATATTTTGTTAAAAAAGTTAATATAACTATATGAATTATTCTGAAATAACTAAATGATTGAACATAAATGCACATTAATGGAAGCAATATTAGACTCATTTTCAGTAATAATTCTTTATGTTTATGTTTTTTTATGTATTTATACAGTTGAGGTCAAAAGTTTACATACACCTTGCAGAATCAGCAAATTGTTAATTATTTTACCAAAATAGGAGGGATCATACAAATTATCATACATTATTTTTTATTTAGTACTGACCTGAATACGATTTTTAACAAAAAAGACATTTACATATAGTCCACAAGAGAAAATAATAGTTGAATTGATAAAAAATTACCCTCATTTTTTGATACAGTGTTGTTCCCTAAATGATCCACAGCTGTGTTTTTCTGTTTAGTGATAGTTGTTCATGAGTCCCATGTTTGTCCTGAACAGTTAAACTTCCTGCTGTTCTTCAGAAAAATTCTACAGCTCCCACAAATTCTTTGGTTTTTCAGAATTTATGTGTATTTGAACCCTTTCCAATGACTGTATGATTTTGAGATCCATCTTTTCACACTGAGGGACTCGTATGCAACTATTACAGAAGGTTCAAACGCTCACTAATGCTTCAGAAGGAAACACAATGCATTAAGAGCTAGGGGTGTAAACTTTTGAACTTTTTTTTTTTTATTTAGTACTGCTCTTCAGAAGCTACAGAAGATACTTACATTTTTCCCAGAAGACAAAATAAGCTACATTTACCCTGATCGTCAAATTCAAAAAGTTTTCAACCCCCGGCTCTTAATGCATGTTTTTTTCATGTTTTTTTTTTTTATCAGTGAGTGTCTGAACCTTCTGTAATAGTTGCATAAGAGTCCCTCAGTTATCCTAAGGGTGAAAAGATCTCAACTGTCATTGCTGGAAAGGGTTCAAATACACATAAATTCTGAAAAACCAAAGAATTTGTGGGAGCTGTAGAATTTTTCTGAAGAACAGCAGGCAGTTTAACTGTTCAGGACAAACTAGGGACCCATGAACAACTATCACTAAACAAAAAAACACAGCTGTAGATCATTCAGATAACAAAACAGTATAAGAATCAAGTGTATGTAAACTTTTGAACAGGGTCATTTTTTTTTTTTAATTCTTAAAATTTTTAAAAATAGAAAAAATATTATTTTCAGTTGTGGACTATATGTAAACATTTTTTATGTGAAATAACTTATTCAGGTTAGTACTACATAAAAAATAATCCCTTATGTGATTCCTCTTATTTTGATAAAATAATTAACATTTTGCAGATTCTGCAAGGTTTATGTAAACTTTTGGCCTCAACTGTATATATCAACCAATATTTTCTCCTAAAGGGCTAAAATTTTCCTTAAGTTGTAGAGTCTTACCACGCAGGCCACTTTGCGGACCCCATTAACTGCCACAAACTGAGCCTTGATGTTGTCCATCTCCCTGCTCTGGTTTCCCCAGGCCAAACCCTGAACTGGAATCCCTTCAGTCTGCTGCTCCAGCCTGACACACACCACAACAAAGACGACACATCAAACGAGTGCTAATTTAGGACATGCAATAAGGGAGAGCCACAATGTTAAGCTAAGCTTAACTGTATTACATTATATTGCTAGAACTGCTACAGCAATATATGTATGATGCTACTTAAAGGAACAATTTATTATAAATGTTGTTGGTGAGAATAAACAAGTGTGCTGTACCTGAGCGTAAGATCCCAGGTAAACTCTTCATCCCAGCTCAAAACAGAGTTTAGATGAAGCTGAGCGAGGACACGCATCTTATTTTCGTCATCTTCCAGATTTCGCAATACCACCGTTAACGTCTCGTCATCATAAAAACGCGCATCAAGGCAACTGTACGAACTGTCACTAATAAATCATTTTAGTTAGTCATTGTTTTTGATCAAATAATGGCAATATTTTCGTAGTATGCTATTTATTTCATCTGATAATTGAACTCACGCAGAAGATGGTGCAGGTGTTTCATCATCTATACTAGAATTGAGAGGAGTGCTGAGGTGTAGGGCCACCAGACCATTAGGAACAGACCTGAAACACACATACACCAATTCAGTGTTTTATACAGAAAACCAATCATGATGCTGTTTAAACGTTCAGAAACATTTTAAAGGAGAAGTTCACTTCCAGAACTAAAATTTACAGATAATTTACTCACCCCCTTGTCATCCAAGATATTTTTCTTCAGTCATAAAGAAGTTATGTTTTTTGAGGAAAACATTTCAGGATATCTCTACATATAGTGGACTTCTATGGTGCCCACAAGTTTGAATTTCACAAAATGCAGTTTAAATGCAGCTTCAAAGGTCTCTAAACGATCCCTGCCAAAGAAGAAGGGTCTTAACTAAAGAAACGATCGGTTATTTTCTAAAAGAAATTGACCATTTATATACTTTCTAACCTCAAATGCTTGTCTTGTCTAGCTCTGCAGTTGGGGTATGTCAAAAAACTCCCATCTCATTTTCTCCTCAAACTTCAAAATCATCCTACATCACTGCAGAAGTACCAACCCAGTGTTTACAAAGTGAATGTGCAAAGAAGATCAAATGATGTAGGACGATTTTGAAGTTGGAGGAGAAAATGAGATGGGAACACTAGACAAGATTTGAGATTAATAAAGTATATAAATTGTTTTTTTTTTTTTTTTGTAGAAAATAAACGATTGTTTCACTAAATAAGACCCTTCTTCCTCGGCTGGGATTGTTTAGACCTCTTTGAAGCTGCATTTAAATTGCATTTTGGAAGTTCAAACTCACAGGCACCATAGAAGTCCACTATGTGGTGAAAACGCCAAAAATCTAAAAAGTTTTCCTCAAAAGACAATTTCTTTTACAACTGAAGAAAGAAAGCATGAAGATCTTGGATGACAAGGGGGTGAGAACATTATCTGTAAATTTTGGTTTTGTAAGTAAACTTCTCCTTTAAGAATTGGATGTTAATATAGTTAGAGGTGATGGGAAATCGAATTACTGATGTAATGTTTTGGAAAATATTTAATTTCTTTGTAATAAAATACAACAGAACAGAATAAAAGAGGTATGCCTACCTGTTTGGGTCTGTTGCTCTTCTCAGAATATAGATTTTAGAGGGTGAGATCTCTGGCATGCAGAACACTACATAATGCATAGCAGCCTTCTTATCATTCCACCTGCATTGAAACACACTCTTATCATCATCATCAACGTACTGTTATCGCCCTATGACGTCACTGACGAGCACTATAACCCCAGAATACACTATTACAAAACAGCATTCTTAGCCTTGTTATAGGGATATGACTGGTCTACTTACAGTGAAGGCAGCTCAAACAATCTTGGTGTATTTTCAGAGCTATCAAAAAACAAAATATAGAAATCATCAAATTGTCAAAAGTATAAACCTCAACTTCTATAACTCAAATTAAACCATCAGTTATTTTCTGAAATCATTAGTAGTACTAAAACTGAATGTAGAATATGGTTTACCTCTCAGGAACAGTGTACAATCGCAAACACACAGCTTGTTTTACTGAATGCCCAATCACCTCCTGAAAAACACACGCAGGCGTATGATTAGGAGTCAGATGCATTAGTGCTCAGGGAAAGAATGGTCAGCAGGAAGGGTGAAACAATCCAGATAATGTAGTTAATGCTTCATATATATATATATATATATACATATATACACACACATATATAACCGTTCAAAAGTTTGGGGTCAGTAAGACTTGCAATTTTTTTTTCTGAAGTCAAGGCTGCATTTATTTGATCAAAAATACAGAAAATAAACTGTAATATTACAAAATGTTATTACAATAGAAAATAATGGTTTTTATTTTCATATACTTTAAAATATAATTTATTCCTGTGATGCAATGCTGATTTTTCATCAGCTGTTACTCAGTTTCCCAAGCTTAAGTGTCACATGATCTCTCAGAAATCATTCTGATGTTCTGAATTATTAGTAGAATGATCAGTTTTGGAAACAGTTGTGCCGCCAATGTTTTTTTGGTTTTTTTTGAACCTGTATTTTTTTCTTTCAAGAACAACATTTATTCAAACTATAAATCTTTTCTAGCAATGTGAATCTATTATGTCCCTTTTTATTAATGTAACAATTGATTCATTTCTTTCGAAAAAAAAAGAATGAATAAACATTTACTGACCCCAAACTTTTGAAAGGTAGTGTATATATATTAGGGCTGTTAAACGATTAATCGCGATTAATCACATCCAAAATAAACGTTTATGTTTACATACTATATGTGTGTTTACTTTGTATATTTATTTTGTACATATAAATACACACATACATATATATATTAAAACAAAATATTTATAGGTATATATATTTATACTTGTATACAATTTAGAATATAAATAAATATAAATATTTTATATATAAATTGAAAATATTTTTCCTTAATATATACATGCTTTATATATATATATATATATATATATATATAAACATAAACTTTTATTTTGGATGCGATTAATCATTTGACAGCACTAACATATATATCCAAAGAGGACAGTTGTTCTTTCAAAGTTCTTATGGCAGATATTCATAAACACTGACTGAAATGAACTCAACCCATAACAAAGAGCTGAAAACCTAAGTTAGTGAGCCCAAAATTATAACGTTTCAAAGCAGAATGTGTAAAACTTGTGTCCAACCCCTCCCTGTCAATGTGATTCCATTTACAGACACAAAAGAGAGTATTAAAGTTTGTTTGATTGTGTGTGTGTGTGTGTGTGTGTGTGTTTGTGTCTGTTTGTTTTAGAGACTCACGGCTGGTTTCTGTAAGCACAGTTCAATGGACCCCTCCATCATTCTCTTGACAAAGTGCAGAGACTTTTGTGGGTAAGTGGGGAAGAGCAGTGGACTGTCTGCAACAAAATCGAAAACATGTAAGATTTCTCATATATTTTTGGCTAAACAATAAGTTTAAAGGATAGTTCACTCAAAAATGAAAATTCTGTCATTAATTACTCACGCTTGTGTTGTTCCAAACCTGTTGAAGCACAAGAATGCTTCATAGCTTCATTAAATTAAGCTTGAACCACTGATGTCACATGGACTATTTTAATGATATCCTTACTACCTGTCTGGGCCTTGAATATGTCAGTTATGTTGCTGTCTATGCAGGGTCAAGAAAGCTCTTGTATTTCATCAAAATGATCTCAATTTGTGTTCTAAAGATGAATAAAGTCTTATGGGTTTGGAATGACATGAGAGTGAGTAATTAATGACAGAATTTTCATTTTTAAGTGAACTATCTCTTTAACATTAGCAGTCTTGTGGTTTAATAATGGAAGGTGGAGTAATTTTACCTTTCAGGTGAGTGCTCTGCTTTACAAATGTCACCCACTGGTTGCCTTCCATGTTAGGTGGAGATACCAAGTCTTCATCTTCATCCTTCAAGTACTGAAAAAAACAAAAACAGACTAAGTACGCAATGAAATAAGGAAAAGAATTCCCACTAGAATGTGTATGAAGGTCCTCACCTGTCCAACACGCTCAACATTGAAATACTTCCCTTTCCGATCAAACAGCTCCTCATTCTGAAACAGAGGAAAGAAAATGAGTATATGGGCTTACACCAAACATTTGTTTAATGTTAAAATAATGCATTTATTTTTCTCTTACAGCACTGAAATGCTCAGACAGGAAGTCAGCCACAAAAGCCAGATCCTTCTGAGTCATCTGAAACACACATTCATTATGTTTTGTTTTTTGCTTGATTACATTTCCCATCCCTTGCCACTTTTACTCTCTTCATGTCTATTTCTGATTCTGATATCTCACCTTGTTAAGCTCAGGAGGAACGTGATCTTCTGACATTCGAAGCATTGCTGTGAAAAGCAAAAACTGTTAAATCACAATACATAAAGACCATTAGTCTATTACAAAACCTAATTAGACAGCATTTTAAAACATTATAGGTACACTCCTGATACGCAAGCTGATACAAGATGATAACAGCCAACACATTCCATAACGCATTGCAACAAGCTCAGTGGATTAAAAAAATCCATTATGGCTAAAACAAGAATGTTCATTACAAATAAACTTCACATGTAACAACAGAAAACTGTTCAGTATAATAGAATATTAGTTGCAGCAAGACAGCACCTTAGGTTTTGGAACAGAGTTTGAGACTAAATGTATCTTAAAGCTACAGCTCACACAAAAATTGCAGCTTACCAACATACAGCCACCTGAAAAACGCTTTGAAGTTCTTCATACTCTTATCAATAACTCTGGAATCGAGACAATCAGTTGAGAGTTTAATAATGATATATAGAGAACAGACATCTATGATAAAGTGGGTAGAATAAGATTAAACTTACTGTAAAAGTTCACTGGCCTTTAGGGTAAAAGAGCCCACAGCTACGATGGCATCTAAACCATGAAGAAAAATTAATGCATACACATTTCATTCTACTTGTTCAAACACTTCTTTTTAGTTACAGAAAAGGCTTGCACTTATAATTTATAACTAGTAAATAAAAAAAAAGTTATAACTATATAATAATAACTGTAATTATTTTTTTTATTAAAAACTATTATTTTTTTATTTTAAATGTCAGCTGGATAAAATGGATTAAAAAAAAAAAAACTAGGTAAATAAACAGTTAAACATTTTAATGAAAATTAGAAATGTTGCCTTGGCAACTAACTGAATTGAATTGAATGTATTATTATTATTATTATTATTATTATTTATTTATTTATTATTATTTGGTTCTTATGCTCATCAAGGCTGCATTGACTTTATCAAAAATCCATAAAAAACCTGTAATATTGTGAAATATTATTTTAATGTAAAATAACAGTTTTCTATGTGAATATATTTTTAAAATATATTTCCTGTGATGCAAAGCTGAATTTTGTGCATCATTACTCCAGTCTTCAGTGTCACACAATCCTTCAGAAATCATTCTAATATGCTGATTTATTATCAATGTTGAAAACAGTTGTGCTGCTTAATATTTTGTTGGAACCTGTGATAATTTTTCAGGATTCTTTGATCAATAAAACATTAAAAAGAACAGTATTTATTTGTTTAAAATAGATATCTCTTGAAACAATATAAACTCCAATTTAAAAGTTTGTGGTCAGTACATTTTTATTCTTTCTTTTTTTAAAAGAAATTATTACTTTTATTCACCAAGGATGTGTTAAATTGATAAAAATGATAGCACAGACTTATATTATTAGGAAAGATTTCCATTTTAAATAATTGCCTAAAAAATAAAAAATAAAAATAAATAAATAAATAAATAAATAAATAAAATAATATATATATATATATATATATATATATTTATTAAGCAGCACAACCGTTTACAACATTAATAAGACAATAAGTAATAAATCAGCATATTAGAATGATCTCTGAAGGATAACTGAAGACTGTAATGACTGATGAAGATTCAGCTTTTAAAATATATTATTAAAATATATTAAAAATATATATATATTTTAAAATATATTAAAACAGAAAACCATTTTTTAAAACAATAATCATATTTCACAATATTACTGCATTTTTGATCAAGTAAATACAGCCTTGACAAGCATGAATTCTTTAAAAAACATAAAAAATCTTACTAATCCCAAACTTTTGAACGGCACTGTATAAAGAACAAAAAAACTAACCAAAATGACAAAAGCACATAACAACATTACTAAAACTTAAACTAAACAACATACCTTCAATGGCTGCAGGATCCAGGCCGAGAGGTTGAAACTTCTGCTTCCAGAGCGCCATTCCTTTGACCTCGCTCAGATGATACAGCAACGCCTCAGAGCCGCTGTGTGCACAGCAAACAGTTAATGCACATGCCAATCTGTAACAATCTGGTGCTTGTTAAAGCTAGTGAGTGATACACACCTCTGCAAGTGACTGATAACAAGTTTTTGGATGCTGGAATAGGAGGAATCAATGGATTGACCCAACATCTTCAAGCCCTGAGCGGATAAACAAACAAATAATAAATGAAGTTGGTAATAATTGCATGTGGACTATCTTATACAGTCAACATAATCCCAGGTAGATTTACCTTGACTGTAAGTTGATTCATAAGAAGAGCTTGAAGTTCAGGGCTGAAAGAGAAGTTTTCGACTTCAAAATCAGAATATGTAATATACAGCTCTACAAAAGTAACCACTTGTGCCATTAACTGGTTTGGTTATGAAATAACTACAACACATTATTAGGTATGCTAAGCAGTTTTTTTATTTTGACTGTAGATATAAATTTAAGAACATTTGGTGCCCCCTGCTGGCCATTTAGAGTAAACACAAGCATGAGTAGATTTAAGGCTGCAAAAATATGAATCATTTTATATTAAATAATATTTAAAAAATATAAGATACATTTTTGAACATTACAAACAAGTGACACATCTAGATCTATGAATTGTGTACCTGGCATGTCCCCATAACAATAGCTCCAGAAACTCATCTTGAACTTGAGTGCTTGTGTTCTTTTCCTGTAAAACAACACTGTAATTCATCAAGTGAATACATCAAGTGTCTCTTAGATCAACAAACAGAGCCATTTGCGATGGCTTTAATGGATCACAGTCCATTAGTGCACTTATATGTATTGTTTAAGGTAAGGTGTTTGAATGCTCTAATTAATGCCATCCTGTTTGATGTCTTTTATAGGCTTGTTTGTGATTGGCTGCTGTGTGATGACCTCTAACCTGGACAAACTTAGTGAGACGGAGGTCCATCTGTGTTAGAATGTCCTCCCAGGCTTCACACATACAGGTGAGAGAGAGGCGCAGATACTAAACAACAGAGAAAGAGAATGAACGATAAACTGTGTGCCTAAAGACAGGGTTACAGTTTCTATGAGTAAAACACTCACCTGCAGCAGTGTGGAAATGTGGGTAAATTTGCGTGCCATCTTGGTCAACTCAGGCAAACATGAAGACAGCAGTCCAGTGTCCAGCTGGAACACAACCAATCAGTCAATCACTGTTATCAATTATCAACTTCATGCATTTCATTCAATGCAGATACGTCACATGCAACCTGGTAGTATAGGGTTACATGTGACTCAGCCTTTTTGCACTTTGTTTACTTGCAAATCAACCTTCAATAAAACACAATTACATAAACTTATAGTACTGATATAATTACAAATAAGTTGTTTGCTAGAGTTCAGTAGGTTTTTTCAGCATTTGAGGACTGAATAACCACCATCTTGATGTTATTTGAGGGCATGAAAAAAATTATACTATTTATTAATTTAAAAATCTAATATAATCGCAGTCAGGAAAAATATAACTTTGACTTCATAGATATTTTGAATCAATACATTTAAAAATCCTGTCATTAATTACTCATCCTCACGCCATTCCAAACCCGTAAGACCTTCGTTCATCTTCATAACACAAATTAAGATTTTTTTTTTTATGAAATACGGGAGCTTTCTGATTCTGCATAGACAGCAACGCAACTGACACGTTCAAGGCCCAGAAAGGTAAGGACATTGATAAAAACAGTGTTGCAACTGTATTTTATGAAGCTATGAGACTACTTTTTGTGTGCAAAGAAACCAAAAATAACTACTTTATTTAACAATTTCTTCTCTTTCGTGTCATGCTCTGTCATGCATTCATTCATGAGAGTATACATGCGAGCAGGCGTTCTGACTTAGAGAAAGAAATTGTTGATTAAAGTCATTATTTTTAATTGCTTTGTGCACAAAAAGTATTCTCGTAGCTTTATTAAATTAAAGTTGAAACACTGATGGACTATTTAACAATGTCTTTACTACCTTTCTAGGTTTTGAATGTGTCAGTTGCGTTGCTGTCTAGAACCAGAAAGCTCTCTGATTTCATCCACAATATCTTAATTTGTGTTCCGAAGATGAACAAAGGTCTTACGGGTTTGGAACGACATGAGGGTTAATAATTAATGACAGAATTTTCATTGTTGGGTGAACTATCCCTTTAAATTGTTCTTAGAAAAGGTTAGTTTTTTTGACACCGTATGAAACCAACATGGACGCAAAGAGTATATTTCTAACAATGTGGCACGTTTAAAGTACTTTTGAAAACTTTTTTCCATTTTCTTTATCATGGACACTCTTATTTGTCATTGATCCATAAAGCACAGTACTTACAATGACAATGTTGGGATGAAAATAGAGCTGCCCTTTACTACAGATTTTTCTGGTCAATTAGTAGTCATTCATTTTAAGCATCAGTCGACTATTAGTCGCACATTTAATAATAAACCATATAAATCATAATAATGAGCTTTAAATTGTCTACATAGCCTAATAAGCACTCAGGCACACACAAAAAGGGCTTGCCACAGCGCATCGGCAGATATAATTATGAATGTGTGGGAAAAACAGCAAGGAGACTACATTATAGTTTTAATAATTTATTGATAAACTAGTGCTTTCTTTGTTTTCCGCTTAAGAGAGGAGTCGTCATCTCCGCAGTAGTGATGAACCTTTCATACGGATTACATAATCCGAGAATACTTTTTTCTATTTTTATTGGCTCATTTTATGAATAGACATTTCACTCTCTATAGATATATTTTTAATGTCTGTAAGGCAAGTATACACAGAGTTTCTAAATTCTGCGCTCAAGTTTAGAGACTAAGACGGCAGAAAGCGCATCCTGTTTGCTTTAATTATTTTACAAAACCACAATGTTTCATTGTTATTCAAAATGCACACAAATAAACAAAGAGTCTTTACAGATTCAAACGATGTTTTACTTTTATCTGTACGACCAAAAATGACAGAGTATTTTAATAGCATACATTTTATTGCGTTGAGCTGGCATGTAAAGTTGCTACTACATACATCTTTTAGAATGAATGATGAAAAGCCTTATTTGAGGTCCATTAATGACAGGTGAGCATTTGGATGTCCTGCCCAATATTCTGTATTACCACATAGACCAGTCATTAACAATCTGTCCGTCACAGACTGCGTGACTTCGACACTTCCTGTGACACTTCCAAGCCTCTACTCATCGACTAATGATTAGTCGACTATTAGGGATAATAATGTTTATTAGTGTTTTTAGACTTTACCTGTATGTAATTAATCTCAGGGTTGTCTTCTGTGGATCTAATCTCTGTAATAACTGAGAGGGACTTGAGGTCACTAGACAGTCCGAGACTACGGCACGTGCCTGAGATCTGAGAGACACAAAAAAGAAATATTATATTAATTTCTAAACGTTATTTTTATTCCATTTTTATAAATGAAAATTTTATATCTTACACCACTCAGTGTCGCAATCTTATACAGGCCATATGCATACAGCTCCACAAATCCAGACGGTCCTCCCACCACCAGGATATTGAGCCTGCAAATAAACATCGCACATTATCAGTCATAATACAACATCACAAAAGTCTCAAGCTTGACCAAGCAGGTCAACGCATGCAACACTGACCTCACGTCCCCCAAAAGGTTTGTGACTTCATCAGATTTCTCTTCACTGCAAGAGAAATAAAATAACACATAATAATCAATCAAAGCAGACACACAGTTAAACTGACACATGCCACATACAGATGAGCAATCATAAAGAGTATGACAAAGAAAAAGGCAAATAATCAGCATGTTACGCACATAAAATGTCACCTTACCTAAATATCTTTGATGTGGTGCTGTAGCTAAACACAAACATGGCACAAAGAAAAAATGGAAAAGCAATAAAAAATTAGAAAATATAAAAACTAAAAAGTGACCCAAGTACTTCTCATTCAGCCTAGTGGTAGACAAACCAAAGCTCAGAGCCTCACCTTTTAGGTAAACTGGGTAACTTTGGAAGAAAACGACTGGACTCATCTTCAGACTCGTTGAATGAGGACAACGTACTAGAGAAAAAAAATGAATAAATAAAGCAGATTAATGAAATCAAGTAATCAATACAGAAAGAAAACGTATCCTCTCTAAGAAAAAAAAAATTCAGACCTGCTGTCATCTTGCACCTCCATCCAGTGCATGCAGGATGCTGGGTATTCAACAGGGAACAGGTGAAGGATTTCTGCCTTTTCTGCATCACACAGCACCACCTGCTTTGTGTCTCCCACACTGAATGCCAGGACTGCAGATAACAAACATACAACATGACATAGGTGGTTTGGTAGATACCTCAAAATATGGCTGAAATTTAAGATATTAAATATTGCTTTAAAGCAGGGGTTTTATTTGTGAAATCTGCAATGAATCAGCAGCAGCACTTCTCTGACAATGAAACTGGTTCTACAAGACAATCATAAAAGGTTAGCTAAAAATACACAACCCGTCAAAAGTATTTGAACAGTAAGACTTTTACTATTTTTTAAAAGAAGTTTCTTCTGCTTACCAAGCCTGCATTTATTTGATCCAAAATACAGCAAAAACAGTACAATTAAAAAAAAAAACATTCCTGCCTTGCCTTGCTTTGAATATATTTTAAAATCTAATTTATTCCTGATTTCAAAACTGTATTTTTAACATCATTACGCCAGTCACATAATCCTTCAGAAATCATTCTAATATTCTGATTTGCTGCTCAAAAACATGCATTATTCTTTTTAATGGTATAGTGTATAATGTTACAAAAGCTTTTTATTTCAGATAAATGCTGATCTTTGGATCTTTCTATTCATCAAAGAATCCTGAAAAAAAAGTGTTTAACTGTTTTAAATATTGATAACAATAAAAAATGTTTCTTAAACAGCAAAGTGGAACATATACATAAATATTTATGTAAAAAAGTAACAAAAAGAACAATGATAACAAGCACAAGACAACATAGTTGTATGTACATTTATTAGAAAAATAAATAATAAAACTAATATATAATACTAAATGGCAATAAAAAAAGTGTATATTTTGAACACATTTGGTTAATTTGTACCTGGGCATTTTATGAATTAGAAACAATATAAAAAGAGGCTGTAAGACGAAGAAATTACATGAATGCAGCATATTATTTTAGTATCAACAGATATTATTAGTTTTTGTTAATATTTTTAAAATTAGTTTTATTTTTTTATATTTTCCATTTCATCTCATATTTATGGTTTAGGTAACTATAACTCTGATATTTACATTAATAATGATACAAATAAGGCAGTGAAATTTAATTTAAGTTCACCTTTCCCATCAGGTCTCCAGGCCAGTGATGTGATCTCTTTTCCAGTGTTCTCATTGGGCAGTAAACTCCAAACCCGCTGAAAGTTGGCAAGCCGATGCAGGAGAAGCTGTAATGACAGAATACTTAGCATTTACTGAGAGTCTGGTTTAACTGAAGACAGTTTAAACGTGTAATACATCTATAAAACAGCCAACCTCCCCTGCAGTGTTAGCCAGGGCGATCAGATCTCTGTTAGGAGACCAGGCCATGTACAGAATGGGGTTGGGAAGCTGTTTCTCCCCGACCTGACGAAAAGAAGGCATTGCTGAACCCTGCACAAGAAAAGAAGTCTATTAGTAACGTTACAGACATCATCAGTACTGAACATCAGCCTGCTGTCATCTGCTGCTTGACAAGAGTGACAATAGTTATGGTAAACGCAGATGAATCTATAGTAAACTTCAATTTTTCATGCACTAGTCTTTTATGACAAAAAGAAATAGTTAACTAGAGTAACGTTAACTGCTATTCCTCCAATGCTGCACATTAGCCTGATTTTAAGATTTCACGCACTTACTAGATAAACGACGACTGCCGATAAGCTCCGCAAACAAGCTCGTTTTCTAAATCATATACGTATACACAAACTGATTTGAAACATTAATATATTCTTATTTGTACTGTAAACACATTCATGTTCATAAAAAGAGAGTATGGCAGTTCGACCAATGAAACATGATTCTGACCGCCAATAAAATGATGACTACGGAAAAGCAAATGGGTCAAAAGACATTTTAAAAACGCGAAACTTACCTTGCAACCTAGCAAGAAATGTAGCTATTTTTAAAATGTATTTGCCAACTTTTAGCAACTTTTGAAAATTGATTCAAATGACAAAAAGGAAGCATTTTTCCTCCTCAATGGATTGGTCAATTCGGTCATTTTTATAAACATCTAGAGCACATATTTGCACACTTTTCGCATAATTTGACAAAATTACAGATTGGAAATGACTCATTATAATAATATGTTCACAAGTAATATTTTTCTTTTCTACCCATATTACATATTTATAATTAGATCAGGCAAAATGATTGTAAAACAGTATAGAAGTTAAATTAATCCATTTGTTGACACAGCATTGCTGAAACTAGACAGCAGTTCTCCAGTTCCTGACTTAGAGTAAATAGAAATGAGTAGACTAGAAGTGAAATCTTGTTAGCAAAGTTGTTGATTTCGCAAGTGTCTTTGAAGATGAAATAATCACTGATTTACCAGGTTAGTGGCGTCATAGACCCATAATACAAAGTTATAGTTTTGTTTGAATACACTTGTTTAATAGCATCTAGTAATAAACTATATAGAAGAACTTCAGGGATATGTGCTTTGTTGTGAATTATCTCTGTGAAATAGTCTCTGTTTATTTTGCATGTCACTAAGACCCTTCTTAGTGAAGTTGTCTAAGTCTAAGTGGGTGGTTGTTGGCCTTAATAAGCTGCAATATAGACCAGACCTTTGGTTGTCCAGTCTAAGGCGTGGATATACAAGGCTTTACTCAGAACACAAGTAGATTGCAAATTAGAAACCATTTCTAGCATTTTAATATATCCTTTATTTAACTTACATGTATACATACATACATACACTACCAGTCAAAAGTTTTTGAACAGTAAGATTTTTTATGTTTTTTAAAGAAGTCTCTTCTGCTCACCAAGCCTGCATTTATTTGATCTAAAATACAGCAAAACAGTGACATTTTGAAAATAACTGATATTTGAATATATTGTTCCTGTGATTTCAAAGCTTTTAGCATCATTACTCCAGTCACATGATCCTTCAGAAATCATTCTAATATTTTGATTTGTTGCTCAAAAAAAAGCTTTTTATTTCAGATAAATGCTGATCTCTGGATTTTTCTGTTCATCAGAGAATGCTGAAAAAAAAGACACAACTTTTTAAAATATTAATAATAAAAATAATAAATGTTTCTTGAATAGCAAATCAGCATATTAGAATGATTTCTGAAGGATCATGTGACACTGAAGAGTAGTGATGCTGAAAAATGTAGCATTGATCACAGGAATAAATTACATTTTTAAAATATATTCAAATAGAAAGCAGCTGTTTTAAATAGCAAAAATATTTCACAATATTACTGCTTTTGCTGTATTTTAGATCAAATAAATGAAGGCTTGGTGAGCAGAAGAGACTTCTTTAAATCGGTGTACATAAAACAGTTTTAATTATATATATATATATATATATATATATATCAAGTCAGCTTTATTTATATAGTGCTTTTTACAATACAAATTGTGTCAAAGCAACTTTACAGTATCAAATGGGAAAGTAATATATCAATAATTCAAAAGAAACTTTAAACAATTTTAATTTGAGGAAATTAATCAATAGTTCCAAATTAATAAATTGTTTGTCCCCAATTTAGTTTTCCCCAATTTAGTTGTTGTCCCCAACTGAGCAAGCCATAGGCGACAGTGGCAAGGAACCAAAACTCCATCTGTGACACTGATGGAGCAAAAAAAAAAACCTTGGGAGAAACCAGGCTCAGTCGGGGGGTCAGTTCTCCTCTGACCAATAAACAAGTAGTTTATACTCCCATACAGACCTGTAGAGGTGGTCTATATGTACTGACCCACCATCTGGATACAAACTGGATCAAGGAAAACTGCAGTGACCAACTGTTCAGGATTCATACTGGATCTGACCTCGGAATAAGCAGGAGACAGACAATATTAGCATAGATTCCATTTTTCTTGCATCAGGTGTCATGGGAAGTGTTCCCGGTTCCGGTTGACCTAATAAATGCAGCCTAACAATCCTTTAACGGATTTGAATATTAGAAATATTTAAATGTGTTAAGTGTATGCCAGGTTAAAGAGATGGGTCTTTAGTCTAGATTTAAACTGACTGAGTTTGTCTGCCTCCCGAACAGAATTAGGTAGATTATATATATATATATATATTTAGGTTTTAGAATATTTTCCCATTTTTATTTTTTTAAACACAGTATTTCCAAATATTGAGATATTCAGTAGCACATTTGAAAATTAACTGGCAGTTCCAAAATGCATATGGTATTCTGCCAATCTCAGACGTCACAGGAAGAGAATCTTTCTAGTATAACCTTTCACTCACTAGTGTGACTGACTGAGATTGTTAAGTAATGGTTTGAATTAGTCAGTGGTCTGTACGTTTGTGCTGTGACAGTACTTGGAGTGACAGATCTTCTTGTTCCTGTCATTGAGGCTCAACAGTAATCAGTCCATTGATTGTTGAAAAACAGGAATAGCTCTGTGCTGTCGGTGTTTATGAAGTGAACGTGATAAGTGTCCTGAAATAGACTCCTACTGCACCACTCACAACCACATCTGCCGTCCGTCTCAAACACCTTTCTTAAACCAATCTATCTAACTATCTGTCTATCTCATGCAGTTGAGACCTCAGTGATTCAATATGACAGTTAATAACAGCTCCAGAAATATTACCCATGAATAACAACTTAAATTTCCACCTTAGTCATCCAGACGGTGTCACAGATTCAAAGAACATGAAACTGCTTGTCTTGCTATATCATCAAGTATAGAGACCAAGAACCGTTAATAGACTGCCAGTGTAGCCTTTGAGCTTGTATACTTTGTGTCAGGATGTTACAGTTTGTTGTGTCCTCATTCCTATATAAAGTACTCTGTTAATAGCAGCGTGTCTTAATGGGATAACAGTGTATTTAAGGAGTGAGCTATTGATATGAGGTTAAATTAAGAGTCTTGGTGACTGACACACATTGGTTCTGAAAGTGTCATGTCTGCGTCCGTAAATGGATTTGTAACAGTGAATATTACTTAAAATGTAACTTGGTCATTCCTGGGATTCAGTAATATGTGGTGGTCTACTTTGGTATGCCCATCATAAAGAATAAAATGAATTCTTGCTTATTAATATTTTTTTTAGCATAACACATTGTCTTATATCTATCTTAAACCAAGCATTTTGTCATGTCCCTGAGGCACTGAGTTTGTACATAGAAAATTATTAACAAAATGTGCATAGTGTCTGTGAGTTTTGGCAATAATGTAAGCATTTATTTGTGTTCCTTTCTTGTGAAGAATATAAAAAAAAACTGCTAAATATTTGATAAAAAACAGACTTTAATGTTATGTCTCTCAGTATAAACTCAACCCCATTACACTAACCATCCTGCAGCCATAATAATTTTGTTGCAGGTTAGTAGTATCATACTTTTTATTCATATTTTCGAGGCATATTATAGTCAGGGTGGGGGTACTGTCAAGCTTAACATCTCAAACCTGTCACATAAAATTAAGATGAAACATTTTTATTTTAATCCATAAGTATATACAGTACAATGTTGTTTTATTGCTATGTAGGGTCTATACTCTCCCAACTACATGAGGAGCAGTGTCCCTTTTGAGTGAAAACTTAATTTATTATTGAGTTATTTACTTAATTTTTAATCATTATTTTAAATGAAAAAAAAAAAAATAATAAAAAAAATAAAAATAAAAATAATATAAAATAGTCATGGTTTAAGCAAATACATACTTAGCAAAATCATGACAATTCATATTTTTTGTTATAAATAGTTTTTTTTTGATGTAATATGTCCTCTTAAACTTTAAAAAGCATCCTACATCAGAAATTGCACAGACATTTGCAGCAGAAAGACAGTGTTGGGCATGCAGATATGCTGACCCAGAAATAAAGGGTCAATATGAGAGAAAAATTCAAATTCAAATTCAAATCGAAGGCAATGTATGCCTTCAAATGTCTTACAGACCTAAACCCTGTCACTACTTGTCACATTAATATTTTAGGGAAAATATAGGGAAGACAATTAAGAATGAAAGCATTTCTTGCTGATCACTATCTGACATGTTAAGGACTAAAATAACAAAATTGAGGTTCTTTTTTTTTTTTTTTTTTTTTTTTTTTTTTTTTTTTTTACAAAAATAGAGACCATACACACTCACAATTTGTATATATATTTTTAGCTTCAGCCCTATAAAAATGATAAATGTTACATTTGTTATCAGGGACACATGAGCAGTAGGTAGATGTTTGATTTATAACAAGTTCTGTGTAAAATCCTTTTTAAACCAATCCCATTTTGTCCATTACAGGGTTGAGAAAAAAAGGTGTCTTCATCTGGAGAAAAAAAAAAAAAAACCTGGACATAATAAAAGGTTGTTGATGCCTGAGGTGGGAAAATCAGATTTTTTTTTTTAGGTTTGACATGTGCCTGGTGTATTTAGAAAATGAATCATATGTGACGCTGGACCAAAAAAAAAAACAGTCATAAAGGTAACTTTTTTAAACTGAGATTTATACATCATCTGAAAGCTGAATAAATAAACTTTCCACTGATGTTAGGATAGGACAATATTTGGCCAAGATACAACTATTTATATTGAAAATCAGAAATCTGAGATGCAAAAAAAAATCTAAATATTGAAAAAATCATCTTTAAAGTTGTCCATATTAAGTTCTTAGCAATGCATATTACTAATCAATAATTAAGTTTAAATATATTTACGATAAGAAATTTACAAAATATCTTCATGAGACATGAGTTTTACTTAATATCCTAATGAGTTTTGGCACAAAAGAAAAATTTTGACCCATATAATGTATTTTTGGCTATTGCTACAAATATACCTATGCGACTTAAGACTGGTTTTGTACATATGTAGTTTTAAAAATGTATATTCCAAGCTGAAATGTTACCAAATCCCACTAATGACCCAACAGTACTTTACATAAAATTTGTGCATGAAAAAATTTACTAGGTAATTTGAATCTACTTTTGGGTTCTAACATGACTGAATTAACTGCAAAATAAAATAAATAATAAGTCAGTTGCACTGTAAGTGCTTATCAGGTGCCCTTTAGGTTCGTATAATTGTCAGACAGTACTTTAGTGGCTTGTTTTGAACCAAACGGTCAAGTGTGTGTCTGCGAAATGCATTTACATGCCTTTGTGGATATGAAAATGATGTATGTGTCTTTGATGTGGTGTGGGCACATGGATGCTACACACCCCAGATCGCTCTCTCTCTCTCACTCACCGTGTCTCTCTCTCTCTTGCTGTGTAACCTGAGCTAGGGGCCAAATTTAGCGGTGCTCAGTAAGCGGTCAGGGCCCGAGACAGATGGGACAGCAGGCCACTCTGCAGCCACAGTAACCGGCTCACCTCAGAGCACTCGGCAAAACAAGACAAAAGAAAAACAGGACAGAGACCCACGACTCCCTGAGGAAAGGAACACATCTTTTTTTCATTTTCAGGCAACTTCGGAAAAACTGGAACCTTCTGACAGGAACGGATATTTGCGAAAACTGACTTAAGGTAAACGGCTGTTTCTTCTTGTTGTTGTTTATACAATATCATTGACTTTTCGTTTCATGTGAAAGAAGAAAATCCCAATTTGTTTAGTTTGATTCTGCTTATACTAAATTTTAAAACATAAATAAACTGATATAATTAGATTCATTTGCTTTCAGTTTTACATTCACTAGACTTTCATTCAATTTCATCCAGGATCAAATATTTAACCACTTTTAGAATTTATTCCAATAAAGTGTAACTCAACCGTTTGTGTCAGAGATGGAAAACCAAACATGTCAGTCTGTCAGTCTTGGCTTTCACAATTGTTTGGCATGCCACGTCCATATTCCGCTATCTATAATTCATCCATACAGAATAAAGATGCCATAATTTCCACATGAATAATGTAGCAGCAGCGTGTGTGCGCTTCTGTGTAAAAAAAGGACTCTTGGTGGGGAGGTGGTTGCTGCTGTGAAATGCAGCCCTTGAGGATTAAAAATAACAACAGCTGGCCTTCAGGACGCCATGACGGGAGAAAGTCACACTGTCACGTCCCTTCAAATACACACATGCCCGCACACCTTTACATTCAACACCTGGTCACTTTACATAAACACTGTTGACTATAACAAAACCTGGAGACAAGATTATTGTACAGAACTGTATGGCATCCATTAATAGGCCATGAATAATAAATATACATGTGCAAGTTAACATTCACAGTGGAAATGTAGTCATAAAGTTAGCAGGGACACATTAATGTGTCTCAGACATGTGTCTCACAAACACACACCAGTCAGTTCGCAGTTCTGCACGTATTCAGAGCTGAGGTGTGTTTTCTCAGAGACCTGATCTGTTGGTTGAAGGTTTTGCTATGCTCCAGACACTGTCTCATATTAATGTTTCACCAGTGTGCGGTATGTCAGACCAAACACTTTCCCTGAATTATGGCGAAGGATCCTCTCCGCAGGTTGTTGAGGATACCATCATTCACTGTCATATTCAAATGGGCTTTGCGCAAAAGCCAAATTCACAAATAGGGTCATGCAGTCATTAGGGTCATTTGTAAATTAAAACAACAACTAAGTCAAGTCACCTTTATTTATATAGCGCTTTTTACGATACAGATTGTGTCAACTCAGCTTTACAGTACTTAACAGGAAAATAGTGTGTTGATAAAAGCACAATAGCAAACTCTTGATTTTCAGTTAAAGTCAGTTCATCATTGATTCAGTGATGTCATAGTCCAGCTCAGTTTAGTCAACAATGTTGTTATAAAACATTAATTTCCATTTATTATTCAACTGCTTGTGGCTCCCTCTTTATAAGTTTATTGTTGTGATATCCAGCAATACTTTGTGCAAATTTGGGAGGTTTGATGAAATATTCATTTATTTAAGACTCACTTTAGACCTATAAGCAAGCATTGTATTATTTGGGCACAGTAAATATTGTCTGAATCTGTTTTTATTTATAAACCATAACATTATGGAACCTTAAAAACCTTCCTGAAACCTACACAACCTACTATTATACACAAAATACTGCTATTTATTTATATACAATGTTTTATTTATATGTTCACATAAAATATAACTATTTTAGTCAAATACACTGCCAGTCAAAAGATTTTTCAAGTTTTTTAAAGAAGTCGCTTTTGCTCACCAAGCCTGCATTTATTTGATCCAAAGTACAGCAAAAACAGTAAAATGCTAAAATACTTTTACTATTTAAAATAGCTGGTTTCTATCTGAATATATTTTAAAATTTAATTTATTCCTGTGATCAAAGCCTACCTTTTAGCATCATTACTCCAGTTTTCAGTGTCACATGATCCTTCAGAAATCATTCTAATATGCTGATTTGCTGTTCAATAAGCATTTTTTATTATTATTATCAATATTTAAAACAGTTGAGTAATTTTTTTGTAGGATTCTTTGATGAACGTTCTATCCATCAAAGAAACCTGAAAAAAATCTACTCAGCTGTTTTCAACAACATAATAATAATAATAATAATAAATGTTTTTTAAGTAGCAACTCAGAATATTAGAATGATTTCTGAACGATCATGTGACTATAGTAATGATGCTAAATTGAGTTTTGAAATCACAGGAGTAAATTACATTTTAAAATATATATTCCAATAGAAAACTGATATTTTAAATAGCAAAAATATTTCAAAATTGTATTGTTTTGCTGTACTTTGGATCAAATAAATGCAGGCTTGGTGAGCAGAAGAGACTTACAATACTGCATTCATTTGATCAAATGTACAGCAAAAATAGTAATATTGCCAAATATTATTGCATTTGGAATAACAGCTTTCTATTTTTAAAATGAAATTAATTTCTGCGATAGCAAAGCTGAATTTTCAGCATGCATTACTCCAGTGCTGGGTGAATGCACTGGAAAAATAGATACAGATTGACGCTGGGACAGTAAAGTGTAGATGATGGACAAGGGAATAAAAGAGATCAAGTCAGCATGAGTGCTAAATGGCACTCATGCCTTGTTGGGCCTCATGACGAGCCTTTGTTAATGCCGGACAGCTGTGCCAAAGTATGCCAGCCTGAGTCATCATACGACAACTGCCTATGATCAGACTCTAGCGTGAGTGTGTTTACACTAATTTAAGTGCATGAATGTGGCATATGTTGCAGAAATTGTCTTTAGAAATATGGAAATAAGATCATCTGCAATTATTTCTCACCCTTCTCTTTGGTGATTTGTGTATTGCAGGATGCAGGACGGGAGCTGGAATGACACACTCCCCCTCTCTTTGCTAATGAAAGAGGCGTGTCCTCCAGGGGGCGTGTCCTTGGAGGGGGATGGGGGCATGCTTTCGGTCCCTCCTCTTGATGGCGAGGTTTACTTGGACTCAATGGCTGAGCTAGAAAGTGGCGACGGGGACTTTCCAGAACTTTCTGCTTTCCTGAGCCAGGACGAGATCAGCCTCAGTCTGGACCTGGCTCGAGAGGCCATGAGTGACGCAGGTGACCCAAATGACCAAGACGAACCCCCCGTTCCCACAGAGCACCTGCCTCTTTACTCAGAAACCAAAGACCCCGCTCTCCCAGATCCATCATCTCAGTCAGTTGACGCCACATCAGGTAAAGTCACGTCCAATCAGAGTATGCCTCTCAGCAGGCCTGCTCCTGAAACGCCCGAAAAGTTCGTCTGCCAAAAATCCATCGCACCTGTATATAAGCAGGATCGTCCCCGGCTGGTCCACGGAGGTCTGGAGCTCAACGAACGAGCTGCTTCAGCTACCGAGTTCTGCAGTCGAGCTGCTACCTTCATTGAGGAGCTCTCGTCCATCTTCAAAGGCTCCACACGTGTGGATCAGCAAGTTGATGAAGACTCCTCTTCACCCGACAGCGGCTACTTGTCTCCAAGGAGTCACCGGCTGGCCATGCAGCAGGCTCAGACACCTTCATCCTCTTCGTCTTCCTCTGAGCCCCAGCAGGAAGGTGCGCACAAGGGCCGGCCTGATGTTGGGTCAGATGAGCATCAGGGCCGAGGGGTTAGTCTAGATGGACCCATGACTCCTCCACGCTTCACACAGAAACTGAAGAGCCAGGAGGTAGCAGAAGGAAGCCCTATTCGCCTTGAATGCCGAGTGACCGGAAACCCTCTTCCACTAGTCAGGTAGGAAAACCTGGTTTATGCTACTCAGGTTTTGCCAGTAGCCCTTAGCTTTGGGTTGTGTTGTTGTCTTAAATGTACCTGATAGATTCCATGAAAGAGGATGTTGTGGAATATCAGTATTGAGGTTTAGGTGTGGCTTAGCTCTGGAAGTGTTTTTTCATAGGGATTAAAAAAAAAAGGTTTGTCATTAAAGGATTACTCCACTTCCAAAATAAAAATATCCTGATAATTTACTCACCCCCATGTCATCTGAGATGTTCATGTCTTTCTTCATTCGGGAAGAAATTATCTTTTTCTGAAGCAAACATTCCAGGATTTTTCTCCATATAGTGGACTTCAATGGTGCTCAACGGACTGAAGGTGAAAAATGCAGTTTCAAAGGACTCTAAATGATCCATTGTCTGAAAAAGAATTACAAACTTTTTAACCCTAAATGCTCGTCTTGTCTAGCTCTGCGATGCGCATGCATACTCTGTGCAATCCAGTTTAAGACACTTAGGGTATGTCGAAAAACTCCTAGATAATTTTCTCATCGCTGCAGAAGTACCGTCCCAGTGTTTACAAAGTAAACGAGCAAAGAAGGTCAAAAGCCTATTACAAACGAGGTAAAACAGTGATGTGGACAATTTTGAAGTTGGAGAAGAATGAGATTAAGAGCTTTTCACCTTACCCTAAGTGTTCTGAACCAGACGTGCACAGAATACACAAGATGAGCATTTGAGGTTAAAAATATATACTTTTTTTTTAATAACTGATTGTTTTGCTAAATAAGACCCTTATTAATTGGTTGGGATTGTGTAGTGACCTTTGAAGCTGCATTGAAACTGCATTTTTAACCTTTAATCCGTTGAGCACCACTGAAGTACTTTACTATACTCCACCATGTGAAGAATTTTTTTTTTTTTAATTTTATTTCTTTTAATTTACTTTATTCCAGGAGTAATCCTTTAATTACTCACCTTCATGTCCTTCCAAACCTGTAAAACCTTTGTCCATCTTCAAAACACAAATTAAGATATTTTTGATGAAACTGATAAAATAATGTAATCCATCCACGTTATAACTATGTTATTAAGGTATGAGAATACTTTTTGTGCGCAAAGAAAACCAAAATAACGACTTTATTAAACAATTTCTTCTCTTTTCCATGTTAGACTTCGATGTGCTTTCACAAGAGTATCACAACGTACAACTCAGATGCACTGTGCCTTGTTTGTTTTCTTTGTGTACAAAAAGTATTCTCGTAGCTTCATAAAATTAAACTTGTACCACAGATGACACATGGACTATTTCAGCAATGTCCTTAGTGCCTTTCTGGGCCTTAAATGTATTAGTTGTATTGCTGTCTATGCAGGATTTGAATGCTCTTGGATTTCATCAAAAATATCTTAATTTGTGTTCAGAAGATAAATAAAGGTCTTACAGGTTTGGAACGACATGAGGGTGAATAATTAATGAAAGAATTTCCATTTTTGTGTGAACTATCCCCTTAAAGCCGTAAACCAAATCAAGGTGAATTACAACATTAAAGCAAAGTATTTGAAAGTCTGAGTGAAAAATGACTGATTTTGCTGTATCTACCAGAACATGTCATTGACAGCAATCAGTGGACTATATTTGTGGAGGAGGGTGTAGGGGGCGATTTCGGATACAGCCTATATCATTTGCAGTGATTCATATGAGTGGGTGGGCACTAAAGTGTTCTTGTGGTGCAGTTTGTTTGCTTTAATTGTTGCAGTATTGTAATAATTGTGGTCATTTGCTGTATGCAAGTTGAACTTTTCTTCAAGTAACTTTAACCACAAAACCAGTCATAAGGGTCAATTTTTCGAAATTGAGATTCATACATCATCTGAAAACTGAATAAATAAGCTTTCCATTGATGTATGTTTGTTAGGATAGGACAATATTTGGCTGAGATACAACTATTTGAAAATCAGGTGCAAAAAAATTTAAATATTGTGAAAATTGCTTTTAAAGTTATCCAAATGAAGTTCTTAGCAATGCATATTACTAATCAAAAATTAAGTTTTGATATATTTACGGTAGAAAATTAACAAAATAACTTGATGGAACTTGATCTTTACTTAATATCCTAATGATTTTTGGCTTAAAAGAAAAAGCGATAACTTGATCCATACAATGTATTTGTGGCTATTGCTACAAATATACCCTTAAGACTGGTTTTGTGGTCCAGGGTCACATATCAGGACAACTTTAGGAACTTTTGGTGAACTTCTTGCCCTTGGTTTATTCATCCAGCCCATCTAATGGAGAAACTGTCTGTTCCTGTCATAAATCGATTGCCATTAGAACAAACTGCGTTGTTTACTGTGTGAATGAGATCTTATAGTGAACCAGTTGTGAGGCCACTTTTGCTTGATGATTCAGGAAATTGATATTTTTTTCTTGCCAGCACTGGAAAGTTAACAAACAAACAGATGCTATTTTTAGTGATGCCATTGCAGTCTTGCTGGTGCAATGCCAAACTCAGTTCTCAGTACTGTGTAACCTTTGAATGATTTTTGCAAATGTTCCAGAGGAACACAAACACAAGGGAGTGTGTGAATTATTCAATGACTTTCATGAGAGTTGACTTTTGACTAGAACTTCTGTCAGTAATTTTTTAAGGTTCTTGTGCAATGCAAATCTAAACATGACAGTCACAATGCTTATATTTTGTAGATTTACCATCCAATACATATAAGACTTCCTTTGGAGGGTCTAAGAGTTAAACAGTGGGATCAGAGCCCTTCCAAAACCCCCTATAATTCAGACACTGAACATAACCTTATCAATGGCTCTGCTTTCTATAAATAAAGCTCACTAGGCAACTTACCATTTGTTGATAGTCTAAACAACTCAAATATCATACTAGATAATGACCACCAAATTTTCTAATGGTTGCACTGAGCAGAGATCAGGGTGATCATCTGAGAGAGCTGTGTGTTATGTGTGTACAGGTGTTTCAGAGATATTCCTGATGGTGAACTGCTATTTGAGAGGGATGTTCCACATTGTGTGTGGGCATAGTGGTGGAAAACAGAATGTCTGTGTGGTCCCATTACCCACCTTAAAAATCATGTTGGTACAGCTGCCATTGAGTGTTTACTTGCATTTAGTAGACATTTTCGTTCCAGTAACTGCTGGTGTCCTGGAACTCAGTGTGTTTTGCAAAGAAGTGATAAGGTCTGTGAATTCTTCGGCTCTTTTGTTAATCTGCTAGCCGTATCCCTCTCATTAAAATTAAAAGTGCAACTGAACACCGTCCCTTAGTGGTTTTAAAAGGTCACTCTCATTAAAGCTGATCTCTCCATTCTGTTGATAACACTGAGGAAATATTCTTAGAACAACCAGTCAGATGGTTTCATTAATGCAATGCCTATTGTGGTTGTTTCTACTCGCATGTAAGTCTGTTGTTGTTGTTTCCACTGTCTGCAATCCCAGTGAATATTCAGCAATGGAAATAAACAGAAACTGACACAAGCCTTGTGGAGTGAGCAGATTTTTAAATAGAATCTCAGTATTAAAAAACACCTAAAATCTGAGATCTGAAGTTATAAAAAAAAGTGGGATGGAATAGAAACACTTGATGCAAGTGTAAATGTGTAAATATAGTAGTTATAATGAGGATTATGTGTGCTCATCTAACAGGGGATGTTCTCAGAATGTTGGCTAATGTTCAAGATTCAAAGCAAGGTTCTCTCAAAGTTACAAACAAACATTCTTCCTGTACCATTAACAGAATGATCATTCAATGTTATCTGGCTTTTAATAATGTTCACAAAAGGTTAGAACAAAAATTGATGAATTTATACATTCATGGACCTTTTATTCTAATGCATTTTACTTGGACATTCATCAATTTTTTTTATATTTTACTACTTGTTTTAGAATGTTGCGAAAATGGAATGTTAACATTTGTATAATCAAACAACAACAAGTTTTTAAAAAATATTCTAAAGCTAGATGTTTTGAATGTTAAGAGAACATTCAGAAATGTTAGCAAAATGTTTTTAGGACATTTTTGTTAGTTGGCTATTTATATAAGTTTGCATGGAATAAACAGTGTATTTATAGAGATCAGGTATTTTTAATAGTTGCATTCGCTGCACTATTAATTGTAACTGCAACAGACATCATTTTCATTGTGTTTTCGTACTGAAAACTTGAAGTATTACCCTTTAACTGTCACACCTTTTTTTAACATAGACGTGAAAATGCACTATCCAAACTTTTTGTAATATGATTTTAATGTACATTTTCCATTTGGTAATGCAATGTCTGATTTAAAAATGTTTTTCAAAGGATGAATTTTAAGATTTTAAGTTTTCTACTGATACGTAATTTCTTATGATTTCTAATTTGATAGGGAAAAAGGCAACAAAGAAAGTCTTATTGTGAAAACTCTTGCTGTGATGTAGATTTTTTGAGGTGCACTCTTGTCATAAATTAATTTATTACTTTTAATACATAATTTGTAACACAAAACAGTGGTCAAATATATATTTAGGAGTCTTAGACCTTTCCAACGATATATAGTTTGTCATGATTAGATTAGGATTTATTTGTAATATGGTGAATTAACTTAGGTGTCCCGCTGACGGGACAGTGACAGTTAAAGGGTTAACTTTATCATAAAATCTATGTTACATGAGGAGGGGCATTTACATCCAAATAGTAATTAAACTACTGTGACCAACTGCTTGGTTTTGTGGTCCAGGGTCACAAATGGGTTTAGGGTGAATATTCACCATGTGCTTACACAGGCAAAGTAAATGCTGAAATCTGTTAACACTACGCAAACTAAGCAAATTTGAATCACAGGTATTCATTATTTTTATTTATTTATTTTTTCTCCATTCTTGCTATATCACTTAGGTATAATTTCACTTGCAGGAATTCTTAGAAGTTAGAAGATATAGATAATATTATCTAAGGGAATTGGTCCAGGTGTATTTTGAAGTATATGATGCTTTAAGTCAACCTATATCTAGGAGAGGCAAGAAATCCGAAGTCTGTCAGTGGATCTACTGCATATTATCACCTAATTGTGCAAACAAACAATACAAAATGCCACTGTGATAAACAAAGGTTTTATTCACCCAAAAACATCCCATGACTGTGAGCCTGAAATTATGACAAGCTCTGAGAATAACACTTGAAGACAATACAGATTGTGTATAAGCAGCTTTACATTGTTAAACAGGAAAACTGTTACTATTATAGTAAGTACATGTAATTTACAGCAAAGGCACTGTTTATTTATTTACTTAGTTAATCATTCATTTAATCATTCATTGAGTTTGTTATTTTTTTCAATAGTTTAAATGGTTAGTCATAGATGACCAGTCCACACATCTGTTTTCGATAATTAACTGTGTTTTATCATCATCAAGGCTTTGGACATATAAACTCACCTAATAGTTTAACTATTTTTATTTTATTTTAGTCATCCTCGTGTCGTTCCAAATCTGTATTAGCCTACTTTATTTTGTCTGTGAAACACAAAAGGACGAGTAAACTGAATTTTCTTTTTGAATGATGTATCAATGAACTTATGTATGTATGTCAATTATTTATCAAAGAAATTAAGTTTGTCAACAAACATGAAAAAATACAAGAAAGTAGCATATGACATTGCAAACACATGACTAATCACATCTTCAGCTGAATCACTGAGACTCACGGTAAAAAATATTTGTTGAAACTTCAAAAACAATATTCAGTTTCAGATTTGTACTTGTTACACAATAGCACAATACACACACAAATTAAGAAATACCTGCCACATAAACAACAAGTGTAAAACGTGATATGTTAATGTTAATTTAATAAGATTATGCGTTGATGACGTGGTGTGAAACTAGTTTTAGTTTTGCTGTTACAGTAGTCAACAGTTTTAATCCAGCTCTAGCCTGAATAATCCAGTTTGTACCAGCATGGAAAGTTAGTCAGTTTAGCCTGCGCTTAGGTTGTTATTATAGAAATAATGTAGATTAACAGAGGGGAAAAAGTAATCCAGTATAAAAGCAGGGTCAAATATTCAAGTTAAAAATTTTGATGTTTATAGCCTGGCTTCAGATGTTTAATGTTCTGTTAGTTTGAGCGCATAAACACAGAGCTCTGTGGTCTGATCTGTACAACACACTGTGTTTTCCACCCCAGCAACAGGAGGTTAGACGTTGAGCTGAAGGGGGGCAACAGTAAACGGGGATTTCTTCCCACGTGGGGTTGCATAATGAAAGGGGACGGAGACGCACTTGGACTCCACGGACGTGGTGGTTGCACACTGGAAATGCAAAGCCCCATCCGTCTCCCTCTGCCACTGCAACCGGGCCTCATCCTGTCAATATAAATAGGCCTCCGGCCGGCATGAAGGAGCCATGCTCTGGAATGCTATCCATGCCATGACTTGACACTTTCCATATGGCTTTACTTTCTCCACCTTTCTACACCTTCTTAGGGAATATGTAGGTGTTGGAAAGAGAGCACAGAGAATAGCTCCACATGGAAATATAGCATGTGACCTGCCTTTCATCTAAGATTGACTGATGGTGTGATTTTCGGCCTCTAGGTGGGAGTGTTGCATCTCAGGTTCGAGTCAGATTGGGCAACACCAGATATAGTTTATTAACTTGCACCTCATAGCAGACACTACAGAGACTGTTGGTATAAATACTATAGTGATTACATACAGGTGTTACATTACCCAGGGTTATATTTATTAGAGATGTTTTTCGTAGTTTGCATGGACAGGCCAGAGGTAGAGCGCAGCTTGAGGTTTCTGGAAACATGAGGGAGATTTAAAGAGACAGTTGACCTAAAAAAGAAAATTCTGCTATTAATAAATCACCCTCAAGTTGTTCCAAACCTGTAAGACCTTTGTTCATCTTCAGAACACAAATTAGGATATTTTTTGATTAAAATGCCGGCATTACATGCATGTGTTTTGGTGCTCTCGAAGATTGACATGGAAGAGAAGAAATTGTTGAATGAAGTCGTTATTTTTGTAGCTTCATGGAATTACAGTTGAACCACTGATGTCACATGGACTATTTTAACAATGTCCTTACTACCTTTCTGGGCCTTGATGTGGTAGTTGCATTTCTGTCTATGCAGGGTCAAAAGCCCTCAGATTTCATCAAAACAATCATAATTTGTGTTCTGAAGATGGATGAATTTTCATTTTTGGGTGAACTGTCACTTTAATTTTCCCTGTGGAAAATAATAAAGCAATGTTCACACTAAATACAGTAAGTGTAAAGATGAAGATACAGTTATATTTATAAAGAAGATAACTAATATTTTAGTTTTCAAAAAAGAGGACGACGTTGGGGTCCTAGTTTTGCAATGAAATTATGTCACTACCATACCAAACCTACATATTTTACAGTCACCGTTATGCAGTTTGATCATAAACACAGCTAAAAAGCTTTTTGTCACAGATAGAATGCAAAATGTTTCAATACAAGCATTTCAGTCAAATGGAATTTCTGCAATATTTCAAACTTTTAACTCACGGCAGAAATCAACCCGCCACAACAGTTTAAAATCAGCCCAATTCCGTGGGAAAAAGCTGCATCCAAAGAGATTTAAATACTTTGAATATCGATAGCGACTCCGTGATGCATGAAGATTATATTCAATATTAGAATGTTTGTGAATGAAACGCTTATAAACAAAACGTTATTGTCTGTTGGTGTGGACAGTAATATCTTTATCATTATAGCTATAGTTATTATTCTTGATGTGAAAACTGAATCTTACTAAGTTTATTAATTATTTTTGTCTTGTTTTCCAGTAAACATCTTTTAAACTAATATTAGTTAGCTAAACTGAATAAGATTATTATTATTATTTTTTTTTAAATGCAGTTTGAATACATTTGATCTTATTTTAGGCTAGTACTGGATATCATTACTGGGCAACAAAATGAGAATACATAAGAAAATGATTTTGTTGTCCTTGAGGAGTTAAAGGGGACTCTGATCATAGAAATAGACCTGACAAAAACACTATCCTAACTTACAATGCCGTTTCTTTACACATATTGTGTAAAAATGGAAATTGTGACAGAGTAAACACTGCAAGAAATGCTTTTCTTACTTAGATTTTTTGTCTTGTTTCCAGCCAATATATCTACAATTTCTTAAAGCAACAAGGATTTTCTAGACAAGCAAAAAATATTGTCTTGTTTTCAGAAAAAAGAAGTCAGTTAAGTCATGATTTGCTTAAAACAAACAAAATAAACAGCCAGTTGGGTAAGCAAAATAGTCTTATGTCAAGCAGAAAACTAGATTATTTTGCTTACCCCATTGGCAGATTATTTTGCCTGTTTCAAGCAAAACCCCTTTTTCTGAAAACAAGACAATAATTTTTACTTGTCTAGAATCCTTCTTGATTTAAGAATTTGTAGATATTTTGCCTGGAAACAAGACAAAACATCTAAGTAAGAACAGCATTTTTTTTTTTTTCAGTGAATAAAGTGTCTAGTTTCCAGTGACAGTGACAAGACAGTGGTTTATTATAGACACTCAATTTCAGTGTATCTATTGCGGCTAATGTCTGAATTGTATACATGCATATTCTTGCCCGTCTTTTGATTTGCAGCTTGAAGGGCAAATGGCAATGAATCGCACTGAGTGGATATTCAATCTATACGTGAGCACAGAACACACTGTATTAATGTATTATATTTCTTTAATAATTACTATCGTGTCTTCTGGTTGACATAGGCATCAAATTTTATGTGCATAATTCATTTATTTTTGCAGCTCCCTATCATTTTCACACAGTCATGGGTGTGAAGACTTTCTCACGCACGCTTTTGAAATCAAATCGTGTGTGACAAAACAGCGCCCGTTTTCTTTTGCGTCTACTGAACCTGTACATGACATCACCAGCGAGTGTCAAGCTCCAGTCTGGATATATCAGAGTTGACTGACAACATATTGCATCAGTGAGCTAATGCATCGTCCTTTAATTGTTGTGCATAAAAAAAATAATCTTTTACTGTGAAACATAATGACTGACTGACTGATTCAAAAAGTAAGGATAACTAATGTACAGTACAATATAGACATAGGAAAGTGTCCTTCAGAATACACTTGATTTTTAAATTTTAAAGGGACAGTTCACCCCAAAATAAAAATTATTGTATTAATTACTCACCCGCATGTCGTTACAAACCCGTTCCGACATTTGTTCATCTTCTGAAAACAAATTAAGATATTTTTGATGAAATCCGAGAGCTTTCTGACCCTGCATAGACAGCAATGCAACTGACACGTTCAAGGTCCAGAAAGGTAGTAAGGACATCAATAAAATAGTCCATGTGACATCAGTGGTTCAACCTTAATTTCATGAAGCTATGACAGTACTTTTTGTGCACAAAGAATATGGCGCAATTTTTACAGTTTTAAAGATTTCCTCACTATCTTTATGGGCCTTGAACGTGTCAGTTGCATTGCTGTCTATGCAGGGATAGAAAGCTCTCAGATTTCATAAAAAATATCTTTGTGTTCCAAAGACAAACAAATGTCTTACGGGTTTGGAATGACATGAGGGTGAGTAATTAATGACAGAATTTCCATTTTGGGGTGAACTATCCCTTAAGGGTTATGCAATCAGCCTTCACAGGAAGTTAGTATGGCCGACTGCTTGCTTTTTAGTGATCCGTCCTGACCAGGATAGTGACCGGGTGACATCATCTCTGGTAGAGAGGAGTGTATCTTCTTTGTTCACATTCTTTCATTTAAACCGTGAGCCCCAATCATTTGCAGGTGTGGGGAGGCAAGGTGTTAGATAAACATTGGCTTTGGCTGAGAGGTAAATAGTGCCCAGGCTTATAGAGGTGCCTCTATAGATTTATGCATCTGAGGAATGAAGCCCAGAGAGTTTGCAGAGTAAAGCATATGCGTTTGTTTACGTGTGTGTGCAGGTGAGAATACACACATGAAGCCTTTATCTTTGCACATAGACTTTTAGGTGATTCTTTTGTTTGTTGTGTTTATGTGTGTTGTGTGTGTGAATTTCACATCTGTTCCTCAGTATTGTCTTTAGGGCAGTACAGTCATTTGAGATGTGACACAACCACTTTGGTATTTATCATCTTATTAAGACTTATTCCTTCTTCATTTTTCATGTACCCATTTTATATTAGTCTGGTTGATCAGTAAGATTACTCTTCTTGAGTGGATATATAAGCTGTGTAAATATGATACCACTTTTTTTCTAGATATCCTAGTGGTGGAAAAGTTTAAATTCATACAACCTGGCCAATTCAGTAAATTATAGAGATCTCTGGAGACGCTATACGCTCAATAAAATAACAGATTATTTACCTGAAACTATTATTGTTTTGAAAACAGTAGTAGTTTTTCAAATCCATATGAAACCAACAATGCACACTGCAAAAAAAGTCTTATCTTAATTATTTTTGTCTTGTTTCTAGTCAAAATATATCTAGAAATTATTAAATTAAGTATTAAAATTAAAATTAGTATTTACTAGATAAGCAAAATGATGTAAGATATTTAGTCTTGTTTAGCCCTTTAACTGTCACTTCCGTTTTTGAACATAGACATAAAAATGTATTAAAGCTTCATTTTTTTAAATATATTTCATGAACAAAAACATTTTGTGATATGATTTTGATGTACTTTTTCCATCATAGTGCAAAGTTTGATTTTAAAATGGTTTTCAAAATTCGATGATTCGATAATTTCTTATGATTTCTAAAGCATGATAGGGAAAAAGGCAACGAAGAAAGTCTTTTTGTGACAAAGGTCAGATCTCCTGTTATGAAGTAGATTTTTAAGGGTGCACTCTTTTCATAAATGAATCTATTAGTTTTCCTACAAAATATGTAACACAAAAAAATGGTAAAATATCTATTTAGGAGTCTTAGGCCTTTCCAATGATATATAGTTTGCCATGATTAAATTAGGATTTATTTGTAAAATGGTCAAGCAAACAGGTGGGACAGTGACAATTAAGAGGTTAAAGGAAAATGCACTTAATTTAGTTTTTCCCCCCTGGAAATGTAAAATTGTCTGCCAGTGGGGTAGATAAAATATTCTTAAACCAAGCTGCTCTTAATTTAGTTTTTTTTTTTTTTCCCCCCCATGGAAACAAGACTAAATATCTTATGTAATTTAGCTTATCTAGAAAATGCATCTTAATTTAAGAATTGTTAGATGTTTTGACTAGAAACAAGAGAACAATACTAAGTAAGATAAGCCTTTTTTGCAGTGAAACCCTAATTTCCTGATAATTTACTCACCCCTGTTATCCAAGATGTTCATGTATTTCTTTCTTCAGTTGAAGAAAAATAAAGGTTTTCGAGGAAATCATTCCAGGATTTTTCTCCATATGTGGATTTCAGTGGGAGCCAACGGGCTGAAGGTCTAAATTCACTGCAAAAAATGCTTTTCTTACTTAGATTTTTTTTGTCTTCTTTCCAGCCAAAATATCTAAAAATTCTTAAATCAAGAAGTAAAAAATATTGTCTTGTTTTCAGAAAAAAAGTTAAAATTACGTGAGTTTTTGCTTGAAATAAGATTTTGCTTACCCTATTGGCAGATTATTTTGCTCGTTTTAAGCAAAAACTTGCTTAATTTTGACTTGTTTTTTTCTGAAAACAAGACAATAATTTTTACTTGTCTAGAAAATCCTTCTTGATTTAAGAATTTTAAGATATTTTGTCTGGAAACAAGACAAACATTTTTTGCAGTGTATAGACTTTTTTTTTTTTTTTTTTTAGAAAATGATGATTGTTTCACTAGATGAGACTCTTATTCTTTGGCTAGGATCATGCAGATCCATTTGAAGCTGCATTGAGACTGCAGTTTGGACCATCAACTGATTGATACCCATTGAGGTCCACTATATGGAGATTTTTTTTCCCTCAGAAACCTTCATTTCTTTTTGACTGATGAAAGAAAGACATCTTGACTAACATGGGGGTGAGTAAAAAATTATCAGGATTTTTTTTTAACCCTTTAATTGTCACTCTCTATTGTGAACATAGACATAAAAATGCACTATCCAAATGTAATTTTTGTATAATTCATGAACAAAAACATTTTATAATATGATTTTTATGTACAATTTCCATGATAATGCAATGTCTGATTTTAAAATGGTTTCCAAAGGATGAATTTTGAAATTTTAAGTCTTCAAGTGATCTATAATTTCTTATGATTTCTAAAGCGTGATAGAAAAAAAGGCAACAAAGAAAGTCTTTTTGTGAAAAAGGTTTGAACTCCTGTTATGAAGTACATTTTTTGAGGTGCACTCTTGTCATAAATTAATCTATTACTTTTCCTACATAATTTGTAACACAAAACAGTGGTAAAATATCAATTTAGGAGTCTTAGACCTTTCCAACGATATATAGTTTGTCATGATTAGATCGATTTTTCTTTGAAATATGGTGAAGTAAACGTAGGCGTCCCGGTGACGGGACGGTGACAGTTAAAGGGTTAAATTCTGGAAGTGAACTAATCGTTTGAGTCTGCAGTTATTGTCAATAGTGTGCATGGCTTTATTTATCATTCCTGTTATCTAAACTGTTGCAATCTTTCATAATGGATAATAAATGTTGCCAGGCACATCTTTATGTCAACACTAAACGTTATCAGCCAAGATGGCGTGCATAACTGTCAACATGACTGCATGTTTATCTGATCACTTGTTTGTGAGCATGTTTACACTCACCTTGATTTTTTAAAGAGCATTATTGCAGGAAATTGTTGTAAAAAGGGTAAACAAATACAGAATGTAACAAACACCGTGAGGTCCACACAAACATGTACACACAGTCACACACAGCAGGAGGACAAGGTTCTCATTATAATAAAACTAATTGGAAACAAAGTGATGTGGAAGTTATGTTCACCCATGGGAGCAGCTTCACAATGAGTGTGTGTATTCATTACTTCTCCGGTTAATGGCTCTTTCACATTTTATCACTTGTTTCCCCTGGGCATGTTCTTTGATGAGGTTGCCAGATCTTAGCAGGAGATCCTCCCTCGTACTTCTAAAAATGCCCCTTGCAGTCACTCTCAATAACAAGCTCAGGTTTCCGTGCCAGCATTTCCCCCTTCACCCCGTCCTCGAGAGAAAGACTGTAAATGAATATGAAAGCTCTAAACTTTTAAACAGAAACAACATTTCATCCGGTGATTGTTCTAGTGTTTTTCTAATACCTCAGTGTTATTCGGTTTTCTATAACATGTATAGTATGAGGCGTTGTAGCACTTTTTGCTGTTAACAGTAGAAATATATTTGTTTGTATTTGCTTTTAGCAATCAATCCTTTGTTATAAAAGATTTTAAAGGATTTTAGATTTTTTTTAAATAAGCCAGTTAGGCTCATCAAGGCTGCATTTATGTGATCAAAATACAGTAAACAGTAATATTTTGAAAAAATAATGTTTTTAAAGAAGTCTCTTCTGCTCACCAAGCCTGCGTTTATTTGATCCAAAATACAGCAAAAGCAGTAATATTGTGAAATGTTTTTACTAATTAAAATAACAGAAATCATTCTATTATGCTGATTTGCTGTTCAATGAACTTTTATTTTTCTTCTTCATATTACTATTATCAAAATGTAAAACAGAGTACAATTTTTCAGGATTCTTTGATGAACAGAAAGATCCAAAGATCAGCATTTATCTGAAATAAAACGCTTTTGTGACATTATACAATAAAATCTTGGAGTCAGTATTTTTATTTTTTTGTAATGTTACAAAAGATTTCTATTTCAGATAAATGCTGTTCTTCTGAACTTGCTATTCATCAAAAAAACCTGAAAAAACATAATAATAATAATAATAATAATAATAATAATAATAAAACATTTTTAAGCAGTAAATCAGAATATTGGAATAATTTCTAAGGGATCATGTGATTAAAATAATAATGCCAAAATATCAGCTTTGAAATCACAGGAATAAATTACATTTTTTAACATATATTCAAATAGAAAACGGTTATTTAGAAATGTAAACAGCAAAACTATTATTAGATTATTAATATATATTAGATATATATATATATATATATATATATATAATTTTTGTTGTACTTGAATCAAATAAATACAGGCTTGGTGAGCAGAAGAGACTTATTTACAAAAAACATCAAAAATCTTACTGTCCAAAAACCTTTGAATGGTAGTGTATTTTATAAAAAAGTAATTTATTAAATGACAAAGCTGAATTTTCAGTAGCTGTTACTCCTGTCCTGGAGTAATCTTTCAGAAAACATTTAAATATGCTGATTTGATGCTCAAAAAACATTTCTTATTGTTATCAGTGTTGAAAGTTGTGCTGCTTGTGATGCTTTTTCATGATTCTTTGATGAATAGAAAGTTCAAAGGAGCAAGATTTATTTGAAATATAAATCGTTTGTAACATCTTTTGATCAATTTAATTAATCCTTGCTTAATAAAAGTATTAATTTCTTAAAATAAAATCTTACTGACCCCAAACATTTGAATGGTAGTGTACTAGACTTTGTTTCCTCAAATGCTGGTGAAACAGAACAGCATAGCAATGCATTATTGGTGTGTTTGTTTGTACGAAATGTCCATGCTTAATTGGCCACAGTTGGAAAATTCCTCAAATGGAAGTGCATCAGAACATACCTGAGGTGAAGAATCACTGATGCATGTTCTGTTACACGGAGAGAGAGAGACACAAGCAGAAGCTAGAGAGAGGAAAAGAGGGTGAATAAGGATGTTTTCTCCCCTGTGCCAACATTCTTGGAATGAACCACAAGAGGACTTGTCATGCAAATAGAGCATTTTCCGACTAAAGCTGGAATTTAAGAGGGGCCGAAAAAGAGCGAAGGGAGGAGAGACATGGAGAAGCGTGGATATGTAAGGAAGAATATTGCTTGGGAAAGAAGGTTGAGAGTGAGGAATTCTTGCTCAGAAACATTTTGGTTGGCAGCTAGAAGAACCACAAGTGTGTCACTGTGCTACACTGAACAAACATGCAGGCTTTGCTTTGGCGTTAACACACCAACCAGCACTTGATGCTAAAATACTAAAAGACACACTCATCACTGTGTAAATGGTGTGAGGTCATAAAGGCACCAATGAAGTGTGATTATTGTTTATAATGTTACAATATATATATATATATTTAAAATACAGAACTCTCCATTCATCATAAAATCCTGAAAAAAATCAGTTTTCACAAAAATATTAAACAGCACAGCTATTTTCAACACTGATAATAATAATTATATCATATTACACTCTTAAAAATAAAGGTTCTTTAAAAGGTTCTTCAAGCGATGCCATAGAAGAACCATATTTGGTTCCACAAAGAACCATCCAGTCAAAGGTTCTTTAAAGAACCATTTCTTTCTTACCTTTTTATAATCTGAAGAACCTTCTTTTGCAACAAAGAACCTTTTGTGACACAGAAAGGTTCTTCAGATGTTAAAGGTTCTTTATGGAACCATTTAGACAAAAAAAAAAAGGTTCTTCTAAGGCATTGTGAAGGACCTTTATTGTTAAGAGTGTAGAATGATTTCTGAAGGATCATGTGACACTAAAGACTGGAGTAATGACTGCAGAAAATTCATCTCAGGAATAAATTACATCTTACTGTTTTGACTATATTTTGATTAATGGTGACCTATTATGGACCTTTTTACAAAATGTAAAATAAGTCTCTGTTGTCCCCAGAGTGTGTAAGTTAAGTATTAGCTCAAAATACCCGACAGATATTTTATATAACTTGTTAAAATTGTGTATGAGCCAAAAATGTTCAGTTTTTGTGTTTGTCCCTTTAAATGCAAATGATCTGGTGCTTCCTCCCCCTTTTCAGTAGAGGGTGGAGCTTCAAGAGCTCATACAACAAAACAGGACAATCTCACACGCTTAAAATGTCAGAAACTCAGACAACGTACTTAGTTTAAAAGTCAGTCATCTGATTGTACTGTGCATAATAAATGTGCATTTATGAATGACAAAGATGGGGAGAACTGCGCAATAAAAATAACGACATAGCTGGTCTCATGGTGCCATCGTGTGTATCGCATACTTTCTAAGTTCCACTTGTGATTATGAGCTCGACAAATTCAAACGGTCGACTGCAATTTTTTACTACCACATGCCTATTTATGATCATTCTGGTTGCACATGAAGGCAGCATCAGTGAAAACAGTCAGAGACAATGTAGCTTTAGCAACATTAGTCTTATAGAGTGCTAAAAAACGCATTCAGAAAGGCAGTTTGGAAAACAAATGCATGATACTTTGGAGCTGATGAATGAATGAAATTTAACTACAGTGTCCTCAGCGGCTCAGATGGAGAGAGTTTATGGAGATTCCTCTCTTTGTTGGTTTATCCCAAAACACAACACTGACACTGCATCTCCAGCAGCTACAGCAAGAAAACAGTAATTGCAGACTGCTGCTTCTCACTCAGAGCTGTGTCTATGCTAATACGGCAGAGATTGTCACAAACAGTGTTGGGGGTAATGCATTACAAGTAACGTGAGTTACGTAATCATATTACTTTTTCAAGTAACTAGTAAAGTAACACATTACTTTTTAATTTACAAGAAAATATCTATCCCATTGTTACAAATCTCCCGGTTTTATCCAAAATATCTTAAATTGTGTTCAGAAGAAGAACAAAGTTTTTACAGGTTTGAAACGTCATGGGGGTAAGTGATTAATGACAAAATTTTCATTTTGGGGTGGAATAAGTTGTTAAGTGTTGAACCTCCTCCCGCGTTGTACTTTTCCTTCAGCCTGAGGCTTATTCATTTCACTTTTTGGTGTGAAAAGGCCTTTACATTTGCCAAAAATAGAACTTTATTTAGTAAAAACAAAATCAAGCAAACCCTGCCAAGGTTTAAAAAGTAACCCAAAGTAACGTAACTCTTTTTTTTTTACGCAAAAAGTAACTCAGTAATGTAATTTGCATAACTGGTCCTCTTTAAATAAATGATAAGATACTTCTTTCAAAAACATTGAAAGAACCCCACACTTTTCAACAGTAAGAAGAATATATATATATATATATATATATATATATATATATATATTTTTTTTTTTTTTTTTTTCTCATAAATATATGCATCTAAAGAAGTGAATATCACTGTTTGATCTGTGGGAAAAGTTCTCTGTCTGGTTTCATACCTCCTCTTGTTTGGTTCGCGGTAGCTTGTAATTATGATGTCATCTCATAAACATGAGACTAAAACTGCAGTGGGTGACTCAAGTGTGTTTGTGTGATGCATTTGAAACATATGGATCAGAGATGAGTCAGTGATGAAAAATACTGAACTCTTAGCCCTTTAGTACTGACCCCTGACCCTGTATGTGTTGTGTATTAATCATGCATGTTTATTTGTGTTTATCGTGAGCTCCAGGCTTTAAATGTCTCAACACGTCTCCTTAACGGAAATGCTGACTTGAATTCTGGCCTAAATCCCAAGTGATTATGACTTTGTCATAACCCTGTGATGTACTTGGTGTCATTTGCCACATTACAGATGTTTGCCATAGACTATCATCTACATATGTGCTGAAGACACACACACTTCCTTTAAACAGTTATAAATAATGGTTTATTTTAGGGTCAGTGACTCTGAAGGAAAAATCTAATTTAAACAGCATGTGTCAAATTCTTAGAAATGTATATTTGCATTGCAAATGTCAGATGTCAAAATGTAATTTTGCTTATCTAGAAAATGCATTTTAATGTAAGATTTTTTAGATATTTTGACTAGAAACAAGACAAAAATACTAAGATACTAAGCCTTTTTTTGCAGTGTGCATTGTTGGTTTCATATGGGTTTGAAAAACTACTACTGTTTTCAAAAAAACAATAGTTTCAGGTAAATTATCTGTTATTTTATTGAGCATATAGCATCTCCAGAGATCTTTCTTCTCTTTTATATAATTTTATGTTGTATGTTTTTTCCCTGCATGTTTATTTTTACATAAACTTGCTTTGTTGATATGCTTTGTATATGTGTTTACAAGGTTTTCAGCTGGTGCAGCCCCAAGCAATCATGGATTTTAAACAAAGCTTAAGCTGTCTTTTGTGTATGATGATCTTTAGTCTCCCATTTTACTGCATTCTGCACGCAATGGGTATAGACTGAAGTTCAGAGCAGTATCTGTGTTCGGCACAGGGCCCTTAAACATTGAGAGATTAACATTACTGTATGACGTAACTCTTAGCAACGGTGTTCCCATGAACTGCTGTTGTGTTTTGTTTATGCCAAGATGACAGTGCAGTGTACAGCAGCCACCTGGGACTGAAAAACAATAAAAAGAAAAAGAAACACTTGATCACAAAGAAATGCAAACACAAACACTCATTGTCTGAGAGCTCGTTTGAGAGGATGGCAAGCACTTTAGCTATAGTTACAACAAAAAGACAATAAACTAAATAATGGCCATATTTATTAATAGATATATATATTTAATTATCTTTTTATTATTTGAGGAACCATATCTCACAACTGTGAGTGCGATATTGTGTTCATTCAACAGTTCGACGGCACTTAAATACATAAGAAACAACAGAGTGTCTTTAAAAACCCTCTTTTATTCAGAACTACTTCCTTCCGCCACAGATTCAAATTTCAGTTTGACAGTTTCACAGCTGAGCCCAAGCCTGATTACTGAAAACACTGATTTGAAAACATCACGTTAGAACTAGTAATGAAAGAATGTTGAGTTGCTTCATTTAAAGCTTATTGTATTATTGCATTAAAAGCAGTGTATAATGTGTAGTAGAGTATTATGAGAGAGAGATGGACTGGGCGAGATGGACTCCAGCATTCATTCATCAGCTTAGTCTCATATTCACAATAAAACATTAGTTTTAATGTCACAGAAGAAAGCGATATCTTTGTCATACTGTCCTTTCATCTGTTAAGGGTGATTTCCAATGACAGTGCTGCTCAGTGTTGAAAAGTAAAAATAACTTTCTTGTTTACAACCCTGTTTCAGTCTCTTTCAGTGTAAAAGTCTTTACTGCTGGCTCACTCATAAAAAGAGCCTCTTGTCACCATCTAATGGCAGAATAATGTAACTAAAATCACCACCACCACACACACACACACACACACACACACACACACACACACCCTTTCCCAATACTGAATACTATTATTTATATAAAATATTATTTATTGAACAACCACCATCATAAAAGTTGCTAGGCAATTCAGTCAAAAGTACAAAGGCAGCGCTCCCATATACAGCATTAAATTTATATAAAATATAACGTGAGGCGATTTTGCTCTCAGCCAAATCTATTTGCTCTGGAACTAATAATAGATTAATAAGACCAAAGACTGCCTGTTAGATTTACCCAAAACAAATTATATCTCATGTTTAACCACTATGGAGACATCAGAGCCAGTGGCAAAGATCTGGCCGGGGTAAAGCTGCTCTCGGCGGGTTCCTGGAGCTC
Organism: Cirrhinus molitorella; assembly: GCA_033026305.1. Lineage (NCBI taxonomy): Eukaryota > Metazoa > Chordata > Actinopteri > Cypriniformes > Cyprinidae > Cirrhinus > Cirrhinus molitorella. Next base: position 3,828,607 of record CM065133.1, on the reverse strand, counting down.
ACAGCTTTTTTTTTAAATAAATGTATTCTTTGTTAACAAACTGCGTATTTGACATCTAAACAAGTACATTCTCACCTAAAAACTTTGTCACCCATTGAGCATGTTTTGGGATGCTCTGGATCATCGTATACGACAGCGTGTTCCAGTTCCTGCCAATATCCAGCAACTTCGCACAGCCATTGAAGAGGCCACAGGCCACAGTCAACAACCTGATCAACTATATGTGAAGGAGTTGTGTTACACTGCATGAGGCAAATGGTGTTCACACCAGATACTGACTGGTTTTCGGACCCCCTAGACCCCCCCAATACAGTAAAATTGCACATTTTAGAGTGGCCTTATATTGTGGCCAGCCTAATGCACACAATAATCTATGTGCAATAATCATGCTGTCTAATAAGTATCTTGATATGCCACACCTGTGAGGTGGATGGATTACCTCGGCAAAGGAGAAGTGCTCGATAACACAGATTTTAGACAGATTTGTGAACAATATTTGAGAGAAATAGGTCTTTTGTGTGCATAGAGCCTTAGATCTTTGAGTTCAGCTCATGGGAAAAAAAACAATGACTCTGATTGGTTTAATGCACATTACTCCCAAAACACACCCATGACTCATTAAGAAAAAAGGGACAACCCTTTCAGACCATGCGCTGGGCGTGCAGGCCATTTTTCCCATGCTTAAACTAGCAAAAGTAGATTCTGCACCTGCGCCATGTGTTTTAGACCATGTGCTCAGTTCGTTAAATTAGGGCCCTTAGTGTAAGAAATACCGCAAGCGGAGTGATACAAACGGTGAGTTCTGTTATCACTAGAATATCACACTCCTCTCAGCCAATCAGATTTGAGGACAAGAAAGAACTGTTGTATAAATATATTTATATAATAGTTTGACTAATAAATATTTATTTATAATTTATTTTATGATTTACTATTTGCCGTATTCTGTCTTCAGCTGTTTGCGAACATGTTTATATGGCAGTCTCATTCTCAAAATATTATTTAAACAAATATGGACATATACAAATGATTACAGCAAATAGTCATTAACTAATCATCAAGTTTGCATTTTACTCTCCCTTTCCTTCCCCTGCGAACAATTTCCTGCTGATAGGAAGAGCAATTAAAGCCCTGTAAGCTGACAGGCAAAATCAGCAGCTTGTGTGCAGAACTGATAAGAGTAAATACTGCAGCCAGAATACTGCATAATAATGATGACAGCAATGATGTCATGAGGACAGTCCTGATAAACCAGCAATATCTGAAGACAGCTGCAGAGCTGCTGGTGTGAATGAGGCGAAGACGTGGGGAGAGGTCATAGGTCACGATAATAAGCCACCAAAGGTTCCATACTCACAGAGCTGCGTGAAACAGCACACACTTGTCAGCTAACTTCACACACTTGCTTACTTTTTACTCAAGCGCACACGTAAAGGACAAGGTGGTGTTAACAAGGACTCTGTCACTTTGGCATGCTACTGTCTGTTTGCTAGCGCACACATACGCACAGTGACGTCCGAAAGCTTTCTGCGTTATCTTAGCTGATGGTCAGGGCATGTGGACCATACCATGTATGGAATAAAGATGTTCACACACACTTTGGTAGCAGCATGTCAGGTGGATTCATGGGGTGTACCGTGATGCAGGACTTGATATGGCTGTTAGGCCTGAATGTGCCTGAATTCTTGAGTTTGGGCCAAGAGACTGACAGCCTTTGAACCTTAACCTGCTATCAATTACATAGCTCATACATTATCTCTCGCATCTGAAATTGTTAGCCCTTGTGTTGTAATTGTTTGTGACTCTTGCATTCAGATTCACTGGAGTGAAAAGCAGGTGTTTTTATTTATGACTGGTTTATTGTATGTGCGTACGTGTTTGTGTGTGCATGTGGATGCACGCAAGTGTACGTGGGTGTGCGCATGTCTGCGAATGAATGACCCTGCATACACCTGGTATTTACCTCTGTCTCGGTGATCACAAGTGGTAAGCAGTCAATACAGGTGTTATGGGTTTTTTTATTTACTTTTTCAACTGTACACATTCAGGAACACTTGTGTGACCAAGTTAGTCATGCCATTTGGGATCCTCCCTTGACAAATGTGAAATTAAGAGGTCATTTGAGATGCATGTCACTGTCAGGTCTCACCAGACCACTTGTGCTCGGATCACCTGTGATTGGTCTTAAAAGATTAGTTCACTTCCAGAATAGTAATTGCCTAATAATTTACTCACCCTCATGTCATCCAAGATGTTCATATCTTTCTTTCTTCAGTCAAAAAGAAATGAAGGTCTTTGAGGAAAACATTCCAGGACTTCAATGGGGATCAACGGTTTAAGGTCCAAATTGCAGTTTCAGTGCAGCTTCAAAGGACTCTATACAATCCCAGCTGAGCAATAAGTATCTTATCTAGCGAAAAAATCTGTCTATTTCTGAGAAAATCAGAATTTCTATATATTTTAACCACAAAGTACTTCGGTTCAAAAGGTAGGGTAGGGCAAAACTGCGTTTTGTTTTTGTCTCCAACTTTAAAAACATCTGACATGGTTGTTTACCTTTTTTGCAAAGGGCGTTTCTTTGCACATTCGCCTTGTAAACACTGAGTTGGTACTTCCGCCTACGTCCTGCATGATTTTTTCAACATGACATATGTGGGTCATTCTATAATTAGGGGTACATTTAGCATTTGACAATGTGAAGAAAAACATTTTCTATTAACCCAAAAACCCAAACATGACCTTACTTAGCTGCTTATTGTATAAAGTGCTATATAAATAAAGGTGATTTGTAGGAATATGTGCATAAAATACCATCTATGTTTGCTACTGTCCACCATGTTACCTTTACTTTGTAACTTAGTTGACATTTTTAGGGCTTTGGGCCTATAACTCAACATGGAAACCTAGATCTACTGAGCATATGGTATGTTTAGAAATATATTTTCTTGTTAAATTGTCTTGTTAAAATTTGCAGCAGTAATACTTGGTTAAAACTGTTGACATTCAATGAATCTACTCTTGACACAGGTTTGCTAGTTTAACCAATATTAGGGGAATGAGAGAGAACATAACTTCTAGTTTCATCCATATGCTTCTAGAGGAAATATCATCATACTGTGCAAATTATGTGAGAATGGGACAAGCCATTCCTTTTTGAGGGGGCTTTTTCTAGTGGGTAACTTAGTTGACAACGTTTTTTCAGACACAAATGAAACAAGTTATATCAAAACACTTATTATTTTTGAAGCGCACATCCAAATGTCTTGATAACCTAATCTAACTAAAGACAAAACTATGAAAGTAATTTATATTTGAAGTAATTTTCATGCTTAAATGCAGAGTAGAATGAGCAACTTTATAAATCGGACAGCTGAATATCAGGGTTTTATGTGATATGATCATTTTTTAACAAAATATATGGCTTTTTCAACATGATTGGGAAAAAGATAATTGTGTACTAGAAAATTAAGCATCGGGGATTTATATTGATGAAAATATATTAAAAATATACTTCACAGACATGAGATGTACCCACAATTATAGAATGACCATGTAATGCATGAAGTTGAGTTAGTGCAAGACGAGCATTTGTGGTTACAAAGTATTTAAATTAAAACATTTTTAGAACATGACTGATCGCTTTGCTAGATGACACCCTTATTCCTCAGATGGGATCATGTAGAGCCCTTTAAAGCTCCACTGAAACTGCAATTTAGACTTTCAACCCACTGATCCCCACTGAAGACCATTATATGGAGAAAAATCCTGAATGTATTCCTCAAAAATCTTCATTTCTTTTCAACTGAAGAAAGAAAGACATGAACATCTTGGATGGCAGAGGGCTGAGTAAATCATCAGGCAAGTTATTTTCTGGAAGTGAACTAATCCTTTAATACCACATTTAAACTAGGGCTGCAGGGACTCTGAAATATTCCACATCATCAATAATTCAGAAATATGAAATGAAATAAAATAATAATGATAAATACATATGTAAACTGGTAAATAGTAGTGTGTATTTAAGAATATAAAAAAGGGATTATTATTACAATATCACTGTTTGATCTGTGAGAAAAGTTCTCTGTCAGGTTTCATACCTGCTCTTGTTTTGTTCGCGGTACCTTGAAATTATGATGTCATCTCAAAAAAATGAGTCTAAAACTGCAGAGGGTGATTCAGTGTATTTGTGAATATATTTGAAACAGATGGATCAGAGATGAGTCAGATACTGACCTCTTAGCCCTTTAGTACTGACCTCTGACCCTGTATGTGTTGTGGATTAATCATGCTTGTTTATTTGTGTTCATCATGAGCTCCAGGCTTTAAATGAGGAGTCTCAACACGTCGTCTTAACGGAAATGCTGACTTGAATTTTGGCCTAAATCCCAAGTGATTATGACTTTGTCATAACCCTGTGATGTACTTGGTGTCATTTGCCCCATTACAGATTTTTACCATACACTATCATCTAGGTCTGCGCTGAAGACACACATTTACTCCATACAGCTACAAATAATGCTTTATTTTATAGTCAATGACCCTAAAGGAAAAAACTAGTTTAAACTGCATGTGTCAAATACTTAGAAATGTATATTTGCATTGTACTTGCTTAAGTACTATTTTCAGAAAACAATAGTTTTAGGTAAGTGTCTTACTGACTGTATTTAACAACTCCAGAGACCTTTTATATACAGTATAATTTATTGTTTTATGATTTTCCCTGCATGTTTATTTTTTTCATAAACTTGCTATTTCACTATTTTATTTGCTTTCTAAACACTGGTTAATCATGTGATTAATCAAATATTTTATTGGACTGACAGCTATAGTAAATTCACATTTATATATATTACAGTGTCATCTTAACATGAAATAAAATATTTTACAATTTTACATATAATATTTTACACTTCATTGTGTGAAAGTTAATTAAGGTTCATTAGTTAACTACATTAGTTACTATGAACTAAGAATGAACAATACTTCTACAACATTTATTAATCATAGTTAATGCTAATTTCAGTATTTACTAATGCATTATTGAAATCACAAGTGCTTGTTAACATTAGCTAATGTACTGTGAACCAACATGAACAAACAATGAACGACTGCATTTTTAAAACTAATATCATGATCTTAAAAAATGAATAAATACATACTGTTCATTGTTCATTCATGTTAGTTAATACATTCAAGGATTAGTTCACTTTCAGAACAAAAATTTACAGATAATGTACTCACCACATTGTCATCCTAGATATTCACGTCTTTCTTTCTTCAGTCGTAAAGAAATTATGTTTTTTGAGGAAAACATTTCAGGATTTCTCTCCATATAATGGATATGAATGGTGCCCCCAAGGTGAACTTCCATAATGCAGTTTAAATGCAGCTTAAAAGGGCTCTAAACGATCCCAGCCGATGAAGAATTATCTTATCTAGCTAAACGATCGTTTATTTTGGAAACAAATTGACAATTTCTATACTTTTTAACCTCAAATGCTCATCTTGTCTCGTCTCTGTGTGATTCGGGTCAATACAGTTAGGGTATGTCCAAAAACTCCCATCTTGTTTTCTTCCCCAACTTCAAAATCGTCCTACATTGCTGAAATCACAGAAATACCAACCCAGTGTTTGCAAAGTGAACATACAAAGAAGATCAAATGCTGTTTACAAAAAAGGAAAAACAGCGTTGTAGGACAATTTTGAACTTGAAGACGAAACAAGATGGGAGTTTTATGACATACCCTAACTGTATTTACCCTGATCACACAGACTACGCAAGCGCATGGCATTGACAAGACAAGAGTGTTTGAGGTTAAAAAGTATATACAGTGTCAATTTGTTTAGAAAATAACCGATCGTTCGCTAGATTAGACCCTTCTTCATCACCTGGGATCGTTTAGAGCCCTTTGAAGCTGGATTTAAACTGTATTTTGGAAGTTCAAACTCGCAGGCACCATAGAAGTCCATTATATGGAGATAAATCCTGAAATGCTTTCCTCAAAAAACTATTTCTTTACGACTGAAGAAAGAAAGACATGAACATCTTGGATGACAAGGGGGTGAGTACATTATCTGTACATTTTTGTTCTGAAAGTGAACTAATCCTTTAACTAATGTTAAGAAATGACGCCTTATTGTAAAGTTGTAACCATGAGAGCTCATTTGAGAGGACAGCAAGCACGTACACTTCAGCTGCAATTTTTGGATTGCAGTTATCAGAATATTGACGTAATTATGATAATATAGATAAAGAAGATAATACACTGAAAGTGTGTTTATATGTCTCCAGGTCATGCAGAACTACTTACTCTGCAGTTTGTGACAGGATATAGTCTATCTATGAAACTGTCAAAAGACACAGACCTCTTCATCTGTCCAACTCCACATCTGGTAATTTCTCTCTCTGTCTCTTTAATCTTTTTATATAAATCTCTGTAGCATATCACAGCACTCGTTCGTCTTTCTTTCCTCATTTTTCTCTTTATCACACGCTCTTATCAGGTCCCCATCCGTCTCTTTCTTGTTTTAACTGTCCCCTAAGAAAATTCTTTCCACGCTGCTCATAATTCCTCCCCCCTGCCTCTATCCTCTTTTAATCCTCTTTCTCATCTCCGTCCATCTCCTCGGTTCTGTGGGGCTGGACCGTGAGGCGCCGGAGTTCTGGTGATGATGTCACAGTCTCAGGGAGTTGTGTCTCTGAGCTTTTGGTTTCGCCTGTTAAACTGACCCTTGCGATATTACCGACTCTATAAACGTCTGCGTTGAGGGAGGCAGGGGTCGGGGTCAGCTGAATCATTCACTTATATAATGCCTTCGCTCACTGTGCAGGAACTTACTGGAGTCAAAAGTAGGCCACGGTTGCACGTGAAAAGACAGAAAGAGTCTGCATTTGGCAGTGGTCCGATCATGACAGCTGAAGTCATTGAGTGTGTACATGAAGATTAATGTATTTTGGCATATACCGATGTGAATTTTTTCCATTTCACATTGAATGGTGTCATGTTTAATAGTGTAACTGTAGATGATTGTACTTTTGCTCATTCATGAAACTGAGCTGTTTTTAAAGCATGATATGCGATCTAATATAAACTTGAGTGTGGCTTTTGAAGAAAGGCCATTTAATATATAAAGTTGATTTAGATGTGGAGTGCCGCGCATGCTGGTGTATATCACTGATGGTTTTAGCAGTTTACGAGACACGTCCAACACAAACCAGAAACTAAGCTCTAAACCCAATTTGTCTGAGAATATAAAGGGAGAGTTCATGCAATAATGAGGAATGGTGACCACAAAAGAATATATCTAAAAAACACTGTCACTGTGTTTTCGTCAGTATTGTTTTGGATCCCATTGACTTTCATTGTATGGACAAAAACAGTTCTTCAGAATATCTAAATATACATATTCATAATATATTCAGAATATCACAGAAAGAAAGTCATATAGGTTTAGTACGATGTAAATGAAGACAAAAAAGAAGATTGGAATAATAGAGAGGAGCATTATTTCAACCTAAATTAATTACTCACCCTCATGTCGTTCCAATTCTGTAAGAAAGTGTTTGGAAGACAAATTAAGACATTTTTGTTGAAATCCAAGAGCTTTCTGACCCTATAACTGACACTGAATAATTAAAAAAAAAAAAAGTCGTTATTTTTGTTTTCTTTATGCACAAAAAGTATTCTCTCAGCTTCATAACATTTGAACAACTGATGTTTCACTGACTATTTTAACAATGTCCTTGCTACCTTTCTGTTGGGTTGCTGTCTATCCAGGGTCAGAAAGCTCTCAGATTTTATCAAAAATATCTTAATTTGTATTCCGAAGATGAACAAAGGTCTTACCGGTTTGAAACGACATGAAGGTGAGTAATTAATTACAGAATTGTGGTTTTTGTGTGAACTGTCCCTTTAAGGAGTCTTGCAGCATGTCTTTTTACTTGCAGTGCACTGCAAAAAATGCTTTTCTTATTTTGATTTTTTGTCTTGTTTCCAGCCAAAATATCTAAAAAGGATTTTCTAGGCAAGTAAAAATTATTGTCTTGTTTTCAGAAAAAAAGAAGTCAAAATATTAAGTGAGTTTTTGCTTAAAACAAGCAAAATAATATGCCAATGGGGTAAGCAAAAAAATCTTATTTTAAGCAGAAAGCTAGATTATTTTTATTACCCCATTGGCAGATTATTTTGCTTGTTTTAAGCTAAAACTCACTTAATTATGAGTTATTTTGTCTGAAAACAAGACAATTCACTTGTCTAGAAAATCCTTCTTGATTTAGGAATTTTTAGATATTTTAGTTGGAAACAAGACAAAAAAAAAAAAAAATTCTAAGTAAGAAAAGCTGGCTTAGCGTGTATTTCATTCATGGTGAACTCCTTCTGAAGCCTGAGAAGGACTTAAACTTCCGCTACATAGTTGTGAACATGATGTAAAGATGTTAGAGAATGTTCTGGAAATCTCTGAACCGTTTTAACAAATAAGTTCAACAGATGTCCAGAAGCAAAATGAGGCAAAACAAAGCCAGAGAAGCCTTCCTGCATGAGAAATGACATCAGATGTGTTTCTGTCCTTGAACAGGGTCTGTTTAACAGCCGTTAGAAGACCTCCATCAGATTTGGCTCTGTATAATTTGTACAGTGACTGTGTACTGTAAAATGGAGAGCATGTCAACGTTGTTGCTCATTTGTGCCTTTGGGCATACATTGATTTGTGGTTGTTGGAAGCATTAGCTAGTTCAAAAGCCAGATGAAATGAATGTGAGTTTGATGCAAATGTCAGTGAGAGTTTGTGACCGTGTCTCTGCAGTTGATCTAGTTTTATTGTGTTCTTCAGCTTTTGATTTACAAACGAATGAAGTCCATATTTCAAGCGCAACACACACAGTACAGGATGACGGATGACGTTTTGGTTCAACTGCGTGTGCAACGCATTAATACAGGACGGGAGAATTGGGAGGGAAACTGTAAAATACACAATGTATCTGGTATATAAACTCAAGGGGAAACTCAAAGGAACCTTTTTAACTGTTCAAAACCCAGAGAAACCTGAACTTTAATCTGAACTTCAGCACTGCTCTTTGAACACCGTCTTTGTCTTTCTCAACCATGTGTATGCATTTCACCATCATTAACTTCACTCAATAGTCTTCAGTAATCCTTGTGTTTAGGTCAATTTGTCAGATTAACAGCTTGTTTATTTAGAGTGCAATATTGGAGTGTTTGCTTAAGCATCTTAGTGCATCCGCACAGAACTAAAGTTTGTTTTAGGGTTGTTCTTTTCTTGGGGAAGTGTAAAGGTTGCCATGGTGTTTGAAAAAGCATCTTGAGATGATGCAAAGATGACCTTTGAAAAACCTCTGGAACAAAAGGATGAGAGTCAGATGGAAAGAAGAACCTACTTCGCAATATTCTTTTATTTTTAGGTGCTGTGATTGATGTTCTGAAAAAAGATTTGATCGTTTTTTTTAAGTGCTCATAAGGCATCTTCACACTATCAAAATAAACTGTATTGCCAAAGGCAAATAGATTAAAAATGAAACACGGTTCACTTTTGGACATCTAGATGCTGTTTCTTTGCAGTGTAAAGATGATCATTATGTCATACTTTCTGAGAGTGGATGCGCGGAAGATCCAGAGTTTAATAAAAGTCAACAGAGGTTTGGTTCCCTTTGTTCTTTTGGTGGCTTGGTTTACTTCACACAGAGCTTTATTGTGTTTACTTAACTGTACTTTGGGGACAAAATTGTTCCCAGAAGTTAGTTAAATCTGTCAAAACATCCCTTAGGTATGGAAGCCTGCTGTGCCTCAGAGGAAAAGAAAAAGCAATTGTGAAACATAACAATTGCAATTTAAAATTTTCTCAAAACCGCAACTTTGTATTTGACTTTTGTTTTGCAGATGTGACTTTATTTCTGATCATTGTGACTCTATTTTTTATTACTGCATTATGGCTGCCCCTGAAAGCTTAGTGTTTGTGCAGAAATTAGACTTTATTTCTTTCAATTGTGAGCTTATACACGCAATTCTAAGAAAAAATCTGAATTGCGTAAAAAAAAAGTCAGAATTGCAAGATATAAATTAGCATTTTCAAGAAAAAAGTTAGAATTGCAAGTTTTTATCTAGCAATTCTGACTTTATTTCTTGCAATTCTGAATTTATATCATACAATTCTGAGAAAAAAGTCAGAACTGCATAGAAAACATAGAAAGCATAGTCAGAATTGCGAGATATAAACTCACAATTGTGAGAAAAAAGTCAGAATTGCAAGAGATAAACACATTTTTGAGAAAAAAAAATCAGAATTGCAAGATATAAACTTGCATTTTTAAGAAAAAAAGTCAGAATTGTGTAGAAAAAAGTCAGAATTGCAAGATATAAACAATTGTGAAAAAAAGTCAAAGTTACAAGATACAAACTTGCATTTTCGAGAAAAACGTCAGAATTGCAAGATTTAAACTTTTGAGAAAAAGTCTGTATTGCAAGTTTTTATCTCGTAATTCTGACTTTATTTCTCAAAATTGTGAATTAATATCATGCAATTCTGAGAAAATAAGTCAGACTTCTGAGTTTGTATCAAACAATTCTGAGAAAAAAGTCAGAATGGTAAAATAAAAAGTCGCAATAACATTTTTTATTTTTTATTTAGTGGTGGAAACAGGCTTCCATACTTAAGCGTATATTTAATGACTTGAACAAAATGTAATATTTAAAAAAAAGGTTGACAAAAACATACATTTACACACAAACAACCACTACTTGCAGCTTTCTATTTTTTTAGCTCAACATATATGGAAATGAACACACAAGAAATATTGTAGGCAGCGAAAGATTAATCTATGCTGCCTTCAAAAACCATTCAGTCTGTCTCAGTAGACAGCATGTGGAGCAATCATAGGAAAGTCAATTTCACAGCACAGAAGCAGCATCTAGTGTATCCAAAAGTGAACTGTGTTTTGTTTTTATCTTTTTCCTTTCAGTGTGCTAAAAATGACTATAAAGTTGACTCTGAATGCTACTTCCATTTTAGCTTTCTATATCTGACAATGAGCTTCATTTTTCACAATTGACCCTTTGGTGGGAGTTTGATTGAAAGGCGATTTGACCAATCATAACTCAAAATCTGCCATTTTGTTCGACAAACAAACCAGACAGGAGAGTAGTTTAACGTTTGTGGACTTGAACTAGAAAAATGTGTACTGACATCTTACCGCGGTTGAAACAAGATAACCTCTGTTCATTCATGTTTATTTCATACCAGAGCTAATAAAGAGAAAGAGATGATCGTTTACCTCCGCTTGAACTGAGGAGGTAGTGATCTGTCACAAAACATTAAAGAGCCACACAATTTTGAATTTCTTTAAAAAAGACACAATTTGAAAGCAGAGACTTTTTTGTACAAGTAACCAGCCCTGTCTTGTCTGTCGGCATGTTTTCAGTTTCCTCTTTGCTCTGTGGAGTATTTCTGTGGCTTGTTGGACAAGTGGGGTGGGTCTAAATGTAGAGTTAATTGACTTTTTATTTATATATTTATTTTACTCTGAGGCTTTTATATTTCAGTCATAAATAAAGCTAAAAATGTGTTTCCTCTATTTGTATCACTTCGTGCTGTTTCTAAATTAATGGCTGTGAAACATAAGCACCTCTTTGGTCAGATAAATAAACACAGAGAGGGCACTGTTGAGGTGTGGAAAGCAGAATGTGTGCATTCGAATCTTGCAGGAGTGTTTTTTTGAGAATAAAGTAGTCATACAAACACTTTAATGCTAGACTTCTTTCTAACTATAAAAGTGGGTGTGGGTGTGGGTGTGTCTGTGCATCATTCTGCACTGTGCGCTGGTTTACAAATGCCTTGATGCACAGATATGAGTTTGTGTCTTTTCTTGTTGTGTGGTGTGTGTGTGTTTCTGGGGGTATGTGTACTTTCTAAGCTCCATAAATACCCCACCCAAATGTTCCACCTGTTTATAGACTGAAAGACTGAGAGTTACTGACTCTCCATGAAGGTCTGCGAAATGTTACAATCTCAATATGCCACAACACGTTTAAACCTCACCCCAAAATAAAGGATTAACTGTACTGTATACAACACAATTGTGTTATTGTGCAAATATAACATGCCTCTGCCGGTTCCAAAAAAATGATCAGATAAGATGGCCTGCTTGCTTCTGTATCTTGTCTCTCACTGTCCCAGAATGCAAAGATGAAACAGGTGAGAGCCATCTGTTTGACTGAGACCAGGTGCTGTTAGCTCTGTTTTTAGCTCAATGCTAAGTGGGCTCTTCTAACCAAGACTAAACGGTACTATTTCTGTCTAGGCCTAAAGATTATTGAAATGCTGAATGCATCCCACACAACTGAGACAATAGTTTTTGTGTGTGTGTATTCTTTTAAGATTCAGAACATCTGATACCTAAATAAATAAACTGAGCATAAGCAGTGTTTTCAGACCAGTAACAATGGCTCCAACTTGTTTCATTGTGTTAATGTGTCAATGCGAGAGTGTTGGTATGGTGCCCGTTGGACTGTGATCTGGACATGGTCAACAGCAGAGCTGAAGCAGCAAGAAATTGTTTTTCTGTGTTTGGCTATTGTGTGAGCTCAATAGAGTTCTAGAATAATACCCATAATACACTGGGCCTCACATATTTCAAAAAACAAATTAGATGGCATATGCCTGATTTAATATGAATATTGCCTCATGTTAATTCAAAATGTTTATTCAGAATGTGATTCAAATGTTTGAGGTGATTTAAAAGCTTTTAAAAAAAAGTCTCTTATTCTTACCAAGACGGCATTTGTCAAAAATACAGAACAGTTTTCTACGCGATGGCAAAGCTGTAGTCTTTAATGTTACCTGATCCTTCATTTTAATATGAAGAGTTCAGATGCAAAACCAGCTAAAAGCCATATTGGTCAAAAATGAGATAATGATACTGAGTGAAGGATCTCCACACATATCATACGTCCGTCAGATACTTTTACTTTAAACTCACTAAAATCCCACCCTCAGCCCAATCAGAAGTACCAGCACTTACTACTTACATAGAAACCTATACATTGGAGCCTGATGAAAATGCATTTTTTTTTTTAAAGAAAAATGTCAGATGGATTTAGAGGCTTTTGCATTTGCTGCTTAAGAATCATTTCAGATTACCGAACAGTCGTGCTGCTTAACAATTTTGAGAAAGCGTGTCACTTTTTAATAATTTAATGCATGCTTGCTGAATAAAAGTATTAATTTCTTTTAAAAAAACCTTTTGAATGGCAGTGTACATACAGTGTATTTCAATGTTATTATAACCAATAAAACAAACATCATGACCTACATTTTTACAAATTAACATGCTTTTGTGTTTTATTGTCAAGGGTGTGAATGAGAATTCATGAGTCAATTAAATTATGGTCTAAAATTATTAACATGCATTGCAATAATGGCAAGAGTAAGCATGTCAAGTATTACCAGTAGAATATATAAGTCTTAGTCTTTTTGGAATATGCTATTTTCACGTACACAGGAATATCCAATAGTTGTGAAGAATCAAAATATAATTTTTGGTATAAAGTCCTAATTTGGATTTTAACTGCAAAAGATGTGCATGTAACACTGATCACAAAATATATAACCCTGGATCACAAAACCACTTAAGTAGCATAGGCATTTTTGTAGCAAAATTATAGATTTTTCTTTTATGCCAAAAATCATTAGGATATTAAGTAAAGATCATGTTCCATGAATATATTTAGTAAATTTCCTACCTTAAATATATCAAAAATGTTTGATTAGTAATATGCATTGCTAAGAACTTCATTTGGACAACTTTAAAGGCGATTTTCTCAATATTTTGTTTTTTTTTGCACCTTCAGATTTCAGATGTTCAAATAGTTGTATCTAAAAATAGTTCTATCTATCAAATAGTAATCTAACAGATCTATCAAATAGTTGAGTGAAGCAGACTTTAGAGATTGAAGTGTTTCGCAAAAGAGAGAATGAATAGGAGAAAAAAAAAATGGGTGGGCTGGACGTATGCCAAAGGGTTAGAGTGCCATTGAATCTTTATTCCCATATTCACAGCTACCAGCGTGTCTTTCTCTCTTCTTATGTACTTTTGTATTACTGTCTCCTGCTCCCTCCCTCTCTTTCTCTCTCTCTTCAGCTCTTCAGCTGTATGTGTGCTTGAGTCAAAGCTCTACCCACAGTGGCAAAGAGTGTGTACATGTGTGAGTGATTGTAGAAGTTCTCAGGCTTGTGTAGGCATTCAAAGGGAGTGTGTGAGCATTTCGTACAGACAAGAGCTGCATGTTTAATTAGCATTTTTGGATATACTTTACGAAGCAAGCGAAGCATAGAGTTCAGGTAAGTTCAACTGAACTTTACACTATGAAAAGCTGCTTTACAGATATTAGTTATCCTTTACCTCCCTGCTTCTATCAGCTTAAAAAATACATTTTAGAATCAATTCTATATATATTTGTTTGTTTTAGTTAATGACTATATCACATTTACCAGTTATCTGTAAACTAAACTTGTTAAAAACATTGCAATAAATTATTTTGTAGTATATAGTCTTGTATGATCAAAATATTTATACATTTTATATCTAAATAAGCAAATATTTATTTATTCGGTATTTCATCATTGTTTGTTCGTATTTTTGGTCTCTAAATGTCTCGTTTTGCATTTGAAATGTTTTAAAAATAGAATATTTACATAATAAATTCTTATTCTTAGTATTCCAAAACAGCTTCTGTGCTACATTTGAGATGCTAACACATATGAATTATTACTGTTTATAATACAGCGAGTGTATGGAGTTTTTGTCAGAGAGAGGCTGGTAAATGTCATGTAGACGGTGAGTGTCTGGCAGGGTATCTGTGTGTGTGTTTACAAGCACTTCATAATTCAGCTGCTGCAGATGCATCTATCAGTATTTCTATTTGGGGCATCTCTTGCGGTCTTCTGTTCATTCCTATCTTCTTCCTTGTGTTCCCTTCTTGGCCTCTGACCTTTAGCATCTGACCTGTGATGTCAATTGTAACCACTCGCAAAATGACTCCACTGATTGAGCTCAGAGACTTAAGCATTTGTCTTGAACTTCATGAACTGGCTTTCACACATGCACACGCTGTAATTTATCTCAGTAAGATTGTAAGTTGCCATAGTTGTCTTTCCTTTTTAAACTTTCATTGTAAGCTTTGTTCATGCATGTGACCCCCAAACCTGCCCCCACGTTTCAGTTTCAGTCTCCCAAAGCTGGTCAGTGTTTAATTCTGGCTCCAGACTTTGTTTCCTGTGTTTCTGAGGTGTTGTCTAGATTGATGTCAATGACATGAAGCATATTCTTTCAAAACACCTCCAACGGATTCGCTATCCGCTTGAATTTCAGGTCTCTTGATATGCCAAGTTCAGGGGAAAGCCAAATCGGATTATTTCAGGCCTTCATGCATGAAAAGTTAAGCAAGTGAAAAAGAAAGACAGAAGGAGGAAAAAGAAAAGTGGATTTATCCAGTAACATTCAATAGATTCTGAAGTGAGGAGGCAAAGCCCTTACATTTTTTATTTTTTAAATGTAAATTCATGTCCCAGTCACATTTTCTTGGTTCAATAAACATTACTTACACTATCATAATAAAAAATCAATTGCATTTTTATATTAACGATGTAATTAATAAGCTATTCTATTTATTAAAACCAAGTATAAATTTCACCAGTTTAGTGTTTTAAGCATTTTACATTTATTCCAAAATAATAAATCAAGGCAGTAACAATTTAAACTAAATATTCACCCGTGTTAACTTTGACAGGAATGCAAAGGAGTTAAACTCATGTTTAGCTGTTCTTTTTCATAATAAGCTTATTTGACATCAGTCATCACAGTTTTGTAAATATTGGTCACAAATGCGGAGATGTACCTTTAATTTCAACAAGCTGATTGCTCACAAAAAAAAAAAAAAAAGGCCATTTGATTTTTGATTTTGACTTGACAAAGTTGTGATATATAAATGTGTGAGTTGTTTACTTATTTTTTTATTAGTCTTCCCATTAGCGGCATTGTATTGTTCATTTGTGACCCTGGACCACAAAACCAGTCTTAAGTAGCATGGCTATATTTGTAGTAATAGCCAAAAATACATTGTATGGGTTATTTATTGATTATTAATTTTACTTTTATGCCAAAAATCATTAGGATATTAAGTAAAGATTTTCATGAAGTTATTTAGTAAATTTCCTACTGTATTTTTGATCAATAATATGCATTACTACGAACTTCATTTAGACAACTTTAAAGGTGATATTCTCAATATTTTTATTCTTTTTTGCACCCTCAGATTACAGATTTTCAAATAGTTGTATCTCAGCCAAATATTGTCCTATGTACATTGATGGAAAGCATATGTATTCAGCTTGTATATCAATTAAAAAAACAAAAAACCCTTTATGGCTGGTTTTGTGGTCCAGGGTCACATCGGATTTATCACATGAACCAATCACAGCCTAACATAACCAGTCATATCCAATCATAACACGATATAGGCATTGTGACTTTCTCCCATTCATTCTCAATTACCCCCCACCAAACCCACCACATACTTCAGGGTCTGTTAAAACTCAATGGGCTCAGGGGAGGCAAGAAATGCCGACTCCTGTTGTAACTTTACCTGCAGGTGTTGCTATTAAACAATTTTAATTTAGAAAAACTAGTGATTTATAGCTTTTTATGCCATAACTTGTAACATTTGTGCTGTTTTGTTTTTGTACTATAATTTTTTTTTTCTCATTCAGTTTGTAGACACAGCCTCCCTTGTCTCCTATGAGGAAATGTTACTCATCATTTAATGTCTGCATAGTCATATTTTCAAATGATTAGTCATAACATTATTAATTGCCTTTTTGCTGCCTTTGTAGATTCCTTCTGTTCTGTTCATGAGGGTATAAATACACTTTTATAGAGCAATGCAGTGTTCCTTCAGTGTTTCGAAAAAGTTCCAGATAAAGTATCAATTTTATAGATATTCATGTTTTTATAGTCATCATTTCATATTTAAAACATCATAAACTTTATGACATGATTTCTGTAATTGTAATTTCTGCATAAATATACTTCTGCACTGTCTATGCTGCAATAAATGTATTTTTGTAGTGGAAACCAAATGTTTCTTGTCAGAAAGCTCTGACTTTATAGAATAAGTCCAGCGCTGGTTTCCTTGAAAGCCTCAGTAGTGTTTAACGCTGACCATCAAACTCTCCCTTGGTCTGTACTCTTGAATTTTTTTACTTGCTTGACTCTTGCCAGAAGATCAATATGCCATGGTTTTGAAGGTGGCTTATAATTTTCCATGGAAGCAGTGAATGGCATTTTCTTATTTCTATGTTTCTCTCTGTCTGTGATCACTTCCAGTAGTGCACACAAGGAAAATTTCTATTTACATGTATCTGTTGTTGCATGATCATGAGTGTGAGTGCATTGACATTGCATTTCCTGTTTGACTGTTTGAGAAGTGTGTGTCATTTTCATGTGAGAATGAGGGAGTGAATGAAGGCACTATCCGCACGCACATACTTTGTGACTTGTTGTTATTTGCTGTTGTAGATGGAAAGTTTAAATAGGGAGGCTGTGTTACACTGGCCACATCGTGGCCAAACCACAAGAAGCAGAGAAAGAGTTTGTACCATTCCCTCTCTTTCTCCCTCTCACAGACACACACAGTGTTTGGCTGTGATGAATGCTGATGAATTGGTTTATATGGTTCAGTAATTACCCATAATGATCGTTCATTAGGTCCGGTTTGGGGATATGACCGACATGTTACTGTGGCAACATTTGCAAAACTTGCCAATTTTTCTATCCCCAGTACATTCACCACCCATAATGCTTTGTGAATGGAACATGTTTATAAAGTGATTGATGAGTAAATGTAGTGTATATCAATAAATGAGCATATTTCCTCTTTGCAGCTGGTTGATATAGGCCTTTCCCGACTTCAAATGATTGAAACTAACAGGCCTTCTCACTTGCACCCGCATACCAAAATGGCAAGCTTCACCACTGCCTGTAAGCCTTTAAACCCAATCCACCCACATCTAATTAGTGTAAAGCATGCAGAAGAACCCCAGTGGAAAACTAAACTAGGATCCCCAAACAGGGATGTCTTGTGTAACACGTTCAGGTGTTTATAGCAAACACATTGTTTGTTTAGTTCCATTACCGTGACAAGCTGCGTTTTAGCCCGTGGATAGTTTGTCTAAAACTGTTCTTCAGTTTGTTTAATGTTTTTTTCACGATAGCCTGTTTCGCAACAGATGATGACATCTGAACTAAGCTGGTCTGACTGCTTCAGTGGGTCTTTTCACCTTTTGAGACGCGTTTTTGAATTCACAGGTCTAAATGTGGCACTTTTTTTAGATGCTGAAAAGACGGTCAATTGTTCTCCATCATAAAAGGTTGAACAAATACGTCGCATTTGACATTCCTTTTGCTCTTTCCATGGGACAATAGGGAGAATTCCCTGTAGGGCGCTGAGGCCAAACGCTCATGAACTGGTTCTCCAGTCTGTTTGTAAGTTGTGGTCGAAGATGTAGACAGACATAATGAAGTAGTCATGAAGCAATGCATATTTGGGTGACAAGAGTCTATAAGGGATGCAGCTGAGTGTTTTAGTGCAGGTTTAGCATCCATGTATGAGAAACTGAAGTCAGTCTTTGTCTTAAAGGGATATTTCAACCAAAAATTAAAATTCTGTCATTAATTACTCATCCTCATGTTGTTCTAAACCTGTAAGACTGTAAGATCTTTGGAACACAAATTAAAGATATTTTTGATGAAATCCGAAAGCTTTCTGACCATGTGTAGACAGCAACACAACTACCACATTCAAGACTTACTATTTCAGACTTGTGTGCTCTCTAGAAGCTTGCATTCTGCAAGTGAACAATGCATTATCTATCTATCTATCTATCTATCTATCTATCTATCTATCTATCTATCTATCTATCTAAAATACACAAACTTTCTCTTCACTGTAAAAAACTTTTTTTTTAAGTCATCTTAAAATAATTTGTTACCCTGCTGCCTTAAAATTTTAAGTTCCGTCAACTCAAATAAGTTCATTCAAGTTGAAATGTTAAGTTGTACTAAGTGACAACTTAGATATTCAAGTTGACTAAACTAAAAAAATGTTAAACTTAACAGCTGTGTTTGTTACTCGGCTGCCTTAAAATTTTAAGTTGAATCAACTCAAATATCTAAGTCGTCACTTAGTAAAACGTAACATTTCAAGTTGACTAAAGTTTTTCAAGTTGACGGAACTCAAAATTTTAAGGCAGCAGGGTAACAAATTATTTTAAGTTAACTCAACAAATTGTTTTTTTTTACAGTGTATTCTTTTTATATCTTCTATCGTTTCTATCTATCTACAAAAAAACTCACACTCTCTTTCTCTATTCTTTTTCTATTCTATCTGTTTTCTTTTTATTTATATATTATAATTTTAAAAACCTTGCTACGTATACTACATTAAGATAATCTGAGACTTGTAATAGCACTTACATAGCATTGCTTTTTTTGTTGATTTTGATTGCTTCCATTGTCCTCTTTTGTTAGTTGCTTTGGATAATAGCGCCTGCAAAATGGCTAAATGTAAATGTAAAGGTAGCAAAGACATCATTAAAATAATCCATGTGGCATCAGTGGTTCAACCACGACAATGACATTTTAAAACCATGACATGTCACAAGAAAGCAAAAACAAGTTTATTTAACAATTTCTTTTCTTCCGTGTCGTTTTTTGTAATTATTTTTGTTTTCTTTGCACACTGTAAAAAAACAAATTGGTGGGTCAACTTAAAATAATTTGTTACCTGGTTGCCTTAAAATTTTAAGTCCAGTCAACTCGAAAAAAGTTTACTCAACTTGAAATGTTACGTTTTACTAAGTGACAACTTAGATATTTGAGTTGATTCAACTTAAAACTTTAAGGCAGCCGAGTAACAAACACAGCTGTTAAGTTTAACAAACACTTTTTTTGTTTAGTCAACCCGACTTTCTAAGTTGTCACTTAGTACAACTTAACATTTCAACTTGAATAAACTTCGCTGAGTTGACTGAACTTTTAAGGCAGCAGGGTAACAAATTATTTTAAGTTGACTAAACAAATTGAGTTTTTTGTTTTTTACAGTGCACACAAAAAGTATTTTTGATACATTCGTTGTGTTCCTGAAAGTTGTAAGTAGCTAGTTTGCAGTATAGTGTTTGCACACATGTACACTATGTATTGGTCCTGATGGCAATATGTGCTGTGGGTTTGAGTTGTCAGGCAGTTCATCAAAAGTGTTTCACGGCCAGCCTCGGTTCTTGAAATATGCTTACAAAGTGGTAACTCGAGAAAAGAGAGGAGAGAATGAATAATGAAGACAAATGAGGAAATAGCCGTGGCCCGAGTGAGGAAGAGGTGAAGACGACAGACGCCCTTGATGCCAGATCTGGGCTTAATTTTGCTGTAGTTGCGGTAAAGCACACAAACACTTTTGCCTTCACGCAGGATCTGAAACACATGAACGTGATGCTTTAGTCGGGCAATTAGAAGCTTCTCCATCTGAATGTGATCACGCAGACTCGGGCTAATGCACATTTCAATCTGCTTCCTGACCTCAATGACAGTGATGTCTCGCAAGCAGAATGTCTTAGAATGAAAGTAGACTGATTTCACCACATAACAAACACAACATGTCTGCCTGTCTCTCTGATTTATGTGACAAATTCCAGCTGTTGGACATAGATGACCCGAGCCTCTGTTCACTCTTGTGTCCTGTTATAAGCTTTCCTCATTCAGCAAAAAACACAAGCAATTTACCTTAAAATAATATATGAAGAGTTTAGTTGCAAAAGCCTCTAAGTATGTCTGATGTTTTTCTTTAAAATTAGCATTTCTTTCTTGCTATTATGTACACTCCAAAAAAAAAAAGGCTTGTCTTAGTATTTTTGTCTTGTTTCTAGTCAAAATATCTAAAAATTCTTACATTAAGATGTATTTACTAAATAAACAAAATTACATAAGATATTTAGTCTTGAAATTAAGTGCAGTCTGCTTAAAATAAGTGGCAGATCCACTGGCAGATAATTTCAAAAAAAAAATTTAAAAAGCTAAATAAAGTTAATTTTGCTTTAAAAAATACTAAATGTCTTATGTCTATTTGCATCTTAATGTAAGATTTTTTTTTAGATATTTGGACTAAAAACAGGACAAAAATACTAAGCAAGACAAGCCTTTTTTCCAGTGTATAGGTTTCTATGTAAAAACTGGTACTTCTGAATGGGTTGAGGCTGGAAATTAGCGCATTTGAAGTGAAATAACATATACTATGTGTGGAGAGCATTTACTCAGTATCGTTATTATCTCATTTTTGACCAAGATGGCTTTAAGAGGCTTTTGCATTGGAACTCTTCATATGGAAAAATGACATCAATAAAACAGAAACTCACCTTTACTATCTGTACCTTGATTATAATTATTATAAAGTTCACCGAAAATAGCCGTTAGACATTTCCACACAACATGTAATCACCAGCCTTTATTTAAACAATTATATTTTTTAGACAAGTTCTTGTGTCATCAATTTTCTTCAACTTTAATTAGTTTTATTAAGTGTTTTGTGTTTTTGGAATTGAATCTAAACCACCAATAATCCTCAAGGGGAAAAATCTCCCTCACAGAACCAAAAAGCTAGTTTGATGCAGGGGTGAATCAGACACACACACCTGTCCTGGGACCGTAAAATCAGCCATAACTGGCCCTCTCTAGATAAATTAGTGTTTTAGGCTTGCATGAACCTGTAGAGAGGAGAGAAAGAAAATGAATATAGAGAGCACTGCACACTTATTTAATGCAATTAAATCAACCGTTAACCATCAGTTCTGAACATGGTTAATAATAATAATAATATTATGATTTAACGCGCTGACATACTCGCTTAAGAAGCTTGTCTATGCTTTTTCAAAAGGATAAGTGATAGATTAGGTGCCATCTGCCGAGTCATGAACGGCAGAGGGGTGCGAAATGGAGCCGCCAAACCTTGGAATGTCTTGGAATCTTTCCAGGATTCACAAAGGTGTTCTAAAGTAACTCTAACAGTTTCAAACACTTACAAAAGCATACAGAAGAGACATTTCAGTTGTAACGTTACAGACATCCTTCACTTTTATAGCCATGGAGAAAGAAACAGTGCTCAGGGATCTGATTTCAAATGCAGAGACAAAAAGTAGTAGAAATTAAAAATTAAATATTAAGAGGCAAGTAAACAACCTTTTGTTGTTTCGGTTAATCTTTGAAACGCAAAACACAACCTGAGAGTTTTCTGTCCTGCCATTGAAAGTCTAGGTAACCAAAACAGTTTGAACTTTAAAAGATAGATAGTAGATATAGATTTAGACATTGTAAATTAGTAGAACAATGTCTTCAGTAGAACATAAACCATGCAATCCATGCTGCTGTTTATATCTGAGTATCAACAAAGGTGCAAACCCTCTATATAATGATGCATGAGAACCAATGAGATTTGTTCTAGTGTGTGATGCACCCATGTGCTTCTGTGTTTATAAATCACCATATGATGTTCTATATGTGACCCTGGACCACAAAACCTTAGAAAGTCTTAGCAAAAGCCAATAATACACTGTATGAGTTAAAATGATTGATTTTTCTTTATGCCAAAAATATATTAGGATATTAAGTATAGATCATGTTCCATGAAGATATTATGTAAGTTTCTTACCGTAAAACAACATAATTTTTGATTAATATGAATTGCTAAGAACTTAATTTGGAAGATTTTCAGGCAATTTTCTACAGATTTTCAATTATAGTTGCATCTTGGCCAAATATTGCCCTATCCTATCCATACGTCAATGGAAAGCTTATGTATTCAGTGGAAAGCATATGTATGTATTATAGGGCTGGGCAAAAAAACATTTTTTCAAATCGGTTTTTAAAATGACATCGATCCGATATCAATTCTCAAAAGCCGCAAATCGATTTTTTCCTGTATTTATTTCAGCAAACATTTAAAACAAGATCTGATTATTGTGAACCTTATCATTGGTCTTCTCCACTAGATGTCACCCTCTTATTTACCTATATGCGTGATTTGCAATGCTTAGGTGAAATGCTATAGTAATACTACAAATCCACAGAAGCATTTGACATCATGCGTAAGGCGCCATGATTTCCGCAATGAATGAATGAATGTCGGATGGTGCGGCACACTGTTTTGTTTACTACATTACACATAATAAATTACGGACAACATTTTCAGCTTCTGCTGTCTCTCTGACGATATAAACACACAATATCATCTCCAGCTGACTCCAGAGTCACTTCATTAGCATTTTACCAGTTAATTTGAGAAAACTACCGTCATATCACATTCACAGCAGCTGCAAGTTCTTCATGGCAACTTGGCAAAATAAAAGTTTAGTTTAACCTTGAACTGTGTCAGAAATATATTACTATTTAGCAGTCTAATAACTAACAACAATGCTACTACTACTACTACTAATAAATATGAACCTAGTGAACCAAACTGAGAGACCATTTTGAAGGCTCAGGAAACCTTTGTAGGTATTTTGAGTTGATTAGCTGATTGGCATGTCACAATATTCTAATTTGTTGAGATTTGAATTGGTGGGTTTTTGTTAAATGTCATCACAATTAAAAGAACCAAAGGCTTAAACTACTTCAGTCTGTGTGCATTGAATTTATTTAATACATGAGTTTCACAATTTGAGTTGAATTACTGACATAAATGACATTTTCCACGACATTCTAATTTATTGAAATGCACCTGTATATGGATTCATTTTAAGGTGCCTTTATCCACCTTATTCTTCAATGTGGAAGTAATAGACTTCTGGTTCATTACCCGCTAAAGGGATATAACAAGAAGAATAACAATGTGAAGTAAAAGTAAAACTGTTTGCACTACAAACCAGTGTGCTCATAATTAAGATAACAGATTCAAATAATATGGCAAGACATCAATATGCAATATCAAGCAGCAAAACGAGCTGTTTTGTATAGCTAAAATTAGCTGGAGACGAATGAGACCAGAAGCCAGACCCATATAATTTACAAATGGCTGTGCCCACACATACAGGGAAAAATAAGGTGGATAACCTCTTTGGATTCTGATGTTGTGGTTACCCAAACCATTTCAGATTTCATTAAAATATCTAAGGTTAACCATCTAAGTTTTTGGAACTACATGAGTGTGAGGGTGAACTCATTTTGGGGTGAACTATGCCTTTAATGAACAAAGGAACTTGATTTGGTAACGAGAATGAAGCAGAAAATGGATAAAGCCTTCAACTGGCAGGATGGAATGAAACGGACTCAGCAGGCTCCGGAATGCTGGGATTCTTTATAGAAGTCTTAATGATGTCCCAGAGTATTTTAAGATCCGGAGACGAGCTGAATGAACAGCTGCGTGCCTAAACCAAAACTCATTCCAGACGACTTCAGACACATTTTTAAGAGTGTGTGTGTGTGTGTGTGTGTGTGTGTGTGTGTGTGTGTCTGTAAGGTTAGATGAATGGATGAAAGTGGTTTGAGACACTTGGAGTACAAAAAGAACTTGAATGAATCAGACAGTATGATATATTGGGAAAGCTTGGTTTAGAGTTGCTGTGACCCAGAGTGTATGTTTATGTGTGTGTGTGTGTCTGTGCTTCCCGTAACATACACTCACAGGTGCTCGAGACAGGTATAGCCTACTAGTTTTCATATTCATGCCTCAGGGGTTAAGAACACACACTGACATCTCATGCAACTGATTTATAGACACAAAAATTGTATTTGGTGTGTGTGTGTGTGTGTGTGTGTGTGTGTGGTGAGTAAAGGACTTTCCCTGCAGACTTTACGATTCCCAGACTTGTGCGTCACAATGAAGTGCGGTGTCCCCGCTTTAGGTGTGTGAGTGTTTGATGTGTCATATTCCAGCTGTGCACACACATCAATCTCAACATTCCTCCCTGTCTGAGAATAATGTCATGACTAAGCAACAAAACCTGTCAGAGACACACTGATTTATATTTCTGTGTACAGTTATTTTAGAGATTCATGTTTTACATGAATTAGAAGGACTTTGCATAAGCACTGTATGATATGTATTTTAAAAAGCGCAGATAAGATGTTCAAAATGGAAATATGTATAGTAATATTTTTGTATTTTATATTTGTATAATATTTTAAACTTTGCAGTTCCCTGCCATATACAGTTGAAGTCAAACGTTTACATCTGCAAAATGTTAATTATTTTAGCAAAATAAGAGGGATCATACAAAATGCATGTTATTTTTTATTTAGTACTGACCTGAATAAAATATTTCACATAAAAGACATTTACATATAGTCCACAAGAGAAAACAATAGTTGAATTTATAAAAATGACCCATTTAATTCTTAATACTGTGTTGTTGCCTGAATGATCATGTTTTTGTTTAGTGATAGTTGTTCATGAGTCCCCTGTTTGTTCTGAACAGTTAAACTGCCTGCTGTTCTTCAGAAAAATCCTTCAGGTCCCACAAATTCTTTGGTTTTCCAGCATTTTTGTATATTTGAACCCTTTCCAACAATGACTGTGTGATTTGATTTTGATTTTGCCCTTCAGAAGCTACAGAAGATATTTACATGTTTCCAAGAAGACAAAATAATTCACATTTAGGCCAAAACTTCAAATTTCAAAGTTTTGGCATGTTTGGCTTAATGCATGTTTTTTCTTTCTGGAGCATCAGTGAGCATTTGAACCTTCTGTAATAGTTGCATATGAGTCCCTCAGTTGTCCTCAGTGTGAAAAGATGGATCTCAAAATCATACAGTCATTGTTGGAAAGGGTTCAAATACACAAAAATGCTGAAAAACCAACGAATTTGTGGGACCTGAAGGATATTTTCTGAAGAACAGCAGGCAGTTTAACTGTTCAGGACAAGGGACTCGTGAACTATCACTAAACAAAAAAACACAGCTGTGGATCATTCAGGTAAGACCACAGTATTAAGAATCAAGCGTATGTAAACTTTGGAACAGGGTCATTTTTATAAATTCAACTATTATATTTTCTTGTGGACTATACGTGAACATCTTTTATTTGCAATATCTTATACAGGTAAGATAAAAATAAAAAATAAAATGCATTTTGCATGATCCCTCTTATTTTGCTAAAATAATTAACATTTTGCAGATTCTGCAAGGTGTATGTAAACTTTTGACTTCAACTGTATATAGAAACCTGTTCCTGCCACAGAATCTAAAAATAAAAAAGATAACTGAGATTTTTTTATTTCATAATTTAGATTTTTTTTTCTTGTAATTCTGAGTTTATATCTCACAATTGAGATATTAAAATTGTACTGTAATATAATGGTTAATGGACCATTAGTTAATATATATTCAGATAGCTAGAAATAAGATAATGTGCTTGTTAATGTTTATTAATAAACTTATTAAACATTACCTAATGATTAACCGATTATTATTTCATACAAAATAAAAGGGGTCAGGGGTCATTTTTTTGCTATAAGAAAACAGTTCAAATGAAGAGTTCAGATGCAAAAACCTTATGACCTCTTTCTTTAAAAAATGCATTTTTATCAGGCTCCGATGTATAGGTTTCTACCTAGGTACTGGTACTTCTGATTGGACTGAGGCTGGGATTTTACAACAAGTGTTGTTACAACAGCTAAAAGTCCAATTCCCATAA
Organism: Cirrhinus molitorella; assembly: GCA_033026305.1. Taxonomy (NCBI): domain Eukaryota; kingdom Metazoa; phylum Chordata; class Actinopteri; order Cypriniformes; family Cyprinidae; genus Cirrhinus; species Cirrhinus molitorella. The sequence goes on along the minus strand of CM065133.1, from coordinate 3,801,863 downwards.
AGATACTAAATGATTAGTAAATGTTTCTAAACATTTATAGATTATGAAGAGCTTCCACTTTAGATTGGATACTGCGAAAACATGAACAAATGATTAATAAATGCTAATTTTGTCTACACAACAAACGAAGAGCAACAATGACCTTTACAGACTGTGAATGTAAGTTAATGAATAATTAGTCAGCATGAATAGTTTGTGAAGTGCTTAAAATGACCAATTAAGCAATTTTTGTTTTTTTTTTTTTTTTTTCATTTGTTCATGTAAAAAAGATCATTAGGTAATATGTGAACTAAAGTTAACTAATGATTAACTGATGATCCATTAAGCATTAATATTTGTTAGTTATTTATTAATGAAGCTTGTAATCATTGTAAACCATCTGTCAAAATAATCTGTAGATTTTTCAAGAAGTGCATGATCATAAAAAGTTAAAATGTAAGGATTAAATAATGATCTGTTAATTATTAGGTCATGTTTAATACATTTATAAGTAAACATTCACAAGCATATTATCTCATATTTCTAGCTATTTGATTAATAACTAATTTTATTAACTATATTAACTAATCAACCATTAAGCATTATATAATATTTGTTAATGATTTATTACTGACAGTTATTTTTAAGGGCTACCGCACTTCAAAATCTTGCCGAAGTTAGGTCACCCAAATACTTGTTATGAATCCTGTGAATGTGGACATACTACTATTTTCACAGTATTTTACACCAATCTATAACCTTGTATAGTACATTATTTGAGGGGACAGTCAGTAGTGGTGTCTGAATTATATTATATTAGTGGTGTAATTAGAGAATAAAGGATAAGTATATAGGGTCGATTTCAGATATAGCCATAAATAACTTTTAACACTGAGAAAAAAAGGCTCCTTAAAGTCACACAAGCATTTTACAGTTTGCCTGCCAGCACATTAAAGGGTTAGTTCACCAAAAAATGAAAATTAGCCCATTATTTACTCACCCTCAAGGCATCCTAGGTATATATGACTTCTTTCTTTCAGACGAATTCAGTCTGAGTTATATTAAATAATGTTCTGGCTCCTCCAAGCTTTATAGAGTGTTTTCACAACGCATCATCAATCGGCCATATTGGCAGCACTGAATGTAAACAATGCCGCTGAACCGAACAAAACTTACATATTTGTCTGATTATTCCTGCTGAAAGTGGTTAATTATTGTCATGTTTTGGGCTGTACTAATCAGTCGGAGCAGGAAAAAAAATTGTAGTTCTATAGACTGCTAAAAGTTATAACAAATCAAGGAGAAGAGTGCTAAAAACTGTCTGAGGAACAAAAGGCGTTTGTGATTGGCCATACTGAACCAGTGTTTCTGTTCAACAGTCCAAAACAAGTCCAATTAAGTGCATCCATCGATAATAAAAAGTGCCTCACACGGCTCCAGGGCATGAATAAAAAGGCCTCCTGTAGTGAATCGATGTTTGTAAGAAAAATGTCCTTATTTAAAACGTAATAATCACTTTGTAAAAAAAAAATGTCAAAGGATTTTGATATAGGCCAAGAGAAGATTGGTTTTCTAATAACTTTGCTTCCTTTGCTCGTTGGTTTTCACGAGATCATGCGCTATGTATACATCTATGTCATCTGTCCGGAGCGGCTTTCATGTACAACAGTTAGCACAAGCTAGATTAAAGTGATTATAACTTTTAAATATGGATTTTTTTTAGACAAAAAGGCATCGATTCACTGCAGGAGGCCTTTATTCACCTCCCGGAGCCATGTGAGGCACTTTTTATTAGGGATGGATGCCCTTGAAGAGAAACACCCAACCATTGCCATTATAAAGTTTTGAGGAGCCAAACACTTTTTAATATAACTTTGATTGCATTCGACTGAAAGAAGAAAGTCATATACACCTAGGATCCTTTGAGGGTGAGTAAATAATGGGCTAATTTTCATTTTTGGGTTACTAACCCTTTAAGCTTTGATGAACCTTTTTTTGATGAAAGAGTGAATCATGTGGTTTAAGCAGCAATGCAGTGTTGATTATCTGGGAAATATCACTGTAATGAAGGAAATCTGCTCACAGTTTCTTTAGAGCTGACTCACCCTCAGATGAGAGTTTTTGCGGTGATTAGTAATACCAGATTGAAACGCACACAGAGAGACCGTAAGAGAAAATTGATTGCAGCCAACTAAGCGGCCAGTGGTTTTACTGTAAACATGACCTCAGTCCTCCTTCATTTACATTTATTTTGCCTCTTTCTCACACATGCATCACTGCTAGCACTGCAGATTTGAACGTTTTTGTGATTAATAGTTTAGGAGTTTTCCCCCTTGCATTAATCATATTATTTGTAAGATAAGTCAATGCATATTTAGTTTAGATTAAATCTAATTTAATTTGACAATATTTAGCTCTATAATCTGGTTCTCCCTTTGACTAACATGCTGTCTTCTCTGTTCCATTGGACAGGTGGTTTTGTGAGGGGCGTGAGCTGCACCATTGCCCTGATATCCAGATCTGTCGTGATGGTGACCTGCACACTCTGGTGATAACGGAAGCATTTGAAGACGACACCGGCAGGTACACCTGCGTAGCTTCCAACGCACTGGGAGCAGACAACACCTCTGCAGAGGTCTATATTGAAGGTGAGGTCATAGTTAAATAATTTGGTAACACCTTACAATAAGGTAAAATTTGTTAAGATTAGTTAATGTATTAACTAACATGAACACACAATGAACAATGTATTTATTACACTTTTTATTAATCTTTGTTAATGTTAGTTAGTAAAAATACAGTTGTTTATTGTTTGTTCACAGCAGAGCTAAAGATTGACGTGCACTCCTGCAGCGATTGCCAATAAAAACACATACATTTGATACTGTTACACTTACCATGTGCAGTTCTGTATCATGACCGAGATGTTTTATAGCTGGGACTGCTTCATCTTTCAGTATCAAACAATGTGTAAATCCATCGTTGAACTAGGCCTTGTTTATAAAACGTTCGTCAACAAACATACTTGCAAAACTCAGTTTATGCCCTGGAAAAACAAACTGCATCCACTGTTTACGTAACGCTGGGTTCTTCAGGAAGCTGAGTGAGGTTATCTTTGTCTTACAACCAAAACCAAACTTCTTAAGAGAGTGAGTCCCGTGCAGCCGAACGAAGCGAGTTGATGGGCGTGCTTTTGCGCTCGCTCTTTTCGATGTGTGCGTGGGTGCGCTCTTCCGGGAGAAATGCCCATACAAGGAGTTCCACCCTTCAGGAAGTCATGAAGAGCCACAATCGAAAAAAAAAAAAAAAAACTTTCCGAAACTTGGAAGTGTGTATTTGGCACAGAAATACTCTTACTTTTAAACAGTGTAAATAGGATTAATAAATGCTGTAGAATTACTGTTCATTCTTAGTTCATGTTAACTAATATAGTTAACTAATGTTAACTAACGAACCTTATTGTGAAGTGTTACCGATAATTTTTTTGATCAGTATTTTTTTTTTTTTTCAAGTAACAAAACATATAATCATCCTATAAACAAGATAAATTTAATTGAAAGTATTTTCTTTCTTTTTTTTTTTTACATTTTAAGCATGTGTATAATAAAATGTAATAAGGTTTATAATTAAGAAATAACAATTTGTCAATAAAGTGCTAAGAATTACCTTACTTTTACATTTAGTTTGATGGACTAAAAGAATTGTCTTACACAGTTTTGTAGTAAAATTATCTTGGGAACAATACTATTTAAAAAACATTTTGGCAGAGTAGTAAATGGAAAAATAGTGTGTTATAATGTGTATAAAATATGAAAAATTAATAATTAGCAAAGCATATAAAACTGAAATGACACTTAAAGGGCTAGTTCACCCAAAAATGAAAATTCTGTCATTATTTACTCACCCTCATGCCGTTCCAACCCCGTCGGACCTTTGTTTACCTTCAGAACACAAATGAAGGTATTTTTGATGAAATTCAAGAGCTTTCTAAACCCTTCATAGACAACAGTGTAATTACCATTGTCAAGGCACAGAAAGGTAGTAAGGACAGCGATAAAATAGTCCATGTCAGATCAGTGCCTCAACCTTAATTTTAGCTATGAGAATACTTTTTGTACACATAGAAAACTAAAATAACGACTTCATTCAACAAGTCTTTTCTTCCTTGTCACTGTCCGACATCATTAGTACTTTTGTGTCTTAATTTGTGTTCTAGAGATGGACAAAGGTCGACATGAGGGTGAATAATTAATGACTATAATTTTTGGGTGAATTTTCCCTCGTTGTACCACAAAATAATTACATTTTACTAATTAGATGATGTTTAATAGTATTACAGTGCAGTCACATTAGCAAAATTTCAGGACCCTCTCTGTAAAGGTTCTTCATCCTCAAACTCCTCGAAACAAAAGGAGAAGGATTCGTGCATGTTCTTCCTCACATGGCCTTTGACCCTTTGACCTCAGTTCTCAGCTGACAGCTTAACCGGCCCTGACTATGTATTATCTAATAGCCCCTAATTCACCCGTGCCATAAAAGTTTCTGTTACCTAACCTGAAGCACGTGGCAGGTTGTTTGGCTATGAACTGACCTTAAATAATAGCCAAGGCCGTTAGACTGCTTGTCTTCGAAGGCCAATAATCCATCAAGAATTTACAGCAGAAGTCACTTTCAAACCAAGCAGAGATCTGATGATCAAAACAATTTCTGTGACTCGTGTAAACATGAGTGAAATCTTTACAGAGAACTGGATTTTGTCCACGCTATTTAGTCTTTAAACAGTAAAAGAAGGCAGCATGCAGTCTTTAATGTTTTAAACAAAAATGTATGTTTTTCTCTTCCATTTTCTCATTGTGTTTCTCTCCACAAAGGTGCTTCTTCCTCAGACTCAGAAGGTGAAGGATCCGTGTCAAAGTCTAGGTCCGGAGCCATGCCACAGTATGTGTGTTTCAGCATGTTCTACCTCACATGACCTTTAACCCTTTGACCTCAGACCTCAGCTTAACCGGCCCTGACTGTGTATTACCTAATAGCCCCCCTAATTTACCCTCTGCCATGAAAGTTTGTATTACTCCTCCTGAAAAACATAGCAGGTTGTGTGGATATGAAGTGACCTTCAAGAATAATCAAAGCTGTTAGACTGCTTATCTCTGAAGGCCAATGATCAATTAAGAATTTAGGAATCATGCTGTCTAATCTTCTTACTTTGTGTGATTGCTCATCCACTTATTTCTCTTCCTGTCATCTCTTGCCTCTACTGGCCTATCAGTCTTTCCTTTCTGTTTACACAAATTATTAAGTGCTTGGCTCTGGTTCCCAGTGACATCATCGTATCCCATTTGGGATTGCGCCTTCACTGGCTCCAAAGTCATTTATAAGGTGCAAACTGCATAGTGAAAATTTAGACAGTGGAGTAGATATTACTTCACTGTATGTGTGTGTGTGTGTGTGTGTGTGTGTGTAAACTAGTGCGTGTTAGGAAGCAATTACCACACACAGAGAGCATGTAAAAAATTTCCAACGTTATACTGTTAACTTTTCTTAGCTTATATTTCTATATATTTGCTGTTGGAAACTTTCACTTTAATTTAAATGACCTAATGTTTTAATGTTAAGACTTTAAATAAACCAGTGTTGGCCCATTAGAGGTGGATATAGCTGTTTAAATATGTTCATATCTGATATCACTCTCTTATTCAGTCTGGCAAAGATCATCAGAAACACTACAGTAGATCATTTTCACTAGTGCTAGTAGTATCATTGAGATACTATTATAGTATAGTATAATTAATATTTTTAATGTTTTTATTTTTATATTTACCATTTTAATTTTACTTAAAGTTTTGTATTATATATATATATATATATATATATATATTTTTTTTTTTTTTTTTTTTTTTTTCAGTTTTAGTTTTCATTTTAGTTATTTTAATACATAAAGTTAAACTAAACTTGATACATTTAAAGGTGACATATTATTAAAATCGGACTTTTTCTATGTTTAAGTGCTGTAATCGGATCCTCGGTGCATCTACCAATCCAAAAAATGTAAAAAAAGAACAGCCCAGTAAATTTTTTGTAAGCTTTTCTTTGCAAGCTTGTGAAAAAACGAACCACTCAGATGTTGCAAGCAACAACAGTGTACAAGTTCTTACGCCATAGGGAAAGTTCGAGCAAAGCATGCTAACTGTTGTGTCTTTGGCTCGACTGAGAAGCACAGAACAGAGTCCCAGCTTCAGACGAGACAAAAGAGCAGTGGATTTATTAATTTATTTACTGTATATTATGCTGCTGCTATACAGATCTAATATAAACATGCAGTTTATTTCCCAGATGTTTACTTTCACAAACATAACCGACTGTTTTTGTAACTCATGTGTGTTTTAACATAAACTTGTATGCATTTGATAGTTTAAGCACAGTAAGACATGAAAGAGAACTTTCAATAGTTTAATACTCACTTGCCTTGTGACACCCACTTTCTGTCTGTGTGCTTCAGATGTCTGCACCCAGAAAACCGTATATCAGAAGTTGAAACTGATGTGGCTTTAAAATGCATGATTTCAGTGCGATAAACATGATAATTAAAACTAAAAAGATGAGCAGCAGCGCATTTGCATTTATAGAGACACGCACGAAAACAGTTTCTGCTTCCAGTCAAAATAGGCATTTTCAAAAGGATATAATAAATGATTGGTGAGGTATTTTGCACTGAAACTTCACAGACACATTCTGGGGACACCTGAGGGTCTTCTTTAACCTGCTTTAACCTTGATGCATTTAAACTAAAAGTTAAACTAAAAATGAAAAAATGTTGCCTTATATTTTATTTTAAAGTTACAAAAATGTTTTATGGCTTTGTGTGTGTGTAGATGGATGGATGAATGGATGGGTTTTAGTTTTAGTTAACTATACACTGACCTATTCCAAGGACCTATTCACTGACTTATTCTGGGATAAAATATAGCCCAGCAGTTTCTGTATTTTTGTCTGGTTTGTTATTTGTGACCTTAAACTGGGTCACATAAAAATGTAACTTCACTTGCAGAAATTTTAATGGCCTGTGATGGAGCAAAAAGATTGATTGACTTGTCACTGCTTTAGAAAATGTTTTCAACTTTCAGCCAGGATGACTCAAAATACCCATTTCCTTTAGTCACAAGGTCTATTTTTTTGTTTCAAATGCACATGAATACTGCAAGATGTGAAAAGTGTTATATACTTTATATCTAAATGAGTAAATAGGGTAACTATAGTGTTGATGATTTGGTCTCTCAGGTCTGAAAGAGGTTTGTTTTAGTGTTGCTAATATTTTTTTTTCTTAGGGCACAGAAGAAAACCAGCTCAGTTTCCTTGACGATACAAACATCATCACCAAAGAGCCCAGAGGCCCAACCTCATCGCTCCACACTGGTCCAGCCGCTTTCTACTACACCACAAAGAGTAAGAAATACACAGACTATACCTCCTTCTTTGGCACAGAAACTGCATACTGTATGCTGCAGGAATCTTGAAACCTAGAAATAAGTTAGTAAGGTAGTAATAAGTTTTGTACTAAAATGAAAGAGAAATGGACACATGCACAAATATGTCTGAAATACTAATCAGGAATGACAACAGCAGATGGACTTAATAAAAACTCACACGTAACCACACTTGCTGTCTCTTTTTTTCCTTCTCTGTCAGGTCCAGAGTCCAGTTTCTTCACTATATGCTGGTGATGGTCCTGTTAAAGCGCCCCCTACTTTTACTAAGGTAATGACACAACGACACACACACACAGATACAAATATCAGCAGCATTCAAAAACACAACATATTTTGAGAAATTTTGAGGTTGAGCGAAAAGCCTAGAACGAATTAATCATTGTATGAGCTCTACCAAATTACTCCGGGCCTGCTCTCTCTCTCTGTCTGTGTTTTGATGTGACTGTCTGTGCAGGCCTAGGCAGAGGTTCAGAGTTCAATGCCAAATGCTATGTTTGCTTAGTGTGCTTAATCATTTTCCACCTCCTTAAAGAAAACTTTTTTTTCGCCTCCCCTTCTCTCCATTATCCCACTCTTTCTTCTGAGAGACTTTAATCTTTCTAATGAGAAGATGTGCCTTTTTTATAATAGATGGTTTGGTGTCATCATCACAGTTCTAAACAAACAGGCACGTAAATAAAATGGATGGATTGTACAGACATACATCTCGACTTGAACTTTAAATAAACCTACAACGCGTCACGTGTAACCACAAGCATGCTGCGCACACATACACAAAGCTTCAAAGAGAATGAACGCACAACAGAAAGCAACTCACATGCACATGTATAAACAAACTACTCTCTGGCTTTTTACTTTTATGGCTTGCTGACAGCTTCTTGCCTCTACAGTATGTCTGTTATGTCTTCAGACTGCACTTGAGAATGACAGAGGTGATGAAGAAAGAGCAGAATTAGTGGTTGTACACCGTTTCATCTGTCGCTTTGGTTTTTCTTTCCTTCTTTCCCTTTGTTCACCTCTCAGTCTGTGTTTCCAGCATTAATCTGTGGATCTCTCGCTCTATAGATGTTGCAGGACACGCAGGCGTCTGAAGGTCAGGTGGTGGTTCTGGAGTGCCGGGTGAGAGGTAGTCTTCCTCTGCAGGTTCAGTGGTTTCGAGAGGGCCAGGAGATCCAGGACTCGCCTGACTTCCGCATCCTGCAGAAGAGTAAGAGAAACTATTTAGATTTTTAGCAAGCGTTAGCATCACTGTTTTTCATGTACATTCGTTAGGGATACAACAATGGTGTTATATAGAGATGCAATGATATCAAAATCTCACGATATGATAATAGCTCAATATGAAGTCCACGATACGATATTTATTGAAATATTAAAAAAAAAAGACAAATGAAGTCTTGGAAAAAATTTTTACATTTTAAAGTTCTATCTAATGCACATTTAGAGTTTGAAATTTAGAGCTCCAACCCATGTTCTTACGTAAGAAAACTTGAGTCAGAAAAAGTCAGTGAATTGACTTGTAGCTGAACTTTAAAGTGAACCCAACCCTATTTTTATTTGTGATATACTGTCTCAGTCTAAATTACATTCACACTGGTGTTTTAGGAAGCCAATTAGAATTAAATAATAATAATAACAACAATTTTATATTATTGTTATTCCTGTGACAGTCATAGCCATATATTTAATATTGCATAGTTATATTATTTTTGCTTTACACCACATCAAGGAAATTACAACACTTCTGTCCTAATTTCTAAACTTTAACTTGGACTGCAGTGACGTTACCCATGTAAACTTATGGATGTCAGCAATTCATACTACATGTTTACGTTTACAAAAACGCATCTCACTACAAATCTAGTGAAATGCTGTAATCATCTACCACGAAAATGAAGCATAACTAGTTAGAAGAATAATTAGAAGAATTTCATGGGAATTTGAAATTTCATGGGAAACTTGACACAGAGTATTAATAATAATAGTAATCAAAGTAGCTGCAGTCACTATAGCTCTTTCTTCTCACATAATAAATTACTTTAATAAATTAGTGGATACCTGATGTGTCATATCATAATCCTGAGAGACGGTTATGGGAGGTAATTATACCAAATCACCATATCACACTGGTTAGTCCAGTTATACAGTGAAATCTGGTGAGGCAAAATCATTTTTTTTTTTAGTAAGTTTTTTATACACATTTTTACGTTTTTGTTGAGCATTTGTTTTTATCTTTTTTGTATGCAATAACCCAAAACTTTGTATAAAAATCAGTGTTGGGAGTAACACATTGCAAGTAACACGAGTTGTGTAATCAAATAGCTTTTTTTCAAGTAACTAGTAAAGTAACACACTTTTTAATTTACAAGAAAATATCTGTGTTACTTTTTCAAAAAAGTAACGCCAGTTGCTTTGTTTCCTCTATGTATTTTCTGCTGACCTTTATTGTTCCAATTTAACCATACTAATAAGCAAATCTTACTTTAGGTTAACATTTGTGCTTAATTTTTCTAATTGCTGAAGAGTGTTGAACTTCCTTTTCCTACAGATCTACTGTACAGACGTGAATTTACTTTTTCTTCAGCCTTAGGCTTATTTATTTCAATTTTTGGTGTGAAAGGGCTTTTACATTTGCTAAAAATTTAACTTTTATTATATTAAAAACAAATAAGCAAGCCCTGCCCAGATTTAAAAAGTAACACAAAAGTAATGTTGCACATTACTTTCCATAAAAAGTATCTAAGTAACATAATTAGTTATTTTTTAGGGAGTAATGCAATATTGTAATGCATTGCTTTTAAAAGTAACTCTCCCCAACACTGATAAAAAATACATGGCCGGAACAAGCTTGTTTGCTAATATGAGTTCAGTCTTTACTCATGTGCATGTACACCATTTAGATGACTCACATCTAAATGGTGCACAATTAATTTCTTAATGTGAAAAACTACTGAATGCACCTTTAAATAAAGAGTTCAACCAGAAGTAAAAAAAATATTTTATAATTTATTTTGACTATTTTTTACTTTTACTACCTGTAAGTCTTCCAGGTTTGAAAGAACCTTTTCCTTTTTTGAGTAACTATTTAAACTATTTGAGAAACTGTGTTTGCTTTGTTGGTAGACTGATAAGTTGTGATTTGTTATGGTGTTTGTGTTTCTCTCTTAATTCCCATTCAGAGCCAAGATCAGCAGCAGAACCCGGTGAGTTTCTTTATTCCTGCTTCCACTCCTCCTATTCATAAAAACACTTTCCTCCAGATACATGTGTACTTGTGGATTAATCAAGACAATAATTCTCTGTAAACCCGACATTCATGACATCATCACAATACAATATACAGTATGAACTAGATACGACTCGATAATCTCTGATTAACAGAATGAATAAACACAACAAACGCACGTCAACAACGATTATGAGTCACATACTTTCACTCATGTGTACGTGCGTATGGCTTATAGGGTAATAACTCTCACCTCTATGTTTGGGTGTGTCTCAGTTTACTCACTAGTTCAGTAGTTCATATAATGGTTTTGCTCATTTTAACAGTGACAACTAATGTGCATGAAAAGTAATACAGCAATATTTGTTGACAAATACTAACATTTTAATATGAGTTTCGTCATTTGTAATGGTGTCGTGGCTAATTGAGTCATCACTGTCTCAGCGTTTAGTGGTCAAAGTTCTTGCTAGTGACTGAATTGGTTATCGCAATTTACTGAATCACCTTGTAGGAAACATGGAAAAGGAATGAGACATAGCCTCTGTAGACATCTCTCTGCTGTTGAATCACCTCTGTAACCATCAATTACCTGTCTAGATTCACCACACCTGTCTGTCACCCTTCCTCATTACAGAAAATCTTTACGCGATTCTCGTGTCTATAGAGAAAGCAGTGTTGGATGCACCATTCGAGCAATAAAACTGTCTAGCTATAGTAGCTTGTATAGCAAATTAGTTTTAGAGGTTTAAACTTATGTGTGTGTCACTGTGTAATTGATTAAATCCGCTTCTAATCTGGTTTTGCTTGCGATGGCTCTAATTGATGGCTCCTGTGATTGGTTTTGCAGAGGAAATCTGTACGTTGGTGATTGCAGAGGCGTTCCCTGAAGATGGAGGTCTGTTCTGCTGCACTGCAACCAACCAATACGGCTCAGATAATAGCACTGCACAACTCACTGTCACCCCAGGTGCGTGTACACTGTATCTAACTAAACTATATCTGAGATCAAAGTTCTGGTGATATACTGGTGCAAGAGGAGGTTCAAATTTAAAGAAACATGCTCGTGTTGAAAAATGCTGCAATCAAACAGTGTAATATATATCAATCAATCAATTCATGTTTATTTATAGAGCACTTTCAAACACATTGATGGATTTTAGTTGAACGATTTTTAAGTTTAACTCTAGGAACTGTGAGTAGGCCAAGGTCACAAGATCTCAAGTTTCTAGAAGAGGAATATGGGAACAATAAATCAGTTAAGCACTGAAGTGCCAGGTTATTGAGGGCTTTATAGACAAATAATTGTAAGATTTTAAAATCAATCCTATACTTGAGAGGCAGCATTAAAATAGGAGTTAAGTGGTCATATTTTCGCTTCCCTTTGTTATTATGCTGTAAAGGCAGATAGAGCTGGGTATTATCAGCATATAGATGAAGAGAGGCACCATATTTTTCAAAAACAGAAGCAAAGGGGAGCAAATGCAGGGAAAACAACACAGACCCAAGGATTGATCCTTGCAGAACACCACAAGCGAAATGTAAAACACCTATTTGACAAATAATTTGACAAGCTATTACTACTAAAACAGTATCACTATAGTATAGTTAACATCTATCTAATTTAAAGTACAGTTGAGGTCTTTTCCTTTTCAGAAATTGCAAAATGTTAATTAGTTTACCACAATAAGAGGATATCATACAAAATGCAAGTTATTGCATTTTGTACTGACCTGAATAAGATATTTCACATAAAATATGTTTACAAGAGAAAATAATTTTAAAGAAATGATTTCGTTCAAAAGTTTACATCCCCTTGATTCTTAGTACTATGTTGTTACCTGAATAATCCACAGCTTTTTTTTTTATTTATTTAGTGATAGTTGTTCATGAGTCTCTTGTTTGTCCTGAACAGTTAAACTGCTGTTCTTTAGAAAAATCGTTCAGGTCCCACAAATTCTTTGGTTTTCCAGCATTTTTATGTATTTGAACCCTTTCCAACAATTGACTGTATGATTTTGAGATCCATCTTTTCACACTGAGGACAACTGAGGGACTCATATGCAACTATTACAGAAGATTCAAACACTCACTGAGGCTCCAGAAGGAAAAATCATGCATTAAGAGCAGGGGGTGAAAACTTTTTAACAGAATGAATGTGTGCATTTTACTTATTTTGCCTAAATATCTTATTTTTTAATTTAGTACTGACCTTCAGAGGCTAAAGAAGATACTTACCTGTATCCCAGAAGACAAAATAAGTTACATTTTTGTAGAATCCCTCTTATTTTGGTAAAATAATTAACATTTTGCAGATTCTGAAAGAGTGATGTACTTTTGACTACAACTGTATATACACAACAATTTAAATGTTTGGGGTCAGTGAGGATTTTTTAATGTTTTTGAAAGAAGTATCTGATGTTCACCAAGGCTGCACTTGGCAAAAATACAGCAAAACACTGGTAAATATTTTTATAGTCAATCAGTAATGTAAAAAAATGATGGCAAAGCTGAACATCCAGGCTGACTAAAGTGCTTTACAATAAATAAAAATCAGAAAGGATGTCCAAATGTCTCGCACAAGACCAGAAAGCCAAAAGCACTGTTTTCCTTAGGACCAAACATAATAAATTCAGATTTGTTTTTATTTAGGTGTAGGAAATTACTTGAAAGCCTTAGGTTTATTTAGGCAATCTAACAGTGGCTAAAGAGAGTATTTATTATTACGCTGCCTGTAAGTGAAGATAGAGCTGGGTGTTATTGGCATATAGATGAAAACACCATATTTTTCAAAAATAGAAGCCAAAGGGAGCAAATAGATGGAAAACAAAAACAGGCCCAAGAATCGATCCTTGCAGAACACCACAACCGAGAGGAATGTTAGTAGATGAGTAATGCCCCATTTGAACAATAATAACACCTATTTGACAAGTAAGAACAAAACAAAATAAGTCAATAATGTTATTGTAATGACAAAGCTGACCTTTGAGTCTTCAGTGTCTCATGAATCTTCAGAAATCATTCTGTCATTCTGATGTGGATATGAAGAAACGTTTTGTGGAAAATTTAGCATACAAATAAAACAAAGTTCAAAAGAACTGTGATCAGTTCAATAAATCCTAACTGAAAAAAATTTATAAATAATCTTACTAACCCTCAAATGTCTAAACAGTGTTTTCATAATGACATAATGATTCATAAAGAATATTTTTAAAATAGACTTTCAAAGAAAGCATTACTATATATCTTGTGTTGATTGTTACATAAAGTGTTTTAAACAAAATGAATGGCTCATGTTTTTGGCCTAGGTCCAGTATTCTTTTGTTTGAGTGTAATATGTAATATGACATGAGTTAAACCAAGGGATAAACGTCCTAAAACAACAAAATGAACCACAGTAAACAGCCAGTTGATGGTTTCGACATTACAGCATGCTCTCATACTAAGTAGTAAATATAACTGATGCAACAAAGGAATCGTAACGACTTTATTTACAAAGCAGCAACAAAAAAAACTAAAATACCCTTTCCAAAAAAGGCATAGCAGATCCGTCTGTGATCTTTTGATGACATTTTATGGGGCCCACTGTGGTACATCTTGAAAACATGTCAATTGCATGAGGCCAACCAGCCACATCCTATCCACAACACTCCAGGATCAGAGTGTGGTTGAGGAGAGAGGATCCAGAATGTGCTGATAGCCGTGTGTGTCACACGGCAAAGACAGAAGAGGAATGAATGTTTATACTGCGTGATGGAGCGGGTGTATTTATATTTCCAGAAGTCCTTAAGCTGTAAATTTACTACAGAGCCATTTAAGTAAATCTGAGACAATCTCAGCCAGATTTCATGTCTGATAAAGGTTCGGATTAGGATTTACATGTGGATTAACTGTTTATCCAGGATTATGGGTAGTATTCTTCAACTGTGGGTGTGTTTCGGCGTTTTGCAATGATTTTGATTGCTCTGCAATGACGAAACTCCACTGAAGTGCATTGTGACGTGGGCCAACTGGATTTCATCACCCACATAATAGGAAGAGAAATCTGTTCTCACCCTATAATGAACTACTATGTCTTCTGTTATCTTGAATCTCTAGTTGCTGAAGAGTCACCCAGCAACGGCATATCCGGGGATGACAACGTCTTTGAGGACAACCAAACGTTCCCGCCTCCACCTCCTCCGCCGACTGAGATTAGTTTGTTGGAAGTCCCACCCAAAACCCCGCCGAGTGCAGAGGCCTTCCAGATCAATGAGTTGGACATCTGGCCCAGCGTCACTGAGCTGCCTGTTCAGGTCTCCACCGATAAAGAGCCTCAGGAAAGTGTCCCTGACAGACCTCTACAAAATGGTCAGGCCTTGAACAAGCCACCAGACGAGAGTCTACCCTCACCTTCAAGTGTGAAGGAAACAGTGGCTCCGCCTCCATCGCCTTCAACGGTTAAGGCTCCACCTCTCCCCACCAAACCTAAACCTAAACTGTGAGTACTACAGCTGAATCCTGTACATCATCACAACCTTGTATTGCACTGCAGGCATTCACATTTTGCAGATTTCAAATTAAGGGGAGACACTGTGACAAAACACGTTTGAGATCTATTTTTTTCATAAATTGATTTTTCATATCAGTGAAAAGTAAACATCCAAAAGACACTGTTAAGTGTTTCTTTTATAGCACTTTATCTATTTGTGTCAATAGATTACAATACATATTTTTAAAGGCTCAAAGTAATAAAAAAAGGTTTTTCTCCAACACTGAGTCATAAATCTCCACTTCAGTAGCACTTACACACATCAAACTTTACATTTCTATTCCTGTCAATATCCTGAAGGCTTTTACAGAGGGATTTGTTCATATGTGACCCTGGACCACAAAACTAGTCTTAAGTAGCATAGGTATATTTGTAGCAATAGCCAAAAATACATTGTATGTGTCAAAATTATTGATTTTTCTTTTATGCCAAAAATCATTAGGATTTTAAGTAAAGATCATGTTCCATGAAGATATTTTGTAAATTTCTTGCCGTAAATATATCAAAACTTAATTTTTGATTAGTAATGTGCATTGCTAAGAACTTCATTTGGACAACTTTAAAGGCGATTTTCTCAATATTTAGATTTTTTGCACCCTCAGATTCCAGATTTTTAAATAATTGTATCTCGGCCAAATATTGTCCTAAATTGAAAAAAATGTACCCTTATGACTGGTTTTGTGGTCCAGGGTCACATATATAATTTGCTTGATTATATACAACATTTTATTCCCCTTAAAAATTTTTAAATATAGTGTTTTCTGATTTATGGAGTGACAAAAATGAGATTCCCAAAATTCCCTCTGTAAAAGCTTTTGACTCTAATATGTGACCCTGGACCACAAAACCAGTCTTAAGTCGCTGGCGTATATTTGTAGCAATAGCCAAAAATACATTGTATGGCTAAAAATCATTGGGACATTAAGTAAAGATCATGTTTCATGAAGATATTTCCTGCCATAAATATATCAAAACTTAATTTTTGATTAGTAATATGCATTGCTAAGAAGTTAATTTGGACAAATTTAAAGGTGATTTTCTCAGTATTTTGGTTTTTTTTTTTACATCCTCAGATTCTAGATTTTCATATAGTTGTATCTCGGCCTAATATGAGCCTCCTATCCTGACAAACCATACATCAGCAGAAAGATTATTTATTCAGCTTTTACATTATGTATAAATCTCAATTTCTAAAAATGTATCCATTTTGTGGTCCAGGGTCACTAATGTCAAAAAAATGAAACAAGAATTTTGAAACTGACTTCATCCAGTGTTTAGATTTTTGTACTACAGATGTATGCAAATTAGCACATATTTCATTAAATAATGCCTTATTTGCATATTTAACCCTACCATTTTAGAAAACATGTAATACAAAAAATGTTTGTAATTATCAATGTAATCAATCAGCTGGGTAAGTAAGGCGATAACTATTAGTTGTTGTTTTTTACACTATTCACCGGCAGTGTTTCTCCTTAACGGTGTTCTTCAGGTAAATTGGACGGTGATCAGTCTAAAGGGGTAACATTTACCTATGTTTCTGTGGTGATGTACAGTACCCCATCTGTCTGCGTATGTCAGTAGGTGGTTTAATGGGAAAGCCCCACTTAGAGAACAAATGCATTCCGTCCCTTTATCACCATGTCAGAGGCCAAGCATTGCTGCGTGCCATAAATCACTGTGTGGTAGTGTGTGGTATGCATGCTTGCATACATGTTAGCAGTTGTGCTATGACTCTAGCTGGATTTCAGAGGGGTAATTTGCTTTTGTATTGGATGTATCTGATACTACAATATCATTTATCATGGGTTGTAGTGATATGTTTTGTGTCAGCACTGATCTGACTGTGGATTTAGGTGTATTGTTCAATCCCTGAAGGCAGTTGGCTGTGGATTACTCAGTAGGTGCAATTTGACTCTAACTAGAACTGTTCCAGTTTTTAAAGACAGCATCCTTAAGTTTAGGGTCAAGATAAGGTTAAGTACATCACCCAAGGGCACAACATTAACATGAAGGCCAAGCCAGTACCTACATGCCGAGATTAGTTCCAGTGACCCTCCAAGATGTACTAGGCAATGGAAAAAAAAAACTGTGACAATAAAAACATTTTTTGTCTAATATAGTCAGTAAAAGATTCATATTTGAGTTTGTCCAGTGTTGGGGAAAGGTACTTTTAAAAGTAATGCATTACAATATTGTGTTCCTCCTTAAAAAAGTAACTAATTACGTTACTTAGTTACTTTTTATGGAAAGTAATGTATTACGTTACTTTTTAAATCTGGGCAGGGTTTGCTTGTTTGTTGTTAATATAAAAAACTCAATTTTTAGCAAATGTAAAAGCCCTTACACAACCAAAAAGTGAAATGAATAAGCCTTAGGGTGAAGGAAAAGTAAATTCACATCAGTAAAGTAGAATGCAAGAGCGTAGGAGAAGAAGATTCAACACTCTTCAGCAATAAAAAAAAACAAAACAATGAGGCACAAATGTTAGTTCATCTAAAGTAATTTTAAAGGTCAGCAGCAAAGACATTGTTTAGTAAAATGGGATTAAATACATAAAGGATATTTGTGACCCTGGACCACAAAACCAGTTTTTTGAAATTGAGGTGAATACATGATCTGATAGCTGAATAAATAAACTTTCCATTGATGTATTAATGCATGTTCACATTTGGTCTAGAAGTAACATCACGTTTACACCGCGCACACAACAACAGTTGATTTGTCAGTCAATAAATGGGAAAACAAAGTAACTGGCGAAAAAGTAACTCGGACATTTTCTTGTAAAGTAATGCGTTACTTTACTAGTTACTTGAAAAAAGTAATCTGATTATGTAACTGTAGTTAGTAACGCAATCTAGATCATCCATTTTAGGGTAATGTAATCTGACTACTACTCTCTGATCTGCCCTTTAGAGTACTTTTAGATTACTGTTTTATCAAACGTGTTTTGAACTTACCATTAAACATGCCATATTGATATAAAAATAGATAGAAATAGAATAGCAAAGAGAAAGAAAATAGTCCACTTTTTGATGTCAACTTTATAAAATACATTAAACATTACATTAGTGAGCTGATAAATTGAATAGTGAGTTGATAAAAACCTAATCTTTAATTTAATCATAAAATTAATTAACAAATAATAGCAATTAAAATGTCAATGTGACCACTGACCAACATCAGAGAACTGTGAAGATGTAAATGAGTTGCTAAATTATAGAAATATTAACTTCCTCAGCAATATTTAAAGCCCAGCATTAAACACACATTAATAAACATAAAACCAACAACACGCCCAAAGTCCTTCAGGTTTGAAATATTTTTGTCCAGACTCCCAGAACCAATAAATTATGAATAATTTACTGCCAATGTGTAAATAACATGTAATGATGCAATCTATTAAAAAGTAACTGTAATCTGATTACAAGTATTTTAAAATGTAACATACTTTAATTACAAGTACTTATTTAATTTATGGAATCTGATTATGTAATCTGGAAAATCAGTTACTGCCCAGCACTATTTACTACATAGTACAGTGGCTGTATATTCTAAAGCTATAAAGATTTTTGCCAAAATATATAATTTGGTAACACTTTACATTAAGGTTCCTTTTGTACAGGGTTTATAAAGGTGTTCATAAATGACTAAAAACTCATTTACAAATGCATGAATCATTGATAAGCAGTTATAAATGCATGAATAAAAAGTGTGATTTTAACGTAATACCTGCCAAATAGTGAGCTATTTTTAACTCACATGTTATGAATGCTTAATAAACCTACTTGTTTATTTTTACTATTTTACTCAAAACCAGTTTACTGATTTATATCATGATGCACCAAAAATAGACTATTATAGCTCATTCATATCTCATGACTCATTTTTCTTACTGTGTTGCTGTTTGGTGGAGTATTTGATTGTTTTTTCTTAATTGTTTAACGTGAGTTTACTTGCATAAGCCAATTTTCATTCAGCTCGTTCTTAAATGGTTCACGGGTAACTACATTAAGATTCACTGTCACAAGTTATCTACATCTATAATTCATGAATAAATGGTTCACTTACAATAAGGTTCACAGGTAATACTGAAAATTTCCCCACTAAAATAAAGTCATTTTTTTTTCATAAACAAAAGATATGAGTTTTTATAAATTGCTGAGTATCTGAGAAGCAACATAAAAAAATGACATGAGTCATGAGATACAAATGAGAAAACTCGTCAAAACACCCATCAGTAATAATCTGTTTTTGGTGCATCATGAAATAAGGAATCTGTTTTGGAGTAAAATAACAGGTATGAACAAATATATTTATTATGTATTTGTAACCTGTGATTTAAAAATAGCTCACTATTTGGCAGGTATTGCATTAAGTCACCATTTTTTCATGCAGTTTTAACTGCTTATCAACAATGCACACTACTAGTCAAGAGTTTTTGAACAGTATGATCTTTAATTTTTTTTTTTAAAGTCTTCTAAAAATTCAGCTTTGAAATCACAGCAATAAATTACATTTTAAAATATATTCAAATCAAAAACTGATATTTTAAATAGTAAAAATTAATTTAAAAAAATACTGTTTTTGCTGTACTTTGAATCAAATAAATGCAGGCTTGGTGAGCAGAAGAGACTTTTTTAAAAACATTAAAGGTCTTACTGTTCAAAAACTTTTGACTGATAGTGTATAATGCATTTGTAAACCTTTACAAACCCTTCACAAAGGGAACGTTAATATAAAGTGTTACCTAGGTCTAGGTGCGATGTTGTAAACTAGTGGATGACATCGCATCCAAAGCAACATAACTTTTAACATTTTAATCAATAGTTTTTGTCTACAGCAAAGTAAACAAGAATTGTTATGTGAGCTGCAATCAAAGGATAAAACTGCAGATTCATAAACATGTGAATTACAGCAACATGAAAGCAAAAGTGTCTCAGAGGGAGGGACTCTTTGTTGACTCTTGGCAGAGCCAGTCTTAGATATAAATGTAGTTTAGCTCTGTAATCTTGTCTGGATTATGCGTGGCATTGAAGTTTGTGTGTGTGAATGTGATATTATGCTATTGTGGTCACATACCTTTACATAGCCTACTTATTTGTTTAAAAAGACTATTCGAGCTGCTTGTCTCTGTGGTTATTGACTGATTTCCGTTTGATTCAGGTGTCATTCCTTCTTTACAACCCTGGAAAAGTAGCATGTGTGTGTGTTTAGTGGGTGGATGTTGGGAAGAAAGAGAAAAAGTCAATTGTGTGCATTCTAGTTAGTGTATACACAATAAAACATGTAAATGGAAAACTTTGCATTGACATGCCGTACCGGGAATACATGGGAACATTTAGTCCTTGTGGATTTATCCGTGACTTTTGTCCATACATTTCCCCATTCGTTCTGTGATTCCAGATCAAATGAGCAAGCAGACGACCTCTCAAATGAAAGGTAAAACAAAGAATAGGTTGATGCAACCCGAGTGTGAATAACACATATGTGCGTGAGTTTGACGGGCATGTGATAGCTATGAAAGGAAAATAGTTTCCTGTCATGGATGAAGTCCAAGTTGAGGTTTAAATGGCATGCCGTTTGGCAAAACACTGTCTTTGCTTGAGCTTCTGCAATTTATTGCCATAAAAAGCTGCTTCCCCAAAAGATTTTCCACTGTTAACGTCACAAATCACCCGCTAGAAACAACACAACAGGGAGCAGGTAGTGAGACCCTCCTCCTCTTTTAAAAAAACACACCACACAGTCACTTCACCTTGTCATTCGGTTGTAAAAACAGGAATTTCATAATTGTACAATTACCCAGGGGTCATTTCTTCACGCTGTGTGGCAGGTTATCGTCTCTCTGCATCCTCCAGGTACGAACAGACCTGAACCCTGCCTTCTGACCCTCCGATCCCGTTTACACATTCCAGCTGATTTCCTTTGGATGTTCCCATAACTTGCTGTTCACATGAGTGCTTTGAATAAAATGATGGAGTGGGAATTCGAGGTCACGTTGTAGCTGCTGACATTTATCTTTTACAGGTCCCCTGTGATCTGAATTTGCCTTAAGTTCAACTTTATTTCACCGTTACGGTGATTTATTAATTACATCTGTGATTATGTTGTTTGCCGAATTGCCGTAAAGCAATTAGAGGACGAGTGGAAAGTATGAGTTTGCAGCTCCGGTCATGCTCTTTGGGTAAACTAGTAAAAGGGTGATAAACTTCACCTGGGCTCA
This sequence comes from Cirrhinus molitorella, assembly GCA_033026305.1. NCBI lineage: Eukaryota > Metazoa > Chordata > Actinopteri > Cypriniformes > Cyprinidae > Cirrhinus > Cirrhinus molitorella. The sequence goes on along the minus strand of CM065133.1, from coordinate 3,780,417 downwards.
CGTTTCAGCGATGGGCCTTGGGCTTTTGCTGGCACGACTGCATTGTTTTGATACGATGCATGTCATTTAAAATCAAATCAATCTGGGACTGCCTACTAAATGTCTTTGTTTTGGAGCGATTGCTTGCTTGCATATATGTTCTTTTTCCAGCCTTTTCTCGCTTCATGTATCTAATCCATCTTGAACAGTTTACTCAAAAATGAACATTTGTCATAGTTTCCTCACCCTCATGTCGTTCCAAACCAACTTCATTTTTATCCGTCCAGCACAAAATGTACATTTTTGAAACATATTCTGTTCACTCTTTTCGATAGACAATATTGTCTATTGTGGTGGCAGAAAAACACTGGCAACAAGTGGAAGGAAACGGGTAATATCCATGGAATAAGAGAAAAACATTTATTCTTGTGCCTTTGGATGTCAGAATCAGAATGCAAATCGTTTTTATAAAAATATGTTTTTATATGGTTATTATAATTTTAAAGCATACATTTGATTTAAACAATATGTCTACATTAGGGCTGTCACGATTCCGCAATTCACTTTGAGTGCTTGATTTTTTTTATGTTGAGTAACCGGCAAAATAACGGAAGTGGCGCTTTTCATGGACAGTATCTATGAAACACATTATTAGACCATTTTCCAAGGCTGCATGATATATTAAACCCATTTGAAGTCATAAAGCGTAGAGCTATTGTGAATTCACAAACTGTAAGATTCAATTAAATAAATACTGATTGCTCGATTACCAAAATAATAGTTAGTGACAGCCCAAGTCTACATAATATTCACATATGCAATTCATAGGGGACATATTATATAAACCCTATAGTTACAGCATGAAATACTATTTAACCTATAACATTTTACATTTACATATTTTGTATATCATGTTTTACAACTCTGACTTTTTTCTCACAAATTCAAGTTTATATCTCGTATTTTAGACTTTATAACTCGATTTAACTCAACAGTAGCGAGTTTATCAATTCTGAGGAAAAAAGCCAGAAGTGTTGTATATAAACTCATGATTCGGGGCCAAGGAGAAGAGAAAATGGCAAGTTGATTTTTCTGATCAGAATTGTGAGATAGAATTTCAGAACTGTAAGAATAAAGTCAGAATTTTGAAATATAAACTCAAATTTACCATTTTTATTCTTTTATTCAATGGCTTCCATAAACTTCTACTTGAAAACTGTCATTTTCTGCCACCAGAGAGGCTCTGCCCACAACATATATTTTTTTTGGCATATATAATCAAAAAAGGAATGAGGGTCAAGCTCCAAACTGACAAAAAGGCAACATGCAAGCATCATAAAAGTGGTCTATATGACTTGTCCACTGTATTATGAGTCTTATTATAATTTTGTGTAACAAACAGACCAAAAAAATGCTACTCACTGAAAATGAATGAAGTAGCAATGTTTGATTCATGAACAAATGATTCTTTTGAGTTTTTTTTCAGTGAATCAGTTTATTCAATTGACAAAGAGATTTGATTCGATTGCTGTGAATCAGTGAATAATGGTTTAAATCCAGTCTGTTTGTCATATAAAGTTATTGTTTTTTAAAGATTTTTAAAGATTTATATTAATGTACACAAGTTAAATATTTTTTACATTTTAAAGCTACAGTTCACATTAGTGTTGGGCGATATGCATCATATTATCCTATCATCAGCCTGTGATTGCAGATACATGATATTATCATGCTAATTTATTTCATTATTTAGTTTAATAGCCGGTAAATGAACCAGCTTAATATATACAGTTGAGGCCAAAAGTTTACACCCCCCTGTCAGAATCTGCTAAATGTTAATTATTTTACCAAAATAAAAGGGAACAATAAAAATGCATGTTATTGTTTATTTATTTAGTAGTGAAAACGTTTTGAAGATCAGGGTAAATTTATCTTATTTTGACTTCTGGGAAACAAGACCCCTGGGTCTTAATGCATTGTTTTTCTTTCTGGAGCATCAATGAGCTTTTGAACCTTCTGTAATAGTTGCATATGAGTCCCTCAGTTGTCCTCAGTTTGAAAAGATGGATCTCAAAATTATACAGTCATTGTTGGAAAGGGCTCAAATACACAAAAATACTGAAAACCAAAGAATTTGTGTGACCTGATGGATTTTTTCTGAAAAACAGCGGACAGTTTAATTGTTCAGGACAAACAAGGGACTTACGAACAGAACAACTATTACTAAACAAAAATGTTTATAAATTCAACTATTATTTTCTCTTGTGGACTATATGTAAACATCTTTTGAATGAAATATCTTATTCAGGGGATGTTCCATAAAACAAGTTTACCAAATAAGCCAGACTTATTTCAGTTAGTCTGACTTATTGTCACTTGATCTAGCTCAAAATAACTCAGACTAATTGAAATAAGCATGGCTTATTTGGTAAACTTGTTTTATGGAACACCCTCCTGGTCAGTACTAAATAAACATGCATTATTTTGCATGATCCCTCTTATTTTAGTAAAATAATTAACATTTTGCAGATTTTAAAAGGGGGATGTAAACTTTTGACCTCACATGTAATTTTTCATCATTTGAATTTGATCTCCTACTAAAAAGTGAGCTTTCACCCAAATGTAACAGTTGTAGGACATTCAGTGCCAAACTAAATGCAAGACTCATAGAAACATTCATTATTGGTGGGGCATTACATGTGCTTGTTCATTGTTCTAACCAAGTGTTGAGTGAACATCCTCCATCGATTAACACCTATGCACTGTTTCAGTTTGATTAACGTGTTCAAATCTCCTCACACTTGATCCCTTGTTCGCTCTCCCTGTCTGTGACGCTACACCCTACGACGATACACGGCATACAGGAAACTGGGCAGTGTGTTTTGGCATACTTTGGTGACAGCAGGAGGGCCCTTGTGATATAGACAGGGCCCAATGTCCTTCAACACAGGAAGGGACAGAGAGATAGACAGAAACAGAGGAAGGTGTGAACGAAAAGGGCGTTTGGTGGGCAGTCCAGAGGAAAGGCTTTGTGGGTCAATTCTGAGGCTATATAAAATGAAGCTTATAATGAAGGCACATTACTCAATTTGTGACATTTATCTTAATAGCTAAATCCCAGTGTTCTTTTCAGAGGAGCATCTGTGTAAGCGAGAGATGGTTGTGTGCACCTCTGATTTACGAGCTTGGTGGGCTGAAATCACAGGGGTTTTATGGGAACATGCTTCACAGTGTGTAAAGTCCATACCACACTGAAATGATAACACCTGGAGCTTGTAAAGAAACACAAAGACAGAAAGTGAGAAGACTGTCTGCATTAAGCTCTAGGGTATACGTGCTGTCACGTATGGACATTTTCAGCATGTATTTTTGTGCGTTTGATGAATTAATGATACGCAGCAGGTGGTGTCTGGTATCAGCTGTACAGGTTGATGAATGTGTGTGCTAACATAGTGAGACATTTCACAAAGCCCCTTTGAATTAAAGTTGGATTGTAATATATTTATGCTGTAGGTTTATGCGACTGTGAACGCTTTCCGAAAACCTTGTTTGAAACTTTTTTCAATGGATCAAATTAACAATAATTCTTCCTTCATGAGAACGCAGGATATGTTTTTGTGTACTGTCTGTTTGGTTTTGGATTCTTTTCTTGGCATCAGGATGGTAGTGGTTATACGATACCACCATACACAATATCTGAAGGTTTTTTGAGAAGTAAGGAAGGACCTAAAAGTGTTCTGATACCAGTTGGCAAAGACTATATACCACTAGGCGAGATAGGACATGACTGAAGACAAAAGGTTGGTTAGTGTGCAAGAGGCCTTGTTGTTTTTTTATGCTTTTGTAATGTTCATTAAGAGTGCATTTTATTGAATCAAAAATACAGAAAAAAACAGCAATATTGTGAAATATTATAGCAATTTTAATACACTTTAAAATAGAATTCATTCCTGTGATGCAAAGCTGAATTTTCATCAGCCATTACTCCAGTGTTCAGTGTCACATGATTCTTATTATTAATGTTGGAAACAGTTGTGCTGCTTAATATTTTTTTGGAAACTGAGTTTAAAAGAACAGCATTTATTTGAAATAGATTTTTTTTGTAACAATATACACTACCATTCAAAAGTTTGGTGTTAGTAAAATTTTTTTCTTTCTTTTTTTGAAAGAAATTAGTACTTATATTCTTTTATTATATTGCATCACAGAAATAAATTATATTAATAAGGTACGTATATTAAAATAGAAAAACATTGTTTTAAATTGTAATGACATTTTACAGTATATAATTTTTCTGTATTTTTGACTAAATAAATGAAGCCTTTGTGAGGATAAGAGACAAGAGAGAAGAGATAAGAGAGGATAAGAAAAAAAAATACTTATCTCAAATATACTCTATCTATACTCTCTCTCTATACTCACTCTTTTTTATTCAAAGAAATTAATGTTTTTATTCAGCAAGGACACATTAGCATTGTTTGACACTTTTACATTGTTAAAAAAAAGAAATAAAAGCTGTTCTTTTGACATTTTTATTTGACAAATATTTTGGAAAAAAAATAAATAAATTAATCCTGAAAAAAATATTATAAAATGAGAAACCCAGAGTTTAACACTGAAGACTGGATTAATGGCTGCTGAAAATTCAGCTTTGCCATCACAGGAATAATTACATTTTTAAATATCTGTTTTATATGTAAATATGTTTTCAATTGCAGTAATATTTTAATAAATTGCTGTTTTTACTGTATTTTTTTTTATCAAAAAAGTAAAACTTTTACCCACCCTAACCTTTTGAAATGTAGTATATGAAACTAACAAATATTTAAATTTTTGGGATACTGCGTTTAAAATCCATTGAATTAGAAAATGCACATATTTGCAGTTCAAACTGCTATTACTATTCACAATTTCTTGCTCCAGTTATGTTGTTTTGAGATTTGACAAATGTAGGATATATTACTCTTACTTCATGTTACTCTTATGAGATTTGAGGTCAAACATCAGTGAACAATTTTTTGCTAACTTTATTTTTTGTATCAGTGTTTTAGCAATGTTTGAAGAGGTGAGTGGCACAGCAGACTCTTTTACATTCTTCCAGGAAGTAAAAGGTGCCGTCTCCCATTAGAGCCACACCAAAGTCAGTTAGTCAGACAGTAATCCCTCACTTCCTTTGACAAAAGGACCAGTCTGTGATGTACAAATGCACCATATTGGCTCAGGGGTCATGACCTGATGAGCCAGAAACCCACACCCTACTTCATCAGATGTCTGTGAGCCAGACAGACGTGAAATGTCTCCAAGGAAGCCTCTTTGAAGTAAATGATGCAATAATTTATCCTTCTTATTCATTATGTGTTTATATTTAAACAATTACTCACCGAAACTGTAAGGATTTTTGTTTATTCTGGATTAGTGGATCGCCATGATGGCAGAAGTAGTTGAGAGAAAGAGGGACAGAGATAAAGCGCGAGACAGAGTGGATAACAGATGAGAAAGGAAGTCTTTAATCCTCGCTGAAGTGCTCGTGTTGCTATCTTCGTGCCGACCGCATTGCTGCCATACCGCACCGCCTGCCACAAACCTCCGTGAGCCGCAGCGGGGATGTTGTCATGGACACTAGAGACAACTGCAGCAAACTGAGGCTTGTTCTCAAACAATCTGGTCGCATTCCAGCGAGCTCTCTTATTCCTGACCGCAACCACACCAGCTTTCTCTCAAACTCATGGGGTTTTTAGTTTCAGATGTCGTGCTTGATTTTACAGTGCTGATGTGGTCATTGTGGTAGTGTGTCTGTTTTATTCTGATCAGTTTAGTTCCAGTGAAGGAGGTCTAATAGCTTGAAAAACCTAACTCAGTTGCTCTGCATTTCACTATTTCAGTTAAGTTCTCCAGTCAGTTTTTCAGTTCAAATCATCACAACCCTTACCAAAAAAGAAGTATACTTCACGTTTACTTTATTAAGTATACTTCAGTAAAGTTCAAGTATATTTTTTAAGTATACTTTATGTCGTAAGTATACAAATATCAGTGTATTATTAGTATACTTTTAAGTGTACAATTTCAGTACTCCTTGGGACTAAATTTACCTACTTTCTAGTATATAAAAGTATACTTTTAAGTGTGATTTGTGAAAAAAGCAGAGGATGGGTGCTTTTGAAAACTTTTTTCTCTCTCCATAGGCAGGGGTTGACCCAACTCCAGTAAGGCTATAGCCTGAGTAACCTAATGTTAGTGTAATCTGTTAACAACACACATTATATATCCGTCTTTTTAGGCAAGTACCAGATAACGAGTGTCTTGTCATGAAATGTTTTTAATACAATGGAAACTGTGTCTAAGGTGATCACAATTTAATAAAAACTTTGTAAGTTAGGCCTATAAAAAATGTTAACGATTTCATTTTTCAAAACGGGACTTCAAAGTGCGTATATCGAATCATTTGATTCAGAATCAGTCTTTAAAGTGTGTATCGCGAAATCATTTGATTCGGAATAGGTATTTAAAGCGTGTATCGCGAATCATTTGATTCAGAACTGGACTTTACAGCGCATATGGCGAATCATTTGATTCAGAATGAGTCTTTAAAGCACGTATCGCGAATCATTTGATTCAAAAACGGACTTTACAGCGCGTATGGCGAATCATTTGATTCAGAACCGGACTTTAAAGCGCGGATTGCGAATCATTTGATTCAGAATGGGTCTTTAAAGCACGTATCGCGAATCATTTGATTCAAAAACGGACTTTACAGCGCGTATGGCGAATCATTTGATTCAGAACCGGACTTTAAAGCACGGATTGCGAATCATTTGATTCAGAACAGGTCTTTAAAGTGTGTATCGCGAATCATTTGATTCAGAACTGGACTTTACAGCGTGTATGGCGAATCATTTGATTCAGAACGGGTCTTTAAAGTGCGTATCACGAATCATTTGATTCAGAACCGGGCATTAAAGCATGTATTGCGAATCTTTTGATTCAGCGTGAGACTTTAAAGTTGCGTATCGTGAATCATTTGATTGAGAACTGGACTTTAAAGCCTGTATCGCAAATCATTTGATTCAGAACTGGACTTTAAAGCGCGTATCGCGAATCATTTGATTCACAACCAGACTTTAAAGTGTGTATCGTGAATCATTTGATTCAGAACCGGACTTTAAAGCGCGTTTCGCGAATCATTTGATTCAGAACCGGACTTTAAAGCACATATCGCGAATCATTTGATTCAGAATGGGACTTTAAAGTGCGTATCACAAATCATTTGATTCAGAACCGGACTTTAAAGCGCGTTTCGCGAATCATTTGATTCAGAACCGGACTTTAAAGCGCGTTTCGCGAATCATTTGATTCAGAACCGGACTTTAAAGTGCGTATCACAAATCATTTGATTCAGAACCGGATTTAGCAGGTTTGCAGGATGATAATTCAGCAGAGGCAGGGATGCATAGAGCAGAAGTGGGGAAATCACAATCCTCAACCCAAACCAGGACAGTCATCATTACCTCTTCATGGGTCATCATTTTATTCCATAAAGTTACACAGTTTTACATATCTATGGTTTTGATGCTGTTTTATGTCTGACGATTGTGTTAGATTACACGTGCAAGCATCTGTTGTTTCGGTTTTGTCTTCACATGTGTTTAGGAAATTCTGTACAGAAGATGTGCAGTAGCGCCCCTAGCATATAACAGTGAAAACACTGATTCTCACAAGTATAGCTCAAATATATATACATCTTTTGTACAGAATTGTACAAACTGTACTGTTAAACTGTAAATGAACTTAAATGTCATTTTAAGTATATTTCTGAGAAGTATATAAAGCACATTTCTGAGAAGTACATAAAAATTATACTGAAAGTATACTTTCCTATTTTTAGTTTAAAGGAAGCATAGGCTACTAATAGCACACTTGCATAAACTTCTTTTTCGTGAGGCTAAGGATAAGCACTAAGGTAACAGCGTACTGCTTAAACCATGCCCGGCATTAAGGTTAAATCTGCTGCATGCTGGTCAGCCGGTTGCATTTCTGGTGTGTGACTCAGTGCTGTTTCTCAAAGCTGGTTTGTTTATGAGGTGTTGCTCGTAAAGACCCAAATGGTGTATTAACAATCATTTTCTTGCACAGGCGTTGCGTGTGGTTTAGAAGCACATCCAAAAGAAAACAAGCATATAGAAGATGCATTCTACAGGAAAATTCAATTTAAACGCTGCAAAAAATGGTTTATTACAGACGATTTTGTTGAGCGACACAGCTCGCCAAACATTTTCCTATCATTCTTGCACCTCTTGTGGATAAAATGGACAAATAGTTTTTTTCTTGGACTTGCGAGGCTCATTTTTAGAAATTAACACAGAGTTTCCACTGTGGACTGTGACTTTTATTTTGTGTTTATTTATATATGATACGATTGGGGCTCATAAAAGTACTGTAGATAATTGCTAATTGGCAAGGTAGGTAATTGCTAAGTAGCCTGGATGTAGGTACAATGGCGTTCAAAAGTTTAAGGTTGTAAGATTTTAAATGTTTTTAAAAAAAGTTGCTTATTCTCATCAAGTGTGCATTTATTTGATCAAAAATACAATATGTTTTGAAATATTATTATTTATTTGTTTAATAATGAATTTTATTTAATATACATACGTTTGGGATCAGTAAGATTTTTTAAAATGTTTTTTTAAAGAAGTTTCATATGCTCATTAAAGGCTGTTTGTTTGATCAAAAATGCAAAAAAATAAATAAATAAAAAATAAATTGTGAAATATTATTGCAATCTAAAATATCACTTTTCTATTTTAATATGCTTTAAAATATAATTTATTCCTGTGAAGCAAAGCAGAATTTTTAGCATCACAGTCTTCAGTGTCACAATATTTCAATATTACTATTTTTTTCTGTATTTTTTGATAAAATAAATGAAGCCTTGATGAGCATAAAAAACTTTAAAAAACATTACAAATCTTACTGATCCAAGAACTTTTTGAACGGCACAGTATTTAAGATATAATTTATTTTTGTGATGATTCATGATTTTTCAGCATCCACTACTCCAGTCTTCAGTGTCACATAATCCTTCAGAAATCATTCTAATATGCTGATTTGGTCACATTTCTTATTTTATCAATGTTGAAACAGTTGTACTGTTTTGTGGAAACTATACTGATTTTTTTTCAGTATACTTTGATGAATAATAAGTTCAATAGAACAGCATTTATTTGAAATATAAATCTTTTGTAACATTATAAACTTTAGTGTCACTTTTGATCAATTTAATACATCCTTTCAAAACAAAAGTGCTCATTCCTGGCCTGAAAGTAGGCACTGCTGATGCTTAAATGTGGTTATAATATAAAATACACATTTTAATAACCCCAGCGTGAAAAAGGCTAACAAATTTATCATGGTTAACTTGCAGAGTAAAAACATTAGCTTTGTTTTTGACCAATTCATCCAGTTTACATTAGAATGATTGAGCAGCGCAGTGTAGCCAAGAAGTCCAGAGTGAAGACAAACACTATTGACTATGTGCAGTCCTTATAAGGAAACAGGGGATGCGGGATTGGCTGGGGGATCGAAGACTCTGTGTTGTATTGGCTAGTGGTGTTAAAGTGACCCACTGGGAATACAGAGGCTTTCCAAATATGGAAGTGAGAGTCCAGAACAGGCCATCTCAATAAAAAAAAAAAAAACAACAAAAAAAAAACCTTTACTGGAAGACTGGAGAAAGAGAGAAGCAAAAGTGGTTTAAGAGTAGAGAAACAAGTCATTTAGAAATTATGAACTTGTTCAGATGCTGGTTTGGAAAGACAGAGTGGGAGTTCACATTCTAGATAAAACAGCATATTTATAGATTTGATGTAAAACAGAATAGATTTAGTTCGGAATACCTCACTTAAAAAAGAAAATCCGTTTACTCACCCTTGTGTCATTCCAAAAATGTATGACTGAGTTTTTGCAGAACACAAAAGATAGTATTTTAAAAATTTAGTTTTTTCCTCGAAAGTCACTGGGTTTCAAAACAACATTAGACCTCATTGAGTTTCAGTGTATGGACAAAAAATGCAATTTTAACTATTTCTTAAAAGGTACATAACATACACCGTTTCACCTAATCGCATGTTAATCTTGAGTACCTATAGAGAAGTACTGCATCCTTCATATCTCCAAGAAGTCTGTTCATATTTATAAAATAAAAATACAGCTTTTTGACTCTCTGATTCTGTTTGAATGGGTTTAAGTAGGATAGACAGCAGTTTCACTATATTTGCAGCAGTTTCGAGTAATTATTAACACATAATGTGCATTGATTGTGTGTTGATAGCTACTCTGAATACGTTTTCCAATCGCATTTTCCGGGGAGTGATATAGAGACAGCATTAATATGTTCTCATACTCTTTGACAGTCAAATGTTACTTTTATTCATTTAAATAATTGTAATATATATTTCAGTTCTATTTAGTTAATATTTTGAGCAGTTTTTGTACTAAATAAAGTGTGCAATAATGATCCTGACCATTTAAAAGATAACGTTTTCTAATATAGCATTTATATTACAGTTAGTGTAGTATTTGGGGTTAAATACATTTGAATGTGCATTTGGACATGATCAAACATTTTTATAGGTTTCGATTTAACGATTTAATGTTAAATTAAAAAAGTGAATTACTCATGTTATTTTATGATATTCACATATACATCATAAGTGAATATTACAAAAGGCAAGCAAATATGGCATTTAACATAATAGAAAAGTGTAAAATAATGTCATAAAAAGCACAAGGCAACCAGTTACATTCAGCATACATTTTTATTGTGTTTCTTGAAGACAGTCTTTACTGAAACTCATTCAGCCTCCTACGGGGAGAAAACGATTGCAAAAAGACTAAAAATGTAAAAATATGACAACTAGTATCAGGTTATGGTCGCTATCATGGTGTTTCTCATGTTATCTATCTGCAATTATAGTATAACTGTTTATTATCTAACGATAAACATTAACTATAACACGCTTCGTAAAATACCACTACTGGCCAGATTTCCAAGAGGCCAATATTCAGAGCTATTAACACTCCCATGAATATGGCAATGCTGGCCAAAAACTTACTTTCAAAATTCAAATCATTATATCTTTGTTTGTGATGAAGTGGTCAGAATGATTCTCACATCACTGTGAAGTAAATATTCTAGCTTACAAGACTGATTACTCAATGATTTCGTCAGAACTATTCAGTATGTGTTTTAAGGCCGTATTTTAGCTAAATGTTCTTTCCTAAAATGTGCTAACCACGCATAATATTTTTTTTCTACAAAATGCAAACATGTACATCCATCTTTCTCACATATTATTGTAGCACAGTTTGTTCTGAATACAAAAAAAATACATATGGGCAAATAGTATGTTATAAGTAGCTGAAATAAGCACAAATGTCAGGGCATGTCAACACACCTCAAGGGCCCCAAAATCACCTCAGGCCCCAGAGGGTTAACTGATGTGTTAAAATGTCAAAAAATGCAGTCAATTCTTCAATTTACCAGCGACTGTGCTTGAGAAGCGCTGGAATGAATGGGCTTCAATGCTGGAACTATTGGTTGTTTGGAACTATTGGCCACTCCATGACACACTTTACTTCCGCATTCCTCAGTTCCTATGGAAGCCTACGGGAGTGTCACAACTTCTCAACGGCTCCGGTCGACATGTGCACAGGCACGCATTTCTGGGAGAAATGCTCAATTAAAGAGTTCCGCCTTTATCTACGTCATTAAATCCACGATAGAAAAAAAAAACAGCTGAAACTTGTACCAACCCAGAAGTAAGATTTTTGGCACAAATTCGGAGTCATTCGTCCAAAATATTTTTTTTAAACTTTTGCCATGTTTAGTATGAGAATCCAACTTTTTAACACTGTAAACAACTCTGAATACACCAAACATCAGTGTACCCCCCCTTGAAGGTTATATGTTGGCTCAATGTATTTATGAACCAAATGAACACAGAGACCTCAATACTTAGCACATGATACACAATGACGGTAACAATCAGTGATTAGTTTTTGAGTATGAATGGGTCATGCTGAGTAGAAAATGAACTCTAGATGTTACAAAACAGCAAGTTACTTACAAGTAACCTAACAACAAAAGAAGACAAAAAACAGTGTAAATACATCTCGAACAGCAAAAAAATTAACCTTGTTAATAATTCATGCCCAAGTGCATGATGGAAACAATGGGATCATGAACAGGAAACAAACTTTGTGGAAATAAACAATTCCAAGTAAAATATACTTACAAATGTAACTTTTCAATTCTACAAGCCTAAATTGAGTACTAATATTTCATTTATTTATTTTTTTATTCTTGCCTGAACTAAATTATTTAATGTAAAAATGATGTGTATTTTTCTGTATTATTTACTTCACCACAAAATCATTTTTATCAGTGTGAGTGGTACTGTGTTGGCAGAAAAGAAAGTTAGGTCTCTATGTCTGGACAGTGGACAGAGATGTTTGGCATATGAGACATATATCGTGTTTAGGAGAGAGAGACACAATATCTATGACACATTCTCACAGTCTCTGGCACTCTGGGAATTGCATTGTTTGCAGATGGGGTTATTCGGGATTATTGTGGGCAGCTTGACAGTTAAAGGTAAAGAGTCTACATTTTGTGAGATGAAAACATTCTTAAAGGGATAGTTCCATAATTCTAATATTCAAACCTCAAAACCATATTAATAAAGGATGACACAATATTCATTTTTGGATGCTTTCTACTTTTAAATACTTTTCGGTTCTTTGCTTGACGGCTATTTCAGTGATTGACACCAGCAGATATCGACTTGATATTTACTGGCTGTTGTGAGTCATTCCTGGGGATTAGCATGAGCGCTGAACGAACCTTATTTTCCTCTCTGCCAGCCGTAGGAGCGAGTCATGGGGACGACTCATCTGCACCCCGACACAAGCGCACACGCGGGCCAGGAGAGGAGCATAGAGGAATACACAACACTACTTAAAATAGACATTACACACCCAGAGAGAAATGATAACTGCACCCATACTCCCATTAGTCTAAAATAAGTCAGAATGCGTTCACACGTACACAAATAACACAGCAGAACACAATTGTCAAGAAGAGAAAATGGTGGGATAAAGAGGCTGGAAAAAGTTCCAGAACATTTTATCTATCGCAGATGTAGAAATTATCCAAGAATTGTCAGTAATCTGTGTCTACAGTGCAAGATATACAGATTTATCTGAATAAACAATCTCAGATTAAAACAGTCGTTTGAAATTCAAACAAAGCGACTGACTGATGGGAAAAAGTAAGCCTCGTGGATGATCAAAGATTTAAACAACAACACTAATTACAAGGTTTAGACAGTGTATTTGTTCTTGTTTAATTTGAAGTGTATAACAAAAATATCATGTGAAATTATGAAATATTTACTTCTAGTTCTCCCATTGTGTGCGTGTTCAGTTTACATGCTTTGGAGGATGTTTTTAAAACAAACTCATATCTTTTCCAAGAGCGAGATGTTATCTAGATTTGAAGGTTTAAACAGCGGAGGAATAACCTAAGGCAAGAACATTGATTAGGAGTGATGTAAGTGGCTAAATTTCACTCTTCTGGATGTTTTGTATTAAACAATCTGGATTTATTTTATGAAACGAATAGTTTCGGTTTAGTTTTTTATAGCTGGTTTTGTACTTATAAATATCTGTTAGCCTACTAAAATTATATTTATACATGACCTCCTCTTCCTGAAGCGACTGTAGAAGTATCTATTGGTGAAAAAATACACTACCAGTCAAAAGTTTCTGATTTTTAATGTTTTTTAAAGAAGTCTCTTCTGCTCACCAAGCCTGCATTTATTTGATCCAAAACAGCTGTTTAAAGTAACTGTTTTCTATTTGAATATATTTAAAAATGTAATTTATTCCTGCAGTCAAACCTGAATTTTCAGTATTATTACTCCAGTCTTCAGTATCACAAGATCCTTCAGAAATCATTCTAATATGTGATTTTCTGTTCAAGAAACATTTTATTAATTATTATTATCAATATTTAAAACAGTTGAGTACATTTTTTCAGGATTCTTTGATGAGTAGAAAGATCCAAAGATTAGCATTTATCTGAAATAAAAAGCTTTTGTAACATTATACACTATACCATTCAAAAGCTTGGACAAGTCAGAGAAATTATAAAAATGAATACTTTTATTTAGTAAGGATGCTTTAAATTGATTTTAATTTTGAATTTAAATCAAAAGTGATGATAAAGACATTTATAATGTTACAAACGATTTCCATTTCAGATAAACTTTCTATTCATCAAAGAAACCTGAAAAAAATCTACTCAGCTGTTTTCAGCATAATAATAATAATAATAATAATAATAATAATAATAAATGTTTTTTGCTCAGCAAAACATAATGTGACTGCAGAAATCACAATTACATTTTAAAAAATATTCAAATAGAAAACAGTTGTTTTAAATAGTTAAAAAATTTCAAAATTGTACTGTTTTTGCTGTACTTTGGATCAAATAAATGACCCAGAAGAGACTTCTTTAAAAAAACATAAACAATCTTACTGTTCAAAAATTTTATTAGTAGTGTGTAACATTCACAAAATTTCAGTTTTCAGTTTTATTTGATGTTATTTTGCAAAATAATTATTACTAATAATAATAGTTAGTGTTGTAAACTTCTAAACATGTTCTAGCTCAAATAATAAATAAAATGAATATTATACACATCATTAATTTTTACACTTTATAGCTGCGCTTAAATAAAGTTAAGCGTGGGGACTTTTATTGTGCAAGTTGTTGAGTTGCGGGACTCTTATTATGTCAGTCTAGCACGCAGACTGCCGTCAGTGAGTCAGAGCTGAACGCTACAGCGAGACGTCGCGTCACTCAACGCGTGTCTGCGCGTTCAATATAAAGACAAGAGCAGCTGAGTGAGCGCTGCAGTCCTCATACACACTCTCTCACACACCTGTAAGGAATTACCTACTAGCGACGGGAATAACTTTAACAAGGTGAAAAACAAGGTACAAACTTTTTCTACTGTTTTTAGAGTAACTTTCATGGATGAATGTAGGTCATTTTTATAAATGAGTAACTTATTTCTATTCAGTGATGCATATCTGATACATGTGAGAGAACACGTTAAAATGTAACCATTTAACACTTAATGTTTAGTTTCTGTGCATTACCTTTTTATTGACTTTTTTTAATATTTAGGACTGAATGTTTTACATGCAACAGAATTTTAATTAGGAAAAAAATATATAAATCAAAGTTGACAATAACAGAAAAGAACAAAGAGAGAAAACAATTTAATCTGTGGATTTGATACATGTATATACAGTATATGATATTATAAAATAGAGTAAAGTGACATGCTTAAGGACAAAAGACTGTCAAAAGAATGAATTACAAGAGGTACAGAAAACAAATCAGAAATGCTCAGCTGAAAATACTGTTAGTCAGCACAGTTTTGCACAGGGCTTTGGCAAGAAAAGTAGGTTATTCAAACTCGAAGCCTCCAGAATATCTGGAAAAGATGTTATGTTAGTGGACTTTAATGTGTGTATGGGTTGGCACTTCACTCAAGACGGCAGTAACACCATTAATTGCTGGTTTGGTTAGTGGAGTTTTGGTTCATAAAGGCTATTGTACTAACCGTTTTATTGCCAGCAGAGACTGGTTTGGACTGTGCCTCTCTTCACCGCTTAGTTTGCCTTGTTTAGGGCTTATTTCTCTCCTGTTCGTACCCCTCCTGTGTCTGTCTCTCTCTCTCTCTCTCTCTCTCTCTCTCACTTTCCCTGCTGGTAATCCCATTTGATGGTGATGGGTGATGTCTTTTCGGCCAATCCGGAGAGGAATGTCTTCAGCTCGCATTCCTGCAATCCAGACATATACACAGTTTGTGAGAGAGAAAGCGAGCGAGAGCAAGAGGGATGCAATGAGACATTCTATGTGAAAAGAAAACAGTCTGGTTCTGTTTTATGTGCTGTGCATGCAATTAGAGAGAAACAGATGGGGGAGGGTCCGCGAGAGAGATGGTGAAAGCAAAAGAGAATAATGGACTGTGCAGGTCAAGACTTTGCGGCTGAAGATAAATAGAGTGGAAGAGAACGAAACAACGGTGAATGGGTATGAAAACGAAGCGCTTAACTTTTCCTGTAACTGCCTTGACAAGGTTTCATTCATGCTTTCCAAAGTAGTCTTTTAAACATGCCTAACTTTTAAACTTTCTGTTTAACAGTTCAGAATGCACACTGTATTGCTTCTGTATTGGTTGTTGGTTGAGGTTTCTCTTTCATATTTCTACTACCAGTCAAAAGTTTTTGAACAGTAAGATTTTTATGTCTTCTGCTCACCAAGCTTGCATTTATTTGATGTAATATAATAAATGTAATATATTTTGTTGAAAAGTAGATTTTTTTTTTCACGTTTCTTTGAGTAGAAAGTTCAGAAGAACAGCATTTGTCTAAAATAGAAATCTTTTGTAACATTATAAATGCCTTTATCATCACTTTTAATCAATTTAAAGCATCCTTGCTAAATAAAACTATTATTTCCCATCATTCTTTCCCCCCCCCCCCAAAAATGTGTATATGACTTTAAGCTTTTGAATGATATAGTGTATAATGTTACAAATGTTTTTTTATTTTAGAAAAATGCTGATCTTTCTGTTCATCGAAGAAGCCTGTTTTAAATATTGATAATAATGATAATAATAAATGTTTATTGAACAGCAAATCAGCATATTAGAATGATTTCAGAAGGATCACGTGACACTGAAGACTGGAGTAATGCTGAAAATGTTGCTTTAATCACAGGATCAAATTAAAAAAATAGTTATTTTCAATAGTAAACATATTTTACAATATTAGTGATTTTGGATCAAATAAATGCAGGTATAAAACACATAAAAAATCTAAATTAAAAGTTTGGGATAACAGTATATACATTTATAATATTAAATTTATTTTTCTTTAAATAAATACTGTTCTTTTGATTCTTATTTTCATCAAAGAATCCTGAAAAGTATTGCATTTTTACAAAAATATTAGAAAGTAAAGCAGTTTTCAATATTATTATTAATAATAATAATAATAATAATAAGGATCACGTGACACTGAAGACTGGAGAAATGGCTGCTGAAAATTCAACTAAATAAATTGCATTTCAAAATATATCAGAATAGACAACAGTTATTTCAAATTGTAATAACATTTTATTATTTACTGTATTTTTTATCAGATAAATGCAGCCTTAGTAAGCATTATAAACGTCTTTCAAAAACATCTTACTGACCCCAAACCTTTGAATGGTATAGTGTACCCTCAAATCACTTAAAAATAAGCTTTTAAAAGTACCAATAGCTGATAAACAAATTTCAAAGTAATCTGTGTGATGCCTAAATTTCCTTGTAGCATTTAAAATGAAGTGGTTTTAGTCATTAAGGCAATAATCTTGCAAACTTTGGCAAATCCAGTTATTAGTTTTTCAAAAGCATTCATTGTATCAACTCAATATCTTGTAAACACAACTTTGTTTCAGACTGACAAAAAACCCTGTGTGCATTATGTCAGCCAATCAGATTAGAGCTTGCCAGTTTGAGAAAGTACTTTCCAGTTTTGTACTTTTCAGGTCAAAGAACAGACTGTGGGTGGACAGGAGAGATGGAGACAGAGTAGAAAGGATGGAGAGCTGACAGACCAAAGGAGAGAGACCAAGTCTGAAACTTGGAGAATGCAAAAAAGTGAAATTAGAGAATAGAAAAAGAGAGAAGGAAAGAGAAAGCATGAAAGTGAGAGTGTGGGAGCTGGAGAAGAGAAAGAGGCTTTTTTTTTATTTTGGCCTGACGTCTTTATGGAAAGTTGGACATTTCCTCTAGGAGTCTGGTAGGGAGTGTAGAGCGTGTAGAGCCGCTTGGCTTGGGTGGGAGCCGCATTGTGAGATCAGATCTGGGTCAAACAGCTCCTAAAGCAGGAACACGCTCAACCAATACCAATGTAATCTGAGAAAGGGCTCCAAAACTTGCATTTCCAGACCTTTTGTGTGCGTGTGCACGCATATGCGGTCCGCTTTATGCACTCTGTTGACCTCTCGAAACGCAAAGGGCCAAAATTACTGTAGGAGATTTCTGGACGTTTTGTTCACTGTAACATGGTAAGAATCCAGATGATTTTATGCACATTAGTGGCGAGAGAACGTGTGTCCGGTTTGGTTGTGTGAGTGACAGCACTGCTATTACGTTCAGATATAATGGAAGGATCAGATGCAGTCTCCTGCTCTCAGTCTGAATGCCGTTTGATGAATAGACTGTGTTTCGAAGGGTGTGTTTTTGTGTGTGAGCGTCTGCAGGGAATAACACAGACACTAGTCCGATGCCGCAACAAGCTGAGATAGTTTTTCTTGCTGACACATGAGTCTTGTTGCAATCTAAGAACTTAAAACTCTGGAGTATTGTAGGGGTGGATTATAGATTGCAGATAAAAAGGACGAGATCTGTTGCTGTTTGAATGCTTAGCGTGACGGTATATAGGGTGTATTTGGATCATGGTGAAATGGAACTATAAAAGAAAGCTGAAGTCACTGAGCCGACCGAGTTTGGGTGTGGTTATAATTCAGATGTTAATGTGCATAAAAGTGCTTTTAAAAAATGAACGTTTGAAATGACGAGTCTCGTTTGAATGATATTGGATAACTCTGGCAGTAAAAGTTATGATTTAGTTTCAACAGTGCTGTATTGATTGCTGTAGCTGCAAGGGTTTAAAGGGAATCAATTTAGAGATTAAACTTTTTGGAGAGGTTTAAGTGTTGAGTCAGGAACGTACCATTCAAACACGGGCCTAAATTCTTTAACAATGCTTTAGCTAGTCATCTTGATGAACTTACTTAACATGTGTTAACAAAGCACAGGACCACCGGGATCATGTTATTAAGGTATGCTATTGTCCAGAAGTTTTTGAAAGTCTCTTATGCTTTTTAAGCTGCTTTTGTATGACGAAAAATAGTGAAAATGGTGATACTGTAAAATATTTTAACAATTTAAAATATTTAAAGTGCAAATAGGGGTTCAGGCATGTAGCGCTGAAACCTTATTGTGTTAGAATGGTCAAGGATCAGCAATCTCCACATAAAACTGATTGGGCAGGCCAAACTGTATGTCATAGAGACTTGAAACTTGGAGGGATGGTAGTACTCATACCATCTACAATGCCATTGAGGCTCGCCCCAATCGGCCTGACGGGGGCGCTACAGCGATCAAAAATACAAAATTGTTCTTAACTCCTAAACCGTTTGCCACAGATTCACAGAATCCTTGGCTCACGCCGGATAAAACGCATACCTTGGATATGTCCGTCCGGCAAATTTTCAGGTATTTTTTTTTATTTTTTTTTTTTTTTGGAAAAACCTACTTTTGCAAACTGATCCTAGGTTTTTCCCCCCATTTGGAGCCAAACAAGTGCAGAAAGATCCTCTGGAAAATGAATATCAATAATAATGAAATACAACTGTCACGAAGGGATGCCAAAACGTTTGAAAGGGGCAGGGCTGCCTTTACTAAAACGGCTATAACTTTTGAATGGAATTAGATATATTTGCTTGCGTAACTTACAACGCTTATTTAAGAACTTAATCACATGGAAAAGGTCACATGGAAAAAGTCGCAGAGCTTGATCACTTGGTGGAGCTATAAGAAGAAAAACTTTTTAAAATAGCCTACACAACTGTTTGTCCAATCGACATGACAACAACAGTACGCAGTCTTGGTCCAAAGCACAAGTGCGTATAAGGACATTTGCGTATCTAAAAAAATATGGCCATATATTTCAATGTAAAAAAAAAACACTTTTGCGAACTAGTCCTAGGTTTTTCACTTAATCTGGGGAAAAATACACTTCATTACAATTCTTTGGACTCTCTAGGACAATATTTATAAAAAAAAAATAGCTTTGGGAAGCTATAATGGGGTTGTTTAGAACAGGGCCTGTCCAAATATATCCATAAAGTATATAAAGCTTAAACGAAAACTCAAAACTTCACAAAACCTGGTGAGCACATGTGACAGGTGATTCTATACAAGCATGCAAAGTTTTAGGGAAATCGGACCACAACTGACACTATAAACGTTAAAAAACTTTAAATTAAAGTGCTTGTGCTGCCTTCAAATTTTAAGTTTACTCAACTCAAATATCTACGTTTTCATGTAGTACAACTTAGCATTTCATGTTGACTAAACTTAAAATTTTAAGGCAGCACGAACACTTTTAAGTTGAAACAACTTTTTTTTTTACATTGTTTTTTGTGTTTTTTTTTTACAGTGGATATGGTAGTTTTGACAAAAAATGTTTTTTTTTTTATTATTGATTTAGGTGGTTACAAGCTAGATAATTTATATGTAATGTCTTTTTTCATGTGCTTAAATGCCTTAAAATGCTTTAATTGATGCTTGCAGCTATATTTGGTAACACTTTAGTACAGGCACCAACTCTCACTGTTAACTAGTTGCTTATTAGCATGCTGATTATGAACACATTGGCTGTTTATTACTATTAATAAACACACATTCTATATACACATATTCTATACCCCTATTCCTATCCAGTACCTAAACTTAGCCTTATTACCTTATTAATAAGCAGGAAATGAGGAGTTTATTGAGGAAAAAGTCATAGTTAATGGTTTGCTAATAGCGAGAATTGGACCTTAAAATAAAGTGTGACCTTATATTTTATTCCTGTGTTATTACTCCACCTATTACTCTAGTTTTCAGTGAAACATGATCCTTCAGAAATCATTCTGATATGTTGATTTGGTGATCAAGAAACTTTTATTGTTATTATAAATGTTGAAAGCAGTTGTGATCAGTGTTGGGAAAAGTTACTTCTAAAAGTAATGCATTACAATATTGCATTACTCCCTAAAAAAGTAATTGCGTTACATAGTTACTTTTTATGGAAAGTAATGTGTTACATTACATTTGCGTTACTTTTTACATCTGGGCAGGCCTTGCTTGTTTTAAATATAAAAAGTTCTATTTTTGTCAAATGTAAAAGCCCTTTCACACCAAAATCCTCAAGCTGAGGGAAAACTACATTTACGTCTGTAAAATACAGAAGAAGAAAGTTTAACACTCTTCAGCAATAAAAAAAATACAAACAAACAAACAACAAAAAAAAAACAATAAACATAAGAACAAGTGTTAGGTGATTTTAAGTAAATAAAATGAAATAAAAAGACACTGGTTAATAAAATGGGATTTAAATGTAGGTTTGCGTCATATTGTGAGTTGCATTTCAGTGTTTGTGTTCATTTTGAGGAATATTGAATCATTTTTTTGTGAGTGAGATGAATAAATGCATGTTCACATTTATTCTAGAACTAAAGTTAACATCTTACTCCTGATTTCTCTCAACATAGGGACAGGCGAGGTTTCAATCAATAACTGGCATTACTTATTTGTAAAAGTAACTCTGATACTTTCTTGTAAATTTAAAAAGTAATGTGTTACTGTACTAGTTACTTGAAAAAAGTAATCTGATTACATAACTTGCGATGCTTAATATTTTTGTTAAAACCATAGGATTGTACATTTTCTTTAGTGTCACTTCTGATCAATTTAATGCATCCTTGCTGAATAAAAGTATTTCTTACCTTAAAAAAACTTTGTGTAACCTGTTTACACTCTTGCTCAAATACAAATTGTTGTTTTTGTTGCAGATTACACAGAATTTCTTAGTCGAAAATATAATAACAGGAGGTTGTTTGAGTCAATGTATATCAGACGTTCATCCGTCCGTCCTGCCACTGTCTCATTGACCGTCAGTTTGCTAAATGACCGTATAGTCAGACAGTCTATGAATCAGGTGTTTCTCCAGACACTGACATGGAATCAATCTCCTGAATCAATCATATTTCAGCATTGAATCAGTTGGTTAACTAGAACTCACTATCCAGGGGCATGATGATGCAGTGATGATGACATAACAGGTGTGGTTCCAGTCAGATCCAGGTGTGCTGCTCTGCATTGTAAAGTAGTGTGTGTGCGTCTGTCTGCATGTTTCTCTGGAATGTCTCAATCTCTTCCCACGTGTTTCTTGATCTCAGTTTGTGTACACTATTGGATAAACACATTTCAGTTCTAGAACATTGCCACTTCTTCAGTAAAGAGGGTTTTGTTACCAATGTTTGTTCTGGCCTCGTGTTGTAGCCTGCTGTTTTAGGATAAATCTTCTTTTATTTGACAGGACCGTCCACTTTTATAGTCTACTACTATTTTTATGCAATAACAATACACAATGTAGTTCATAAACTTGTTTTCCTCATTACTATTACATTTCTGTTTGCACACAATGCAGGACACCCTCTGTAAACACAGGAGTCCTCTAATTGTCAAATATTTAAGCTCAACAACTTCCTGTCATCTTGAAGCTTCTTCCTGCGATAGCAGCTGGTCGAAAACAGTAGAAACTCATGCGCACAACCAAAACAAAGATGCTTAACATGACTGCAAGACACACATTAGTACCATAAAATCACTCTAGTGTTATTAATCAACACATATTTAACATACTTTTGGTAAATGTAAACACTGAAAATCTGTTTACAGGATATATATTTTAGCTTGTATTATTTTTTAGATTTTAGACAATCTTTTTTGAGTTTAATAATAATGAATGTTTTTTGAGCAGCAAATCAGAATATTAGAATGATTTCTGAGGGATCATGTGACTGGAGTAATGATGCTAATAATTCAACTTTGAAATCACAGGAATAAATTACATTTTAAAATATATTTAAATAGAAAACCTTTATTTTTAAAATAAAATTTTACATTTTTTGCTGTACTTTGGACCAAATAAATGCAGGCTTGGTCAGCAGAAGACACATTAAAAATCTTACTGGTAATGTACACTACCAGTCAAAAGTTTGGACACACCCTCTCATTTATTATTATTTTTTTTAAATAAGTTTCTTATGCTTAATAAGGCTGTTTTTACTTGATCAAAAATACAGAAAAAAAGTAATATTGTGAAATATTATTACGATGTAAATCAATGTTTTTCCGTAATAATATACATTAAAATTTAATTTATATCTGTAATTAAAGTTGAATTTCCAGAATCTTTACTCCAGTCTTCAGTGCCACATGATCCTTCAAAAATCATTCTAATATGCTGATTTATTATCAGTGCAGTTTTTTTTTTTTTTTTTTTTTGAACCTGATTTTTTTTTTTATCAAAAGGTTAAAAAACATCATTTATTTAAAATAGAAACGTTTTCTAACAATATACACTACTATTCAAAAGTTTGGGTATAGTACATTTTTATTCTTTCTTTTTTTGAAAGAAATTAATACTTTTATTCACCAAGGATGTGTTAATTTAATAAAAAGTGATGGCATAGATTTACATTATTAGAAAAGATTTATATTTTGAATAAATGCTTTTTAAAAAAAGTGAAAATTCTTTTTAACTTATTCAACAAAGAATCCTGAAAAAACAATCACAGGTTGCAAAAAAATATTTGCCAGCACAGCTGTTTTCAACATTAATCATTTTAATAATAAATCAGCATATTAGAATGATTTCTGAAGGATCATGAGACTGGAGTAACAGCTGATGAAAATTCAACTTTGCATCACAGGAATAAATTATATTGTAAAGTATATTAAAACAAAAAACATTATTTTATATTGTAATAACATTTTGCAGTATTACTGTTTTTTTTCTGTATTTTCGATCAAATAAATGCAGCTTTGATGAGCATAAGAGACTTCTTTAAAAAACATTAAATGAGAGGGTGTGTCCAAACATTTGACTGGTAGTGTATACTCAGAAGACACTCCAGTTGGACTATGTGAGGAGAAAGACCAATAAAAAGAAAGAAGAATACGCTGACCTCATTATGTTTAGTGAGACTAACTAACACAGGCCTGTGTCTGATTAAGTGGCGATCCAGTTAGAAGCCGATTGGTGGTCTAATTAAACCATAATCTGCACTGACCCGTATCCTACCGTGCTTTTGTAAAGGGCACATTTGTAAACACAACTTTATGAGGTATTTTTCACCGTTTTATAGGGGCACAAATGCCACTGACAAATGTCACCACTTCAAAGCTAATGAGAACATGTCTGACCTCATGTCACGATTGTTTTAATGGTACAACAAATTGTAGTGTTTAATGCAGTGCGAACAACATCAACTCTGGGGTTTAAATTATGGTGTGGAAGAGAGAAATGAACTGAACAGCTTCCTGTCACATCTGTATATGATTCCGAAACAATGCAACAGGCTTCAGAGGAAGATAAGAACAGAAAAATATGTGCACTGTTTTTGGATGCATCGAAGAAAAGAACAAAGGCATTATATTAGGATAGGCAATATAGACTTCATTTAGTAAAAGTTGAGCTCATAACAGCACACAGCTAAACAATAAGCTTACCACATCTTTTATTCATGCTGTAATGCATGCTAGTATTACAAAGTTTTTTTTTATTTATTTGCTTGTTTCAATTAAAATTTGATTTAATCATAGTTTATTAAATTACTTTAAAAAAGGTCTGTTTGGACAATTTCTAGACAATGTCTGAACAGTTCTCTGATTCAAAACAGACGACTTTGACGATTGTGTGTGTGTATGTGTGTTTTATGCAAGGTCAAGTGCTTCTCTGGGGTTCTCATAAAACGGTAGGAGCTGGTTTTGTGTAAGTGCATTTTATAGACATGTAGCTAAATTAGACAGGAATGTGTGTAAGTACAAGAATATGAGAGTGTGTTTTGTGTCTGTTGAGGGGTCAGCTTCATCTCCACTAGTAGCAACCCTTATAATTTGGCAGAAAATTGAATGGGTTACTTCATGTAACCTTTGACAGAGGGCTGTGATTATTTAAGCAGTGCTGTGTGCTATCAGCATATGGACGCAGAGCCATATGCATCTTTCTCTCCCATTAGTTATATAAATCACTCAAACTATGACCGAACTGACCCCCGAGTTCAGCAGACTTGTTTGAGGAAGAGCTGTAGACTCAAAAAAAAACAACTGGGAATGCGGTTGGAGCCGTGGTCATGTGGGCGATGTGAGTTTTGACTCGCAATTGATCCCGGTCTCTCCCTTCTATTCCTGAAAAAGCCGAAATGTCTTGTGTAGACCTGCCATCATTTATTTATATTGTTGGAGAACTTGCTTTGAAACTGTACAGTAGCTTTCCAAGTCAAACTAACCTTTTGAAAAAGCAGTTAGCTACACTGTGAGACACTAAACAAATTGCAAGTAGTTTGAAGCTTCTTAAGGGAGGGAAAATGCATTTATTTTTAAAAGCATGGTTATCAAATTATAATTTGACTAGATCTTGCACTTATGTATTGATGTTTTTTAATTGAGTGAATAATTTGAAGCATACTACAAACAAAAAATCCTACACTGTAAAAAAAAACAAAAAAAAACACAATTTGAGTCAACATAAAATAATTTGTTACCCCTGCTGCTTTAATTTTAAGTTCAGTCAACTCAAATAAGTTTATTCAAGTTGAAATTTTAAGTTGTACTAAGCGACCACTTAAATATTCGAGTCGAATCAACAAGTAAAATGTAACATTTCAAGTTGACTAAACTTTTTTTGAGGTGACTGAACTTAAAATCATAAGGCAACAAATTATTGAGTTGACTCAACAAATTTTTTACAGTGTAGTTTATGTAACTTTTATATAATTTAATAAACGAAATAATTGAGGTCTAAAATTGGACAAAATTACAAAATTGTTTTTAATCGGTTCACTTACATGGAAAAAAAACAATTTTGTAGAACGCTTTGGGTTTTACCGAACTGCAGTTTAGGAAAACATGCTTGATTTGGTTGATTGGAAACAAAGATTGCGAATACTTGTTCAAGTGCCATGTTACTGGAAAAAGCTGAACTAATGTCACGCTTTGTTTGCTGCTTATTTGTACTCTTCCCTTCAGTAAATATTCAAGAAATGCACTGCACACACATAGTTGAATCTGTATCCGTATATTGGGGTCTGAGGTTTCTCTAATGAATGAACATGATTTTAAGCAGGAAGGTACTGTAGCTTTTTCTGTTTGCAGACTTGGTGCCTTTTAAGGCAATCTGATTATGTCAGCACCGGCTGACCTTCCTTCATCAACCCAGGTTTACTGGTCAGGAATTCCAGAAATGCGAAAGGAAAAAATAAGTGGAGAAACCTGCAAGAGCTATTTTTAGCAAATGGCTGCTTGCGATTGAACATGATAATATTCCTTGAATGCTGGAAACTATTAAGCGGGATATTAAGAGTCGGAGCGGTATTTCTGGAGGGGCTCGTAATGCCAGACCTCCACCGGCCGTTAACCAGCAGCTTTCACTTAGGGGAGGAGGAAAGCAAAAGGATGGAGAAAAAGACAGATTAGATTTGCAATTCTGGTTCTTTCTGATGTTAAAAAGCGAGGGGGATATGATTATGAGTATTAAAAAAGTGTGAAGCAATGAACGAAAGGGAGGGAGAGAAGCAAGACCCAAAGACAGAAGGTAAAGAAGTGAGAGTCTAGCCGCTGGTGCTTCGGACTCATAACAGAGCCAAAAAAGGAATGAAAGCAAAGCAGCACAGGCGGTTGAGTCCAAGAGGCTTTCACCAGCTGCCAAAGTATTCCTGTAAAAGTGCTCTTTTGATGGATACTTGAACGTACGGACAAGAAAAAAGGGAAAAGGGAAGGTTTTAGATGGTCCTTTATGTGGTCAAAATCACCATTTGTGCCGCCAAAACAAAGTTACATCATTTAATCTATTCTTTTCTTCAATGAATCCTTTTATTTGATAAACTTGCGCTCTAGGTTTTAGGTTAAGGCTTGGCAAAGTATTACCAACACAAACTGAATACTCCCTTTCTCTTTTTCTTGACCCAAACTTTGAGGATTTATCAGTTGGCTGGAGGGAGGGCTTCCACCTCCATTACAAAAAAATGGAGAGAAGGAGGGAAAACACAGTGACTCATTAGTCAACATCTGGAAATAATTAGATTAAATGGGGTTTGGAGTGTGGCTGGCCTACCACTCAAATCCTCTTGTGAAACACACACATCGAAATTACGCATTTAATTCAGGCTTTGGGTTTCTTTACAGAGCGACTAGCAGAAAAATGTTGAATGCTTCTCTGAATGGACCTGTAGGAGACCAATGATAAAATTTTGAAAAACATCTGGACTTGGTTATCGGTTCGTTTAAGGTTATCCGTGTGTTGAGGCTCACAGAAAGCGTCTAGGAGTTGCCAAATAAAAGGCTGAGTGGGGCTGAGTCTGCAGAAGAAGAGAGACTAATTGTGTTTCGAACAAAACATGTCTTCCAGGGAGACAAGAATTTGGATGATGAAAAACGATGACTGTAGGCAGCAAATATCTCATGTTTAGCAGAGAAAAGGACAAATAATGGAGGTCACTCTAGTGTTTTTGTGTATGTGGGTGAGCCATGAGGCCACACGTTTGGCAGATAACGCTCAATCATCAGCCCACACCCATATTCACAAGACACATCGCAGAGATCTCCATCTCATGCTTTTCCATGCTGTTTACATGCTGTTGACAGTGTAGTTTAAACTTTACCCAAGATAGCATATCACACGCTTTTCAGTGGGCTTTAGCTTCCTTTCCGGGAAGTCAGCACAAATACACACAGACATGCATAACCGCACAAACAACTAAGCATGAAATCTTCTGACCATATGCAGCTGTACAGACACACTTATATTTATGTGTTCATAGATGATTTTTCTGGTAATACACACTACTGCAGGGTCTGGAGTTTATTTCCTTCTTTGCGATGGGCCATCTATTCTGTGAGGATGATGCACTGACCCCGAGAGGGTCTTTTATGGCATCACTCGCTGAACTATGTGTGTGGCTTTCCAGTGATGGAAATATGTAAAGTGCTTCATCATCAGAATCATCTTTAGAGTACCAAGTTTTGGTTAGTTTCATTTTCTTTTGTTTTCCTTTTTTGTGATTTTTATTTAATTGCATGGTAAACAGTTTTGTCAAATTAAAAGTAATTTTATTTGCATTGTTTTTTGTTTTTTAATTTAATTAAATTTTGAAACGAGAAGATTTTTTTTTGAATGAACAAAAACAAAAAAACTGTTGAAATAATAATTTCCTGCAATTTTTTCCAATCTTTTATTTAAATATAATACATTTTAATATAAATTAAAGCAATAAGGTGTAAGAGTGTCTGCAATAATAACTGTTAATAACTTAATAACTGACCAGCTGGTTGAGGTCATCATTTAGCTCATGCAAGCTGGTAGATGTGAAGCTGGTTTTTGGGACATAGGCATTACCTGGCTGACCAGCCACCCAACTAGAAACCAGCTACAGTGTTTGAAATGCTAAGTTGTTGTTTGGGCCAAGTTGCTCATTTAGCTCATGCAAGCTGGTAGACCATGTTTGACCAGAAACAAACCAGCTATCAAGCCAGTTTAAGATGGTGAAGCCACTCAACTAGAAACCAGCAACCATTTTTGAAAAGCTATGTTGTTGCTGGTGTAGGTTTGTCATTTAGCTCATGCAACCTAGTAGACCATGTTGGACCAGAAACAAACTAGCTATCAAATCAAATGATGGTTAAACTGGTTTTTAAAACATGGTTATTTGCTGGTTGACCAGCCACCCAACTAGAAACCAAATACCAAGTTTGAAAAGCTGTGTTGTTGCAAGCTGATAGCTGATTTATTTCTGGTCAAACATGGTCTATCAAACCCCATGCAAGCTGGTAGACCAGGATGGTAAAACTGATTTTTGGAGAATGGTCATTAACTGGTTGACCAGCCACTCAACTAGAAACCAGCTAACATGTTTGAAAAGCTATGTTTTTGCTGGTGTAGGTTGGTCATTTAGCTCATGCAAGCTGGTAGACCAGGTTTGACCAGAAACAAAACTGCGATCAAACCAAAAGATTGTGAAGCTGGTTTTTGAAACCTGGTCATTAGCTGGTTGACCAGCCTTCAGAAACCTGCTACCATGTTTGAAAAGCTGTGTTGTTGCAAGCTGATAGACCATGTTTGACCAGAAACAAAACGGCTATCAACCCATAAGAAAAATTACTAATTACAGTTACTGGTGAAACAGATTTTTGGAGCATGGTCATTAGCTGGTTGACCAGCCACCCAACTAGAAACCAAATACCAAGTTTGAAAAGCTATGTTTTTGCTGGTGTAGGTTGGTCATTTAGCTCATGCAACCTAGTAGACCAAGTTAGATCAGAAACAAACCAGTTATCAAACCAAAATATGGTTAAACTGGTTTTTGGAACATGGTCATTAGCTGGTCGACCAGCCACCCAACTAGAAACCAAATATGGTCTATCAAACCCCATGCACCCTGGTAGCCCAGGTTTGACCTGAAACAAACCAGTTATCAAGCCAATTTAAGATGGTGATGCTGGTTTTTGAAACATGGTCATTGGCTGGTTGACCAGCGACCCAACTAGAAACCTGCTACGATGTTTGAAAAGCTGTGTTGTTGCAAGCTGATAGACTATGTTTGACCAGAAACAAAACAGCTATCAAACCATAAGATGGTGAAGCTGGTTTTTGGAACATGGTCATTAGCTGGTGGACCAGCCACCCAACCAGAAACCAACTACCATGTTTGAAAAGCTATGTTGTTGCTTTTATAAAAAAAATACATAAAAATGATAAAGGACACACATATTAAGCAGATTCAGATTAATCATATGGTGAACATCTTTTTTTCTGTCATGGGTTTTGGCAGGAATGCTTTGAGTAATCAAAACCGGAACCATCAGTTTTATAATTTGTGTACACAGTTATATTTAGCCAGGTTTAGTCCCAGCAAACATGTTCTACAAACATTCTCACAAGATGTTGACATTACTTCAGTTAATGTTTGTCAGGTTGTGCGATAACACTTAGACAGATGCATTATCTGGCTTTCGCAGTAAAATGTGTATTGTTAGTGACGTCTCTTTGTTTAATTCTCTTCCCTGTAGAAACGCGGCACAACTGAAGCAACTTCAAGATCAGATCCTTCTCGAGCAGCAACAGCAGCTTCCCCCTCCTCAGGAAAGCCCACCTCCATCTCCGCCTCTCCCACCTCCTCCCTCCTTCCAGGAGCTGGAGAGTAGCACCATGCAGACGAGCACCTTCAACTACGCCAGGCCCAAGCAGTTCATTGCTGCTCAGAGTCCCACAACAAGCGGGGGACCGATCGGATACAGCACGCAGTCCTCGACCTCCTCCAGCTCCAGTCCGCTGTCCCCCTCAACGCCCCACAAACCCTTCAGCCGCGTCACCCTTCCGCTCTTCCAGCAGCAGCCGCTACTGTCCAAAGGAAGCAGTGTGGAGTCTCCCAGCTCGCCTTCTTTCCCGCCACCCCCTCCACCCTTTCTTAGCTCCAGCACTCTATCCTCTCCTGCTGGCTTGCCACAAGACTTCCCTCCTCCACCTCCACCACCTCCTCCACCTGTCACGTCGAGCCCCACCCGCTCAGACACCTCCTCGCCTTTTACATCTAATCCCCATTCACCAGCCGGGTTTCTGGTATCGGTGCTCCCGGCCACACCACCTCCGCCACCAGTGAATGCGTTGGGGTTGCCCAAGGGTAATGGCACAGTGTGAGTATCCACAATCATCTGTTCGAAACGCATCTCAAATGCTTATTGAAAATGTGCAGTCATCTGCTTGTTAAAGGATTAGTTCAATTTCAGAACATAAATGTACAGATAATGTACTCGCCCCCTTGTCATCCAAGATGTCCACGTCTTTCCTCTTCAGTCGTAAAGAAATTATGTTTGAGGAAAACATTTCAGGATTTCTCTCCATATAATGGACTTCAAATTTGAACTTCCTAAATGCAGCATCAAAGGGCTCTAAATGATCCCAGGCGATGAAGAAGGGTCTTATCTAACGAAACAATTGGTTATTTTCGCAACAAATTGACAATTTATATACTTTTTAACCTCAAATGCTCTTCTTGTTTAGTCTTTGCGATGTGTATGCGTTGTCTGTGTGATCCAGGTCAATACAGGTATGTCAAACGACTCCCATCTCGTTTTCATCTTTAACTTCGTCCTACAACGCTGTGTTTTTTTGGGTAAAGATTGTTTGATTTTCTTTGTATGTTCACTTTTTAAACACTGGATTGGTACTTCTGCAGTGATGTAGGGCAAATCTGAAGCTGGGGAAGAAAGCGAGAGAGAGTTTTTGGACATACCCTAACTGTATTGACCTGGATCACACAGACTACACATGCGCATCGCAGAGATGAGACAAGATGAACATTTGAGGTTAATAAATTGTCAATTTATTTAGAAAATAACTAGTTGTTTCTCTAGATAGACCCTTCTTCCTCGGCTGGGATCATTTAGTGCCCTTTGAAGCTGGATTTAAACTGCATTTTGGAAGTTCAAACTCGGGGGCACTATAGAAGCCCATTATATGGAGAAAAAACCTGAAATGTTTTCCTCAAAAAACATAATTTCTTTAAGACTGAAGAAAGAAAGACATGAACATCTTGGATGACAAGGGGGTGAGTACATTATCTGTAAATTTTAGTTTTGAAAGTGAACTAATCCTTTATGTCTGATGTCATGCATAACCATTTCTAGGTCCATTCGGTATATCAGATGCCAAAACCTTTATCTCCATTCTTAAATCTCAGATGGCCATGCAGTGATTCATGCTGAAAATATTGATGTCTGGGACACAATGAGATCAAACGCTGTGTGATGCAAATAAACAGTGCTCAGTTAAAACAAGTAGCGTATTGGACACGGAAACGGTGAAATGAAATGTGTCTTTAGTTACTCGCCCTCATGTTGTTCCAAAACCGTAAGACCTTCGTTCATCTTCCGAACACAAATTATGGTGTTTTTGATGAAATCAAAGTAATCAAGTAAGGACATCGTTAAAATATTCCAAGTGGTATTGGTGTTCAACAGTAATTTTATAAAGATACATTAATACTTTTTGTGCACAAAGACAAAAAATATTTTTTTTGTGCGTTCAGGAGAAAATATCTTAATTTGTGTTCTGAAGATGAATGAAGGTCTTATGGGATGGAACAATATGAGAGTGATTTAATTATGACAGAATTACTTTTTGGGAGAGGTATCTCTTTAACAAGCTGATTCTCTATACTAAATAAAGACAAATCACTTCATCATGAGCTCCAATAAAACTTTATCAAGTGCATATAGAGTGAACTCTTAGGCTAATTAGTAATTTGGAGTGCAGCTCCTGCTTTCCAGCTGCATGGAAAACATGTACTGTATGCATTCTTACATGGCATGTTTATGGAGACACTGAGATCAATGGGAGCTGAGAAACCTTGAGGGTAAGGACCTTGTATTATAGAGATCTCCTCCGCTCTCATTCTCAAGCCTACAGAAATATAAAGCACATAGGTTCAGTTGAGAATGAGTGCTTTTAAAGGGATAACAAAAATGTATCTGCTCACCCTTAGTTTCAAACCTGTATTGTCTTTCTTCTGTTAAACACAAAAGATGTTTTACAGAATATTCGAGATGCTAGAAGAAGAGCAACAAAAAGAATAACATTGATTCTTGTGTGTCTTGTAATGCATCACAATGCACTAGATGAATTGAGCTATGAGATGAATGTTTTCTCAAAGCTATCGAATCTTCAGTCTACTTTTATTTTTTTTTTGTCATATTGGAGCTTGACAGACCAGTGTTTTTACTGTAACTAAAGCTATTTTTGCTAATTGAAATGAAGCTGAACTAAATATATATAATAACTTTTGTAATTTTAAAGTTTAAGTACTAAAATGACTAAAACTGTAATAGAACTAAAGCATATAACATAAAAGCCCCAAGACGTAGTGAGTAAAGAATGACAGAAATTTCAATGTAAATTTATTTGAAAGGTATTCACTCAGTTACATCTCCAAATAATAGCCGTCTTTCCTTTATAAACACACATTCCACCTGGCATAATCAAAAATTATTTATTTAATCTCCTTACAAGCTTAAGAGTTTTTCCAGAAGTTGATTTAATATTGCTCATGATTTATAATTATGATCTTAAGTCAAGATTGTTTTCTTGGTAAAACTTGAGGTTAAAACGGTCATCCAGGGTCTTCAAAGCTGCTTCTCCTATCGCCCACCTCTTCATCTCCGTTTTCTCCATTATCTACCACTAGTTCTTTTCTCTCTCTCTCTCCCTCTCTTCCTGGCATTCCAGAGCCAGAGGGGGAAAGATAAGAGACCGCTGTGGAATTTTAAAACGCACACAAACAGATAACGAAAATTATTCTGGCTTCCCAGTGCATATGCAAAAAATATGTCCAACATTCTTCTCATCAAATGCCACTCTTCTCATTATATTGCAGTGTGTTATAAAAGCTGTGGTTCTGTTCATTTGTTTTGTGTACAGTATGTGCTCTAATCCTAGCCTCTATCTGGAAAGGTTTTATAGACCGGCAACAGTTTCTCACTTGTCTCTGTGGTTAAGAAGTCGACCGCTACAGATTCTGTACTTAGAGAAATTCTTAGTGTTGCTTTGAAGTCTTTTTTCATTATTTTCTCATTGTGTTTTAACAGGGCTTTGCCGCGTAAGACTACACCCCGCACACAACGCGTCATCTCCGATTCAGACATCCAGGGCTCCAAAGATGCTGTCATACAAGACCTGGAGAGAAAACTACGCTTTAAAGAGGAGAGACTTAGCAATGGACAGCAGGTATGTGTGTGCGAGCGCATAAGTTTGTATTATAGTACATCATTAATAGTACTACCATACTAGCCATCTTGAACATAAT
This sequence comes from Cirrhinus molitorella, assembly GCA_033026305.1. Taxonomy (NCBI): domain Eukaryota; kingdom Metazoa; phylum Chordata; class Actinopteri; order Cypriniformes; family Cyprinidae; genus Cirrhinus; species Cirrhinus molitorella. Next base: position 3,746,621 of record CM065133.1, on the reverse strand, counting down.
GTAATCTAACCAATAACACATGCAGTCATGTTTGAGTATATTCAGCATTTATTTATTTATTTTTAACAGCATAGTTCACCCCAAAAAATTTGTATTTAATTAAGTCACCCTCATGTTCTAAAATGCATATGATTGAGTAAAAACATAAGAACACTGTTCTGTTCCATACAATACACTGCATAATTTTGTCTTGTTTCCAGCTAAAATATCTTAAAACTCTTAAATCAAGAAGGATTTTCTAGACCAGTAAAAATGGTCTTGTTTTCAGAAAAAAGAAGCTAAAATTAAGAGTTTTTGCTTGAAACAAGTTTGAAATAAGATTATTTTGCTTACCCCATTGGCAGATTATTTTGCTTGTTTTAAGCAAAAACTCACTTAATTATGACTTCTTTTTTTATTTCTATTTTAGTACTTTTACTACATCTTAAACTCATTTTAGTTTCCAGGGCATCATTTCCACACTGCAAAAAAGGCTTATCTTAGAATTTTTGTCTTGTTTCTAGTCAAAATATGTACATTTTCAAATTATATTTCTCGATAAGCAAAATTACATAAGATATTTAGCCTTGTTTCCAGGGGGAAAAAATAAGTGCAGTTTGCTTAAAATAAGTAAAATGATCTGCCAGTGTGGTAAGTAAAATACTCTTGATTTAAGAATATTTTACTTATCCCACTGGCAGATAAATTTATTTGTTTTATAGGGGGAAAAAAATGAATTAAAGGCATTTTTGCCTAAAACAAGACAAAATTTCTGATGTCCTTTTGCTTATTTAGTAAATGCATCTTAATTTGAAATCTTTTAGATCTTAAAACCAAGACAAAAATAAGATATGTTTTTTTTTCAAAATGTTTAATACTTTTAGTTAACAGTAACATAATTGATAGGTATGGATGCTATTGACCACCAAAAATGGGGAAAAGGAGAAAAAAAAAAAAAAAGTCGTTCATCCAACTCAAGCCGTAAAATGAGTGAAAATGAGGGAATAGAGAAAGAACCAGTGACATCTAAAGTTAAATATCACACTAAGTTCAAATATGTGACCCTGGACCACAATTCTTTGAAATTGAGGTTTATACATAATCTGAAACTGAATAAATTGTTAGGATAGGACAATATCTGGCTGAGATGCAACTATTTGAAAATCTGGGGAAAAAATTCAAATACTGAGAAAATCGCCTTTAAAGTTGTCCAGATTAAGTTCTAAGCTATGCATATTACTATTAAAGTTTTGATATATTTATGGTAAGAAATTTACAAAATATCTTCATGGAACATATCCTAATGATTTTTGGCATAAAAGAAAAATGTATTATTTTGACTTACACAATGAATTTATTTTTGGCTATTGCTACAAATATACCCATGCTACTTGAGACTTGTTTTGTGGTCCAGGGTCACATATGTGCAAGGGTGAATTGAGGTTCAATTGAATAATTGATTTTTATTTTCTTTATTTTCCATTTTCCAATATGTATGTGTTCACTGTAATTTTTCATTCTCACAAAATACAGCTAATAAATGGTGAAAATTACCTTACACCACCAATTCCTCCAACTGAAGTGGTCTATTAAAGTAGCCCTAAAATTAACCCACAATGCATAGCAAAACCCACTACGTTTTCAGCACGGCTAACAGCCTTGAAATCACTAGTACAGGCCAGCAAATAATCACAGCGCTTTTGCGTGCGAGTGTGTGTTTTCTCACACACTAACCCTGGCTCTGACAGATTAATCCTGCTTGCTTTCAGAGGTTAACCTATGAGGAGAAGATGGCTCGCAGACTGCTGGGTGCTGACAATGCTGCCACAGTGTTTAACACGCAACAGGTGGAGGAGGAGCCAATTACACAGGTATAAACACACACAGATTCACATAAACCCACCTAAACAGCGTCCCATTGTGTCACTGTAATTAAACATGGTTTATAAACAAAATGCATCCATTACGAATCCATCCGCACACTTTTTCCGATGACTACCAGCGTACCGCTAGGCTGTTGGATGTAGTTTAGAGCATTGTGGTTTGCCTGCGTGCCTGTAAATGCATCTTAATTCAGCTAATAGCTACGAGCTCCCGCATGTGCTTGCACATATGCATTAGGTACATTGTAAAGTGATGTCATTTTGGCAAGGAGAGCGTTTCGGCGAGGCGTTTGAGCAGGTAAGTTCATAAAAGCAGGATTAGCAGTCCTCCATACAAACACACTTTAGCAGTAATGCGTGTGACTGTGCACTTTTGTGCAATGGGTATGTGTGTGATCTGCGCAGGATGTGACATCATCCTCAACCCTTCTGCCTGTTTTTTGATCTCTCTACAGGAAGGCAGCTCAGCTGACTCAGAGTCTGTCCCTCAAAAGGTTATTTATACTCATCCCGTTTATTGCAAACATCAAGCAGCGGCCTGTCTGTCCTCCTTAAATTTCGCTCTTCCCGCTGTATTTCCTTTTGCTTCACCTCATGAGACCACCTCCAGTTGTTTAATTCTCTCACTCCCTCTGTGTGTGGTCACCTCCATGTTTTGGCTAGTCACTACTGTATGTGATTGTGTGTTTACTCTATCCGCTGTGTTTTCTTCTGTGTCTCTGTTTATGGAATATTTGCGTCCTGATTAAGCACCATGGTAAAGTCCTCAACAGACTATTGTAGTCTCTGGGAAAATCATCAAATACAGAGATTTACACACTGATCTTACTGATCAAATAAGCAGTGTATTCAGTGTTTGTATTGAACCAAACTCCTGGGGGGTCCAATATTTTCGGTGGAAAGTACAGTACTGCTTAAATGTTACTTAATTTTACAGTAATACAAAAGATTTATATCTAAAAAAAATGCTGTCATTTTGAACTTTCAATGCCTTAAGGAATCTTGGAAAAAAAAAATGTTAAGCTGTTTTCAACATTAGTAATCATATTAAATGGTTCTTGAGCACCAAATTCTGAAGGATCATGTGACACTGAGACTTGAGTAAAGGCTGCTGAAAATTTGGCTATGCCAACGCAGGAATACATTGCATTTTAAAATATATTTAAATAGAATATTTTAATTTTAAATTCTAAAAATGTTTCACAATATTGCTACTTTACTGTATTAATGAATAAATGAATCCAGTCTGTAAATACATGTACAAATAAATGCAAAGAAGAGAATTTATCAATAAAAAAAAAAAAGAAAAAACTTTTGGGATATATTAGATATGATCTCTTATGTAATGAAATGTGACCCTGGACCCCAAAACCAGCCTTAAGTAGCACAAGTTTATTTGTAATAACCAAAAATACATTGAATGGGGCAAAATGATTGTTTTTTTTCTTTTATGCCAAAAATCATTCGGATATTAAGATCATGTTCCATGAAGATATTGTTTAAATTTCCTACTGTAAATGTATCAAAACTTAATTTTTGTTTAGTAAAATGCATTGCCAAGAACTTCATTTAGACAACTTTAAAGGCAATTTTCTTAATATTTAGATTTTTTTTCCTCCTTTTTTTTTTTTTTGCACCCTTAGATTCTACATTTTCAAATATTGTCCTATTCTACCAAACCATACATCAATGGAAAGCTTATTTACTCTGTTTTTAGATGTTTAAATAAAAAAATGACCCTAATGACTGATTTTGTTGTCCAGGGTCACAAATATGCTTCATTGTATTTTAGCTGTTTTACCAACAAATTGTAGACAATGACTGACTGCACATTACCCCACTTATTACACCGATGCTTGCCAAAAAGTTAAATGGACATTTAATTAAAATGATTTTATGTAAAAAGAAAAAAATTCTAAATGTCATAAATAATACAGCAATTTGCCTTGGACAGCAGTCAGTTTTGCAGTTTAGCAATCGTTATATAAAACATTTGGCCAACAAAATGGCCAATCGACGACATATGAGAATAAAAAAACTGCTGGGTGCCTAACATCATGTGTCTTGTTATTGCTAACTGATCAGAGATCGCATGTATCTGCTTCGCACATTTCCTACCCTGGAGTGGAAACACTAAAATGCACATGCTTCTCTTCCTCTGAACTGTGGGAAGTGGATATGCTGTTAATGTTGTGCCATAAATTTAAAGTGTGCTTAGCGCTCAACACACGTCCTTGGGCAAATAGCGGTTGTCTGTGTGTTTGCATAGGAAATGTGCATGTGTGTGCGCTTTTGAGAGGATGTGGCTGGACGTGCAAGAGAACGAGGAGAGGGTGCGTTCGTTGTCTACATATGTAGTTATGATGGTGTGTGTGTGTTTTTCTTGCTGCAGCTGTGTCTCAAACCTGCAATTATTGTTGTGATGTGTCATCAGCGCACACTTTTCTCCAGATGTTCCCTCTGCCTGCAGAGTGAAATAAAAAGAAACAGAAGACTAGAAACAGACCAGATGAAAGGGCAATAAGAGTTGGATACAAGACTGAATAGATTATAGGACACCGCGATGAGAGGATGCGTGCTTGAATGAATAAATGAGTGATTGAATGTTTTAGTAAGTTGATGAGAAGGTCATAAGTTAAAGGGTTTGTTTTTGTTTGTGTGACAGGAGTATAAAGTGTCCAGCTTCGAGCAGCGGTTGATCAGCGAGATCGAGTTCCGCCTGGAGCGCTCGCCTGTGGAGGAATCTGACGATGATGTTCAGCACGATGAAGATGCGCCCGGAGAGGTCGCACCATGCTTCGATCAGAAGCTCAAGCACTACAAGGTCTTCGAGGGAATGCCTGTGACCTTCAGCTGCAAAGTCATGGGAGACCCAAAGCCAAAGGTGCAATTTTGCATATTTGCATTTATGCTGCTTGTGAGCAGATTCTTGTCAGTGAATTCCATGAAATGGCACACTTTGTGTTTATGGCTGACTGTCATGTCAGCAGGTACTTCATTATTAAAGGAATAGTTCAACCAGAAAAGAATCTAATCATCCTCATGCTATCCAATTTCTAAATGAGTTTCTTCATTAGAACAGATGTGGAGAAATGTAGGTTTCCATCACCTTTGCAGTGAATGGGTGCTGTCAGATTCCAAACAGCAGCTAAAAACATCACAATCCACAAGTTATCCAAGGTTTTTGAGGAAAACTTTCCAGGATTTTTCTCCATATAGTGGACTTCAATGGGGATCAACAGGTTCAACAAAATGCAGTTTCAATGCAGCTTCAAAGGGCTCTACACAATCCCAGCCGAGGAATAAAGGTCTTATCTAGCGAAACGATTGGTCATTTACTAAAAAAACAAAAATGTATTTACTTTTTAACCACGAATGCTCATCTTGCAGTAGCTTTGTGATGCGCATCTATGACTTTATGCATTACGTAGTTCGTGGCAAGTTTCCTTGTCTGTGTTTGACTTTGAATTTGACTTTCTTTGTACATTTGCTTTATAAACACTGGGTTGGTAGTTCCACCTATGTCACACATGACCTTTCCAATGTGATTACATAATGTGTGAAGCTGAGCTAGTTCAACATGAGCATTTGTGGTTGAAAAGTATATAAGTTTGTATTTATTTATTTATTTTTTTTTTAAATGACTGATCGTTTCACTAGATAAGACCCTTATTCCTCGACTAGGATCATGTGGAGCCATTTGAAGCTGCACTGAAACATCAATTTGGTCTTTCAACCTGTTGATCCCCATTGAAGTCCAATATATGGAGAAAAATCCTGGAATGTTTTCCTCAAAAACCTTAATTTCTTTTTGACTGAAAAAGGAAAATATGAACATCTTGGATCACATGGGGATGATTAAATTATCAGGGAATTTTTATTCTGGAAGTGAAGGAATCCTTTAATCCATTGTTTTCAGCTAAAACCCATGCATACCTATCCATAATATTGCTTTCTCCAATGATAAAGTTGTTTTGTCTGAATCAGGAGAGGCATATGCACAGATCAAGCACTGTTTACAAGTGAAGAGTCTCTAAAATGGTTTTAAATAAATACACTGTAAAAAAAATAAACACAATTTGTTGAGTCAACTTAAAATAATTTGTTACCCTGCTGCCTTAGATATGTCACTTAGTACAACTTAACATTTCAAGTTGACTAAACTTGACTGAACTTAAAATTTGAAGGCAGCCAGGTTACAAATTATTATTTTAAGTTAAATCAAATTGTTTTTACAGTGTATGTTGGTGGATTTTGATGTGAGAGGACGACAGGAGATAGAATTTTTCACTGGTATTTTTGCGAGAAGCAGTGGTTTAAAGTTCTTACAGACAATTCACAAGACATTAATTGATGAACTGGAGGCATGTGGATTACTTGTGAATTATTGTGATGCTTTTAAACACCAGTTACGTATGTAAACTTCTTTATAATATATAGTAATTTTATTACAGTCTATAGTTTGATACTGCATATTGCTCAAAGTAGTGGTTCACCCTTCACAGCATGGAGGTTATTTTGTTGTCATTCTGAAGAATTGTAGGAGAGGTGACTGGAATGATGGGATTGTTGGTTTATCATCTGTGACTAGGCTGGTTTCATCACAAGCTCTGCTGTGCTTCACTTCTGAGATTCCTGCCATATATGGCTGCCTCGCTTTCATTGTGTGTCTCTCACTGACTACCATGAGACCACAGTAATGACTGTGTGATGACAGCAGAATTAATAACAAAAGTGATGAAGAAGAGGAAAAAAAAAGAACAACGGTACAAGCTTTGGAGCGTTGCATAACCATGTATATATTTGTGTGTTTGAAGGTGTACTGGTTTAAGGACGGAAAGCAGATCTCAAAGCGCAGTGAACACTACCGTATCAGTCGTGATCCGGATGGCACATGCTCCCTGCACACAGCGGCTGCCTCGCTAGATGATGATGGGAACTATACCATTATGGCAGGCAACCCAGTGGTAAGATATAATATAATATAATATGGGAAAAATGGATTAAAATGAATAAGTTCTCCGTATTTTTTACACACGCAACACAAAATTCCCTAGCAGAGCATGCATTTCTCAGAAAGTTGGTGACATGTCTTCCGCCGAAGTTGCAGAAGGCGATAATTTCGCAATGGTTATTTTCCTTGTGGTTAAAATGAACTGAATGTGTTAACATGTTGGCTATGAAAATATACAATACAGTTGAGGTCAAACGTTTACATTCCCCTTTCAGAATCTGCAAAATGGTAATTTGTTTAGTGATAGTTGTTAATGAGTTTCTCGTTTGTCCTGAACAGTTAAACTGACCGCTGTTCTTCAGAAAAATTCTTTAGGTTCTTACTCAGATTTTTTTGTCTTGTTTCCGGACAAAATATCTAAAAATTCTTAAATCAAGGAGGATTTTCTAGACAGATAAAATAAGTCAAAATTAAGTGAGTTAAATTAAGTAAAATAATCTGCCAGTGGGGTAAGAAAAATTATCTTATTTCAGGCTGAAAACTAGATTATTTTGCTTGCCTCATTGGCAGATTATTTAGCTTGCTTCATGCAAAAACTCACTTAAATTTAACCTCTTGTTTATGAAAACAAGACAATTTTTACTTGTCTAGATAGTCCTTCTTAATTTAAGGTTTTTTTATATATTTTGCCTGGAAACGAGGCTAAAAAATCCAAGTAAGAAAATCATTTTTTTGCAGTGAAATTCTTTGGTTTTCCATCATTTTTGTGTATTTGAGCCTTTCCCAACAATGACTGTATGATTTTAAGATCCATCTTTTCACACTGAGGACAACTGAGGCACTTATATGAAACTATTACAGAAGGTTCAAACACTCACTGATGCTCCAGAAAGAAAAACCATGCATTAAGAACCAGGGGTGAAAACTTTTGAACAGAATGGACCTGTGCATTTTTCTTGTTTTGCCTAAATGTCATATATTTTTTCATTCAGTACTGCCCTTCAGAGGCTACAGAAGATAGATTTATGTTTCCCAGAAGACAAAATAAGTTAATTTGCCCTTATCTTCAAATTCAAAATGTTTTCACCTCCGGCCCTTAATGCATTGTGTTTCCTTCTGGAGCCTCGGTGAGTGTTTGAACCTTCTGTAATAGTTGCATATGAGTCCCTCAGATGGATCTCAAAATCATACAGTCATTGTTGGAAAGGGTTCAAATACACAAAAATGCTGGAAAACCAAAGAATTTGTGGGACCTGATGGATTTTTCTGAAGAATAGCAGACAGTTTAACTGTTCAGAACAAACGACTCATGAACAACTATCACTAAACAATATAAAACACAGCTGTGGATTACTCGGGTAACAACACAGTATTAAGAATCAAGGGGATGTAAACTTTTGAACGGGTCATTTTTATAAATTCAGCTTATATTTTCTCTTGTGGACTATATATAAAAATCTTTCATGTGAAATGTCTTATTGAGGTCAGTACTAAATGAACAATAACATGCATTTTGTATGATCCCTTTTATTTTGATAAAATAATTAACATTTTGCAGGTTCTGAAAGGGGGATGTAAAATGTTGACCTCAGCTGTACCTTTTGTGGGAGTTTAATCCTTTTCTCACATTCACGTACACACACACACACACACACACACACACACACACACACACACACACACACTCTTTCTCAAGTGGCTAGTCAGCTTGACCAGTGTTTTGGTGGAGACGGATAAACATCGGTAGTCAGGGGGAAGTGAAAGAAAATTACTACAGCCTTTGGAAGGGTCAGAAGTTCACACATTCAGACACATTCCAGCGTGAATTGACCACAGTCCAACCCAGACAACTGTATATTTATGCAAAATATACAAGCATATACTATCAGTTTCTTTACTCAGATGTGTCTCTCTATATCTTCTGCCTTTCTGTTTCAGGGGAGAGTGAGCTGTACTGGAAGGATGATGGTCCAGGCCGTGAACCAAAGGGGGAGAAGTCAGCGCTCCACACCTGGACACATCCGCAGGTATATAAGCAATGCTGTTTCTAAACATGCACAGCCTGATGATTATATAGCAAGTCCAGGATCAGGTTTACACTGTGCGACTAGCACTAATAGAGGGCGTGTCCCATGTAAAGAACACCTGTCTATTTTGGACAGTGATGCAAGGACCAGTTAAGATGTCTTTTGTGCAGAAAAGAATATGTGAATCTTTTTCAAAGGGTGGGGTTTCCTCTGGATTAGATATAATATGTCTGGCTATTCAGGTCTTAAAGGGTTTTTATGTATTTGATTGACAGTGTCAATGGTCTCTGAAGGAAATGCTGTGTGTGCCAACCTATCATTTAGACATAAAACCTAGATATGATTGCCTATGCAAAGTAAGCCCTTCATTAAAAAAATAAAAAAAAAACCTTTGTCTCCACAGATGTGATGCTTTTCCTCTGTTTTTTGATGATTTGTTACCAAATATGACACTTTTTGTAATATATGTGACCCTGGACCACAAATCATAAGGGTCAATTTTTCAAAATTGAGATTTATACATCATATGAAAGCTGAATAAATAAGCTTTCCATTGATGTATGGTTTGTTATGATAATGACAATTGTTTATTAATTATATTATTATTATTATTATTATTATTATTTATTACTATTTATTTATGTATTATTATTTATTTATTTATTTATTTATTTATTATTTATTTTGTATTATTTTTTATTTGTGTCTTTCAGACCACGCTCAAGGTCCAGAGACAGTGGGGATGAGAATGAGAACATTCAGGAACGTCACTTCCGCCCTCATTTCCTGCAGGCCCCCGGTGACCTTATTGTGCAGGAGGGTAAACTCTGCCGCATGGACTGCAAGGTGACCGCACAAGCACTGCCACACTCACTTTAACATCATAAACAACTAGGGATGTAATGATATTTGTAAATCTATATGTCTCGATGTTATTGTGGTCACATGACTATATGAAATGATAGGTCTTCCAGGCAAAAAGTGTAGTTAAAATATTTTATTAAAAATATTTTTTATTAAAAATTGTAAACTTCTTATTCTAACATAAAATGTCTTTAAAGACATTTTGGGCCATTGTATTTTGGCACACTACGTGTCAAACAAACTAAAATCAAAAGCACAATGTCTAAGTACATTAGAAGAATTTTTACTATCTCAATAATATTGTATTGTGGACTTCATATCATATCATGAGATTTTATTATTGTTACATAAATGACTATAGTGGCCATCTCACTGTACATAACACATATTACATGGTTACTTTAAAGTATAGTTAATCAAAAAATGAAAATTCTGTCATTTACTCACCCTCAATTTGTTCCTGAAGCTGTGTGACTAACTGACTGACTTCTGGTAAACACAAAAGACTATATTTTGAATAATGTTTGAATAACCGAACAGTTGCTGGTGCCAATTTACTTCTAGAGTATTTAATTATCATTAGTATGACAGTTATCATTGGGGACCAACAGCTCTTTGGTTACCAACATTCTTGATAAAAAACGTATGTGTTTAGCAGAAAAAAAAATCGTACACATTTTTCAAACTACTTGAGAATGAGTAAATGATGATTAATTTCATTCATCCCTTTAGCATGTAAATAAACGCATGGGCTTTTCAAATGCTGGAGGAAACATCTTTTGTGTGATATCTGGGAACAGTTTTCCTCCTCTGCAATGTGAAGGAAAGGAAAAAAGGCTTAAATTAAAGTTGATGTTTCATCACTTCTAAAGTGATGAATGGACTCGAGTGAAAAGCTGGAATTATCCTCCATTTTCTCTCTTTCTCATATTATTGAGTTTTCTCCTTTCTGTCAGATGTGTTTCCATTGGCTTACCGCTGTCTCTGAAGACTGTCCTCTCTATCCCCAGTTCCTCCCTCTGTCTCTGTCACTGTTTTTTCTGTCCAGTATTTCTTTGTTTCCCTTGATTTGCCGCCTTTTCATGACAGCCTTTCATATTTTTCTGTTTTAGAACTTTCCACACATTTGTCATCCTTTTTTTCTATATATGCCAAGTTCTGTCATGAAACTCTAGATGGTGCAGGCTGATGGGTCCTTAACGTGAACTGATGATATTCACAGCATTAAACTACTTGGAACAAGCTGATTGGTTCATGAAGTGAGCTTGCTGCTTTACATTTACAGAGTTCCTCTGAAACCCTCCACCTCCCCAGCTCCACCTGTATAGATCTGCTATAGGTTATTATATAAGCTGTTTGCACAGCATGTAAGCATATGCATCAAGCCCTGTTTGTGGATAATGCCTTGTGGTTTCTCTGTCCCTCACTTTTCCTGTTACTTCAACATTTTTTATTTATATATATATATATATATATATATATATATATATATATATATAAATAAAAAATGTTGAAGTAACAGGAATATATATATATATATTTTTTTTTTCCCCCACTTCAGATTCATTCTACAGCACCTCTACCTCTTATCTGTCCTTTTTCTCTTTCATGTTGTCGTCTAGCTGTAGTTTTACATTCTGGTTCTGTCCCGCTGCCCATGTCTGGCTGTGATCAGTCCATGTCAGAATAAAGGCTCACTGTGCCATAGAGGGATTCACACGCTATAAAAAGACCCTGATCAGTAATGCACTCATGCAAAGAGCCCTTAATGTCAATGGTATTTATAGAACCAATTTATTTCCTCTGGCTTTGAGGCTTTCCAAACTTTCCAGGCCACAAATGTCCCTAGATACAGTTCAGGAGGTCTAAAATCAAAGTGCCTTTTTTCAGTTCTAGTTCTCTGGTTTTTCACTTACACAGCCTGCTCTTTCAATTCGAGTCATGAACGCCCTCAAGTTGGCTGTGGTTAAATATGTGATGGACATTGTAAGCATCACGCAGGGAATATGCACACCCGGGGGAGCTGTACTTGAGCACTGTGTTCACAAACATCACGAATGTTCTCAGGAAAGTCACAACAAAAGATGGATAAACGAGCATCTCGGTCTGTCTCAGCCCATGCGTAAACACACAAACACCTGCACACACTCATAAATAAGCATAAATACACAGACACACTGACTGGTGGTCTGTCGCTGGCACACCTTTGGGTGGAGCAGGTGTTGTGTTTCTCAGGAATGTGAGAGTTGTTGAAAATAGAGCCCAGGCATTGTGCACAGACTGATTTCCCATGAGAACCATATGCATGCTAGATACCTCACACCAGACATTAGGGTCGAAAATACTTTAAAGGGAGAAAATTGCACTGTAATTACATTTTACAGCACAGTGGGAGAGAATCAATTATGCTGAATACAATTGATTGACTTGTCTTTCACACATAGGTAAGTGGCCTGCCAACTCCTGACCTCATCTGGCAGCTGAATGGCCAGACTATCCGTCCAGACTCCTCCCACAAGATGCTGGTGAGGGAGAACGGGGTTCACTCATTGGTCATCGAGCCTGTCACCAGCAGAGATGCAGGGGTTTACACGTGCATCGCCAGCAACAGGGCCGGACAGAACTCGTTCAACCTAGAACTCATTGTTGCAGGTACACAACCATCATCTTCTACACACTGCAAAAAATGATTTTCTTACTTAGATTTTTGTTTTGTCTTGTTTCCAGCCAAAACATCTAAAAATTCTTAATTTTTTTTTTTAAATGTAATTTTTTTGATGGCAAAGCTGAATTTTCAGCATCATTACTCTTCAGTGTTACATGATTCTTCAGAAATCATGCTGATTTGCTGTTCAAGAAACACTTCTTTCTTTATAATTGTTGAAAACAGTTGTGCTGCTTATTTAGAAAAATTATACTTTTTCCCCAAAAGTTCAAAAGAATGCCATTTATTTGAAATAGAAATATGTCAAAAACTTAAACAAAAAAAACTAAATGTCAAAACCTAAAGTATCCTTACTGAATACAAGTATTCTTTCAAAAAACAACTATGAAATATCTAATGTAAAATGCAGGTAAGAACGTATAATTTGTATCATTTTACACTTTTTAATACGTATAAATATATTTGTATAGGAAATATTTTTTTTTATGACATTGACCATTTTAATTTTATATACAGAAATGTACCATGGGTATTTTTATAGCAATAGCCAACAATACATTGTATGGGTCAAAATTATATTTTTTTATTTTATGCCAAAAATCATTAGGATATTACAGGATAAGTAAAGATCATGTTCCATGAAGATATTTTGTAAATTTCCTACCGTAAATGTATCATAACTTGATTTTTGATTGGTAATATGCATTACTAGGAACTTAATTTGGACAATTTTAAATGTGATTTTCTGATTTTTTTATTTTTTTTATTTTTTTTTTATTTCAAATTTCAGATTTAGTTGCATCTTGGGCAGATATTGTCCTAACAAACCATGCAACAATGGAAAGCTTATTTATTCAGCTTTCATATGATGTATACATCTCAATTTAAAAACATTTACACTTACGATTTGGTTTTGTGGTCCAGGTTCACATGTATATTTGTCTACAGCAATATGTAGCAGTTTAGTTTACTTTTTAAAATGTTTTTAAATGTATCCTTACTTAATACAAGTATTAATCAATTTTTTTTTTTTTTTTAGCCAAAGAGATGCATAAAGCTCCGTGTTTCATTGAGAAACTCCAGAACACAAGCGTCGCTGAGGGTCACCCAGTGCGTCTGGAGTGCCGTGTTTCTGGAGTCCCATTCCCACAGATCTTCTGGAAGAAAGAGAACGAGTCCTTCACTCACAACACAGACAGGATAAGGTAAAACCCTCCTACAGCCATTTCAAAGTACAGTTTAGCTAAATCAGTACTATTATATTGTAGTATATTTTATCACGTTAAATACAGTTTACCCTCAAAGATGCGTTTAAAGGGACAGTTCAAGGGAAAGTTCTGTCATTAATTACTCACCCTCATGTCGTTCCAAACCCATAAGACCTTCCTTCATCTTCTAATCACAAATTAAGATCTTTCTCATGAAATCCGAGAGCTTTCTGACCCTGCATAGACAGCAACGCAACTACTCTTACGAATGTGTGTCAAAGACTGACACCAAAGAGAGGAAATTGTTGAATAAAGTTATTTTAGTTTTCTTTGCGTAAAGAAAGTATTCTTGTAGCTTTATAAAATTACGGTTAAACCACTGATGTCACATGGACTATATTAACAATGCCCTTACTACCTTTCTGGGCCTTGAACATATCAGTTGTGTTGCTGTCTATGCAGGATCAGAAAGCTCTCGGATTTCATCAAAAATATCTTAATTTGTGTTCTGAAGATGAACAAAGGTCTTACAGGTTTGAAACGACATGAGGGTGAGTAATTAGGGTGAACTATCCCTTTAAAACCAACTGTGCATCATGAGCCTGTATATGGCAGCTGTTGTTTGCCTGGTGTTTAAAGTTTCTACATGTGTGTATACCAATGAAAAGACCCTTGTAAAAGAAACATAGACACGCAGTAACCTCACCACAGGCGCTACCGTCTGCACCACCTCAGAGAAGAGAGCAGTTAGTCACGAGCTGTAAAGTCTTCAGTCGTTGTTTGTGGATGCGGTTTGCTCATAAGGATTCAAATCAAAGTAATAAGGCCACGCAGCCTGAATAAACAATCCTGGCATGTCATTTTAACACCGTTTCAATTTCAGCTCATTCTGATCTTCAATTCTATTTCCCAGCATGCACCAGGACAACTTCGGTTACCTCTGTATGATCATCCAACCGGCTCTGAAGGAAGACGCAGGCTGGTACACGGTTTCGGCTAAGAACGAAGCTGGCATCATCTCCAGTACGGCACGTCTCGACGTACATGGTTAGTCAGACACACAGCGGAAACGGATCTTGAGAATACATGCAACAATGCTGAGTTATGTTTGGTACAAGACCAAAGTACATTAAATACAGATTAGGTAGTTTTAAGTGGTTTATCTGATCGATGTGCTTGCGTAAATTGCTTAAGACTAAGAACAAACCCGTATTTAATCTGTCCAATAAAAGCACACTCCCTTCCGCCGCCCAATGTTGTTCCCATAGCAATCCCATCAGCCAGTGCTGTGTGTTTGCCATCAACAACAGGGTTAACAATACAGATGCATTACCTAAGGTTAAACCAACAATGGACTGGCAGCCTGCATGCTGGAGTCTTACGAAAGTGGTTTTAATCAAAGAAAGGGTGTGATTTAATACTGAATGTTATAATCTTAGACAAAACTCAACACATCCAGTTTGGAATGAATTGGAGTTTGCTCAACACTACCATTTTTGGGTTTGGTACAATATTAGCTTTGATACACCAGTATTGATATTAATGGGAAAGTTCACCCAAAAATGTCAATTCTGTCATTAATTACTCACCTTTATGTCATTTCAAACCCGTAAGATCTTTGTTCATCTTTGTAACACAAATTAAGATATTTTCGATGAAATCTGAGAGCTTTCTGACCCTGCATAGACAGCAACGCAACTGACACGTTCAAGGAACAGAAAGGTAGTAAGGACATTGCTAAAATAGTCAATTTGACATCAGTGGTTCAAAATTTTATGAAGCTACGAGAATACTTTTTATGTGCAAACAAACTAAAATAACAACTTTATTCATTTAAAATGGCATTAGTAAATTAAGGTGTTATTTTAGTCATTTACGCACAAGAATATTCTCAAAGCTTCATAAAATTATGGTTAAACCACTGATGTCACATGAACTATTTTTGTTGATGTTCTGACTTTGAAGGGTCAGAAAGCTCTTGGATTTCATCAAAAATATCTTGTGTTTCCAAAGATGAACAAAGGTCTTACAGATTTGGAGCGACATGAGGGTGAGCAATTAACGACTTAATTTTAATTTTTGGGTTAACTATACCTTTAAATTGATTTACCAATATCATACCATATTTACCAATATTAAAATTGTGGATATTCCAATATGCCAAAACCATTGTTTTTTTTTTTTTTTAAAAAAAGGACCTTTCCCGATTCCACCATCTCTATACTGTCCTATAACAATAAAAAAAAAATCATAAATTATTATTTTTAGTTAAAAAAAATTTAAAAGATCTATACTGTCTTAAAATACATTAAAAATAAAACTCTGAACGCTAAAATTAAATGTTTTAATGATAAAAGTGAATTTAGGCATCATAGTATAATATGAAAGTACAAAAATGTATATTTATTTTGAAATGGTAAAGATTAGTGTTATTTAATAGTGTTTTAAATATTAAATTTAAATGACCTGATTGCAAAGGTAAACAAATTACAAGTAATGTGAGTTATGTAATCAGATTAATTTTTTCAAGTAACTAGTAAAGTAACATTACTTTTTTTTTTTTTTTTTTTTTACAAGAAAATGTTACTTTTTGTTTCCTTCATGTATTTAATCTCATTTCATTAACCAGTGTCTTTGCTGCTGATCTTTGATCCAATTCAGCCATACTAATAAGCAAAACTTACTTCAGATTCACTAACATTTGTGCTTCATTTTTCTCATTGCTGAAGAGTGTTGAACTTCCTTTTCCTACAGTTCTACTGTACAGACATGAATTTACTTTTCCTTCAGCCATATGCTTAATTTACTTTTTTTTTTTTTTTTTTTGGGCTTTTACAATTGCTAAAAATCAAACTTTTTATATTAAAACCAAACAAGCAAGCCCTGCCCAGATTTAAAAAGTAACGCAAAAGTAATGTAACACATTACTTTCCATAACAAGTAACTAAGTAACATAATTAGTTACTTTTTTACTTTTTTAACACAATATTGTAATGCATTACTTTTAAAAGTAACTTTCCCCAAGGGTTAGACTTGCATGTTTCAGCATATTTTCCAAATAGTCCAGACTTTCCATATATTGGAATTGAGAAAGAAAACAACTACTTTGCTGCAGTGGACAGACATGGATATGAATAATGGAATTATCTGAACTTCATTCAAATCACCTTTTTTCCTCCAACTTTATTAATTTGCCCACTCTTTTATTTCTATATTATTTATTAGACTTCTAATATCCATACATTTTCACAATTGAGGAACTATAGTCATTACCTTGACATCAATGTTAAAATCCATGAAGAAAACCATGTTCATCTTCTTCCTTTCCTTTCCCCAGCCCAGTGGCAGCAGACTCACACCCCGAAGCCCAAGAAGGTGCGTCCATCAACGAGCCGCTACGCCGCTCTGACAGAACGGGGTTTGGACGTCAAGGCCGCCTTCTTCCCAGACTCCAATCCTCTTCCTCCTGGCACCCTAGTGGAGAGCGACGACCTGTAGAGACTAACATGGAGGATCTGACCTTCGAACCCCGATCCCTTGATCCAGCGTACTCCATAATCCCCACCCAAAACCTCTTGCCGGGGTCGGATGAAAAAGTGATCGATTGACTTTGAACGGCGAGGCAGAGATTCTGATTCTTGGTATTATCACTTCTTCTCCGCCTGAGGAGGACCATTCGCTATGCTTTTAATTTCAGTTGTTTTCCGAGCGGAAGTGATGTGGGTGCTTAAGTGAGGTCATATCCTGCTTGTAAACAGACTTGTAAACGGTTCGCTGGCGCACTTAGCATACACAGACACACAGCAGCACGTGCTTTGAGGAAGGAGGTAGTATACCGATGATCACCTTGTTTTTCATCTCTAGATTTCACAAGTGCCTAAGAAATATTTAATTTTAAAATAAAAATAATAAAAAAAATCTATTCAGATAACTAGCATCTAGCTGTGCATGTTACTACGGTGCCAACATGTAACACTTTTTATGTATTTAGTTATGCTTTAGATTAGATATATTTATGAAACGCTGGAGGAATTGTTTTCCTCTGCAGCACAGGAAATAGAACTTTTCTGGGGGTGGTTTGGGGGGGGGGGGGGTGTTTCTCTGGATGTAGGGAACAGGGCTGTGGAAAGACGGACACACCTAAAACTCCACGGACCTCATCGTCCCTGGAGCTTCAGGGTCCTTGAGATCCAGCATGTTGATCGGACGCACACTGCCATAGATAGACGCCGCGTCTGGATCTCGGCTCCAATCCAGAGATGTCGCACAAGGCCGGGCCTTAATGATCTTTTCCCACCCTGTCTTTTTTCTTTTCTTTTTTTTTTTTTTAGGAGAGATTAAAAGTGGAGACTGATACGTCATTAACATGAGTGATGAGATTTTTGCAAGTTTTGGCTGACTGACGGGTTTGGACAGATGTTTGTTGTGTTTCCGTGGAAGCGAGAGTGATGAGGAATGCCTATGATGAAAGTACAGGAAGCAGAATCGGCGTATGCATGTTTTGGAGGATGGGCTGATGAGATTTATACGAGTATTATTGATTTTTAATGACGATGGTGCATGGAATGACAGGCAGGCTAAAGTTTTCAGGTTTGGAATTACAGAAACATGCAAAAATGTGCACAGAATGTGATTTTTATAAATTATATTTCATTGGCTTTTTAAGTAACTCAAACATATTCCGTCTTCATAGCGATATTAGCGTTCTCTCAACATTTGCTTTTTCCAGTCGAATGCTCCATAATCACTTGGGAGTTCTAATAGTTTAGCCATCATCTCACACACATTTGCAACGTATATACGAAATATAGCATAACAATATACACATAAGCCTGTGATTTGCATACTGTATTGTTTTTTTTTTTTCTTACACAGCTGTTTATCCTTCAAATAGACTGATTTTTAGCAAGTTCTTACTTTGCAATATTTTGTTTTCCAAGCCAACCTGTGCCTGTATACGGACTGTTCTCCTTATTCTCTTCTGGTTTATGAATAGTACAATAAATAAACGTCTCTGAAATCGAGTCTGGGTTGAGTCCAGTTGCTCTTGGCAAAAACATCTCTCAAAGCTAAATTTGGTCATCTGTATTTTTATGATGGTGAAAAGGCCAGAATTTAATACTTTTTAATTAGTCTAGCCATTTTATTTTTCTTCAGTTATTTAGTTAAAGGAATAGCTTAACCAAAAATGAAAATTCTGTTATTAATTACTCATTTTTATGTCGTTCCAAACTCATATAACCTTTGTTTGCCTTTAGAACACAAATTAAGATATTTTTGATGAAATCTGAGAGCTCTCTGACCCTGCATAGACTGCTAGGGTCCTTCCACAGTCAAGGTCAAGAAATGCATCAAGAACATCAACAAAATAGTCCTTGTGACATCAGTGGTTTAACCACAACTTTATGAAGCTCTGAAAACACTTTTGTGCACAAAAAAACTAAATTAACTTTTTTTACAACAATTCTTGGCTCTAGGGTGACACAAAGGGGAAAAACTGTTGAATAAAGTTATTTTTAGTTTTTTTTGTGCAACAAACAGTATTCTCATAGCTTCATAAAATTACAGTTGAACCACTGATGTCACACTGACTATTTTATTGATGTCCTTACTACCTTTCTGGGCCTTGAACATGGTAGTTGTGTTGCTGTCTATGCAGGGTCAGAAAAAAAAAAAAAATCGCATTTCAAACATAAATGACACAAAAGTCTTACGGGTAAAAGCTTGAGTAATAACAGAATTTTAATTTCTGATTTAGATGCCGTAAATAACTATGACGTGTCAAAGCGAGTCATATCCTCCACACGCTGACCTCTATCATCCCAAGTATAGAACATGCGGCCATAACCCAAAAACTCCAGTGAACTAAAAATACCCTTAATCCAATCCAGATGGGCCAAAACTGCTCTTACACAATGATGCGTGTGACTCAGAATTCCACAGAGCGATGAGGAGGTGATTAACAATATCAAGATTTTACCCAGTTTGTAAATGGTAACAAAAATATGCAGCTGGCTGACATCAGAGATCATCACAATGCCAGCTGTAGTCCTCCATCCACAAGCAGAACCTGTCCTGTGATATAAGGAGACTCTAAAAGGAAAAGGACAGCTTGGGCCACCTCTGCCGGTTCCCCAAAACGGCCTACTGGAATTCTTCTCACCGCTTCTTCCTTCTCCAGCCCTGTTGTCATGTCTGTCCGAATGAATCCTGAAAGGGGAGAGTGAAATGAATTCTTAGGGGCACTCGTATGATTGCTAATATGCAGGTTAGTAGGCAAAAGTAGTAGTAGAAGAAAAAGAGAGGGCAAACAACCTGGAGCCACTAAGTTTACTCGTATATTCCTGGAAGCAACTTCCTTCGCTAGTGAGCGTGTGAATCCCTCCAGACCGGCTTTACTAGCGCTGTACACACACTGACCAGAGTTACCCTTCACACCCACCACAGAGCCTGGAGAAACACATGATTAATCCTATAAAGCCTACTGTATCATATTTAATAATCAAATTTCCAAGGCCAACATGATTAAAACTGATGGAAAACCTATTGTGCATCTACTACAATCCTTCTGTCCTCAGATTGATATACTTTTTTAGAAAATAAAAGCCCTTCTAGTATAATTTGTCAGTGCTTTTTGAAATCTTTAATGATTTTTATAAACGTATAATTATATTACTGCCATTCTATACTGTTAAAAAATACTGGAATGAAGCAACTTAGATTATCCATACTTCATTTTTAGAATAAAATCATACTAAAATGTGAACATCAAATATGATACATAAGGCTTTTGAGGAATGTTTATTTGTTCATCTTTCAGTCATCACTTTATTACATTGGATTAAATCAGAATTGCATATATGTGACCCAGGACCACAAAACCAGTCATAAGAGTCAGATTTCTAAAACTGAGATTTATACAGCATCTGAAAGCTGAATAAATAAGCGTTCCTATTGTAAACATTGTCCTATTTGTTAGGACAAAATCTGGAATATGAGGGTCCCAAAAAATTGCCTTTAAAGTTGTCCAAATGAAGTTCTTAGCAATGCATATTACCAATCAAAAATGAACTTTTGATATATTTGGCATAAAAGAAAAATCAATCATTTTTCATTTTGACCCATTCCATGCATATATATATATATAAGCAAGTAAACCAATTTTTTTTTTAAGAACTACATTATGATGCAGACAAAGACAGTTCAGAGTCATTTCTGAGATTTGGTGCCTTTCGTGTCCCCATTAAAATATTAAGTGTTGTATTCATTATCAAAATGGCAGAAACAGGCCTGGGGACATAGGAAAAAGAGTGATATTTGGTGGTTTAAAATGCTATCAAATGTTTGGAATTATTAAAATATGCTTAAAGGTCAAAAAGGTGGTATTCATGTCAAAGACAACTTTAAAATTGATGTTGTTGAAAATGTTAAAGGCAATAATACCATGATCTTTACTGTGGACACAAAAGGCACTGAATCCCAGGAATGACCATGAAACAATATAAAATCTGAAGCTTCTTCGCCATCTAGTGGTGATTAAATGAACCCAAATTGTCCAGCTGCTGATGCAGGAAGACCCCTTTTCTCCAGGTTTTACTTCATGACACTGAATTGAAATAATATATAAGATCATCATAAGGTAGTGGAACATACAGAAATAATACTCACCTATGTTGACAATTGCTCCTCCGTGACTGAGCATGTTCCGTAGAGCGCCTCTGCATGTCAGCATTGAGCCCAGCAGGTTGGTGTGAAGAACAGACAGCATGTCTTCAGATTTACTCCTCAATAACAGTGCATCCCTTTAAAATAAACACACATATAGTATATATTAGAATGCAGCAGCCTTTAATTATATGAAAATCTGTGATTTTTTGGCAATAGTATCCGTCTGATTTTTTCCATATTATGGCAAGCCATTTTGACTTTTATTCATTCGCAGGATATGAATTGTTGATATCAACAATTACATTTTCACTAGTTAAAATGATATTTCTTGATATCAGAAATTTTTACAAGTAACAATGGCAATTTTTGATATCAGGAATTACATTTCCACTAGTAAAAAGGTTAATTATTGATATCAACAATGACATCATCACTCGCAGAAATTGAATTATTGATATCAAGAATTGAATTTCAACTAGCAAAAACTATCGTTCTTGATATCAAGAATTGTATTTTCACTAGTTAAATGTCACCATAGACTCCCATTCAAATTGAATTGTTGATATCAAAAATTGATTTCTTACTAGTTAAAATTCTAAATACACATATCAGCTTTGTATTTCTTACTAGTAGAAGTATAATTTTTGATATCAAAAATTACATTGTTACTAGTAAAAATTCCAATTCCTGATATCAAGAACTGAATTGTCACTAGTTGAAATGTCAGTTGTCGATATCTGTAAATGTATTTCAACTTATTTCTGATATCTGAAAATATATTTCTGTTATCAATAATTAGGAGAGTAATTTCAGATATCTAAAATTGCATTCTTACTAGTAACAATCCCATTCATGATATCAGAAATGAACATTTTCAGTAGTAGCAACTGAATTGTTGATATCAAGAATGGACATTTGCACTAGTAACCACATAATTATTGATATCAAAAATAAAGGTTTTTACTAGTGACAATTGTATTTTTGATATGTGAAAATTAGAATTTTAACTAGTAAGAAATCAATTCTTCATATCAACAATTCACATTTGAATGGGAGTCTATGGTGACATTTAACTAGTGAAAATACAATTCTTGATATCAAGAACGATAGTTTTTACTAGTTGAAATTCAATTCTTGATATCAATAGTTCAATTTCTGTGAGTGATGACGTCACTGTTGATATCAAGAATTAACCTTTTCACTAGTGGAAATGTAATTCCTGATATTAAAAATTGCCATTGTTACTAGTAAAAATTTCTGATATCAAGAAATATCATTTTAACTAGTGAAAATGTAATTGTTGATATCAACAATTCATATCCTGTGAATGAACAAAAGTCAAAACGGCTTGCCATACAATATCATATTTTCTGCATTGATCTGCATCTTTGCTTTGTTGCCTTTCTGACCTGTTGATGCCGGCTGCGTTAACCAGGTATCCCACAGTGCCACAGGTCTTACTGACAGTCTCGAATGCTCTCTGAATGTTTTCTTCTTTAGAGACATCACAGCTTAGTCCCAAATGTTGTTCTGAAATTAAATATATACTCAGGAATTATAACATCTATTTTAACACAATTTAAGATTTAGACTTTTAGATTTAAATTGCATTCTTTGCCCAACCTGGTAACAAAATGCTTTTCTGTTCTGTTGTGCTCTTCGATAGATAAAGATTATTTACAAAACTCCAATTTAGGCAAAAAGGTCTAAAGTGTTTGATGTCTACATTGATGTCAAACCGAATGTTCGATTTTTCATCAGCGAACCAATGCAAAGTAATTCAGACTGATTCATGGTGATTCACTGATTCACCTCCAGGGAGAGACTCAGCTGTAGCCTGTGCAGCTTCCTTATTCCTAGACACCACCACAACCCTGTGACCCCTCTGTGCTAACAGCTGAGAAACTGCTCGCCCAATGCCACGTGAACCTCCAAACACTACAGCCAGTCTGGACATCACAACCCTAAAAGAGAAAAAAAACAGCACCGAATGAACACTGCTGGCAATCAGTCAGATATTGAATAAATAAAGGTGAAAGTACAACTGAAAATAGTTGTAATCTTCAGAAAAAAGATAAAAAATACAAGTGCTTATAAAGAAGCTATGCTTTTTTGATTGACATTTGATTATTGCTGTCCCAAGAAATTATATTATTTAAGGTATCTTGGAGGTCTATGTGAATATCTGTAAATATATGGTATTAAACATTAAGCACCATATTATAAAAGTCATAATGTAATAGTTTTTTTGGACATGTAGTTTGTAACTACCGTGGTATTCTGGAGTGCCACGTTACTTAAATGTGACATATCACTGTTTTTAAAGGTAGTATCTGACATTAAAATGTTTAATATAGCAACTTACAGAGCAGAAATTATTCAATGTTCACTCAAAAGTTACAGTTGCCACTGACAAGATGCAAAATCCCTTGGTTGGTTTAACAGCACAGGATTTAGGCTTTTAGACAACAAGATGTCGAACTCATATTAAATATCGATAATATCATCTACCGTTTGTTGTTGTCGCTAATTGTGAACTTGTGGTACAGAAGGAACGGGTGCCGCCATGTTGAATGTACTGCGCGTCGTGAGCCGATAGGTGGAGCCAAACGCACTGACACGTCAGTGAATGAAATGTGTAGGCTATTAGAATATGTCGGTAAATTAATATTAACTCAAAGCCCTTATTGAGAGAAATCAGAGCAATATATCTCGTAAAGGAAACTCAATAAACGTATTGACCAAATACATTTTAATGTATTTATTAGCCTGTCTCTGTTAAGGAGTATGCTATGTGATGGTAATTAATGCCATTCCATCATAATTTAAGAAATTATATAGATGAAAAAACTTATTTTTATTTCAGTCTTAAATGGGAAGGTATGAATATAAAAGTATTCTATAATTGATTGATGTTTTGCGGTATTTTGAGGCTTTAATGATAAAATACTAAGTTCTCAAATACTACAGAATCTCAAAATTCCTCATTTGTAAGTCGCTTTGGATAAAAGCGTCTGCTAAATGACTAAATGTAAATGTAAAAACATAGACAAAGAAGACAAATGATTAAAATAATTACAATTAATAATTAACTAATAAATCATTTGAAAATAGTATCTAAGTATCTAAAATATACAATTATATAAATATTAATTATTATAAATACTAATATGAGTAATAAGTTATATACATAATATGTATTTTTTTTACTTTTTCTAAAAAACACCATGCTTTGTACTTCACAAATGCAGTGCGCCAGAATCCGTTAATCCTTTCGTCTTTTCATTTTCAAAAGCTCTTCAGTTTATGGCCATGAAAGCGGATAGTGGCCAAAGACGGTCTCTTTAGTGCCTCCATGACCGTGTACCAACCGGTGACGGTTGCTAGGGGGGAATTTTGCACCAAACATTGACAGACAAACCTAACGGCGATGAGTTTTGACTGACATTTCATTTCACCCTATTACCTGAGAATCGACGTTAGCGCCGTCCAATCAAATCTCTCCTCCCAGCCAGCGTGTGCCGTCATCCCACCTGAGACCGCCCACATCAGAAAATCTTCATGTGAGCTTCCCTGATGCTGCCAATGCTCGCTGACTATTCTGAATATAAAAGGTAAGAACTGTTTTCACTTGCAAAATTGCGTCTTGTATACAATATGTATTGCAGAACTGAACACTGCCTTAAAGTGTCTGTCAGTGTCATTTCGCGAGACGCAAATCAGCCTGGTAATTTCTCTTCGCGGTTTTCATTAGCGTGCATTTAGTAGCGTATTATCACTAGTTTGGGCAAACCCTTTCAAGGCCCTGCTAAATAAGACATCAGCTGATGCTTTTGAAAGTTTGCAATACAGTGTTCATGTGATGATACTTTTATCCGTTTAACATAAAGAAGGAAAGCAAATGTTTTAGATATTATACTGTGGAATTCAATCCATATTTCTAATAATAGTGCCATTGTTTTCTCTTGGTATGTTGTTTAAATGCAGATATTTTAAGTTTCTATGTTTTTTTTTCAGCTTTGTCATTTAATATTTTTGGGCGACAGAGCTTTCATCAGGTTGTTAATCTAATTTATTGCTATTTTAAGGTCCTTCTCTATCCATCTGTCTGATTCTTGCTTTTATCCTCTCTCTTTTTGTACCCCTCTACCCCTTTAAAGAGTGGTGGGTAATTCCTCCTGACATGTCATATTTAATTCATAAGCTCTGGTACACTGTCTGGCTGTTGCTTTTAGTTTGGCTCAGTTTTTGCATTCATCCAAGGATTTATTGCTTTTAGGCTTTATTTGATTTTTATTTTAGTGCCTTACTACTTCTCTGAAAATGCATGTCTGCTTTTGCCTCGTCTAGGCCAGGTGGCAGTTGTAGTGATCCCAGCATGCAGCTGGATTCTGTGTGGAAAAAATATTAACCTTTCGCTCATCAGGAGGTGCTCTGCTCGAGTCGGTTTAATAATTCCTGCTGGCACTGTGAATAAATGACAGCTGAATGTGACTTTTAAAACACCACACCTAGTTCTATCAGACTTTGACTTAAAAATGTATGTCTAAAGTAGTATCTATATATCTAAAGAGAGATAGAATATTATTTGATGTGACTATTTTAAA
This sequence comes from Cirrhinus molitorella, assembly GCA_033026305.1. NCBI lineage: Eukaryota > Metazoa > Chordata > Actinopteri > Cypriniformes > Cyprinidae > Cirrhinus > Cirrhinus molitorella. The sequence goes on along the minus strand of CM065133.1, from coordinate 3,720,766 downwards.
TGCATAACTTAAAAATCCTACCCCCGGTTTCACAGACAGGGTTTAAGACTAGTCCTAGTCTAAAATGTAAATCTGAGCTGTTTCAACTGAAATAAAATTGCACTGGTTGGTCTTAAAACATATCAGTGCCTTTGTTTTGTCTCAAGGTGCACACCAGTAATGTTTTTTTCTATGCATGTTTATAGAAATTGCTTAAATGTCCTAATTAAACTATGGCCTAATCCTGGTTTAGTCTAAGCCCTGTCTGTGAAACCGGGCCCTAGTGTTGTTTTACTGGTGATCCTAATTTTATGTGACTTTTCCTTCTGCCTCAGCATGAGAAGTCATTTGCACAGACATGGATAAATATGAGAGATTGAAGAAGATTGGAGAGGGATCCTTTGGGAAAGCCATCCTGGTCAAGTCAAGGACGGATGGCAGACAATATGTTATCAAGGAGATTGGCATCTCCAGGGTAAGTTGATCATTTCTTTCTGTTAGACATCTTTGGTATTGCAGTTATTAAAAACCTCATTATTTTAACAAGATGAAATCTTCCTTTATATATACATGTAATGTTCTTTCCCTCATCAGATGTCAAACAAAGAAAGGCAAGAATCGCGTAAAGAGGTGGCAGTACTGGCTAACATGAGCCATCCAAACATTGTCCAGTACAAGGAATCCTTTGAAGGTACATTGATCATCCATATTCTTAAATGTGTATTAAGTGATATTGGAATATGATGCTTCGTTGCCCTGCTCTGCCATTATGTTGACAGGCTTGACAAACGGGTGTCTACGATGTCTTCGGTTTTTAGTTGAGCGATCTTGATTAATCTGAGAACATTAGTTCTGGCACAAACCAGACCCACTGCAAGCAAAGCTTGCTCCTGGTTGATAGATTGGGCAGCCTGCATGATCTGGAGGAGCTCCAAGCTCTTGAATTAAATTATAGAGAGGATGTTGTTGAGCTAATGATAGTTTCTTTACATGTCGTCATGCAGCAGCAGTATCTCTGACATCCGGATGGCAGGCTAATTAATGACATATAACTGGGGTGGTATATGAATGCTAATGATATTAGCAATAGAGGGTATTTTATCTGCTTAGTGCTATTTTAAATTTGCAGTGAAACCTAAGAGCCTGATTTTATTACATACTGTACATGATAGAATGCTATCTAGGGCAATGGTTCTCAAACTTTTTATACCAAATATCACCTAAAATATTTGGCTCTCCAAGTACCATAATGACCAGCCTTAAAAAAAATAGTAGTAGATCTAACTGTTCAGCCACAGCTCTGCACAGTTAAATTGACAGTTTATTGTTGTCTTTAACACTGTAAATACATAGTTTGAACATTAACACTGCACAGTGCTGACACACAGGTATATAAAAAACTTTAATAATGATTAAATTAAAATGTGTTGTACCTAAAAGTAAAATAAACACTATACTGTACATGTAAATGTTAAAAAAATATATATAATAAAAAATAAAAACTTAAATTGTATTATATGTGTTTTAACATTAATTTATGTTTAATTTAGTGATTTCTTTGAGTACCACACTTCGAGAACCACTGATCTAGGGTCTTATGAAATCTGCTTTATTTTTTTTTTACTAAATTCCATTTTATTTTTTTCCATTTTTATTTTTCTGGATTCCATTTTTTCAGTTAAAATTTTTCTAGACTGTTTTAATGGTTAAATAAAAATTTTATTAGTCAAAAAGCATGTCTAATTGATTGAAATCGTGAAACATACACAATTTAGCACTTTATTAAAAGTTTATTAAAAGGTTAACAAATTTTACTTGAAATATGATTAAATACAAGGGTTTAAGAAAAGTTTTTTTTTTTTTTTTAACCAAAATCTGTTTTCCATTAGTTTTCTGGTTTCCATTTTAATGTTTTCATTAAATTCATTAAATTTTAATCATCAAAAGCATCTATAATTAATTGATGATAAAATATATTATTACTATCATTACATTCAATAATATTTTCCATCACAATTTCTTTAAGTTAAACTGAACTTTTATTTTGACAGGTTGCTGTGAAGACCTTTTGAGTTTCTGTGTGTATATGATATGACAATAGTTTTTCTCACAAGAGATGTTAAATGATTTATGAGCAGTTCTAGAGATTGTGTTCATGTACTTGTATGTTGAGGAGGCAGAGGTTGAAAACACTGCATTTTTTCAACTTAATATTGACAGACATTTTGATTTAAGTGTGCTGACCTGCTTTTGATTTATTCATTTAAAATTTGTCAAATTCCATTGAAGTCACTGAAGTGCAGTAATGTTTCTCTCTTTTTCTTCAGAGAGTGGTTGTTTGTACATAGTAATGGACTACTGTGAGGGAGGAGACCTGTTTAAGAAGATCAACAATCAGAGAGGGACTCTATTCCCTGAGGAACAGGTAAGAGGAACAATATAAAGACGTCAAGTCTAACAACAGCCTGCAAATGACCAAAGCTTTCAAGGATTTTTTTCTCACTCCTAGAAAAGTACCTTTGAGAAATCTTTTTGAAGTCATATATACTCATAATGGATGAAGAATCCAGTCTTATTAGCTGCTAACCTGTTATATTCTATATAGAGTTGGTCACTGAATAAAAAAATTAAAATAAAAGTTATTGTGACTCTTTATCTCACAATTCTGACCTTTTTGTCTCAGAATTGTGAGATATAAATTTGGTATTGTGAGTTATAATGTGAAATTACGAAAATGAAGTCAGAATTGTGCAATATAAACTCGCAATTTTGAGGAAAAAGGTCGGAAGTGCGAGATAAACTCACAATTGCAAGAAATAGTGTCACAATGGTAAATGCAAATGCAAGTTTGTATGTCACGATTCTGACTTTATTTCTCAGAATTATAAGTTATGTCTCGCAATTCTAACTTTATAACTTGCAGTTGCGAGTTTATTTCTCACAATTTTGAGGAAAAAAAGTCAGAATTTTGACTTTGTATCACAAAATTATGAGGAAAAAAGTTAGAATTGCGAGCTGTAAACTCTCAATTGCGGGAAAAAAAGTCAGAATTGTAAAAAATTGCAGCCTTTTTAATTTTTTTAAATTCAGTGTTAGGAAACAGGCTTCCATACCCAATAGAGGAGGCAACTTTGGACTAGCCAAATGCTACTTTAATATACACCATTAAATAAAGTACAAAATAATAATGTAAACTTTGAAATTGAAAATAAAATATTCTTAGTTGTTGAATGTTAGCAAAAGAACAATTTTAACCTCAAGAATGCTCTTGCAGTGTTATCATCTGAAATACTGAACCTGTCTGTTGTTTTCTGGAAGATTCTCGACTGGTTTGTGCAGATCTGTCTGGCTCTGAAACACGTACATGACCGCAAAATCCTACACAGGGACATCAAATCACAGGTACGGCTATCTCCCTCACATACACTTGAACCAACATTTCTGTGGAAATACAACATACAACAACTCATTCATGATTTATGCTTTCATTTTCTATCAAGAATATTTTTCTGACCAAAGATGGTACCATACAGCTGGGTGACTTTGGAATCGCTAGAGTTTTGAACAGGCAAGATATTTCAATTCGAATTCAAAACAGCACAAGAAATGTGATTTGAATGACCTTCATATGTAATATGGTTGTGCTTGCAGCACTGTGGAGTTGGCGAGGACGTGTATTGGCACACCTTACTACCTGTCACCAGAGATATGTGAAAATAAACCATACAACAACAAGAGGTAAAGTACTTCCTTTTCTAAACCAGAGGTTATATATGGGCAGTATAGTAGCTACTGAGCACTCAGTTACTCTTGTACAGTTTGCCGAATCATTAGAGCGGTGATGTAAGTTTATATGAGTTTCTCTGATCCCAGCAGCTAAATATTGATCCCAAGCCACTTGTTCCTGGACTGTTTGTAATTTGATCAGTCTGAATATTTTTAGCCAATATTGATGAACACCAGGTTTATTATATTACTGTTTATAGGATTAGGGACAGTAAGATTTTTCACAATTATTATAATTATAATTTTGTTAAAGAATTATTTTAAGCTCACCAAGGCTGCATTTATGTGATCACAAATGCAGTAAAAATAATAGTATTGTGAAATATTTGTATGATTTTGTATATATTTTACAATGCAATTTATTCCTGTGGTGGCAAAGGTACATTTTGAGCAGCCATTACTCATCTTTAGTGTCACATGATCCTTTTGAAATCATTCTTAAGAAACTTAAGAAACAACAGCATTGAGAACACAAAACTTGATCAATTTAATGCGCCCTTGCTGAATAAAAGTATTGATTTCTTAAAAAGTAAAAAGTAAAATCTTACTGATCCCAAAAGTTAGATTGTTTTTATATGGTATGGTTTTTAAGATGTCTTAGTATCAGTTATAGATATTTTTCAATTCCATTACATCCCGAATTATGAAATATAATATGAACATTCAGACTGTGATGCATTAATTGGATTTTAAGCCACATATAGATGTGCATTTGTTTGGTTTGTAAACATCAGATTTCATGTGGTTCTTTTGCAAAAGAAAAAAAAATGTACAAAGCCAAGTTGTTTGATATTTAAATTATTTTAGATTTAATATGCTGTTTGTTTGTGTGTACATGTTTGCATGTGTGAGTAATCCCCAAAATTTACCCATATGTCCCACTTTCTCCGTGTCTGTCTGTTTTTTTTTGTGTGTGTGTTCTTTCTTTTTCTTTCTGTGTTGTTCTGTTGGGTCTGATCCTAGTGATATCTGGGCCCTGGGATGTGTCCTATATGAAATGTGCACGCTTAAGCATGCAGTAAGTACCTCATGTTCTCAATAGTATCTTTTGTGTGCAAGAGAATTTGTTTTTTTTTGTGCTTATCTTTTGATGTGAATGATAAAACAGAACCAGCTCCTTCATATCTTTTTAACCTGTCTCTGTATGTAGGTCTCATTTTCTCTCCTTCTTCCTCTCTCACTTCCCTTCTTTCATTATTTATACTGTGAATGTTCTGAGGAGACTAATATTTTACAGTGGAGAGGCAAGTAAAACTGCAGCAGCTTTAAAATTTAAGATAATGAGCTGTGTGGAGAGACGCTTTCTAACTGAAGAAGTTTTTTTTTAATTTATTCTTTGATGATATTGTAGGTTTACGTGATTTATGACTGGAGTGGAGTTTATTTTCAAGTAAGACCAATTATATGATGTTTTCTCTCAGTTTGAGGCCGGAAACATGAAGAACCTGGTGTTGAAAATCATCCGTGGTTCGTACCCGCCTGTTTCCGTGCATTACTCCCAAGACTTGCGCTCTCTTCTGGCCCAGCTGTTCAAGCGCAACCCCAGAGAAAGACCCTCCGTCTCATCCATTTTGGACAAGCCTTTTCTTGCTCGCAGGATTCACAAGTTTCTCAGTCCTCAGGTGACACATGCAAACAGACTTGCATGGCGGTATGATGAATCATACCGGTCAGTTTGTCCGTTGTGACTCAGATATAACTCATATGTTGTATAACGCTTAGGTTTAGTTCCAAACCCACTCCCGCATGTGTTGGAGAATTTGTTTGTTTAGTATGTTTCCTTGTATGTTGCAGATTATTGCTCAGGAATTCAGCCACTCACTTCACCTTAATCAGCCTAAAATGAGTGTGGCCCAGGGAGCACCAGGTAAACACATGAATTAAAGGGATAGTTCACCCAAAAATGAAAAAAATCTGTCATTAATTACTCACACTCATGTCGTTCCAAACCCATATGCAGGGTTCCCATGGGTCATGGAATTTCTGGAATATCATGGAATTTTTAAAGGTCTATTCCAGACATTCAAAGTCAGGGAATTTTATATTTATTTTGTCAAAGTCATGGAAAATCAGAGTTTTTTGTTTGTTGCTTTAATTTTTTTTTTGTTTCCATTTATCAAAGTATAATTTTTCTATACCGTATTTTGTTTTATCTCATTGTTTCTCACGTTTTGCCTATTGTTATGGTTAGGTTATGGTCATGAAAGCATAAAAAACATAAATTAATTTCTGTAGAAATAGTACACAAAAATATCAAAGTGCATTTAACAGGTAAAAGCAAAAAAAAAAAAAAAAAAGTGTATATTTGTGGTTTGTAATAAACGTCTGTGAACAAGTAAATATTGCTTGCAAATAGATGGATCCGTTCATTATAGGTCATGGAAATTCAGCTTTTTAGTCAGTGAAAATCAGGAAAAAGTCAGGGAATTTGATGTTTGGCTTAGAGTGGGAACCCTGCATATGACAATCATTTGTCTTTAGAACACAAATTAAGATATTTTTGAATATTTTTGCATGTTTTGTTTTATTAAATAGTATTGTGCTCTTCCTCATCACTCCCCAGCCAAACGCCCTGCCCCAGGCCCCATCCCCATCTCCCCAGCTCAGAAAATCACCAAGCCAGCAGCCAAATATGGAGTGCCTTTAACAATCCGAAGACCGTCTGACGGCATCAGAAAGGTCCCGGATGCTGCAAAGAAACCAGTCAAACTCAAGCAGGTGAGAACCAGGGGAAATAAGGACCCCCATGTGTTTCATTGGCTAATCCACTCCTATGTTTTGCCCATACATTATCACTCAATATGTCAGAATGTCAGGATTTGTTGATGTTGTCCCGATGTGTGCTGTATATGAGAGCGAGAGACCTCTGATCCTCGCCCATCGGTGTCATGTGTTGTCCAGGCTCCCCCTCCTGTAGCAGCTCAGAGGAGAGTGAGTCGAGTGGAGGAGGAGAGGAGGAAGCATGAGGTACATCAGAGAGTGCCCTCTATCTACAGACCCTTCTATTAACACCCAGTCCTGATCCTCCTTGTTAACCCACCTACCCTTGTACAAAAACACTCTGTCCTCCACCTTGTTTTTCCTATAAGCCTCAAATAGATTACCCTTTATATCACTAATAAGTTCCATTTATTGGTCTACCCCAGTGGTTAAAGGTGTGAGCTGCAATCAGAATTATTTTAATGTTCTTGCAAAAAATTATGCAGCATTTTTCAGTATTATCAGACACTTATCCACAGGTTGGTCTAGCAACACTATCACTGTGATGGGTGTACTTTTAGTTGCTCTGGATAAAATTGTAAGCAAAGTGCTTGTTTCTAATAATTTAAATGGAATGAGAGATTACATTTAGGCTTAGTCACCTACTGCTGTAGTATCACTAATATTCTAAAACACGCACATCTTGATGTTTTTCTCTTCAGTGAAACTTTTTTTTTTTTTAATCTTTGCCCTCTTTTTTTGTTGGTGTCATCCTGCTTCTCTCCAACTGCCGTCATCCATATGGTGGGCATCTACATTTCTGTTTCCTTTTCCACCCTATTCTTTATTAACCCTTTCACCAGTCCAGTGTTCATACTGTAAAGTGTATAGACCTGCTCTACCTTCTGAGCCACAAGGTGCTAAACCGTTATGCTGTCGTTTAGCGACTGATCCATGTTAGGAACAAATGTGACTCTGGACCACAAAACCAGTCTGAAGTAGTATGGGTATATTTGTAGCAATAGCCAAAAATACAGTACATTGTAAGGGTGCCAAAATCATTAGGATATTAAAAGATCATATTCCATGAAGGTATTTTGTAGATTTGCTACTGTAAATATATCAAAACTAAAGGCGATTTTTTTTTTTTTTTTTTTTTTTTTTTTTTTTTTTTTTTTTTTTTTTACACCCCCAGATTCCCGATATTCAAATAGTTGTATCTATCCTAAATATATTGTCCTATCCTAACAAACCATATATCAATGGAAAGCTTATTTATTCAGTTTAAAACTGACCCTTATGACTGCTTTTGTGGTCCATGGTCACAAATATTCTTAAAGTATTATATATGGACGTTTGGCTGTTCTTGCCTCTCTTTACAGCATGGAGTTGTGCAAACAGATGTTTCTGTGTCTTCAGTATTGCAGGCAAGTACTGTTTGTTGTGTTGCATCATGTCTAAAAGCATCATGGTCATGTTTCAGGAAGGAGTGAGGAAGAAACGGATGGAGATGATGGAGAGGGAAAGGAAGCAAAGAGAGCAGGTGAGCTGTTGATGATATTTTGGCATGACATCATGTGACTTTTTTTTTTAAACTGTCCTGAATCTTCTTTTACAGTTTTACAAAAGATGATTTCAAATAAGTGTGTTCTTTTGTGCTTTCGATTCATCAAATTAAAAATAGAATCCTGAAAAAATGTCTTATGGTTTTCATAAAAATATTAAGCAGCAGAACTGTTTTCAATAATAATAATAATAATAATAATAATAATAATAAAAATAGTAAGAAGTGTTTCTTGAGCATCAAATCAGCATATTAAAATATCATAATTAAAATAGCTTAGACACTTTCGGGCATTGGTAATATCAGCATACTGATATACAGCCATATCACACTGCCACGAGTGTGATATTGCGTTTATACAACAGTTCAACCACACTTTAAATAAAAAAAAAACTCTTTAAAAACTCTTGTGCAAACTATTTCCTTCCACCATTAATTCAAATTTCACATTGACAGTTTAACAACTGAGCCCAAGTCTCCATTGCTAATTTAAAAGGTTGCTTTAGTACTAGTAAAATAAGAATTAGTTTGAATTTTCGTTGAGGAAAGCGATATCTTTGTCATACTATCCTTTCATCTGTTAAGGATGATTTCTGATGACAGTGCTGCTCAGTGTGTTTGTTGGCTGCATCCTAGAAGGTGTTGTTGTAAAAATTAAAAATAACAGGATTTACAACCCTGTTTCAGTCTCTTTCAATATAAAAGTGTTTATTGCTGACTCTTTTGTTGCCATCTAATGACGGATCAATGTAACTAAAATCACCATCGCGAACACAGACGTTTCTCAATACTAAATACTATTAAGTACTACTATTTACATAAAATATTATTTATTGAATGACAGTAATTAATAAACAGAACCAACAGCCAACATATAAGTTGCTAGCCAATTCAGTTAAAAGTACAAAGGCAGCGCTACCATATACAGCATTAATATAAAATAAGACGTTATGAGACTTTGCTCCAGATTAAAAGATATAAATAAATTAATGTGTATATATATGTCATGATTAACCACTATTTGAGACATTAGAGCCGTATGCAAATTCCAAAAGATCTGTCCGAGGCTGCTTTTGTTGGATTCATGAGCGCTGAACACCCGCTGCCTTGGAGCTCACATCTCCGAAAACATTGAAGCAAATTTTCAAATAGACATTATCATTATTAACAAAATGCATATTTGAAGTACAAGTACATTCTCACCTAAAAACACTTCAAAACTACATTCTGTGAACCAAAAACAGTGTTACTTATAAAATATATATTACCATTTCACTGTTTGTATCAGTCTGTTTGCCGGTTAGAGTTCCGATGTCACTAGAATATTGCAGTCCTCTCAGCCAATCAGATTCGAGGACCAAAAAGAACTGTTGTATAAATACATAGACACTAGTTGTGTCAATTTACATTTATTCTGTTGTATGCCTCTAGCGTTAGTGATTAAATGAGTTCACATCAAGTTCAGCTGATGTTGGCTGTTCTGGTTTCATTAGATGGTTGGATGCTATTTGTAATATGTCTCTTGGGTAGAAAGACATTTAAAAGCCTCTTGATTGAGTCAGTGACCCACAGTAATTGTGTTTCTCTTTGTAGATGTTGTTACTGAAGGCTGCTCAGATGAAGAGATTTGAGAGGGAAAAGGTGATCTGATCAGTGCCCGTTTGCAAATGGTTATTTACAATAAATTGATGTTGGTTTCATTTGTTTGTGTAAAAACTTTCCATTTCAACCTTTTCCATTTCAGCTGAACCGAATCAACCGGGCTCGGGAGCAGGGCTGGAGACATGTTCTCAGTTCCAGTGGAGGCAGCAGTCCTGAGCGAAAAGTACAGTGGTCTTCCTGGTCTGCTACAGATTAGTCAATAAAGGCTGATAATGTTGTTAAGATTTCTCTTTTTGTTCATATTTTTGCATAGTTTTATGGAGGAGGTGGTGGTGGTGGTGGCGGCATTGGAGCACCACATTCCCATGGAATAGGCCCATCCCCTGTGCCTGGTCCCACCCCTACTCCTACTCCTGTTCCTGCTTTAGCTCCAAGCAGAGCTCCATATGACCATGTCCGCCCAGCAGCTGAAAAACCATCCAAACCTGCACCTAAAGATGGTGCTGGAGAAGGAGCCAAGTCTACAGTGGACAGTAGCAGGTGAATGAGACAGAAACTGTGCTAAACTGTGCCAATCTAGACTGGTTGACAGATGTTTTTGTTTTCCTGTCTTTCTGAAGAATTTTTGATTTAATGTTATTATCATTAAAGCACTGCTACGGACTCGGGGTCGCTGAATGGTCATGCCTGCGTCCTTGTTAAGGATGCTGTCAGGAAAGAACCACGTAAAGCAAGTCTCCAAAACGAGCAGATTTCAAAGAACGACTATGCCAATAGGTCAGGTGGCTATGTGCTTCATCAGTAATTCAGTCTGTTTTCAGCCTGCCAGTCTGTCAAGCAGAGCTAAGATCACCTTTCGTTTCTCTCTGTAGGTTTCGAGGTCAGTTGGCGGCAGAGAGGGCCAAGCAGGTGGAAGAGTTTCTACAGCGGAAAAGAGAAGCCATGCTGAATAAAGTCCGTGCAGAAGGACAGCTGGTACGAGTTTTTTACCTTGACCTCTTCTGGTTAAATAAATGTTCTGGGCCTGTATTCACAAAAAATCTTAAGGCTAAAAGTAGCTTATAACTTTTGTTTTAGGAGAAAATATAAAAAATAATGGCCATGTCAGTCATAAATTTAGGACTCCTAACACAAAACATTTATTTCACAAAACATTTTGGTGCAAAAACTAGCTCCTAAATCTGTGAAAGACCAAATCCCAACTATCCGAAAATGGCTGTTGCTGGCAATCTGCCTCGGAACTTAAACTTTTTATAAACATTCTGTATTTATTTGTTTTCCCATGCAACTTTTTTGGAGGTTATCCCATCTCCAAATTTTTCTTTGATTATGTCCTTGTTTTCATTAACAAGTTGGGCAAGAAGTAACAGCTGTTCTTGCATCCAGTTTGGTTTTCATTTATGTTTGCATATGCATGATTATTCTATTCTGTTAATAAAAACATATGTTTCTATGCATATCAGCTAATTATTTATGAGAAGCACACATGTAAAAGGCTGACAATCAGCTGAACTTGTTTAATTAGTGACACGGCCTGCATTTTAAAATCTTTATTTGAATGTGCCAACTTTTTTTTTGTTTGTTGTTTTTTTTTTTTACATTATTTGAATATGGCAACATCATATCGCGCTAGACTTCTAGATGGACTCTTCTTAGCTTAAGACTTTTCTCTATTCCTTAGTAAAGGTTAGTCTCAGCAGCTTTGTTAATAGGTTTTAAGAGAAAACTCTTGGCTAAACTTTTACCACTGTTTAGGAGAACTCTTAGTGGTAAGATAAAATTTTTGTGAATATGGGCTCTGGTTTCAGCACAGTCTTTATTAACAGTATTTCTGGCATTAAGTCAGTTTCCACAGAAAATCATTTTCTCTCAAAGTTTTAAGGTCAACATGATCTGAAAAAACATCAGTTTTTTTAATCTTATTGGTCTTATTGTCAGCTATTAATCCATGCACATGTTAATTAAAGGGTTAGTTCACCCAAAAATAAAAATTACCCCATTATTTACTCACCCTCCAGGCATCCTAGGTGTATCCTAGGTGTATATGACTTCATTCTTTCAGAAGAATCTAATCAGTTATATTAAAAATTGTTCTGGCTCTGCCAAGCTTTATTATGACAATAAAGGGTGGATGACGTTGGATATTTGGCTTACAAAAAACACATTGATTCGCTAAAGGAGACCTTTATTCACCCCCTGGAGCCGTGTGAGATGCTTTTTATTATGGATGGATGCACTTTATTGGACTTGTTTTGGACTAAAGAAAAGAAACATCCACCCATTGCCATAATAAAGCTTGGGAGAGGCAGAAGAGTTTTTAATAAAACTCAGATTGGATTGGCCTGAAAGAAGGAAGTCATATGCCTAGGATGCCTGGATGAGTAAATAATGGGCTAATTTTCATTTTTGTCTGAAATAAAGGTCATCGCACACTCACGTTATGTCAATCATGTTTGCACACTGCCTGCAAAATTCATGTCATAAAAAAATTTGGACCGGGTTCAAAATTTTTTTTTACATCTTTTGCATGTGTAGCAAGCATTTTGAGAGGTGTTTTGACAGTTCAGAGCCACCATACAAGCGAACGCCAAAATCCAGAATTGCACCTGGCAAGCACTGTAAAGGTCCTTGTACAATGAGTTCACAGAACTTAGTGGTCTTCTTTATAATATGTGGCTTCAGTAATGCTAGCAAAGCATCACATTTTACTGACATCCAGAAGTAAACGTTGAATCACCCGGGATAATCCCACAGCTAGTTAATAAAGAGGTGAGCATAAAAAGTATTCTCTCATTCCTCAATATATCCTATAATTGTGTGCGCCCAATATGTCCCCTCTTTTTAAGAAGAGAGTGGACAACAAACTCATCCTCACTGCTTGAAGATTCCACTTTGTATTGTTTTGCGAATTTTTTTTTGCAATGGGTGAATTAATACGCATCGGACTTGGTGTGCAAGGTTGTTGTGCGTGAGGAATTTTTAGGATTACAAATACGAAAAAATGCATACAAAAATTTCGGAGTCAGTGTGCAATGACCTTTAAATCATAATTCTAGACTTCCAATTATTTGGTCCGCTTAAACCCTGCCTTTTTTTTTTAACAATCAACTTCAAGCTCGCATTTTGATCTGTCTTCATTCTATTATCAACTGATGGACAGAAGTCTGTATAAGGTGTTGGAAGTCAGTAATGGAATTGATATTACATTTAATATTTAATTATGTGGCTTTTGTAATATCGGATTAACCAATGGGTGAATAGGGGGCCCGGCAAAACCTGGCCGCCATCTTTGCAAGTTGGACAAACTCCTCCCGATGCAGGAGACCCCAAGTCAACAAAGAGGAGGAGGTAGGAGTCCTGTCTGGGACCAAACAACACTCCTCACTCCATCACGTCACGTAAACCCTTCACTGCTCGGTTCCTTATTTTAAGTTGTGAACGTCAACCTGATGTTGCTTCATCTGCTCACCAGTGCTGTCCAATGTCAGTGCCATCATTTCATTACAGCCAATACTACATTCTGGCAAAATTCCTCAATGTGGTTTTTGTCTTTTTTTTTTTTTTTTCGTTTGTGAATGTTATTCTGCTTCAACACCCCTTGTTTTGGATCCTTCATAATTTTTTCAGATTTTTAAAAGAGTATTCAGTGTACCTGCAGGATTCCAGCTGAAGACTGTCTAATGTCTAACTGCTGCTTTTTACGCTCATCAATGAATGGCTTTGATTCTGTTGTAACTCCTCACCACTGTTGAGTTTGCTCCTCCCACAATACAGTGTAAATGTTTAATGCTCTTTTTGTTTTTTTCCAATGTGTTTCACTAATTGTATTTAATCAGTTCATGTTCAGTATGTGTGTTTTGTCCCTTTTGTTATGTTTCTTTGAAAGGAGACTATAGGAAGAGCACAAACCGAGATAATATGTAATCTGTGTGTTTCTCAGGAGTACTTGGCGAGATTACGACAGATCCGACTACAGAACTTTAATGAACGCCAGCAGATCAAAGCTCGCCTGAGAGGAGAGAAGGTATGTACACCCCATATATAATCATTTGACATTTCTGTCAGCTGTAGATTTATTTTTGACAATGTTGTCAGCTGTATTATATTAAAGGGTTACTCTTCCCCAAAATGAAAATTTTGTCATTAATCAGTTACCCTCTTGTTGTAAAAGCTTTGTTCTTCTTCGGAAACCAAAATTAAGATATTTTTAATGCATTCTGACTGTTATCTGGCCCTGTTATTTATTCTCCTCAGTTTCAGTGCTTTTGCACATTATTAAATGTATTTTTATTCATTTTTGTTATTTTTGGACCATCTATCTCAGTATGACAGTGATGGCTCAGACAGTCAGGAGTCATGTGAAGAGGCAGTCCTCAGGAGGAAGAAGATTGAGGCTTTGAAGGTTTGCATTTTAATATATTTTTCCAATTAAATAATCAGCATAATTATTTTCACTGGAAAACTGAATTATATACACTACCACTTCACTTGGGATTGGTAAGGTTTTTTTTTTTTTGGAAAGAAATCTCATATGCTAGCCAAGGCTGCATTAGATCAAAAATACAGTAAAAAACGTAATATTGTGAAATATTACTGCAATTTTAAGTCACTGTGCAAAAGCAACCAAACAGTTTTTTGAGTAAACCAAGAATGTGTGCTTTTGTCTCAGGCCCAGTCAAAAGCTCGTGCTGCTGTCCTTAAAGAACAGCTGGAAAAGAAGAGAAGAGAAGCATATGAGAGAGAGAAGAAAGCATGGGAGGATCATGTATGTCATCTTTTTCTCCGGTCTTCTCCTCTTTCCTCGTCTTCCCCTCATCCATCTCTTATGTGTTTAATTGTACCTTTTTGTCTTATCTTTTTGGGACAAAGCAGCTTGTTGCACGAGGAGTGAAGGTTGGTGTTGGAGCTGTGGGCGGAGCTCCATCTTCTGCAGCCCCATCCACTCAGTCGTCTGACTCCACCCCTCAGGAAGATGCTTCCAAAGCCACACCCTCCTCTAGACCCACCACTCCAGCCATCTCCATGACTGCTGCTCTGAAGGATGTGGGCGCGGTTAGTCACCTAACACACTGATTAAAGGGGTAGTTCACCCAAAGATTAAAATTACCACATAATTTCTCACCATCAAGCCTTCCTAGGTGTATGTGTATATTAAAAAAAATGTCCTGGCTCTTCAAAGCATTATAATGGCAGTGAATGGTGGCCAATTCTGCTGGAATGCCACTCTCTTGTGAATGTGAGTACAACTGTTCAGAAGCTAGAGATTACAGTTTATACAATTTTAAATATGGATATTTTTTTTAAACAAATGCATTGATTCACTTCAGAAGGCCTTTATTAATCCCTTGAAGCCACGTGGAGTACTTTTTATAATGGATGGATGAACTTTATTTTGCTACAAAACCACCATTCACTGCCATTGTAATGCTTGTAAGAGCCAGGTCAGGACAATTTTTAATATAACTGATTGTATTCGTCTGAAAGACAAAAGTCATGTTAACTTAGTACTGCTTAAGGGTGAATAAATCGTAGGGTAATTTTCGTTTTTGGGTGAACTATCCCTTTAAATAACCTTTGATTTATTTGCTTAAACAGTCATCCCATGGTTATGTGTTCTCTTTTTTGGCAGATTTCATCAGGACAGAGTTCTCCCATGAAAGAGGACTCCCTTAAAGCAGAAACATCAGGTGTACAGGTGGGAAATGCATATTTGGATTTTAGAAATACTATTCAAATGAGAGAGCGGTTTACTGAATAATTGTCAATGAACACTTGACTTATAATGAGATGTATGTATTTTTTAGAGTGACAAGAAAGAGATTCTTCGCAGACTTAATCAGAAGGTCCAGACCACTGAGGAAGATGCTGTGAAAGATGCCACACCTGGCAGCGGTGCACCATCCCTAACTCCTCAACAGATCCAATCTTCCATCACAGAGGAAAGACCTCCTACAGCTGGTGATAGGAAGAAGTGGGAAGCTGTAGCTCCACCTATATTATCTGTAGCTGAGCAAACTCTGGAGGAGACCTGTGCAACTATGGCAGGTATAAACACAACAATCTCATCATTATGTTATCACTGTAAACAATTCAGTCCCAGAAATGTAGTAAGGACATTGTTAAAGAAGTTCATGTGACATCGGTGGACATTAGTTTATTATGCCTTTTCACAACTAATATTTTATGATCTTAAATTTGATTAAATGATTTTATTCATTCTGTTGTGTGTAATTACTAGGGCTGCACCCTAATTGTGACATAACCATTAGTCAAAGAGAAGAGGCTTGGTCGACCAAAATTGTATTAGTTGCTAAAAATGTCTGAGACAGAGCATTAACGGCTTGTCTGTGTGGTAATATAGTACATCGGAAAGGACATCCAAACGCTATCACCTATCATTAATCAACCTCAGATATGGCATTTCATGTGAAAGATGCATGTGGTAGTACTTTACCTAGTTATGTAAACCTAAAAAAGGTGCGCTATTAAAGTAGCGGTGCAGTCACTTGCTCTTAAACTACTCTGTAATTTTGGGTCATACAGATAATACATGTTTTGAATCTGTGAGGAGTCTACGTTTATTTGTGTGCACTTTTTTTAAATAATGAAAGCAAACTTGGTCTGCCGTCTTGGTCTGTGTGAACTTGGGCGTGAAACTTCGAAGCTCTGTGTATACTTGCCTTACAGACATGAAAAATTTATCTATTTTATCTCTATAAAATGACTGCTTTTAAGTGAATCAATTAAAATAGAAAACAAATATTTTCAGATTATGTAATCCATATGAAAGGTGCATCACTACTGCGGAGATGATGAGTCGGTGTCATTGACTTCATTGACTTCTTAAGCCGAAAACAAAGAAAGCACTAGTTTAGTTTTTCCCACACGCACATTCATAATCATTACATCTGCTGGTGTGCTGTGGCAAGCTATTTTTGTGTGCTTGAGCGCTTATTAGGCTTTGTAGGCAACTAAAGACTCATTATTATGATTTATATGGTTTATTAATAAACATGACTAATAGTCGAATAATGCTTAGATTGAACGACTACTAGTTCACCAGAAAAATCTTTAGAATTATCTCTAAAGACCAGTCAGATCAGAACATGGTTTTATTTGCTTTTTTCCTTGTGTTGTAGGTCAGTAATAGAAGATGAAATTTTATATATATATATATTATATTTTAATATCTTTTAGATATTCATGTCATATAAGCATCATACACATTTTAATGTTGGGGAAAGGTATTTTTCAAAGGAATGCATTACAATATTGCATTACTCCCTAAAAAAGTAACTAATTACATTACTTAGTTACTTTTTATGGAAAGTAATGCGTTACATTACTTTTGCGTTAGTTTTTAAATCTGGGCAGGGCTTGCTTGTTTGTTTTTAATATAAAAGGTTAGATTTTTAGCAAATGCACTGCAAAAATTATTTTCTTACTTAATGTTTTTGTCTTGTTTTCTAGTATACGTTTCGAAACAGTCTTGACTCAAGATGCACTTACTTGACAAGTAAAATCATTTAAGATATATGAAGTCTTGTTTTCTAAAAAGAATTATCAAAATTTTGTAAAACTTAAAACTAGCAAATTCAAAGTCTATAAAGATTTTTTTTTTCTTGCACCATTGGCAGATATTTTTACTTGTTTTAAGCAAAAACTAACACATTTTTGGTAGCTTTTTAGAAAACAAGACGTAATATCTTAAATTGAGTTATTTTACTAGTTACTTGAAATGCGTTACCCCCAACACTGCACTTTTTCTTTGTTTCTTCTCTCTTGTCCTGTTTCAGTGTCTCAGGTGGCATCTCCGGAGACAAATGCTCCCCCTGGTGGAGACAGGAAGAAGTGGCAGACTGATGGTGCCCCTCTTTTGTCTGTGGCTCAGCAGACTCTGGAAGAAACCAGCTTTACAACAGCAGGTCGATTAACAGGTAAAAATCCTCATCCTGATATGCTATAGTTCATGCCGTTTTTTGCAACTGATTTTTTTTAATTGATAGTTTGTATTTGATAAAACACAGAACAGTGGTGAAAAACAAATGGTGGAAGTTGACTTGTCAGCCTACTAAGAAAATGTGCTCTGCAGCACAGGTTGCAGAGACTCACAAATATTAACCTGACAAGGGACCAAGTTTCTTGTAGCATTTTGCATTTGCATGATTTGAATGAGAAGTGAATGTACCAACAAGAATCAAAATATTGCAGCAGTGAAAAGCACACAATCAGCTCTCATTACATCAGCATCACATATTCATAGTGCATTCAGGTATGAAGGCAACATTTACGTGAGCCAAAGTGAGAAATTGTTGGCTATAGTATCTGAATAATTTGACATTTGTTTTTGCTAGTTGACTAGATGCAGAATAAAAATAGTCAGTTAATTGTACACATCCCTACTGCTTTGAGAGTGAATGGATTATGTATTGAAGTGTGTTTTGTTTTGTAACCATGGATGGTGTGTTGTGTTACTTGCACTGGGACTCCATCCGCTCTATAGCAACTGGATTAATAACAAGCAGAGTATTCAGGCATTAATATTTGCTTGGTCTCTAGTCTTCTTTGCCCAAAGAGCTTAATCATGTCATTTCCATTGTGTGTAATAAAACGGGTGGCTTATTTATATGCAGCAACATCTATTTTTTAAACTTGTTTCAGAACAAACAGCAGGTGAAGTCATTTGCATGGATGCCTGGCAAGGGGAGGGGCTAAGGAAGGCTTGGGGGCGGAGTCCAGACTCAGAGGTTCTGAAGGTGTTGGAAGAGGCAGAGCTCCAGTCCTTTACCCAGAAACTAGATCCCTCCAACACCTGTGACCACACACTGACTGGTGAGCCTTTGATCAGAGTGTTTTTTATCTGATGTGTTTAGCCTTACTGTCAATAGCTTTCTATTAATCCTTTGTTTCTGTTTGTGTTTCCCCCCCCAGAAAGCCTTAATCTCATTGAGTCTTTAGATGTCACTCATGAAACCAAACAAGTGCCTCTTCCTCAGCCATGCCAGCCTTCCATTGGCCTTGCCAAACAAGAAGTGACATGTCAGGAGACAGTGCCAGTCACAGCAGAGGTTCAAAGTCAGGAACTAATCCCACCAATGTCAGAGGAGATACAAAGATCTCAGTCTGAAGAAAGTGAGGCAGAGGGTGAGAATAGTATTAATCTGACAATGAATGCATTACTCTTAGGGAGATGCCTTATAATGTGGTATTGGAATGTGTTGAAATTCAGACCGTCAGTTTTGTCCTTTTGTTTGCAACAAACGTTTTGTTTGTCCTTCCAGTGGTGGATGATATGGAGTCAGTAGTTCTGGATGAAGCCTCTCCACAAACCTCAAAGCCACCCCCAGCAGATGTAATGCAAGCATGGACAAATGACGCTCAAGTTTCTCAGTAAGCACTTTTTTTCCACAGAATTTGACAATTGTGACTCTGGACCACAGTCATAAGTTTTCTTTTATGCCAAAAATCATTAGGATATAAAGTAAAGATGAAGGTATTTACTAAATTTCCTACCATAAATGTATCAACTTCATTTTGATTAGTAATATGCATTGCTAAGAACTTTATTTGGACAATTATAAAGGTGATTTTTCTCAATATTTAGTTTTTTTTTTTTTTTTTTTTTTTTGCACCCTCAGAGTCCAGATTTTCAAATAGTTGTATCTCAGCCAAATATTGTCCAGTCCTAACAAACAAAAAATGTACCCTTATGACTGGTTTGATTTGAGCATCATTTTGGCATTAAAATCTATATCACTGTTCTATATTCTGATCTATATTCTGTATTATCATTTAAAGAGAAAGTTCACCTAAAACAGTATAAATATGTGACCATGGACCACAAAATCAGTCATAAAGGTCCATTTTTGAAAATGTAGATTTATATACTATCTGAAATCTGAATAAATGAGCTTTCCATTGATGTATGGTTTGTTATGATGGAACAATATTTGGCCGAGACACAACTTTTTGAAAATCTGGAATCTGAGGGTGCAAAAAAATTAAAATACTCAGAAAATCGCCTTTAAAGTTGCCCAAATTAAGTTCTAGCAATGCATATTACTTTTGATACTTCTACAATAGGAAATTTGCAAAATATCTTCATGGAACATGATCTTTACTTGATAACCTAAAGAAGACTTTTATGGTCAACAAGGGTGTTTTTTTTTTTTTTTTTTCTTGTTTAGTAAATTGAGTAAAATAGTAATATTATGAACTATTATTATTAATAGTAGTAGTAGTAGTAGTAGTAGTAGTAATTTCTAAAAGGTATTTTATTCCTTTATTATTTTCAAATGTAATTTTTAGCAGCCATTACTTTAGTCTTTAGTGTCATATAGTCTTTGGTGCTCAAAAAACATTTCTTGCTATTATCAGTTTTGAAAACAGTTGTAATATTTTTATAGAATCAGTGATGCATATTTTTCAAGACTCTTTAAAGGGATAGTTCACCTAGAAATGAAAATTCTGTCACTAATTACTTACCCTCATGTTGTTCCAACCCCGTAAGACTTTCATTCATCGTTAGAACACAAATTGAGATATTTTTGATTAAAATTTTTTTTTTTTTTTTTGAGAAAAGAGCTTTCTTCTGACCCTCTATAGATAGCAAGGATTCTACCACGTTCAAGGCCCAGAAAGGTACCAATAACAAAATAGTCCATGGGACATCAGTGGTTCAACCACACTTTTATGAAGCTACAAGAATACTTTTTGTGTGCAAAAAACAAAACAAAATACTGATAATGGCGGTAGACGTAACTCGAGAAAGTAAAGTAAATTTTTTTTTTTATCTTTGTGATTTATAAAATTACAGTTAAATCACTGATGTCACATTATGTGGCAGTTGCGTTGCTGTCTATGCAGGGTCAGGAACGACTCTTACAGGTCTTACAGGTTTGGAACGACTTGACTTTAATAAATTTAATAAATAGAAAGTTCAAAAGAACATTTATTTAATCTAGAAATATTTTGTAACATTATAAATGTCTTTACTGTAGTTTTTGATCATTTTAATGAATTCAATGCTAAAATATTGATGTCTTACAAAAAAAAACTAAAACCTTACAGTAGTGGACATGATAACAACTTTCATATTGTCAAATAACAATCTCTTTAATCATTGTTTTTTTCCATATTAGGCCAGCAGAGGGCAGAGTAATACAAGCAGAGTGCACAGAGATGACACAAAGAGAAGAGAAACAGCCTGAACCTGCAGGTATTCCCAAATGCAATGCTACTTCACCTTATCTCCCTCTCACACAAGCATGTCTCATTATGCACCATATTAAAGCGCTCCAGGCTTCGCCTTTACACTTCATTTACTTTCTAACAATATTAATCCCCAGAAGCTTCAGTTTGAATGAAACTCCACTGTCAAAAACAAAAAAGTTTTTGTTGACCTCTTCTTTTTTTTTTTTAAGTAGATGAGTCTCTGTTTGTGAAGCTAAGCAGTAGTCCAGCTCACAGACGTACAGTAGCATTGGCCATCCTGTCTGCTCAGTCCTCATTGGAAGACTCTACCTCCGTCACTTCGCGTTCCCGCTCTGTCTCTCCACTGCGCTCCCACCGGCATGACGACGCACTTCTCATCGGCCTCTCCACTGGCCTCTTTGACGCAAACAACCCAAAGGTAAGCAGTGGACCCCCACTGTCTTTCTTTCAGCGAATCAGTGATGCTGAATGTTGGCCAAATCTTCAAATGCCAAATGTGGGAACAGACTACATGACTTTTAAAATCTAAACAGAACTCTAGGCATCATACACAAATTTGCCAATATTTATAAATGATTACAGAGAAAAACTGAGCATCATACACTGAACATCTGAGAATCAAATACTACCAGATTTTCCAAACAAGCTCACACAGAAACAAGGACCTCACTGCTCGGATATTCATGACAAATGGAAACAATATGCATTGTAATATAGCTTAAATATCAAGCGTTTAATATCCTCCTAACTAGATAGAATGATAATCGTAAGCCAAAACTGAAAAAATCATACACTATATGATTTGTTAAATCTGTCAACTTACACTGCTCAAAATTCAGACTGACTCTGACCTTCAGCATCTATGGTCAAATTGGAGCAAAAATCACACTGAAATCTGAGGGGGAAAAAAAAATTAAATCATATTATTGTGTATTATTGAAGTCGTAACTAGTACAGCAATGTGGGTGAGACACAGATTTTTAAGGTAAGTGAGTGTAGTTACAAGGGTGCAGATCCAGTGACTTTTCTGTGCACAAGCCTCAGTGCCTTGAACTTGATGAGGGCAGCAACTGGCAACCAATGGAGTGAGACAAAAAGGTGCATAATGTCCGCTCTTTTGGGTTCATTGAAGACCAGACGTGCCATAGCATTCTGGATCATTTGGATTTAGATTTGATTGCACACACAGGAAGGCCAGCTAAAAGCATTATAGTGTAGAAATTACATGGCTGGACAAGGAGCTGTGTAGCAAGCTCCGATATTAAAGAGCAGGGGCCGTATTCATGAAAATGCTTAGTGCAAAAAGTTGAAACAATTTTAAGAAAATTCGTAGAAATGTGGTCGTTTCTTCTTAAAATTAAAGAAAAGATCCTAGTAAAGAAAAGTCATTCAGAAAGCATCTTAACCCGTAAAAGAGGTCTTAAGGGCCAAAATTGTTCGTATGGATGAGGACTTTTAAGAAGCTTAAGAGTTTCTTTAGCAGTGGAGAAGATGAAAAAATACATATTGTCTTTTCCTCGCTCAGAGTTGCTCTTAGATTGGTCCTGAATCTCTCTTGAGCTAAGACTCCTGTGTTGAATTTTTTTAAGCTAAATTAGGGGCTTTCTGAGAGGATTCTTTGAAGCTTTAAGAATACGAACCCAGGTCGTATTTAGTCCCCTACAACAGGTTTAAACGCATCTAAGGTCCGAAAACATTGTATAAATGTATATTCTGAGAAAATTACAGAGTCATTTGTCAATGATTTAGAAACAGTTCGTTTGAAGCAGCTTTGAGTGTAACATTTGTAAACCCCTCCCTTCCATAAGCCTACTCTGCTCTGATTGGTCAGCTGCCTGCTGTGATTGGCACAGAGAGGAGTACTTGAGCAAGTTAGCGAGCGATATCATCTGTGTTGCCAAGTCTGCAGTTGTTTTTGATGTCCACAGGTTGAAGCGACCACTATAACGTCATATTTAGCCCCTGAAACGTGAATTGACCAGGGGAATCTCCAACAAAAAGCATGTATTTTACACCCTGAAACGTGATTTGTAATTGGGGACCCCCCCTCAAATGCTATTGGTCTAGTTTTGAGTAGTAATTGGATGGATTTGCTGTAAAAACCTGGCAACACTGATGCAAAGTTTAGCCGAGTGCTTACGTGATTAACTGGTGAAACAACACAGTTTGTAAACCAAAGTTACATTGTTTATTATTAAACGAAGTAATTAGAACATTTAACCTGGAAATCTAAAGCCGCACTAGGTGTACATCACAAAAATATAGATTTTGAGCACTCGTTTGAAAATGTACACATAACGTATTAATCGTACTTACAGTTTGTGGTTCAGAGATGCTTGTTAGTCCAAATAAAGAAGTAATGATGAGCACACAACAAACGATTTGAATTGTATTGCTGTGGTATTGCGGGAAAAAAACTTAACCTCTGATTCTTCACATCATCATCTTTCGGCAATCGAAAAAAAAAAAACTTGCTTTCACAGTGCAGAACACAGCTTCTTCTCAACATGATGTAAACACACTAACTAGCAAAAGTGTTTGTGGGCAGGTGGGGGTTATGCTAATGTGTTACTCAGTGACGTATATCAGGCAGAAGATTTAAAAATTTGACAACGCATTTAGGCAATTCAGAATCAACTTTCTTTATGTATAATGCACTTTTTTGATTAACAACTTTGCAGACTGTTTAAATTGAGGGATAAACGTTACAAACTTTTTTCAGAAACCCATATGACCTGCTCGTTAGTATAGAGGTGGTGTTCTGTTATCCGGGCTGAGTTTTCTTTTGGGCAGGTCGATATCTGTGTCAATGTTGGCTCACAAAAAGGAGAGGGCAGAGCACCGAACCCTGAAGTACCCCAGGGTCTGTGAATATCAGCTCTTAAAACCTGACTGATTACTGTCTAGCAAGTTATTCTGTGAGAGGAAAGAAAAAACCTGAACAGGAGAAGAGATACCTGAGGGTTATCCAAGCCTTTATTTGGTGTGTTGAGCTAGCAGGAATCAAGGCTAGGGTCAAGGGGGCAGTTTTTGTAGGATGGTTCAAGAAACTTAGGAGAACTTAGCCTGGAGAGTGGAGCAATGTGGGCGGTGGTTGTTCATGATTGTGTGGTATAAAGAACTGACCGACTTTACCTACAAAAGAAAAAGTGCCCCGGGATGTAGCCATATAAATCACACATCGGGGTGTGACATCAGAAATACCAGATAATAAACTATGAAGGCCAGTAATAGTGTTTAAATATGCAATTCTACCTTATGAAGGACTATTGTTGTTGAAGTATTATTTATATACACTGCCTTTTAATAGTTTGGGATCAGTAAGATGTTTTTTAAAAAAGTATTTTCCACTGATAAAGGCTACATTTATTTGATTAAAAAAAATACTGAAAAAACAGTAATATTGTGAAATACAGTGTCACATGATCCTTCAGAAATCATTCTAATATGCTGATTTATTATCAATGTTGGAAACTTTAATATTTTTGGAACCTGTGATACTTTTTTCAGGATTTTATGATGAATAAAACAAAGATTTATTTAAAATATAAATATTTTGTAACAATATACACTACCAAAGTTTGCGGTCAGTAAATGTTTTCTTTCTTTCTTTTATTGAAAGAAATTAATACTTTTATTTAGCAAGGATGTGTTCAATTGATAAAAGGTGATTTAGTAAAGACTTATATTGTTAAAAAAATACTAATATTATATTATTATTAATGTTTGCTTTATTTTTTGTATTTCCAGACTTCTGTTCAACTTTAGTTTAGGTTTGGTAATTTTATGTGCATTTGGATTTTTTTTCAGTAATAGTAGTTAGTATTTCTTCAGTGTTGTTTCTAATATTAGTTCATCAGTTTTTCATCTAATAATCATGTTATATATAAGTTTGTTTCAGTAGTTTTAGTTTTTGTTTTAGAGTAATAGTTTTGGTTTACAAAAACAACACCACAAAAGACTGTTTAGAAATTCAGGTGCGTGTGTTTTTCTTAATCGAAAGATATGAGACTATTACAGAGCATAATAATGGAGGACCCCACTGCTGCCATTTATCACACTGATTAGAGCAGAAGCTCTTGCACTACAAGGCAGGAAGAGAGCACTAAAAAAGAGCAAGAGAAAGACTAAAAGGAAGAAAGAGATGGCACTATAGCAGGAGAAACAGATGGCAGGCTTCGATAAAGCGTGGCACTTAGCATAGAATGATAGAGGAGCTCAAATTTGTACATCTTGTGGAGTTTTTGTTTGGGGTGATTTGTTTCCCACAGACTGAAATT
The DNA here is from genome assembly GCA_033026305.1 of Cirrhinus molitorella. Taxonomy (NCBI): domain Eukaryota; kingdom Metazoa; phylum Chordata; class Actinopteri; order Cypriniformes; family Cyprinidae; genus Cirrhinus; species Cirrhinus molitorella. Next base: position 3,695,641 of record CM065133.1, on the reverse strand, counting down.
TGTGTTTGTATGCACATAATGGTGTGTGCATGCGGGAAAAGGCATATGTATGAGTGTGGATGTGCCTCGGGCCATTGCTGTGCTGGAAGGACTGCTGAATGTGTGTGTGTTTGAGCTCCTGAGTGGAGCGTTATTAATGCAATTCTTCCATATCCTTGATGTGCCAGTAAACCAAAGGACTTTGCGCTGGCCTGTGTACTTTTTCGCCCACCCCACAGGCGCACATACACAAATACTTTTCTTTGCCCTCACAAAAGCTCATTAACATTCACACCCACGCCAACACTTTTGCAAACATGCACGCACATTTGGCCTTTTGGCTTGCTTGCACCCAACCCTCTGGACAACTGGTCAGTCAGATCACACACACACACTAAATGCCGTCTTTCTCAGTGCAGGCTGTCAGTCTGTTTAATCAGTAGTTTAGCACTCCTCTCCACTGTGCAAGTGCGAGAACACAGTGCGTCTCTGTACCGACGGCTGTGGTGGAGATGGATGACTGCGCCGATATTAAAGCCCTCCTCTGCTCTGTGGAGACAATTTGAAGTCCCTGCTGGGTGTTAAATAGCTAAGTCGTTTTATTCCTGCACACGATTCACATTGAATAACTTCGAAGTGCCGCTTAGAGATTGTGCTTGTGCATTTTTTGTTCCAATTCATATTGATTTAAAGAGACGTTTTCTATACTTTTGCAGTCCAATTAAAATGTCATGGTTTCTTGCACCAAAAATAATTTTAAGTATTAAAACATCACTCTTTGTGCATCCGGACCAGCCCAAAAGCATTGGTTAAACTAATGTTTCACTTTTGGAAATCTTTTCAAAACAATAATTACACACTTCATTTTGCACTTAAAGGATTAGTTAAGTCCGTAATTAAAATTTCCAGATAGTTTACTCACCCCCTTGTCATCCAAGATGTTCATGTCTTTTTTTTTTTCTTCAGCTGATAAGAAATTAAGGTTTTTGAGGAAAACAATCCAGGAATTTTCTCCATATAGTGGACTTCAATGGGGATCAACAGGTTGAGGGTCTAAATTGCAGTTTCAATGCAGGTTCAGAGGGCTTTACTCGATCCCAGCCGAGGAACAAGGGTCTTATTTAGTGACACGATTGGTCGTTTTCTAAAAAAAAAAAAAATGTATGATTTCGAACTGCAGCTTAGAGATTGTGCTTATGCATTTTTTTGTTCCAATTCATATTTATTTAAAAAGCCGTTTTCTGTACTTTTGCTGTCCAATTAAAATGTTGTGGTTTCTTGCACCTAAAATAATTTTAAGTATTAAAACATCACTCTTTGTGCATCCTGACCAGCCCAGCCCAAAAGCATTGGTTAGACTAATGTTTCAAGTTTGGAAATCTTTTCAAAGCAATAATTACACACTTCATTTTTTACTTAAAGGATTAGTTAACTCCATAATTAAAATTTCCAGATTTTACTCACCCCTATTTCATCCAAGATGTTCATGTTTTTTTTCTTCAGCTGATAAGAAATTAAGTTTTTTTGAGGAAGACAATCCAGGAATTTTCTCCATATTGTGGACTTCAATGAGGATCAACAGGTTGAGGGTCTAAATTGCAGTTTCAAAACGGGTTCAAAGGGCTCTACACAATCGCAGCTGAGGAATAAGGGACTTATTTAGTAAACCGACTTCAAACTGCAGCTTAGAGAGTGTGCTTTTTTTGTTCCAAATCATATTCATTAAAGAGTCATTTTCTATACTTTTGTAGAGCAATTAAAATAAAAGATTTCTTGCACCAAAAATAGTTGTAAGTATCAAAACATTACTTTTTGAACATCCTGACCAGCCCAAAAGCATTGGTTAAACCAGTGTTGCAAAATTGGGATGGGACTAAATGATTGGAAATCTTTTTAAAAAAATAATTACGCACTTCATTTGGCACTTAAAGGATTAATTCACCCCATAATTAAAATTTCCTGATAGTTTGCTCACCCCCATGTGATCCAAGATGTTCATGTTTTTTTTTTTTTTTTCTTCAGCCGGAAAGAAATTAAGGTTTTTAATGGAAAGCAATCCAGGAATTTTCTCCATATAATGGACTTCAATGGGGATCAACAGGTTGAGGGTTTGGATCAGGGATTGGAGTTTCAGCATAGCTTCAAATGGCTCTACCCAATCCCAGCAGAGGAATATGGGTCTTAAGCCGGGCTCACACTGTGCAATTTTGGCCACAATTTGGCTGTCTGAGACAAATTTTGAAAATCCTAAGATTCCTATAATCCTTGGCTAAAATCTGTAGTCTTTGATCGCTGGTTTGACATGTTCACAGACAGCTGATTACTGGCTGTTGTGATCAGATTTGACCTCCGACAAATTCCTGGCAATGTCAGAAGTTTTGGCGCGATCTGTCATTTTCTATATATATATATATATATATATATATATATATATATATATATATATATATATATATATATAAATTATCAGCTTTTTAACCACAAATGCTCATCTTGACGCAGGTGGAAATACTGACCCTGTGTTTACAAAGTGAATATGCAAGAAAGTCAAACAACCTTTATGAAAAAAGGTGTGGGATGATTGTGGTTTGGGTTTTTATTTTTGACCTTTTTGAACCGGAGTACACAGACAAAAAAAACTAAGCATGTGTAACCTTTTCAACATATTTACGTAATGAATTTGTGGAATAGAAATTGTTTTTTTATTTATTTTTTTTAGGAAATAACCAATCATTTTGCTAGATAAAACCCTTATTTCTTGGCTGGGATCATGTAGAGCCCTTTGAAATTGCAGTTTTCAACCCACTGATCCCTATTGAAGTCCACTATATGGAGTGTATCCTAAATTTCTTTTCAACTGTAGAAAGAAAAGAACATCGTGGATGACATGGGGGTGAGTATATTATCAGGAATTTTTAATTCAGGAATAAACTAATCCTTTATGCTTTATATGGGATGCCTTTTGCTACTGTGCCTCTAAGACTTCCATGTAAACATCCTCTCCACATGTGAGATGAAAAACAGTGCTTATTTAAGTTTGCTGTCGGGTGCTATATAGTTGGCTCTGCCTCATCCTTCAGTGACAACCTCATTGCACAGACTGCATTGCATTGTGACAGGTTCACAAAACAATCCACACTGAAATGTGCTGCACAAACTGTGAAGGTCAGACTGAAATAATCAGAGATGTTGTTAAAAATAAACTTCAAATGCTTGTTTCTAACATTAGCATCCTTCTGTCTATGCAGAGACACAGGTGCTACCCCACAGCACAGTGTTTGCTGAACTTACTGCACCTCTAGATAACAAAAGGATAATATCCTGTCATTTGCAAGCTCATGGCTGTGACAACACAACCATGATTACAGGCTGTGAGCCATTTTTGCAGCTTATTTTTAATAAATAAGCAGCCACTTTGGTGGGTTGAATTTTCTAACAGAACCCAGCATTAATGCTTGTCTGGGAAAAGAGAATTTTACTTGCACAACTGGACAGCTAATCTGATTAAAACATGTAATTAGGGAAGCACGGAAATTTCAGTGAGAATGATTCTGATTTTATTATATTTGGTGTAAACTGCAATTGACAATGCATAATGTATTGACAGTTACAAGGTAACTGCACACAGAACAAACATACTGTGGTAAAAAAAAATGTAGTTTTTATATCTATAACATGTACTTACTCACCTATTGGTGGTTTACTTTCATATTTAAATGTAGTTTATCTTTGCATTTTATCCAACGTTTCATATTTGTATATAAAAAACTGATTTTAAACCTTAAGCTCATCACATTTATACTGTTGCAGTTTTGCAATGTAAATGCTTTCCTGCTATATTTTAGGTTCATTAAATGTGTAAATGAATGCATCTAAATGGCTGCTTCTGTTTCTTCTGCAGTGGAAAGATCAGTTTTTTTTAATACCGATTTCATTTGATTGGTAATGTCTTATTAAATTAAGCGAAATTATTAATATAAAAAAAGAATTTAAAATGAGAGATGATGCATGAATTTAATACAGTTAGGGAAAAATGCCCTTTAAATTGGCTCAAAAAATACCTGGAAATAAGTTTAAAGTACTTTTAGTATGCAGTATCTTTAGTCATATAAAACGTAATTTCCCAACAAAATTGTGGCTAGTGAGAATGCTGAGTGGCTAGTAATTTTGGAAAACCACTAGCCACAGTGGCTGGTAAGCAAAAAAGTTAATGTCAAGCTCTGCTGAAGAGTGAGTTTTGCATTTGAAGCATCAGAGTACAAAGGCAGAGTTGGCTTCAAAAGAACATGAATATTTCTTGTGAGGGTATCTGATTTGTGATGATTGATATCACTTGTGTGTGTGTGTGTGTGTGTGTGTGTGTGTGTGTGTGTGTGTGTGTTCTATCAGATGCTGAGGACGTGCTCCTTACCAGACCTCAGTAAAGTGTTTAGTGATGCTGCAGAACCTGAAAGTGCAGTCGCTCCTGACAACAACCTGGAGATTGAAGATCTGGAGGATAAAGCAGATGAGCAGTCTGAACCTGAAGAGTAAGACACACAAAACTTGCATGCATGTGTACCTTCTTCCACACACACTCTTATTTATGACTGTATTTCTCTCAGTGCATATGAGGATGATGATTTAAGGGAGCTCAGAGCATCTATGGAGAGGCTTCTCCAGGAGCAGCACAGTGATGATGAAGAAGATGATGATGATGAAGAGGAGGACGATGGCGGTGGATCCAACGGCAGCCCGGCTGATGAAGAGGCAGCTGGTCTTAATGGGCTGGCTAGTGTTGGTGATGACAAACGCAGTCCAGAGGAGGAGTGTTTTAATGGGTTGGCTGATGAAGATGATGATGTTAGCCATGGCGAAGAAGAGCAGGGAGAGCCAGTTACTAATGGAATGGAGGTTGAGGAGGATGAAGAGCAGAATAGCAGTGAAGGCCAGCTCAATGAGGAGTGGCATTCTGGTAATGCAATCACAACTGCATCCATAAACAGCTGCAGATGCTAGCCATATCCACAAACAGAGCACATGCCCAGAAATTGGACAGAACAACTGCTAACTGCATTCATGAAAACAGCATTATGGCTAACTAGATCACAGACCACAGACATCTCCATGCCCACTCCTAACCTTATCCACAAATACGTCAGTGAACATAACACAACAGCTAACCATTAACACTGTTAACTGTAACCACAGTGAAACAGCTCACCTCTACTGTTAACTCAGCACAACAGCTAACCACATCTGGTAACAGAGCACAGTAGCAAGCTGAATACACTAACATGGCGCAACAGCTAACTTCATACACAAACATGGCATTACAGCTAACTTAGGGCTGGGCGATATGGCAAAAATGCAATCTCGATCATTTTTTCCCATATTGATCGATAACGATATACATTCCGATATATAAACTGTTAATGCTGCCAGCTTTAAAGGAGTATCCCAACTATGACTGAAGCCACAAAAAAAATTGAGGGTTCATTAATCACATTTTAAGGTATAGTTTATTAACGAAAACAAATTACACATTTGGCCTTAAAAAATTAGGACAACTTACTAAAATAAATTAAAAACTAAAAGTTGTGACAAAAGAAGGTAAATGAGAGTAAATGTGCAAAATGTAAACATTTCTTTTCTAGAAAGACAAGTCTGTCTACATCATATGACTTTAAGAGGTAGATTAAATGTGCAAAATGTAAACATACAACTAGAAATTGCACACAATTTGTCAAACTTTTACATTTTTTTTTGTCAAGAAGACTAGACTGTCAGCAGTGTCTGGCTTTAGAAGGTAGATTAAATGTGCAAAATGTAAACATAAATATATTGAACTTCTATTCATTACAATTTGTAAAACTTTTTTTTTTGAATACCAGTCTCTTAGAGTCAGTGTCTGGCTTTAAGAGGTAGATTAAATGTGCAAAATAAAACTAACACAAATCTATACAGTTTCTAACCAGTGAACATAATGTGCAAAACGTTTACGACATATTTTACAGATCGTTTTAATCTGCACCTTGTGTCGAGTTTGCTTTGCAAAGTGCCGTAGGAAGCTGATTTTGTTCTTTGACGTGAATGTTAAAAGCTGCACGCAGATTGGCTGTTGTCACATATTTCTGCTGTGTGATTGGCTCTTATTTTAATCCATATCGATTAAAAATGCCTAGAGCTTATCATCGTTATTGACATATATTTTATCGCGATTCGATATGATATCGTTGATCGGCACAGCCCTGAGCTAAGTGCATCTGCAAGTGGAGCTCAACAGCTAACAAAGATACAACACAATAGCTGATAATGTTCATAAAAATAACAACTAACCACATCTATGAACACAAATGTTGACATCCACAAACACAACTAAGTTTAAAACAACCAATATCAGCAAACATAACCTATATGCAACAAACATCCTTCAACTGTTGCTAAGCTCTCTAAAATGAAAACAAGTCCTGTGTTTGAGTTCAAGATATTGTTCTGGCTATTTAAATTTGATGATTGATTGGCTTTGTATGACTACAGTGTGGAATGACATTGGCAAATACTGGCATAGGTTAGCTTAGGATCAGTTAATATTCTATAACAATACGCTCTCACTGTGTGAACTTGTTGTATATGTTTATCTTTGTGCATTGGTATGAATGCAGATGACAGCGAGGAAGAGGACGATGAAGATCTAGAGCAACAGGACAGCATCTTCAGTCGTCTGGAGGAGCTGCGGTTCCATCTGGAGCAGGCCATGGGCTTTGAGAACTTCATTCAAGCCTACAACAAGATCAAGGTCTGAGTTCCTCGGTTTTGCATTAAATGTCAACTCTCACCATGTCTCCAGCGGTTTTGTGCATTGCGGAAATACTGCATAACTAAGAGGTCTTTAGTGGTCAAACACCACCAATAACAATGCAGCCATGTACTTCTGAGATGAGGACACTCATAAATTTTTAAACAGTAAGTTTTGTTTTTAGCCTTCGGGGTTCATTCTGGGAATTAGATACAGATGTTATCCTTAACCTTTAAGAATGTTAAATGTGCTGGCGTATGACACTTTTTATATCATTTGTCACACTGGAAGTGCAGTAAACTGCTGTGATTTGCTGTAATTTTTGCTGCCGGTTACAAAAAGAAAACCTTCAGTTAAGAAACCCTGCAGTGATAATGACTTTACAATACAGTTCACACAAAAATGGAAATTCTTTCATTATTTACTCACCCTCATGTCTTTCCAAACCTGTATGACTTTCTTCTGTGGTAATGTTGGTGACTAAAAGTTTTTGTCCATTCTTTTATGTTAAACCAAAGAAAGGGAGTCATGTAGATTTGGTTTGTCCCCAGTGTTTTTAAAAATATCTTCTTTTGTAACAACATAAGATTGAGTAAATGATGAAAGGATCTTTTATCTTTGGGAAAATGATCCCTTTTAGAAGGTTATTGCACCTGGCAGTGGATTTTGAATGGCTTTGCTTGACTTCATCAAGCATTAAATTGCTATTTGTATGTATTTTGTTTGTTTATTTAGGCTATTCATGAGGATGAAGATGAGAACATTGCAATGGGCTCCAGCATGGTGCAAAACATTTTGGGAACTGAGCACCAGCACTTGTATCCTAAAATCCTCCATTTGGTGATGGCAGATGGAGCTTACCAGGAAGGTAAAGTGTTTACACACACATTCTCACTCTCTGATCTATTCATGCACCATTTCATCTGATGTTCTTCGTACAGTCGTGCTAGCTCATTCAGTCAGATCTTATCAGAAATAGAGAAATATAATATGAATGGGTGTGGAAGAGAGCAATTGCCATTAATTGCAGTGACTCAGGCACTTTAGAGAATGCTGTGAACACGCATACAAACACATTCATAAAGAGACTGACATGGCCTGAATGTGTTTATACATATATAATGCATACATTATATGCAGGGCTTGACATCAACACCCGCCAACCTGAAATTTCAGGAATTTTGTGGGTCCTTAAAAAGACTTCAGTTCAGTTGTATTAAATTTAAGGACTTAAAAGGTCTTAAATGCCTTAAATGGTACAATAAATGTCTTTATTGTCATTTTAAAAGGTCTTAAATTTGGGAACGGAAAGATGAGAATCGTGATGTGGCTTAATGTGAAGAACGCGGCGCAAGTGTTTTTTTTTTATAAATTTATCTCTGAAGACAACCGTTGGGAACTGCTATTTTTCTCTCGTTCCAAAAGCGCCATCTACTTCTTACTGGACAGTAAGAAATTTATATGTTTTAAAGTAAATAATTCAAATCTAAAATGAATGTAACTTTATGCATACAAAATGTAATTTCCCAACAACAAAACAGTTTCCAGTGAAAATGCTGAGTGGCTAGTAACTTTGCAAAACCAGTAGCCACAGTGGCTGGTGGGCAAAAGTTTATGTCAAGCCCTGATTTTACATACACTACCAGTCAAAAGTTTGGACACACCCTCTCATTTAATGTTTTTTAAAGAAGTCTCTTATGCTCATCAAGGCTGCGTTTATTTGATCAAAAACACAGAAAAAAACAGTAATATTGCAAAATGTTATTACAATATATAAATATAATATATATATATATATATATATATATATATATATATATATATATATATATATATATATACACACTTTACAATATAATTTATTCTTGTGATGCAAAGCTGAATTTTCATCAGCTGTTACTTCAGTCTTAAGTGTCACGTGATCCTTCAGAAATCATTCTAATATGCTGATTTATTATTAGAATTATCAATGTTGGAAACAGTTGTGCTTCTAAATATTTTTTGCAACCTGTGATTGTTTTTTTAGGATTCTTTGATGAATAACAAGTTGAAAAGAACAGCATTTATTCAAAATATAAATCTTTTCTAGCAATGTAAATCTGTGCTATCACTTTTTATTAATTTAACACATCCTTGGTGAAAAAAAAGTATTAATTTCTTTCAAAAAAATGAAAGAATACAAATTTACTGACCCCAAACTTTTGAACAGTAGTGTATATTGTTAGAAAACCTTTCTATTTTAAATAAATGCTGTTCTTTTTTAACCTTTAATTGATCAAAAAATCCTGAAAAAAATATCCAAGTTCAAAAAAAAAATTTTAATCCGCTGTTTACAGCACTGATCATAAATCAGCATATTAGAATGATTTTTGACGGATCATGTGACACTGAAGACTGGAGTAATGATTCTGGAAATTCAACTTTAATTACAGATATAAATTACATTTTAATGTAAATTTAAAATAGAAAAACATTAATTTACGTTGTAATATTATATTTCACAATATTAAATTTTTTTTCTGTATTTTATATCAAGCGAAAACAGCCTTGATAAGCATAAGAAACTTCTTTAAAACACATTAAATGAGAGGGTGTGTCCAAACTTTTGACTGGTAGTGTATGAAGAGTTCAAAAGAGAGAAGAGATGCAAAAGCCTCTAAGTCCATCTGATGTTTTTCTTTAAAATAAGCATTTTATCAGGCTTCTATGGATAGGTTTCTACCTAAGAACTGGTACTTCGTATCATTATCACCGTATCATTATCTCATTTTTGACCAAAGTGGCTTTTAGAGGGTTTTGTGTCTGAACTTTTCATGTATTACTTATTCTTATTAATAATAATGCAATAATATATCACTCAACATTAATTTCTATTAGTAGTAGTAATAATAATAATAACATATACAAATAATTTGTCTATCCTCCCGCTACTTTTCCACTGCTTTTAGTATTTAGACATACAAATATAACACAATAACTAAAAAATTTTTTCAATTATGATAAAATAATTTGATATTTATGTTTTATTTCCATAATATAAATTGTATTTGTCTATTGTATTAAGTTTGCTTATAATAATAATAATAATAATCAAAGCACAGTTCAGCTCTTAAAGGGATAGTTCACACAAAGATGAAAATTCTGTCATTAATTACTCACCTTCATGTCTTTCCAAACCCGTAAGACCTTTGTTTATCTTCAGAACACAAATTAAGATATTTTTGATGAAATCTAAGAGATTTTTGACCCTGCATAGACAGCAATGCAACTCACACGTTCAAGGCCCAGAAAGGTAGTAAGGACATTGTTAAAATAGTCCATGTGACATCAGTGGTTCAACCATAATTTTATACATTTTGTGTGCAAACAAAACAAAAATAACAGCTTTATTCAACAATTTATTCTCCCAGGAAGTACCACGCATGTCGAAAACTGACACAGAAGAGAATAAATTGTTGTCACATGGACTATTTTAATGATGTCCTTACTACCTTTCTGATACTTGAACGTGTCAGTTGTGTTGCTGTCAATGCAGGGGCAGAAAGCTCTCTGGCTTCATCAAAAATATCTTAATTTGTGTCACGAAGATGAGCAAAGGTCTTATGGGTTTGCAACGACATGAGGGTGAGTAATTAATGACAGAATTAAAATTTTTGAGTGAACTAGTCGTTCACTAGTCCAAACAGACTTAGTAAGAGTGAAATAGATTAAGTGTTCAAACAAGCAGTGCCTGCTTTTGCAGCAGATGTAATCTCTGAGCAGTTCCAGGGCATTTAGGTCAGGTCACATCATTCGGGTTAAGGCGCATACATATGTCTGCTTGTGTATGTAGCAGCCTCTGATTGATGTGAGGGTATTTCTGGCATTTACACTGTGTGTTCAAGGCTAACTCCTGATTATGGACTTTAAAGTGACCTCTGACATCAGGAATATAGCCTGGAAGTTTTCTTCATATCTCCGTCTCGTGAGTGAGTTGATTATCCTATAACAGTTCCTCTGTTTCTTTCTCTTCTGCCCCTCTCTCAGATAATGATGAATAGAAGTTATTCATCCGTGCCGTTGGCAGCCTTGGACAATCTGCTGGCAGGCTGAAGTGTTCCCATGATGCACTCTGACAGGCTGAGGAGGTGCATATGGGGGAAGGGGGGGAAAAGGGGAAATGGGCCACTCAAGCATGGGCAGTTTAGAGTCCATGGTTGACTGCAGCTCTACTTCCATATCCCAAGTCACCGAAGCACTACTCTGTAAATTTTGTGCATATAAATGTGCTGTGGATAATAATATTTAACCAAAGCGTAGCCAAGTGTTAGCAGACGAGAAGTAAGAAGCCTCAGACAGAGATGTACACGTGTGTCCTCCTAGCTGATGACAGACTGTATGTGAAAATGCTGCTCGTGCTGTATTCACAACAGCTGAAGCCATGGAAACTGCTTTTTAAGGATCTAGACTGGCCAGGGAGGTCTAGTTCAGGGGTCAAAGGTCAATTATCTGCCCAATATCAGGTGCTTGCACACAACAGGCAGCGGGTTCCAACCAGCTGTCTACCTCAGACAACAGATCAGTCTAAAAATACGTCTTCTCAAATTTTCTGAACCTCTTTTTCTACTTTTTACACATCGTTTACATAACACGCTCAAATTATTTTGCCTCTTTCAAGATTTCTTACCGGTAAATCTTAAAGCATTGTTTCAGGACTTGGCTAAACTGTTATTTAGATCATCTAGACTTACTATGCAGATGAAGTGCTTATTGGGTTTTTATCAGTGATGGTTTACCCGTAATCGCCCTCATGTCTTTCCAAACCTGTATGATCTTTTGTAGAACGTAAAAGAAGATATTCTAAAAAAATCCATCCAGTGAAAACATTTGTAAAGAATAAGTCACACAGGTTTAGACCTACATGAGGGGGTGAGTAAATGATAGAATTCTCTCATTTTGGGGTGAACTGTCACTATAAGAGCATTTATAAATGCTGTGCACATGCTTTATGCATGTTGTGTTCAGCTGCACCTTCAGTGGGTTGTATTAAATGACCTCTTTGTTTTAGTTGCTGGCAAATGTGGAAAGTGTACAGAAAATTAAATAATTTGCAAGCATTACTGTTTGTTCGCATGTCAGAATGTGTTTATCTTTGTACTGAGAAATAAAACTTTTTCTTTTCTTTTTTTCTTTTTTTTTTTCAAAGAATGTGCCTGTGTGTGGGTATTTGGCAAGAAAACGCTCCGCTTTGGATGTGAAACAGCTGAGCTGAAATCAGTTGCCAATATCTATTTTCAGCTACCTAGATTGGGGGGTGTTTCTTCACCTATCTGTAAACCTGACTGGTCTAGTGAGCTGTCAGTCAGCAGCAACCTTGCAGCTGTCACAAGAATTGGCTGGAAGCGTGTAGGGGTTTCCCCTTATCACAGAACACCCGTACATTCTCAGACAACCACAAACTATTGTGGGTGTGTGCGTAAGTTGCGTCTCTGCCAGATATCTTGAGTCACGTAGTTGCAAGCCTGTACAAATTCATTCATGTGCATTTCCATCAAGGTAATTGTACATCCACGAAAGACTGTCACTGAATAAAATCCACCGTTCAGCAAGGACACATTCAATTGACCAAATATGACAGTAAAGACATTTATAATATCAGGTTTCTGTTTCAAATAAATGCTGTTCTTTTGAACTTTCTATTCATCAGAGAAACTTGATCACCTAGTGTCATAGTTTCAACTGAAATACAAAGGAGCAAATTGGTTTTCAACATTGATAATAAAAATGTTTCTTGAGCACCGAATCAACATATTAGAATGATTTCTGGAGGATCATGTGATACTGAACACTGTCATCACAGGAAGAAAATAAATTTTAAAGGGGACATATCATAAATATCTGACTTTTCCATGTTTAAGTGCTATAATCAGGTCCCCAGTGCATCTGCCAACCCAGAAAACATGAAAAAGGACAACCAAGTAATTTTGTTTTGGTAAGCCTTTCCACCCACGGTGCCTTTTTGTTTTTGAGGTTATTTATTTATTTTTCCCCCACAGCCGTTTACCTTCACAGACAAAATCAGTGTTTTTAACATAAACTTGTGCGTATTTGACTGTTAAAGCGCAATAAGTATTGAAAGAGAACTTAGTTTAGTCAGGGTGCCCATTTTTTTAGTTGAAAAAAGAAAGAAAAGAGGACTAGGGGGCAGGATGCAGTCGGGTGTTATATCAAAACTCAAAATGCGTTATTCCCATACCTAAACTACAAATTTTAAAGTCACCATTATGCAGATTGATCAAACACACTAAAAGGCCTCCTACCAGTGGCCATCCTTTACAAAACTTGTATCTACCACAGTTTTATCATAGGTAGAATGCCAAATGTTTCAATACAAGCATTATAGTCAGATGTAATTTATGCAATACATTCAAAAATGCAAAAAAGTTCTGCTGGGGTATAAAAATCCGTAAATCGGTGTTCTTTGGATGCGGGAATCTATTATTACATTAAAAAACTACTACATCCAAGGCACTCGTGTTAAAAAAATATAAAAAGCCTTTATTCACATGGCTTTAAAGTATTTTTAAAACCAACACATTTGTGCACCGACGTGTTGCGGCTAACTCGCCTTCATCAGGGTGTCAAATTTCAAACACACTCAGAGTTCATTTAAGCAATCAGTTAGTCACATGACAATCATCTGAACCGGTATTAAAGCAACAATGACCGAATTACTTATCATAATTATAATCCAATAAATTCAAAACAATATAACCATTCTTACTATTTACACAGAAATTTTTTTTTTCAATTAATTAACAAACAAGGAGAAAAAACATTTACAGAAAGGGTGAAAAATCCAATTCTCTATTTAAACCTGGAAATTTAGTTGCCTTTAAAGTACAGATCCAGAAGGACTCTCTCTGTTGTAACCTTTTTATCCTCGGAACATACACTATACCCACTATTTTCAATGTACTGGTATTACCATGATTTTTGTCTCTATAATGTAGAGCCATGGGACATTGGGGATTACAGATTCGTATAGCATTCCTATGTTCTGCTAATCTCAGCTTCAGTTTTCTGAACGCCTTTATTTCAATTTATGCAATATTTCAAAGCTTTAACCCACGAGAGAAAATCAACCCGCTGCAAAATTAGCCCAATTTCATGGAAAAAAAAAAAGCAGATTTGGCAACCCTACATCCAACATGAGTGGCATCTAAAGCCATTTTAATTGCTTCACATATTGATAGCGACTCCCTGATGTGCGAAATTTATATTCAATATTGGAATGTTTGTAGGAGCGGGATTAAGAAAAGTCTCGCGCAAAGGCTTTAATACAAAAACGCACGCACTAAGTGGTGATTATAGAAAACAAAAAGTACATCTTCAAAAATAATTAGCAAATTAAGTAAAGATCATGTTCCATGAAGATATTTTGTAAATTTCCTACTGTACATATATCAAAACTTAAATTTGTATTAGTAATATGCATTACTAAGATCTTCATTTGGACAACTTTAAAGGCGATTTTCTCAATATTTAGATTTTTCATTTTTTTTGCACCGTCAGATTCCATATTTTCAGATAGTTGTGTATCTATATTTGTTCAGCTCTCAGATTTAACAAAAATTACCCTTATTACTGGTTTTATGCTACTGAATTTCTCCTTTATTCAGCAAAAACAGTTTGCAGTAGCAGTATAAACATCTAAATATAAGTGTTTCCCCCTCAACTACCAGCAAACGCTTTCAGTGATATCAATTAGCCTTTCATTTCCCACTCTATTTCGTGCTTTGTTTGGCGTAAACTCAGTTGTGTGTTGTTTTCTATCTATTGTCACAGTTAATTATGCTTATCTGAGCTTTGGCTCTGTGCTATGCAAATACAGCTACCTGATCCTGTGGGAGAAGCACTGATGGATGAAAGAGTATATTTTTATTCTCTTCATCATGGCAGCATTTTACTCTCATTTTAAGCAAGACTTGCATTGTACCACAATTTTAGAAACGCCAGGGCATCGTTAATCATATCTATACGGTTAAGTGCTTTCAACTAAAAAAGGCAATGTAATTAACTATTTATCATCTAAACGGCCGCTTACAGATATGAGGATTCTCATTTAGTATTTCAAGAGAAACTTGGGCTCATGATATAAACATTTAAGTGATTCATTGCGTTGATATGATGTTCAATATTCGTGGTCAGGAGTCATGGAGTTCGGGAGGGTTCTTAATCAAGGCCTGTGGACACTGTGGGAATGTTTAATATGTTCATGACGGATGGGGAGAGTGGAATAAGGCAATACGACAGCAGAATGGATTGGGCAAGAAAAAGCTGTTATCCTCATCTCACCCTCTGTTCCTCTAAAATCTTTTACCCATTTATCAAATCCCAGGGGTTGAGTTAATTGACTTCCTGGTTTCGGTTCCCGGTAGGCGATATGCGAGTCAATGAGGAAGGTCTCCTATGTATATATGCGATACATACATATTCACGCTCCGTTTGCCATGCACGCACATGAATGAATGGTTCATGCCTCATATCTGACCTCAGTAATTTCATCGATGGCTTTGTGCCTAATCTGACAAGTGTTTTGCCTGAAGGTGTAATTTTGAAGGAGTCTTTCCCTCCATGGGAGTTGAAACGCAGATCTAGTTTATTTGTACAGTCTCTCAGTGGGCTTCTCAAAGTAGGTTAGGCTGAGTTAAAAACCTCCCCCACCTGAAGGCAGATTAATACTGCTCTTTCATTAACCTCTGCACTATTAACCGTCTCTGGTGTGGAAACAGACATTCAATATCCCGCTGAAGTCTTGCTGAGACAGGAACGTGAGATTATCAATGGCACGGTCTGTAAAGCGCGTATTGATAGATGTGTTTGAGTGGGTTAGAGAGGGAAAGAGAAAGCGGGATGTGTTAGATGATGAACTGCAGAGAACATTTGGTGCAAGTGTGTTTATGTGGGGAAAGCGGGGAGTGTTGTCACACATTTTGCTGTAAAGTCTGAAGCTCTGTGTTTGTGCAGTGTGTCATCCCTTTATATAACGTTCTGATATTTATCTCCTATAAATGAATGAAATCTACAATTTATCCCTAAATTGTGTACATTTAATGTCAAGTACAAAGAGAGCTGTTGTTATAACCTACAACACCATAGAGAATACAATGTAAACAGGTTACGTTAGAATGTAATACCCTTAGAACCTGCAAAATCATCTATAATTTGGTTGTCATATTTTTTATAACAATTCGGTAACACTTTACAATGTGTCGTTTGTTAAGATTAGTTAATGTATTAACTAACATGAATGAACAATGCGTTTATTGCACTGTTTATTAGTCTTTGTTCATGTTACTAAAAATAGTCATTCATTGTTCATGTTAGTTCACTGTTCATTAACTAATGTTAACTTTTGATTTTAATAATGCATTAGTACATTAAGATTAATAAATGCTCAGTCTAGTAAATAACTAATGTAGTTAATTAATGTTAACTAATGAACCTTATTGTAAGGTGTTACCTAAATTTCTGTACTATTTTGTCTAAATTAATTAAAAAATACATTTTTACTTTAAGGTAAGTGAGTGTTAGATGTGGTTTATATATATATATATATATATGTATGTATATGTATATGTGTGTGTGTGTGTGTGTGTGTGTGTGTGTGTGTGTGTGTGTGTGTGTATATATATATATAATATTCTTTCATTAGCAAGAGTGCATTAGGTTTATCAGAAGTGACAGTTAAGACGGTTATAATGTTACAAAAGAACAAAAAAAAACTTATATATTATATTCTTCTGAAATTTCTAACAAACCTAAGAAAAATGTATTACTGTTTTACAGTTACCCAGCACTACAATGGCAACATTATTTATTTGTATTTATTTTTTTGAACAGCAATATTGAATGATTATTGGAATAATTTCTGAAGAATCATGTGATTTTTTTTTTTTTTTTTTTTTTTTTTGATAGTGATAGTTGTTCATGAGTCCCTTGTTTGTCCTAAACAGTTAAACTGCCCACTGTTTTTAGAAAAATCCTTCAGGTCCCACAAAATCTTTGGTCTTTCAGCATTTTTGTTTATTTAAACCAATGACTAAGAGCCGGGGTTAAAACTTAATCAGGTCAGTACTAACTAAAAAAATAACATGCATTTTGTATGATCCCTCTTATTTTGGTCAAATAATTAACATTTTGATGTATGTAATCTTTGGCTTCAACTGTATACTCTAAATTGTGGCATTCGCTCTGCATATTCCCACATATGTAATATTAATCGACTTCGCCTTCCCGTATTGATTATTCTAATGCTTTTTTATGGCCTGCCTTCAAAGCTTCTCTATAAATCTAAAGTTAGTACAGAATTCAGCTGCTCAAATTATTTGCAGAACTCCTTAACACAATACTCCTATATTACAACCTGCATTGGCTCACTTTTAAATATTGTATTGAATTTAAAATATGTCTTCTTACTTAGAAGGCACTCAACAATCTTGCTCCTTCATACTTATCTCACCGTCTTCATCTAGAAGGTCATCTAGACTCCTACTCGCTCTCTAAGATCGTCTTCTATACTCACTCTTGTTCTTCCTTTAGTCATGCAGCTCCTTATTTATGGAACTGATTTTGTATTTTGACTGAAAGGAGCGTTCTTCTTCATCCCCTGTTAACACCCATCATAACACTAAAACAGTGGGGTGTAAGAACGATCCTTTAATGTCAAATGCACTGCTAAACTCTGGACTGACCAAAGGACAATTTAGTGACAGTCAGGTTGAAGATGGTTGACCAAGAACTTGGAGGTTATGTAAAAGCTTTGTTACTTATTAATTGAGAGCTACAACTGTAACGTAACAAGCTACGAAACGATGATTGTACTATACCTAAAATGAAACCAGAGAATATACAGCCGTCGTTCTGTGTCCAACATTAGATCATGAATTCACGGTTTTGAAGATTTAGATGGTCGTGGTAGATTGTCACGGCCTTGAAAAACAGATGCGTTCAAGCTGCAAAGGATCCCAGAATCCATTACTCTGTCTGTCAGGGACTGGCTCTCATGTTTTGAGGAAAAAGCATTTGTCACGTCTCCTCTCTCTCTATCTCCTATCTGTTTCTCTCGCTCAACCCCTCCTCGCTTTTTTTATTGCCCGTGACACAGCTGTCGCCTCAGACGTGGCAGAATCGTGTGCACTTTAATGTGTGCGTGGAGGCAAATTACTGATCACAAACTCACTCGAGGGAAAAAATAAAAGCCAAAATAACGTTCTAGCTCCAGCACTTTGAGTATAATGTCATTATTTTCTCTTTTTGCAAAAAATGCAGTATGTATAAGTAATGCCTCAAGGATGCATTCAGTCAACATTTGTTAAAAAAGATTTTATTGTTTAGTGGGATAGTTCACCCAAAATGTATACTTGTCATTAAATACTCACCCTTGTGTTGTTCCAAACCTGTAAGAACTTTGCTCATCTTCAGACCACAAATTACTTTCTTATCCTGCATAGACAGCAACGCAACTGATATGGTCAAGGCAGAAGGTAGTAAGGACGTCAATAAAAGCATCCATGTGACATCAGTGGTTCAACTATAATGTTATGAAGCTACAAAAATATTTTTTGTGCAAAAAGAAAACAAAAAAATGACTTTATTCAACAATTTCAAACTTCCCTGTCAGTTTTCGACATGAGAGAAGAAATTGTTGATTAAAGCTGATATTTTTGTTTTCTTTGTGCACAAAAACTACTCTCTTGGCTTCATAAAATAACATATAATACACAGCTGGTGCTTCAGATGTGGCAGATTTGTGTGCGCTTTTAATTATTTTATTTTTTTGTGCAGCTACAAATTGCTGATCACTTAAAGGATTACTCCACTTCCAAAATAAAAATTTCCTGATAATTTGCTCACCCCCATGTCATCCAAGATGTTCATGCCTGTCTTCTTCAGTTCGCAAAGAAATTAAATTTTTGAGGAAAACATTTTAGGATTTTTTAATGGTGCTCAATGGATTGAAGGTTAAAAATGCAGTTTCAATGCAGCTTCAAAGGGCTCTACAAGAAAAAGGGTCTTATGTAGCAAAACGATTGATTATTTTCTTAAAAAAAAAAAAAAAATGTACAATTTATATACTTTTTAACGTCGTTCTTTAACTTCAAAATTGTTCTAAAACTGTCTTGAACCGGAGTGCACAGAGTACGCTTTTACATTGCAGAGCTACACTGTAAAAAATCTCAATTTGTTAAGTTTACTTAATGAAATTGTGCAAACTCGTTGCCTTAATTCAATTAAATAATCGTAACTTGATTGTATTAAGTGTAATTTAAGTCTTATCTATTAATATATTAAAAGTATTTCTTACTTAAAGTTCAATTTACTTAAGCTATTCAAGTTTTGTTAACTTGACTGAATCTGAGGAACATTGAGAGTAACTATGCTACTCAGAATTACTGCCTCCCAGAATGCATTGGGGCATGAATAAATTAAGAGTTCAGATGCAAAACCAGCTAAAAGCCATCTCAGTCAAAAATGAGATGATGATAGTGAGTGAATGCTCTCCACACATATTATACATCCATCAAATACTTTTACCTCAAACTCGCTAAAATCCCACCCTCAGCCCAATCAGAAGTACCACTACTTACATAGAAACCTATACATCAGAGCCTGATAAAAATACATTTTTTAAAGAAAGATGGATTTGGAGGCTTTTGCAACTGAACTCTTCAAATTATGCAATTGATTTATTTTACTGTTGTTGTTTTTGTTTGTTTTACTTGGGTCAGTAGTAGTACAACAAAAAGAGCAAATAAAATGATCATTGTTAATTATAGTTAATTATAGTGAGTCAACAAATATAGTATATTTTGAGAGGTATTGCCACAAATATTAAAGGATTATATCCCTATTAAAGCTTCACAAAGAGTTTATGAAAAACAATGAAACTGTAAAAGATCATTAATTAACATGAAAAGTACACTAGTAATGACTTGAGATGTGTGAGATTGAACAAAAATATTTGAGCAAAATTAACATCAATTTATGAAGTCAGCTTATGTGATGTTCTCTCAAATTTTCAGTTGTTTTGACAATTTAACTTTCAAGATGAATTTGGGAAACGACAAAAAGATGACTTCTAAAGTGGAGGAAATGAGTAAAAAGTCTATTAGGCTAACAACTGCCTCAAAATTTTTTGTTTTTTTCTTTTCTTCTTCTATTCCTCTTGCTGGTGTATTAATGTCATTGGTTCCTTTGTGGATATTTTAATATTTTAAGTAAGTGTCACTCAAAACAAATTGTTGTATTTGCCTTGAAAGTAGCTGTAACTTAATCAGACCTAGTAAGTATAACTAAGTAACTAAGTAAAGAACTAATTATATCTAAGTAAGGTAAACTGTTGGATTTTACAGTGACAAGATGAGCATTTGTGGTTGAAAACTGTATAAATATTAATTTTTTAAGAAAATGACCAGTCTTTTTCGGTAGATAAGACCCTTATTCCTCAGCTGGGAGGAAGCCCTTTAAAGCTGCATTGAAACTGCATTTTTAACCTTCAATCTGTTAAACACCACTGAAGTCACTATATGAAGAAAAATCCTGGAATGTTTTCCTCAAAAAACTTAATTTCTTTGCGACTGAAAAAGAAAGGCGTGAATATTTTGGATAAATTATCAGGATTGTTTTATTCTGGAAGTGGAGTAATCCTTTAAAGGAAAAAAAAATCAAAGCCAATATGACTTTTTCTGCCACTTCAAGTATGAGGGCATTATTTTCTTTTGCATGAAGAATTAAGATGTTTAAGACTGTGAAATAAAGCATATGCTTATAATTGTTGTGAATCACCTGCACTGTTATTCCAAGCTCAAAACAATCTCACCTCAGACTGAGCCATGACTGGGTCAGTGATAAATCAAAGTAGGCCGTCCCTCCGGGGTTATCCAAGAAATTTGCACCAGGCTTTACAGCCTCTGCCCCTCCCTTCAGGGGGTGGGCTAAATGACCCCCGGCAACAGTGAAATATGACCGGAGGGCTGCTGCCAGCTCCAGCGGGATCACTTCTGACATCCAAGAGCTCTGCCACCATAAATCTAACTTCTTTATTATTCTCTCTCACTCTCTGTTCGCAATACTATTCCTCACGTACCTCTTTTTGTCCGTGTCGCATACATATTTGCCGTATTTATTTCCTCTTTCTGATTTATTGTTCTCATTAGCCGAGGCATGACAATACACACTGCACTCACATGCATATGCACTCAAATGAGCCCTTCATGAACTGTTTCAGCTCAATTAAACACGCTTGCTTACCAAATGTTGCCATTATAGTGCCACGATTTAGTTAAGAGTGCAAATTGCTCACAGCGATGTGTTGTCATTTTTCCTGCAGCAGACAAAAGATGAGCCAAACGCTAATAAAAGGCAATTTCAACATCAAGTCTAGCATTGTGTTCTACATCCATCACATCTGCGTTCTCTGTGGGCTCTGTATAACAGATGAGTCTGCATATAAATTGTTTGCTTCCTGCTTATGGTGTGTGGAAATGTATGCACTACTGTAAATAAACCGAAGCTTTTGAACAAGTAGACTACATTTACTGCCTTTGACTTAGTCTGTTTATGCCGTATGCTATGCAATAAATTCTTGAAAGATATATTACTTCATCTTGATAAGAGCCAGTGAGGTAGAAACCTGTTGATGTAATTCCTGTTGACTTTAGGGCTTGGGAACTTTGCCTTTAGTTGAAATGACTGTAGGATGACAAAAGCATATTGCTATCTTAAAGGGATAGTTCACCTAAAAAGGAAAATGCTGTCATTAATTACTCGCCCTCATGTCGTTCCAAAGCCGTAAGACCTTTATTCATCTTCAGAACACAAATGAAGATATTTTTATATAAAAATCCGAGAGCTTTCTCACCCTGCATAGACAGCAACGCAACTTTCATAAATGCACACCAAAGACTGACGAGTCATTATTTTTGTTTTCTTTGCATAGCTTCAGAAAATTTAGGTTGAACCACACTGCAAAAAATGCTTTTCTTACTTAGATTTTTTTGTCTTGTTTCCAGACAAAATATCTAAAAATTCTTAAATCAAGAAGGATTTTCTAGACCAGCAAAATTGTCTTGTTTTCAGAAAAAATAAGTCATAATTAAGTGAGTTTTTGATTAAAACAATCAAAATAATCTTATTTCAAGCAGAAAACTAGATTATTTTGCTTGCTTCAAGCAAAAACTCTCTTAATTTTAACTGTTTTTTTCTGAAAACAAGAGAATAATTTTTACGTGTCTAGAAAATCTTTCTTGATTTCAAAATTTTTAGATATTTTGGATGGAAACAAGACTAAAAATCTAAGTAAGACAAGCATTTTTTGCAGTGCACTGATGCCACATGGACTATTTTAACAATTATTTTAACCTGAAAGCTTTCAGATTTCATCAGAAATATCTTAATTTGTGTTCTGAAGATGAACAAAGGTCTTACTGTTTGGAACGACATGAGAGTGAGTGATTAATGACTTAATTTTTAGGTGGACAAAATATAATAGTATCACAAAAATTCACCATTATTTCATTACAAACATGTATTTATTTTTTGAGGGGGGAAGTTCAGAAACATTTAATTCTTTTCTGTTGTATTCCAGAGAAGTAACGGATATCATATAGGTCCAGAACAACACAAGGGTGACTAAATGATGCCATAATTTTCATTTTTGGTTGACTTATACCTTTAACGCAGAAATCACTTGACAAAATTTAACACGAGTTGAACATGAATGAGATCTATGTGGAAAACGTTTAGCCCTGGTGCAAAACTCCTGGATTTTGCCTGTGAAAGTTCACCAAACATTCACCAAACCGCACGTTTAGTCATGAATCACTGAAACATTCCCTTGATCCTCAAACCTTCTGTTTGTAAAATGAAACCCACTTTTGTACACTGAAACAGAGGGTTATTCAAACAGCAGTGTTTTTAAAATGGAAAACATTTCCTGTTTTATAAACCATGAGGCATTTGACCATAACCATGTAACAAGGACGCATTTGATTTAATCTGACCCACAATCCCAGCCTTAGGGGCTTGTGTCTGATGAACAAGAGGGGCTGTGTGAGCGTGAGTTATCATGTTAAAAGGTCTCTTGCGCGGTTTACACATCACTGATGTAACGGGTCGATCTTCCGACAACCTCACCTCCGTGTTAACCTTTATGTGTGCATGTGGAAGGTAGTGGAAAATTGACCTTTCAAGCCACAAGCTAGAGAAGAGACGCAAAGCTTTGGTAAAAAATACTGCCAAACCTAGATTTCAAGGGGAATCTATATACAATATGTGTTTGGGAGCAATATGGTATGAACTGAAGTTGAAGGTGAGAAGGTTGCATACTATACACAACATGCATACTATATAGAGTGTTTTCACGACACTTAATCAATTTGCCATATTGGCGGCACTGAATGAGACATACTTTGCTGATTATTGCTGCTGAAAATAATCAACTGTTGTCATGTTTTGGGCTGTACTAATTGGTCGGACCAGGAATAACATTTGGACTACTATAGACTGCCAAATCAAATCAAATCAAAAATTGTGGTTGGCCAAACTAAACCAGGATTTCCAGAATCTAGACAACATTCGTGTTTGTTCTTATCATTTCTGGTCAGGTAGGTGAAATATTAGGCTAATATCTTAATTAATACTGCTGGTACATATCTTTACCACCTATTAACTTTACTTTTTTTTGTGTGTGGTTTCGACAGCATAAATTAGCAGAACAACGTATTTAGTAGTCAGTATTGGGGTAACGCATTACAAGTAACACACGTTATGTAATAATTTTACTTTTTTCAAGTAACTAGTAAAATAACGCATTCACTTTTTCATGAGTTACTTTTTGTTTCCTCTATGTATTTATTCTCATTTTATTAACCAATGACTTTGCTGCTGACCTTTGTTCATCCAATTCAACCGCACACTGCAAAAATACTTTTCTTTCTTAGATTTTTTTGTCTTGTTTCCAGCCAAAATACCTAAAATTTCTTAACTCAAAAAGGATTTTCTAGACAAGTAAAAAAAAAAAAAAAACATTTAGAAAAATTAAGTGAGTTTTTACTTAGAACAAGCTAAATAAAATGCCAACTGGGTTAGCAAAAAATCTTATTTCAAAGAGAAATATTGTTTATATTAATATTATTATATTAATTTGCTTACTCCATTGGGAGATTATTTTGCTTGTTTCAAGCAAAAACACTTATTTTTGACTTGTTTTCAGAAAAACAAGACAATAATTTTTACTTGTCTAGAAAATCCTTCTTGATTTAAGAATTTTTAGATATTTTGGATGGAAACAAGACAAAAAAAATCTAAGTAAGAAAAGCATTTTTTTGCAGTGTACTAATAAGCAAAACTTACTTTATATTAACTAACATTTGTGCTTTTGTTTCTCATTGCTGAAGAGTGTTGAACTTTATTTTCCTACAGTTGTACTGTACAGACATGAATTTAATTTTCCTTTAGCCTTAGCCTTATTCACTTAATTTCATTTTGGTGTGAAAGGGCTTTTACATTTGCTAAAAATCAAACGTTTTTATATTAAAAACAAACAAGCAAGCCCTGCCCAGATTTAAAAAGTAACACAAAAGTAACGCAAAAGTAATGTAACGCATTACTTTTCATAAAAAGTAACTAAGTAACGTAATTATAGTTACTTTTTTAGGGAGTAACGCAATATTGTAATGCATTACTTTTAAAAGTAACCTTCCCCAACACTGTTAGTAGTACATTAACTGTGCAATTCACGCTGTTGTTTACATCCGAGTATCGCCAGTATAGCCGCTCATCTGGGTAATTTACCAAATTGTGACAATACTGCAGAAATATTAGGTATATGCATTGTATAGATTATAGAAGTGTGCTATTGAGAACATACTCGAGGTTTATCAAGTGGAATTTTATCTGTCTTTTCATTTAAACCTGCCAGTAAAAAAAAAAAAAAATCCCTCTGCAGTGACTCCTGTGATTTGTGGCACTATATGACGCAGGCGGAAATTATAAACAAACTATTTGTCAATGGACAATGTTACCCACTACGTACAAACTAAATCAGCTTTAGAAATCATTTTACTCATTTATGAAGATCATAACTGCTGCTTTCAGTTGCTGTTTATCTAACATTTCGCAAGGACGAAGCCTTAACTCAAAACGGTTGTTGCATTAATTCTCCCAGCTGTGCGTTTAAAAAAAATCCTCCCTCCCGACTACACGTCCGCTGCAGTGTCCCACAGTATCCACCGGGTTCGTCATGGCGCTCGGACGCAGCAACTCGGTTCTCCTGTTTTTCTTCGCTTTCTTCTGAATTTAATCTACCTGATTCTCTCAAAGTCGGATTTTCTCCTGTTTCGACTCAGCGACTCAAGAGCGATGACCTGTTCCTTGCTGAGATACACGGATCTGCACAGATAAACTTGTTTCCAACTGGGCGATCAAGATTTCAGGATCCCTTTTCCAGGGCGAATTCCCTAGTTTGAGGAACTCGGGAAAGAAACTGTTCTGGAAGAAGAGGAGGAGTGAGAAGGGGCCCTTATTTAAGGTAGCATTTGTGCTCCCACAAACGCTAGTAAGATATTAAAATAAATGCACACATCGAATCAAAGTTTTTGTGACGCTACATTGTTACTTACAAGCAACGCGAACACGAGTTACAGAGAAACGTAGATAAAAGCGTCTGTCGTTCACTGTTTACTGTGACACATCACGCACAGCACTTTTTTTTCATTGTGTCGTGGTTAGTTTTCAAAACATGATTGGTAATGGGTTAGTTTCAGGAGTTATTTAACGTTAAACAGACTCAGTGTAACAATGTAAGGTTGATACATTTGTACCGCTACTCGGAAACAATGTGGCTAATGTTGGCTTTGTAGTTGTTAAATACAAGGTTGTTGGTTTTATTCAGGACTTTAAACGACAGAGAGGGCGAGGTTGGCTATTTGCACTGAAGGTTTAAAGGACCAGTTCAAGCTAAACTGTAAATTCTTCAGCATTTACTCACCCTTATGTTGTTATAAACCTATGTGACTTTCACAAAAGGAGATGTTAGGGACTGACAGCCTCAGTCACCATTCTCTATCACTGCATTTTCCTCCTTTGCATTAAAAGTGAATAGTGACTGAGGCTGTCAATTTGCTTACCAGCATATTTTGTATTTTGGGAAGAAATTACCTTTAATTATTTATGTTAACTACATTGTTTTGTAACGTTTTAGTGCACAATAATTTGGCTCAGATCATTTGTAGTTAGTCTCTATTCAGTGTTCTCATAGCCTTTATATATCCTACATATGAAGAGTTCAGATGCAAAACCCCCTAAAAGCCATCTCGGTCAAAAATGAGGGAAAGCTCTCGACACAAATATCCAACAAATACTTTAACTTCAAACTCGCTAAAATCCCACCCTTAGCCCAATCAGAAGTACCACTACTTACATAGAAACCTATAAATTGGAGCCTGACAAAAATGCATTTATTGAAGAAAGATGTCAGATGGTTTTAGAGGCTTTTGCATCTGAGCTCTTCATATATAGGCACTACAGCCTCTCATTTGGATGCATATTTGCAGTTTAGACACGAAAAGAAGTCTTCTCGCCAACTGACCAAACGTGACGCTAAACTCTTTTTAGTAATTTCAGAGTTGTATCTTGTTGCCAGGTCTGTGTTATGTATGGCTGGGACTAGAGAACAGGGGCTGGTTGTATAAAAGGTTTAGACTAGTCTTTAAAAATTTAGTCCGCTAATTTGTTCTTTAAGACTGGTCATCATTTTTTTAATTCAGTTACTGGAAAATGTAGATTGGTCAAAGCTGAATCCAAAAAATAAGACTGATTACCCTTTGGTAAACTGATAGTTAGTCAAACTAGTACTTAAGACATGGTCATAACATAGAGGCTAAGTTTATGCAACTGGCCCCAGGACCGTTTAAGAAAAACAGGGCCGTTCCGTTCCATCTCAAATGTGCATTTTTCTGCAAAAGCGGACACAATACTGTACTAAAACAATCAAATTGTGTACTAAATGTGACCCTGTACCACAGAACCAGTCATAAGCTTTCCATTGATGTATAGTTTGTTAGGATATGATGATATTTGGCTGAGATACAACTATCTGATGGTGCGAAATCAAAATATTGAGAAAATCACCTAAAGTTGTCCAAATGAAGTTCTTAGCCATGCATATTTCTTATAAAAAAAATTAAGTTTTGATGTATTTATGGTAGGAAATGTAAAAAAAAAAAAAAAAGGAAAAGATAATTTTGACTCGTACAATGTATTTTTGGCTATTGCTACTTAAGACTGGTTTTATTTTCCAGGGTCACAAACGACTTACTGTATACTATACACTATGTATTCTTCCATCTTTATAATTTTATAAGCATAAGGTAAGCTGCGACAGTTGAGTTAATGAAGTGTCCAGTATTTACACTTTGTTTTTGGGTTTAATTAAGTTTATCATCCGGGTGTGCAAAGTGCACTTTTTCTAAGTGGAATTCTCAATGTGAACACACTACACGCACTATTTCTATTACAAAATAGCATATAATAGTGTATAACTACGCCAATTGGTAAGCATCAAGCATACAGTGCAACCGGTGTTGTCTGATTCCCAGATGAAGGACTCTTATGAATCTGTTCTTTTTAGTGAATCAAAAACAATGTGGCAAGTGAGCATCCCTTAGGAGCATCAGTTAGGGCTGTGCAATATATCGAAATATTGCAATATGCATATCGCTACAGCTTGCAATATTTGGGGCCATGAACGAAAGACAAAGAGAAAATGACTAACTGCTCTTGCATAAATAACACTTGTAATTTAAATAAGAATCAGTTCATATTGAATATATAGAGTGAAGACTAAGCAGTTTTTTTTTTACCTTTTTATTATTCAGTTCCTAAACTGATATTAAAATGATTACACTAATGTTAAAATTAGTGAAACACCACCGTTCACTTTCAGAAATTGTTGTAGGGGTGCTTTCTTCTCACAAAAATGAAACATGTATGCTAGAATCAGAATGAGCTTTATTTGCCAAGTGTGTGCAAAGATGGTTTTACAGGAGCTCTTGATATATACATAGCTTTTTGGGTTTGTAATACAAATAGAAATAAATGTATAACCAAGCATTTTAAAAAGTGTACTGGTCAAAATTATATGCCCTCTGATGTTAATAGTCAATAGTGTATCCCTTTTGCTTGATAACAGCCTTTAGTCGTTTGCTGTAGTGTCTCCTAAAGGAATGACAGCCCATTCTTCCTTAGCAAATCTCTCAAGCTCCTCCAGATTTGTTGGTCTTCTGGCACAAACTCTGGACTTTAGTGTGCCCCACAGATTTTCACACATTGGATTCAAAGTATGCTTTGGGTTGTTATCATGCTGGAAGGCAAAATGTCGACCCAAACCAAGTTTTCTTGCAGACTGTCTGAGGTTGTCTTTCAAAATCTTCTTATAGTCTTCATTTTTTTATGTTTCCTTCAACCCTGACGAGATTCCCAGTTCCAAACACACTGAAACATCCCCACAGCATTATACTCCCACCACCATGTTTCACTGTGGGAACGCTGTTCTTGGGGTTGAATGCCTCTCCCTTCTTTCTCCAAACATAGGCAACATCTCTATGGCCAAAAAGCTCTAGTTTTGTCTCATCTGACCAAATGACACATTTCCAGTATGCGTCACATTCCCCCAGGTTGTCCTTAGCAAACTTCATTCTAGCTTGGAGGTGTTTCTTCTTCAGAAGTTCAACCTCGCAGTTCATTCCTGTGCAGGGCTCTAGTGACTGTCTTCGTTGAGACATCAATTCCAGACTTGTCTAGGTCATTCACTAGTGTCTTGGCAGTTGTTCTTGGGTCTTTGGAAAGAAAACTAGTGAGAGAGGTTTCTAAAGTTTTTGAAATCTTTCGATCCCTGAATCTGCCCGTCTTGTTCTCCACTGTGTTGGTCTCTTTAAACTTCTTGATTATGCATCTCACTGCAGTTCTTGACTCTTGAAAATGCTTTGATAAACGTGTGTCCTTCTCCATCTTTAGGAGCATTAACAATTCTTTCTCTCAAGTCCAAACTAATTTTTTTTTTTTGTCTTTGCCATGAAGACATAAATGCATATTATTTTACTAGTTGTTTCGCGAGATACTAATCCTCAGCTTAAAGAACAATTTAAAGGCTTAACTAGGTTAATTAGGTTAATCAGGCAAATTAGGTTAATTTGGCAAGTCATTGGACAACAGTGGTTTTTTCAACAACTAATCAAACTAATAATTTCTTAAGGGGGCTAATAATATTGACCTTAGCAGTTTTTTATTTATTTATTTTATTCTTTTATTCAAGCAACCATAAGAAATCAGACTTTCTCTAGAAGAAAAAAATAATAGGAAATAATGTGAAAACATTCTCTTGTTCTGTTAAACATCACTTGGGAAACATTCTAAAAAAATGTAAAATTTCACAGGGGGGCTAATAATTTTGTATTGTAAAAAGTAAATGAGTATTTTTCAAATATTTCCTTATGATTCCCATCCCTAGTGATGTTTGGAGCTTATTGCTTGCTCCAGTTTATAGTGTGTTTTGTGCATCTGAAAAGCAATTTAGTTGTTTTTGAACATCCTAGTTTTTAAGAGTCAGTTTTCTTGGGAAACTGTCCTCTTTGAGCGCTCATGTGCCTGCTATTGAAACCACCGAAAATGTCACATGTGTAATGCTCCATAAAACAGAAGTGTCATATGATATCTTTTTCTTTGATTCTCCACAGTGAATGCTAGAGACATGATCATGACTGCGGCATGGGAGTGACGTGACATCAGGATTGGACTTTCCCTCCAAACAACCTTACATCCACACACCCACACCATGTGCTTCTCTCTTCGGAGAGAATGAACGACTACGCTGAGAAAGACTGTGCGAGTGTGAAAATGGACGAGTCTGCGCTCCTAGACCTGTTGGAGTGTCCGGTGTGCTTGGAGCGGCTAGACGCTTCGGCGAAGGTGTTGCCATGCCAGCACACGTTTTGTCGGCGCTGCCTGCTTGGAATTGTGGGTTCTCGTGGAGAACTGCGCTGCCCTGAGTGCCGCACGCTGGTGGAGAGTGGCGTGGATGAATTGCCAAGCAACATCCTCCTGGTACGACTACTGGACGGTATCAAGCAGAGACCGAGGAGGACGGGAAGCATGCATGGCACTTGTACTAATGGATCGGCAGCGGCGGGAGTCCGAGCGCAGGGTTCTGGAGGAGGCCAGAGGGATCCTGGTCCCACGGGGGCACAGTCTCAGAGGGTCCAGGCTAAGAGCACTCCAGTTAGGGTGAGTCCCATACATCATCCCATACAGTTAACATCTGTTTTTACATGCAGAAAAACTCTTGCTGATTAAATCAGCACTGTTTGTCTGACCCCATCTCGTCCTGTCATGGTCAGGCCTTGGAGACTTGCTCCAAAGTCATGGTATGATAGGAAAAGAAAATTCATTTCTGAATTAATTAGGTGTTTAGGGAATTTAGGGAGATGTTTCTTTTTTTTAATGTTCGCTCTGTCATCTGTATCATTATTTTGGTTAATGAACTCTAAACAAAGACATTGTTTAGGAGTCTAATTCACATTCAGGAAAATAAATACAGGGAGGAAGTGTTTCTTGGAGTCTAGAAAAAACACTTTCTCTGATGTTGGAACACATTTAATTTATATGTGCTTTAAAAGTGTGATTTCAGTCAGACTAAAGCAATATTTCACATTTTTATATGTTCTGTCAACACTTTAGTCCAACTGGAATTGTACCAGTACATCTGACTGCACATGTAAACATGCTTAATGTGGGGGAATGTTGTTTCTGGCCAGTTTGTATATCTGCATGATTGAGGAAAAAATATAAAAGCATTTTAATTTTATAAAAGACTTTGAATTAAACTTTGATACAATAAATAAAACTAATAATAATAATAACTATTATTATTTTTGTTAAATAAAAATTAAATAGAATAAGAAATATTACTGTTAAATTTTTCACTGTAAAATAAAAAAAAATAAAAAAATTTTTTTTTTTCAAAACGATCAAGCTTTTATTTAGCCAGGAAACAGTAGGGCCCAATGAATCCATTTTATTTTTTCCCCCGATTAAAATGTTCTGTATTTCATTTTTCTTTTTATTTTAAATTCTAGACTCTGTTTTAATGCTTCAATTACATTTTATTAATCAAAAAGCCTATTTAATTAATTAAAGTCATGAAACTTGTGCAGTTTAACAGCAATTTATTTAAAAAAAAAAAAAGAAAAAATTTAAGCCCCTATGAAATAAATGTCTTTTTAATTAATTTTTAGCAAATTCTGTGTTGTCAATTTCATTCAATTTACTAATCAAAAGCATCTCCAATTAGTTGATTTATTTATATATATATATATATATATATATATATATATATATAGCACATTATTTTATTATTATTTTATTTTTTTTCAGAAATACTGTGTTGTGTATTTACATTTTTCTGGTAAATAAATTCTGGTAAATAATTTTCAGTAAAATTTTCCTTAAAAATAATGTTTTAATATTATAACTTTATTAGTAGTAGTAGTAGTAGTATAATAATCATTACATTGTCATATATTTCTGTCACAGTTTCTTCAAGTTAAACCAAACTTTTATTTTGACGGGTTGCTGTGAAAATCTTTAAGTTTCTTTGTAATTCATATATTAAAGCAGCAGAGGCTGAAAACACTGTGAGCATCACGCGTGCTTCAGTATGTACATGGTAAACGAAACGGAAAACCACAGAGACACGCAGAACATGCAAGATTAAAATTTAAATAGTATTTTTGCGGCTTAATATTCACAGACACTAGTCCATATCGTGTTTTGATTTGAGTGTATTGACCTACTGTTGATGTATTCATCAAAAATTTGTCAAATTCTGTGTTATGCAGTACATTTTCCATCTGGATTTTCCGCATTGCAGAAATCATAGAACTCTAAAACAGCTGGTTTATAAGACTCTTGTTTTGGTGTTTTTGGTAAGATGCATTTTGGTAAGATGGTTGATGTATGTTGCAAATGCATGTTATAAATGACCCAAACTCAACAGGTGATAAGTTGCTCCTGTGTAATGAAAACAGTGCTGTGCTTCACTCTGAAACACAGAGTTGTTTTACTAATCACATTAAGCCATATTGCAATTTCAGGTAATTTCAATTAATCGTGCATCCCTACCAGACGGTACTAGAGAGAATCTTATTAGCTCAGGCCATTGTGCTTTTTCTAAAGCAACTCAAGCAGCTGAGGTAAGCCTCCTTCCCTGCTGAGAAAAAGCTGCATTAACTGCCTCTTATCCAGCACTTTTTTTGTTGTTTGGTGTTTGTTTACTTGGACGTCTTTGTTGCTGTTTCTATGTGAGAGGGCATAAAAAAAGCAGAAACTTTGCAAACGGACACCATTGTGTTTGTGCACGTTTATGCCAGTATAACTTTCAAACAGAGTGTCCCGGCGGATCAAGATAGTCGTCATAGCAGCAGTTTTGTGATTGTGTGTTTTGTTTTGCTTCACCTTTCGGTTTTGCACAGTAACAAAACACAGGTGTCCCTACAATCAGGCCCTCTGTCATCTCTCCCACACAGACTTGTGGGACAGAAAGAGGCCTCCACCCAAAGCATGATGGGAGGCGACGCTGTAAGTCAGACATCTCCGGTCTATAATCTTCTAATATCCTTCTTTTGTTGCTCATAAACATCAGTGCTGTGAAATGACAGCTGGATTGGCCTATTAAGCTAGTCATCTCTCTCTTAAGCTAAGTTTAATAGATAATCTTATGTTACTGTCGTCAAAAGAGGCTCATTAGGGGTTTTTAACCCAAGATGACTTACTAAGTTTGACTGTTTTTATCTCCTACGCAATGTTTTTTCGTGTGAATTTTATTTGTTTTTAAGTGATGCATAAAATCTAAAGTGAGTACTAAAAATCTTGTTATAGATGAATATATCATCCTTTTATTTTTCTCCCCCCAGTCTAGGTCTATTTCTGCACACTCTGAATCAGAACCCCACAATTTTTAAATTAGCCTTTGTTTGGAAAACCTCTAAGTGATTACACTTGTTCTTTAGTTGGCATCACTAGAATAACACCTCCCTATTCCAAAGTGCCCTTAGAGCAAGAATACATCTCTGAAAATAATCAAATCTGAAGAACTCCCCCCACACAGTCTTTTCTGATTAGCCTGTCAGTGTACATATCACGCTTAAAGACCACAGTCATTAGCATTAGGCTGTTTGCCAGAGCCGGCTGAATCCAGTGAAGTGAGGTAATGTAAGGTTGATCAGCACTGTGAGTTCTAAAACTCAAAAAAGTCAACTCTCGCATGAGCAAACTTGGCAGTGATTGCTTCTTATCTTCTCTCTCTTTGTGCCCGCTGTGTTTTCACACGCCAGCCTATTTAAGGGTGTATCTGAGGTGGTGTAAACAGCCTTGCTGCTGTTGGAAAGGGCTTTTTGCAGCGGTTGTAGCTTCAAACAGAGCCTGTGATTCAGAGGAGGTGTAAGGACCAGGAATGCATCTGAGGCTACATGATAACAGAGCGTTGTGTGAGTGGCAGGTCTGTTATTTAGGTCTTCAGAGGGGTTTTGTTAAGTCTGACACATGATATGCTCTGCTTTAGAGACGCACAAAACACGCACTCACGCATGGGAGCAAACTAGCGCTAAGGAGAAGAATTCCTACCTAGTTCAGGGATACACACATCCAGACATCCTGAGATCTGGGTTGTCAGATGCTGCATTATGTGGCTGCTTCAGCATCTGCATACTACTGCAGCAAATAGATGGCAAATGAAATCATATTTTACCTGAGTCGTAAAAGTGACTCACTTTGCAGTGTTTACTGAATGTGATGCAGACCGCTCCTGAATGACTGTTATGAGCCATGTTCTTTTTAGTGTATTAGAGGGTGACAAATGTAGTCAAATTTACAAACGAATTAATCTTATGACCCGTTTCTTTTTAGGAAATCAGAAACATAATAAAGTGTGACAATTGTAGTCTAATTCTTGAACAAATAAATTTGATGAGCCTGTATTTTTTATTGAATCAGAAATGTACAGAGTGACTAGTATACAGTAGTCAACATTTGAAATGGATCAAAAACCTTTCTTCAAAGTTGTCCTAAAACCAAAATCATACCTGTTTTTGTGTAAGGACAACTTGATGAATTTGCTGAATCCAAATGTTGACTACTGTAGTCTGGCTCAGTAATCAGATTCTCTGGTTTACAAACAAATGACTCTTACGAGCCGGTTCTTTTTAGTGAATCATAGTCTGGTTCACAAACAAATGACTCTTACGAGCTGGTTCTTTTTAATGAATCGGATTCTCTGGTTTACAAACAAATGACTCTTACGAGCCGGTTCTTTTTAGTAAATCAGATTCTCTGGTTTACAAACAAATGACTCTTACAAGCCAGTTCTTTTTAGTGAGTCAGAAACGTACAGAGTGACCTGTATAGTCTGGTTTACAAACAAATGACCCTTGTGAGCTGTTTTTTTTTTTTTAATGAATCAGATTCTCTGGTTTACAAACACATGACTCTCACGAGACGTTTCTTTTTAGTGAATCATAGCCTGGTTTACAAACAAATGACTCTTGCGAGCCGGTTCTTTTTAATGAATCAGATTCTCTGGTTTACAAACAAATGACTCTTACGAGCCGGTTCTTTTTAATGAATCAGATTCTCTGGTTTACAAACAAATGACTCATACGAGCCAGTTCTTTGTAGTGAATCAGAAATGTACAGAGCGACCAGTATAGTCTGGTTTACAAACAAATGACTCTTATGAGCCAGTTCTTTTTAATGAATCAGATTCTCTGGTTTACCAATAAATGACTCTTACGAGCCAGTTCTTTTTAGTGAATCAGAAATGTACAGAGCGACCTATATAGTCTGGTTTACAAGCATATGACTGTTATGAATTTATTTTCTATTTTATTGAATAAAAACCTTCAAGTGTGACAATTGTAGTCTGATCCTTGAACAAACAAATGTGATGAGCCTATTCTTTTCATTGGATAAGAAATGTACAGAGAGACCACTATAATCTTGTTCACTGGTGTTGTAAGAAAGCATAGAATGTGACCAGTCCAGTCCAATTTCTGAGCCAAAAAAAGATCCAAAAGTCTTCCTTGTATAATTTCTGTATGTATAATTTTTGTAACTGAAAATTACTCGGATTAACTCAATTGTGAGAGCCTGTGAATCGGAAACAAATCAGAAAGTCATTTAATAGCTATTTAATCAGTAAAAACGTATAAAGCAAATACCCCAAAGTGTCCCAAACACAACACTGAATGATTTTGTGTGAGATGCATGGGATGGTCTGAAGCTGAAACCATGCCATGTCTGGACCTCATCCAGGGGTGTTCAAGTGTTTCTGAGGGGGAAAGAGGTGGGGCACAGGGACATGCAGGTGGACTCCATGAGCTGCTGAAAAGCCAAAGATCAAAGAACACTGTTACCCATGAGTCCCAGTGGGCAAAGGGTGCCGCTCCCTCTCACCTCTCTCTCTTTCTGACTCTGTCAGAAAGCCTCCGATTTCTATCGGTGCTGAAGAATAGCAGGAGGTGCGGTCGAGCAGACAGATGCATAACAGCTTATTGTTAGCGGCCACCTCTGATCTGACAGACTCAGGGCAGTGAAGGGGCAAACACCATACACTCTGTGTCTGCGTGGGGCGCACAAACCCCTACAGCTGTCTTTTAGATTGAAATAAAGAGGCTGAATAGGTGAGAAAGAGAAGGAAGAACATTAAATCAAGACTTAGGGTCGGTAAGATTTTAAGTCTCTTACACTACCAGTCAAAAGGTTTTTAACAGTAGGATTTTTAATGTTTTTTTAAAGAAGTCTCTTCTGCTCACCAGGCCTGCATTTATTAGATCCAAAATACAGCAAAAACAGTCAAATTTTGAAATGTTTTTACTATTTAAAATAACAGCTTCTGTTTTAATATATTTTAAAATGTAATTTATTCCTGTGATTTCAAAGTGGAATTTTTAGCATCATTACTCCAGTCACATAATTATGTTTAAAACAGCTGAGTAGAATTTTTTTTTTAGGTTTCTTTGACAAATAGAAAGTTAATTTATCAGCATTTATCTGAAATAGAAATCTTTCACAACATTGTGTACAATCCTGGAAAATCCTGAAAAAAAGTACTCAACTGTTTTAAATATTGATGATGATAATAATAATAATAATAATAATAATAATAATAATAATAATAATAATAATAAATGTTCCTTCAACAGCAAATCAGCATATTAGAATGATTTGTGAAGGATCATGTGACACTGAAGACTGGAGCAATGATGCTGAAAATTCAGCATCTTTGTAAATTTTTTACCCCTAATAGGTACCTTAAGGGTACGTATTACTACTCTAAGGTACTAATATGTACCTATTAAGGGTAAAAAAGATACAAATATGTCTTTTTAAGGGTACTGCTCCGAGGACAAGCTGTTGTACCCCAAAAGGTAACATTTTAAAAACCCTTTTTTTTTTCTGTGTGTACTGTTCAAAAACGTTTGCCTGGTAGTGTATGTTCACAAGGGCTGCATTGATTTGATCCAAACTACAGAAAAAGAGTAATATTGTGAAACATTTTTACAATTCAAAAGAACCGTGTTTTTACTGTCTCTTTTGATCAATTTATTGCATTCTTGCTGAAGTATTAAAAACCCTCACTGACCCTGAAACCTGAATGGTGGTGTATATAAACAGTTTTTGAAATCTGAATATATAACAATGTGTTTTAAATATTGAAACTCTTCTACCATCGGCAGATTATTATAGATGTCAGTGCCTTCACCTCAGCGATAAGCTGTCTGCTTTTCTTGCTTCACATTTGCATAAAGTCGAACATTTCTCAACTTCTTGACACTCTTACCGCTAGCTCCGATGTGTTGTCAATCCCACAATCCCCTGTGCGTGCCTGTCTCCCAGCTCCCATCGATATAATAAATTGAAAGGACCTGCTCATCTCTTCTCACTCCGCATCAGTGGACACATAGGGTGATGGGCTGAATGTCAGCTGTTTATGGTGAATCTCCCTACCGCAGAGCTCCAAAAAAGCCACTTCGCTGGAACAACTCAGCGGGACGCCTGCTGACTAATCGCAAGCAGTTTTATTGTGCGTGTGATGCATTTGTATTTTTGTGTTTGTGAATGACTTGTCTGGATGCCGCCCGGGGTTCACCTATTTGTGAACAGACCTTGAGACGAGGTTTGTGTAGGAGGCAGAACGTTCATTGAACTGCTTATTAGATTGAATGAATGGGATCTGTGTCTCGCAGTGTTTCTGAATCGCTATGCTGTTGCCAAATCTCTTTTTCTTTTGAAATGTGAATGTGCAGTCTTAATTAAATTGAAAATAATATATCAGAAACACACAGCGCGACTATTGAAGACAAATGACTTCTTGTGACCCGAGTTGCTCAAAAAGAGTCATCAGTCAAATGAATCATTCACTGAATCAGTCAGAATGATTATTCAGCGTCACATGATTATTCAGAAATAAAAACAGTTTTAATGCTTAATATTTTTATTTATTTATTTGATAAAAAGGAAGTAAAAAGAACAATGTATATTAAATATATTTTTGTAACATTATACATGTGTTTTCTGTCACTTTTGATTCATTTAATTTGCCTTTGCGCTATCAAAGAATTAATTTTCCAAAAACAATCTTTTAAACGACGGTGTATTTCCAGCAAAAACACATCTTAGTAGAAAACTGGTGTTTTGATCCTCTCTGTGAGACAACATAATGATGGTTTGACCTCATCACTTTCTCCTCTCGTTCTGAGACGACGTGTCTCGGCTTTCTGTGGCCAGCAGGTCAGCTGGGTTGTCAGAGATGAAACTAAGAGAAACAGCTCACGGGTCGTAGGTCAGATGTGAGAGGTCATGTGACTGGGGTCAGCATCAGAGCAGGAGGCAGGAGAGTGGTAATGCGATTCAGAGCTACTCTTTGATCTTCCTCACACACTTTCAGAAATGTATTAATATTTAATCAGATTCTAAAACATCTTTGAGTGATGTAATGAATCTCCATATCTGGCATTGAGAAAGCATTACCAGCTGTGTTGTTAGCCCAGAGCGCACATTTTGAATCTAATATCTCATTATGAGAGGCAGAAAAGAGAAGGCCTTAGGTTTAATTGATGAGCGGGTGCTTGGTTTAATGGCCTTTAGAGGCTTAGGGTCTCTCTGTAGATGGCATAGCACAGCTATCAGCTATTTCCCTCAAAATTGTGATCAGGATTATTATTACTGTTATTGCATAAAACAACAATTTCCACCGCATCTATGCTTTGAGTGGCTGTTTTTGTTTTGTTGCAGACAAGTGGCAAACAGATGGTGATTTTTCTTCTGTAGTCATTTTTGCATGTCACCAATAAACTAATTAATTGTTCATCTTCGGAAAACAACGTAAGATACTTTTGATGAAATTTAAGTGCTTTCTGACGAGAAGAAATGATTGAATAAACTTATTTTTGTTTTTTTTTGCTCACACAAAGTATCCTCTTAACTTTAAAACATTGGACTATTTTAATGATGTTCTTGCTACCTTTTTGGACATTGAACTTGTCAGTTGCATTGCTGTCTATGCAGGGTCAGAAAGCTTTCGGATTTCATCAAAAATATCTTAATTTGTGTTCTGAAGATGAACGAAGGTCTTATGGGTTTGGAATGAGGGTGAGTAATTAATGACCCTTTAAAGTTGACATTAAATGAAAAAATGCATATTTTTGTCTCATATTTTATATGTTTTTGATCTTCTAGTAAAACATCAGACTTCTCTTTGGTGAAGTATGCTTTATGCAAGTTTAATTGTAATGTTGCATAGTTGTGCACTTTGCAGATAAAAATTGCATGGATTTTCTCAAAATAGCAAGCTCAGATCTGATTGGCTGACCTAACACCTATAGACCTATCCAAGTCAAGATGGAAGTTTTATTACAGTGAAAATTATGTTCCCAGACTGTTGCAATGTCCACTTCAGAAGAGTAACAGTAATAGATGCTTGATTTGCCAGCATTTGTGATGTTGAAGAAGAGCTCTTTGAGCTTTGTTTTCAGAGTTATGTATGACTTTTTAAACAGCATGCCAAAAAACATAGTTGATCAGATGCGAGGTCTTGAAAAATGTTAAAGGGTTAGTTCACCCAAAAATTAAAATTAGCCCATTATTTACTCACCCACAAGGCATCCTAGGTTCATTCTTTCAGTCGAATGCAATCAGAGTTGTTCTGGCTCCTACAAGCTTTATATATACTGATGTTTCTCTTCATCAGTCCAAAACAAGTCCCAATAAAATCCATCCATAATAAAAACACGGCTCTGGTGGTTGAATAAAGGCCTCCTGTAGAGAACTGATGCATTTGTGTAAGAAAAATACCCATATTTAAAATGTAATAATCACTTAAATCTAGCTTGTGCTAACAATTGTACACGAAAGCAGCTCCAGGCGGATGATGTAGGACGCTGGCGTTGCGCCTGTGAGTCTCATGAAAATCAACGTTTGTTTACAGGAGCAAAAGAAGGAAAGTTCCTGACTTTAGCAAAGTCTCCTCTTGGCCTTATATCAAAATCCTCTGACATTTTTCTTTACAAATCCTCATTTTGTACCCCGTTTTGATCTCTCCACTGCACATTTGTGTTTGTTTTACATTTTAAATATGGAAATTTTTCTTAGAAAAACGCATTGATTCACTACAAGGGGCCTTTATTCCCTTTCCTGGAGCCATGTGAGGAACTTCTTATTAGGGATGGATGTGCTTTATTGGACTTGTTTTGGACTGATGAAAAGAAACACCTGCCTATTGCATTATTGCATTAACTCCAATTGCATTTGTCTAAAAGAAGGAAGTCATATAATGGGCTAACTTTCATTTTTGGCTGAACTAGCCCTTTAACAGCCCAAAACATCTGTCTGAGTGCAGGACCATATTTGCTATGAACAAAGTTCACTTTCTCTCTCCTTGCCCCACTTCCTCTAAAGATTACATGAGAAATCCTTAACGTTTCACCCGGATGCACCGCTTGGGACCGTTTAACTCAAAGCCCGAGTGTTTGTCCATCAGTGACAGAGTTTCATGAAACCTCCCCAAACCCCAAAAGCCCTAAAATCTAAACTCTGTGGGCCACCCTTTTGATGTGTGAAGCTTTTCCTCTCTCCCAGGCTCCTCTCAGCAGTCTGTTTGCTTGTGTTCCCCTCTCTGTGTCTCTTTGGCGGTACTTGGTGTTTTTACGCAAGGAACGAGGAATGCTGTTTATTGAGTCCTGGCACGTATAAAAGTGACATTCCTTTGACCCGCCCCTCGGACGCCCTGTGGCCTAGCAGGCCGCGTTGACTCACGCCGGCCTTTTTCTGATGATATCATGGTTGCCTCATGGTCAACCTCTGGCTGACCCATGCCTGTGTCGCGTAACCCCTTCATTAAGGCCCTGTAGGCAAGCCTGTACTTACGGATCTTAGTGCACATAGATCCCCCTCTCTCTCTGTTTTTCTCAGTCTTGTCTCCTCTTTTCTGTCCCGCTGTGCTCTCTGCAAGCACATCAGCTTATTTCCCCCCTCTCTCTCCTCCTTTTATTACCCATTACTCCCTTGCTTCCATTTTCTTGTTCTTTGCCTTTTCATCTTTTTTGACTTTTTTTTTATTCCCTCCCTCATTTCTCTCCTAGCCGATAGCAGGAAGTCATTCTCAACAGCGTAATGTTTCCCACAGGCCTCCAGATGGTTTGTATTTGCGTGTGTATTAACAATAAATGAGTTGTATTTTACAGTTTGGCCCACTATTTGTGGGTGTTTCTGTTGTTTCGAGTGTGTTTGGGTGTGTTTGTGCCCTGTGCGTGCTTGTGCCGCTCAGGCAGGTGTTTTGGGTTTGTTGTGTTTTGGAAGTGTTTGTGTATGCTGTGACTCTGTTGGGCGTGACTGTCCATTTCTCTGCCCTGAGGTTACATAATTTCAGAGTAGGGATCAAAAGACCTAATCAGGTGTTAAAAGCGTAGCCATGGAGACTGACTTGCTGTTTAGTGGAGAACGCCAGTGGGCCCTTGGGAAAGGGTGTGTGTCTGTGTGTGTGGGAGTTTCTCTGTCTCGGTGTGTTTAAGTATCCTCTTTGTCAGGTATTACTCATGTCATTTCATCTGAAACTGAACTAATTGAAGTTTCAGTTCAAACATGTGTCTGGTTTGCTTAATCAGTGTTTGTTTTCTCAATCTTATTATTTGTGTGATGTGTTAAAGTGCGTATGACTAGAGGTCGACCGATATTGGATTTTACCGATACCGTTAGCTGGCTCGATACCGATTAATTGACCAATAGCTTTTAAAATGGATACTGAATGGAAACTAAAACAGAGGTCTACTATTTAAAAATGGTAGACAAAACCGATGCATCGGTTGACCTCTACATATGTCTAATATTATTCTCATGCTGACTGTTTGGGCTTATTTTGCCCAAGAATCACCCACTTAGACTAGGGCTAGGGCAATATG
This sequence comes from Cirrhinus molitorella, assembly GCA_033026305.1. Classification (NCBI taxonomy): domain Eukaryota; kingdom Metazoa; phylum Chordata; class Actinopteri; order Cypriniformes; family Cyprinidae; genus Cirrhinus; species Cirrhinus molitorella. Next base: position 3,654,334 of record CM065133.1, on the reverse strand, counting down.
CTAATCTGCCAATTCAGTACTATCCCAATACTTGTGTGCTGATTCAATATGAATTGCGATTTATATTACTATTGTGATTCGATATTACAGTTTATTATGATTACAATAAATTTGAATATAGACAATGGAAAATGCTTGATCATATCCTTAAAAAGACTCTATGATGAGTCATATTAACAAAAACAATGCATCAAATCTTTCTGAACTTTTATTTTAGGAGCATGCACATGCATACAGTGAATATTTTAAAGTACCTTCAACCATGAAACTTTCAATTACCAAAACCCTGAACTTGCACGTGAACATGATTAGTCAAATGTTCAACAAAATAAGTATAAAAAATACTTCCTGAAATAAAATTAAGTGCTGTTATTTTGCATACTAGGGATGCAACAATACAGTTCACAGTCCACGGTTCAATACGTACCTCTGTGTTTGGTTTCGTTCTGATAGCTTGCCATATCAGTGTTTTTTTTATATTTATTTTATTTATTTTTTTGCAACAGATTAACAAAATACTCCTGTAAACCTCTGTACATTGGAAAAAGTGTGGATAATCATATGTCTGCTTAATATTTCTTTTGGGAGAGGTGTTTTTTACCCAAAATATGTATGATTTTTATGCAAAATAGGATGGGTTTCATTCATACTGAACGCCAGAGGGCGCCCTCGTGCAGAAAATCCACATATCCATCAAAGAAGTAACGCTGATGACAGGCATACACAGCAAATTCCGAGAGAAATACAGCAAGGACATTATTTAAATGCAAAACCGAAAAAATGCAATTCACAATCTTGTGTTGAACCGTGGATGTTGTACCGAATGGTTCAATATTATATTGAGAATTGTGGCATCCCTATTGCATACCGTTTCAATCATGTTTTCCTGGCAGTGTGTAAAATCCAAAGTGTTTCCACTAGGGGTGTGGCACGAGATATATAACACTTATTGTCAACAGTAAAGTATCTTAACACTTGCATGTATTGTAAAGCTTATTCTCTTCCACCAGGAGGTGGTGACAACATTTAAAAAAGTATTTATAATTGAATCAATCATTCAGTTCATTTCAGTTGAATAAAATAAAATTTTTCACTACATATTTCATGATTGAGTATTTCTTTAAAAAAGTGTAAAAATCTCATCTCGTTCTCGTGATCCCAGTCTCGTGTCTCGTCTCGTCTCGTCTCATGGGATAAGCGTCTTTCCACACTTGCGATTCAAAATGTGAAGTTGCAGAAAGAATTCTCGAAGCTATTTGATGACAGGACATTTTTAAATTTTTTAAGTTTTTTAATTCCGATTGCATTCATCTGAGAGAGAAAATAAGCCATATACACCTAGGACGACTTGAGGGTGAGTATATCATAGGATAATTTTAATTTTGGGGTGAACTAGCCTTTTAAAAAAAGATTTTTGTGATCTATATATTTTAAGTAATACTGTGAGGATCGTATGATGTTTTCAGGTGGTCTAATCATTAATGCCTTTTCTCCCAAAAGTTGCATAAATGTGCAATCTTAATCTGTAGGTTTGTTATCTGAGGCTGAGACTGGACCAATGTAAGCTTGAATATTTAATTTGGTGATATTAACATCTGCTCCGTGCGCGCACACACACGCTTTCTTGCGTTCATTGCTGCCATCTGCATCTTTCCCAGCTGAGTCACATCTGGTCATTATTCACCAATCAATAAGCGCTTAACCAATCCATATATCATCATGCCACTCTGGGTTGTACATGTGTGCGATGGGTGGCATGTTTTTAAGACACCTGAGCTCTCCTGACAGCTGTGTTTGTGTGTTTATAATGTTTTGCTTTGGTGCTGCTGTTTTGTAGTAAATCTGTCACACCTGTGATGGCCCACCTGGACTAAACCACACACGAATATCTACACTACGCCGCGTGTGGTCTCACGATTCTGATTCGCTTTATCACACCATTTGTGTGTCTGCTTTGATCTGCAGCTTTAATGATCTATAAATAAAAGCTCTATTTGCAGAGTTTGATTCTCAGTGGCGTGTTTAGTATTTGCGACACTCCCTCAGTCTTAATGCTGATGGCTAAGTGTGATTGATTGACAGGTCTTCTGCCTCATGTTGATTGATGGGCTTTTTTGGGGGTTGACTTTTGACCCGCACCCAAAAGAATAAGCTGCATGTAGTTGAGAAGTTCCAGTGGTCGTCTGTGTGTCCAAGCAATCCTTTCCTCCTCCCTAAATCTGTATCCTTTCAGGATGGATGTGCCTTTGCTGTAGGGCAGAGTTTGTAAAGGAGCTGCAGGAGTGAAGGAAATGGCTAATTATTTAAATCATAAAAATGTAGTTGGATATGATAACCTTTTGGGCAGTGCTCTGACATGCACTTTATATAACGGGCGACCCGAGTTTGAGTCATGACTCTCTCCATAATTAAAATTAATATAACTTATAAATAAAAAATAAACTGACAAACATCAGAGAACCTTCAAGTAACTTCAAGTAGCATCAGAGAAACTTAAAGTAAATATTCTAGGGGTTCATCTGACAAAAAAAAGGGAATACATTGAACTATATCATATTTCATTAACTATACCAATTCTGAATCGGTTTTTGTTTTATTATTAATAATAAGCCTAATTACATTGAACTGTATGATTATGATCTGGTCCTGGTCTCGCCTCTGTGGATCTGTAATATTGAGCAATGGTTGTGATTTTGGTGGGATTCTCAGGACAAACTGAGACAGCTCCTGTGAGATCATGTTTTGTGTCTCATGGAGTTTTTCTGTTCCTGTTTTGTGTCACACGCTCCTGCGACTGTGAACATTTTGTTGGGGTCCTCAGGGGCTCTACATCTCACTTCATCTGCATTTGTCCCTTGAGTGACGTTTCTTTAACCTCCCTTCTGCTTCATTTGTCCTGCTTGTTTTTTTTCCTTCCTTCCCTCATGTGCCGCTTTACTCTTTTCATCACTTTTTTGCTCTTTGTTTTTTTCCTTCTTTTTCCTCTTTTTCTTTTCTGTTATTCTTTTCTTGTATTTTCTTTTTTGCTCTTTATTGACCATCTTTCTTTTGCTCTTTTCCCTTTCTTTCTTTCTTTCTTTCTTTCTTTCTTTCTTTCTTTCTTTCTTTCTTTCTTTCTTTTCTCTAAACACTCTTTACCGTTTCTTGCCCATTTCTGCTCTTTCTTTGACCCTTTTGTTATTTCCTGTGGTCTTTTTTTCTTTTGCTCTTTTTTTCTCTTTTGCTTCATTCGTTATTTATTTTTTGCTCTTTCCTGCACTTACACTTACTTGTGATTTTCGTTTTCATTTTTCACTCTTGCTTTTTTTTTTTTACTGTTTTGTTCTTGCTTTTTGTTGTTGCTGCATTTATTAAGGTCCTATGATTTTCGTGACGTGAAAAACACAGACAAAATTGCAGAATCCAGTCACAAAAATGGAATTTTCACAGCAACTTGTCATATAAAAAAATAAAAGTTTGGTTTAACTTTAAGAAACTGTGACAGAAATGTATTACTTAATATATTGATATTATTATTACTACTACTATTACTAATAAAGTTATTTATATAATAAAACATAAACAAATAATACAAACATATAACATTTATTTTTTTAAAGGATATTGACCAGAAATTATTTTATATATTTTTTTTATTTTTTATATATATATATATATATATATATATATATATATATATATATATATATATATATATATATATATATATATATATATATATATATATATATATATATATAAAATAAAAAAAAAACATATAATTTATATTATATAATAATTTTAATTAAAGATTTTCATTATTAACATTTAATGAAACCATTACAATGGAATCCCAGAAATTAATGGAAAACACAGAATTTGATTAAAAGAAAAAAAACAAAAACAAATAATACTAGAAATAAAACTAATTTTTTTTTATGTATTTCATAGGGCCTTAAATTGTTATTTTATTTTTTTTGTAAAACTATACATTGCTTATTTTATTAATGTTTCATGATTTCAATCAATTAGTTATGCTTTTTTATTTTAAATGTGAAATTTAACCATTTAAACAGTCTAGGAAAAAAAATACAGAATTGTGAAAATCTGAATCTGAACTGAATCTGTCACTTTTTTTTTTTTTTTTTTTTTAATCTGTTCACTTAATTCTGTTTACTGTTTTTCCCTTATTCTTTCCCTTTTTCTTGAACTCTTTCACCCTTTGTCTGGCTCTAAATTTGCTTCTGTCCTTACTCATCTCTATCTCTCTTTCAGCTGATTAAGATTAAGTTCTGTTGTGTGACTGTAACACTATGAAGTGGATTAGAGAGGCAGCTCTGTGGGTGGGAGTGAAACTGCAGAAATCAGTTGTGAATGTCACGCTAATCAGGCCTGTGGAACTCGGCCTGGAACAGCTTCGTCGTTGGCTGTTGGCACTAAAGTGCAAGTGTGTGTTTAGCACTTTAATAAAGCTTGCTACACTAACCTCATTAGTCTCGTTCTATCAGGCTCCTCCCCTTCTAAACACAGCAAATTACATTAGACACTTTCCTCTCACCATGGCAACCAGCCCACTGTTTTTTCTTGTTGTTGTTGTTGTCCTTCCTTATTCTTCCTCTGATAGATGAATGTTTGAGATGAATATGGAAGTGCGATATGATATGTGACATGTAACCAAGTAACTCTGCTCTACTTTTTACAGGCTAAGTTACTAATCACTGCAGTACACCTTTAACAGGATTTTCTGTTATCCAGACTTATTCAGGTTTGTTTGAAGAGATGAGAGCAGGTGGTTGGCCTGTTTCGTGTTAACAAAACATAAAATATTATTGCAATTCAAAATAAGTTTTAATTTAATATACTTTTAAAATATCATTTATTTCTGTGATGCAAAGCTGAATTTTCATCAACCATTACTATAGTCTTCAGAGTCACATGATCCTTCAGAAACCATGCTAATATACTGATTTAGAAATGGGAAAGCCAACTTACTGAAATCTAATTTAAACTCCACCTAGAGCTTTAACTCTAGAAACTCCAAACTTAGCCCAGATCTTAATCATATCTGACCGGGTGCGCTATATCTTTTCTAACTGATCAGACTTACGTTTTTTTCTAAAAATAACGATTAAAACTGGGAAAAATCCCATAGATTTACATTGACAGAATGTTCAAATGAAACAACACTATCAGGGTTGCCAGGTTTTCACAACAAAACCTGCCCAAATGCTACTCAAAAGTAGCCCAGTCGCGTTTTGAGAGGGCTCCCCCATTAAAAATCGCGTTGTGGGGAGTAAAATACAAGTGGGCAGATGTCCCCTAATAAAACTAGCATTCCAGGGGCTAAATATTATTTTTGTTGTTGCTTTGACCCGCTGACATGAAAAACAACCCGCGGCAACACTGGTAAAATAGCCTATTTCCGCGGAAAAATGGCAGACTTGGCAACACTGAACACTATTCAAACTCCAACTGTCAAAATTCCCAGAATCCCTTGAGACTCAATCAAGATTCTCTTCTATGTACTATTTCTTAATCATTCAAACGCGAACTGACTTGCTAATCATGCTAACATGTTAGTAACATGCTAATCATGCTAGAAACATGCTAGTAATTTGCTAATAATGCTAGAAACATGCTAGAAACATACTAGCAACTTGTTACTGATGCAAAAAACATACTAGCAACTTTTTAGTCATCCTAGGAACATGTTAGAAACATGGTAACAACTTGTTATTCATGCTACAAACATGCTAGCAACTTGCTAATGTTAGAATCATGCTAGTAATTTAATCATGCTAACTACATGTTAGTAACATGTTAAACATGCTAACAATGTGCTAGCAACTTGTCATGCTAGAAACATGTTAGCAAACTTGCTAGTAACTTGCTAATCATGTTAAAAACACTAGCAGCTTGTTAGTCATGCTAGAAACATGATAGCCACTTGTTTGTTAATCATGGTAGGAACATGCTAGCAACATGCTAGTAACTTGTTAATCATGCTAGTAACATGATAATCATGTTAAAAAAATGCCAATCATGCTAACAGCTTGCTAGTAACATGCTAATCATGTTAGAATAATGTTAGAATCATGCTAGTAAAATGCTAATCATGGTTTTAACATGCTAGTAACTTGCTAATCATGCTAGTAACATGCTAACAACATACTAATCATGCTAACAACTTGCTAGTAGCATGCTAATCATGTTAGAATAATGCTAAAAACATGCTAGTAAAATGCTAATTATGGTTTTAACATGCCAGTAACATGCTACTCATGCTATTAACTTGCTAATCATGCTAACAACTTGCTAGTAACATGCTAATCATGTTAGAATAATGCTAGAAACATGCTAGTAAAATGCTAATCATGGTTTTAACATGCCAGTAACATGCTACTCATGCTAGTTACTATTTCAGACTGAAAACTATCTTAACTAACTTAATACTTTTAAAACTTTTTCAGACTTTCTGGTCAGGCTTTCTCAAGCCAACTTAATTTTTTTTTTTTTTTTTTTAAATCTAGTTACTTTTACAAACAATGTTGGAAACAGTTGTGCTGCTTAATATTTTTTTGGAACCTGTGATACTTTTTTCAGGAAAAACATTCAACTTTGCATCACAGGAATAAATAGTATATATATAAATAAAAGTATATTAAAATAGAAAGCCACTATTTTTAATTACATTACATTAACATTTCACAGTATTAAAATATATATTTTTGCCTGTATTTTTAATCAAATAGTGTTGGTGAGCAAAAAAGTCGCCTTTAATCCAAATCGTACTGATCCCAAACTTTTGAGCAGCAGTGTAGCTTGCAGAGAATTGCATTCTGGGTCCAATGTGCTTCCATAAACTGGCCAATGAACCGAAGCCTTGACAGTTAGGTGAGAGATTTGACATGTGAGAGATAGAGAGGGGGTTTGTGTCTCTGAGGGAAAGCCATATGAAAAGGAGATGAATTGCATTGATTGGGAGAACTGGCAGGAATAGATGGAAAAAGGGAGCGTAGGCGGAAAAACATCCCAGAGATGTTGAAAGTAGCGCAAGGCTTTTTTTTACGTTTCGTTGGGTTGCTTAGTCCAAGCGACTAAGAGCTGAGAAGTTGTTTTATTCATGTTTTCATCACATTGGATTTTCCAGCAAAACTTGCATGCACAGAACAGCGCTTTCATTTGTCTGCCACCGTTGCAGGAGATGCGAGAAATGAGAGCTGCTTTCCGAAAACAATTTATTCTGGGATAAAACGCTTTGAGAAATGTCTTTATAGTATGAGTGTGACCAGGAGCATGAAAGATGCAAATTATAGCTTTTTACAAACGATTGCGTTCATTCCGACTGTAAAACATACCAGAGAAATGCATCCCAAACATCCTTTTCAGGCCATTTTCACAACAGCTCAAAAGAAACTCTGGTCTGTACCAAAAGCTTTAGTTTTGAGAGATTGGTGAGAGGGAAAATGAGAGAAAAGAGTGCACTCTCCAATGCTAATTACCTCTCTTTCCTTCTTTTCACTCTGTCGGTCTTGCCACAAATGTGCACACACAAACACATGTGCATCTTTGCAACATGTCTTTCACAGACTTTCAAGCACACCGCTTCCTCCGTCATTATTTCTGCATTCGTAACAGCTTCATGCTGCAGTGAAGCGAGAGTGTGTACATAAAGACCAGAAGTGTTGTCAGCTAAGTAAGGAAAGAGATGCAGAGGAGAGAGAACAAGAGTGCGTGGAGATGGACAGAAACACAAAGAGAGAGAGGAAAGAGCGGTTTGGAGATGTTGAATATTTAGAGACTGGAGAAGATGACATGTAGGCTGTTGTGGGCAATGTAATTGGGGCGGTAAAGCTTAGTGGGTAATGTTTGGACTCATAAGCAAAAGGTTGTAAGTTCAAAACATGCAGCAGATTGGCCTAGTAATAAGCATCTGCTTTATAATAGATAATATCCACAAAAATTGCACCAATACTATCACACCTTTTCTACCTTTTGAGATATTTTTTATGAAAATCTGAGAGCTTTCTGACCCTGCATAGACAGCAATGCAACTTGACACATTCAAGGTCTAGAAAGGTAGTAAGGACATCATTAAAATGTGACAAAAATAATGTCATTCAACTATTTCTTTTCTGTGAGTCTTTGACATGCGTTCAGGACAGTACCACGATGCATTCTCCTAGCTTCATAAAATCGTGGTTGAACCACTGATGTCTAAGCAGGTTCTGAGAGCTCTCAACTCTCTGATTTCAAAAATATCTTAATTTGTGTTTCAAAGATAAGTGAAGGCCCTATGGGTTTGGAACTAATGAGTAACTAATGACAGAATTAAAATTTTTGGGTGAACTATCCCTTTTATTTCTTAAGAAAATATATTTTTGTATTTTAATGTGTTCCTTGAGATTTAATTATAAAGTCAATAATTGCACCAAAAAAACAAATAAATGTGGAAAATGTATTCTTTTCAACCCTCATTCCAACCCTCTGTCTGAAACAACCTGTTTTAAGGGGCTTCCTTTAAGACTTCAGTCAGTAATCGGCCAATGTTATGATAGGCTAACGTCATTGCATAGAAAACAGCATCAATGCCCTGCCCCCTCACTATTACGTGTGTTTTGACATCATAATTTTTTTTTTTTTTTTTTACATTGTTATATTCTTCTGTCTAATGCACTTTTAGAGTTCAAAATTAAAAGCTTTAACCCATATTCTTAACTGAGAAAACAAAAGTCAGAAAAAAGTCATTAAATTGACTTGTACTTGAACTTTAAAAGGGACTCAACCCTCTTTTTATTTGTGGTATACTGTCTGTCTAAATTACATGCACACTGGTGTTTTAGGAAGCCAAACAAATTAGAATGTAATAATAGTAATAATAACAACAAATGTATATTATCGCGATTCATAAGTATTGTAAAACAATTGCACTGTAAAATAACTGAAAATGAATATACCATAGGTATATCATTTTTGCTTATACTAAAGTAGGGAAATTACAATAATTCTGTCCTAATTTCTACACTTGAAAGAGTTTTTTTGAATTTGGACTGCAGTAATCTTACCCATTTAAACTGCTAGCTGTCAGTAATTCATACTGCACTTTTAAGCTTTTATTTTGACTGAAACCTCAGTAGAGCTTTTATTATGACCAAAAAACTCCAGCTTCAGTGAAAACAGGATTACAAAAATGTGTCACTACGAATCTAGTGAAATTCTGTTGCATTCCCAAACGCGCGCTAAACTTACAGAACGGAGCTGTTCTGAGGCGCAGGAAAAAAGTATCACAAGGTGATTGCCTGAATGAAGTGCGAAAACTATTAAGCTATAGTGTTATTTCGGTTTTAGTTCATTTGACTGATACAGTGCCAAAGAATAATGGCCCAAAACACAACTTTCATTAACTTTTCATGACACATTTTCATTAATTTTAAAATAAGGAGTTTAAATATATTTTAAAAACTACCATTTCATATCGTCATGTAATCATGATAATTAGGGCTGTGCCGATATTCGGACGCGATATCATGCGCATCTCGTCAGTAATGTCCGTTCTGTGATTAGTCGTAAATATCATTCACGTGTTCATTCATACAGCCGCGTTTACTACACAGAGCCGTAGTTCACTGACAAGCTTTGCAGTTTCGCGTGCATAATCGATATGTATTGCCTGCGATAATGAAGGCAATATTTGCGTAGCTTGTCAGTGAACTACGGCTCTGTGTAGTAAATGCGACTTTATGAATGAACACATGAATGAGATTTACGACTGATAATTCACGGCCGAATATCGGCACAGCCCTAATGATAATATTGAGACAGTTTTGTTATCGCTATACCACAATATTGATAATACCATTACATTCCTAATCATTATCAGACAAAGCATGAAATAATTTACTTACCATTTGTGATGCAGCTGCAGTCAGATTTAGTACCACTTTATCTTTCAACAAATGTTTCTTTGTAAACTCTTCTTGACACTGTGTCTCGTTTGCAAAACAAAAATCCTCTGACACAATCCAGGATGCCATTAAAAATGACCTATCCACTTGTTTCTCATGCTGGGATTCTTCTGATATCTGTACAAAGACGTGAATGAGCTGTTTAAACAACATTTCAACATGATGCGACACTCGCATTCAGTTTGTAAGCCAATGCAATCAATGTCTTGCTCTGGATGCAGTTTATGCAAATGTATTTGACTGAATGACGTCAACTTGCGGGCCATTGTTGGAGCTTGATTAAATAAATTCTTTGTTTATAATGAGGAGGACGTTTTAAGCTATGAAAAAGGGTCTAATGGTGGTATTTGATGGACAGCGATGCATACTATCTTTTAAAGGTTGTAAATAGAGACGGGTTAGTTTGAAATCAAGTGTCTGAAATTGGCATTGGTCGACGAATTCCTTTGAGTGCACTGCAGCAAAAGTTCAAATTGTCTCAACTTTTCTGCATATGATGAAGCCCTATTTTAGCAAGCTCTTGTTTTTCTCCTCTAAATGCTCTCTGACATAACACCTTCTCGTTCAAGCACCTGCTTATGCAATATGTTTTATGAGCAGATGAATAAAAAAAGGACACGTGGTGAGGTTAAAAACTGAATGTTAAGTAAGTTCTTGCTTGTGTGGCCTTTTTCCCCAGTGCAGGAGATTGAGGGTTGTGTTATTCCACCCATGCGGTGTTAAGATATACAATCTGTGATCCTCAGCACTCCTCAAACCACCTGTCTTTACTGTAGTAAGTGAGGTCAGGCAAGTGTACGCACACACTGTGAAAGAAAAAGTGGCCACATACAAAATAGCAGCACAAATTTGCTTTATTTTTCCAGCGAGTTACACATACACAGTTACACACATCCTTCATGAAAACCACATGCTCCTTTCCCATAATTCCACTATAAAGCCCAGACCCCCTCCATGTTTAAACAGTTTCTTTTTGATGACTAATCTGTAGCTTACAGAAAAGTCTTGCCTCAGCAACGTCTCTGTTGTACTCCCATATGTTTAGTGTTTTACTCAATCAAAGACTTTTTCTCCTTCTCTTAAACAAGTCTCTGGTTTTAGTTTTTAACATTTAGCTTAACATATGCCTTCTTCATGGTTCATTTGTCCACACATTTAGACTGGGCAGCTTTGATCTCATGAAAGGACTCCAACTCCCATGAGACTTTGCACACCGGTCTGTGGCAGATTGATTCAGTCGAGCTGTAATGACACTGGTTCCCATGAGCCCCTAAAGTGTAGTCCGGTTCCCCAGGGCAAGGTGAAATGCAGAGGTTTTCTGGAGGTCGGTGGCTGTGGAACAGGTGTGGGTTGTAATGAGGTGGATGTCTGGTATAATGGTCACAATAGACACAAGTGTAGGACTGGATGACCCTAACGATGGTAGAAGGTAAATGGAGGAGGGCTGGGAGTGAGGGATTCTGCTCGGGTTCATCTGTGATCATGGTCCAGATGCACATCTGGGGTCCAGACAGCTAGCTGTGTGTTTTCTGAGCTTTGCTTTGCCTCCTGTTTTTGTGATTCTCTCTTCCTCTGTTCTGTGGTTTATTGGTGTTGGGATAATATCTCACAGGCATTCATGCTGTGTCACTATAAAGTGTGATGTCTGTAAATTTAAACAATTAACTTTATTTTTTTCCAAAATCCTATAAAATAAAAATAACAAGATTGTTGACAAGATTGCATTTGTGTGTTTTGTGTTTCTGTCTAAAGGACTGAAAGGCAGTATAAAACTATGGGGGACTGAGAATAGCACTTAAAAAATAAAAAGGAATCAATTTATTATATGAAAAATAAATTAAAAATAAACATTTATAATGTTATTATAAAGTCTTACAATAAAGTCATACATTAATAACTTATGAACTTTCAATTAATTTTTTTAGATGCACTGATTTATTCTTGTTTATTTATTTATTTTTTCAGGTTTATTTGACAGGGACAATGCACATCAATAATACATAAATGCACAATATGCCAGAATTAGCCAGAAGGCTATTTTGCATCTGCAGTCCCTTTATACTATCAGAATAGTAGTTTATTATTATTTTACTGTTACATTATGTTACACATTTTAACATTTAAATTTAAATGTCTGTTCTTTATCAGCTTGACTTGATTTTAATTACATATTTATTTTTTTTAATTAATAAACTGAAAATTCACTATTTCATTAGCATATTACACATTGTACAAAAATGTTAAAGTTGGTTGCTTGACTATTTTATTTATTTTTTATTTATTCTTTTTATTCTTTACATTAATTATTATTGCAAAATCAGCAGTTTTTTTATTTTACTTACATCGACTATCTTTGTGTTATGGCCCAGTCTAGGAGTGTGCAATAATGACACAAAATGATATCTCAATATTTTCTGGAATTTTGTCAATAATGATAATTTTTTGCTGAGGGTGTTATTGTGCTGGTAACTTGGCAGGTTTAGGACTGCTGTGGACAGCTGACCCCCAGATCTTTTGATATTCTTTATATTCTGTGCAGTGAGTAGTTTGCAGTAGTAACAGAAATGAACTTTTCCAATAAGTTTAAATTGTTTTATACCTTTAATGTGCATGTTTACCTTTATAAGGCTATTTTTTGTAACTAATTAAATGTTTGCACCATCTTTTGTCAAATTCGTAAATTTAATCAATAAATTCAAATAGTAAGACACTATAGGGCTGTTACCAATTAAATAAAATCAGAATAAAAAATTGTGTTTGCAGTGCAGAGGTGGCACAGAATCTGCACCTGAAGACGCATTTACTGTTTATTTACATGATATGAATGAATTTAATAAATATAAATGCATAAATGTGCCCCTGGACCACAAAAACCGTCATAAGTAGCATGGGTATATTTCTAGCAATAGCCAAAAATACATTGTATGAGTCAAAATGATTTTTCTTTTATGCCAAAAATCTTTAGGATATTAAGTTCCATGAAGATATTTTGTACAATTCCTACCATAAATATATCTAAACTTATTTTTTTAGTTAGTAATATGCATGGCTAAGAACTTAATTTGGACAACTTTAAAGGTGGTTTTTCTCAGTATTTAGATTTTCTCAACATTTTGAATTGAAATAGTTGTATCTCGATCAAATATTTTCTTATCCTAACAAGCCATGCATGACTCTTATGACTGGTTTTGTGGTCCAGGGTCACAAATAACGTTCAAACAAAAATGTTGAATACTAATATTTGAAATGATTTTGGGAAAAATATACTTTAACATAAAACCTAAAATCACCGGTAGTTGGAAGCAAGTTAGCATGCGTTAGCCATTGAGTCATTCATTCAACCAATTCGTTCAAACGGCTGATTGATTTAGTTACAAAACACCATCATGTGTTGCTCAGTTCGGCTTTGTTTTAAACTATTTTAGTTGACAAAATAGAGCAAAAACAGTAACGTGTGTCTAAAATGTAAGCCACTTAACATCTTGTTTATTGGACTGTTTTATAAAATTAATATTATATGTGCAATAGTGCTGATATTTGGAGAAAAACAGTGGTTCTCGGTTCAAATCCTGGGGACCCCATGCTCTGTACATGCTTGCATGTCTCCCTAATTTAACACACCTGATTGAGATCATTATATATCATTTAAACAACAACTCACAACAAATTGATTATACACACATTTATGAATGGAGCTCCCTGGAGCAAAACAGATCTCTAGAACACATTTACATGACCATACAGAAATACCTTACACATTATTGCACCTTGTTTAGTCAAAATCTATTTTTATTTTTATTTTTCAGCTTTTAGATATTACTATTTAAGTGTTTTCCCTCTCAGAGTGTGTCTAAACAAATGTTGTTTTCTAGCATCCTGCCATGAAACTTCTGCATCTCGCCACCTCCCCTCCTCTCATTTCTGTGTTCTGCTGTGAGGGTGACAGTAACAACTGTGGATCTTCTGCAGATGTTGCCATGGAAACCTCAACTACCCCGTTTCACTTTTGACCGTGGGAGCGCACTGCTCATTTGCTAGATATAAAGGTCAAGGGTTGAATGTAGTAAGACAGGACAGCACATGTCTATAACCTGATTAGTTCTCTAACTGTTCTTCCTCCCGCTTCTCTCTATCTCTCTATCTCTCTGATCTAACATAAATGCTGTCCTTTGTTTCTTCATCAAGATCTTGCTGCAGTCTGATAAGCGTTAGCTTCCTATTGGTTCAAATCATTGCGGTAGACGAATATCTGTTCCCAAACCTGATGTTTTGTTATTCAGACCTCAGCCCTGCATCGACTGCATCAATTCCCTCCTTTCCTCGGTCATAAACGCCCACTCAGCATCCTCCACACCTGATCTATCATCCTTTACAAAGTAATTATCCACTAAAGCTACAGCAGGGAGGCCCGTTACTCTCGAGGTGAGAAGTATGAGGCTTCAGCAGCATCTGTAGGTGGGAGTCCATTTTTAGCAGAGGACACAGATGAGGGACAGGTCAGGTCATTTCCCAGTGGTCATAAACAGAGCCATTAGCAGCCCATTTCAGTTAATGTAGACGTAATGAAAACAACATGGCTGCCACACACATAAACTCCTGTCAATAACACAACGTCATCTCCATTTGGTGAATCGTTAGGGTTACGAGGTAAGCACTACTCTGTGATGGGTTTGATTGCTTGTGCCTTTTGGGAGTTGTCCTCTTTTTTTTTCCTGTCATCTCTGAGTGTGTTCAGGGATTTCTTCAGCTAAATTATTCTAGATAGGGGTCAGACCGTCTCCTGCCTGACCCACCCACCCTAACTCTTAAAACAGCTCTTTTAAAAACCATCAGGGAAACATTGCACTGCCCTTCCATGCACTGAGAGCGTTTTAATGCACCCTTTGCGTACTCCAAACACGCACTGATTCATTCAGCTAATGTGTGGAGTGTCTGTTTTCTATTGCACCCCAGCTGGTGTAACCTTTTTTTAATGACTTTCTCATTGTAATTTGCCTTTAGCGTTGACTCTTAGCACTACTTTAATAAATTATCAAAGGCTGCGAACTGACTAAAATAAAAAATGACAACAATGAACAGCACAAGCCGCAATGTCCAATTCGCACATAAATGACCCTTATTAGCTTGTTCTTGTTAATGAGTCGGGCATAAAGATTCATGAAAAATTATTAATTACTTCATCAGTAATTAAGTTTGTGAGACTTTGTTCATATAGTCTGTAATTGAAGATACCTAACCACAACACAATTTTAACACAATAGTGGATGTGACATATAAATGCTTAGAGAATGAATTTACCAATATACCGAACCATCTGTTTATTTTAGTAAACCCTTGTTGATAAATATCAGAAAATATTAGTCTATGCACAAATTTTCTATGCAAAAAAAGGACGTTTTTGAGAGGCTACATAGAGGATTTTTGCTAATTAAAATGCACAAACCAGGCAAAACAGTACCCAACAAATAGAGAAGTGATAGCCCTTCACAGAACATATAATTGCTACTTTATTTTAATTTTTTAGGAGTATTTAATATTATGGATGTCACAAGCCTAAAATAGCACTAACTAGACTATGGAAAATCATGCAAAATAAAAAAAAAATGCTTTAAAAACTTTTAGAGAGACCTCTGTTATATAGTAAAAACCTTTGGTAAAAACTTTATTTTTGACATTCGCATGGAATTACCCAATAATAAATTATGGATAAATAATAAACTCTGTTAATTTCTACTAAATTCAACACAAACCACAAAACCAGTCATAAGGGTTTATTTTTGGAAAATGAGATTATACATAATCTAAAAGCTGAATAGATCATCTTTCCATGGATTTATAGTTTGTTAGGATGATATTTGGCTGCGATACAACTATTTGAAAATCTGGAATCTGAGGGTGCAAAAAAATCTAAATATTGAGAAAATTGCCTTTACAGTTGTCCAAGTTAAGTTCTAGCAATGCACATTACTTCAAAAAAAATTACGTTTTAATACATTTACGGTAGGAAATGTACAAAATACCTTCATGGAACATGCTCTTTAAGCATTTAAGCAAGCATTAATATCCTAATAATTTTTGGCATAAAAGAAAAATCCTAATAATTTTTGGCATAAAAGAAAAATCAATAATTTTGACCCATACCGTGTATTTTTAGCTATTAATACTAACATACCCCAGTGACTTGTAGCTGTTTTTGTGGTCCAGGGTCACATATGTTGAATGCAACTTAAACTGTTGTCAGAATCTATATACTAACTAACTATGTTTCTTTATCATCAGGCATTTTTATATATTTATGAAGTTAAAAATGTATTTCACTTCTGTCTGTTTAAAGGAGATATCAGATGCAAAATGGTGTTTGTGCCTATACCTAAAGACCTAAACATTCTCAACTGACCCTTCGCAAAAAGCTCGATTGACAGGTGATCTGACCAATCATAATGCCGAATTTGCCATTTTGTTAGACAAACAAATCAGACAGGGGAGTATATGAACTTTGGTGGACTTGAGCTTAAAGAATTGTGTGTATTGACTAGGGCTGCCCCCTAATAGTCGACTAAGCGTTAGTTGACCAGAAAAGGCTTGGTCGACCAAAATTTTATTAGTCGTTTAGCCGCAGAATTAAATAAATAAATAAATCTCACAGAGAGATCGTTAATGGCTATAGTCTGTGTGGTAATAGTTATACAGTATACATTGGGCAGTACATCCAACATTTGCTTATCATTCATCAACCTCAAATATGGCTTTTTATCTGAAACGTAAGTAGTAGCAACTTTACATGTAATGTTGAACAATGTAATGTTAAGTGCGTATCTGTATTTGCGTTTATCAGTTAGTGAGTTATCAGTTATCAGTTCCACTCACCGCTGAAAACGCCGGACTTTTTGTTCAGTCCTGAGTTCTGCAAGCTATTTAATCCTGTCATTATAACAAAGCCTTTAGACGCGCCTGTAGAATGCACGTTCAGTACCGCGGAGAGTTTCACGCAACCGTTAAAATGAAACCTAAAGCAAAACGCGCGCACGTATTCAAAAGCATTTTTTATATCCCGCGTTCAGAGAGATCCCAATGCACGCAAATTAGGCTATATACACTTTTGTTAAAAAAGTTTGCAAACCACTGACCTAGAGAAATGTGGGCTGTCTGTGTGGAAGCTGAACAGACATGCGCTTACTGCAGGACAGATGGCTGCGCCGGTGCGGTATTTTGCTCTTAGAATAGCTTACTCCCTCATTTTTGGGCATACAGGTAAAAGTGAAACATTTTTATAACATACTTATTGTTTTTCCCTGACACATTTATAATCATTACATCTGCGGTGCAAGCAAGCTGTATGCGTGCTTAAGCGCTTATTAGGATATGTAGGCAATTAAAGGCTCATTATAATTATTTAAATGTTTTATTAATAAACGTACGATTAGTCGACTAATGCTTAAAATGAGCGACTACTAGTCGACCTGAAAAATCCTTAGTCGAGGGCAGCCCTAGTATTGACGTCTTTCCGCGGTTGAAATAAAGTGCATTCTGATGTTCATTCAGGTTTTTTTCATGCTTTATGTAAAAAAGAAAAGACAATCGGTTCACTTGTCATTTGATCTAATAAGACAATACAGTGATATGTCATGACACATTAAAGAGACACCAAATGGTATTTATTGTTTAAAAAAATGACAACATTTGAAAGCTGAGACCTTGTTTCATGCCAGAATTAACCTGCCTGTCTTGTCTGTTGGCGTGTTGTCAGTTTCCTCTTTACTCTGGGATTTATTTTTCAGCAACTTGTGGAAAATGGGCATCCAATGTCTTTTTTTTTTTTTTGGCTCCCTAGTCATTTCTTTAGTCTGGAGGCTTGTCAACCTGTCCAAAACATGATCTAGACAGTGATGGCTCACAGACGAGATGGGTGTGAATTGAAAAGACAAGAAACTAAGGAGGTGTCTGGGAAGAGTCTTCATTGAGTGAGCTAAAAGGCTGTATGATATGACATTAGATTGCCTCTAACGGTGATTTAGAGATGGTTCGGGATGTTTGTGGATATTAGAGTCTTAATAGTGATTGATGGCTTGTGACTGGGAGAGCTCATTAGTATTGGATTACACATTTCTCATTAGCGGTGTATTAGGCACATCTAGCTGTCACGCATTGACAAATTATAGGAAGGTTCCACTCCGCTTAGAAACGTCAAACATCTCTAGCAGATGAATTGTGTGATTGAATCCAAGAGCCAAGCCCCTGTTGATTTTGTATCATTACCAATAGTTTTACCATTTACCATTGTGCCCTTGAGCAAGATGTTTAACCCTGACAAGAAGAGGTGGGTATTTTTTGCGTGTTATGATTTTGAGTTTTGATTCAAGGTATAATTCAATGCATATAATTACACACATTTATTAACTGAAACTTTTTCAGTTTTTGGATTAATGAAAACTTTTGTTTTTGTTTTTGGTTTACATAAAAAAATAATTTTGGTCACTAAATTGAATTAAAAAAGGAAAACACGTACCAAACCTGTATGAGTTTCTTTTTCCTGTTGAACACACAATTGGTAACCAAACAGTTGCTAGTAGCATTGACCTCCATAATGTTTTTGTTTTTTTTATATATACAATGAAAATCAATGCAACTGTTACTAGCAACTGCTTGGTTTCCAACATTCCTCTCAATTTCTTCTTTTGTGTTCAACAGAATAAATAAACTTTTTAATTTCTGTAAGTGTGAACAGGTTTATTTTACTATAATGCAAAATTACAACTGATTTGAGAAATGGTTGCATTCAGTTTTTCTTTTCTTTTCCCTGCATCCTGGTGATTGTACAGCACTGAAAAAAATCTACAAAATGACAAATTAGTTGTAATTGGCAATTAGAGAGGATAGATCAGCATGCCTGCAGTGTAAACTCTCTAAAAGCCACCAGAGGTTTTTATTTTGTTACTAGGTATTTTTAGGTATCTTGTTTACATTATAATCTCATTTGTTTCAGCACCAGGGTGCGTTTTAACAACATAAAGGTGTTGTTGTTTCTCCCTCCAGTAAGAGAAGTTTAGAGCTGTTGCGCAACAGTGAGTAATTTCAGGTCCGTTTGGACGCTCAGAGCTGTTTTGCATTAGTGTCTAATATTGTGTTGTTTTGATCCAGGCTTATCCAGTCTTGTTCTTTAGATCTTCGGTGAGACAGACTGGTGTTTATCCCTTCTGTCCCATGAAAGAGTTCTTGGACCAGGATGAGTCTTAAGATCAGAAAGCCTCAAAGGCAACAAGTGGCCGCACTTTTTTTTTTAACATTTTGAATAGAGCCAGTGAGGTTCATGTAACCTTAACAAATGGGCAAGCGTACACACGCACACCTTCAGTGCTCTGTTTGGACTGGATAAAAGCCTGAATGCGGTTCTTTCATGTCGGTCCAGTTCAAGCGATCTTTAGCGGCCTTCGTTTTCACACGCGAGGCTTAGACCGGAAAAACACGCACACACAGGCACACACACACACACCGATCGTCCTAACATTCATTTGATCAAACTCTTTTTCTTTCTTTGTCCTTTTCTTTCTTGCCCTCCTACTCTTTTCGTTTCTTATCCATCCATCTTATCCCCATTCTTTCGTGTCTTTCCTCTTCTCTCACTCGTTCTGTCTGTTTCGTGCTCTAAGCTGAGCAAAGTGGGTAAATCTGCAGATCTGCTGACAGCTGCCTTTGAGAGAGGCCCACAGAAGGGGGGACGAAAACAGCACAGAGGTGCACAGACGAATGAAGCTTTGATTTTTTTGAGTTGCTGGAGTCTGTGGACTTGGGCACAGCAGTACGTTACATCAAATAAAGCTGTCGGCCCAAATTACATAGGATTGTGAGCAAATAACATTTCTTAAGTTCATCTTTTGTTTCCTGTTTGGTTTTGTTTTTAAGTTTGAGAAAGGGATGTGGTTTCTGAAAGGTCAGTTTGCCCTCTAGTTAGTTGTCTCAGTGTCTGGCTGGCCGTCTGTCCTCTCTGCGGTGAGTGCTGCTTAGTCACTGTCTGATCCTCCTCTGGGCTGAACAGTACCACATCAGTCTCTCTCTTTGGTTTCCCATGTTTTCTTTCTTTCATTCATCCATTCTTCCTGCCTGCCTTCCTTTCTGACTACTTTCCTGTCTGTTTTTACTTCCTTCCTTAAGTACCTTTTTACCTACCTTACATTTCTACCTTTGTTCCCTCATTCCTACCCACACAAAAAACCTTCCCACCTACATGCTATCAATTTTCCTTCCTTCCTTCCTTCCTTCCTTCCTTCCTTCCTTCCTATCTTCTTATCTGCCTACCTACCTTCCTTCCTGTCTACCTACTTAACCAACTTCCTTCCTATCTATCTACCTACCTACAGTTGAGGTCAAAAGTTTACATCCCCCTTTCAGAATCAGCAAAATGGTAATTATTTTACCAAAATAAAAGGGATTATACAAAATGCATGCTATTGTTGAATAAGATATTTCACATAAGAGATTTTTACATATAGTCCATGAGAGAAAGTAATAGTTATTTTTTTTTAAAATTACCCTGTTCAAAAGTTTACAATAAAAGTTGTGTCGTTACCTGAATGGAGTTTTTTTGTTTAGTGAGTCCCTTGTTTGTCCTGAACTGTTAAACTGCCTGCTGTTCTTCAGAAAAATTAAAGTCCCACAAATTCTTTGGTTTTTCAGCATTTTTGTGTATTTGAACCCTTTCCATCAATGACTATGATGTTGAAATAATTTTTTTCACACTGAGGACAACTGAGACTCATATGCAACTATTACAGAAGGTTCAAATGCTCACTGATGCTCCAGAAGGAAAAAAACATGCATTAAAAGCCAGGGGGTGAAAACTTTTGGAATTTGAAGATAATAAATGTAACTTATTTTTTCATCTGGGAAACATTTAAATATCTTCTGTAGCCTCTGAAGGGCAGTACTAAATAAAAAAAATAGTATATATTAAGACAAAATAAAAAAATGTACACATCTAAATTCTGTTCAAAAGCTTTCACCCCTGGCTCTTAATGCATCGTGTTTCCTTCTGGAGCATCAGTGAGCTTTTGAACCTTCTGTAATAGTTGCATAGGAGTCCCTCAGTTGTTGGGAAGGGTTCAATTACAAAAAAAATGCTGGAAAGTAGGATTTTTCTGAACAACAGCAGGCAGTTTAACTGTTCAGGACAAACAAGGTACTCATAAATAACTATCACTAAACAGCTGTGGACCATTCAGGTAACAACACAGTATTAACTATTTTCTCTTGTGGACTTTATGTAAACATCTTTCATGTGAAATATCTTATTCAGGTCAGTACTAAATAAACAATAACATGCATTTTGTATGATCCCTCTTATTTTGGTAAAATAATTAACATTTTGTCGATTCTGAAACTGTACTGTACCTATGATGCGATGCTTCTAATAAAATGCCTTCTCCATTTTTGTTGTTTATTTTGTTAATGAGACTAAGCGTTCAGCACATATTTAAATATTCATTTAAACGTTGCTTTCATCAGAGTGGGTGGTGTTGGGATGTTCGCTATCAGTATAGAGCTTCTCATGTATTCGAACTTTGTTTCACCCCTGAATGAAGAACGAAAAAGAACTTTGTTTTGAGTATATCATGGCCTTTACTTTTTACCTACCTCACTGTCTGCCCACAACACCGTCCATCTGTCTTCTTTCCTTTCCAATACCTTCCAGTCTTTCTTGATGATATTCAGATTCTCTCTGTCATTGGTGTTGTGATTATCATTCTCCTCACTATGTGCAGGAGATGCATGCTACAGTGGAGGAAGCCCATGGGGCTTTATTCTGGGTGATGGTGGGGGGTTCTCTTGGACAGAGGGCCCCTCTCTTGAGCAGTTTGCCTGAAAAGGGCTCATTCAGTCGAGCAGTACTGCGTCTGCTGCCTCCTCCCTCTCTCTCTCTGGCTGTGGATCATTGTCAGGCCTGAAAGGAGCTTTGACCGGTTCCAGACGACTGGTTCTGCACCATAAAACTCCACACACACTGATAAATGGGCTTGCCCCACAACATTGTGAATCCATTGGCATATCCCAGGGCATTTTGGGATTGTCAGACAAGGAGGCAGTCAGTAAGTTAAGCAACACAGACGGTGCAAGACGGACAGAAAAAGCACAGTCAAGCCAACAAGGTCAGGCTGAAAGACAAGCCAGACAGACTGATCACTCTTATGCAGCACAAAAGCTAGCTTTGAGTTTATGTGCTTGTGTACTGTATAGCTGAGCGGAGACTGTATATATGTGGTTGTTTGTTTCTTTTCATTCTGCAGATGTCCATGTTATGGATAGCATGGCTCCAAAGATAGCAGTATAGGTTTTTAAAAAACCTTGCAGCAAAGGGTTTATTATAGAATCTCTGCCTTTACACTTAACACCCTCCTCCACTCCACACATGGTCACGCTCTATGAAAGCTGGCTGCGGTTATCACAGTCACCCTTCGCCTGTCCTATGAGTTTGAAAAATGAATGCGCTTTTGAGTGCTGATCGTGCATTATCCATGAATCCAAGTTCGTCTGGAAACCCTGAGTTTTAGTAACCCTCCACCTCTCTTTCTTTTCATTGCAGGGAGTTCCTCAGCTACCCTGTGCCAAGGCCTTATACAACTATGATGGCAAAGAACCCGGAGATCTCAAGTTCAGCAAGGGTGACATCATCATCCTGCGCCGGCAGGTGGATGAAAACTGGTACCATGGAGAGATGGGCGGAGTGCATGGATTCTTCCCCACCAACTTTGTCCAGGTCATCAAACCTCTACCACAGCCGCCACCTCAGTGCAAAGCCCTGTATGACTTTGAACTAAAAGACAAGGAGGCTGACAAGGACTGCTTGCCGTTTGCAAAGGTGCTGGAAATCTACTCACAATACAGACTTCATCTTTACTCTCTCAATTGCACACTTTCACAAAACATTGCAATAGCCAAAAATACATTGTATGGGTCAAAATTGCCAAAAATCATTAGGATATTAAAGGAGAAGTTAATTACCAGAACAAAAATTTACAGATAATGTACTCACCCCATTCTCATCCTAGATGTTCATGTCTTTCTTTAGTCGTAAAGAAATAGTTTTTTGAGGAAAACATTTCAGGGTTTTTCTCCATATAGTGGACTTCTATGCTGCCCAGAGTTTGAACTTCCAAAATGTGGTTTCAAATGATCCCAAATGCGGTTGTAAACAATCCCAGCCAAGGAAGAAGGGTCTCATCTAGCAAAATGATCGGTTATTTTTTTTTAAAAAAGTATGATTTATATACTTTTTAACTTTTTAAATTTAAAGATCAGCATAAATGTAACTTATTTTGTGTTCTGGGAAACATGTTACTATCTTCTGTAGCCTCTGAAGGGTAGTACTAAATGAAAAAATATAATATTTAGACAAAATAAGAAAACTGTACACATCTCCGTTCTGTTCAAAAGTTTTCACCCCCTAGCTTTGAATGCATTGTCCCCCCCCCCCCTTCTGGAGCATCAGTGAGCTTTGAACCTTGTAATAATGTAATAGTTGCATATTAGTCCCGCAGTTATTGGAAAGTGTTCAAATACACAAAAATACTGGAAAGGAGGATTTTTCTGAAGAACAGCAGGCAGTTTAACTGTTTAGGACAAACAAGGTCCTCATGAACAACTATCACTAAACAAAAGAACACAGCTGTGGATCTTTCAGGTATCAACACAGTCATAAGTAGCATGGGTATATTTGTAGCAATAGCCAAAAATACATTGTATGGGTCAAAATTGGCAAATATCATTAGGATATTAAAGATTTTCACTTCTAGAGCAAACCTTTACAGATAATGTACTCACCCCTTTGTCATCCTAGATGTTGATGTCTGTCTTGTTCTTCAGTCGTAAACAAAAATGTATTTTGAGGAAAACATTCCAGGATTTTTCTCCATATAGTGGACTTCTATGGTGCCCAGAGTTTAAACTTCCAAAATGCGGCTTCAAATGATCCCAAATGCAGTTGTAAACGATCCCAGCCAAGGAAGAAGGGTCTTTTCTAGCGAAACAAACGGTTATTTAAAAAAAAAAGTATACAATTTACATACTTTTTAACCTCAAACGCTCATCTTGTCTTGCTCTGCCTGAATTGTTTTGGTTTTATTTTCGGTTTAAGATGGTTAGGGTATGTCGAAAAAACTTCCATCACATTTTCTCCCTCAACTTCAAAATTGTCCTACATGGCTGTTTTACCTTTTTTGGAAAGGGTGTTTGATCTTCTTTGCATGTTCACTTTGCAAACACTGGGTCGGTACTTTTGCAGCAATGTAGGTTGATTTAGAAATGATTTTTGAAAATTGAGGGAGAAAATAAGATGGGAGTTTTTCGACTTACCCTAAGTGTTTTGAACCAGAGATGCACAGTATACTCATGCACATCACAGAGAGAGGGGACAAGCATTTGAGGTTTAAAAAATATATAAATTGTAATAAAAAAAAAAAAAGAACTCTTTATCCTCAGCTTGGTTCGTTTACAGCCGCATTTGGGATCATTTGAAGCATTTAAATTGCATTTTTAACATTCAAACTCGGGCACCATAGAAGTCCACTATATGGAGAAAAATCCTGATATGTTTTCCTCAAAAAAAAAAAAACTATTGCTTTATGACTGAAGAAAGAAAGATATGAACATCCTGGATGACAATGGGGTGAATACATTATCTGTACATTTTTGTTGTAGAACTTCTCCTTCAAGTAAAGATCATGTTCAATGAAGATATTTAATACATTTCCTACCGTAAATATATAAAATCTTATTTTTTTTATTAGTAATATTCATTGCTAAGAACTTCATTTGGACAACTTTTGATTTTTCTCAATATTTTAAATTTTTTGCACCCAGATTCCAGATTTTCATATAGTTGTATCCCAAACCATACATCAATGGAAAGCTTATTTATTCATCTTTCAGTATGAAGCTGATGTCATTTTAAAATTGACCCTTATGACTGGTTTTGTGGTCCAGCATCACACATAGTAACACCATTACCATTAGTAAATGCATGGGTGTCATAAACCCTTTTTTAGATTCACCCTAAGGTCACTATTCTTACATTGCATGGGAAAAAGAAGCATAATTTGTATGCTCTTTTGTATGTTCCGCTGAAAATTAAAATAATGGAGGTTTGGAAAGAAGTGGGGGTGAGTACTTTTGGGGTGAGCTAACAGCACTGCTTTAATGTTGGAAAAGCAAAAACATTTTATGCTGCTTGCAACATAAGTGTTGATCCCCTCGAGCCATTTGTGTTTTGGATAGATTTTTATTAAAAAAAAAACAAATGCCTGGCTTTCATTGATGCCTTCCAGTTGCGCATTTTATAAACTTTTTAACAACTTGCTGTGAGGGCTTTTGGCTGCATAACAAGGAGCCTATTTTTTTCTGTCTGCCTTCAGGATGATATTCTTACTGTGATTCGTCGAGTGGATGAGAACTGGGCGGAAGGCATGCTGGGAGAAAAGATTGGCATCTTCCCCATATCTTATGTAGAGGTGAGTCATATCACTGCATTTAAAACTGTCATTGTTAAAAAACAAGTTTAATGTTTTATATTTAGATTTTGTCTTAGAATTCTCCACCCTTTAAGAGCTTACTCTCAAAAGTATATTTTATTGCCATTTTTGTTATTGTCAAGTCCGGTTCGTTTGGCCAGGCGTTCACCCCACTATATCTTTGTTTCTGATCTCTTTGAGATCCTTCAAATTGTTGCTAATTATATAAGATGTATTAAGCTCTCATCAGCCTTTCTGACGCAAATCTGCCTCTTGAATCACTCAACCTCAAACAAGCATAGGCACAGTCATCATGGTCAGCTTCACGTGTTGCAGCAGCTCACGTCTCACAACTCCTCATGTCCCTTCTCTCATAAACATAGGCAAAAAGCTTTATGAACCCTGGCAGAGCCAGCGTGAGCTCTCCACCAGCCACGTGTCTAACCTGTGGGAAAAAATAACCATCAAAAGACATTCAAAAATAGCTTCTGTCAGAATGGTGCTGCTTGAATAGCATCTCTCTCACGCAGAGCGAGGGAACGAATGAGGAGAGGGGTGGGGGCTTTGAGCCTACACAAAAGCCCTGGCAATTTTCACTAAACCAGACTTTTTCCAAGTGAATGCTTTTGAGAAAGTAATCTCTGATACCGGTGGCATCAAAAGTGACATTCACTCAGGTACTTGAAAGAGTAACAGGGAGGAAAGGTTTTTCTGCTCCCATGTCACCTTCTGCCTCCATAAATTGGAAACTTGGAAATGGAAACAGCCACGTTTTTTATAGTGGCTGTCATCTATCTGCTACTTAATGTCTGCCTGAGTTTGCAAGGGCAACAGTAGGATATGATGAGCTTATCTTGAAATTATATTACATTTTATTACCTTTTTATTATAAAGTTACAACTTGTTTTGATTCCAGGATTTGCTGTGGCTTCAAGTCTAGTGTTATTTGCTGTACTATCCAAAAGTTTAAAGAACCTGATTCTTCATTATTTTTTTACAAATGGATTTATGGAAATTATGCAGTGATCAAAAACTTCAAGCAATTTCCAGTGGAGTGGTGTTTTGAAATAAGGCAAAGTCCTTTTTTTTTTTTTTTTTTTTTTTGTTAAATGTAAAAAATGTCCCAATCACATTTGTTTGGTTATTGAAACATTACACTTCCAGAATAAAAATCTATATTGTATTTTTACATTAACAATGTAAGGTGTCATAGTGTAATAGGCTTTTGTATTTACTAAAACCAAGTATAAATCTTATCAGTTTAGTGTTCTTAAGCTTTTTTACATTTATTCCAAAATAAAAACTCTATTTCAGTAACAATTTAAATATTTTATTTAAACAGTTATATATTTTATTTATGAACTGATGTTCAGCTGTTCTTTTTCAGCTAATAATAGCTTATTTTTAGATCAGAAGTCGTCAAAGCTCTGTAAACGTTACATCCCAGAGATGTTTCAACCTTTCAACAAGCTGTTTGCTCACTGAAAACCCACAGATCATGTTTTCAGGCCATTTGAATTTTGATATTGACTTGAGAAAAGTGGTGAAATATGGGTCAATATCACCGTAGAGTGCCTTTCAACCCTCACAATAGTCAAAAATTTTGGTTTTAATTTCCCATTCACTTTGTCATGTCATGTCAGTGTCATAGTAGACACTCAAGCACTATACAAACAAATTAGCTGAGCTCCCACACATTATCTTTGATAATTATGGGCCAATATTTAAAGCATATATTTAGCATAAAATAAAGCAAAAATTTGTCCGTTTATAAAGTCACCATTTTACTCACCTCAGGCATTGAAATTCTCGCCACTGAAGAGACAAACAATCTCTTGTCCTGATGTCACTTAAAGGGGATGGCCTTTTCTTAAAAGCGCGGATTCCTCAATACAGCAGAGTGGAGAACCATTCAAGAGACATGGACAAACTCTTCTTTTTTTTATTAAATAAAAATATTGTTTTTATTACTAAATGGTCAGTACACTCCAGTTGAGTAATCTCTTATTTAACAGGATATTAATAGGAGAAGGAAATGTCAAAATTGTATGATTTGACTATATTCTACTTTATTCTATACTATATTCTAGTTAATTTCAAAAAAACATGTGGAGCATTTTTTTGTTTGTTAAATATAAGTTTTTAAAGTAACAAACAGCTGGCAGCGGAAGTTCATAGTCTGTTTGATCAATTTGCTTTTGTCAAATCATCACGACTTGTCTAAAATAAAATCTATAGATATAAAACAGTTAAAATATAAAACAGTGTTAGTTTAAATGTAAAATCTAGATTAATGTGCACTATTAGGGGCATATCCAGTCCTTTGTGCGGAGAGTGGAAGCCGCTTTGCAGAATATGGAGGCACCAGTGCAATCACTTGCATTTTTTTCAGTGGAAACTATTTAAAATAACCCGTCATTTTTGATCACAAAGGTAAGAGTAATACATCATTCGTAAAAGTAAAGAGTCTAAGTTTATTTGTGTTCACTCTCAAAATCAACAAAATGTTACAAACAGTGCTTTTATAAAATAAAGAAAACAAACATAATGAGTTTTTTGCCATCTCATTCTTGAACAGGAGCACTTCACAAAAATTAACCGAAACTCAGCGAATACATGCCTCACAGACATGTTATATATATATATATATATATATATATATATATATATATATATATATATATATATATAACTTTAACTAACAAAAAGTCTTAGTAATGGATTCGTAAAGATAAATTTCTTTCTAAAGGCGCATTCAAAGAGGAGGTTGCGAGTCAGGATCTTTGCGACACTGTCTCAAAATACACTAGTTTATTAATAATTAATTTAAATATCTCCTTACTATTTCTCCCTGACACATTCATTGTTTTGCTGCAAATTTGAGCTTATTTTGTGCGCTTGAATGCGGATCTCTTCCAGCTGCGCTGGCTGAAGCACTAAACGCCGTCCAAGATGGTTTCGAAACTGAAGTCTTGTGTTGTTTCAACTAGCACCACAATTTTGTTCATCAACATAATTGATGGATGTGTAAAATATAAAAAATAAGGAGAAGCCTAAAACAGGCCCGTTGCCCGGCCCACGTGTGAACTATGACATGAAAATTGTCTCCAATCCCGTCCCTAGGGGTGTAAAAAAATTTGGGGCCAGTTGGGCTCAGGCTGAAATGCAGGGCTCTAATTCAGACTGATTTGCGGATATGGAATGCAAGAGGCAGGATTTAACATCTGATCCAATCACAGCCGATCATAACCAGTCACATCCAATGATATCGTGATGGCTGCTTTAGGGTCTGTTAAAACTCAATGGGCTTAGAAGAGGTGAGAGAGACATGGGTAACTTTACCTGCTGGTGTCATTGTTGGACATTTTTACTTTAAAGTGATTTATACGCTTTTTTTTTTTTTTAACTATTTTTTACTAATTCTATTGGGAGACATTGCCTCCCTTGCCTCCTTGAAGGAAACGCCTCTGTCTAGATCAGGTTTAATTGAAATCTGTGTAGGGTTTCTTAATGTGATCGGCTGCTCTCATTTGTGTAGAAAGTGAAGCAGTTGCTCTGGGTGATGGGTGTTGCTCTGTCATTAGCAGGAGACTCTCTGCTCGACTGCCTTTGATTTCAGTTTCACATGAAATCAAACATGGCCTGCAGTCCCAACACACCCACCACCCCACATACTCCTGCTTCTTTCATTCTCAAGTACATCACTTTTTGTTAGATCACATTTAAAGAAAGTGTGAGGAAAAGTGGCCTTGCAGTTAACTCGCATGACACATTGAGTGCTCATATGGGCATTTTGGGTTCGAATTTGGCTCTTTAAACTTTTTCAAAAGTCTAAAATTAGATGCATTAATAATAGCAGAGGTCTTCAACCCTGTTCCTGGGGACATACTATCCTGAAGAGTTTAGCTACAACCCTAATCAAACACACCTGAAGCGGGCAATCAAGCTCCTCAAGACTGCTTGAAAATTGCAGGCAGGTGTGCTGAAGCAGGTTGCAAATAAACTTTCCAGGCAAGGGGGTCCCCAGGTGCAGGGTTGAAGACCTCTGAATAGTAGTATGTTATTTAAAGGATTATTTCCATTCATTCCTCGTCTTTCACTTTCAGTTTAACAGTGCAGCACGACAGCTTATAGAACTGGACAAGCCATCCGAAAATGACTCCAATGAAGGGCCGTCCTCCTCATCCTCAGGCCCACAGGCCAACGGCTCCCAGAAGGCCACTGGGGAGAAGAAGAACAGTAAGAAGCGTCACTCCTTCACCTCTCTAACTATGTCCCATAAGCCTTGCCTGGCCCCTCCACCCCAGAGACACTCCATGGAGATCAGTGGCCCGGTTCTGATCAGCTCCTCCAACCCCACAGCAGCGGCCCGGATCGGAGAGCTCAGCGGAGGCCTGTCCTCCAGCGCACCTTCACAGGTGAGAGATGATCAATGGATTGACACTCATGCAGCATATCAGAGCACCATACAGCCTTGTGATGGATAGAGAGATTTACTGATGGGGAAACGGGTTATGGATGTGCAGAAAAGAAAGGAGAGGAAGATGATGATTATTTCAGCATGATGGTGGATGACCTCTAAATGTTCTGTTCCTCATCCACTTTTTCTCTCTCCATGTTATATATAGATTAGTTCTCATACTAATTGGTGGTAAGGACATCAATTCTCACTGAGGATGAGCTTCTCAGCTGTGGCCATGGTTACACAGCCTGATATTTTCACATGCACTTACACACACTCTTAGTACAGCAGAATCTGCACAGATGTATTTAAAGATCTACTGAGAAAAGAGTGAAAATCTGACTCCCACTAATGCTTTAATTGTCCTTAGAGACATCTTGAAGTCCAGTCTCAAAGAGACAAAAAATATTTGTGACACCCGGACCATAAACCAGTCATAAGGGTCAATTTTTTGAAATTGAGATTTCTACATCATCTGAAAGCTGAAGAAATAATGTTAGGATAGGATAATATTTGGCCGAGAAACACCTGTTTGAAAGTCTGAAATCTGAGGGTGCAAAAAAAAAATATTGAGAAAATCACCTTTAAAGTTGTCCAAATGAAGTTCTTAGCAATGCATTTTACTAATCAAAAATTTTTTTTTTTTACATATTTACGGTAGAAAATGTACAAAATATCTTCATGGAACATGATCTTTACTTCATATCCTCATGATTTCTGGAATCGATAATTTTAACCCGTACAATTTTTTTGGCTATTGCTACAAATGTATTTTAAACCAATGCTACTTAATTTATTTATCCTTCAAATTTATTTCACAAATATAGCATGAATACTCAATCACTGCATCTCATTTTGGAGGCTGCGTCCTTCGGAGGGCAAAATTTTCATTTTGTGGGAGCTACATTATTAAAGGCATAGTTCACCCAAAAATTAAACTTTGTGCATGAAAAGTGTTCTCGTAGCTTCAAAAAATTAAGGTTGAACCACTGTTGTCACTCATATGGACTATTTTAATGATGTCCTTACTACATTTCTGGGCTTTGAAAGTGATTTCATCAAAAATACCTTCATTTGTGTTCCGAAATGTACAAAGGTCTTGCAACAGAATTTAAATTTTTGAGTGAACTTTTTAAGTTAGTCTTGTAGTAATAGAGAGCGACTGTATACTGACTGATGAAACAGTAACAGTGTGATTTCAAAACGCCAAAAATTTGTTGAGCTTTTCAAAGAAGGTGATACTGTATGTGCTCTTTCTGTATAATCACCTCAGCTGACAACAATCTTTGAGTGAAAATGTCAGGAATGAGGGAACGTGGAAACGTCTACAAATGATATCTTGAAGGGAAAGGAAAGTGAGCGTCGTGTCAGACATCCTGCCCACACTCCAGAGCTCTGGTGCTTGTCCACACCAGCTTACTGTTCTCTCCTGTTCTGTCAGCAGTTACTCTCTCATTCCACACAGTCCAACATGCTGTCCGAGCGTTTGAGGCCACTGATGCGTGACAGCGCTCCACCACATCAAACGCTCCCCCCACCACTCGCTCACGGAGGTTACTGCAGCAACCCTGGAATGACAGTCACTCACAGCTGTTCCACTGGTTGCTGAGCAATGCGGTCTCTAAGGAGATGGTAGACAGACATGTCACTTCATGTGGATGTTCTGGAGTGGAGGGGGGCTCTCAGAAACAAAACAGGAATGTGACTTTTCCAGGAATGTCACTTTACACTCGCTTTAATTTGACCATGTTGTTTTAAAAATTTGGGGACTGTGTGAGCCGTCCAGTTGTTCTGCTAAGAATGAAATGAAAAGGAGAGAATAAAACTACAAACTACTAGACTACTAAAACTACTACTTTTCACTTTCAGGCATAGTTAACCTAAAAATGAAAATTCTGTCATTATTTACTCACCTTCATGTCGTTGCAAACCCGTAAGACCTTTGTTCATCTTTAAAATACAAATTAAGATATTTTTGATGAAATCCAAGAGCTTTCTGACCCTTCATAGATAGAAAAGTTTGATACGTTCAAGATCCAGAAAGGTACTAACGACATCATTAAAATAATCCATGTAACATCAGTGGTTCAACCTTGATTTATGAAGCTATGAGAATGCCTTTTGTGCCTAAAGAAAGCAAAATAACGACTTTATTTAACATTTTCTTTTTTTGTTTTCTTTGAGCACAAAAATATTCTTGTAGCATCTTAAAATTGTCACATTTTTATCAAGGTTCTTACTATCTTTCGGGGCTTTGAACCTGTCAGTTGCATTGCTGTCTATGCAGGTTCAGAAAGCTCTCGGATTTTATCAAAAATAAATGTCTCACGGGTTTGCAATGGAATGAGGGTGAGTAATTAATGACAGAATTTTCTTTTTTTAGGTGAACTGTCCCTTTATAATGTGAAAGCTAGTCAGAACCATGGCCTAGAATATATCAATGTTTGGCTTTGAGTTTGTGATCAATTTCAGTCTTTCCTGGCATCAGTAAAATAGCAAAGCTTGGACAGGGTGTGCATTAAATTGGCAGTTAAAACATTTTACAATCTCAAAGAGATCTATTTTAAATAAATGGTATTCTTTTAAGCTTTCTATTCATCAAAGAATCGTGAAAAAGTATCACTGTTCACACAAAAATATTAAACGGCACAACAATTTTCAACATTGATAATAATAAAAAAGTTTCTGGAGCTCCAAATTAGCATGTTTGGATGATTTCTAAAGGATTGTGTAACACTGAAGACTGAAGTAATAACTGCTGAAAATCCAGCATTAATTCCTGTAATGAAGGAATTACATTTTTAAATATCAAATTGAAAGAAGATTTTTTAATAAAAATAAATGCAACCTTGGTAAGCTTAAGAGATTTAGTTAACTTTTTTCTTACTAAGTTAAATTACTGTCTTGTTTCCAGAAAAAACAAGTCAAGTTTTTGCTTGAAACATGCAAAATAATCTTCCAATGGGGTAAGCAAAATAATCTTCTTGTCTGTTTGAATTTAGATATCTAGGCTGGAAACAAGCGTTTTTGTACACTTTATTTTTCTTGCATAAATGGTAAAGTATGTGACCGTTTACAAACACAAGATTTTCTGACAGTCCCTGCACCCAGCAGCCTGAAGTTGAAGATTAGGACGAAGAAGTTCTCTCATTCTTGATTCGATATCTCCGCTCTTCTCGTGTCAGTATTAGACTTTCTTTGCAGGTGATAGTATAAGAAACACACTGAGAAAAGCTAACTGGAACATTTTTCTCCATGATGTGTGTTCAATTAATGTCGTCACCTGCCCAAGAACCTCTCTGGAGTCCTCTTCTGTGGGACAAAACCCAGAACACAACAGAAGACACATTATACCTCTGTCGTCTTAGTTTCGGCCCGTCTGTATGCTCTTGGATCCGTTTTCGTGTTCATAAAGGGACGCTTGAGATGGGGTGTTGTGAAAGCTGACCCCGATTCAGTGTTTTATGAGAGTGAATACTTAGTGCAGAAGGAATGAGGAAGCATGTGTGCTGGCTTTAGCGAACATGTGTTAACGCTTTAAGAACGTGAGACGGTTTCTCAAGCAACACAATTCGTCATCATGTGTTAATGTGAAACCAGCGCAGTGTTTTGTCCTCACACCTAGTGAGTCTATTTGCACAAGACACCAGTCCATTTCCTGCATATGTAACTAGAATATTTATCATCTGCAGTCTGTTTATGAGCCTATAATAATGGGCTCTTTTTTTGTCCCAGTTACTTTTTTTTCATACTGCAGCATATTGTTTCATTTATTTTTTTCCCTGTCATACTTGCAGATTTTTTTCACTAGTATTGTTGTCAGGCAACCAAACAACAGCAAAACACAATGACAATTGATCTGTTGTTTTTGTGTCATCCAGTACGATGAAAATAGACAATATATTGCTCTCTCTCTCTCTCGTTCTCACTCCCTTTTTGTCCCTCTCTTGCTTGCCCACGGTTTCTCTCACGCTCTTTTTAACATTCCTATCTAGGCGTTTTAGCGCTAATAATTATCCAGACACTCCACATCTCATAAAAGGCAGTTTGAGCCTGTAAAGTGATCCCCCTCCTGTGTGGCAGCAGTTATGCCCGCTTATAAGAATGATGTATCGATTTACACGATTTTTGTGACACATTTGGAATATATGAACCATAGACTTATTGCTTTCTCATATATTTCTGGTTTGAGGGAAGGAAAGAAAGAAAGCAGAGGGAAAGAGGCCATTTGGAACGATGAGGATATTTAAAGTGATGAAAGCGAGTTAAGAAGCATAGGCGCCTTTTACATGCGTTTTTTGCCACGGCTGATTTTGTCCCAACTGCTTTATGAAACACAGCAGGGATGCGTCTCTAATTACCGAACAGGAGTTTTCATTTCGCTAGTGTGTGTTTTAATGTTTCGCTGAGTGGTCATTGTGGTTATCATTAGTGACAGAAGACGACAGCGGCAGTGTTCTCTTTACAAAATCACAGAACAAAATGCTAATATTTTCCTGTTATTGATACGGAACTTAAAGCTGCAACTTTTATTTAAGAAGTATTAGTAGATTTTTGAGTGTCACTGTTGCACACTTGAAGTCAGCAAAAGGGCTGGGTTTTGACACAAATTTTAGGATTTGATTCTGCTTGTGAGCTTGCGATGCAATTCAGGTTTTTGATTCAATGGTTATTTTGGCTATATATCAGGTATAGTACATGCCAAATTTTCTGCATCTCAACTGATTTCTCAGATGCTGTAAAATATGAGTCACTTGGTACTACTTTACTGTAATATTGAAGGTTAAAACAAACCGATTTGTATTTAAACACTTAAAGTACCTTTTTTATAATAATGAAAAAAAGTGTTAAATTACAAAATTATATTTCTACTCCAATTCATTTTTTGAAATATAAACATTTAAATGATTGCAGTCATGAAAACTAGACAGATTTATTCAAACATAAATAAACATAGAAGAACACTAAATCTCTAGAGTTCATTTTTCTGGCTGACTAATGAGTTTATTGTCACGGAAATATTTTTTTTCTGAGGAAAATCTAACGTTACGTGACATTGTATAGACGCTATTATATTGACAGATTTCGGAAAGTTGTACTCTTCACTGTAAAAAACAATTTGTTGAGTTAACTTAAAATAATTTGTTACCTGGCTGCCTTAAAATTTTAAGTTCAGTCAACTTGGAAAAAGTTTAGTCAACTTGAAATAAGTTACAACTTAGATATTTGAGTTGATTCAACTTAAAATTTTAAGGCAGCCGAGTAACAAACACAGCTGTTAAGTTTAACACAATTTTTAGTTTAGTCAACTCGAATATTTAAGTTGTCACTTAGTACAGCTTAACATTTCAACTTGAATAAACTTGAGTTGACCTAAAATTTTAATTTTAAATTGACTCACCAAATAGTTTTTTTGTTTTTTACCGTGTTTCTTTTAACGTACAGTTGAGGTCAAAAGTTTACACCAGAATCAGAATCTGCAAAATGTTATTTTACCAAAAATTTTACAAATCAGTCAAAGATATTTTACATAAAAGATGTGTACATATAGTCCACAAGAGAGAATAGAAGTTGACCCCGTTCAAATGTTTACATCCCCTTGATTCTTAGTACTGTGTTTTTACCTGAATGATCCACAGCTGTGTTTTTTTGTTTAGTAATGGTTGTTCTCGAGTCCCTTGTTTGTTCTGAACAGTTAAACTGCCTGCTGTTCTTCAGAAAAATCCTTCAGGTACCACAGTTTCTTAGGGTTTCCAGCATTTTTGTGTATTGGAACCCTTTCCAACAATGACTGTGTGATTTTGAGATCCATCTTTTTACACTGAGGACAACTGAGAGACTTATATGCAACTATTACAGAAGGTTCAAACGCTCACAATGCTTCAAAAGGAAAATCATGCATTAAGAGCCTTGTTAAGGAGAAAGATTTCTGCATATTTCTTATTATTATTTTGCCTAAATATCATATTTTTTTATTTAGTACTGCCCTTCAAAGGTTACAGAAGATGAATGTTTTCCAGAAGACAAAATAAGTTAAATTTACCCTGATCTTCAAATTCAAAGAGCATGGTTTTAATGCATGGTTTTTACTTCTGAAGCATCAGTGAGTGCTTGAACCTTCTGTAATAGTTGCATGTGAGTCTATCAGTCCCTCATGTTGTATTGCTTGTGTTGTATTGTTATGTTGTATATTCTTTCTTTTGTGGAACATTAAACATGCAAGAAATGCATTCACAGAAGAACGAAAAAAGTCACATTAGAGTGAGTAAATGTTGACAGAAAAAAAAGTATTTGTCGAAGGAAATGTGCATGATTACAGCATTGTGGAAATGGAGGCCTGTTCGCAGCTGTGATTATCATCCAGCTGTTGGCTTATTTTTATCCAATCGGCAATAGCTGATGTCATTCCCACCTGCAGGAAGTGGTGTGTCAACAAGAATAACACCGCATTTGTGAGAGTTTGTGTGCCCTCCAGTATGAACCCACACATTGACTCACTCAGTACCTTGTGCAATCAAACCTGCAGGGTGCGACTTGAGAGGTGATGTACCCTGAAGATGAGCGGGCCTGTGGCAGGAAGATATGCTCTGTGCACAGACACACACACAGAGATTACACACAGAGACGCGTAGTTCAACAGACTCCTCCAGCACTTACTGTTTTTGAGATCTCAGTGGAGGAAACATTCAGCTTTAGCTTCCAGGTTAACACAGTCATGCAGACAAAAATACTGTTCAAAATTTTGGCACAAAAGAGACAAACACTTTCTGCTAAAGTTAGTTCTGAGAGATATTTTTATGCATAGCAGTTGTCGTGACATTCTCACATCTTTTAAGTGTCTTAAAGCTGGCATGAAATGAAAACACATTCTTTTTTCAATATACGTTATTGATCTTATTCTATCTATCTACAGTGGCATGTGAAAGTTTAGGAACACCTTGCAGAATCTGTGAAAATGTGAATAGTTTTAACAAAATAATAGAGATCATACAAAATGCATGTTATTTTGTAGAAGATATTTTACATAAAAGATATTTACATATCATCCACATGACAAAAAAAATGCTGAAATTATTAAAATAACCCCCTTCAAAACTTTGTGAACCCTTGTTTCTTAATACTGTGTGTGGTTACCTGGATGATCTACAACAGTTTTTTGTTTTGTGATGGTTGTTCATGAGTCCCTGTTCTGTTCTGTTCTTCAGAAAAATTACAGTTTTCCAGCATCTTTTGCATATTTGAACCCTTTCCAGCAGTAACTGTATGATTTTGAGATCTATATTTTCACACTGAGGACCATTAAGGGACTCAGACACAACTATTAAAAAAAAAAGGTTCAGACATTCACTGGTGCTCCAGAAGAAAACGTGATGCATTAAGAGCAGAGGGGTGAACTTTTGAACAGGATAAAGATGTCCAAATTTTTCTTATTTTGTTGAAATATCATTTTCTTTTCCATTTAGTACTGCCCTTGGGAAGCAACAGAAGATACTTGCACATTTCCCAGAAGACAAATAATGTACAATTTACCTTGATCTTCAAATTCTAAAAGTTTTAACCTTTTTTAATAGTTGTTTAAGTCCCTCAGTTGTTCCTCAGTGTGAAAAGATGGATCTCAAATTCATACAGTCACTGCTGGAAAGGGTTAAAATCTGCAAAAGATGCTGGAAAACTGAAGAATCTCCAGGACCTGGAGGATTTTTCTGAAGAACAGTGCTTAGTTTAACTGTTCAGAAAAAAACAAGGAACTCATGAACAACCATCACAAAACAAAAAAAACAGTTGTAGATCATCCAGGTAACTACACACACAAACTTTTAAAGGAGTTATTTTAATATTTTATTTTTTTGTGGACTATATGTAAACATCTTTTATGTCAGATATCTTACTCAGGATGGTACTAAACAAAAAATAGCATGCATTTTGTATGATCTCTCTTATTTTGTTAAAATTATTCATATTTTCACAGATTCTGCAAGAGGTTCCCAAACTTTCGCATGCCATTGTATCAATCCATCCCAAACTTTTTCAGTCGTTTGGATACAAATGTTTACACAAAACCAAATCTTAAGTCCCTGCTCGATGGATAGAGCCAAGTCTCTGATCTACATTTTTTGACTTTAGTATCATCACAACTTTAAGTTTCTTCATACTCTTTGCATATGCACACACATAACAGTCCCTCTTTCTTTTTTTAGTGTGGAGAGCTGAGTCAGATTGTAAATAGTTTGGCCTTTCCTCATGCCCATTTCATTACCTGTAATGAATTTAGCAGACTAAGCTGGAGATGCCTGTTGTTTGGGCTTATTGGCATGGGGACATGAAAAGAGAAGTACTGATCTAAATCTGGACCTGAGGTGAAGAGCGTTGAGAAAAAAAATAAAAAATTCATGTCATTAATGACAAATGCCACCCTAGGACAGTCATACAATATGCAGAAGAGTTGCATTTCCCTCAGGCACAGAGAGGAGGAGAGAACAGGAAATTGAATCGAACTTAAAAGTAAATTACAGATGCTATCATTTCTGTATAATTATGTCCATGTCTATTTTTTGATAAGGACTATTTTGAGCTCCACTCTAGATACTTTTAGAAATAAGGTGCACAATTTTTTATTCTTTTTTTTGTGAAATGTCTCTCTGAAGACTCTTGTGTCTGATTTGCTGAAGTGT
The DNA here is from genome assembly GCA_033026305.1 of Cirrhinus molitorella. Taxonomy (NCBI): domain Eukaryota; kingdom Metazoa; phylum Chordata; class Actinopteri; order Cypriniformes; family Cyprinidae; genus Cirrhinus; species Cirrhinus molitorella. The sequence continues at coordinate 3,615,759 of CM065133.1, read as the reverse complement.
TTTCACTCAAAAAGAGCACATCATTCGCTCAGGACCTGTTCCAAATATTGAGTGTCACAACACAGAAAATTTCTGCAGCGCGTCCCTTTGAACCTACAAATCTGTTTGATTCTAGCTTGTTTGTAGTGTCTCTCAGAGGTTCGGTTTATCCTGAAAGTGTATGTTTATTTCTGTAGTTTTGCATGAAGCCCTGTGATCCCAACATCTGACGACCTAATATAACGTACACAGGATACACCACCCACACTTGTGATGGCCCTAGGTGATCTGTCCATGTGCTATTAATGTTTTCTGACAAAGTATGAGCACAAAGCTCCAGTTTTTATTCCTGATTTATGACCTCTTTTTAGTCATAATGCAGGGTGAGACTTCTGTTCATTATCCGCTACAGTAGTCAGCATTTTGAAGTGGATTAAAACCTTTCATCAAAGATGTCCTAAAACCAAAACAATAACCATTCTTGTCTTAGGACAGCATTGGACTTTTTTGATCCACTTTAGATGTTAACTACTGTTAAAACCGTTTGCACTACAAACCAGTGTGCTCATAATTAAGATAATACATTAAAATAATATGGTTAAAAACACCAATTTGCAATATCAAGCAGCAAAATTAGCTGTTTTGTACAGCTAAAAATAGCTGGATGCAGATAAGACCGGAACCATTCAAAAAGACTGGATGGGATTTTTTTATTTTGTGTTAAATAACAATTTAACACAAGAAAACCAAATTACGGTCCATTTCAATTAGAGCTACAAAATTAGTTGTGATCAATCGATTCAAAATAAAAGTTTGTTTGCGTACTATTTATTATGTATATATAAATACACATACACACACACACACACACACACACACACATATATGTATAGATTTAAAAACAATTTGTATGTATTTGTATGTAAACACTTGTATATAATGTGTGTGTGTATATATATATATATATATATATATATATATATATATATATATATATAAATATTTTGCATATAAATCTAACATATTTTTCATTAATATATACATGTATGTGTGTATTTATATATACATAATAAATGTGACCCTGGACCACAAAACCAGTCATAAGTCGCTGGGGTATATTTGTAGCAATAGCCAAAAATACATTGTATGGGTCAAAATTCTTGATTTTTTTTTTTTTATTATTTTATATTTTTTTATTCCCCAAAACATTAGGATATTAAGTAAAGATCATGTTTCATGAATATATTTTGTAAATTTCCTACTGTAAATGTATCAATACATAATTCTTTTAAGTAATATGCATTACTAGAACTTAATTTGGACAACTTTAAAGGTGATTTTCTTAATATTTTTATTTATTTATTTATTTTTATTTATTTTATTTTTTTTGCACCCTCAAATTCTAGATTTTCAAATAGTTGTAATTCGGCCAAATATTGTCCTATCCTAACAAACTATAAATTATGACTGGTTTTGTGGGCCAGGGTCACAAATATACACAGTACACACGACTATAGTATGCAAACAAACTTTTATTTTGAATCGACTAATCGTTTGGCAGCTCTAATTTCAATTGATTTTCTCAGAGCGGTTTTTAGTTGTGTTGATTGTGTTTGTCTGTTAAAGGGCACCTATTATGCCTATCACCCTTTTTACAAGATGTAATGTTGGTCTTGGTTGTCCCCAGAATGTGTCTGGTGAGGTTTTAGCTCAAAGTAACTGATTATTTATTATAACATCTGGAAAATGTAATTTTTGGGGCGTGTTTAAAACAATTGTTGTTTTGGTGTGTATTACTTTAAATGCAAATGAGCTGCATATTCCCACCCTGTCTTCAGAAAAGGGCATAACGTATACAGCTCTGCTTTGCATGCGTCCTGCAATAAACAGGACATAGGCCGATATTTGGCTTTTTTTTTTTGGTGTTGGGCCGATGTTGTTCGACTTCCACTGGACCACGAAATCAGTCATATGGGTACATTTTTTTGTAATTAAGATTTATACATCATATGAAATCTGAATACATAACCTGATGGTTTGTTTGTTAGGATAAGAAAATATTTGACTGAGATGCAACTAGATTTGAAAAATCTGCAAGAAAATCTAAATATTAAGAAAAACGTTGCGCAAACGAAGTTCTTAGCAATGCATATTACTGATCAAAAATTAAGTTTGGATATATTTACAGTAAGAAATGTACAAAATATTTTCATTTTGAACATTTTGACACTGGCTATTGCTACAAATACACTGTAAAAAATAAATGGTAAAAAAAGTAGGGCAACTTGATACATTAAGGCTTTTGAGTTCTCTCAGCAGCAGTTTTTTAGTTTTTCTCAGTAAAGATACTTTATTTAGCCAACATAAATTTGTTTGTTCATGCAGTGCTTATTGTCTTATTTTGCTAATAGAAAAGGCCTTGTCACAGCAACTGAAACAACAATTACTGTCATTGGGGTAATTTATTTTTTATGTATCAATAATTATTTTTTTGTGTAAATGTTTTGTTAATTTACAAACAGTGAGTTGTTATAGAATCCTTAATGGATAACTTAATCTAATATGTAGACAACATTGTCTTTGTTTGAAAAACATCTCACAAGACTAAAATATCAAGCAAACAGATGTAAGTGGGTGAACATCCTCTAGGCCTTAAAACTAGATACACAAACCTCAAGAACAGTACAACAAAAAACTAACAATAATGGCAAAACAATAACAAAAAGTTTAAATTAAGTCAGCAAACGACAAAACAATAATCCTATAACAGTAACTGCATAGTTTATTCATGCTGCAGTGAATGATGGGAACCCACAAAGCCTTAACATTTCAACAATATGAAATTCTTTGTTCAGACAACTGTGTTTAGGGTTAGGACAACATCTGTGGCAGTTTTGTTGGTCTGACAGGGTTTTTTATGTTGTTTCAAGAAAAGAGCATTTTTTGTAGTTGACACAAAAAAATTGGAAACTGGAAAACATGCATTTGTGTTTTTTACAGTGTATACCTGTGCTACTTAAGACTGGTTTTGTGGTCCAGGGTCACAAATAGCAATAGCAACCATCATTAATTAGTTTGCTCACTCGTTTACTTCTAACTGGCCAGAATAAAAGTTATTTTGACACTTGACTAAGTTTACCAAAGGCAAGTTCTCATCGGTCGTGACATTTTAAGGCGGTCAATGTTGTTCTTTAGCTGGATTGATTTCAGGCATGAACAACAAATGTAGGCTGACATGTAGCTCTAAAGATGTCTTGTTGCATTAAAGTTTGTTGGTCTAAACAGAAGTCATCGGGTGCACATACGTGTGTGGCTATCTGCCCGAATTTCTCTCGGTTGTATGCTTTTCTGTGTCATCCCTTGAGCAGAATTTGAGTGTCTCGTTCAGTGTCTCGTAACGTGCTTCCACTTGCCAGATGATACAGGAGTGGGAATGGCTCAGGAAAGGTTGATTAACTTGTCGTTTCTGCTTATTTGTCTTCTCTTAGGTTCACATTTGCACAACAGGACTCATTGTTACTCCTCCACCAAGCAGTCCTGTCACCACAGCGACAGTTTTCACATTTCCTCCAGAAACCAGCTATGCATCTATTCCAGTGGTGAGTCTGACAAATTCACATCATCCTGCTCAACCTGTATATATAAAATGACCCTGTCTGTACAACAGTACTCAGCTGCTATTACTCAGCACTATGTGATATGTCAGCCAAGTCGAATAAATGGCTGATATTTGCCATTTTGACAGTTTCTGATTTGACGGATAACAGTGAATAAACAGAATCATTAAGCTCCTTCTCATGTCAGGTTATAATTAATCAAGGTTTCTGTGGAAGGGTTTCGGTTCAGATTGTACAGAATTTAGACACTCATCAATCTGCTCTCTAGTCCTGTGGGTACAAAATGAGCAGAATTAGATATTTTGAAATTGATTTGTTATTCTACACAAGCCCTATGTATTTACAGTGGTCACATTTAGAGGACACATTTTATTAAAAAGTGTTTACACAAGATGCAATCTTGTTTCATTGATTATGTTCCATGATTCATTGGCAAAGAGAAATACACTATATTGCCAAAAGTATTCGCTCACCCCCTTCCAATGAACAGGTTTGACTACTTTAGTAATATCCATGAGTACAGCTCTTAATGTTAAAGCATATAAAGATATTCTATGGAATTGTGCGCTTCTAATTTTATAGCAACAGTTTGGACAGGACCCTTTTCTATTCTAACATGACAATGTCTCTGTGTATAAGGCCAGGTTAAAACGAAATGATTGATTGAGTCAGTGAGGAAGAACTTGACTGGTCTGCATGAAGCCAACTCCTAATCCCAGCTGAACACCTCTGGTGTGACTTTAAATGCAGACCTTGAGCCAAAAACACATCACTAAATACCAATGACTTGTACATTCACTATATGGATGTATTGGGACACCCCCTTCTGTAGAACAGAAAAGGGCACTTCCAAAACTGTGGCATCAAAGGAAACATAATTAATGTATTTAAAAATTGATTTCCATCTCTGTCGCAACAGTTTTTGGAAGTGTCTAAAATGACTGTACCCATATGTACAAGACATTAGTGTTTGGTGATGAGTTTTTGGCTCAAGGTCTGCATTTAAAGTCACACCAGAGGTGTTCAGCTGGGATTAGGAGTTGGCTTTATGCAGACCAGTAAAGTTCTTCCTCACTGACTCAATCAATCATTTTGTTTTTAACCTTGCCTTATACACAGAGACATTGTCATGTTAGAATAGAAAAGGGTCCTGTCCAAACTGTTGCTATAAAATTAGAAGCACACAATTCCATAGAATATCATTATATGCTTTAACATTAAGATTTGTACTCATGGATATTACTAAAGTAGTTAAACCTGTTCATTGGAAGGGCGAATACTTTTGGCAATATAGTGTAGATAAAATAAACAATGTTAAAGATGAATTTGACATAGCATTTCTACCCCCAAAAAATCTTTGTAGATACTGCAATAGTTATTTTTGCCACAATAATGACGTAGTGAAAATCTTTATTGTGGCAGCCCTAGTCTTGACAATTAGGGATGCTCCGAAATGAAAATTCTTGGCCGAAGCCGAAACCGAACAAAATGAAACACTGGGCCGAAGGCTGATTTCCGAAGACGTTTTTTCGTTTTGTTTTGTTTTTTTCCGAAAAACAAAAATTGCCACATTTTTTTCACCATTGCATAAAATTAAAAAGCCAAAAACTGCTTTTTACAGTTTTGTCTGGCTTTTCAAAGAAACATTTTTTTAAAAATAGTTACTTAACACTGAACATTTTTAACATTCTAGCAGACATAATAGCCTACATTCGGTGCATCCCCATTGACAATTTTATTGAATATGTTTTTTAAACTTACTCAATGCATTGCTTTAAAAATGCAGTGTTTTTGGAGTCTGACTGTAATTGTCCTAGTTTATTGTTAGAGGTGGATATTTTTTCACTAAATGATGGCATTTTGATGGCTGTAGTGGCAGAAGAATTAAAGGAAATGAATATAGAGAGTGCTGACAATGACAATGAATTTCAGCACAGTAATTCCCAGCATGCTGTCAGTGGTGGTGTTTTTAAAAAATGTATCCCCTCTAAAGCAGAGCAAAACCTTATTAAAGCTGAGTGCTAATTGTGAATGCAAACCATATTACCTCAGTTTAGGCATCAGTGTACATTGTTCAAAAGTTTGGGTTTGGTATGTTTTGTAATGTTTTTGAATGTTTATGCTCACAAAGGCTGCATTTATTTGATAAAGTAAAATAGTAAAATCACCATTTAAAATACATTACTGGTCAAAAGTTTTTAGCTAAGATTTTTAGCTGCTTCTGCTCACCAAGCCTGCATTTATTTGATCCAAAGTACAGCAAAAACTAGTAAAAACGAGTCAAATTTTGAAATATTTTACTATTTAAAATAACTGTTTCTATTTGAGTATATTTTAAAATTTCAAAGCTGAATTTTTAGCATCATTACTCCAATCACATGATCCTTCAGAAATCATTGTAATATTCCAATTTGCTGCTCAAAAGACATTTTTTATTATTATGTTAACAGTAGAATTTTTTTCAAGTTTCTTTGATTAATAGAAAATTCAAAAGAACAGAATTTATCTGAAATAAAACTTATAAATGTCTTTTATCATCACTTTTGATCAATTTAAAGCAAAGAATCCTGAAAAAAAATTACTGTTTTAGATATTGATAATAATAATGCAAAATCTTTCTTGAACAGCAAATCAGCATTTTAGAATGATTTCTGAAGGATCATGTAACACTAAAGACTGGAGTAATGATGATACAAATTTAGGTTTGATCACAGGAATAAATTACATTTTTAAAACATATTCAAATAGAAAACAGTTATTTTAAAAGGTAAAAAATATTTTGCAATATTACTGCATTTTGGATCAAATAAACGCAGGCTTGGTGAGCAGAAGAAAGTTCCTTTAAAAAAAATCACAATTCTTACTGTTTAAAAACTTTTGATGGTACCTTTTTTTTTATACATTTTTAAAATGTGATTTATTCCTGTAATTGCTAAGCTGAATTTTCAGCACCCATGAAAGTGACCATTTCTAATCTTTTAATGATTTTAAAGCCTTTACTGTCACTTTTGATCACTTTAATGCATCCTTGCTAAAGTCTTAATTTCTTTGGGAAAAATTTTTTTACTGACCCCAAACAGTAGTGTATCCAAACACAAACACACTCACATAACCAAAACAGAATGTAATCTCTCCCTCTCTAACATTCTCATATACATTCACATTCTCACATACTCAAATGCTAATGCCTAAACGAGGGCAGTTTGCCATCTGATAGCGCTTCATCTCCCTCAACGCAAACACACACCATTTCAGGGAGTTGTGTGGGCCTGAGGCTGGACACTAATGGCTCTCTGAGATTGATGTGTGTGCAATGCGGGTACTGTTTCCTTTTGTTTTCAAAGCATTGTTTTTCTAATGGTGGCCTTTAGTGTGCATCGGTCGCCTCTCTTATCTCATATATGGGATTTAAACGAATGGCAGTTGTGTTTTAGCTTTTCTAATTGCAGTAAATCCACATTAAGCAATAAACACAAGGCAAATAAATTAATAAAACAAGCATTAGTAGAAAGCACATTGTAATGAACAGACAAAAAGGTGACTTAAAGCAACAAAACACAGCAACACCGCTTTACAGTGTGAGAGTTGTTTTCGTAGTGGTGCCACTGGGCTCATAAAGTCTGTTTGCAGATGTGTGCGTTGGTCCATATGGAACTAATTTATCCGTCTTCAGCCAGACATGTAGCCCAGGCTGGATATCCACCAATCACAACACCTGCCACAGCCAAAGTACCCGCTTGTTAGCAACCAGCACACAAGCTGGAAAGTCACAGTCAGTGGGATTATGGTTCTGTGGCATTGTCCAAACTTTGTCGGGTGTCTTTGACATTTGAGTTGCATACATGTGAATGCACATCAAAATAACAATAAATATAGAAACTGCAGAAATTATATTTTCTTAATATAGAAATTAAGATTTCACATACTTATGTATTGTTTCTTATCCATCTTGTTGGAGTTGCAATATTAACACTTTGTTTGATTTATTTTAGGATGCTCTTCCTCCTCCACCACCTCCTCCACCTCAGTCACAGTCCTCAGCTGTGGGTGCTGCTGCGTTGAATGCTGGTCAGAGGCCATCACCCGCTGCAAATGACCAAAGTGGCCGTCAGAGACCCACAGTGTGAGTAAAACATAAAGTGCACACACTTTAAATATGAAACTTAAGAAATACTGTATTGACCCGAATATAAGCCGACCCTGTTTATAAGACAACCCCCGTTTTTCAAGATGTACCTTTTGGAAAAAGGCTTTTTGAAAGCCAAATTTTGTGTTTCTTAATTTTTTACATATTCCATATTTGTTCTTTTTTAGTTTTTGTTTTGAAAGTATGGTAAACACTGGTAAAATGCACTAACAATCACATTAAAAAATATAATCTGTTTGATATACTATAAAAATTATATAACAATTAGGCTATCTATCTCATAGTAGACTACCAACATTTCATTAACAGTAGAACCTTATTGTAGTCTTCAAATCTAGGTACTGTCTTATGTTTTAAAATCACTTACAGAGGAGGTTTGTTTCCATCAGTCTAACATCACAATGCTTTTTCTTTTCTTTTGTTTTCAGTCGTGTTGTTCTAACATTACAACAAACATTACATTACATATTTTTTGGCACACTCATTTTACGTGGATTTGGCACCACCTGTAAAGAAAAATGTCAGATGGATTTAGAGGCTTTTGCATCTGATCTCTTCAATAATTGATATTGAATTATTGTCCATCCCTACTTACAACTCTAACTCACCTCTTTGCTGTTACACAATGCCAGCTGAGCGTGACTGAACACACAGGTGAGGGGTCAAAGGTCATATCTAAAGGAAATATAGTTGTCTCTGGGGACTTAACCTGAGCCCTGACCTCTCACCTTTCACCTATTGTCTGCATATCAACTAAACACAGCCCTAAACACACCTGATTTCTATTGGAGTCGCCCATAGTGCTCTGGGTGGAGTATGTTTAAGGCAGTTAGTCATGACATTCCCATCTTCAAAGCAGTTTTTAAAGTCTTTTTTGTGTACTCTGAAATTATTTTGCAGATCAGTGTTGAGAGTAGATTTTTTGTGTCACATAATAGCTGTGTGGAAACGATGCCCACCCCTGTTAGATTAGCAGTACTGCATCTGTGACAAAACTATTTTATACATTTTCAATCAATTAAAATTGTATTAAAAGTAAATGTAAAAAAAAAATTTATAAATAATTTCATTAAAAATTCTTAAAACTTTACAGACCACAAAACCAGTCTTTAGTAGCAGGGGTATTTGTAGCATATACCCCAATTTTTTATTTATTTATTTTTGCCAAAAACCATTAGGGTATTAAGTAAGGATCAGGTTCCATGAAGATATTTAGTAAATTTTCTACCATAAATGTATCAAAACTGAATTTTTGATTAGTAATATGCATTAAGAACTTCATTTAGACAACTTTAAAGACGATAATATATTTTAAAGGTGATAATTCAGTATTGTAATTTTTTGTACCCTCAGATTTCAGATTTTCAAATAGTTGCATTTCAGCCAAATATTGTCCTATTCTAACAAACCATACTTCATGTTTATTCATAATTCATAAATCTCAATAAAAAAAAAATTATCCCTTGTGACTGGTTTTGTGGTCCAGGGTCACAAATGTCTTTTTTTTGTTTGTTTGTGTTATTGAAATGTTCGAAATTTGATTCTCCCTCAGGTATGTGGCATTGTTTCCCTATGCGCCTCGTAAGGAAGACGAGTTGGAATTGAGGAAGGGGGAGATGTTTCTGGTGCTGGAGCGTTGTCAGGACGGCTGGTTTAAAGGAACATCCATGCACACTGGCAAGATCGGAGTGTTCCCTGGTAACTACATGAGTCCTGTCAACAGGTGAGATACACACAGACACGTACACACTTGTACATGTTATCACTCATACGCCCTGTAAGCTAAGGAACGATTAGATTGTCCTTTGTCTTTCCAGTGTTGTATATCTTTCACTCACACGCACAGCACACATTAAGTCTCCACTTGCAGATAAATCTGAGCTGGTCACATTCACACATGGAATTGTTAAATGAACGTTCCAGGTTCAATAAAAATTTATCAGTCATAATGTTGATTGGCAAAATGTGTTAAATGTCAGATGAGTCTCTATATATGCATAGAATATTGCAGTAATATTGTTAAATATTTTTACTATTTACCATTTATTATTCGATTTGAATATATTTTAAAATGTAATTTATTCCTGTGATTTAAAGCTGAATTTTCAGCATCAAGTGTCACATGATCCTTCAGAATCAAAATCATTCTAATATGCTGATTTGCTGTTCAAGAAATTGTTTTTTGTTGTTGTTATTATTATCAATGTTTAAAACTATTGAGTATTTTTTTTTTCAGGATTCTTTGATGAATAGAACGATCCAAAGATTAGCATTTATTCAAAATAAAAAGCTTTTGTAACATTATACATTATACCATTCTAAAGTATAGAGTCAGTATATATATTTTTTAATTATAGAATACTTTTATTTATCAAGGATGCTTTAAATTGATCAAAAGTGATGATAAAGATGATGATGTTACAAAAGATTTCTATGTCAGATAAGTGCTGTTCTTCTGAACTGCATTCATCAAAGAAACCTGAAAAAAATTCTACTCAGCTATTTGTAACATAATTTTTTTTTTTGACCACATAATCAGAATATTACAATGATTTCTGATGGATCATGTGACTGGAGTAATGATGCTAAAAATTCAGCTTTAAAATCACAGGAATATATTACGCTTTAAAATATATTTAAATAGAAAACCGCTATTTTAAATTATTAAAATATTTCAAAAAATGTTACTGTTTTTGCTGTACTTTGGATCAAATAAATGCAGGCTTGGTGAGCAAAAGAGTCTTTAAAAATCTTACTGTTCAAAAACTTTTGACTAGTTGTGTGAATGTATTTTTGATAATGGGCTTTTTGCCTCAAATGCTGTCAATAAAGCTTCTTTTCCACTTGGGACATTCCTTTAAATCCAGCACTCTCTTGTGGCAGGAATGAGAATTACATGCATAATATCAGTCACTTATTGCATGAAAACATATGACCTAAAAATATTCAGTATGATGAGCAGTTTACAGTAATTCAAAACTTCAAAATGTCTGTCTTATAGCTCCTCTTCTCATCAGACCTGTGATGTAAAAGGAATACAACTACTTAAGAACACTTTAAATGTTCAGTCAGATGTTAAAGGGATAGTTCACCTAAGAATGAAAAATTTGCCATTAATCGCTCACCCAAACATGTAAGACCTTTGTTCATCCTCAGAACACAGATATTTTTGATGAAATCTGAGAGCTTTCTGACTCTGCGTAGACAACAAAATATACAGATGTTTCTGTATACAGATGATTTGCTATAAAATATCTTGCAGTGTCAAAGTATTCTTTATGAGTAGTGTCATTTTTGAGAGTCTCAAACCTCACACTTCTTCGTTTTACTGCAGGACTGTTTCTGGCAGCAGTCAGCCAAAAGTTCCCCTGACCCTGTGCTCCCAGGCGGGACGTGGCGTCCCCATCGTCAGCCCCTCCTCTGCTCCTCTTGGAGCCGGCCTGGGGAGTGTCGACCCTAGCAAACCCCTTCCAGTCTGCCCAAACCCCACCCCGTCTGCTGTCGTATCAGCTGCACATATACCCACTGGACAGCACCCCAAAGTGTTAATGCATGTGACGTCACAGATGACCGTTAACCAGGCACGCAGTGCGGTCAGGACAGGTAGAATTACATGCACACACACCTACGAACACCACTCACACATTTAGGGATGATATCATTAAATAGTAGTTTCCAATGTTTTTAACTTCTGAATAAAAATTAATTTGAGGAATAATGCAAAACATAAAAAAAATACTCTCCCGAAAAGCAAAGATTAATTATTAAAAAAAAAAAAAAAAAACGTAAATAATTTGGCATCTTTTTTTTATTCAGCAACACAAAATTAATGAACATGCAAAATCATATAAAACCAACATGAATACAAATGTGATCCTGGACCACAAAACCAGTCTTAAGTAGCAGGGGTATATTTGTAACTAAAAATACATTGTATGGGTCAAAATTATTGACTTTTCTTTTATGCCAAAAACATTAGTATATTACGTAAAGATCATGTTCCATCAAGATATTTTGTAAATTTCCTACTTGTATATAAGTAATGATGCTAAAAATGATGTAATTATATATAATTTCCTACTTATATATAAGTTTTGCACCCTCAATTCCAGATTTTCAAATAGTTGTATCTCAGCCAAATATTGTCCTAACAAAACCGTACATCAATGGAAAGCTTATTTGTTCAGCTTTCAGATGTATAAATAAATACAAAAATACATTTCAAAAAATTGACCCTTATGACTGGTTTTGCGGTCCAGGCTCACAAAACCAGTCTTAAGTCGCAGAGGTATATTTTTAGCAATAGCCAAAAATACATTGCATGGGTCAAAATTATTGATTTTTCTTTTATGCCAAAAGTCATTAGGATATTAAGTGAAGATCATGTTCCACAAAGATATTTTATAAATTTCCTACCATAAATATATAAAAACTTAATTTTTGATTAGTAATATGCATTACTAAGTACTTCATTTGGCAATTTTTTTCAATATTAAATTTTTTTTTCACCCTTAGATTCCAGATTTTCAAATAGTTGTATCTTGGCCAAATGTAGTTCTATCCTAACAAGCTTATTTTTTCAGCTATCAGTTGACGTATAAATATCAGTTTTGACTGGTTTTGTTGTCCAGGGTCACATATTTATAAAAACTTCAATATATAAATATATTTCTTTTATTCCACCTTTTTTCCCTACCAGCTGTGAGTCATTGTCAGGACCGGCCTACAGCAGCAGTGACGCCCATCCAATCCAACAATCCGGTGTCCTACCATCCTAGCACAGCTGTGGTTCTTCAGGCATCGCCTGTCCTTGGCTCCAGCCCCGGATCCTCCTCAGCCAGAGTCGGTGTGGCTATGGGCTGTGCCGCTGCCTCCTTGACCCCTCCTAATGTTAGCGCTGCTTCTTTGGACAGTGATGCCATGAGACCCGTCTCTGTGGTAGCACTTCCTGTGAACCCCGGCAACACGAAATCTCTCAGTTCGGCCTCGAATCATGGTGTTGCTTTTAGACTGGATAAAGACTGCAAGGTGAGACTTGTCGAACTAAAGCATTTTACAACATCTACTGCTTTTTAAAATGGTTTCTTTTGTTTTCCCCTCCGATGTGCTGCGGTAACGTTTTTAGCAATTAGAAATATTCTGAGTTTCATCTCATTTGCTGAGCTGGATGGTTAAGCCTGCTGATACAGAGCTGAAATCATCAGTTTTTAATGATGCACACTGTTCTGCAAACCCAGAGGACACAACCTGTGTTGTTGTTTTATTTATTTTTTTCATTTTGGCTCAATGTTCTGGAAGATTTCTAGGTACATATACAGTGTAGCTGACTCACAAATTTTCAGAGTTCACTTTTTATAAACCTCTTTTATTCTGCCAGATCTCTGGAGATACTTATTCTGACATATTTTCTTTTTGTTTTGGATTGCAGGGGTAATACTAGAGGAATGACTGAATGAAAATGCTATAAAAATGTGAAATAGATCCATTAAAGTAAATGCTGGTCAGTTATATGCTGCGTTTATTTAAATAAAAATGCAGAAAAAAACGTAATATTGTGAAATGTTAATGCAATTTCTGTTTTAATATACCTTAAAATATAATTTATTTCTGTGATACAAAGCTGAATTTTCAGCATCATTCAGAAATAATTCTAATATACTGATTTATTATTAATGTTGTGCTGCTTAATTTTACTTATTTATTTTTTTGGATTATTTTTTTTAGGATTCTTTGATAAATAAGATGCTAAAAAGAACAGCATTTATTTAAAATAGAAAACTTTTGTAACAAAAAAAAATCATTTTAAAAAAGAAATTAATACTTTTATTCAGCAAGGATGTGTTAAATTGTTAAAAACTAATAGTAAAGTGTAGTAAACATTGTTAGAAATGCTTTCTATTTTGAATAAATGCTGCTCTTTTTAACTATTTATTCATCAAAGAATTCTGAAAAAAAGTATCACAGGTTCCAAAAAAATATTAACTGCTTCCAACATTGATAATAAAAGTAATAAATCAGTATATTAGAATGATTTTTGAAGGAATATGACACTGAAGACTGGATTTATCCAGCTTTGCATCACAGAAATAAATTATATTTTAAAGTATATTAAAATAAAGTTTTAAATTGCAATAATATTTCATAATACAATTTTTTTTTTTCTGTATTTTTGATCAAATAAATGGAACTTTGGTGAGCGTAAGAGACTTTTGAGCGGCAGTGTCATTTGATTTCCGTTGATGACGCTTTCATTGACACCTGATAATCTTCACAGATCCTGTGCTGATATTTCCATGTTTTGTGTAAAATATTTCCATTCAACCTCTTTCTTTAATCAGAATCAAATGTGTCATTTCAGAGAGAAAAGAAAGGCCTGCTGAAACTGCTGTCTAATAAAAAGAAGCTCCGCCCATCTCCCCCATCCTCCCCTACACTGGAGGCGGAGCAGTCTATTGCCATAGAAATGGCCCAGGGGGCAGTTGGACCTGAAATGGCTCCACCCAGCTCAATAGCGGTGGCAATAGGACACAACGGACGCGCTGGGGTCTGTCCGATGGATTCTGAGCTCTCTGCATCCTCATCTTCATCAAACACAGATGCAGCATCACACAGAAGCAGCTCCCAGGACAACACCGCCCCGATCGCCCCGCCTCCACGACAGCCATGCTCCTCCCTCCTCTCCATGCAGCATGACAGCAGGCCAATTGTTTGTGAAAGGTACAATAAAAGCTCAATAAAAACTTGTTCAAATAAAACTGCAAGAATGATATCTATAATGAAACCAGGGCTGGGCAATAAACAATATCATATCGAGATTGCAATAAATTCATGTTGATAATGATAATACCCTCTGGACAGTTTAGTTGATATGGAGTGCACAGTCGAAATACTAAATGGCTAGTAAGTCTTAGTGTGAATTAGTGGCATACAGTGTTGATTTTGTATTTAATAATTTATAAGTGATATATAATTGTCCATGAAGGCTGGAAGTGAACACTTATATTCATGTGTGCAGAATTATTAAGCATGCTTTCTTTTACAGGTAAAATAATCCAAAAAAGAGATTAAACTCGGAATAAGTCAAAAATTATTAAATGGCCATGAGAAGAATGCAATACTAATGCAATAATAGAATTTGCAAAGTTAAGGCTTGACCATTGGACAGCGAAATGCTCAGTGGGTCAGCACGTTCAGAAAAAACAGGTGGCGAAGAACAAAAAATTATTAAGAATTAAGGTGAAGAATTAATCCATCCATTTAATCCATTTTCCAGAAGTGCAATGTGTCAGTTTGCTTGGATAAAAAATCCTAAAAAATGACCCTCACTTTATAAGAATAACATACTGAAGTGTTGTGAAATACATGAAAGACATGAAGAGTTGAGAAGGACTTTTGAAGGACCAGCATCACATCCTCTTGTACCACTCTTTCAAGAATTTATCTTTCAGAATCTGGCAGTATGTTTTGGGAGTTCATTTTTAGTTTCCTATCCTGAAAAGTCTGTCTTGCAGAGATGAACTAAAATGAACTCCCAAAACCTACTGCCAGATTCTGGAAGATAAATTCTTCAAAATCTGGTACAAGAGGATGTAATGCTGGTCCTTCAAAAGTCACTTAGTCACAGTGTTTTCAGCATCTGCCGTTTCCATATATGTGACCCTGGAATACAAAACAAATCTTAAGTAGCATGGGTATATTTGTAGCAATAGCCAAAAATACATTGTATGGGTCAAATTATAGATTTTTCTTCATTGGAATCATTAGAATATTAAGTGAAGATCATGTTTCATGAAGATATTTTGTAAATTTCCTACCATAAATATATCAAAACTTGTTTTTTATTAGTAATATGTATTGCTAAGAACTTTATTTGGACAACTTTAAAGGTGGTTTTCTCAGTATTTAGATAAACAAACCATTTATTCAGCTTTCAGGTGATGTATAAATCTCAGTTTCAAAAAATTATGACACAGAAGCTTCTTCTCTACATCTGCTTCTAGAGTCACTTCATTAGCATTTCACAGTTGGTTTAACTAAAAAAGTGGCAGAAATAATTACTTTGTGTATTAAAATGTACTTCTCAGAGTAATTATATTAATATTCTAAGAAATATGTGACCCTGTGAACCAAAAGCAGTCAATGGTCAATTTTTTGAAACTGAATAAGTAAGCTTTCCATTGGTTTGTTAGGATGGGACAATATTTGGCCGAGGTACAGCTATTTGAAAATCTGGAATCTGAGGGTGCAAAAAATTAAAATATTGAGAAAATCGCCTTTAAAGTTGTCCATATGAAGTTCTTAGCAATGCATAGTTCTAATCAAAAATTAAGTTTTAATATATTTATGGTAGGAAATGTACAAAATATCTTTACTTAACACCCTAATGATTTTTGGCATAAAAGAATCTATAATTTTGACCCGTACAATGTATTTCTGGCTTATTGCTACAAATATACCCCAGCGACTTATGACTGGTTTTGTGGCTCAGGGTCACATATCATGAAAGTAAGATATTTCTTCATCAATGTTTAATTTTGTAGATTTTTATTCCTGCAGCATCTTATTTGACAAAAATATTTGTTTAATATATCGCTCAACCCTTAATGATGCCTATATTAGTGTCCACAACAATGCACAATAACATTTTATTTATTATAAGCGTGAACTGCAGCCTTGTCATCTAGTACTCTAAATGCTTGAGCTCTTTAAAGCAGAGCATGGATTCAGATTGACTGTCAATGGTTTTTCACCAGTACAATTTCTGTGCCTTTATCATTATAGTTGTGGTTTGGACTCAGCTATTCTATCAAATATTGGAGTATCTAGTTATTGTCTTTAGTGTAAACAGGCCTTAGAACCAGAAATCAACTTTTAGGCTTCATACTTGAGAAGAAACATTGCCTGACTTCTAAACCTCACATTTTACCCTTCTTCCAGGTATCGTGTTGTGGTGTCCTACCCTCCCCAAAGCGAAGCAGAGCTGGAACTCAAGGAGGGAGACATTGTATTTGTGCACAGAAAACGAGAGGACGGCTGGTTTAAAGGAACACTACAGAGAAACGGACGAACCGGGTTGTTTCCTGGCAGCTTTGTTGACAGTATCTAACGCACTTGGTGTTTAAAAACTCAATATTTAGATCTATCAAAATACAACACTGAGCTTGGGCCTTAATAGTTCGGATTGATGAGCAGCGGCGATCAGTAGGACTGGGCTGCTTGTGACTGTTGGAGTAAACTATGAGGGTCATCAGTTGCATGGATTCGACCACAGTCTTATAAAAATCTTAAAACAGTCGTAGTCGTTCAGCAGTAGATCAAATATTTTTCCTGACACACGGAAGCAACAACGTTTTAGCCGTTCGCACTAGGTATTTCTATAGCACAGTAGATGAAGTCGTGATAGGATTTGTTAATTTATGCATCTGTAACATTTCAAAGACGATTAATGTGTGCCTTGTACTGTCTCACTTTACTGTATATAAGCAAAGCGAAGCTGATCTGAGTCATGACAAGAACAATATGAATTTTCCTCAACATTTAACTTATTTTTGTTTGGTAGGTGTTTTTAAGGACGGTTTGTTATGTGAGCCGATCGGTCAATGCCTGTAGAGCCTGAATAATGTCACTGATGGTCATTTGCCTGAAATAAAACGAAAATCAATACCTGATGAAGAGCCGAATGAACGGAAAGGTTGGTTTGACCATCCATGTCTACTTTAGCATTGCATGTAATTGGGATGAGGAGTTGAGGACACTACAAGCCTGAAGTCTGGTGTTCTGATTGATTGTGGTCTGTGTAAACCAAAAAAGCTGATATGGCATTTGTAAAGGTTTGCTGTAGCTACACTGAGTGAGGGAATGAAGGATAGCACATTGTTATTTTTAAAACCAACAAGATTACACTCAGACATTTGACTCAAATATTACTAATATTCCTTTGCAATAACATTGTTTTTTGGTAGTAGAAAAGCTGCTGAGCAGAACAACTCACTCAAAGTAAAAGCACAGACGCCCCGATATCTTCAAGTGATGATGCCGTTATGCTTTTGTGCATGTGTTTGTTCCCTCTCTGGTTTAGTTTCCTACATAATGTTGTACTGCCTAAACACGGATACACAACTGACCTAATAGTCTTAGTCTTAGTTTAAGCTATCGAAAATCATCTTTACTCATTATTACCGTTATGTCGCTGACAATAGCCGTTACATTACAAACTGATTTCAAAAGTCCTTTAAAATGTCTAACCACAGATTCCCAAACATTGGTTTTTGCTTCTTTTTAAGTCGGGTCTGTTCTGATGTTGTCTGCTGTATTTTAGTATTTTATGTGATATTTCATGTTTTGTATACAGTACTTGAAAATGGTGTTTGTGTATTTGTATGCTTCATACAGTAGATGAAATGTTGTTATTATTATTATTATAATTATTCTGAAAGCACAAAAATGGTCTTTGATAGATTTTTTTTTTCTTTGATAGCTATGATTTATGCCCCGTTAAAACGGTTTCTTTTGGAGATTTTATTTTTCTCCTTTGTTGTCTTGATGCCTTTACAACTAACAAAATGGCCGTCATTTGTTGCATTAGCAAAATTTACCAAACTGCCTGTTGAAAGTTTGATTTTAATCATTATTCGCTGTTTCCATCTCCAGTCATAAACCACCTGAATATGACTTGTCACTGAATTATTAGATAAACCCTCCTACACAGATCATTTCACTGCTTGAATCAAGCATGGTCAAAGTTGATACTTTAAAAAGACAGTTGCTCATTAGTTACTCATCTCAGTCAAGATTTTACTCTTGCAAGATTGAAAGATTAAGTAAGTGGCGCAGAACAAATGTTGATCACCTAACGTTTCATTTAAACCTAAAGTGTGTTAAATGTGATGGGTATAAAATAAAGTAACAACTTTTATAAAACATGTTTTTGGAATACTGTTGTGAGATGGTTAGAAGCTGCAGACTTGAGCAGCTCTCCACTATCGAATTTGCTCATCTTTACAGATTCTTATGTTAGAAAAGTGTCATTTTCCATCTGAAACCACAGCCGCCTTCACGAGACATGCACTCACATGATTTCTTACAACTCATGAATCTATTTTCATCAGTCACGCACTTACTCACACAATAAAGTTACACCATCTGATTCCTCATTATTATTTGGTCAGTTTGCCGGTTTTTCGTATTTAGCATCTGAAACTGTTCTTAAAGGATCACTTCCAGAATAAAAAAAAGCATGAAAATGTACTCACTCCCATGTCATCCAAGATGTTTGAAAGAAGTCGAAAAGAAATTAAGGTTTTTGAGGAAAACATTCTAGGATTTTTCCAACTGATGAAAGAAAGACATGAACTTCTTGGATGACATTGGGGTGAGTAAATTATCAGGAAGTTTTCATTCTGAAGTGAACCTAATCCTTTAAATGAATTATTTGTACTCTTTATTGAAAGGCAGAAAGCAATAAGGTTTACAAATTACTTTTTCTTTCCTCTTTTAAGAATTGTGCTATTTAAAAAAAAAAAAAAATATATATATATATATATATATATATATATATATATATACTGTACAATAACAAAAGAAAAAGTTCTCTATTTGTCAATGCAGTTTACCCAACTTAATGATTTAAGAGAAATTGCGACAGAGTGAAATGGAACAAAAGGGCAGGACTTGGTTCCACTTCCACCCATCAGTTGTTGATTGGATAGAGGCAGTTCTAAATGAGTTTACAGATGATTTTATAAAAAAGGGAGTTGTAAAAAAACAGATAAAAAAAAAACATAACACTAACACTAGCTTCTCTCTATACAATTAACAAAAAAAGCAAAAAGAAGGCCTCTAACACAAGCTTGCTTTTTTCCCCCCTCTATTTTCTTTTATGTACTTTAAAAATCCTTGCTACATGTACTGCGTAGGCTATATGAGACATGTCATAGCACTTGCATGTTATTGCTCTTTTGCTTATTTCAATTGCTTCCAGTGTTCTCCTTTGTAAGTCGCTTTAGATAAAAGCATCTGCTAAATGTCTAAATGTAAATGTAAAGGGATAGTTTACCCAAAAAATGAAAATTTGTTGTTTATTTGCTTACCCCCAGGGCATTCAAGATGTAGGTGACTGTGTTTCTTCAGTAGAACACAAACAAAGATTTTAACTCAAACCGTTGTAGTCTGTCAGTCATATAATAGCAGTCAATGGCTACCAAATCTTTGAGAGTAAAAAAAAAACATACACAAACAAAACCAAATTAAACCCTGCGACTCGTGACAATACACTGATGTCCTAAGACATGAAACAATGGGTTTGTGCGAGAAACTGAACAGTATTTCTATAATTTTTTACCTCTGATTCGCCACAACGTCCATCTGTCCTAGGCGCATCAGCGCAATCAGTGTATCGTCACAAATCGCAGGGTTTCATTTGGTTTTGTTTGTGTATGTTTTTTTTTTTTACTCTCAAAGATTTGGTAGCCATTGACTGCCATTATATTACTGACAAACTGCAACGGTTTGAGTTAAAAATCTGTTCTACTGAAGAAATCTGCCCTGGGGGTAGGCAGATAAACATCAAATTTTCATTTTTGGGTGAACTATCCCTTTAAATACATGAACTACCAAGCCCAACACACTATGTTTAGTGACTTTGCTTGACTAATTTTATTTGTATTTTTTTGTTCCTCTGTCAGTTCTCACATGTCTGAAAATGGAGACAGAGCAACACAGCTTCCTCAGTTGTTTAGTCCTGCATTACAATCATTATTGATGTGCTTTAAAGTCACTTACAAGTCCTTCTAATAATTAACAAGTTTCTTTTCAAATTGAGGTTGCAGAAAATTCTCATAACAAAAGTATATAGTTGTGTCAATCTCTCTGCAGTGCTCACTGTTGTTCTTTTAGCGTTTAACATTGATACGAGCGTACTCTGTGAACTCTTCTGGGTCATTGTGTGTGTGAGCTGGTGTGGATGCTGTTTTAACATGAACTACAGCAGAATATGTCACATCATCCTGGAGAGAGAGGAAAAGGATGATTGAGCACACAGCATTGCATCAGTAAGTTACGTAATAATATTGCAACAGTAAGTTTGTTTTCACCTGATTATCTTGTTCTCTCTTTAGCTCTTCAGGATCAGTGGTCACCTTTTTGTCATTTCTGCCTCCTGCAACATAAAACATCTTAGCCAGCAAGTTTTGATGATGATTTTGAATATTAGAAATTGTTTTATTCTATGTGTACAGCTCCATTAGCTGGTCATTTATAAATAAGGGTGTAAGGTGTAATTTGGTGTAATTATCGGAGGTGTGATTGTGTGTTTATGTACCTCTACATCTCCAGCATATAAATGCCAGTAATGCCAGTAAAATCACTGAGAAAAACACTCCCAGTAGAATGAAAACATCTGCGGAGAAACAGAAATACCTTGACAAATGTTTTTTTCCAAAATGTAGTACAAACATGCATAAATATTTCAATATGAGCTCATGAAAGCTCCATGAATAACTTTTAATAATTAAATACAAACTCAAAAGATATTGAGAAAACATTATTGTAACCATTGTTGTGTAATGAAAAGTAAAGCCTGTTGCTTACCATAAGGTGTGTGATGTTGATTTGGTGTGATGAGTTCAGTCAGCTGAAGTTGTGAAGTTGTGGGGTCTTGTGTTTGGTGTGAAGATTGATGTGTTGTTAAACTGATTGTGTGGACATGAGGTGGCTCTGTTCAAAAACCAATCAGTGTAAGTAATAATATAACACAAGAAAGAGCATGTCATACTACAAGTTTTTTCAAAAGCAAATGAACAGTAAAGGTATAATCTGATAACAGAAATAGAAGACAACTACCTTCAACTTGAAGTACATGAAGACTGAAGAAAACTACTTGCTGAGATGAGACGTAACACTGATAGTGCCCTTGGTCCTCTGTGCTCAGTGCTGATATCTGTAGAGAAAGATTTCCTGGAGTGTTTGGATTTAACAGTTTGACTCTGTTCTTGTGACTCTCAATCTGTTCATTTGGGTAAATTTCCTTGTAATTATTTTCAGTAAAATACAGCCATTGTATCTGTTCAGGTTTAGCCAGTAGTTCAGTGCAGGAACAGGGCAGAACCACAGACTCTCCTGAATATCCAGTCACTGCAACTGTCTTTCTGTTCTCAACAAAATCACACCCTGAAAACATATTTATACAAATATGGGTAACACTTTATAATAACATTCAGTTGTAAGTCATTTATAAGTGATTAGTTAATGATGAAATAATCTTTTACAAAAAAATCATAAACTATTAATAAGAGATATGCTAACAATTTATGTATGTTTTGTTAATTCATTTACAAGTAATTTGCAAGTAATTAGTTAATGATGAACTAATCATTTACAAAACACAACTATGCATTCATAAATGATTAATAAGTGATATGTTAGTATTTTTAGCATAGAGCTTTGTCGTTTAAGTTATAAATCATGTACAAGTGATTAGTTGATGAACTAATAATTTGCAAAACATCACTATGTTCACAAATGATTAAGTAATATGCTAACAATTTACAAATCTGTCAAAAGTTTGTCTTAAAAATAGCATATCATAAAATAATCAGATCCTTACTGAAGATCACATCATGAACAAATCATTTACACATCTTTCTGCATCTCCTGTTCTAAAGTGTAAACAATTCATCAGCTGTAAATGTTTTACTCATCATTTGTAGATCTTTCCCCCCAGTGTGTATACCCACACAACCTGCAACCGGCAGGTTTGTAAAACATTTACAACTGATGAGTAGTTTACACTTTAGATTAGGGGATGCAGAAAGTGTTGTAAATGCCTTGTATACACCAGATCATTTGTGACATGTAAGAAAAATCTACAAATGATGTGTAACACATTTACAGTCATGAATTGTTTACACTTTAGAATAGGGGATGCAGAAAGATTTGTAAATGATTCATTCATGTGTTTACACAACAGGTTTTCAATACTTTTTAGTGTGTACTGCAATGTAAGGGCTGACTGGTGAGGGTAAAGATGTCTTCTGTGACACACCTGGAGTATTTTAGCACTGCGCACCTGATGTGATCTTCAGTGGAGGGAAAACTGGTTTACATTACCAGAACACAAGTCTGTGCTGATGAGAGAAATAATTTAAATGTTTGCTCAAACCATTTATTATTATTTAAAAAAAAGAGTTTTAGATTAATTGCATTTTTTGCTTTTTAACATATCACTTATTAATCATTTATAAACACATTGTTATGTTTTGTAAATGATGAGTTCATAATTAACTAATTACTTGTAAATTAATTAACAAAACATATACAAATTATTAGCGCATCACTTATTAATCATTTGTGAATATTTTGTAAATGATGATTTCATCATTAACTAATCACTTGTAAATGACTTGCAACTGAACGTTATTATAAAGTGTTACCAAATGATTTCAGCATAACATTTAATATAGTTGCAACCAAAATAGGCCTGGATTATTGTAAGTAAGAGAAACTCAAAGGAGTCAAAATTCCACTTACCTTTAACTTTTAACTGAACATAAATAACAGTATTTGGTTCAGTCAGACACTTATAGTAGCCCTGGTCGTTTGTTCTGAGGTCAGTAATGAGAAGAGACAGATTTGTTGGAGAATGTTCAATAAAAAGCTCACTTCTGCCACTGTATTTCTCATTTTGTAATACTTGAAACCACTGATTTCCATGCTCAAACTCCCAGGTGAATGTTGTGGCTGTAGACTGAGGGTCAGCACAGGAGCAGGGCAGCACAACTGAACCACCTGTGTATCCTGTTATTTCTATTGTCTGCTGCCCATTTGAAACAATACAGCCTACAAACAAAAGAGTTTATTCAGAGCTCTCACAGTGGCTTTACAGAAATGTACAACAGAATGCACAAATACAATTTTCTAAAATAGAAAGCTGCCTTCCTGATTTATTCTAAAACAACCAAGATTATAGTCTGATTATATTCACTGTATAGAGAATAGACAGTTCTATCTTAGAAAACAACACAAACTACAATTTTCTAATTTTCTTTTATCACCAGTCAGGTTCAATGCTTAATTTTTACAATAGTTTTAATAGTTATTTTTAAATGGTTATTTTAAAGAACTAAAGCCACATTCTCACGTTGATTTCTTCAATAAATAAATAAATAACTAAAAACTCACCTGTGCTGAAATGAAGCATAAAGATGAAAAGATGTAAGTGGTCCCTCATGACTGGTTCTCATTCACTCATTCACTAACTCTATTTTATGTGGCGGTGTACACAGTCCACTGTCTGAATAGTTTAGTTTCTGTTAGCTCTTACTTTTCAGAAACACCAACTTCCTGTTTTATTTCTTAGCAGGATGCGTCTGTATTTTTTCTGTTTAAGCAACATTTGTGCCGTTCACTCACTGACTGTGCTCTTCATTTGCTTTTCTTATTTACAGCCCGTTTAAAATATTCAACCACAGGACTGTCTTGGTGACATGAGCTCAGATATTCTTTGAATAAAGCAACAATTGAGTCCTAAATCAACAATATCTAATTTTAAAGATTTAGACCTATTAAGATGCTACACAGGAACTGCAGCAGCACTTTGTCTTTATCATCTCTGTTTCTTAAGTTAGAATGAAGCAATATTCTAGAAACGGAAGCAAATGGACTACAATGAAGTTCAGAGTGTTTTCTGATTTTAAAAATAAATTAACTTGTCAAACACTAACCAGAAAAATAAACCGTGTTTCAAGTATAATTAAAGCTGCAAGCAGCGATGAACGGGCCCTCGCACCCGGGCTCACCGTCGACCGGTGACAAACGTTGACCAATTTATGCATTTAAAGTGTTAAATATAAATGACTGACATATTCCTTCTATATGTACCCAACTTCCTGCTGCCAGATGGTGGCGCTATCACTATAAATGGATATTGTCATGTAGATGTCTTCAGGCCAGGACTGTCATCAGACATATGAAGTTTGGTGCAGATTGAACATGGTATGGTTGAGTTATTGAGTGATTTGCATGTTGCCAACAGGTGGCGCTATGATTGTAACTGAATAGTGGCACATATATGCCTTCAGGCCAGGACCCTTATCAAACAAGTGAAGTTTGGGGCAGATCAGACACTGCATGTGTAAAAAAAGCAATTTCCTGTTTCCAGCAGGTGGCGCTATGATTGTAACAGTGTATTGGCCTTTAGATGTGTTCAAGTCAGGACTCTTATCAAACAAGTGAAGTTTGGGGCAGATCAGACACTGCATGTGTAAAAAAAAGCAATTTCCTGTTTCCAGCAGGTGGCGCTATGATTGTAACAGAGTATTGGCCTTTAAATGTGTTCAAGTCAGGACTCTTATCATACATGTGAAGTTTGGTGCAGATCAGACACTGCCTGCCTGAGTTACAGTAACTTCCTGTTTCATTGCATTAATAGCATCCTTTAGCACTTAGCTAAGTATTGCTAGCATGTTTTAGAATGTGTATAACATTTTGCTAGCCTATTTTATACTTGCTGATGCTTTTTAATATGCTGCTAAGAGACCATAACAGTGTTAAACATGTTACTTCCTGTTGCCAGCAGGTAGCGCTATGACTATGACTAAATATTGGCATGGACGTGTTCAGGACATGAATGTTAATAAACGTGTGAAGTTTGGGGCAGATTGGACATTGCTTGCCTGAGTTACAGTAACTTCCTGTTTCATTGCATTAATAGCATCCTTTAGCACTTAGCTAAGTATTGCTAGCATGTTTTAGAATGTGTATAACACGTTGCTAGCCTTTTTTACACTTGCTGATGCTTTTTAATATGCTGCTAGGAGACCATAACAGTGTTAAACATGTTACTTCCTGTTGCCAGCAGGTAGCGCTATGACTATGACTAAATATTGGCATGGACGTGTTCAGGACATGAATGTTAAAAAACGTGTGAAGTTTGGGGCAGATGGGACATTGCTTGCCTGAGTTACAGCAACTTCCTGTTTCATGGCGAAACATCAAAGTTTGTCAGGCTGCCAGGGACACGCCCTTCGACGAAAACGCAAAAGCTTCGCAATTTAGCGTCACAAAGGCCTTATGAACACACTCACCAAATCTGAAGATGATCCGATAAAAACTGTAGGAGAAGTTCGTTAAAATACGAGGTCTGAAAATGGCAAAAACTGCACAAAAATCGTACAGGAAATTACAAATAACGGACTTCCTGTTGGGTTTGGGATGTTGTGCCAGGAGACTTTTTTGTAGGGATTGGTGTGATACACGTATGTACCGAGTTTCATACACGTACGTGAAACGTAGCTCGAGGGGCACTCCGTTGAAGTTTTCTAGGTGGCGCTACAGAGCCATTTTGCCACACCCACTTTTGAAACCCATATCGGATGTAAATTTTCGCCAGTCCTGACGCGTGTGCAAAGTTTCATGAGTTTTCGAGCATGTTTAGGCCCTCTAAAATGCGATTCATTTCGGAGAAGAAGAAGAAGAAGAAGTATAATAAGAAAAGGAGCAATTCCAAGAGGGTCCTCGCACCGCGGTGCTCGGGCCTTAATAATGCTCAGTCTCACTTAACATTTAAATAATATATAATCTATTTTCTATTTTAAAATGTATTATTACTTCCTTTTCCTGTTTTAACACTAATCATCATCACCCCATTTTAAAGCCACAAATGTGGTAAACTTGTGCACACACTGACATTGTCAGCCTCAAGATGTTATCAGTGCTGCATCTGTGTGCTGTGTATGATTGATAGTCAGCAGCCATAAAACCCTTTCTGCTGCCAAATTATAGTCACAAATATATGTTTTTTTTTTAACATTTTGATAGTAGAAAACTGCTGGAGATGCAACAGAGATTAACATAGCCAGTAAACTTTAGTTCTTATATTTGGTTAAAGTTCAAAAAAGCATGAAAGATGCTATATATAAGAAAACTGAAGAGCACATTCAGTAGCTCTCTCATCTTTACATATTCTTCATTTGAGCAGTGTCATTTCCACACGAAACCACAGACAACCTCACACACAGAAGCTTTCTTAGAACTCATTAATGTATTTATATCAGTCACGCACATGCGCACACAATAAAGCTGCATCACCCCTACATAACTCCTTTTATTGTACCCAAATAATTCTGTCTGTCTGTTGCTCATTCCTATGAAACAAACTTTGATCATAAGTAATTCTTGCACACTCATTGTCAGTGTTGGAGGTAACGCATTACAAGTAACGAGAGTTAGGTAATCAGATGACTTTTTTTCAAGCAACTAGTAAAAAGCAACACATTACTTTTTAATTTACAAGAAAATGTCTGAGTTACTTTTTCAGATAAGTAACACAAGTTACTTTTTTCCCTATTTATTGAATGAAAGTTCTCCTGTCCCAATGTTGAGAGAATCGGGAGTATAGATGTTACTTAGTTCTAGAATAAATGTGAACATTCAAGATTCAGAAAAGATTCAGTTTTCCTCAAAATGAATAAAAACAGTGAAATGCAATTCAGAGTATGACGCAAACCTGCAATAATTAAATGTGTTAAATAACACAGATATCCTTTATGTATCCATTTTATTACCCAGTGTCTATGCTGCTGACCTTCGATGATCCAATCCCACCATACTAATAAGCAAAAATGACTCAAAACAACATTTGTTAGTTTAAGAGTGTTAAACTTTCTTCTTCTGTGTTCTACTATACAGACATAAATTCACTTTTCCTTTAGCCTGAGGCTTTTGGGTGTGAAAAAGGCTTTTACATTTGACAAAATAGAACTTTTTATATTAAAAACAAACAAGCAAGCCCTGCCCAGACGCAACGCATTACTTTCCATTAAAAGTAACTAAGCAACATAATTAGTTAATTTCTTAGGTAGTAACGTAATATTAGAATGCATTACTCGGTTGAAATTATTTTGGAATTTAAAAATGATTTCAAAGCTCTGTATAGTGAATAGACAGTTCTATCTTAGAAAATAATGCAAACTATGCATGGTACATAATATTCAATATGTTTCAATATGTCACTCAAAAATGCTCAGTAATATATTCACTATATTCTAAATACATTTACAGTAAAGACAATAACTATTTTTCATTCTTCAGGTTGGCACTTTGAATCAGGTGTCTTTTAATACAAAGGTAAAATGCAAGGTTCATAAGCTCAATTGAGAGTCTAAATACTGTGAATATAAATTCTGAGGTTTAAAAATAAATAAATCCTGTTTTCAAGTTTGTTTAGCACTGGCATTGACGTATTCAGGCACATTCTGTGCATGAGCTAGTGTAGATGAGGTTTTAACATAGACTACACTGGAAAACAAAGTTTATTCTGAGCATTCAAATGAGCTTTATTGAAATATATGTAATGACCAGGAAGAATAAAAGCTGAAGAAAAAAAATCTGAAAAGTTCCCTTCAAGTTTTTTATTTTTTTATTTATTTTTGTACGTATAGTGTGATCTGAAATATTTAGGGGTCCAAGCATCATTTAAACCTTAATAATATTTAATGAACAAGCCAATGTTACTCAAATCTCATCAGATCTTGTTATTTTACAATTTTAAACCAGATCTATATTCATTGCTCACTGATCTCATTGAGTCCACTTGAATAACACAAAATCTGAACTCACCTGTAGTGAAATGAAGCATTAAGAAGAAAAGATATAAACAGTCCCTCATGGTTGGTTTTCACTCAGTCTGTCAGCAGTGTTTTAATTCTTTGTTTCCTCTTAACTGTTAAGCCTTAGAAACTACAACTTCCTGTTTTTTTTTTATATTATAACCTAATGCATCTCTCTTTTCCTATTTAAAGGAGTAGTTCACTTCCACAGGACGATTTTGAAGTTGGAGGAGAAAATGAGATGGGAGTTTTTCGACATTAATGGTCTTGAACCAGACACATGCAAAGCGCAGAGCCAGACCAGACGAGTGTTCGAGGTTAAAAATTATATAAATTGTAAAAAAATTTTAGAAAATAACCAATTACTCTAAATAAGACCCTTCTTCCTCTGCTGTAATTGTTTAGAGTCCTTTAAAGCTGCATTTAAACTGCATTTTAGAAGTTCAAACTCAGGGGCACCATAGAAGCCCATTATATGGAGAGAATGTTTTCCTCAAAAAAATTGAATTTCTTTAAGACTGAAGACAGAAAGACATGAACATCTTGACATGGGGGTGACTACATTATCTGTAATTTTTTGTTCTGGAAGTGAACTAGTCCTTAAAGCAGTGTTTGACATTGACAGTTTCCATTGCATCAAAGTTTAGTGGGTGTTGTTTTTAGTGCCACTTGCAGAGAGACACTTTGACATTAGAGATTTAAGCTGCTGTTTGTTTATAACCAACATTTTTTTTTATATCACACTTATTGTTCATGTAATTTTAAGTAATGTAAGCATCATAATGTGAAGTAGGTATACTATTTTATTTTTATTTAATAGATCAATGTGTAACTGTTTCAATCATCTCTACCCACCAGGAGCTCTTTGAAGCCGTGTTTACACTGATCTGTGTTGGAAATATCAGTGAATATTAGTGGACTGCAACTGACATTAAATGTTTCACACAGCCACGAGGAAGAGATGATTGTCTTGAAGTTGTAGAAGTGAAAGTATGCAGATGGAATGAAGATCATTTCATTTCTAGGAACAAATGCTCATCATGCTCAAATAAGCAGCACATATTCTCAGAGAGGAGCTTGGTGTTAGTGCACTCCACTTTCTCACTGAAATGGCAGACGTCAGGACATCAGGAAAGCACCAGGCCAGGTGTCCAATCTGTGAAGATTCACTGAAAAATCCAGTGACTTGTAACTGTGGACAGAGTTTCTGTTCGGTGTGTGTTCTCAGTCCAAAGGGATCCCACAGCTGTCCTCAGTGCGGAGAGATGTTCACTCCAAAGCCTGTTCTGCGCACATCCATCAAGGTTGATGATCTGCTAGAGAGAATGAAAAAAGTGGATCTACCTTCTTCAAGCCTTACTTCGGATTCAAGTTATGCTGGGCCTGGAGACGTAGGATGTGACGAATGCACTGGAAGAAAACACAAAGCTGTCAAGACTTGTTTAATGTGTCTGGCTTCCTTCTGTGAAAGTCACCTAATATCTCACACCACAGTGCCCTATCTAAAGAGACACAAGCTGATCGAAGCCTCTCCATACCTGAAGGAAAACACCTGCTCACAACACGACACACTCAATGAATTCTATTGCCGCACAGATCAGAAATGTATCTGTGCTTTGTGCGCCTTAAATGAACACAAAGAACACGACACGGTTGATGCTGAAACAGAAAGAGCTGGAAAACAGGTGAGAACTTTGTTATATGAGTGACTTGATTTTTGATGTTTAAATCAGTTCTAAATCAGAGGTAAAATGGTTGTAAAATGTTGTAAAAATGAGAGCACATGATCATAGCAGTAAACTAGTTTGACCAGTCAGGGAACTTAATGTGCTTCCTTGATGAGCTGCATATTTTTATTTTTATTTTTTTCTACCCTAAAGATTGAGATTGCAGAAAAACAAAGGGAAGTACAGCAAAGAATAAAGGACAAACAGAAAGAGCTGGATGAGCTGAAACATTTTTTGGATGCACTAAAGGTAGGAACAACCACTGCAGAAGCAACTATGAGTAGATGACTAAATAACAGATAAACACACATTAGAAATGAACCTTTATGCAACTTATAGAGACACTAATGACATACAGACAGGTGCAGGTGATTAACTTAACAAGGGCAGAAACAGGACACACCAAATATGGGCAGAAGATGGAAAAACCAACACAGACAGTCCACAGGGTTGTGACAAAGGGTCACTGTCATTTTATGGTGGATGTGATAAATAACCTGTCAAAGATCAAAATATTGATTTTGAAGTTATTGAAAACTGTAGTTTTGAGAACATGTTTGAGATCGCAAATATGAGCCAGTAATTGTTCATAAAAATTCAGAAGAGTTTTCTTTATATGTTTACTGTTGCTATTGCAGCAGTTATCAATCCAACCATATCTTTACCCGTAATTTTCTGTGGGTCTCATTTGCGTGTATTTAAGGGTTAAACTTGTACATGTTCTTGGTAGAATTGACACTTTACTGTACCTGAAGTTATAATTGTATGTTATTGAATGAAATATGACTTCGAATGCAATAGTTTTTCACTACAGCTTAAAAACTGGATGGATATGTTTAAAATCAGTGGCATCAGTGGTTTCATATAAAGCAGGTTTCATGTAACCTTTTCATGACACAAAAGGTTCTTTATAGTAGAAAAAGGTTCTTTAGATTATTAAAATGTTCCTCACTCTAAGAAAATAATAGTTCAGTTTAAGAGTCTTAAAAATTAAGAGTCCAGAATTTTTTCACACGAGTACCACAGAAGAACCATTTACATGAAACCACTGATGCCACTGATTTTGAACATATCCATCCAGTTTTTAAAGTGTAATGAAAAACTTTTCCAATCAAATTCATATTTTATTCAATAACATACAGCTATAATTGTAGGTACAGTGAAGTGTCACAAACATGTACAAGTTTAACCCTTCAGTGGTTAATGGTCAATGGTTCTTCTATGGTATTGGTGTGAAAACCTGCTGGAATCTTTATTTTTAAGAGTGCAGCTCACTTTGCTTTCCAACAGTGCTCTGCACAGGCTGCATTAGAGGAAAATGAGAAGATCTTCACTCAACTGATCCACAGCATTGAGAAAACACGCTCTGAGGTAGCAGAGCTGATCAGAGTTCAAGAAAAGATGGAGCATAGTCGAGTTGCACGACTTCATGAGCAGCTGGAGCAGGAGATCGCTGAGCTCCACAAGAGAGACGCTGAGCTACAGAAGCTTTTAAACACAGATAATAACGTTTATTTCCTACAGGTAATTGTAACTTTTTACTAAATGTTATTCTCTAATGACTTTAAATTGAGCATTTTGAAATGTAAAAAATGCACTTTAGTAGTCTAAAATACAGTGTAAATATATCAGTCTGTTTGGTGTTTCTCTCTACAGCATTTCCAGTCTCTTTCTTCACTCTCTGCGTCTGTGAACTCGCCCAGCTTCTCTGTCAGTCAGCATATTAAACCTGAGCTTGTGAGGAAATCTCTTTCTGATCTTAAAGTAGAATTGCAGAAATTTGGCAAGGAGGAGTACAAAATAATTTCAAATGGTGAGAGAAACTAATTTTTAGTGAAACTTTCACTCGTATTAGCAATAATAATGCACCGTTTTATCTGTATGTTTGCAGTTACAAATTTCCAGTTGAGATTTCCGTCTGAGCCAATAACCAGTGAGGATTTTCTACAATGTAAGTGACACATGATCTGTACATACAATGTTGCAAAACTGGTTCATTTATTTTAAAACAATATCTGTTATCTTTAATCAGAATGCACACATTTCTGATTTTGTGTCTGCTTTTATTTCCAGATTATCAGAAGTTTACTCTGGACATCACCACTGCACACGATGAACTCCGCATTTCTGAAAACAACAGAGAAGCAAAATGCCGGGAGACAATCAGACCGTATATTCAGCATCCAAACAGATTTGATTTCTGGCCTCAGGTGCTGTGCAGAGAAAGTATAAGTGGACACTGTTACTGGGAAGTTGAATGGGAAAAAGGAATATATGGGGTCTATATTGCTGTTTCATATAAAGGGGTGGGAAGAAAAGGACATGATCGTGTGCATTGGTTTGGACACAACAGTCAGTCCTGGAGTCTGGAATGTTCTCCAACTCCTTGTATCTGGCATGACAACCATAAAACTGAGATCTCAGGCCCTTTATCCTCTAAAATAGGGGTGTATGTTGACTACAAAGCAGGAACTCTTTCCTTTTATGACATTTCTGAGAAGATGACCCTCTTACACAGAGTCCAGACCACATTCACTCAGCCTCTCTATCCTGGGTTTTGGTTCAGTATGTCTTCCTCTGTAACGCTGTGTGATCTGTGAATAAGCATAGCTGAAGTATGTGATGCTTTTGTTGTTTATGAAATATTTGTGGAATGATATTTTTATTAAGAAAACATAACACTACATACTAACTGAAGATATTTGTTGCACATAATGTTATGTAAACATAATGTTTTATACTGTGAGAGGCCAGAAAAGCGAAATGTTTGAAGGCATGAAATATACACTTTGCCTAGTATCATTTACACTCATTTTTCTTCATCTTCATAAATAACATTTATTTTCCTATTTGCTATGTAATGGTGTAGTAATATGTTTATGTGGAAAAAGAATTTAACATTTGTAAAATGTTAACAAAAAAAAGGTCTGAATATGCAGGTGCCTTTATATCCATTTATATTTTAGCTTTCATATTTATAGAATGTATGTTAAAAAAATGCACTTTATGTAAGTTTTTTTTATCTTAAACTTTTTTTTTGTATTGTGCTACTCCTGTTGACCCAGTAGATGGAGACATTTCTTCATGCACTGATGGCAGTCATACAGTGTGTGCACAATTATTAGGCAAGTTGATATTCTGATTCATTCACATTTTACCAATTTCAAACCACATCAATCTTAATAACTACCGTTAATTTTGTATTTATTCATTTATAAGTGATATATAATTGTACATGAAGGCTGGAAGTGGAAACATCGTAAAAATTGTAACGCATTACACAGGCTCTTGTGACTTTTCTTTTTCAGCTTCACCCAACTCTATTGTTATTTTAATTCTGGACAGAACTTCATACTATCGTTACGTTCATAACTTGAGGACTTACATACTAAGCATGAGGCATATCAAACATTTAATTGCTAATTACAAGCAATAGCAAAATCTTGCTTTGTGAAACAGACATGACATATCCGAGTGAAATGGATTATAGTTAGTGACTTTGCATGACAATTTAAGCAAAAAGTGCATGCACATGGTGTGTGACTCATTTTTTGCTCCTCTGCCAGTGCACATCTCTGAAAATAGAGACAGGCAACACAGCTTCCTCAGTTGTTTAGTCTTGCTTTACAATCATTCTTGATGTGCTTTAGAGTCACTTACAGGTCCTCCTAACAATAAACAGGTTTTAAATTGAGGTTACTAAAAATTCTCATAACAAAAGTATACAGTTGTGTCAATCTCTCTGCAGTGCTCACTGTTGTTCTTTTAGCGTTTAACATTGATACGAGCGTACTCTGTGAACTCTTCTGGGTCATTGTGTGTGTGAGCTGGTGTGGATGCTGTTTTAACATGAACTACAGCAGAATATGTCACATCATCCTGGAGAGAGAGGAAAAGATGGTTGATTGAACACATAGCATTGCATCAACAGGTTAAGTAATAATTTTGCAACAGTAAGTTGTTTGTCACCTGATTATCTTGTTCTCTCTTTTGCATTTCAGCATCAGTGGTCACATTTTTATAATTTTTACGTCCTGCAACATAAAACATCTTAGCCAGCAAATTTTGATTATGACATCAGTCTAATCACTATGCCAGTTATTTGGTTTTGTACTTATTATTCTATATTTTATTCAGCCCCATTAGCCGGTCATTTACACATAATTTATGAGTATTATATCAGTGTAGTTATCAGAAGTGTGATTATGTGTATACACGTACCTCTATATCTCCAGAATATAAATGCCAGTAATGCCACTAAAAGCACTGAGAAAAACACTCCCAGTAGAATGAAAACATCTGTGGAGAAACAGAAATTGTTTGACAAATGTTTGTTTTTTTCTCCCAAATTACCTATAATTAATATGAGCTCATAAAAGCTCTATGCATGTATTTTAAAAAATTAAATGCAAACACTGGACAATGAAAAAACACATTATAGTAACTATTGTTGTTTAATAAAAAGCAAAGCCTGTCACTTACATAGAGGTATAGGTTGTTGTGGAGTCAGTTGAATTTGTGAAGTTGTGGAGTCTTTTGTTTGGTGTGAAGATTGATGTGTTGTTAAACTGATTGTGTGGACATTAGGTTTTTCTGGTCAGAAGCCAATCAGTGTGAGAAATAATATAACACAAGAAACAGCATGTCATACTACAGTTTTTTCAGAAGCAAATGAATAGTAAAGGCATAATCTGATAACCGAAATAGAAGACAACTACCTTCAGCATGAAGTACAGTAAGTCTGAAGGCGACAGCTAGCTGAGTCGAGACGTAACACTGATAGTGCCCTTGGTCCTCTGTGGTCAGTGCTGATATGTGTAGAGAAAGATTTCCTGGAGAGGTTTGATTTAATAGTTCGACTCTGTTCTTGTGACTCGTAATCTGTTCATTTGGGTAAATTTCCTTGAAATTATTTTCAGTGAAATACATCCATTGTATCTGTTCAGGTTTAGCCAGTAGTTCAGTGCAGGAACAGGGCAGAACCACAGACTCTCCTGAATATCCAGTCACTTCAACTGCCCTTCTGTTCTCAACAACATTACACCCTGAAAACATATTTATACAAATTATGTTCATATTATATTTCAGTTTAAATGGAAGTTAAAAAAACATAATTAAAAAAATGGCTAAAATGATTTCAGCATAACATTTAATATAGATGCAATCAAAATAGGCCTGAATTATTGTAAATACAAGAGAAACTCAAATGAGTCACCTGCTCCAAACTTCCACTTACCTTTAACTTTTAAGTTAACATATGTAAAAGTATTTGGTTCAGTCAGACACATATAGTAGCCTGCGTCGTTTGTATTGAGGTCAGTAATGAGAAGAGACAGATTTGTTGGAGAACTTTCATTAAACAGCACACGTCTGTATTTCTTATTTTCAAATACTTCAATCCATCCATTTCCCTGCTCAAACTGCCAGGTGAATGTTGTGGCTGTAGACTGAGGGTCAGCACAGGAGCAGGGCAGCACAACTGAACCCCCTGTGTATCCTGTTATTTCTATTGTCTGATCCACATTTGAAACAATACAGCCTACAAACAAAAGAGTTTACATTGGCTTTACAGAAATGTATAAGGGAATGCACAAATACAATTTTCCTGCAAAAGCTGCCTTCCTGGTTTATTCGTAAACAGCCAAGATTTCCATGTCTTTGTTTGTCATGTTTCGGTTGAATTTTTTCAATTTAAAAATGATTTCAAAGCTCTGTATAGTGAATAGACATAACTTAGACAATAATGCAAACCACAATTTCTAATTTTCTTTTAGCACCAGTCAGGTTCAATGCTTTATTTTTTAAATAGTTTTAATAGTTATTTTAAAGTTGTTATTTTAAAGAACTGTAGCCACATTCTCACTTTGTTTCCTTCAATAAATAAATAATAAATAAAAACTCACCTGTACTGAAATGAAGCATAAAGATGAAAAGATATAAGTGGTCCCTCATGACTGGTTCTCATTCACTCATTCACTAACTCTATTTTATGTGGCGGTGTACACAGTCCACAGTCTGGATAGTTTAGTTTCTGTTAGCTCTTATTTTTCAGAAACTCCTACTTCCTGTTTTATTTCTTTGCATGATGCGTCTGTATTTTTTCTGTTTAAGCAACATTTGTGCCGTTCACTCACTGACTGTGCTCTTCATTTGCTTTTCTTATTTACAGCCCGTTTAAAATATTCAACCGCAGGACTGTCTTGGTGACATGAGCTCAGATATTCTTTGAATAAAGCAACAATTGAGTCCTAAATCAGCAATATCTAATTTTAAAGATTTAGACCTATTAAGATGATACACAGGAACTGCAGCAGCACTTTGTCTTTATCATCTCTGTTTCTTAAGTTAGAATGAAGCAATATTCTAGAATTTTCGGAAGCAAATGGACTACAATGAAGTTCAGAGTGTTTTCTGATATTAAAAATAAATTAACTTGTCAAACACTAACCAGAAAAATAAACCATGTTTCTTAGATCAAGTATAATAATGCTCAGTCTCACTTAACATTTAAATAATATATAATCTATTTTCTATTTTAAAATGTATTATTGCTTCCTTTTCCTGTTTTAACATCATCATCACCCCATTTTAAAGCCACAAATGTGGTAAACTTGTGCACACACTGACATTGTCAGCCTCGAGATGTTGTACCATAATAGATCAGTGCTGCATCTGTGTGTTGTGTATGATTGATAGTCAGCAGCCATAAAACCCTTTCTGCTGCCAAATTATAGTCACAAATATATGTTTTTTTTTACATTTTGATAGTAGAAAACAGCTGGAGATGCAACAGAGATTAACATAGCCAGTAAACTTTAGTTCTTATATTTGGTTAAAGTTCAAAAAAGCATGAAAGATGCTATATATAAGAAAACTGAAGAGCACATTCAGTAGCTCTCTCATCTTTACATATTCTTCATTTGAGCAGTGTCATTTCCACACGAAACCACAGACAACCTCACACACAGAAGCTTTCTTAGAACTCATTAATGTATTTATATCAGTCACGCACATGCGCACACAATAAAGCTGCATCACCCCTACATAACTCCTTTTATTGTACCCAAATAATTCTGTCTGTCTGTTGCTCATTCCTATGAAACAAACTTTGATCATAAGTAATTCTTGCACACTCATTGTCAGTGTTGGAGGTAACGCATTACAAGTAACGAGAGTTAGGTAATCAGATGACTTTTTTTCAAGCAACTAGTAAAAAGCAACACATTACTTTTTAATTTACAAGAAAATGTCTGAGTTACTTTTTCAGATAAGTAACACAAGTTACTTTTTTCCCTATTTATTGAATGAAAGTTCTCCTGTCCCAATGTTGAGAGAATCGGGAGTATAGATGTTACTTAGTTCTAGAATAAATGTGAACATTCACTCACAAAAAAAAAAAAAAAAAGATTCAGTTCCTCAAAATGAATAAAAACAGTGAAATGCAATTCAGAGTATGACGCAAACCTGCAATAATTAAATGTGTTAAATAACACAGATATCCTTTATGTATTTATTCCCATTTTATTACCCAGTGTCTATGCTGCTGACCTTCGATGATCCAATTCCACCATACTAATAAGCAAAAATTACTCAAAACAACATTTGTTAGTTTAAGAATGTTAAACTTTCTTCTTCTGTGTTCTACTATACAGACATAAATTCACTTTTCCTTTAGCCTGAGGCTTTTGGGTGTGAAAAAGGCTTTTACATTTGACAAAAACAGAACTTATTATATTAAAAACAAACAAGCAAGCCCTGCCCAGACGCAACGCATTACTTTCCATTAAAAGTAACTAAGCAACATAATTAGTTAATTTCTTAGGAAGTAACGCAATATTGGAATGCATTACTTTAAAAGTATTTTTTCCTAACACTGCTCATCATGTTTCTTTCATATTACACACTGGAAAAATGTACTATATCAACTATGCTTTATTCTTTGAGCAAATATAGAATCCGTAGTGTTTTTGCTTCAAACAGTTACACAAAACACACATGGGTGTTTTAATATGTCACTCAAAAATCCTCAATAACATATTACTATATTCTATATACAGTTACAGTAAAGGCAAGAATTATTTTTCATTCTTCAGTGGTTGCCACTTTGAATGAGGTGGCTTTTTGTACATGTATATTATAAGGTTCATAATTGTGAGTCTAAACAATGAGAATATGAATTCTGATGTTTAAAATAAACAAATCCTGTTTTCAAGTTTGTTTAGCACTGGCATTGACGTATTCAGGCACATTCTGTGCATGAGCTGGTGTAGATGAGGTTTTAACATAGACTACACTGGAAAATGCCACTTCATCCTGGAGAAAGAGTAAAAAGATTAACACCTAAATTTGCACAGAATTGCATACAACTATATATCATATGAAATCTCAGCCAGCAAGTTGTGAAAAAAAATTCTTATATATTTAAACAGCAGCAAATACTGGCACTCAGAATGATAGTAATGCTTCTTCAAACTAAAATACTGAGTTAAAATATTCTGCTTAAGCTTAAATGAAAGCAGCACATCCAGAGCTCTATAACAACTTATTTAACATCTATCAATATGTCATATTTTAAAAATGCTTGTATGTATAATTTCTCAATATCTAAAATCAAATTTTTGCTAAAGTGGACCCATTAGGTGGTCGTTTACAATATAAGAAAGTGTGTTTGTGTACCTTTCCGTATCTAGAAGATAATGCCAGAAATACCAGTAACAGTACTATGGGAAACACAGTCACTAAAATGTAAACATCTGTGGAGAAAAACACACAGTAGTTGACATATCATATTCATAGGAAAAAACATTTAAGTATAGCTTATTGTATAATGAAAAGCAAACCAAGTCTGTGACCTACATTGTGGTGTGTGATGTGATTGTTGAGGTGGTGGAAGTTCTTGTGTTTGGTGTGACGGCTGATGTGTTGTTAAACTGATTATATGGACATGTGGTTTCTCTGTTCAGAAGAGAATATCTGTCAGTGATGATATAATACTGGAACAGCAAAACATACTGTATCATCAGAAGGATCAGAAACAAAGTTAACAGTAATGATAACAACAGAAATAGAAGAAAACTACCTTCAGCATGAAGTACAGTAAGTCTGAAGGCGACTACTTGCTGAGGCGAGACGTAACACTGATAGATCTCCTGGTCCTCTGTGGTCAGTGCTGATATGCGTAGAGAAAGATTTCCTGGAGTGTTTGGATTTAACAGTTTGACTCTGTTCTTGTGACTCTCAATCTGTTCATTTGGGTAAATTTCTTTATGTTTTTTTTCTATAAAATATGTCCATTGTATCTGTTCAGGTTTAGCCAGTAGTTCAGTGCAGGAACAGGGCAGAACCACAGACTCTCCTGAATATCCAGACACTTCAGCAAACTCTCTGTTCCCAAACAAATTACACCCTGAAAACATATTATACAAATTATGTTCATATTATATTTCAGTTTAAATGGAAGTAAAAAAAAAAAAAAAAAAAAAAAGATTTATTAAAATGATTTCAGCATAACATTTAATATATTTGCCTGCTCCAAACTTCCACTTACCTTTAACTTTTAACTGAACATAAATAACAGTATTTGGTTCAGTCTTACACCTATAGTAGCGCTGGTCGTTCAATCTGAGGTCAGTAATGAGAAGAGACAGATTTGCTGGAGAACGTTCATTAAACAGCACACTTCTGCCGCTGTATGTCTCATTTTGTAATACTTGAAACCAGCGATTTCCGTGCTCAAACTCCCAGGTGAATGTTGTGGCTGTAGACTGAGGGTCAGCACAAGAGCAGGGCAGCACAACTGAACCACCTGTGTATCCTGTTATTTCTATTGTCTGCTGCACATTTGAAACAATACAGCCTGCAAACAAAAGAGTTTATTCAGAGCTCTCACAGTGGCTTTACAGAAATGTACAACAGACATAACAGAATGCACAAATACACTTTTCCAAATGAGAAAGCTGCCTTCCTGATTTATTCTAAAACAACCAAGATTTCCATGTCATTGTATGTCATGTTTTGGTTGAAATTTTTTGGGATTTAAAAATGATTTCAGAGCTCTGTATAGAGAATAGACAGTTCTATCTTAGAAAATAACACAAACTACAATTTCTAATTTTCTTTTATCACCAGTCAGGTTCAATGCTTGATTTATTTTAAAGAACTAAAGCCACAGTCTCACTTTGATTTCTTCAAAAAATAAATAAATAACTAAAAACTCACCTGTGCTGAAATGAAGCATAAAGATGAAAAGATATAAGTGGTCCCTCATGACTGGTTCTCATTCACTCATTCACTAACTCTATTTTATGTGGCGGTGTACACAGTCCATAGTCTGAATAGTTTGGCTTTTGTTAGCTCTTACTTTTCAGAAATTCCAACTTCCTGTTTTATTTCTTAGCAGGATGCGTCTGTATTTTTTCTGTTTAAGCAACATTTGTGCCGTTCACTCACTGACTGTGCTCTTCATTTGCTTTTCTTATTTATAGCCCGTTTAAAATATTCAACCACAGGACTGTCTTGGTGACATGAGCTCAGATATTCTTTGAATAAAGCAACAATTGAGTCCTAAATCAGCAACATCTAATGTTAAAGATTTAGACCTATTAAGATGATACACAGGAACTGCAGCAGCACTTTGTCTTTATCATCTCTGTTTCTTAAGTTAGAATGAAGCAATATTCTAGAAACAGAAGTAAATGGACTACAATGAAGTTCAGAGTGTTTTCTGATATTAAAAATAAATTAACTTGTCAAACACTAACCAGAAAAATAAACCATGTTTCTTAGATCAAGTATAATAATGCTCAGTCTCACTTAACATTTAAATAATATATAATCTATTTTCTATTTTAAAATGTATTATTACTTCCTATTCCTGTTTTAACACTAATCATCATCACCCCATTTTAAAGCCACAAATGTGGTAAACTTGTGCACACACTGACATTGTCAGCCTCGAGATGTTGTACCATAACAGATCAGTGCTGCATCTGTGTGCTGTGATTGATAGTCAGCAGCCACAAAACCCTTTCTGCTGCCAAATTATAGTCACAAATATATGTGTACAGTAACGTAATATTAGAATGCATTACTTTAAAAGTATTTTTTCCTAACACTGCTCATCATGTTTTTTTCATATTACACACTGGAAAAATTTACTATATCAGTTATACTTTATTCTTTGAGCAAATATAGAATCTGTAGTGTTTTTGCTTCAAAAAGTTACACAAAACACACATGGCTGTTTTAATATGTCACTCAAAAATCCTCAATAACATATTTACTATATTCTACATACAGTTACAGTAAAGGCAAGAATTATTTTTCATTCTTCAGTGGTTGCCACTTTGAATGAGGTGGCTTTTTGTACATGTATATTTTTGTACAAGGTTGTGAGTCTAAACAATGAGAATATGACTCAATCAAATTAATATTTTATTCAGTAACATACAATTATAATTGTAGGTACAGTAAAGTGTCACAAACATGTACAAGTTTAACCCTTCAGTGGTTAATGGTCAATGGTTCTTCTATGGTATTGGTGTGAAAACCTGCTGGAATCTTTATTTTTAAGAGTGCAGCTCACTTTGCTTTCTAACAGTGCTCTGCACAGGCTGCATTAGAGGAAAATGAGAAGATCTTCACTCAACTGATCCACAGCATTGAGAAAACACGCTCTGAGGTAGCAAAGCTGATCAGAGTTCAAGAAAAGATGGAGCATAGTCGAGTTGCACGACTTCATGAGCAGCTGGAGCAGGAGATCGCTGAGCTCCACAAGAGAGACGCTGAGCTACAGAAGCTTTTAAACACAGATAATAACGTTTATTTCCTACAGGTAATTGTAACTTTTTACTATGTTATTCTCTAATGACTTTAAATTGAGCATTTTAAAATGTAACAAGTGCACTTTAGTAGTCTAAAATACAGTGTAAATATATCAATCTGTTTGGTATTTCTCTCTACAGCATTTCCAGTCTCTTTCTTCACTCTCTGCATCTGTGAACTCGCCCAGCTTCTCTGTCAGTCAGCATATTAAACCTGAGCTTGTGAGGAAATCTCTTTCTGATCTTAAAGTAGAATTGCAGAAATTTGGCAAGGAGGAGTACAAAATAATTTCAAATGGTGAGAGAAACAAATATTTAGTGAAACTTTCACTCAGATTAGCAATAATAATGCACCATTTTATCTGTATGTTTGCAGTTACAAATTTCCAGTTGAGATTTCCGTCTGAGCCAATAACCAGTGAGGATTTTCTACAATGTAAGTGACACATAATCTGTACATACAATGTTGCAAAACTGGTTCATTTATTTTAAAATATCACTAATCTGTTTTTTTTAATCAGAATGCACACATTTCTGATTTTGTGTCTGCTTTTATTTCCAGATTATCAGAAGTTTACTCTGGACATCACCACTGCACACGATGAACTCCGCATTTCTGAAAACAACAGAGAAGCAAAATGCAGGGAGACAATCAGACCGTATATTCAGCATCCAAACAGATTTGATTTCTGGCCTCAGGTGCTGTGCAGAGAAAGTATAAGTGGACACTGTTACTGGGAAGTTGAATGGTAAAAAGGAATATATAGAGTCTATATTGCTGTTTCATATAAAGGGGTGGGAAGAAAAGGACATGATCGTGTGCATTGGTTTGGACACAACAGTCAGTCCTGGAGTCTGGAATGTTCTCCAACTCCTTGTGTCTGGCATGACAACCATAAAACTGAGATCTCAGGCCCTTTATCCTCTAAAATATGTGTATGTTGACTACAAAGTCAACATACACAAAGTCTACAAAGCAGGAACTCTTACCTTTTATGACATTTCTGAGAAGATGACCCTCTTACACAGAGTCCAGACCACATTCACTCAGCCTCTCTATCCTGGGTTTTGGTTCAGTATGTCTTCCTCTGTAACGCTGTGTGATCTGTGAATAAGCATAGCTGAAGTATGTGATGCTTTTGTTGTTTATGAAATATTTGTGGAATGTTATTTTTATTAAGAAAACATAACACTGCATACTATGTTCTATATATGTTCGGATATATGTATGTTCTATACAGTACGGAGCCCGGGAAATCACCTGTAGAAGCAAAAATACCAATCCGTGGTGACGGTTTTGCAGTTTGTTCCCTCAGTTTATTAACCGTAAACTAATAACTACATAAAATAATTAATGAATGCTTTTTTTATTTAAATAACCTTTTACAGTTTTAGAAATGTGTTTGTGTAGGCCTACTATTCATTTTTAATGTAAAAACTTATTTTGGTGATTTTATTATACTAAGCTTTTCGCCTCAGAGTAAGATGTATGCTTCACTGTTCATTCATTCATTCCTCAGTGTTATTATTAAATAACTATTATTAAGGCCTATTATAACACTGCATTCAGTTAGAGAGCAAATGAATGACAACTTAACCTAGACTACATTGTTTGTTTTGTATTGCTCTTTCAATTTTGAAAAATATAGTTTACAATTGAACTGCTTATAACTCTTAATATTTTATTTTGGTGCTTTAAAGTAGGCCTGCCACAAAATAGTCGTCTTTTTAGCATTTTTTTTTACATTGGGCTAATCACCAGATAGATTATCAAAAATAAACAAGATTTGATGCATCTTTCTTATTAAATCGTTGCAGACTATAACTTAAGACAATTTGATGTAGGCCTATTCGACATAATAATATGCAATAGAATATAATTTGTTAACACGTAGGCTGCTGCTGTTCTTCTAAAATGAATCAGTGAGTACAGTTTTTTTTTTTTTTTTTCTCCTACAGGTGACTTCCCGTAATACTGTGAGAGGCCAGAAAAGCAAAATGTTTGAAGGCATGAAATATACACTTTGCCTGGTATCATTAACACTCATTTTTCTTCATCTTCATAAATAACATTTATTTTCCTATGTTATGTTCTGGTGAAATAATATATTTATTTATGTGGAAAAATTATATTTAAATTTTTTTTCTAAGAAAGTTCTGAATATGCAAGTGCTTTTATATGCATTTATATTTTAGCTTTCATATTTATAGAATGTATGTTTAAAAAACATTGCATTATTGCAACATTTTTATCTTGTATATACCATTTTTTTGTATTGTGCTACTCCTGTTGACCCAGTAGATGGAGACATTTCTTCATGCACTGATGGCAGTCATACAGTATGTGCATAATTATTAGGCAAGTTGATATTCTGGTCATATTTTTCC
Source organism: Cirrhinus molitorella (assembly GCA_033026305.1). Classification (NCBI taxonomy): domain Eukaryota; kingdom Metazoa; phylum Chordata; class Actinopteri; order Cypriniformes; family Cyprinidae; genus Cirrhinus; species Cirrhinus molitorella. Next base: position 3,571,476 of record CM065133.1, on the reverse strand, counting down.
AATCACATTTTACCAATTCCAAACCACATCAATCTTAATAACTACTATTAATTTTGCATTTAATCATTTATTAGTGATATGTAGTGTACATGAAGGCTGGAAGTGGAAAAACTCCTCATATCAGGTGTGCATAATTATTAAGCATGTTGTCGTTTACAGATAAAAATGAGCCAAAGATTTAAATCAACTCAATAAAACTTATATTTATGGATGTTTTAAGCACTTTGTACCATGTTCAAGAATGCTCCTTAACAGTAAAATCCTATTTTGTGAGACAGACATGACATATCTGAGTGAAATGGATTCCCGGATAGAGGCAGATCTAAATGAGAGTTTGCAGACGATTGTAAGAAAGGGAGTTGTAAAAGATTTAACATAAATGAGTTGTTCACTATTAAATCAATAATCATTTTATTCTGATTTAAAGCTTTAATATTTGAACCACCAAAACCAACACACTATGGTTTGTCACTTTGCGTGATAACTTAATGCAGAAGTGCATGCAAAAGTGTGTGACTGCTTTGTTGTTCCTCTGTCAGTTCTCACATGTCTGAAAATAAAGACTCAGCTTCCTCAGTTGTTTAGTCCTGCTTTACAATCATTCTTAATGTGCTTTAGAGTCAATTAAAGGTCCTCCTAACAAAAAACAGGTTTCTTTTCAAACTGAGTTTACAGAATATTAGTACAAAAGTATGCAGTTGTGTCAGTCTCTCTGCAGTGCTTACTGTTGTTCTTTTAGCGTTTAACATTAATACGAGCGTACTCAGTGAACTCTTCTGGGTCATTGTGTGTGTGAGCTGGTGTGGATGCTGTTTTAACATAAACTACAGCAGAATATGTCACATCATCCTGGAGAGAGAGGAAAAGACAGATGATTAAACACACAGCATTGCATCAGTAAGTTAAGTAATCATTTTACAACAGTAAGTTTGTTTTCACCTGATTATCTTGTTGTCTCTTTAGGTCTTCACCATCACTTGTCACCTTTTTATCATTTCTGCCTCCTGCAACATAAAACACCTTAGCCAGCAAATTTTGATGATGATTTTGAATATTCTAGACATTTATTTGGTGTTTTATTCTATGTGAACAGCTCCATTAGCATTTACACATAATTTATGGGTATTATAGTCTAATTATCAGAAGTGTTCATGTACCTCTACATCTCCAGCATATAAATGCCAGTAATGTCAGTAAAAGCACTGAGAAAAACACTCCCAGTAGAATGAAAACATCTGCAAAGAAACAGAAATGGCTTGACAAATGCTTATTTTTCACCTGAAGGATCATGAAAAAAACATTATTGTAACCATTGTTGTGTAATGAAAAGTAAAGCCTGCTTACAATAAGGAGTGTGATGTTGATTTGGTGTGATGAGTTCAGTCAGCTGAAGTTGTGAAGTTGTGGAGTCTTGTGTTTGGTGTGAAGGTTGATGTGTTGGTAAACTGATTGTGTGGACACGAGGTTTTTCTGTTTAAAAGCCAATAATATACCACAAGAAACAGCATGTCATCCTGCAAGTTTCTTCAAAAACAAATGAATAGTAATTGTTATTTGAAAACAGAAATAGAAGAAAACTACCTTCAGCATGAAGTACAGTAAGTCTGAAGGCAACTACTAGCTGAGTCGAGACGTAACACTGATAGATCCCTTGGTCCTCTGTGGTCAGTGCTGATATGTGTAGAGAAAGATTTCCTGGAGTGTTCGGATTTAACAGTTTGACTCTGTTCTTGTGACTCTCAACCTGTTCATTTGGGTAAATTTCTTTATATGTATTTTCAGTGAAATACATCCATTGTATCTGTTCAGGTTTAGCCAGTAGTTCAGTGCAGGAACAGGGCAGAACCACAGACTCTCCTGAATATCCAGTCACTGCAACTGTCTTTGTGTTCTTAACAAAATCACACCCTGAAAACATATTTATACAAATTATGTTCATATTATATTTCAGTTTAAATGCAAGTTAAAAAAAAATCTAAAATAAAATAATTTCAGCATAACAATACATTTATTTGCAGCCAAAAAAGGCCTGGATTATTGTACAAGTACAAGAGAAACTCAAAGGAGACACCTGCTCCAAATATCCACTTTAACTTTTTAGATCAACATATGTAAAAATATTTGTTTCAATCATACACCTATAGTAGCTCTGGTCGTTTGTTCTGAGGTCAGAAATGAGAAGAGACAGATTTGTTGGAAATCGTTCATCAAACAGCACACGTCTGCCACTGAATTTCTCATTGTCAAATACCATCGAGTACATCGAATTTTACTGATTTGAAAGTGCCAGGTAAATGCAGTGATTGCAGACTGAGGGTCAGCACAGGCAGAGGCGTACCTACATGAAGTGAGGCCTTTTTTTTTTTTTTTTACAATTTTTTTTGTTAATGTACCTATAATATAATTATACAAGATATGAAATGTGGACAAAACACATCTAACAGTATTTAATGCACAAAACAGGATGTGTACTCTCGTTCAGATGCATGTTCTCTCAAATCTATAGAATTGTCTTCTCTCCTTGAATTAATGTTGCCAGAAGCACATCAACCACCAGACTTCCATGACTGACTGATGAAATAACAATAAGGTTTCAACTGTAAAGAAATTAGGGATCCATCTTTGTTAGCATTTTCATGCTGATATTGGTCAGTGAATTCTTATTTATTTTACAATTAAGCCTGATAGTTATTTGAATGAATAAGAATTAGGTATTTATTTTATGTTTTATGTATATCAGCAAGTGAACTAGAAAAGAATGTTTTGTTTAACAGTGTATTTGCAGTCTGTGCGTTTCTCTTCGCGAGACACAAATAATATATTTTGTGTAGCCTAATAAATTCAAGCACAATATTGAATATTTTCAGTTCATTCCTAAGTTGCACAAACTCAAATTCCATAGGAATGGATTAAAAATCCTCGGGCCCGCGTTTTGCTCCGATCATGCATTTTCTAATCTATAGCATAACAAGGACACACTGCACCTGTTTAAAACAGGCGGCCGAGATGGCAAAATCATAACCAGTGTAAGTAGAGAGGGGCTGATAGGGACACCATACAGCCTGCAAACAAAAGAGTTTATTCAGAGCATCCAAAGCAGCTTTGGATTTTCAAGACACGTATAAAAGATGTATATTACAGAATGCACAAATGTGACCCTGGACCACAAAACCAGTCTTAAGTAGTACATGTATATTTGTAGCAACAGTCAACAATAAATTTAATGGATCAGAATTATCCATTTTTTTTAATGCAAAAAATCATTAGGTTATTAAATAAATATCATGTTCCATGGAGATATTTTGTAAATATACCGTAAATATATCAAAACTTTTTTGATTTTTTTTAATTAATAATATGCATTGCTAAGAACTTAATATGGACAACTGTTACCCCCCATTTTTTAAAATAGACATAAAAGGTCACTATCCAAACATAAATTGTTGTAATTCATGAACACTTTGGAATACAGATCTAGGGTTGGTCTGTTTTTTTTTAAGAAGACAATCAGTAGACTATTTTATTTGATATAAAATGAATATTTTACATAACAGGTTTTACCCTAAAGTTGCTATAAAATTAAAGCCTTGTATCTGATAAAAAATAAAAAGTTGAGGTTCCTGTGAAAGTTTTTTTTAGGGCAAACAGCCACCGGGTCCTATTCAAACTCCATATAATTTTTTAATGCATTTTTCTGTCACAAATGTGACCCTGGACAACAAAACCAGACAGAAGGGTCAGTTTTTCAAGATTTATACATCATCTGAAAGCTGATTTATACATCAGTCTGAATAAATAAACTTTCCATTGATGTATGGTTTGTTATGATAGGACAATATCTAACCAAGATACAACAATTATAAAATCTGAAATCTAAGGGGTGCAAAAAAATAAAGATATTGAGAAAATCGCCTTTAAAATTGTACAAATAAGTTCTTAGACATGCATATTATTTATCAAAAATTAAGTTTTGATATATTTACTGTAGGAAATGTACAAAATATCTTCATGGAACATGATCCTTACTTAATATTCTGATGATTTTTGGCACAATTTTGACCAGTACAATGTATTTTTGGCTCTTGCTCATAAAATATCTACCACCAAAAATGGAATCCTGAGAATTAGACCTTTCCAATTATGTTTTTTTTTTTTTTATCAAGATTATAAAAGTTTTGTTTATAAAATACTGTAATGCATTTTGTAATATGGCACTTGACACCACCGCTAAGGGGGAGGAGACCGCCAAAAGATTTTAAAGTACTATTTCCATCATAACACAATGTCCGATTTTAAAATCACAGGATGATTCTTGGGCTTCTAAGCTTCCAAAAGATATATAATTTACAACGAGAAAAAGAGCGCCAAGCGTCCCACAGGTTGGACGCAGGGGCGGATCCAGAAAATATTTTTTAGGGTGGCAAAGGGGTGGCATGGGGTCTATGAGGGATGGCAACACCAAAGCAAGCCCCCATGCATAGTTTCTGGGGATTTATTGTCTGACATACACAGTTGTGTTCACAAATATTGCATTACCATTAAGTAATCTATACTGTTTAAAATAAATAAATAATAAATAATATTTCAACAAGTCAATACACAATACAAAAAAAAAAAACTTTTTTTTATAAATTATAGATTATAAATATTTCTGATCTTATATCAGGAAGACATGCAGTTCTATTACAATTACACCGGCTATACTTAGTTTACTGGAAGTTTAAGAGCAACAAAAATCATTTTCATTACTGTGAAGTAATCTTGCAGTTTATGAACAGCACCAATACCTCAAATACCAAAAATGAAAAAGGAAAGGAAAAAAAAAAAAGGAAATTCAGCATCTTCTGCACATTGGGCCAAATTTCATTGCAGTACACAGTACTATAGCAGTTTCTTGGTCTCCTGACACACAACTAGCTATATCTGTAGGCAGTAATTTCTCAGTTCTGCAACTGCAGTACACATAATACGTTTACAAATAAAATTGAACAGTCTGTAACACGTTAGAAGGTGTACAACAATGTTCTACAGTTTACTGTACATACAGCGACATTTCCATAATCTAATGTACTGTACTGTAATTATACTGAATGTGTAATTAAAACGTGTGTGATTCATTCAATCTCTCTCCATTGTTAGAATGCAGAGTTTTTAATTGGTGTGTCATCAGTTTTGCTACCTAATATTTAACTTATTCATTGTTAAACTTTTTGAGAACTGAATTAATGGTTTGGGAAAATGGGCCAACTAAAAACAGTTACATTTTGTTATCTAGAAAACTGCAATACGACTAGATTCTTACCTATTTTTGCTATTAATTTCCATTATCGGCGTCTTCTTGTTGGTTTCATGTTATTGTTTCGTCAGATATTGCAGTTGCTATCCGTGATGAAAGTGGAGCAAGCGGTCGGAGAATCGGATCAGCAAACAATTACGCGATGAATGTCAGACATATCCGGACGGGATTAAATTTATCAGAGAACTCCTGTGTTAGCCGAGAAGCAGTAATTATCTGATTCACGATCAAATGAAAACAATTCGCCAGTGAACTGTGTCGCAGTTTGTGTGTTTGAACCGGTTCATAAGAGTCATTTGTTCATAAGGTAGACTACACTGGGCGCGCTGCGTGCGCGTGCAAACATCCTGCAGTTTATTGAAAGACGTGTTTTTGGCTATTATTTTTCGTTACACTGTTATTGCCGGGGGTGCATAGAAGCACATGAAACACTGCTTACATATACATTTTATTCTGAGATAATTCTGGGGTGGCAGGTGGGGTGGCACAGTTTTTTCTTAGGGTGGCAGTTGCCACCCTGTGCCACCCCAGTAGATCCGCCCCTGGTTGGACGGTGACATTTAAGGGGTTAAAGACAATTTTCTCAATATTTAGATTTTTTTTTAACCCTCAGATTCCAGATATTCAAATAGTTGTATCTCGAGCAAATATTGTCCTACAAACCATACATCAGTGGAAAGCTTATATATTCAGCTTCTCAAATCTCAAATTGACTGCGTCGCTATTTTGTGGCCCAGGGTCACAAATCACAAATGTACAAATTTGTATGCACTACTTTCCAAAAGAGAAAGCTACCTTCCTGATTTATTCTAAAACAAAGATTTCCATTTCACTGTCATTTCCCTTAGGGATTCAAAAAGCATTTCAAATGAAATGTTTTGGAATTGAAAAATTAATTAAAAGCTCTGTATAGTTAAAAGAAAGTTCTATCTAACACAAACTACAATTTATAATTTTCTTTTATCACCAGTCAGGATCAATGCATCATTTTTAAAATACTTTTAATACTTATTTTTAAATTGTTATTTTAAAGAACTAAGCCACATTCTTCATATCTCATATCTATTCTTTTAATAAATCTAAACTCACCTGTACTGAAATGAAGCATAAAGATAAAAAGATATAAGTGGTCCCTCATGACTGGTTCTCATTCACTCATTCACTAACTCTATTTTATGCGGCAGTGTACACAGTCCACAGTCTGACTAGTTTCTGTTAACTCTTACTTTTCAGAAACACCAACTTTCTGTTTTATTTCTTTGCATGATGTGCCTGTTTTTTTTGTTTAAGAATATTTGTGCTGTTCACTCACTGACTGTGCTCTTTATTTGCTTCACTTATTTACAGCCCATTTAAAATATTCAGCTGCAGGATTGTCTTGGTGAGATGAGCTCATATTCTTTGAATAAAGCATGAATAAAGATTTAGACCCATTAAGATGATACACAGGAACTGCAGCAGCACTTGTCTTTATCATCTCTGTTGCTTAAGTTGGAATGAAGCAATATTCTAGAAACGGAACTGAATAGACTACAATGTAGTTCAGAGTGTTTTTTGATATTACAAAGAAATAAACAAGTCAAACACTAAACAAAAATAAACCATAAGTGTTAGATCAAATAAAATAATATTCAGTGTATGCCACCTATTTGAAAAATGTATTATTACTTCCTTTGTCTGTTTTAACACTAATTATCATAACCTCGCTTTAAAGCCACAAATGTGGTAAACTTGCGCACACATTGACATTGTCAGCCTCAAGATGTTGTGTCATAATAGATAAGTGCTGCATCTGAGCTGTGTGTGATTATTAGTCAGCAGCCACAAAACCATTTCTACTGCCAAATCATAGTCACAAATGTATGTATGTATATAGTTATATATAGTTATACTTAATGTGCAACAAGCATGAAAGAAGCTATACATGAGAAAACCAAAGAGCACATTCAGTACTTCTCTAATCTTTACATATTCATCATTTGTGCAGTGTCTTTTCTACGTGAAACCACAGCCCCCCCTCACACACGGAAATATACAGAAGCTTCCACAGTTTTTCTCAATTGCTAAAACACTATAACCAGGCATTTGAACTAAAATTTCAAAACCATAACACGATTTTTCAAAAAGCACACCCATTTTTCTGAACTATAAACACTATTCCCCGCTTTGACACATGAGTCAAATTTGGTGAACTGTTTCTGCAAAACTCTACACACAAATCCCTTCTTTTCTCAGCGCTTACACCATGTGCTCATTTAGAAAGCACTAGTATTCAAAATTCTTCACTCAAGTCACTACAGCTTGAGCTCAATTAGAAACCAGTTACCCAGGTGAAAACACTAAGCATCAAAATTGAACACACATCAGATTCTTCAACAGATGGACAAAAGGGGCCGAATCAGTTCTTTGTAGTTGTTCCAATTTAGCAGCCTTTAAGTGTGGCAGTTTAGTATACTGAAAGTACAATAGCAGGGTATTAATATTATGTGCATAGTAAATGTATTTGTGGTATACTTAGCATTACAGTTTTTCTCGATTGCTAACACAATTCATGAAATAATTCACCATTTTCTCACAACTATAAACACAATCTCAAAACTACACACCAATTTGCACAAACCTTAAACTTCCAGGTCAAAATGAAATATTCTAGTCAAAAACAAATTATCTTCAGTCAAAAACAAACTTTGGCCTCAGATGATGCAAAAACCTGCCAAATACAAAACACTACTCCACTGCCTAAAAAACACCAGTGAAATCAATTCAAAACACTGTTATTAAAACCTCTTACTGGTAACCAGGAATCAGTGGAAGGGTGGAGGTACAATAAAATGAGAAGCATTTATAGTTGTTTTTATTTATGACAGGACTTTATTTATATAAACTTTCAAAAAAAAAGTACTAAATAAATAATACAGTTTTTCTCGATTGCTTAAACACATTTCTTGAAACTATGCCTCGTATTCTCAAAACCGTAAACACAAATCCACAACGTCTCACCCAATTTCCCAAACATCCTATTTTCAGGTCAAAATGAAGCTCTACACTCAAAACCATTCACTCTTGCTGAAAAATCTAAATTTGCCTTCAGACATCACACACAAGGCCTCAAAAACACTCACACTACAACATAGTCTTACACACTGGTGCAATAAATTAAAAACAATATTTCCAAAACTGGCAAGTTATGTTGCTTGTGGTTCTTCCCCTCAAAAACATTTTCACATGATGAACAAAAAAGACGCAACCAATGTACACTGGCAAATTTTTATTCATGTACTATACAGTACAACACATACACAAAAATTATTCCACCTCAGCATCCTGTCTTTGGTCTGGGTCAGGCCAGAGAATCTCATCCACGGCACAGGCTATATTGGCCCTAGCCAGGCAGGGGGGGTAAAATCCTCTTGCATGCCTGATCCACCCCTGGCATGCATCTACTGTTATGTCTAGGCAGGCTTCTTCCATGGCCTGGAGGAGGTGAACACGGACATAAGGCTCTCTGTCATACACTTTCCACCGCCATGCCGAAAAAAACTCCTCTATCGGGTTTAGAAAGGGAGAGTATGCAGGCAGAAAGATGTTAGAAAACCTTGGGTTATTGGTAAACCAGTCACGAACCAGAACAGCATGATGGAAGCTGACATTATCCCAAACAACAACGTAGTGAGGCTGCTCTGGCTGTGCTGGTTCCCTGTAGTCCAGCTGGAACATATGCTCTCTTAGACCATCAAGGAAAGCAAGGAGGAGCATAGTATTATAGGGTCCTAGAATGGCATGGCAGTGGAGTACCCCTCGTTGGCTGATGGCTGCGCACATAGTGACATTCCCTCCACGCTGACCAGGGACATTTACAATAGCCCGATGACCAATTCTGTTCCTCCCTCTTCTCCTCCTTTTGGTCAGGTTAAAACCTGCCTCATCCACAAAGATAATTTCATGGGGAACAGGCCGTCCTTCAATCTCAAACATTCTCTGCAAAACACAAAACACAGTAGAGTAAATCACTACCCTGAACCACAGTTCAAGAGGGCACAAATGGCAGCATAAACTGCTATGCTGTGATGGAACACAATACTTCATACAAAATCAAAACTCATACCTGAACATATTCCACTCGTTGGTTTTTCACTCTGTCAGAGTTTCGTTCGAAAGGGACGCGGTACACCTGTTTCATCCGGAATTGGTTCTTTCGGAGGATGCGATCAATTGTGGAGAGGCTGATGGCATTTATCCCTCGAAAATGATGATCATCCTCAATCACTCTCCTTTGAATCTCTCGCAGGCGGATTACATTATTGGCAATTACCATGTTCACAAGCTCCCTCTCTTGCTCCTCTGACAAAAGCCTTAGCCTGCCTCCACCAGGTGGTCGTCTCTGTGTCCTGCAAAAATAGAAGCACTTATTACTGTAACTGTCCCACATCCTTTTTACAGGAAAAAAATGGAAACATACAGAAACTCTGTATGCAAGGCAATTTGATGCATTTCTTTATTACAGTAGCATAGTACAACAGTGTATGTGTTGTCACAGCATGAGTTCAGCACTCAAAAGTTACTGTACAGAGCAGTCTTACTGCAAGAACATCTACCTGTTTTCCTCCCTGAAGGTTCTGATGATGGAGGCAACAGTGAAGCGACTCAAATTTGGCTGTACTCGTTGCCCAGCCTCCCTCATAGTCATACCATGGACAAGAACATGGTCAACTATAGTGGCTCGAATTTCATCCAAGACTGCTTGTCTCCTTGCCCTTGCTCTTCCCCTTCCTTGTTGTCGTCGTCCTCGTCCTCCTCCTCCTCGACCTCCTCCTTCTCCTCCTCCTTCACCACGTCCTCCTCCTCTCCCTCCTTCTTCACCACGTCCTCTACCTCCTCCTCCTCCTCCTCCACCTCCACCACGTCCTCCTCCTCTCCCTCCTTCTTCACCACGTCCTCTACCTCCTCCTCCTCCTCCTCCTCCTCCTCCTCTCCCTCCTTCTTCACCACGTTCTCTACCTCTACTTCTTCCTCCTCTTCCTCCACTCTGGTGTCCCTGACCTCTTCCCTTACGTCTCTTTGGATCCATTGTTTCAAACCTGAATAAGTTGACTTTGGCCCTTTTATCTATCCATCGAAGGTTCTGATTGGTGTGTGATAAATTTTGACTCCTAGTGTTTCCACTTGGTTAATTGTGTGCTAATTGAGCTCAAGCTGTGCTGTGTTAAGTTAACATTATTGAATGCTAGTGCTTTCTAAATGACCACATGGTGTAAGCACTGAGAAATGTAGGGATTTGTGTGTAGAGTTTTGCAGTAACAGTTCACCAAATATAACTCATGTGTCAAAGCAGGGAATAGTGTTTATAGTTTAGGGAAATGGGTGTGCTTTTTCAAAAATGGCGTTATAGTTTTGAAATTTTAGTTCAAAAGACTGGTTATAGTGTTTTAGCAATTGAGAAAAACTGTAACTGTTACGCCTTAGAAACTACAACTTCCTGCTTTCTAACAGTGCTCCTCAAAGGCTGCATTAGAGGACAATGAGAAGATCTTCACTCAACTGATCCACAGCATTGAGAAAACACGCTCTGAGGTAGCAAAGCTGATCAGAGTTCAAGAAAAGATGGAGCATAGTCGAGTTGCACGACTTCATGAGCAGCTGGAGCAGGAGATCGCTGAGCTCCACAAGAGAGACGCTGAGCTACAGAAGCTTTTAAACACAGATAATAACGTTTATTTCCTACAGGTAATTGTAACTTTTTACTAAATGTTATTCTCTAATGACTTTAAATTGAGCATTTTGAAATGTAAAAAGTGCACTTTAGTAGTCTAAAATACAGTGTAAATATATCAGTCTGTTTGGTGTTTCTCTCTACAGCATTTCCAGTCTCTTTCTTCACTCTCTGCGTCTGTGAACTCGCCCAGCTTCTCTGTCAGTCAGCATATTAAACCTGAGCTTGTGAGGAAATTTCTTTCTGATCTTAAAGTAGAATTGCAGAAATTTGGCAAGGAGGAGTACAAAATAATTTCAAATGGTGAGAGAAACTAATTTTTAGTGAAACTTTCACTCGTATTAGCAATAATAATGCACCGTTTTATCTGTATGTTTGCAGTTACAAATTTCCAGTTGAGATTTCCATCTGAGCCAATAACCAGTGAGGATTTTCTACAATGTAAGTGACACATAATCTGTACATACAATGTTGCAAAACTGGTTCATTTATTTTAAAACAATATCTGTTATCTTTAATCAGAATGCACACATTTCTGATTTTGTGTCTGCTTTTATTTCCAGATTATCAGAAGTTTACACTGGACATCACCACTGCACACGATGAACTCCGCATTTCTGAAAACAACAGAGAAGCAAAATGCCGGGAGACAATCAGACCGTATATTCAGCATCCAAACAGATTTGATTTCTGGCCTCAGGTGCTGTGCAGAGAAAGTATAAGTGGACACTGTTACTGGGAAGTTGAATGGGAAAAAGGAATATATGGGGTCTATATTGCTGTTTCATATAAAGGGGTGGGAAGAAAAGGACATGATCGTGTGCATTGGTTTGGACACAACAGTCAGTCCTGGAGTCTGGAATGTTCTCCAACTCCTTGTGTCTGGCATGACAACCATAAAACTGAGATCTCAGGCCCTTTATCCTCTAAAATAGGGGTGTATGTTGACTACAAAGCAGGAACTCTTTCCTTTTATGACATTTCTGAGAAGATGACCCTCTTACACAGAGTCCAGACCACATTCACTCAGCCTCTCTATCCTGGGTTTTGGTTCAGTATGTCTTCCTCTGTAACGCTGTGTGATCTGTGAATAAGCATAGCTGAAGTATGTGATGCTTTTGTTGTTTATGAAATATTTGTGGAATGATATTTTTATTAAGAAAACATAACACTACACACTAACTGAAGATATTTGTTGCACATAATGTTATGTAAACATAATGTTTTATACTGTGAGAGACCAGAAAAGCGAAATGTTTGAAGGCATGAAATATACACTTTGCCTAGTATCATTTACACTCATTTTTCTTCATCTTCATAAATAACATTTATTTTCCTATTTGCTATGTAATGGTGAAGTAATATGTTTATTTATGTGGAAAAAGAATTTAACATTTTGGTCTGAATATGCAGGTCCCTTTATATCCATTTATATTTTAGCTTTCATATTTATAGAATGTATGTTAAAAAAATGCACTTTATGTAAGTTTTTTTTATCTTAAACTTTTTTTTTTGTATTGTGCTACTCCTGTTGACCCAGTAGATGGAGACATTTCTTCATGCACTGATGGCAGTCATACAGTGTGTGCACAATTATTAGGCAAGTTGATATTCTGATTCATTCACATTTTACCAATTTCAAACCACATCAATCTTAATAACTACTGTTAATTTTGTATTTATTCATTTATAAGTGATATATAATTGTACATGAGGGCTGGAAGTGGAAAAAACTCCTCATATTCAGTTGTGCATAATTATTAAGCAGGTAAAATTAGCCAAAAAAGGGATTTAACACAGTTTAAGTTCATAAAACTGATATTTATGTGTCTTTTAAGCACTTTGTGCCATGCTCAAGAATGCTCCTTAACCATGGTAAAAATCGTAAAAATTGTAACGCATTACACAGGCTCTTGTGACTTTTCTTTTTCAGCTTCACCCAACTCTATTGTTATTTTAATTCTGGACAGAACTTCATACTATCGTTACATTCATAACTTGAGGACTTACATATTAAGCATGAGGCATATCAAACATTTAATTGCAATAAACAAGCAATAGCAAAATCTTGTTTTGTGAAACAGACATGACATATCCGAGTGAAATGGATTATAGTTAGTGACTTTGCATGATAATATAAGCAAAAAGTGCATGCACATGGTGTGTAACTCATTTTTTGTTCCTCTGCCAGTGCACATCTCTGAAAATAGATACAGGCAACACAGCTTCCTCAGTTGTTTAGTCTTGCTTTACAATCATTCTTGATGTGCTTTAGAGTCACTTACAGGTCCTCCTAACAATAAACAGGTTTCAAATTGAGGTTACTAAAAATTCTCATAACAAAAGTATACAGTTGTGTCAATCTCTCTGCAGTGCTCACTGTTGTTCTTTTAGCGTTTAACATTGATAGGAGCGTACTCTGTGAACTCTTCTGGGTCATTGTGTGTGTGAGCTGGTGTGGATGCTGTTTTAACATAAACTACAGCAGAATATGTCACATCATCCTGGAAAGAGGGAGAGACATAACTGAACACACAGTATCACATTAATAAGTTAAGTAATAATTTTGCAACAGTAAGTTTGTTTTCACCTGATTATCTTGTTCTCTCTTTAGCACTTCACCATCAGTAGTCACCTTTTTATCATTTCTGCCTCCTGCAACATAAAACATCTTAGCCAGCAAGTTTTGATGATGATTTTGAATATTAGAGACATTTATTTGGTTTTGTACTTATTGTTTTATGTGTTTTACTCTATGTGTGCAGCTCCATTAGCTGGTCATTTACACATAAGGGTACTATAGTTGTATATTATCAGTGTGATTATGTGTTCATGTACCTCTGCATCTCCAGCATATAAATGCCAGTAATGTCAGTAAAAGCACTAAGAAAAACACTCCCAGTAGAATGAAAACATCTGCGGAGAAACAGAAATGACTTGGCAAATGCCTTTTTCTCCCAAATGTAGTTCAAATATGCATAAATATTTCAATATGAGCTCATAAAAGCTACATGAATAACTGTTAATAATTAAATACAAACACCTGAAAGATAATGAGAAAACATGATTGTAACCATTGTTGTGTAATGAAAAGTAAAGCCTGTTGCTTACAATAAGGAGTGTGATGTTGATTTGGTGTGATGAGTTCAGTCGGTTGAAGTTGTGAAGTTGTGGAGTCTTGTGTTTGGTGTGAAGGTTGATTTGTTGGTAAACTGATTGTGTGGACACGAGGTTTTTCTGTTCAGAAGCCAATAAGTGTAAGCGATAATGTAACACACACACACACACACACACACACACACAAAATAGAACATCATCCACAAGTTTACATTATTCTTCTAAATATTTCTTTATAAAACAAAATAAATAGTAATAGTTATCTGACAACAGAAATATCAGAAAACTACCTTTAACAGTAAGTCTGAAGCCGATTACTTTATGAGGCGAGACACACTGATAGCCCCCTTGGTCCTCTGTGGTCAGTGCTGATATGTGTAAAGAAAGATTTCCTGGAGAGGTTTGATTTAACAATTTGACTCTGTTCTTGTAACTCTCAATCTGTTCATTTGGATAAATTTCTTTATAATCATATCTATTGTCTATCAAATACATCCACTGTATCTGTTCAGGTTTAGCCAGTAGTTCAGTGCAGGAACAGGGCAGAACCACAGACTCTCCTGAATATCCAGTCACTGCAACTATCTCTCTGGTCTCAATCAAATCACACCCTGAAAACATATTTTTACAATTTATGTTTATATTATATTTCAGTATTAATGTAAGCAAGAAATAAATAAATAAATAAATAAAAATTATTTCAGCATAACATTTAATATAGTTGCAACCAAAAAGGCCTGGATTTCTGTAAGTACAAGAGAAGCTCAAAGAGAGTCACCTGCTCCAAATTTCCACTTACCTTTAACTTTTAAGTCAACATTAGTAAAAATATTTGGTTCAGTCAGACACTTATAGCAGCCCTGGTCATACATTCTGATGTCAGTAATGAGAAGAGACAGATTTGTTGGAGAACGTTCATTAAAAAGCAAAAGCCTGCCACTGTATTTCTTTTGTTTAAATACTTGAATCCATTCATTTCCCTGCTCAAACTCCCAGGTGAATGTTGTGGCTGTAGACTGAGGGTCAGCACAAGAGCAGGGCAGCACAACTGAACCACCTGTGTATCCTGTTATTTCTATTGTCTGATCCACATTTGAAACAATACAGCCTGCAAACAAAAGAGTTTATTCTGAGCATTCAAGGTGGCTTTAAAGAAATGTATAAGACATTTATAACAGAATGCACAAATACAATTTGTATGCACTACTTTCCAAAAGAGAAAGCTGCCTTCCTGATTTATTCTAAAACAACCAAGATTTCCATTTCATTGTTTGTCATTTCCCTTAGGAATTTAAAGAGGATTTCAGTTTAAATATTTTGGAACTGATAATAATGTGTGAATAATACAAACTACAATTTGTAATTTTTGTTTTCACCAATAAGATGCTTCATTTGCTTAATTTTTAAACAGTTTTAATAGTTGTTTTTAAATTGTTATTTTTAAGAACTAAAGCCACCTTCTTTCTGTCTCACTTTGATTCCTTCAATAAATAAATAATAAGTGAAAACTCACCTGTACTGAAATGAAGCATAAAGATGAACAGATATAAGTGGTCCCTCATGACTGGTTCTCATTCACTCATTCACTAACTCTATTTTATGTGGCAGTGTACACAGTCCACAGTCTGAATAGTTTAGTTTCTGTTAGCTCTTACTTTTTTCTGTTTCAGAATATTTGGGCTGTTCACTCACTGACTGCGCTCTTCATTTGCTTTTCTTATTTACAGGCTGTTTAAAATATTCAACCACAGGACTGTCTTGGTGAGATGAGCTCAGATATTCTTTGAATAAAGCAACAAATGAGTCAACAACATCTAATTTTAAACATTTTGACCTATTAAGATAGTCTATAAGCTACACAGGAACTGCAGCAGCACTTGTCTTTATCATCTCTGTTGCTTAAGTTAGAATGAAGCAATATTCTAGAAACAGATCTGAATGGACTACAATGGAGTGCAGAGTGTTTTTTGATATTACAAAGAAATGCACAAGTCAAACACTGAACAAAAATAAACCATAAGTGTTAGATCAAGTATATTAATATTCAGTGTATGTCACCTGTTTAACGTATTATTACTTTCTTTGTCTGTTTTAACACTAATCATCATCACTGCATTTTAAAGCCCAAATGTGGTAAACTTGTGCACACACTGACATTGTCGGCCTCGAGATGTTGTGTCATAATAGATCAGTGCTGCATCTGTGTGCTGTGTATGATTGATAGTCGTCAGCCACAAAACCTTTTCTACTGTGAAATCACAGTCACAAATGTATGTATGTTTTTGCTTTGTTTGTTTTTCATTTTGGTAGAAAACAACTTGAGATGCGACAGAGATTCACATAGCCAGTAAACTTTAGTTATACTTCAGCTAGTTAAACTTTAGTTACTGTATTTAGTTATATTTCATGTGCAAAAAAGCATGAAAGCAGCTAAACATGAGAAAACTACAGAGCACATTCAGTAGCTCTCTAATCTTTATATATTCTTCATTTGAGCAGTGTCATTTCCACATGAAACCACAGACAACCTCATATACAGAAATACACAGATGCTTCCTTAGAACTCAGAAATGTATTTATTTCATTTCTGCACATGCTCACACAATAAAACAGCATCACCCCTATGTAACTCCTTTTATATATGGTATATGATATAAAAATTGTAATGAAACTTTATTTGGGGTTCTGCTTGTGCACAATACACATTTCTTAATATTAAGCCTAAAATGTGTTTTAATGTCACTATTGATGAGGATTGTATGTTCTATGAATAATATTGGTCTTTAAATGCAAGCTATTTAAAGTGTACCTAAAATATACTTGCAATAGTTCCACTGTAGCACAGTCAAATATACATGTATATCTTTAGTTGAACTACTTCTGCACAATTAAACTGCATTAAGTGCAAAAGTAGTTGTTCCAATTTAGCAGCCTTTAAGTATAGCAGTTTAGTATACTGAAAGTACAATTGCAGGGTATTTTTATTAGGTGCATAATATGTACATTTATTTGTAGTATAGCATTAAATATATGTTTAAATACTATCATTACATTCATAACTTGAGGATTTACATAAGAATCAGGCATATCAAACATGCTATTGCTCACTAGAAGCAATAGCACTCTCAAGCTTTAGTAAGGCTTTGCCTTTGTGTAGTACAAAATCTTGTTTTGTGAGGTAGACATGACATATCTGAGTTAAATGGATTAGCAAAAAAGAAAAAAAAATGTAGGACAGGACATGGTTCCATCCATCAGTTGTTGACTGAATGGAGGCAGATCTAAATGAGAGTTTGCAGAAGATTTTAAGAAAGTGAGTTGTTCACTATAAAATCAATAATCATTCCATGCTGATTTTAAAGCTTAAATACGTTAACTAACAAGCCGACACATTTATGGTTAGTTTGCGTGATAACTTAAGCAAACACATAGGTTAGTGCATCCATAGTGTGTGACTAATTTTTTTTTTCTGTCAGTGCTCACGTGTCGGAAAATAGATGCTGCCTTCACGTGCTATAAAAGTTAAATATGTTACGTTAAATAAAAGTTGACATGAACGGCTTGTCAAGTCGTATTTAATACTGGGAAATTCGGAAATAATTTTGATACCAGAGTTTCCGAGTTGGGCAGCTAGCTCATAAATTTTAAACACTGTGGAGGGGACAGTCATGCTGCTGTCAATGCTGTTGCTAAAGTAGTGTATTTATAGGCTAGATATGAATGATCATTCGAAGTATATTGCATGTTTTATAAGCAGTGAAATAAGCATGTATTTGACCAAAATTCCAGAATTGTCAGCAAAGTATAGCACGGTGAATGTTTATGATTGTCAACCAATGGGATGCTACATTTTATTCTTTCCGACATTAAAGCACTTCGACAAGCTTTGACAAGCGTAATCACAACTTCTTAAGTGGGAAATAGGAAATTTCCTATAACACGTGCAGGCAGCAAGAGGGACAGGCAACAGTTAACGTTTAACATTGACAGGAGCGTACTCCGTGAACTCTGCTGGGTCATTGTGTGTGTGAGCTGGTGTGGATGCTATTTTAACATGGACTACAGCAGAATATGTCACATCATCCTGGAGAGAGAGGAAAAGATGGATGATTGAACACAGCTTTGATAACAAGTTATGTAATCAACAGTAACAGTAAGTTTATTTTTACCTGATTATCTTGTTTAGTCTTTAGCTCTTCAGCATCAGTGTTCACCTTTTTGTCATTTCTGCCTCCTACAGCATAAAACATCTTAGCCAGCAAGTTTTGATGATGATTTCGAACATTAGAGACATCAGTCTAGTCACTAAATATGTCCATTTTTATTTGATTTTGCACCTATTATTTTTTGTTTTATTCTACGAGTACAGCCACATGCTTTATGAGTAATTATTTCAGTACAGTTATCAGAAGTGTGATTGTGTTTGTGTTTTCATGTACCTCTACATCTCCAGCATATAAATGCTAGTAAAAGCACTGAGAAAAATACTCCCAGCAGAATGAAAACATCTGTGAAGAAACAAAAATGGCTTCTGTTTTTCTGTTTATATTCAACAGTAACTTTTGTGGTATAATAAAAAGCAAAGCCTGTGACTTACTTTGAGGTAAATTTTATTGTGGAGTCAGTTTACGTTGTGAATTTGTGGAGTCTTGTGTTTGGTGTGAAGGTTGATGTGTTGGTAAACTGATTGTGTGGACATGAGGTGGCTCTGTTTAAAAAGCCAATAATTATCAGTAGAAACAGCATGTCATCCTACAAGGTTCTTCAAACCCAAATGATCAGTAAACATAATGTCACAACTGAAAAAGAAGAAAACTACCTTCAACATGAAGTACAGCGAGTCTGAAGCCGACTACTTGTTGAAACGAGACACACTGATAGCCCCCTTGTTCCTCTGTGGTCAGTGCTGATATGCGTAGAGAAAGATTTCCTGGAGTGTTTGAATTTAACAGTTTGACTCTGTTCTTGTGACTCTCAATCTGTTCAGTTGGATAAATTTCTTTGTATTGATTTTCTATCAAATACATCCATTGTATCTGTTCAGGTTTAGCCAGTAGTTCAGTGCAGGAACAGGGCAGAACCACAGACTCTCCTGAATATCCAGACACTTCAACTGTCCTGTCTGTTCTCAACAAAATCACACCCTGAAAACATATTTATACAAATTATGTTGATATTATATTTTAGTTTAAACATAAGGTAAAAGAAAGAAAAATTCAGCATGACATTCATAAATGTTACAACTAAAAATGGACATCATTATTGTACAAAGAAAGTAAATAAGTTCATAAATAAGTACAAGAGAAACTTAATGGGTGTGAAACTTAAAGATATTATGTTTGTCACCTGCTCCAAAGTTTCACTTACCTTTAACTTCTAAGTGAACAAATGTAATAATATTTGGTTCAGTCAGACACTTATAGTAGCCCTGGTCATTCATTCTGAGGTCAGTAATGAGAAGAGACAGATTTGTTGGAGAACGTTCATTAAACAGTGCACATCTGCCGCTGTATTTCTTATCTTCAGATACTTGAATCCATCCATTTCCCTGCTCAAACTCCCAGGTGAATGTTGTGGCTGTAGACTGAGGGTCAGCACAAGAGCAGGGCAGCAACAACTGAACCACCTGTGTATCCTGTTATTCTTACTGTCTGCTGGACATCTGACACCATACAGCCTGCAAACAAAAGTGTTTATTTAGAGCATTCAAAGAGGCTTTAAAGAAATGTATAACAGACATGTAACAGAAAGCACTAAATGCTAGTATTACAGTTTTTCTCGATTGCTTAAACACATTTCTTGAAACTATGCCTCATATTCTCAAAACAGTAAACACAAATCCACAACGTCTCACCCAATTTCCCAAACATCCTATTTTCAGGTCAAAATGAAGCTCTACACTCAAAACCATTCACTCTTGCTGAAAAATCTAAATTTGCCTTCAGACATCACACACAAGGCCTCAAAAACACTCACACTACAACATAGTCTTACACACTGGTGCAATAAATTAAAAACAATATTTCCAAAACTGGCAAGTTATGTTGCTTGTGGTTCTTCCCCTCAAAAACATTTTCACATGATGAACAAAAAAGACGCAACCAATGTACACTGGCAAATTTTTATTCATGTACTATACAGTACAACACATACACAAAAATTATTCCACCTCAGCATCCTGTCTTTGGTCTGGGTCAGGCCAGAGAATCTCATCCACGTCACAGGCTATATTGGCCCTAGCCAGGCAGCGGGGGTAAAATCCTCTTGCATGCCTGATCCACCCCTGGCATGCATCTACTGTTATGTCTAGGCAGGCTTCTTCCATGGCCTGGAGGAGGTGAACACGGACATAAGGCTCTCTGTCATACACTTTCCACCGCCATGCCGAAAAAAACTCCTCTATCGGGTTTAGAAAGGGAGAGTATGCAGGCAGAAAGATGTTAGAAAACGGGTTATTGGTAAACCAGTCACGAACCAGAACAGCATGATGGAAGCTGACATTATCCCAAACAACAACGTAGTGAGGCTGCTCTGGCTGTGCTGGTTCCCTGTAGTCCAGCTGGAACATATGCTCTCTTAGACCATCAAGGAAAGCAAGGAGGAGCATAGTATTATAGGGTCCTAGAATGGCATGGCGGTGGAGTACCCCTCGTTGGCTGATGGCTGCGCACATAGTGACATTCCCTCCACGCTGACCAGGGACATTTACAATAGCCCGATGACCAATTCTGTTCCTCCCTCTTCTCCTCCTTTTGGTCAGGTTAAAACCTGCCTCATCCACAAAGATAATTTCATGGGGAACAGGCCGTCCTTCAATCTCAAACATTCTCTGCAAAACACAAAACACAGTAGAGTAAATCACTACCCTGAACCACAGTTCAAGAGGGCACAAATGGCAGCATAAACTGCTATGCTGTGATGGAACACAATACTTCATACAAAATCAAAACTCATACCTGAACATATTCCACTCGTTGGTTTTTCACTCTGTCAGAGTTTCGTTCGAAAGGGACGCGGTACACCTGTTTCATCCGGAATTGGTTCTTTCGGAGGATGCGATCAATTGTGGAGAGGCTGATGGCATTTATCCCTCGAAAATGATGATCATCCTCAATCACTCTCCTTTGAATCTCTCGCAGGCGGATTACATTATTGGCAATTACCATGTTCACAAGCTCCCTCTCTTGCTCCTCTGACAAAAGCCTTAGCCTGCCTCCACCAGGTGGTCGTCTCTGTGTCCTGCAAAAATAGAAGCACTTATTACTGTAACTGTCCCACAACCTTTTTACAGGAAAAAAATGGAAACATACAGAAACTCTGTATGCAAGGCAATTTGATGCATTTCTTTATTACAGTAGCATAGTACAACAGTGTATGTGTTGTCACAGCATGAGTTCAGCACTCAAAAGTTACTGTACAGAGCAGTCTTACTGCAAGAACATCTACCTGTTTTCCTCCCTGAAGGTTCTGATGATGGAGGCAACAGTGAAGCGACTCAAATTTGGCTGTACTCGTTGCCCAGCCTCCCTCATAGTCATACCATGGACAAGAACATGGTCAACTATAGTGGCTCGAATTTCATCCGAGACTGCTTGTCTCCTTGCCCTTGCTCTTCCCCTTCCTTGTTGTCGTCGTCCTCGTCCTCCTCCTCCTCGACCTCCTCCTTCTCCTCCTCCTCCTTCACCACGTCCTCCTCCTCTCCCTTCACCACGTCCTCCTCCTCTCCCTCCTTCTTCACCACGTCCTCTACCTCCTCCTCCTCCTCCTCCTCCTCCACCACGTCCTCCTCGACCTCCTCCTCGACCTCCTCCTCCTCCTCCTCCTCCACCACGTCCTCCTCCTCTCCCTCCTTCTTCACCACGTCCTCTACCTCCTCCTCCTCCTCCTCCTCCTCCTCCTCCTCCTCCTCGACCTCCTCCTCCTCCTCCTCCTCCTCCACCACGTCCTCCTCCTCTCCCTCCTTCTTCACCACGTCCTCTACCTCCTCCTCCTCCTCCTCTCCCTCCTTCTTCACCACGTTCTCTACCTCTACCTCTACTTCTACTTCTTCCTCCACTCTGGTGTCCCTGACCTCTTCCCTTACGTCTCTTTGGATCCATTGTTTCAAACCTGAATAAGTTGACTTTGGCCCTTTTATCTATCCATCGAAGGTTCTGATTGGTGTGTGATAAATTTTGACTCCTAGTGTTTCCACTTGGTTAATTGTGTGCTAATTGAGCTCAAGCTGTGCTGTGTTAAGTTAACATTATTGAATGCTAGTGCTTTCTAAATGACCACATGGTGTAAGCACTGAGAAATGTAGGGATTTGTGTGTAGAGTTTTGCAGTAACAGTTCACCAAATATAACTCATGTGTCAAAGCAGGGAATAGTGTTTATAGTTTAGGGAAATGGGTGTGCTTTTTCAAAAATGGCGTTATAGTTTTGAAATTTTAGTTCAAAAGACTGGTTATAGTGTTTTAGCAATTGAGAAAAACTGTAACTACTTTACAACAAGAAAAGCTGCCATCCTGATTCATTTTAAAATAGCCAACATTTACATTTCTTTGTTTGTCATTTCCATTAGGAACGTACGACGGCGTTTTAGTGCCATATAAAAAAAAAAAAAAAAAAAAAAAAAGACTCTAAAATTCCGAGATTAAAGTCGAAACTCCGAGATTAAAGTCGAAACTCCGAGATTAAAGTCGAAATGTTTCGAGAATAAACTCGAAATACTTTGAGAATAAAGTCGAAATACTTCGAGAATAAAGTCGAAATGTTCCGAGAGTAAAGTCGAAATACTTCGAGAATAAAGTCGAAATATTCCGAGAGTAAAGTCGAAATACTTCGAGAATATCGAAATGTTCCGAAATACTTCCGTGTGGAAACAAAGGCCGCAGTGACGGTGACCTGCTTGATTTATTAGCCTAATGTTTATTTGATGTCTGTTTTTAAAAGCACGGAAGATAATTTGTGCTGTTCTGTATGCATTTAGAGACAGAACATAACAAAACATAACGTTTAGATAGCCTATTGTTTCAGCTATTAAAACTGTTCCATTTTGTATGTATGGCAAAGTGATTTCGTTTCTGTTTTTATTAAGTTAAGTTGGAATGTTGTTGGGAGGATTTTATTTGTCAAATATAAATGTTATTTTTTTAAGTAACGAACAGCTGCCAGCAGAAGACTGTTTGTTTGATCATTTTGCCTTCTCAAATCATCATGAACTAATGACTAATGACTAAAATAAAGTCTATAGATATAAAACAGTTAAAGTATAAAACAATGTTGGTTTAAACGTTAAATATCTAGGCGCATATCCATTCGTTTGTGCGGAGAGTGGAAGCTAAAGGCATGCAGGCGCCAGCGCCGTCACTTGCACTTTTTTCCAGTGGAAACAATTTAAAATTATCCATCAAAACAATACATGCCTTACAGGCATGATAAAAACATATATGGAGAGCTTTAAATTATTGCTTAACGAATTAAAACAAATCAAAACCAAAAACTCTTTCATAATGTAGCTAATCTGTAAAGATGCATTTCAAAGTGGAGATTTCTAGTCAGGATATTTGCGACACTGATTCAGAATACACTAGTTTATTCATAAATAATTCAAATATCCCCTTACCCTCCGACACATTTGTTATTTACAAGGAATACACCTTGATGTAGACTAATATAATTTATTCCATGGAATGTCTGGATACTGGATTCTGATTGGCTGGCAGGTATGCATTAAAATCGTTTAATGCACAGGTAGTTCCAAGTCAGTTTAATCACCGTTCTATATTAATGCGCTGCTTTAATTGATGCATGCAACCGCACACTGAGAGAGAGAGAGAGAGAGAGAGGCCGGAGATCGTATTGTGCTGCGCACATATAAACTTGTTGTCAGGGCTTCCTCTCGATTCATATTAATCAAATAGCCTGGATAATAGATCGCTACATAATATTCCTCAGCAACGAGGTGGTAAGACCGCTGTTTTTGAATTAATTCGTTGTTTGTAGAGAGAGACGCACAGACGCGCAGCAGGCAGGTAAAACGCACATACAACTGTCATCTCTCCCTTTCTCCTTCTCTCTCTGTCTTTCTCTCGATCAATCGATAAGTAATTGAAATAAATGCTGTAATTCGTTCAAATAAATGTGATTTATCATTATTTCATGTCTGTGTCTGATTTGAATTGAATTGAATTGATTTGATTATCCCTTACATAAACTAACGTATATCGTTTTAACAAATACAAATCAGCAAACACTGTGGAATCAAATAAATATGAAAATTCCACTATCTTAGATAAATATTTAACTGAGTTAAGTTTTTACAGATCAGAATAGTGATGTTAGTGACACAGGAAAGGGTTTACTGACAAAATTATACTTTAAAACCTTTATCAGAAAATAGAACCCAAGGACTCAAGGAAAGGTAGCCTATAACAATCAAACTGTGGAAGGTCACAATCAAAATACAAATCGCGATAGTCACAATAGTCTATCAGTCTATCAGAGCTGGATATGATACATCAATGACTTGGAAACCGTTATTCACTGGAATGGCAAACATTACGATACAAGAAAATGGGAGCAGTGCAAAGACAAGCGATAAAAACTTTTCACAATTCAGGTTTGACCTAAAAACAATGTTTTTGTATTGGAGAAGCCTGCGTGTTTATTGATATAGAACACCTATCTTTCACATTCCTTCCTGGCGGACTTACCAAGGGGTTTACGGACAAGAGCTTTGCTGCAAAAAAATTCACAAATCAAGCTGATGAAAATAAGCTTTTAAATTTAATCTTCTAAGTGTCCAACTTTCTGAGCGATAGGCATTATACAATTAAAAGTATCAATGATTAAAACATTATTTCGGCCAGGAGGACGCCGTCATCTGAATTCATAAATCATGGAGAATGCCATTCAGTTTTATTTTCATGTCTATGACAGCGCATGGTGTATTTATAGACAAACGAAATCTGATTGTCCAATCAAACCGCAAACTACCTTTACTGCGGTAACTTAAAACAGAAACGAAATGCCATACATACAAAACGGAACTGTTTTAATAGCTGAAACAATATCTAAACGTTATGTTTTGTTATGTTCCGTTTCTAAATGCATAAACAGAACAGCACAAATTCTCTTCCATGCTTTTAAAAACAGACATCAAATAAACATTAGGCTAATAAATCAAGCAGGTCACCGTCACAGCGGCCTTTGTTTCCGCACGGAAGTATTTCGGAACATTTCGACTTTATTCTCGGAACATTTCGACTTTATTCTCGAAGTATTTCGACTTTATTCTCGAAACATTTCGACTTTAATCTCGAAACATTTCGACTTTAATCTCGGAGTTTCGACTTTAATCTCAGAATCTTAGATTTTTTTTTTTTACATGGCACTAAAACGCCGTCGTAGGAACTCAAAGAGCATTTCAGCTGAAAAAATATTTCAAAGCTCTGCAAGTGTAAATAGACCATTCTATCTTTTGTTTAAGGTTCAGTGCGTTATTTGATTTTATTTAAAATATTTTAATAGTTTTCATTTGAGATGTTTACATTTTTTAAACAATTTCTGTTTTAAAGAACTGCAACCACATTCTTCATCATTTTAATTCCTTCTAAAAAATAAATAAACTAATAAAACAATAAAAAAAAAAAAAAAAAGACTCACCTGTACTGAAATGAAGCATAAAGATGAAAAGATATAAGTGGTCCCTCATGACTGTTTAAAATATTCCCAGTGATACAAATACAGCAGCACTTGGTCTTCATAATTTCTGTTGCTTAAATTAGAATGAAGCAATATTCTAGAAACGGAGCTAAATGGACTATGATGTAATCTTTTTTGATATAAAAAACACTGAACAAAAATAAACCATGTGTATTAAATCAAGTATAATAACACTCAGTCTGACATAAAACCTGAATTTAAAAATGTACTGTAGGATGACACTATGCCTCATTTTTTCCTGTCCTTCCTTTTTCCGTTTTGATGTTTTAACACTAATCATCATCACCCCACTTTAAACCCACAAATGTGGTAAACGTGTGCACACACACTGACATTGTCAGCCTTGCGATGTTGTGACCTCATTTCCACTGTCTGTTGTTTTCTTAAAGATTAACATAGCCAATAAACTTCAGTTATACTGTACATATTAAAAAGTTATTATATTTGGTTATATTAATTGCATAAAAAAATGAAGACATCTATAGACACACACACACACACACACACATGAAAAGCACATTCAGCTCTTGTGAGTCTCATCCCTCATTGTTACATATTCTTCATTTGCAGTTATTTCCACATGAAACCACAGCCACCCTCACAAACAGATTACACACAAACCTATTTCTATCAGTCACGCACATTCTGATACAAAAAAAAAAAAAGTTGCACCACCATTCTTCCTATTACAAATAATTCTGTCTGTCTAATACTTATTCCCATTAAACAAACTAAACTTAAGTAATTCTTACATACTCATAATTTACACACTGGAAAAGCTTACTATATTTAATATACTTTAATCATCAGTAAATCCATGTGCTATTTGAACATTTTTATGAACAAAAAGACAAAACTATGCATAAAAGCAGATTCTAAAATTTACGTCTGTATTTATGTGTCAAATTATTATTTAGCTGAAGTATATGCATAACAAAAGCAACTTAACTGTTTGAAGAAAGCACACACAATAGAGAAGAGACAGAAACAAATCTTACTTGTCTCCCATTTTTGTTGACACTCATTTCAGCCCTTAACAGCAAATTTTCTTTTTAAATTTACATGACAGTGATTAATTATGATTTTTTTTATTTGCCAGAAAGTAGGACATATTATAAGATGTTTAGCATAGTGCTTTTGCTTCAAACAATTACCAGATGTGTTACACAAAATATACTTTGTTTTTGACATGTAACTCACAAATGCTCGTTATTAGATTCACTACATACAGTTGTAATACAGACACAAATAACTGTTCATTCTTCAGTGGTTGCCACTTTGAATCAGGTGGCTTATATATATATATATATATATATATATATATTTTTTTTTTTTTTTTTTTTTTTTTTTTTTTTTCAAAATGCAAGGTTCATAAGCTCAATTGCTAGTCTACATAAAATTAATTCTGAGGTTTAAAAGAACAAATTCTGTTTTCAAGTATATATGTCAAAGCATTGGCATTGACATAATAAGGGAGCTCTACTGTCTCATGCTGCACATGTGCTGATGGTGTAGATGAGGTTTTAATGGAGTCGGCATAAGATCATGCCAAATCATCCTGGAGAAAGAGGAAAAATATTGTGTTTACACATAGAATGCACACAGCATTGAAAATAAGCATATACTGTATATCATTTGACATATAACATCCAGCAAGTTGTGAAAAATTTAGATATCAGAAAAGTGTCATATCTTCAAACAACAGCAAACACTGGCACTCAAAATGATAGAAATGCTTTTTAAAAACTGAAATACTGAATTAAAATATTCTACTTTTTATATTAGTTCACTTTCAGAACAAAAATTTACAGATAATGTACCCCCTTGGAAAACATTTCAGCTTTTCTCTCAGTATAATGGACTTCTATGGTGCACTCGAGTTTGAACTTCGGAAATGCAGTTTAAAGGTTCACCAAAGTGCCTTGAAACACACAGAGGCTGCGTCCAAATGCTCTAAAGCTCTCCAAGGCTTGAAGGCATCAAGGCACGTCCGAATACACATTCAGCTTCACCTCCTGTCTCCGGAGATACCTTCATCTAATCAAATTTCGAAGGCAGCATAGATGTATCCTTCTGCTGCCTTCGATTCCCCACAATTCTGCGCATGTGCGTCATATAGGCTATATAAACAAATATATTTAAAATATAAATATATTGTTTATAACTTGTTACTTTAACTTCAAAATTGTCCTACAATGCTGTTTTACCTTGTAAGGGGCGTTTGATCTTCTTTGTATGTTCACTTTGTAAACACTGGGTTGGTATTTCTGCAGCGATGTAGGATGATTTTGAAGTTTGGAAGAAAAAATTGCAGAGACGAGACAAGACAGCATTTGAGGTTAAAAAGTATATAAATTGTCAATTTGTTTGCCCTTTGATGCTGCATTTAAACTTAATTTCGGAAGTTCAAACTCGGGGGAACTATAGAAGTCCATTATATGGAGTGAACTCCTGAAATGTTTTCCTCAAAAACATAATTTCTGTACGACTGAAAAAAGAAAGATGTGAACATTTTGGATGACATTATTATGTAAATTTTTGTTCTGAAATTGAGCTAATCCTTTAAGCTTAAATGAAAGCAGCATATCCAGAGCTCTATAATAACTTGTTTTACATCAATCAATATGTCATATTTTGAAGATGCTTGTATGTATAATTTCTCAATTTCTAAAATCAAATTTTTGCTAGGATGGAACCATTTGGTGGTTGTTTACAATATAAGAAAGTGTGTTTGTGTACCTCTCCATATCTAGAAGATAATGCCAGAAATGCCAGTAACAGTACTACAGGAAATACGACCACTAAAATGTAAACATCTGAGGAGAAACACACAGTATTTTTGACATATTATGTTGTGTTGTAGTAAAGCTCATTGTATGATGGAAAGCAAACCAAGTCTATGACTTACATTGTGATGTGGTAGGTGGTTGTTGAGGTGGTGGAAGTGTTTGGTGTAACGGCTGATGTGTTGTTAGACCGATTATATAGATAGGTGGCTTTTCTGTTCAGAATAGAATAACTGTCAGTGATAATATAACACTGGAACATCAAAACATCACCAAAAGAATCAGAAACAGTTATGATGACAACAGAAATAGAAGAAATCTACCTTTAACATGAAGTACAGTAAGTCTGAAGGAGACTACTTGCTGAGATGAGACGTAACACTGATAGTCTCCTTGGTCCTCTGTGGTCAGTGCTGATATGCGTAGAGAAAGATCTCCTGGAGTGTTTGGATTTAACAGTTTGACTCTGTTCTTGTGACTCCCAATCTGTTCATTTGGGTAAATTTCTTTGTATTTATTTCCACTGAAATACATCCATTGTATCTGTTCAGGTTTAGCCAGTAGTTCAGTGCAGGAACAGGGCAGAACCACAGACTCTCCTGAATATCCAGTCACTGCAACTGTCTGTCTGTTCTCAACAAAATCACACCCTGAAAATGTTATACAAATATTTTCTTTTTAAATATTTATTTTAAACTGCAGTAAAACAAAAACAAAAAAGCTTCCCTAAAATAATTTCTGCATAGTAATATAGTTACAATTTAAAGATATTGTGTGACCTGCTCCAAATTTCCACTTACCTTTAACTTGTAAGAAAACAAATGTATTTGGTTCAGTCAGACACTTATAGTAGCCCTCGTCATTCATTCTGATGTCAGTAATGAGAAGAGACGGATTTGTTGGGCAATGTACATTAAAAAACAGCACATGTCTGCCGCTGTATTTCTCATCTTCAAATACTTTAATCCATCGATTTCCCTTCTCAAACTCCCAGGTGAATGTTGTGGCTGTAGACTGAGGGTCAGCACAGGAGCAGGGCAGCTCAACTGAACCCCCTGTGTATCCTGATATTATTACTGTCTGCTGCTCATCTGACACCATACAGCCTGCAATAGAGTTTATTTAGAGCTTTTAATTAAACTTTAGTGGAATACATAATAACCAGGAAGAGTAAAAGCTGAAAAGACCATTGCTTATTTAATTACTTATTTTTATTTATTGTGATCAAAAGTATTAAATCATTTGATTACACTATTTCCTTATTTCAAACAGAGAGACACCTTTCTGATTAATCACAAAACAGCTAAAATGTCCATTTCATCTCCCTTCGGATCAAAGATGCATTTCAGTGTGAATGTCTCTCAAATTGTCTGATACGTCAAAGCTGTCTGCAGTTTGTAAAAAAAAAATATATATATATATATATATAATTTTAATTACCTATATCTGCCATCAAACTATTATTATTATTATTATTTTATTATTAACAGTTATTTTTACTGTTTTAAACCAGAACTATATTCATTGCTAAATGACCTCACATTGACTTCTCTCAAATAAATCAAAATCTAAACTCACCTGTAGTGAAATAAATCATAAAGATGAAAAGATATAAATGGTCCATCATGCTTGGTTTTTACTCTTACTGTTTAGTCTGTCAGCAGTGTCTTAATACTTTGTTTCCTCTGAACTGTTTTTCCTTAGAAAATACAACTTCCTGTTTCTTTCCTTACTATAACGTAATATATGTCCAAATGAAGCTCTTAGTCATGCTTATTACTAATCAGAAATTACATTTTGATATATTTGCGGTAGGAAGTTTACAAAATGTCTTAATGGATCATGATCTTTATTTAATATCCTAATGATTTTGGCATAAAAGAAAATGGCTTTTTATATATTTTTTGTTGTATATACATTATTATGATATTATACACTTATTTTAATAGGCTGGGCTTTAAACGCAACAGTATTATACATTATTATTATTATTATGTAACTGTCTCAATCATCTCTATCCACCAGGAGGTATTTGGTCAGAAGGAGATCTCTGAAGCCAGGTTTACACTGGTCTGTGCTGGAAAGGTCCATGTGAATATCAGTGAAATGCAACTGATGTTTTACGCTGCCAGGAAGAGATGATTGTCTTGAAGTGGCACAAGTGAAGTGCCGATGGAATGAAGAAAACTTCATTTATGGGAACAAATGCTCATCATGCTCAATAAGCAACACAATCTCTCAGGGAGGAGCCCGGTTAGTACTTTCTACATTCTACGTTCATGTTTATTAACAGATATTATCTGTTATATACATTTATATATTTTGGCTTTCATATTTATTTTATAATGTATGTGGAAATCACTGAACTGTATGTGCAAGTGCAGGGGGAAATTAATCAGGTTTTTTCATTAAAGGAGAAATTCACTACCAGAACAAAAATAGTCTTATACTATTTTATTCTAAACACTACTGTTCAAAAGTTCAAAAAAAAAACAAAAAACGATAGCATAGATTTACATTGTTAGAAAAGATTTATATTTTGAATAAATGCTGTTCTTTTTAACTTGTTATTCATCAAAGAATCCTGAAAAGAAGAATCACAGATTGATATCTAAAGGACACTTAAGACTGGAGTAACAGTATAAATTATATTTTAAAGTATATATATATATAAAAAACATTATTTTATATTGTAATAACATTTTGCAATATTACTGTTTTTTTTTCTATTTTCGATCAAATAAATGCAGCCTTGATGACCATAAGAGACTTCTTTTAAAAACATTACAAGTCAGGTCAAGTCACCTTTATTTATATTGCGCTTTTTACAATACAGATTGTGTCAAAGCAGCTTTACAGTATCAAATAGTAAGGTAGTGTGTCAATAATGCAAAGGAAACGGTTACCATTTTTCAGTTAAAGCTAGTTAATCATTGAAATCAGTGATGCTATCATCCAGCTCAGTTCAATTAGTGTACAATATCGCTGGAAATTAAGTGTCCCCAACTGAACTTGTTTTTTTTTTTTTACAGCATATTTACTGTATACAACATTTACTATATATTAAAGCTTTTAAATTTTTTTTCTGCACCCTACCCGTGTCTCTCCATGAAATGTGAATAAAGGTAAATAGTCAGATAGTCATCCTCATTCACTTCACGGAGAACAAAACAGATCTATCTGAGATTTCATCATATATAGCATACAGTACTCAATAAATCCAGTCTAACTTGTTTAACTTCTTTTGTAAAACTCATTTAAACCTTCTGTGGGACTTATTTACAAACTGCTAACTCACTTCCTATGTCCCTGTTTCGCTTGTACAGACAGAACAGGCTGGCACCTCAGAAACACTGTGTGGACTCAGGTATACAATGGCTGTATTTTATGAATATTTTATGAAGAAGATAATGTAAATGTAATGTTAATGTAAAATGATTGCGAAATGATCTTTACATGAATAACCACACATTAACGTCAAAAGCATTATGAGACACAGCAATGATTTGACAACTGTAGCCTTGGAAACCTCAAACAGTCTGCGGTCCAACTGCATGACCAAAGTTTTACTTTTCGTTTACGACATTACACATAGAACTAGCATATGTTCACTGGAATCATGAAGGACTATTTTTTCTCCACAGAACCAGGTTGAGAAGATGCAAAGAACAAACACACAGAAAATCCAGGAGAAACAGAAAACAATAGAGGAGCTGAAACGAGTTGTAAACACACTGAAGGTGAAAGATGATCATTTATTTTTCACTCTTTTTCAGTTCAAAAGTTTGGGGTCAGTAATGTTTTTTTTTTTTTTTTTTTTTTTTTAAGAAAATAATAAGATGCATTCATTTAAAAAAGTGTCAGTAAAGATATTTATAATGTTACAAAAGATTTTTGCTATTCTTTTAAACTTTCTATTAAAATAAAAAATTTATAAATGTTTCCAAAAATATATTAAACAGCACAACTGTTTTTAACATTGATAATAAAAAGAAATGTTTCTGTAAAATGTGACACTGAAGACTAAAGTAATGCTTCTAAAAAAATTCAGCTTTGCCAGCAAAGGAATAGATCACATTTTAAACATAATTAAAATAGGATATTATATACATTTTTCTTTTTATATGACTTTCTTCCATGCAACATAAAATAATTTTTTTTTTCGTCCCTCAGAAATAATCAAACATAGAATTAACAAAACAATACATTTGCGATTTAAAAACATAACAATACTATGTATTCTTTAACCAATATTACATTAAAAGTCAATTAAATATTATTTTAAAATAATTTAAATAGCATTTATGTTGATAAGGGTAAGGTTTTTGGCCTGTCCCTCATTATGATTTTCTTTGATTTTTTTATTATTTGCTAAATGAAGGTAAAATGAAAAAAAAAAAATTTGCATATTATTCTAAATATATTATATTCTCATTGTTAAGCAATGTTTTTGGTATAAGTATACATTTTTTCTATCAAATGTCCCCTGATTGCATGTCAGCCCTGTTACCCTCATTAAAAAAACCCTCATAAAATAATGTATATTCAAGTGACATCACTTCGAGGAGGTTACATCATCGCTCAACCTGGATTCCAAAATATTTAAAACACAAGCATGTTTCTCTCCTCCCCCATGGAGCCTCATGGCCCCTCCCCTGCCTGTGCCACTGGGCTGATCCAATTTAAACTGGACTTCTGGTTTCACAGCTCTCTGCTCAGACAGCGGTGGAGCACAATGAGAAGATCTTCACTGAGCTCATCCTCACTATTAAAAAAAGACAGCATGAGGTGACAGAGTTGATCAGAGATCGGGAGAGAACTGAAGTGAGTCGAGCTGAAGGACTCCTGGAGCAGCTGGAGCAGGAGATCGCTGATCTTCGGAAGAGAGACACAGAGCTGGATCAACTTGCACATACAGAGAAACATTTTCATTTCAAGGTAAGAAACCACAAATTGCCTGAAGCATTTTATCTAGTTCAGTGCTATTTTATTATTATTATTATTATTATTTTATTTTATTATTATTTTTTTTTAGAATCTCTCTTCTTCTAAATCTGAGGAGACATCCATATGACTGTTAATCATGTAAAATTTGATGGATTGAGGAAATCTATCTCTGATCTAAAACAACATTTTGAAGATTTTTGTCGGGAGGAGATCAGTAAATTAATCTCTGATGGTAAGAGACCCCATCCTGCTTTAAATCATTATATTTCATTATATTTCTCTTTCTTGTTGCCTTTTATCTTTTATAAGTAACCAGTAAATTTATTTTATTTTGTCCCCCTTCATATTAGATGTCCTTAACTACTATGTACTTGCATCAGAAAATAAGTACAATGTGCTTGTTTTCTTTATAATGTCTTGCAAAACGCTTTTGCTGCTATTGCTTTACCTGTAATGGAACTTTATTTTATTTTATTTTATTTTATTTTATTTTATTTTATTTTATTTTATTTCAATCTACAATTAAACTTTACCTGCAATAGCACATTATCTGTCTTCCTTCCTTTATAGTATTCTCACTCTCGAGTCTCAAAAGCTCAAAAAATTTCACTCTCAAAAGCTTTTTTCTTGTTACTTTTTAACTAACCAGTAAATAAATTATTTTATTTTATTTTATTTTCAGTCTGCAATTAAACTTTCACTCTCAATTTTTTTTCTTGTTACTTTTTATTTTAACTAACCAGTAAATTGCTTGATCTACTTGATCTGTGCTCCTTTGTAGCATTCCTTTATAAAGAAAATTTCACTCTCAAAAGCTTTTTTCTTGTTACTTTTTATTTTAACTAACCAGTAAATTACTTGATCTACTTGATCTCTGTTCCTTTATAGTGGCAAGAATTCAGATGTTACCATTAACCAGGAATCACTTTAAACAATGTAAGTCAAAATAAAATTTTGCACCTATGTGAATCTTGTCATATAGTATGGCTATTAGAATTGTATGGCTATTTTTTTTTTCATTGCTGAGACTCACATCACATCATTTATAAATAATTTTCCACAGATTTTTGCAGCTTGACCCTTGATCCCAACACTGCGATTAAACACCTCATCCTTTCTGAGAACAACAGACAGATGACATACCCTGAGTATTGTGGGAGATATAAGTTTCCTTGCAAGGTGTTTTGTAAGGAGAGTGTGTTGGGACACTGCTATTGGGAGGTGGATTGGAGCAGGAGAAGTGTGCACATATCAGTCTCATATAAAGAAATGAGTTGCAGAGGAAAGGGGTTAATTGGTATGTTTGGAAACAACGACACATCTTGGAGTCTGCAGTGTTTTCCCAAGCCTGTTTTCTGGCATAAGAGCATTAAAACTGAGATCTCAAAGCCTCTGTCCTCTAGGGTGGGTGTGTTTGTAGACTACAAAGCAGGAACTCTTTGTCTTTTTACTGTGTGTCTGATACAGTGACCCTCTTACACCGTGTCCAGACAGCATTCACTCAACCCCTGTATCCTGGGTTTTGGTTCAGTGCATCAGGGTCTGGAGATCTGCTTAACCTGAACAACTCTGGGTCAAACACCAGTGTGTTTTCCTCAGTGAAAATTGTGTAATCCATACACAAGTATTTTGATTGCCTTATCTAAAAGCAGCATTACACTTTAGACACTAATAGAGAAAAAAAAAGGTTATCGCCTTACCAAGGTTACCAAGTTGACTGATTACATTTTTTCTAAAATGTCAAATGAGGCATTATTTAATGCAATATGTGCTAATTTGCATACATTTCTAGCACAAAAATCTGAACACTGGATGAAGTCAGTTTCAAAACTCTTGTTTTGGGTATCTAATTTTTGTCACTCCATAATTCAGAAAATACAGACAGAAAACAAAATATTTTCACATTTTTAAAAATAAATAAATAAATAAATAAATAACAACATACAAAATAACCTACATGTCAGGAATTATTATATTTTGTAGAATTTAATTTTATGGGATAATAGGTTTGTTTGTAAAACTAAACATTTTAGTAAACATTTACTAAACATCCTGTATGTTTTTTTTTTATCTAATCTATATATAAAAATATGTAAATGTATACTACCAGTCAAAAGTTTTTAAGATGTTTAATGATTTTAAAGAAGTGCTCACCAAGCCTGCATTTATTTGATCCAAAGTACAGCAAAAACAGTAAAATTCTGAAATATTTTTTACCAAATAAAAAATTATTTGAATTTGTTTTAAAATGAAAAAAATTACTGATTTCAAAGATGAATTTTTAGCATCATTACTCCAGTCACATGGTCCTTCAGAAATGATTCTGATATTCTGATTTGCTGCTCAATAATAAATTAATAAATAGAACATTCAGATTAATTTTTGAACTTTTGATCAATTCAAAGCATCCTTGCTAAATAAAAGTGTTAATAATATAAAATACTGACTCTAAGCTTTTGAATGGTATATAATGTGATGTATAATGTTAAAAGCTTTTTATTTCAGATGATTGCTAATCTTTGGATTGATTAAAAATCCTTAAATATGGATAATAATAATAATAATAATAATAATAATTAAATATTTCTTATTAGAATGATTTCTGAAGAATGGCACTGAAGACTGGAGTAATGATGCTGAAAATTCATCTTTGATCACAGGAATAAATTACATTTTAAACTATATTCAAATAGAAAGCAGTTATGCAGTAAAATATTTCAAAATATTACTGTAATATTACTATTTTTGCTGTTTTTAGGATCAAATTAATGCTGGCTTGGTGAGCAGAAGAGACTTCTTTAAAAAAAACAACAAATCTTACTGTTCAAATATCTTTGACTGGTAGTGTATATTCTAAAAAAAATCTAAAATGTTTGCTGCTTGATTATTTAATTGTTCTCACAAATCTGAATAAGGAAAATCTATCTTTACTGAATGAACATATATACATTATAGTTTACAGTGATGGGAATAACAGCATTATAAATAAACGCTGTAGGCAGAACTAATACGCAAATCTGATTGGCTGGCGCTCACCTATTATCG
Organism: Cirrhinus molitorella; assembly: GCA_033026305.1. Lineage (NCBI taxonomy): Eukaryota > Metazoa > Chordata > Actinopteri > Cypriniformes > Cyprinidae > Cirrhinus > Cirrhinus molitorella. The sequence goes on along the minus strand of CM065133.1, from coordinate 3,534,865 downwards.
TTTATATACCTGTTTTGATTTCAGCGAACGAACGCAAAAAACGTAATTAATATTCATGAACCCAGCAGCTCGTTAATCCTTAGAATTAGTAGAATTCGTAGTAGTTGTTATCTTATCAGTATTATTTTAGTTTTTTCCCTTTTTTATTGAAACACTAAATGACAAGGGTGTCTGTAGAGGGTCGATAATATTTACGATAATTTATTGAATTTTATAGGTGTCTCTCACATTGTCCCACAGCAACATTAAAATAGTGTAGATTATAATAATACTATATTTTGTTTAGTGTCCATTTCATTCAGTTTAACATATTTAATATTGGCGACATTCAAGTTATTTAACATATTTATTTTATTTTTATTTTTTTAAAGTACACAATAGTTAGCTACTTTCCCTGGTAATTTGTTACTTTTATAATGATGTAACTCAGTTACTATTTGTTAAAACGTAACAACAAAAAATATCACTAGAAATATTTCAGAAGTGAAAGCGCAAGACTGGGTACCTAAACTAAATAATTATTCATAGGGATTCACAAAACGTATAATTGTATGAAGTTTCTTCTAGTACTCCTAATATCCAATAGGGGGCTCAAGAGCTCTTACGTCACGTCAAATGGGAATGGCCGAAATTACGACATGACGCGCAGAGCGTCATGCGCGCATTTTAATTCACGTTTTGTTGATATCAAGCGTGATAAAAATGGCGTCTACATGGAAAATACATTTAACGGTGGTTTATTTGAGCATCTTGTGTGTCGTGGCAAATGCACAGTCGAAACAAATACCCACGGTTGGTGACATTTCATATATTTTTAAGTAGTTTAATGTCTTTCTGATGCATTCACGTACAAATGGCTTATCCAATAGCCTAGATATCATCAAGTGAATATACATTTAACGTTATTTGTTTTTTAAAGACGCATGCACCATGACGCATTAATAGAAATCGTCGGTTTAACATCTACTTAGTTTATCCAAAGCAATGGCCATCAGCTTCGAAAACCTCAGCACATGACTGTCAAAGTCAGAATTATGTAAACAAACGCCTTTGTCATTGTGTATGTGGTTTGTTCCACAGAAAACGGTTGTGTTAAATGTGACAGCAGTTAGTGAATCTAACCAGAAGTACAGTGTACAGGTGAGGTATACTTACTGGTATTTTTTGGAAATGGTGTATTGTTTTGTAAAGCAGTGATTGTTTAAAATGATTTCTCGTCCCTTCTTTCAGCTAAATTTAAATGTAGGTGTTTTGGACAATGAAACATTCATTAATGGAGCTCCTCTGAAGCCTTCAGGAGTCACAAGGATGACATGTCCTGCTCTATTGTGTATGTATCTTTGTTTTCCTTCTTTTTTAAATGTATAAGTTAAATTTACTCCTGTGTTTAACATCTGCTGAACTAACAATGGAAAATACATAATATTAGTTCGTTAATTGTGACCCTGGACCACAAAACCAGTCATAAGTGTAAATTTTTCAAAATTGAGATTTATATATCATCTGAAAGTTGAATAAAGAAGCTTTCCATTGATGTATGGTTTGTTAGGATCTGACAATATTTCGCCGAGATACAACTATTTGAAACCTGGAATCTGAGGGTGCAAAAAAATAAAAATATTGAGAAAATCGGCTTTGAAGTTGTTCAAATTAAGTTCTTAGCAATGCATATTACTTATCAAAAATTAAGTTTTGATACATTTATGGTATGAAATTTACAAAATATCTTAATGGAAAATGATTTTTACTTAATATCCTAATGATTTTTGGCATACAATTGTTTTTATAATTTTGACCCACACAATGTATTTTTTGCTATTGCCCTGGACCACAAAAACAGTCATAAAGTTTTTTTTTTTTTTTTTTAATTGAGATTTATACATCATCTGAAAACAGAATAAATAAGCTTCCCATTGATGTATGACTTGGTAGGATAGGACTAAATATTTGGCAGAGATACAGTGAAGAGTTCAGATGCAAAAGCCTCTAAATCCATGCATTTTTATCAAGCTCCAATGTATAGGTTTCTACCTAAGTACAGGTACTTCTGATTGGGCTGAGGGTGGGATTTTAATGAGTTAGAAGTAAAAGTATTTGATGGATGTATAATATGTGCAGAGAGCATTCACTCATTCACTTGAATTCACATCAATATCTAATTTTTGAACAAGATGGTTTTAGGGGGTTTTGCATCTGAACTCTTCCACAATTTAAAAAATCTGGAATCTGAGGGTGCTTACAAATCAAAATACTGAGAAAATCAACTTTAAAGCTGTCCAAATGAAGTTCTTAGCAATGCAAAATTAGGTTTGTTATATTTACGGTAGGAAATTTCCAAAATATATTTGTGGAACATATCTTTACTTAATATCCTAATGTTTTTTTAGCATTAAAAGAAAAATGGATTATTGCTGCTGAAAATGATCACTTGTTGTCATGCTTTGGGCTGCATTTTACAAATAAATCCTTATTTTACCATTTTCTGTGTTAAAAATCATGTTGGAAAAGTAATAGATTAATTTATGACAAGAGTTGACACCTCAAAAATGTACTTTTTAACAGAAGTTCTGACCTTTGTCACAAAAAGACTTTCTTTGTTGCCTGATCATGCTTTAGAAATCATAAGACATTATATGTGACCCTGGACCACAAAACCTTGAAAAAAATCTTAAGTACCATGGGTATATTTGTAGCAATGGCCAAAAATACCTTTTTAAGATATTAGCTAAAGATCATGTTCCATGAAGATATTTTGTAAATTTCCTACCGTAAATATATCTTTAATATAACTTATTTTTTGATTAGTAATATGCATTGCTAAGAACATTATTTGGGCAACTTTTTAAAGGTGATTTTCTCAATATTTAGATTTCTCAAGATTCCAGATTTTCAGATAGTTATATCTGGGAAAATAGTAGGAAAAGCTTATTTATTCAGCTTGTATAAATCTCTCTTTTAAATTTACCCTAAGGACTGGTTTTGTGGTCCAGGGTCACATATATCAGTTGAAAACTTAAAATCTCAAAATCCATCCTTTGAAAACCATTTTAAAATCAGACATTGCATTACCATGGAAAATGTACATCATATTACAAAATGTGTTCGTTCACGAAAAAAATTATAAAAATGTAAGTTTAAATACTGCATTTTCACATCTATGTTCAAAAATGGGGGTGACAGTTAAAGGGTTAAATGGACTGGAGTCGTGGATTATTTGTGCATTATTGTGATGATTTTATCAGCTCATTCACAAAACTGCTTAATGAAGAAACAAACTCTATATCTGGGATGGCTTGAGGATGGTTACATTTTAATTTTTGGGTGAGCTATACCTGTAAGCAACAGAAATGTATTGTAAAATGTTTCTTTTTTTGTGTTCACAGTGGATGGTTCTAATGTGAGCTCTAGTAATCCAGCTGATGGGTTGGTCAGCAGTGAGCTGAGGCTGATGGCGAATCAGTCGTATGTTCAGAGTGTTGCTGGAGAGCAGCTTCTGTTACTCGTCCTAAATCAGGAGATAATCCAGCTGGCGGATGAAAAGGTATTAATCATTACTCTATAAATGATGACTGACAGCTGATTTTTTTTTTTCATAATTGAGTCTTAAACATGGAATTGCGGCTTTAATGCATTGGAGAGCATCCAAAGTACTTAATGTCATTCATTTTGTAGGTCCAGCAGCCAGACGCGTGTGAGGTGGAGATCCTGTGGAACCAGAGCTTTGAGATCATCATGCAGGTGACCAGTGTTTACTCTTCATCAAGAAGCAAGCTCTCAGCCATCCCACGAGAGAGTGATGTCTTGGTGACCAATGCGTCCATACGTAATACAGGTATATTTGTGGAGTAAAATGCCTCTTGTTTGATGCTTTAACTTTAAGGATAGAATTTGGGATGAATAGATTTCTGTCTTTATAGTTGAAGACCAAGTGCTTAACACCACCAGCCACTATCTACTCAAGCATGCAGAGACCACTCAGGAGGAGATCGCCGCTCCGGGGAAACTCCCTGAAACACCCTTGCGGATGGACCCTGAAACCCTGTACGAGTCCAGAGAGGAAGAGGAAATGACTTCAGATTCCTTGAGACTTGGGCCTCCTCTAAGTGGATCCATGTCCTCCTACAGTGTAAGTGACTTTGTGCTGCAACAACTTTTGCCGTTCAGAAGTTTGGTACCAGTAAGATTTTTAATGCCTTTTAAAGAAGTCTCTTATGCTCTTCAAGGCTGCATTTATTTCATTAAAAAATACAGAAAAACAGTCATGTTGTGAAATATTATTGCAATTTAAAATACCGGCTTTCTATTTGAATGTACTTTAAAATATAGTTTATTCCTGTGATGCAAAGCTACATTTTCAGCATCATTATTCCAGTATTCAGTGTCACATGATCCTTCAGAAATCTTCTAATATGCTGATTTATTATCAATGTTGGAAACAGTTGATACTTTTTTCAGGATTTTTTTTTTTTTTGATGAATCCTTGCTGATTAAACCCCAAAGTTTTGAACAGTAGTCTATACTGTTACAAAATATTTCCATTCATATTTCCTGAAAAATGTATCACAGGTTTCCAAAAAACAAAAAGCAGCACAACTGTTTCCAACATTGATAATAAATCAGCATATTAGAATGATTTCTGTAAGATCATGTGACACTGAATACTGGATAAATGATGCTGAAAATTCCGCTTTGATCACAGAAATAAATTTGATTTCTAAAGTATATCAAAATAGAAAACTATTATTTTAAATTCCAATAAAATGTCATAATATTACTGTTTGTTTCTGTATTTTTGATCAAATAAATGCAGTCTTTATGTGCAGAAGAGACTTTAAAAAAAAACATCTTTCAGATTTGTCTGTTTGTGTGTGTGTGTGTGTGTGTGTGTGTGTAAAATAAATTGTTATATTAATTATTATATTTTTTTTAATTATACTTTATATAAAAAATAAAAAACGGCAGTAAAGACATTTGTTACAGAATATTTATATTTTTAATAAATAAAAAACATTCTTAAGTAGCACAGGTATATTTGTAACAATAGCCAACAATGATCGAATCCAAATGATTTGTTTTTCTTTAATGCCAAAAATCATTAGGATATTAAGTAAAGATCATGTTCCATGAAGATATTTTATTTTATATTACATTTGGACAATTTTAAAAGGGATTTTCTCAATATTTTGAATTTTGTCCACCCTTACATTCCAGATTTTCAAATAGTTGTTGTATCTTGGTCAAATATTGTCCTGTCCTAACAGTAAATCTCAATTTCAAAAAAACATACCCTTATGCCTGGTTTTGTGGTCCGGGGTCACATAATGTAATGAATACATTGTCTAAACAAGTTACTCTGGATGACATTAATTTCCTCATTTGTGACTCTGGACCACAAAACCAGTTATAAGGGTCATTTTTTTCGAAATTAAGATGTATTTAACTCTGAAATCTGAATAAATAAGCTTTCCATCAATGTATGGTTTGTTAGGATAAGACAAAAAGAAAAAAAATATCTAAATATTGAGAAAATTGCCTTTAAAGTTGTCCAAACAAAGTTCTTAGCTATGCATGTTACTAATAAAAAATGTTTTGATATTTATGGTAGGAAATTTACAAAATGTCTTTATGGAACATGATCTTTACTTAACACCCTTATGGTTTTTGGCATAAAAGAAAAATTGATCATTTTGATCCATACAATGTATTTTTGGTTATTGCTGCAAATATACCTGTGCTGCTTAAGACTGGTTTTGTGGTCCAAATTACACAAAAGTGTAATTTTTCTTGTGTGCGTGCAGGTGGCGTGTCAGTGGGTCGAGGGATTGCGAGATCAACTGAAGCGCTTCTTCTCTGATTCTGTCCCGCTCTTCTTCTTGATCATGTGGGTGGTGGTGATTGGTGTTGCAGGTTCAGCTGTAATCCTTAAGATCCTGGATCTTTTGTTCCCCTCCTGTGAACACAGGTACAACCTGCACTGATCTGTTAATGGGCTTCTCAATATATCCTGTATTAAATGCATGGCCATTTGGTACTATAGACCTAAAACACAGCGGCATACTACTGTATAAATAATAATACATGCTTATTTTATGTCCTCCTTAGGGGAATCTTTCATCTGAATCCAGAGACCCTAATGCCAGATGTGGAAAAACAAAGGCTAGTAGACAACATGGAAGGAGAAATGACAGAAAAAAGCGTTTTGATAGAAAAGTGATGGATGTGTTCTCATCGGTTTGGTTACGTGGCTTTATTTGGTCGACAATACCAATGATATCAATGTAGCACTTTAAAAGAAAAAAAATTCCCCGACATTTCCTAATGAAACAGATTTCTATTTTCACATTTGCGTGTTCAACAGTATAATCAGCAAATTACTTTTTGTATCTTTTACTGCATTGTGAGGTGGAATGGATAAGGTCCATACATTTAAATAAGCACAGTTCCTTTAATGTCCCTGCCTTTCCCACTAAAGTGGTTGTTTTATGGTAATACTAGGAATTGATATTGCCTGTTGTATGAAAATGCCATTATAACAGGTATGGCACTCAAAAAAATTGACAATCCATTAAGGTGGATTATCTCATTTCTCTATTTTTAAATAGCCTATATGAAACGCTGTTGATTTAATGTTAATATTCATGTCGCTTCAGGTATTGCCTGTTATGTTACGCATGCGCACCAGTACATTTCAACTTTGACTTGCATTAAAGAAATGGAAAACTTGTACACTTTGGCCTGAGCAATCTGTCAAAGTATTCCCCATTGCATTACATTTCAGTCATTTCAAGCATTGTATTTAAACATTTCAACTGATGCCTACATTTTATTGTAGCTCTGTGATTGGCTGTTAATAAAATCAGTCATTCTGATGCACGTTGTGACTACTTTTTTCTTCACGTGTCAGTCAATTCTGCACAAATGAGTCTTTTCAGATTTAAAAAATATTTATTCAACAAAATATATAATTTGACAACTTGATCATGGCAATGGAATGTCACTAATGAAAAGAAACCAGAAACCGGTTCCATAGTGTTTCTGAACGTCAAGTGCTGAACACACCTTTATGACACTCGGGTCTCATCACTATTAAGACAATTGTCCAACGCTGGTAGCTTTGGCCTTTAAATCAACCAGAGGCATAGGAACAGTAAACCTATTTTCTTGCATAGCTTTTTACCTAAAGTATCATTTGGAGAAAAGAATAGGATTTGCTGTTTTTTGGTCATTGGCAATGATTTTAAAAGTAAGGCAACATCATAAAGCTGTTTGTTATAAGGCCTCCTGCGCTCTGGATTTACTGAATAATTAGTTCATCCTTCATCCTTACGAATTCATTTGAATGTGAATGAACTAACTCAGGAGCTTAACCTGAGCTAATCAGCTCTGAAAGTGAAGTAGATGTAAAAACCAATTGTATTACTATTAAATACTAAACTATTTCTATGAATCTGTACACACACACACCACATCCTGGTCCAAGGTGGAAATCCTCAGAGGTTTAGTGAAACTGGATCTCAGTCTTTCAAAGTGCTATTGGCAACTGTAAAGAGGTTCTTTGGCATCATCAGCAGGAGCCAAACTCCGCTATCCACTTCTCGTATTTTTCTAGGTCAGCAGCAGATACAGACTTGGACACTTTCCTGAGTGCCGTTTCGAAGTCCGCCATCGTGGTGGGCATGTGCATCTCATCTTTTGACAAGTTTCGTATCTCCTCAGGGGTCAACCCCTCAATCCGCCTTCTCATTGCCATCAGGGAGGCATCTCTGCAATTATTCAAAAACAATGAATCACTTCTATAATTGTGGCAGTTTAAACATTGAAGGTAATTTCAGGTTCGACTCGAGGGCTGCACCTGCAAACGTTGGTGATGTCAGCACCAGAGTATCCCTCCATTTGCTCAGCAATCTTGTCCATGTTGACATCGTTGGCCAGCTCCAGCTCCTTCAGATTGATCTTGAGTAACTCCACTCTTCCTTTAGCTACAGTAATACAATGTATGAGTTTTTTTTAATATTTCTAAATATCTAATGGCACTTAAAGGATGAATGAAAATGAAAATTCTGTCAGTAATTGTTGTTCCAAACCTGTAGGACCTTTGTTCAGAACACAAATTAGGATATTTCTGATGAAATCCGAGAGCTTTAAGACCCTGTATAGACTACACAATATCATGGTTGAACCACTGATGTCAGCTCTCAGATTTCATCAGTCATGTCTTAATTTGTGTTTCAAAGATGAATGAAGGTCTAATGGGTTTGAAACCCAATTAATGGCAGAATTTTCAGTTTTGGGTGAACTATTCCTTTAATACGACGTGAAGGGTTCTGGGTAATTCTGAATACCTGAAGGCAGTGGGATGTAAATTCTCTTCTCTAGCCTGCGTCTCAGAGCTTCATCAATGTCCCATGGGAAGTTGGTGGCTGCCAGAACCATAACCATTTTTGAAGGGTCATTTTCAGATGTCCCACCAACACCTGGAAAACACAAGAGGGGTATTTAGTGTTTTTTTTTAAGCACAGATTGACAGTAATAAACAGGAATGTTGTTCAATTCAACAATTATGAAATTCCTTTAATTCTTATAAACAAATAAAAAGAAAATTCATTCAAGTGAACATTTTAATAAATTGTAAAAAATAAATTACTTATTTGCATTACAATGTTTGTGCTATTTATTATTTTATATATGTCTCCAATAAGACAATAAAATAAAATAAATTAGGTAATAAAATGTAAAAACTGTCAGATTTCTCAAGCTTTCATTGATCAAGTTAAGAAAAAATGTAGACGTCCGTACACTATGGAAAGTGCATTTCCACCACTGAATAAAAAAAAAAGGTAATTGCAACTTTTTTTTTTAAATACAGCCCATTTTGCTCATATATATACCCGTTTGACTTTTTTTTTTACTTTTCACTTGATCAAGTAAAAAGTTAGAATTGAGATATATAAAAGTCAGTCCCTTTATTTCTCTCAATTATGAGTTTATATCACAAAATTCTGACTTTATAACACTGCAACTGTGATTTGATATCACACAATTCTAAGAAAAACAAAACTCTGATTCTTAAAAAATTAAATTAAAATTAAATTACTTTCGATTTTTTTTTTATCTCCATTAAGATAAAAAACTTAAAACTAAACAAAACAATAAATAAAATAAAAATGTTCAGTCCTAGAAATAAAACGAAAAAACTCTTCTCAAGCTTTAAATGAAATGTGAAAAATGAATTCATTTTCAGTAGTAAAGCAACTCTACAGAAGATAATCAAGTGAATCAATTATGAAACTGATTCAAATAAACAACTATGCAGAAGGCAATAGTATTTATTCAGCTTAAAACACCCTCATGTTGTTTCACACCCAAAAGACCTTCATTTATCTTCGGAACACAAATTAAGATATTTTTGAAGAAATCCATGAGCTTTCTGACCCTGCATAGAAAGCAACACAACTGCCACGTTCAAAGCCCAGAAACGTAGTAAGGATATCAATAAAATAGTCCATGTGACATCAGTGGTTCAACCATAATTTTACAAAGCTATAAGAATAGCTTTTGTGTGCCATTATCCAATGAACCATTGATGTCACATGGACTATTTTAAAGACGTCCTTACAACCTCTCTGGGTCTGGAAACATTTTAGTTGCACTGCCGTCTATGCTGGGTCAGACAGCTGTTGGATTTCATCAAAAAAATCCTAATTTGTGTTTTGAAGATAGGTCTTACGGGTTAAGAACGACATGAGGGTGAGTGATAGAATTTTCATTTTTGGGTGAGTTATAGCTACAGTTTGTACGAAGCAGTACCATCCATCTGGACGAGTAGTTCAGCTTTGACGCGTCTGCTGGCTTCATGTTCCTCTGAGTTTCCTCTACGGCTACATATGGAGTCTATCTCATCTATGAAGATGGTGGTGGGGGCATAAAAGCGTGCCTGTATGAACATGCAAACACACATATTTATGTATGGTAATCAAAGAGAAAGCTGGCTATTATGTAGAGGTCATAACAGGGGATAATGCAGGAAGTGTTTTTACCATTTCAAACAGCAGCCGCACAAGCTTTTCAGACTCCCCTCTGTATTTGGAGGTGAGTGTGGAGGAGGACACGTTGAAGAAGGTGGTTCGGCACTCAGTGGCAACAGCTTTGGCGAGCAACGTCTTTCCTGTGCCTGGCGGACCCACCATCAACACTCCCTGAAGTCAAATGGGAGTTCAGGCATTGTGTACATAATGCATATATATATATATATATATATATATATATATATATATATATATATATATATATATATATATATATATATATATATATATATATATATATATATATACACACACTTTTTTTTAGTGATCTCAAACTTTTGAATGGTCATGTATATTGTTACAATTTTGATTGTATACACTTTTATTTGACTTTTTATTAAATCAAATTATCCTGAAAAATTATTACAGGGAAAAAAAATAAAATAAATAAATATCAGCATATTAGAGTGATTTGTGACACTGAAGATTGGAGTAATGATGCTGATGAAAATTGAGCTTTGATCACAGGAATAATTAATTTTTTAAAGTATACTGAAAAAGAACACAGCTGTTTTAAATTGTAATAATATTTCACAATATTACTGTTTTTTCTGTATTTTTTTTTTTAAATCAAATAAATGCAGAAAAATGAAAACTAAATATTTCATTCAAAAGTTTTGTTTTTATGAACAATGAATTAAATGAAATATTTTTCTCAGTAAGGACACATTTAAATGATCAAAATTGAGAGTAAAGGGATTAATAACAAATGCTCTTCTTTTGAATGTTGTTTATCAAAGAACCCTGAATTTCTAGAGCATTAAATCAGCATATTACAATGATTTCTGAAGCATCATGTGACACTCAAGACTCGAAACCATGACTGCTTTTACATTACAGAAATAAATTCCATTTTAAAATATATTAAAATACAATAGTGTCCGTACCTTCCACGGGCGTCTTATTCCTTTAAAGAACTCAGGCATCCACATGGGCAGAACCACAGCTTCCTTTAAAAGCTTCTTAGCCTCCTCAAGGTCAGCAATATCATCCCTATATTAAAAAAAAAAACATTATCTATGACTGATTATTTTCCTAAAAAATTTGGATATTTAAGAAAACAAATGAGAAATTGAAGCACTTCTGGAGAAATGTATTATGAAAGCAGATGAACCTACCATGTGACATTGGGGTTTTGGGAGATGATGTCTCTCTCCAGAGTTTCAATCAGGTCTCTGTCCTCTCCTCCTCTGTCAAACCTCTTCACCTCTGTCTCTACACCCTCCGCTTTGTTCTACAGAGAGTATTGTTAAATCTTTTTTATTATTATTATTATTTCTCGGCCAAAAGGTTCTGACAGGCCTTTACACTAAATTGGAGACTGCTGCAAATGGCTTTGCAAAAATGGTACAAATCAAATCAGCAAGTTCTGTTTATTCAATCATTGGACAAAAGCCAAAGTGCTTACAGTCAAGAGTACAAAGGAAACACTTGCATGTTTTTCCTTAACTCTTTCTGAACTGTTTGCTTTGATGTAAGAAACTGGTATCACAGGTTTATAACACAAATACCGCGAAAGGCATCTGATCCTTTGAGTAAATATTGTGAGTGCAAGCACTTTATGACATATAAGGCCTTGTTCAAACAGCAGACCGAAATAGTAAAAAGGATCCACGTGTTCTTACCTTATCATCTTTTGGCTTGGATGGGTTTTCTTTCTTTTCTTTGCCTTTCTGAGGTTTTCCCTTCTCACCGTTGACAACACGCGGTGAGGGTCGTGGTTGGTTGCGGGGGCCGGCGCTCAATCGGTTCCCGTGGCCTTTGCTTTCTTTATGCGGACCGGAGGATTTCCGCGGTACACATGGAGACGGCCTGTTCACCAACACACACACACACACACACACACATAGTTTTTCGGTGGACTTGATTTTGCTGAATGGAATGATCTGTCCTTAATTAACATGGCTGTAATCGCTCATTCAAACGTTACTTCATAATCAGATTACGGTTTATGTAACAGGCTCAAAAGACCTTGTATGAAGACCTTGTATGAAAGAGTATGAGGGGCTGAGAGACGATGGGACGCCATTCAGATCTTAATCTAATTCACATGACAGGGGCTTTAAAACTCAACAACATCTACTAAGCACAGGATTCCCACACAAATTGGCCACTGAATTTCCAGTTTGTTTGAAATGCTGGATAAGGATTCTTAAAACTCCTTTAATTCTACAAAAAAAAAAAAAAAAAAAAAAAAAAGAAGTAGATTTTCATGTAAGTAAAAATTGTAATAAGTAAAAAAAAAAAAACAATTATGATATATATTTTTTATAATATACACAATTTTTGCACTATTTTTATTTTTGCAAATGTCTCTAATAAGAATATTTAAAAAATAAATAAATAAATAAATAAAATAACATAGGAAATAAAATGTAAAAACTCTTTCAAGCTTTCATTAATCAAGTGAAAAGTAAAAAAAAAAAAAAGTCAAAAAGCAAATATTATAGAGTCACCTCTATTTGTTTTTTTTTTTGTTTTGTTTTGTGTTTTTCATGTCTGTACACTACGAAAGCCCATTTCCGCCACTGAATAAAAAAAAAGTAACTGCAACTTTTTATCTCACAGTTTTTGCTCGAAATTGCAAAAGTATGTCACACAATTCTACAAAAAAAGTTTGAATTGCGAGTTAAACATCTTTAATTTTTAAAAAACAAATTTTCACACAAGTGCAAATTGTAGTCAATTATAAAAAATTAAATCTACTTATTTTAATTCTTTTTTATTTTACCATTTATTATTTACAAAGGTCTCAAATAAAATAAAAAAATTTCAGTCCTATTAATATGAAATGAAAGAACTCTTAGGTTTCTCAAGCTTTCATTGAGCAAGTGAAAAGTGAAAAAAAGTGTCAAAATCGGTGTATATACCCCCCCCCCCCAAAAAAAACCCCCCACAAAAATTAGGATGTCCATACACTGCCACTGAAAAAGCCCATTTCTGCCACTGAACAAAAAATAAAAAAGGTAATTGCGACTTTTTCTCTCAATTCTGACTTTTTTTTTTCCCCCGTGCAATTGCAAGTAACTTTTTTTCTCATAATCGTGAGATATAAACTCCCAATTGTGAGTTACAAAGTCAGAATTGCGAGATATAAACAACTCTGACTTTTTTTTCCTCAGAACTGGAAGTCTATATCTTGTGATTCTGATTTTATGACACACATTTGAGAGTCAGAAATGTGAGAGAATTTTGAGAAAATATATTTTTTACCCCTCAAAATTTGACTTTTATAACTAGTTTCTATTTCACAATTCTGAGAAAAATCTGAATTACTGCAAAAAAAATTTTTTTTTTGCATTTTTGACTTTATTTCTCTCAATTATGCAATTCTGAGAAAATTTACTCACATTTGTGAGTTTATATCACAATTCTCAGTTACAATTTATTAGATGCCTGATGAAGACCTCACTGGTTGATAGTCTGAAAAGTTTGATGTCTTACAACTCAACTTGCCAAATTATAGTCTATGAATCATGTTCCCTTAACACATTTCTATAATTCAAATCCAAAACAAAGGGTTGTTAGGCTGCATTAATTAGGTCAACCGAAATCAGGAACACTTCCCATAACACCTGATGTACTCGTTACATGGCATCTACGCTAATATTAGTCTGTTTCATTCTTATTCTAAGGTCACCGTAGCCACCAGATCCAGTCCGTATCCAGCCCTGATGGTGGATCAGCACCTAGATATCACCTCTACTTTTTCTCCATTTCTGACACTGGTGGAGCTTTGGTATCCGATATTGTATATTATTTGAACTGAACTGAGCTGGATGATGAACTCTCTTTTACTGAAAATTGATTGTTTACTGTTATTTTGCATTATTGACACACTACTTTCCCATTTACAGTTTTTCTCAATCGCTTTGGTATATTTCTCAAATCATCCTTGACATTTGCAAAACAGTACATTTTTTTTCTCAAAACAATTCGTACAAATAGCAAAACACCTTGGATTACCTGCAAAAGCCAGTCTCTTGCTCAAAATCCTTAGTCGATCTCTCAAAAATAAATATCTGTGTCCATTGCTTAGTCATGTGTAGTCTGGAGGGATGTTCTGATGTAAACTATGGCTAAAGTTTTGATGACAATTATTGTAAATTGTAGGTTACACCTCAGTGTATGTCCAATTCCTTGTCCTTCCATTGTTAGACATTGTAACATTGTGTTGTGCTCCGGCTAGTTATACTTGCCAGTTGAAGGTTCATGAAATGCACCTTTGTTAGAGAAAGTCAAGATTCACCCGGGAGCAATTTACCAATTCAGAACAGATTTAGAAAAAGTCTAATGGAAATAGCATGGCTTATGCTATGAACTAATGTCTAAATGTTGTGGGGGGTGAAACTATTCAACAGAGAGCCATTATAATACATTTTGATCAACATGACATCAGCAATTGATAATGTAGGAAACAGCAGAGAATTGCACTTAATCATTTGCATGGATGTACCAAAGCATTTGCAACTTGTTCAAAGAAATGGGGAAACTGCTTTGTTGATGTGCACAACTGACACAATGATGTGAAGACTGAACAGGTAGGTTTGAGAATTTAAATTCTGATCTGAGAAATGTACCAAAGCGACTGAGGAAAAACTGTGACTTGACTGCCCCATGTTAAAAATGCAGAATTCTTACTTCAAATGTCCTACACACATAGCCTACTGCATTAGTAAAACAGTTTGTGTGATTCTGTAACGAAGGGTTTAGAATGAAACCAGATATGGACATGTACCTGTGCTCCACGTGAACAGGCATAATGTCATTCTCCTGGCCAAAGCTGCTGGGTTTGGATGGCGTCGACTCCAGCTGGAAGCTCTCAAGTGTTGCCATGATCTCTCGTACTTGCTTAGTTTCCTCATTTATCTCCTGCAAAACCTGGATGAGACAACATCGACACACAAAAGCCTGTTACAACAAGTGAAAAACATTAAATAGCCTGAATCATACTTCCACACAATACTCAGGGAGGAACTCTAACCTGTTGCCATTTCTGCAGTAGGGATGTGTCTCTAACGGAGTAGAGATACTTTTTGATCTGCTCCAGGACCCCCTGATAACAGACCACTGCAGAGCTGTAGTTCCCCAGCAGGGCATATTCTCTAGCCAGCTTCACATTCTCATTGATCTCCGCCAAACTCATTCTGACTTATGGAAAGATGATTTATGTTTAGAGAACAGAGAACATAAAACATAAGGAAAAAATACAACGATGTAGCGACTTCCAGACAGTAGGTTATTCATAAACAGATGCGCGAAGGCTTCAGGGATTACCAGGGAAATATGACAAGAATTAAACAAGCATTTCAAGTGTTTATTACAGTTATCGAGTTGAAATGTACAAACCTGTAAAGTGATCAGTCTCTGAAGTGTGTAAAACTATTCCCAAAGATGTTCGTAAACGAAAGGCTCAGTATTTAACGGCTTTTACGGATCAAACCTCATGTGTGCGCTGCTTTGGACGAGGATTATATTTGAAATAATTTAGGATCCACACAAACTCATAAGTTTACTTTAGTAGTTCACTAGTTTGGGAAGGGCACTTAAGATTGTGAAGGCGGAAGCAAAAGTCAAACTCCCTCGCGTCGCTGCTTTTCAACATAAAAGTCAAAAGCGCCAGAATGTATTTTCAAAATAAAAGTGGAGGAGTTAGTTATATTACTGAATAACTAACTATTATGTGAACCTAGACCACAAAACCAATCATAAGGGTACATTTTTTTAAATTGGGATAAATAAATAAGCTTTCCATTGACGTAGTGTTTGTTAGGGTAGGACAATATTTGGCTGAGATACAACTATTTGAAAATCTGGAATCTGAGGAGAAAATCGCCTTTAAAGTTGTCCAAATGAAGTTCTTAGGAATGCATATTGCTACTCATAAATTAAGTTTTGATTTATTTAGGGTAGGGGAAAAAAAAAAGATTTTTGGCATAAAAGAAAAATATAATTTTGACCCATACAATGCATTTTTGGCTATTGCTACAAATATACCTGTGCTACTTATGACCAGTTTTGTGTTCCAGTGTCACATATACAGTAAATAATATATACATTACCAGATTTTCAATGTTTTTTAAAGAAGTCAATTCTGCTCACCAAGCCTGCGTTTATTATTTTGATCCAAAGTACAGCAAAAATAGTATATTTTTAAAATACTTGTACTATTTAAAATAACTATTTTCTATTTGAATATATTTTAAAATAGAATTTATTCTTGTGATTTCAAAGATGAATTTTAAACATCGTTACTCCAGTCACATGATCGATCAGAAATTATTGTAATATTCTGATTTGCTGCTCAAAAACATTTATTATTATAATTATTAAGTTGAAAACAGCTGAGCAGATTTTGTTTCAGGTTTCTTTGATGTATATAAAGTTCAAAAAGACCAACATTTATCTGAAATAGAAATCTTTTGTACCATTATAAATGTCTTTATCATAACTTTTGATTAATTAAAAGCCTAGCAAAATAAAATTATTAACTTCTAATTCTACTTCTAATTCTATAAACCCCACCACAATTTTTTTTAAGCTTTTTGACAGTTTTAAATATTGCTAATAATAATAAATGTCTCTTGAAAAACAAATCAGCATATTGGAATGATTTCTGAAGGATCATGTGACACTGAAGACTTGTGATTGAAGAAAATGTAGACTTGATCACAGAAATAAATTACATTTTAAAATATACTCAAAAAGAAAAGTTATTTTAAATAGTAAAAATATTTCAAAATTTTACTGTTTTGCTATACTTCGGATCAAATAAATGTAGGCTTGTTGAGCAGAAGAGACTTCTTTAAAAAACATTAAAAAAAATTGTACAGTTCAAAAACTTTTGACTGGAAGTGTATCTAATACATACACGTAAAATATCTAAGTAAAAAATGTAATTCAAGGAAAATAATGTAATAAAACAATGTTGTGAACATGTAGACAGCAACCTTGCCATGGTAAAAATGAAACATGGCACCAATAATAATAAAAAAAAATAATGCTTTGGCAGCAACGTTGTTTGAAACCATCAACAAATTTGTAATGGTTTTACTGGTTATAATGGAAACTGTAATGGTGTCTCACTGCATTTTAATGGTTTCAAAAACTGATGGTTTGTTATTTGTAGTGGCAACCATTAGGATTTGCGACGGTTTATATTGTTTTTTTTTTCTTCAGCAGGGATGCCTGATAAATGGATAAATTGCATTCCTAATGTAAACCCAACAGCTTCCAAAATTTTTTTGAGGTGATTCACTTTTACTCTTCCATAAATGTTATCCATAGAGGTAACTTTATATGAATTAGTCATCAAACTGGCCATGTTTAACAGTTCTTAGTACGAAATAAAAGTCAACCATCAATCCAGATCATAATGAAAACATGTCAAAAATGTTTTATTGTTATTTCCACGGTTATCAGCAAGTCTTATTTCATGAACCAAGATGAAGACGACGTTTATCAGGTTACTGTTGCATTTGCACAGTGTGTACATGATGAAAGAGTTGTTTTTTTGACACAATGCACAGACCGAGCAGAAAAGTGTGCGCAAAATGTAACGGAATCAAAATACTTCGAAATGAAATGTTTAAAACTAGATATGTCTAGTAAGAGATGCAGCTATTGTCTATGTGGTTAAATATCGAAGATCTGTAGCATACAGAACAGTGACTGAAATCACAAACTATTTCAAAAGTTTTCTTCTCTTGCAGAAATTGTGCTTCCGGTTGTAAAGAAGAAACAGACAGTGATTCACTAGTCAGAACGCTTTCAAATATACAGTTAGTACCAAAGTTTTCATTGAGAACCATCTAGATGGAAACATGGGTGTTTGTAAAGGCACATAGTTCTTCTGGATAACCATAAATGGGTCTGAAGGTGATTACTGACATGCAGTTGGACTTTTTTTTGCATATGATGATATCAAACATTGGCAGTGCCATTCATACTAAACTTGTCACATTCACATTTACAAACTGGATGCATACAGGACGAGAAAAGGGGTGGGAAATACTGCTGGGGTTGGAGGTATCTTCTTTTTTTCCACACACGGGTGTCACATTTCCTTGCAGTTAAAAAAACAAAAAAACAAAAGACGTGCAAAGTTGATTGATGGGAGCAACAGTGTGAGAACTGAGAATGAAAAGGAGAAACCACATCTTAATAAAATGAAGAAAAAGGCACATGTACAGCAGCCTGTTTAATGTCTTTGTGTGTGTGCTGTGTACACTGATGTTTGGGACGACTAGCAGCAGTGGAACTTCACTTTTACAGTTGTGTCTTCTGGCCCCTCTTCATTTGCTTCATGTGGTCCGTTACTGGTCCGTGGCAGTGACGAGTTCGAACCACTGTCTCAAAGCATCACTCAGTGTCTCTGGGAGGGCGTTCACATTTCGCAAGATAACGTAGAAGGGGAAGGGGAATTCCTCCATGTAGGACCGAATATCCGGCAGCTCACCTGGCCCTTTAAATATGGGTACTTTGATATCCAATATGGAGTCCTAACATGGAGAGATTCATCTATTAATATACATTCAAATGTAAACATCTGTATTAATGCTAAATTATCCGAAGTCAAAAAATTATTAGGGGAATCACTTGTACCTTTAAAGTGTTTTCATACACTTTAAAGATACAAGTGATACTAAAATTTACTAATTTTGTAGATATATTGATGTCAAAACTATACAAGCCCATTTACAACACTGAATAATTTGTTTTTTTTTAAGTTATTGCGACTTATCTCACAATTCTGACATTTTTTCTCTCAGAATTGTGTGATACAAACTCACATTTCTGACTTTTTCCTCAGAATTAGTGTTATATGTATAAACTGATATGTTCACTGACTTTACTTGTATAAAAGTTATTAAATCAGTGAACATATCAGTGTTTTTTTCTCCTCAGAACTGGACTTTGTAACTCGCAATTGCACGTTTTTATCTCACAATTCTGTTTCAATTTTTCGTGTCTTGCAATTCTGACTTTTCTTCTCGCAATTGTGACTTTGTATAGATACAAAATTGCAATTGCAAGAAGTCAGAATTGCAAGATACAAAGTCGCAATTGCAAAAAACAAAAACAAAGGTGAGAATTGCGAGTTTATTTTATACTTTATCCTGACTTTTTTTGCAATTGCGACTTTGTATCTCGCAATTCTGACTTCTTGCAATTGCAAGTTTGCATCTATACAAAGTCACAATTGCGAGAAGAAAAGTCAGAATTGCAAGACACAAAGTTGCAATTGTGAGGAAAAAAAGTCAGAATTGCAATTTTCTATTTTACAATTCAAATTTTATATCTTGCAATTCTGACTTCGTAACTCACAATTGTGCGTTTATCTCACAGTTCTGAGAAAAAAAGTCAGAATTGAGGGTTTGTATGTCGTAAATTCTGTCTTTATATCTCGCAATTCTGACTTTGTAACCCACCACTGAAAAAAAGTGAAAAAAAAAAAAAGTGAAAGTGACGAGACGTGAGGCCAAGTATGGTGACCCATACTAGGAATTTGTGCTCTGCATTTAACCCATCCAAGTGCACACACACACAGTGAACATACACCCAGAGCAGTGGGCAGCCATTGCATTGTTGCGGCGCCTGGGGAGCAGTTGGGGGTTCGGTGCCTTGCTCAAGGGTCTCACCTCAGTCGTGGTATTGACGATGGAGAGAGCGCTGGATATTCACTCCCCCCACCATCAATCCCTGCCAGACCTGGGACTCGAACTCGCAACCTCTTGGTTACAAGTCAGACTCCCTAACCATTAGGCCACGGCTGCCCCTGTGTGTTTATCTCTCACAATTTGGAGAAAAAAAAGGCTGAATTGCGAGATACAAACTTGCAATTGCGAGAAGAAAAGTCGCAATTGCAAACAAACAAAAAAAAAAGTCTGAATTTTGCAATTTTTACTTTATATCTAGCAATTCTGACTTTATAACTTGCAATTGTGCATTTATATCTCAAAGTTCTGAAAAAAAAAAGCCAGAATTGCAAGATAAAAAGTCGCAATTACCTTTTTTATTTTTATTCAGTGGTGAAAACGGGCTTCCATACAAAACGGATAGCAAAATAATTATTTTTTTCCACTTAGTAAAACATTGTGAACACAAAATCCTGTTGAACCAATTGGATTCCTCACCCTGGAGTTGGGGTTATCCAGCACTACAAATATGACAAAGATGTTTGCGCTGCGAGCAGCCTGAACGGCAGCTGCAACTCTCTCTTTCCCTTCCAAGAACAAACCGCGACCATCAGATACTATTAGCAGTAACTGAGACGTTTCTGTTAGGATAAATAGAGGTAAAAAAACGAATCAGAGAAATGCATTAGATTAAGTAAAAAAGACTCATAAGTAAGGGCTGCTTTGTTTACTCCAGTGCGGTAAATTATTTTACCAGTGTTTGTCGAGCCAGGGGTCTGCTGTTTGGCTGCCATGAACATACTTGTTGAAGTCTCTAAAAACTGAAAGATAATAATGTTGCAAATGATTTTAATTTGCTGTGGAATAAAAATCTGACAGTCATCACATTTCATATGTGACCCTGGACCACAAAACCCGCATAAGGGTACATTTTTTTAATTGAAAGCTGAATAAATATAGCTTTCCATTTATGTATGGTTTTTGTTAGGATGATATTAATAGGATAATAGGATAATAATCAAAAATTAAGTTTTGATATATTTACGGTAGGAAATTTACAGAATATCTTCATGGAACATGATCTTTATTTAATATCTTAATGATTTTTTGGCATAAAAGAGAAATCAATAATTTTGACCCATACAATATATTTTTGGCTATTGCTACAAATATACCCATGCTACTTAAGATTGGTTTTCTGGTCCATAGTCACATATTAGCTTAAAAATATAACAAGATAATATAAATATATTATATATAATATATATATATATGTCAAAATGAATTGACATATCCAAAATCAAGACAATCAGAAAGTCCTCAAAGATATTTACTTGAGCTATTCTAGTCTTTTTCTGCTGGAACTGACAGAGCCGCAGTATTTTTGCTCCTGTTTGGTCATTGAACTGCTGGTGGAAGGGATGAAGCAGCTGAACACTCTCTCCAAAACTATAGAAAATGAATTAAAAAATTTATATATTAGTGTGTATGCAATGCATGAATAATTTTTTAAAGCAAAAATGGAAAAACTAAGAATCTTCCCCTCAATATTTTTGCACTCATAAGAAAAGTGAAAAGAAAAATAACATCCACTGAACTCACCTGCACACAGACACCTGACCCACTTCCAAAAGTGTGAGAGCGTTCACTATGACAGAAACCGACTCAAACGCCAGCTACAGAGACAGACACAAAATCAAATCTTTATTAAAATACTCTTTAGTTGTTAAGGTTCATATTAGGGGTGTGGCAATATACCATATTCTGTATTGAGAATAACTGTAATTATATATTGATATTATGTTAATACTACATATCTAATATCTAAAGTGATTTTGGGAGACTGTACCTGTTTGGAGTGGTTGTCCACCATACTAGAGGAGTCATCCACAGCCAGGCAAATCTGGTAGTTTCTCTTACTGGGTTTTGTTCTCCTCAGCCAGATCTTATCCTTGCGGAACTGGCTGGCGATGTAAGGAATGACCTTGCGCATGTTCAGCCGTTTGCCTGTGCGGAAGTCTCCCCTGTTTAGGACCATTAAAACAGCGTTAATAGAAAAGTCAAACGTTGAGGGTCTGAACTGATAAATATGACCTTTGAAAGACAGTGGCAGAGAAGCTACTTCTTTAAACGATCACTTAAATGATCTTGACAGAGTAAATTAAGTAGAAATGCTTCTTTTGAGGTTGGATGGGAAGGTAGAGGGACCAACCTGAGTTTGGCAGCCTGCGTTGGCTCCAAGACAAGGCGGAGTTGCTCACAGAGCTGCTGGGACAGAGGAGATGTCAAGGTCTGGTACTGATGCCACAGCGCTGCTGCCACACTCTCCTGAGGGACATGGAGTAAGACGAGAAAACAAAAACAAAGAACAAATGGCATGAATAAAAAAACAAACATATTACAATATTGATATGTGAGGTAAAAAGAAGCTCAGTTGTCATGTGACTGCTGTTATGATGTCACCTCTTCCGGAGATCCTAAAGTCTGTCTTTGCCAGGCCTCCAACTGCAGCTCCATCTCTCTTCTCAGTTCTTCTGGGTTCTTCAGTGGTACCTGAGGGAACACAAGTTGCTGTACAATCTATATGCTAAATGTAATATAACACTTTACAAGTAACGCAAGTTTCGCAATAATATTACTTTTTCCAAGTAACTAATAAAGTAACTTTTTCAAATAAGTAATGCCAGTTAAGTAATGCCCCCCCCCATTTATTGATTAAAAGCTCTCCTGTCCCCATGTTAAGAGTAAGATGTTACTTTAGTTCTAGAATAGTGAACATGCATTAATTCACAAAAAAAAAACTGATCCAGTATTCCTCAAAATTAATAAAAAACTGTGAAATTTAACTCAGAATATGACGCAAACCTGCAATAGTTAAATATGTTAAATAATACAAATTTCCTATATGTATCTAATCCCATTTTATTAACCACTGTCTTTGCTGCTGTCCTTCGATGATCCAATTCATCCATACTAATAAGCAAAAATTACTCAAGAACGTTTTTTTCTTCTGCATTCTACTGTACAAACGTGAATTTAATTTTCTCAAAGTCTTAGGCTTTTGGTGTGAAAAGGATTTTACATTTGCCAAAATTACAACTTTTTATATTAAAAACAAACAAGCAAGCCCTGCCCAGATTTAAAAAACAATGCAAAAGTAACTTAAAAAAACATTACTTTCCATAAAAAGTAACATAATTAGTTACTTTTTTAGGGAGTAACTCAATATTGCAATATATTACTTTTAAAAGTAACTTTCCCCAACACTGATCACCAAGACAGCATTTATTTGATCAAAAATACAGTAAAAACAGTACTAAAAACCTAAATATTATTACAATTTCAAACATTTTTAAAATGTAATTTATTAATCTGATGGCAGTTACTCAAGGATCACATAATCCTTCAGAAATCATTCTAATATGCTGATTTGTTGCTCATGAAACATTTCCTATATTTTTGTGCTACTTTTTTTCTGTTTTTTTTTTTTTTCAATAGAAAGTTCAATCGAACATTGTTTGTTCAAACTAAAAATCTTTTAACATTATAGATGTTTTTACTGTCACTTTTGCTCAATATTATGCATTCATGCTGAATTAAAGTATTAATTTTGAATAAAAAACAAACTTTACTGTCCCTAAATGTAATTTTTTGGAGTAAGTGTAACAGTGTACCTTTTGTATGTCCATCAGTAGTTCAGGCACAGTGTGGATGGTGGACTCATCACTCCTCTCTTTCATCTCTTCTTCATTACTGCTTCTCTCTGTCTCTGGCTTCTCTTTGTCTTCCTCATCGGTCTGTTTCTGTGCCTCCATGTCTCCACACTCCAAACCTGATAGAATAGATGGATGTTAAATATGAACACACAGGTTACATGTACAATCAAACCAAAATTTATTTAGACACCTTCAACATTTCTCACATTATCAGTTTTTTTGCTATAGTTTAGAAAAAGGTAATGAACTCAGAGTTAAACTGTCAGAACAAATTCATCTTGATAATGTCATAACTTTGATAGTAAGGTACACTGCAAAAAATGCTTTTCTTACTTAGATTTTTTGACTTGTTTTCAGCCAAAATATCTAAAAACTCTTAAATCAAGAATGAAATTATTGTCTTGTTTTCAGAAAAAAACAAGTAAAAATTAAGGGAGTTTTTAAAACTAGAACAAGCAAAATAATCTGCCAAAGGGGTAAGCAAAAAAATCTTATTTCAAACAGAGAACAAGATTATTTTGCTTACCCCATTGGCAGATTATTTTGCTTGTTCTAAGCAAAAACTCACTTAATTTTTACTTGTTTTTTCTGAAAACAAGATAATTTTTACTTGTCTAAAAAATCCTTCTTGATTTAAGTATTTTTAGATATTTTGTCTGGAAACAAGACAAAAAATCTAAGTAAGAAAAGCATTTTTGCAGTGTATGTAACAAAACATGGTGAGGTCAAAGTGTCAAATCAAATATTTGGTCCCAAATTTTTATCAGTTTTACTGGTAGCCCACTGTAGAAGAATTGATAGGTATAGTATTTCACAGTTCACTTTATTTTGCTATTATATAGTGTCCTGCACTCTCTAATAAAAATATCAATAAGTATATCTGGAGTCTGAATAATTTTTGGTTTAAATTATCTGTACATAGTCAGTTGGTAGATGTTAATATTGAACCTTTCTTAGAAGCTTTATTGTCATTTAGCTTCTCTGGTTTAAGCTCCTGGGCTTCAACAGCATGTAAGTCCTTCTCTTCCTCCACATCCATTGCAATGTCTTCATCTTCATCCTCCTCTTCCTGTTTCACAGCAGATGGGTTTTGCTGTTCTGCACTGGCAGCATCTATGAAGAAGACAAAGATTGAGACTCAAGTGATATCTCTTCTGCACATGGTTTATGTGGATTGGAACATGTTGCAGGGCAGATTCAAACCTGTCTTACTCAAATGAGCACCACATCTCAATGTTTCTAAATTACAAAATGTATATTTTGTGTGCATTTTACATATACATAATAGTAGTCCTCACCATATGTCTGAGCGTCGTATTTCTCCTCTCCCTGTTTCACATGCTCATACAGGTCAGACTCCTGTTGTGTGTTGGGCTGAGACTGATCCTGCGTTTTCTCCTCTCTGTTGTCAACCGTACGCAACCGTTTATTCACACGCTCATTATAATCACCCATTGAGCGCTCGTTATCTGCCTTTCCAGGTTTGCGTTTGAAGCTCTGGTAGAAAAATAAATAAATAAGAGAAGGACATCAGCTTTTTCTATATGTGAACCTAGACCACAAAACCAGTCACAAGTAGCACGAGTATATTTGTAGTATTAGCCAAAAATACATTGTATGGGTCAAAATTATTGATTTTTCTTTTATGACAAAAATCATTAGGATATTAAGCAAAGATCATGTTCCATGAAGATATTTAGTAAATTTACTACCGTAAATATATCAAAACTTAATTTTTTATTCGTAATATGCACTGCTAAGAACTTCATTTGGACAACATTTAAGGTGATTTTCTCAGTATTTAGATTTTTTTGCACCCTCATTTTTTTGGCCTATCCTAACAAACCATACATCAATGAAAAACTTATTTATTCAGCTTTATTGCATATTATACATGTTAAAATAAAAATTGCATCATACTGTGGTTTGAAAACTGCACTGCTCTCAGCAACAAGACAAAATGGCAGAATTAAATGAGCAAATAATCGTCACGTGAAACAGGACGTTACTACACACTGACCTGTGTGTTGCTCTGCCTCTGTTTTTGTGAACTCATCCTCGCCATCAGCTTGGAGTCGTGCCCTTCAGACTGACTGGCATCTGCTGCACCGCTGCCATCCTCCTGCAGAAATGCACCATTAACACTGATGATTTACATAACCAAGCTCCAAAATTCACACAAGTAAAGTGAAAGTGAAAGTGACGAGACGTGAGGCCAAGTATGGTGACCCATACTAGGAATTTGTGCTCTGCATTTAACCCATCCAAGTGCACACACACAGTAGTGAACACACACACACACCGTGAACATACACCCGGAGCAGTGGGCAGCCATTGCATTGCTGCGGCGCCCGGGGAGCAGTTGGGGGTTCGGTGCCTTGCTCAAGGGTCTCACCTCAGTCGTGGTATTGACGATGGAGAGAGCGCTGGATATTCACTCCCCCCACCGTCAATCCCTGCCGGACCTGGGACTCGAACTCGCAACCTCTTGGTTACAAGTTACAATTGCTCACCTCCTTTGCCTGGTCTTTCTCAGACGCGGCTCCAGCCAGCTCTACAGCGGTGTCACTCTGAACGTTCTCCTCTCCTGTCTGACCATCTGACGCATGTTCCTTCCTCTCTGCAGATTCCATCTGTGCTTCATCATCCTCACCCTCATTCTCTTCCTCCTGTGAAATGTCATATTTCAATTATTAGGCAAGTCTTTTCCCATTGCATGCTTGTATAAGTACACATTTCCGTAACAAATTTGAACAACATACTTTTGGTTTTTGGCCTTGATCAGCTGGTATGGACTTGTTTTCCTCTCGCCCTTCTTCCTGTCCTTTATTTTTCTCCTCCTGCTCCTCTTCTGCTTCTTCATTCTCTCCTTTCTCATCTGTTTCAGAGTCTTGATTCTCAGATTTTTCTGCTCCTTCCTTCTCTTCTGATTTTTCTTCTTCTCCCTGTTCCTCCATCTGTCCTTCTTGTTGCTCATCTGTCTTCTCATCTCCGCCTTCCTCCGATCCATCTTTCTCTTCTTCCTTGTTCTCATCCACCTCCATGAGTTTGTCATCTATATCAAATGGATTCTCCTCTGAAACAAAATAAAAATGTGTGTGAAAAACAAAGAACAAAAAAAATTTATATTTATTAAAAATTTGTATTTTTTTTAAAGAAATATTTAAAGAAAGATTTCTATTTCAAATGAATGCAGCTCTTTTGGACTTTCTATTCACCAAATAATCCTAAAAAGCAGCAAATCAGCATATTAGAGTGATTTCTAAAAGATCATGTGACACTGAATTCTAAAGCAATTGGCTGCTGAAAATTCAGATTTGGCATCACATGAATAAATTACATTTTTAAAAGTATATTAAAATAGAAAATAGATATTTTAAATTGTAATAATATTTTTTCAATATTGCTTATTGCAATATTGTTTTACTTTATTTATGATACAGCCTTAGTACAGCCTTCCAAAAACATAAAAAACATCTTACGGATCTTATTCTTTTAAACAATAATGTTTCTTTTGTTAGAGACAAAACTCAGGAGATGCCTGAATATTGAACACATACCATCTCCTCCTTCTTCTCCTTCTTCATCTTTGCCATTTTCATCCAGGTTGAGATCATCTGGCAGATCCATGGTTTCTGTTTCTGCAGTCTTCTCTTGCTTACCGTGATATGGATCTACTTCATTTTCATCAAACTCACGCTACAGACACACACACATGAACATGTTGTTAAACATATACTCATTATTATACTATGCAGATTTAATATTGATGAACAGAAAGAGTGAAGAACTGACCTCATCCTCCTGTTCATGGATTTTCTCCTTTTCTTCCTCATCTTTTGGCTGATCTTTGTCCTGGTTCTTGTCTTTATTTGACTCTCCAGCATCCATGTTGTCATCCTTTGCCACCAGCTCTGACTCTCCCTGATCCATTCCTGGACCAGACTCTTCCTCATTATCACTGTCAACATCGTCATCCTCATCCTCATCATCTCCCCACATTCTCTCATCCAGAGTATCTGTCTGACCATCACCCAGATCACCCATCTTCTTATCCAGCTCTTCATCTTCTTCCTTTTCAGAGTCTTCTTCATTTTCCCCTAAACAGGAGATGAGAGATTGATCATATTTCAGTCATAAGTAGAAGGGGTATATTTGTAGCAATAGCCAAAAATATATTGCATGGGTTAAAATTATTGATTTTTCTTTTATGCCAAAAATCATTAGGATATTAAGTTAAGATCATGTTCCATGAAGATATTTTGTAAATTTCCTACCGTAAATATATCAAAACTTAATATTTGATTAGTAATATGCATTGCTAAAAACTTTATTTGGAAACTTTAATGGTGAGTTTCTCAATATTTAGATTTTTTTTGCATCCTCAGATTCCAGATTTTCAAAAAGTTATATCTCAGTTGTATCCAAATATTGTCCTTTCCTAACAAACCATACATCCATAAAAAAGCTAATTTATTTAGCTTTCAGATATGTATAAATCTCAGTTTCATAAAACTGGCCCTTTTGACTGGTTTTGTGGTCCATGGTCACATATATGGTACAATTTGCATCTGCTAAAATCAATTTCAGTTGTCAATTTTCAATCGGTCATCTAATTGAGTAACAGAATTGCAGTCACCTGGCTCACGCTCTGTGCCATCATGCATCTTTCCATCAAAGTCTTCAGACATCTCAATGGCATTGTCCTCCTCTTTAATGTCCTGTTTGTCTTGCTCCTCCTCCTCCTTCTTGTCCTGACCCTCCTGGAAGGTGTCTTCAACCTAAACAAAGGCAAATGTTTAGAAATTCCAGTTAAGAAATTCAGTTTGACCCCAGTTTAGATTTCAAGTTTCAGTCAAGTTCAGAATTTCAATATGAATCCAGTTCAGAATTTAAGTTCGACTCCAGTTTAGAATTCAATAATGTAAAATGTAAGTTCAATACCATTCAGTTTAATTCCATTTCAGATGGTTTAAATGTTCAAATGCGTTCTTAAAGGATAGCTCGGCAATGTGCATGCGTGTCTACAACACATTTGCTCTACCAACAAATCGTCCAACATCATTGTTTTACCTTTTTTTGTAAAGTGTAAAGACTTACCAACAGGATTATGCAATGCATGAAGTCGAGCTAGTGCAAGACAAGCGTTTGTGATTAAAAAGTAGTAGTAGTTGTTTTTTTTTGGGAAAATCACTGATTGTTTCACTAGATAAGATCCTTATTCCTCAGCTGGGATCGTGTACAGCCCTTTAAAGCTGCATTGAAACTGACCTTCAACCCACTGGCTCCCACTAAGTCCACTACTCGTTAGGGATGTAACAATATTAATCGCAAACAATACTATCAATATTATCGATAGAAAACTGTTTTGATATTATCACATGACGATATGAAATGATATAGGTCTTCCGGGCATTTTTAAAATATTCTAACATAAAAGGTCTTTAAAGTTGTGTTTTGGGCCATTATGCTTTGGCACAGTATCTGTCAAACAAACTAAAAACAAAAGCACAATATGGCTTAATCCCTTTATCAAGTTTCAAAGCGAAGCTTTTTTCGCAGCAGATGATTACAGCATTTCACTAGATTTGTAGTGAGATGTGTTTTTGTAAGCCTGTTTTTCACTGAAGCTGGAGCTTTCCTTCAAAATAAAACCATTTACTACCATCTCTGTCAAAATAAAAGCTTAAAAGTGCAGTATAAATTGCTGACAACTAGCGGTTTAAATGAGTAACATTACTCCAAATTTAAAATCTCTCTTTCAAGTCTAGAAATTAGGAAAGAAGTATTGTAATTTCCCTTTCATTTTACTGTGCAGCTGTTTTAAAATATATGGCTATTAGTGTCATAGGAATAACAATAATATAAAATTGTTATTATTATTATTATTATATCTTAATTATTTTGGCTTTCTAAACACCAGTGTGACTGTAATTTAGAATGAGACAGTAAATCACAACTAAAAAGAGGGTTGAGTCCTTTTTAAAGCTCAGGTACAAGTCAATTCACTGACTTTTTCCTGACTTAAGTTTTCTTAGTTAAGAACATGGGTTGGAACTCCTAATTTTGAACTCTTAAAGTGCATTAGATAGAAGAATTTAACTTTAAAATGCACAAAATGTAATTTTTTTCAGTCTTCATTTGTTTTTGTTTTTTTTATAAATATTGCAATAAATATCACATCATGGACTTTATATCGCAATATTATCATATTGTGAGATTTTTATATCGTTACATCTCTACTATACGTCTTTTCGACTGAAGAAAGAAAGACATGAACATCTTGATGGCATGGGAGTGAGTAAATTATCAGGAGATTTTTATTCTGGAAGTAAACTAATCATTTCTTTACTCGTACCTGATCCTCGTTCTCGATTTTGTCGCTGACGTCTTTCACTCCTTCTCCTTCTCCTATTCCTCCACCCTCATAATCATGGAACTCTGTCGCTCCCTCTCCATCTCCTCCTCCCATCAGCTCCTGGGGCAGACAGAAACCCTGTAGAGTGATAGCAGAGAGAGAGAGACAAAGTGATCGACAAATCAAGAAAAAGTGGGAAAAGTACTTTTTAAAGTCAACTAAATGATAATGTTGCAAACATTAGGTATTCAGATTCAGGCTCCAGTGACTCGCGTGGGCAAGCAGAAGACAATTTACCTTCTGCGCGAGTTCAGTGAAGACGTTAGCGAGGACGGACAGCAGCTTTCCTGTGGTGCGGTGAGCTCCCGTCAGTACAGCCAGATAATACCTCACCAGCTCAGAGTACAGACACAGCATGGGCTCCAGACGCACCACACCCCTACACGCCTCTTTCAGTTCCTTCATATTAAATATTCAATACACACATATCCACTGTTATTTTCAGACATACACTGACGCTCAAAAGTTTGGGATCACTAAGATTTTGAATGGTTTTTATAGACGTTTCTTATGCTCATTAAGGCTGCATTTATTTGATCAAAAATACAGAAAAAACTAATATTGAGAAATTTAAAATAACAGTTTTCTATGTGAATATATTTTAAAAATGTAATTTATTCCTGTGATACAAAGCTGAATTTTCAGCAACATTACTCCAGTTTTCAGTGTCACATGATCCTTCAGAAATCATTCTAATATGCTGATTTATTATTTACAGGGTTCCCACTCTAAGCCAAATGTCAAATTCCCTGACTTTCACTGACTAAAAAGCTGAATTTCCATGACCTATAATGAACAGATCCATCCATCTGCAAGCTTTATTTACTTGTTTACAGAAATTTCTAGTACAAAACTCTGGAAGCCACTAAATAAAAAAAAGAGGAAGATAAAGATAAAATTCGCAATTCTGACTTTTTTCTTGCAAATGCGAGTTTGTATCTTGCAATTCTGACTTTATTTCTCAGAATTGCGAGTTTATATCTCACTATAAGAGAAAAAAAGAATTGCACGTTTGTATCACGCAATTGTGAGAAAAATGACATTATTGTGAGATCATTTGCAGGCGTATATTGTTTGGAAAGATTTATATTTTGAATACATGCTGTTCTTTTTAACCTTTTATTGATCAAGAATCCTGAAAAAAAAAGAATCACAGGTTTCAAAAAGATATTAAGCAGCACTGTTTTTCAACACTGATAATAAATCAGCATATTAGAATGATTTCTGGAGGATCATGTGACACTGAAGACTGGAGTAATGATGCTAAAAATTCAGCTTTGAATCACAGGAATAAATAATATTTTAAAATGTATTAATATAGAACACCATTTTTTTAAACTGTAATAATATTTCGCAATATTACATATTTTTCTATATTTTTGATCAAGTAAATGCAACCTTTGAGCGGCAGTGTAATCTAATTGCATATAATACTGTTTATGTATGTGTGCGACTGACCTGTAGTTGGTGGGGCTGACAGTCATCCCTATGGGATCGAAGTCTCTCCAGCAGCTCTGTCACGACTCCATTGACCTCTGGTAATGAGAGACTGGATACGTCTCCACTCAGGTCTTCCTCCAGTAACCTGCTCAAGTGTCCCGGTTTCAAGAGGTCCTCTGCCACCTCTGAGTCGCTCTCTAGAGAAGCACAAATTAAATGAACACACACACAAACGGATCCTCTATGTAAAATCCTGGGTGAATTCCCACCTCTTTTGGTTTCTGGCTGCTGATCCTCCTGTTTTTCCTTCTCCTTCCTCTTAACAAGCGTCTGAACCGCACACAGAACCATGTTTATAGCTTTCTCCAGCTGCCCGGAGAACTCAGCAGTAAACGGATGGGAGTGTCCTGCATGCAAATAAGGAAATTAAAGTAAGGGGAAAATATAGATCAATATAGACTAAGTTTTCCCATATATTATATTTTATTTTGCATTATTTATAAAATATTTGTAACCGTTTTATTTAACAACACTAGTGTCAATGTATTTCCTATTAAAAGACGAAGTAAAGAGAGGACATGTCAATTGAAGGTTAGATCTATGGTCTTACGTTTCTGTGACTGCCTGATAGAGAGCAGGTGAGTCTTCCAGGTGGTGAACTCTGTGAGGCAGGTGTCCACCTCTGTCCTTACAGTCTGGAGTCCGCAGATGAGGGCAGGCTGGGTATGAAGGACCGGAACGCCGTCAGGAATAAAAAGTTGTTCGAGAGCTGGCATCTGACCAACCACGATGCCCAGCCGGTCCAGAGAAGAACAGCAAAGTGTGAAGTGATCCCTGTTAGGAGGAGAAAAGAGATTTAAATCTAAAGGGTGAAGGATTTAGAACAGAGCTGAGACTGAAAGGAAGGGCAATATCTACTTAGATGTATTAAAAAGGTATATATTCACTATACAAAATTTCCATGACATTCTTACTGAGGTTTACTTGCACAATAAAAATAAAATAAAAAATAAAACATAATAAAATTACAGACCGAAACATTTTTACTGATGACTTTTCTAGGCCTAAAAAACCTAACAAAATTGAAAAAAAAGAAAGGTCAATAAAATAAAATAAAATAAAAGATAATCACTACAGAATTTTTTTGACTTTATTAAAAAAATACATAAAGAAAAATGAACAATAAATAAATAAAACATTTTTAATAATGACAAATCTAATAAAATTAAATAAAAAAAGAAAAAAAAAAGAAAATCAACTAAAATAAATAAATAAATACAAATTCACTATAGAAATTTTCCCAAAACAATAAAATTAAATTGTATAAAATTAAAAATTCACTACGGAACATTTTTATGGATGACTTAAAAACAAACAAACAAAAAAAGTAAATAAAAATGAAATGAAAATGAAAAATGAATAAATAAATAAATAAATACAAATTCACTCTAGAAATGTCCAAGATTTTTAATAATGAATTTTCTAGGTAAAAAAATTTTAACAAATAATAAATAAATATAAAAAATATAAATAAATAAATAATTAATTAATTAATTAATAAATTACATTAAATTAGAATAAAATTAATTAAAAAAAGAAAACTAACAAAGACTAACACACATGCACTATAGAAATTTTCCCAACTGATGGCTTTTCTAGACTTAAAAAAAATGAAACAAACAAAAATGAAAAAATAAAAATGTAAAAGAAATGTAAATTCACTATTGCAATTTTCAACATTCTTACTAATAACTTTTCTAGGCAAATAAAGTAAAGTATAATAAAGTAAAAAATAATATAAAAATCAAAACGGAATTTTTCAGTTTCAGATTTTTTTTTACATTTTTAATGATGACTTTTCTAGGCCTAAAAAACTAAACAAAACGAAAAAAATGAACCACAGAAATGTTCGCATTTTCCAAACTTCCTAAACAGTTCAATTCAAGAGTGATGCGGTTCTCATACTTACCAGCTATGGATAACTCTTTCTGTGGATTCCTGGGCCAATCCATCCAGCTTCTCTTTCAGGTCTTTCACTTCTTTCACTAGGTTCTCCACCTTCTGCTGCACCTCCTTCCAAGCCTGCTCCCCTCTCCGCAGCAAGCACGCCTGTGGTTGGATGTGTGGGGCCAGGGGAGACGGGTGGCTCAGTGTGGCCTGACCCTGCATGACCTCTCCCTCCCTGGCTTCAGCAGGAGCTGCAGAACAACCTTCAGGACAGCACTGGAGGATCCAAGAAAGCTGCTGGAGCACAACAGAGCAGTGCAGCGCTGAAGACTGAGCTCTGCTGATCCAGTGCTGGAGAGGCTTCTGAGGAGGGAGACCGCTGACTTCATCTTCAGAGCAAGGCGTGTCAGGCTTGATGCTCTGGATACTGTCAATCAACTTCCTGTTGGTTTAAATGGAAAAGAATCAGAAAACATGAAAACAGAAAATACTCTATTTAAGTGGAACATTAAAAAGTTTGGGGTTGAAACCTCTTTAATGTTTATAAAAGTGTCTTATTCTCATCAAAAATTCAGTGTCACTCGATCTTTCAAATATCATTCTAATATGCTCCTTTTGTGCTTAAGAAACATTTCTTATTATTAATGTTGAAAACAGTGCTGCTTAATATTTTTGCGTAAACTTTAGGATTCTTTGATGAACAGAAAGTTCCAAACAACACTTCTTTGAAATACAAACCTTTTATAAACGTCTTTACTGTCACTATTAAGCAATTACATTTTTAAAATCAGAAAAAAAAATTGAGTGAATTGACTTGTACCTGTACTTTAAAGGGGACTCAACCCTAGTTTTATTTGTGGTATACTGTCTCAGTCTAAATTACATTCACATTGGTGTTTTAGGAAGTAAAAAAAACATACAAAAAACAAAACAAACAAAAAATAAATAAATAAATAAATAATTTACTACAGACATTTTCCCAACATTTCTACTCTTGGCCTAAACAAAACAACTAAACTAAAATAAAATTCATGACAAAAATGAAAAATAAATAAATAAACAAACGAAAAGAAAAGAAATCCATAAAAAAAATACTACTAAATTCACTATAGAACATTTTTACTGATGGCTTTTCTAAAAAATTAATAAATAAATAAAACAAACAAACAAAAAAAATAAATAAATACAAATTCACAACAGAAATTGTCCCAAGATATTTAATAATGACTTTTGTAGGCCAAAAATAATAAATAAAATTAAATAATAATAAAAAAATAACAAAAATGAAAAACAAATAAACTTAGTCACTATAGAAATGTCCCCAAGATTTTTAATAATGACTTTTCTAGGATATAAATAAATATATAGATTAATTAATTAATTAATTAATTAATTAAAATATAATACACAAATGCTCCCAAAGTTTTTGAAAAAAAAACAAAAAAAAAAAACAACCTACGGACATTTTTTCAACATTTCTACTAACCCTAATCAAAACAAAATCCACTACAGAAATGTCCCCTTTTCTAGGCCTAAAAAGAAATTAAACAAATAAATAAATTAAAAATTTTAAATTCTCTACAGAAAATTTCCCACAAATTTTCTTTACTTTTCTAGGCTTAAAAATTTAATTTAGAACTGCCTTACTGTAGTGTCTTATTCTCATAAAAAAAAAAAAAAAAAAATTGTACTCTAGGCCTAAAAAACAAAATAAAACACAATGAAATGAAATGAAATAAAATAAAATCCACTACAGATATTTTCCTGACATTTTCACTGATGACTTTTCTAGGCATAAAAAGAAATAAAACAAACAAGAATGAAAACAAACAAACTTTTCTAGGCTTAAAAAATAACATTTAAAACTACTTTACCGTTTATAAGTGTCTTAAACTCATCCAAAATTCAGCATCACACAATCTTTTAGAAATCATTCTAAAATGCTGCTTTTGTGCTTAAGAAACATTTATTATTATTATCAATGTTGAAAACTTTTGCTTCTTAATATTTTTGCATAAACTTTAGGATTCTTTAATGAACAGAGAGTTCAAAAGAACAGCATTTCTTTGAAATACAAACCTTTTAGAAATGGTAAATATCTTTACGGTCACTTTTCAGCAACTAAATGCATCTTTGATTAATAAAAGTCTTAATGTACTAACTTTTGAATGGTAGTGTATCTAATGCATCTTGAATAGACAGTACCTGAGCTGCACCCAGTGCTCTGTGAGTCCAACAAGCCTTCGTCTTTGCCCCAGCAAAAGTTTAAAAAGGTGAGAAGAGAAACCTCTACATCGTTGTACATTTCCCAGCCCAAGCTCCTAGAAGGACAGAGCAAGAATGAAAAAAACAATGCCACTCAGAGGACCACAATAACACTTTAAATCTAAAGCAGTCATTTAATTTTGCTCATTATATCAACTTATGGCCCTCACCTTAGCGGCGCTTTGTAATGCTGTCAGCATGGCGTTGCGTCTAGCCCAGGATCGATAGAAATACTTCTCACAACCTTCCCATGCATCTATCATCTCCGTAAATAACCTGTGAACAGTATTTACTATCAAAATCAGGCTCTGATCCTCAGCTACAAGAAAGACACTAGTCTGTAGATGATGTTACGCACGTGTGCTCTGTGTTGTCCTGTGTTTTGACCGCAGACAGGGCTATCTTCATCTCCATGGGCTGCAGGCACAGTGTCTCATTTGGGTCGGCTGTATGACCCCAAGTCAGACCCTTACGGTAAGACAGACCTGGACAGAAACAAAATATAATCAACCTTCAAGATTGTAGAAAAAGAATAGATTTCTGAACATATCCACTGTATTTTTCACCCTATGGGTCTGGCTTCTGGTCTTATCCACATTTAGCTATTTTTAGTTGAAAAAAAACAAACAGCTTGTTTTGCTGCTTGATATTGCAAATTGGTGTGTCTTACCATATTATTTTAATGTATCTTAATTATAAACACTGTGTTTTCTGTGCCTCAGAATGGCTCTGTTGTTCATTGCGTGTGCTGAGATTCCTTATTTTAGCAGCAGATGATTACAGCATTTCACTACATTTGTAGTGAAACACATTTTTGTAAGACTGTTTTCACTGAAGCTGGAGTTTTCTGTCAAAATAAAAGCTTAAAAGTGCTGACAGCTAGTGGTTTAAATGGATAACCTTACTGCAGTCCAAATTCAAAATATCCTTCAAGTCTAGAAATTAGGAAAGAAGCATTGTATTTTCCCTGCTGTAGTGTAAAGCAAAAATAATATACCTATGAAATATTATTTTTTATTTATTTTTCAGTGCAACTGTTTTACAATATATGGCTACTAAAATTGTTATTATTATTATATTCTAATTAGTTTGGCTTCCTAAAAAAACACTGTGAATGTAATTTATATGTCACACCTTCAAAGGGTTGAGTCCCCTTTAAAGTTCAAAAGGGTACAATTCAATTCACTGACTTTATTTCTGACTTAAGTTTTCTTAGAAACATGGGTTCTTAATTTTGAACTCTCAAAGTGCATTTGATAGAAGAATTTAACTATAAAATGTACAAAAATTTAATATTTTTCCTTTTTTAATATTACAATAAATATCGCATTGTGGACTTCATAATCTGATATTATCACATTGTAAAATTCTGATATCATTACATGCCTATTATTAAATATTTATTCATTTTATAATAAAAATCCTATAATTTAACAATGATATTTCCAGTTTTTTTCAGGACTGTAAGAATCTAAATTTATAAGTCCATTTTCTAATATCACATGAAATGACTCAGACTGACCGATCTGTGCAAGCATCTTGAAGAGATCAGCAAGCGCTCTCTGTTTTTGCAGAAGGATGTGTTTGACCTCTGCCTTTTGCTTCTCCTGCTCCATGCTGCGGTCCACCGTCAGGCTCTGGAGGGCCTGCACATTGGTAATGATCTCGACTGGAACAATAACAAATTGGAGAAAAAGTTATGTTTTCATTCATTAAAGATTTTCAAAATTCATACATCCTCACGTATGCCTTTAAGAAACCACAAACATAACCTGGAACACATCAAGAAAACTCCACTAGGCAGACTACAGCAAATATGACAGCATCAACTAATTTAATAATGTGAAGACAAAATAAACTTCTCCATGAAGTTCTCAGCCTATAAATAAATAAAAGGGCAAACAGTGATACCTGTGAACTGATTTAGGTCTTCTGAGAGCTCAGGCAGGGAGGTCTTCTTCACTAATTGCACACATAGCTTCTTCATCTTCCTTGTGAGGACAGGCAGTCGGGCTTGGAGAGACGAGGGCTCTTTATCAGACGAGAGTTCTTCTGGACCATCAGCCTGATGCATGAAAAGTGTTACAAATTGTTAGTTAATACAACTTTGTTACAAAAAGACACCATAAGGATAATGATCAGGACAATATGTGACCCAGAAAATTAGATAATGATACTGAGTGACTGCTCTCCATACATATTATACATCCATCAAATCTCACCCTCAGCCCAATCAGAAGTACCAGTACTTACATAGAAACCTATACATCGGAGCCTAATACAAATGCATTTTTTTAAAGAAAGATGTCAGGTGGATTTAGAGGCTTTTGCATCTGAACTCTTCATTTATTTACAGTAAGAAATTTACAAAATATCTTCATTGAACATGATCTTTACTTAATATCCTAATGATTTTTGGCATAAAAGAAAAATCAATAATTTAGACCCATAGAATTTGGCTATTGCAACAAATATACCCATGCTACTTATGACTGATTTTGTGGTCCAGGGTCACATAATACAATACAATACATAATACACATTCAATAACAGGAAATCCTCTAGAATTCAAGATATATTTGTACATTTAATCATTTTACAGACGCTTTTATCCAATGCAACTTCTATAGAAGCATGTCATATTATTTGCAAAGAAAATATCTCATTGGTAAAAGAGAAACTTCAAAACGGAGTTTAAGAGGAAAGTTAAACAGGACACTGGATGCAAAATTCACTTAACATGGTGTTTGCATATAAATGTGTTTTAGCACAATGATAAAAATCCATTCAATCCACTTTTAAGCCCTAAATAAACTAAAAAGTCTCAATTATCAAGCCGTTCTGATTTGCAGTGGATTTTTGAAGGTAACGCTCCGTCAAATACACAAAAAAATTAAGAGAGGGGTGGAGTGAGCAGTAGCTCATTATCATTTAAAGAGACACACGCCGAAACAGGCCGCTGTGAACAGAACTGTTTTTGACAAGGTAAAAAGGGTGTTGTTTTACATGACCATTGAGGAATTTTAACCAAAGTATGTTGCAGACATTTCATGAAGAAGACCCTAAAGAATCATTCCAAATTGTGGAAAATGAGCATCCCTTTAAACTGAGTTGCTATTTCAGCTTGACGGTGTGGTACCTGTAGATCTCTGCCCTTTCCAGGCAGGGCAGTTCTCAGTGCTCGATGAACCCTGTGCAGAGGAGTCTCCTCAGGCTGTGAATCCACATTATCCATGCTGCTGCTACTGCCCTGCTCCACCAGACATGGTGCACACGGCCCCTTCAGTGCCGCCTCAAACTTCTTCACAAACTTAAACAGGGTCCTGATAACAGACATAACGTTATAACATTATTTTAAAATCATTAAAGCCAGTTTGATGTTAAATATACATGACACAACTAGTCTAGTTCTTAAATGTAACAAATATCCTAAAACAATAACAGGGTATCTGCAGGATTTTTAAAATCAAATTTAAGACTTTTTTTTTAAGAGCTGCACAAATAAACGTAATACCATTTAAGTGTGGTTGGGCAATATTTATGGTAACATATTAACATGTAAAAAGCACACAAAAACAAAAAAGTTAAATGATATTAAATGATAAACTTCACATTTCAATCTTTAAACATTTTTTAAGAAAAGTCAAAAGAATCAATTATTACATTAATTTAAACCATTATTATCAATTAATTATTATATTAATCTAATAACATTATATAAATTCTACTTTTTATTTAAATGAATTAAATATATCTTAGTATCTTAATTGTTGAGATTTTTATAATGCATTAGCATCAGCTTCTTGTTGATCCAGCAGTTCACTTTTACAACTGTGTGTTTGCTGCGTATGAATACGGTTCAGTTTTTGCACTGGTCTGAACAAAAACAGCAGCAGGAATTATTGAAAGTGCTAATTCATTCTCTGCCAGCAGGTGGCACTTTCGAAACGGCAGAAATATAGTGGTTTAATTAACCATTAACTACAGTACTCAAAGCAGTGCAGCACCAGACTTGGAAAGGTGCATATTTATTAAATGAAATCATAGCCTTTTGAAGTTTAACCATCACATTTATTCATATCGCAATTCTTGTCTTTCCGTCCCCAAATTTAAGACCTAATGAAATCATAATTAGAACTTTCTTGTATCATTTCATATCATATCAAGTTTTTTGGCCTTAAATTTTATACAACTAAATGTAAGACTTTTAAAGGACCTGCAAAAACCCAGAAAGTAATATAAACTGAAAATACGGTAGCATTCAAAAGTTTTCAATAATATTAATGCTCACCAATTTATTCAACCGAACATATGGTACCAGTAAATATTATTACAATTTAAAGTAACTGTTTTCTATTTAAATATATTTTAAAATGCATTTATTTCTGATGGTGAAGCTGAATTTTCCAGTTTTCAGTGTCACATGATCCTTTAGAAAACTTTCTTACATGTTGATTTGGTGCTTGAATCTTACTGACCCCCAAATCTCAAACTGGTAGAGTAATGTCACGTCAATCAGTCTCACCTGTGTGTTTTCTCCACGGATTGCTTGATGGACCAAAAACTGACATCATTCCACTTGGAGATTTTGACAAAGTCCTATGTGCATCAAGATTAGAGAACATTACATTAACTCAATAAAAATTATATCTGAAATTGGTCTTGCTTTTGCTTAGGTTTCACCTACTTTGAGCTCTTTCTCTATAGGAGACCTCAGCTGGATGATCTTGGCCTGGACGCTCTCTGAGAACTGTGTGTAATATTTATAGAGATTCCACAGCAGACTGCAGAGCGAGTCTGTGAGGATAAAAGGAAGAAGTCATTCATTTAATTTGGAATACAATCATAATTTTGTCATAGATGTTAGATGTTAAAACAAAAGAAACAATGTTGTATCAACATTGTATATATTGTTCTGTCCCTATTTATGCTGCACCCCAGATTTCTCTTACCATGTCCTTCCTGTTTGGGAGCCAGCAGGACGTGGCAGTGAAAACCAAGCAACATGGACAAGCGGATGGAAAACTCTCCTAAGGTAGAGCCTTCAATGAAGGCCTGCAGGGTGGATGAGATTGACGAGAGGGAAAGAATCTCCAAAGCGTCATCTATAAGACAAAAAAAGTGTCATCCAATGCAAACAAGATTGTACAAAATACAAAGCAGAGGATGAAACATTTAATACTACATCTATACAAGTGCATTTTGGTCACCATGTCTGGAGTCTGTCCTCTGCTCCTGTAGGTATCTCTCTATGAGCTGGTAAATGGACAACCAGTGCTTGGTTGAATTCTCAGCATGGCGTTTCAATGCGTTATCTAGGCTGCTCGACCAGCAGCTGCAGAGATACAGTGGTTGAAACCAGTTAGACCATCATATCGTAGTTTAAAGCAACCTAACATGCTCTAACCATCACCATCAGCTTTTACTTACTTGAGCTCAAGTTTTCTCCACTGAATGATGAGTTGTGTGATAGCTTCCAGTTCACTCCTAAGAGACACAGCCCGGCTAGCATTGTTTTCCCAGTCCTGTGAAGCAAAATGAGAAGAACGGCTTTCAAACTAATGTGAAACTAATGACCTAAGCTGTGCACAAATGACCAGTGTTTTAAGGATAATTCTGCATTAGCTGATTTCTCTACCTGTGCTTTGCTGAGCAGGATCTCCAGTCCGTTTAGGAACTTTGCTAGAGGGCTGGACAGACTGAATGCCAGTATCCTCTCTATTACTATGATGATCTGCAACACATAATACAACATGGAGACATTTGAGAAAAGCCAAAAGTTTTAACACATTTCATAGCAAATAATTGTGTTTCAGTTAATTAAACCAAAGGTGCCAAATATTAGAGCACAAATTGTGATTACACATTTGTGAGATGCATGTTCCTCAAAATACACACGCAGATACAGATTTTCAAAAAAATAGCCATGCATACTATAGAAAATACAAAGGAAAACAGTGTATTATAAAGAACTATTTTTTGGAAAATAATAACCTTTTATAATGCTACTATACTGAAACCAGTATACCAAAGCAAATTATTAACTTAACTTTGTTTTCACTGAGTTCATTATTTTTACTCACTAACAATGTTAAAGTACAAACCTGACAATAAATATTTTTAATTCGGTTCAGATTTAATAAACATTTTTTCAAAGCATTTTTTTTTTAAAAACAACACAAATTTAATAAATAGCCTAAAAATACACAACCAATATTATTTTTAATGAACTTAATTATTTTACTTGGCGAAGATGCATTGAACTGATCCAAAGTGACAGTGAAGGCATTTATAATGTTACAGAAGATTTCTATTTTAAATAATTCATCAAAAAATCATTAAATAAAATGTTTTCAAATTGGTAAAAATAAATGTTTCCTAAACACCAAATCAGCATATTAAAACGATGTGACACTGAAGACTGGAGCAATGGCTCCTGAAAATTCAGCATTGGCATCATAGGAATGAATTACATATTTTAAAATGTGAACCTGGACCACAAAACTAGTCATAATGGTCAGTTTCTGAAATTGAATTTTACACATCATCTGATGTATCATTTTATATATCATCTGAAAGCTGAATAAATAAATACATTTTTGATGTATGGTTTGTTAGGATAGGACCATATCTGGAAGAGATACAACTAATCTGTAGAAAATCTGTAATGTGAGGGTGCAAAAAAAATCTATTGAGAAAAAGTGTTGAGAAAATCGCCTTTAAAGTTGTCCAAAGTTTTAGCAATCCATGTTATTAATCAAATATTAAGTTTTGATATATTTATGGTAGAAAACTTACAAAATATCTTAATTGAACATAGTCTTAACTTAAATATCCAAATGCTTTTTGGCATTAAAAAAAATCTATTTTGACTTTTGTATTTTTGGCTATTGCTACAAATACACCCATGCTACTTAAGACTAGTTTTGTGGTCCAGGGGCACAATTGTAATCATATTTCACAACATTACTGTATTTTACATCAAAGAAATGCAGCTTTGGTGAGCATAAGAGACTACAATATTTAAAAAAAAAAATCTTACCAACCACAAACTCTGAACAGTATTGTACATTTTGTAAAATCGTTTTCTTTTCTCTTAATTATTCTTTAAGTTCCTTGGGGATGCCTTCAACCCAATTTCAAAAACCCTGAAACAGATCATACCAATGACATTGACAGCTTTTCTCACCTGAACAAGTGCAGGGTGTTCGGGCCAGTCGTTCAGGCGCTGTCTCACAGCCTTACTCAGCTGTTCCAGCGCTGGCAGGCAGATCCGGGCCTGACTCATATTAGGGTCTCTGTAAAAGTCATATGGCCCATCATTCTGCAGAATCAGTCCAGCTGGACCTCCAGAACCGCTCACAGTGTTCTGGAGCAAAGTGCTGAGGAGAAGCTGAGAGCCCATCAACTTAGGGTCCACTTCACAGTCTGAGAGAGAAGGGGATAAAGAGAAAAGATCAGATGATACCATGTGTGTGGGCAGATGTTTTCTGATTTGCATAAAATCATGCCTTCATACCCATTAGATGATAGAAGCGGGCTATCAGTGGAGTTGTGATTTGATAGGATGAAACCAGGGCACGGATGTGGTCTTTGGTGTGACTGCTTGGTGTGTTGGGCTGGTACCACAGCGACTGGGCGTAAGACAAGCAGAGCCTCTGATGGACCTGAACCACTGTGCTCATGCTGCTGACTAACAGGAAGCTGCTTGTCTCACTAGACGACTCCTCCGTGTCCACATCATCGTCATCCTCTATGATTATTGGCTGATCGAGACTAGGTTCTGAAGTGATATCAGCAAAATCCTGATAGAGAAAAAACAGTGGAGAAAACAGAGTATTGATAAGGCAAGGCAAACTCTCACTGATCTGACAACAATGGAAAGGGCAACAAACGGTTTACCTTGTGGTAAGAGGGGAAAGAGCGTCTGAACTCTCTCTCTTCCTGCTGGTCCTCTGTAAGGCCTGTCCCATGTAGACGTGTGCGGCTGCGGTACAGACTAGCTTCCATCTGCTCTTTTTCTCTTGCTCTTTTCTCCTGCTCATCCCATTCATTCACTATAGCCTGAAAGAAACATCACAGTTTGTCACAACATCACAATAAGCTTGCTCACAAAAGACTGAAAGCCTTTTTGAAGAAAACAATTGAATCAAACTAAATAAAAAAAATATCTGCAGGTTTGTACATCTAATAAACAAAATATATGCTGTTAATTTAGAGTTAATTTAGAGGAATATATCATTTTGGTTGGTTTGGTTATTTATTTATTTTAATTGTTATTCACATTTAACCAGTTTACTGTTTTTCCTTTGACACAGAATGTCCATATTGATATACTACATTAACAAAAACTAAAAATATTTGAAATCATCAAAATTCATTAATTTAATTTAGTTTTCAAAAATAAAATATTGGATGTAAACCTTAACTTAAAAACTTGAGAAATGAAACCAGCTGTACAGCTGAAGTAATAAAAGCTAAAACTAAAATAAGTACAAATTAAAGTTGTATAAAAAAAAAAAAAAAAAAACATACTAAACATTACTTACTAAAAGGAAAATGAAACTGAACTGAAAACATAGAAATAAAAGCCAACACAAAATATTAATAAATACTAAAAAAGTAAATAAATTACAGCAAAACAACACTGATATACCCACATTATGTATTAATGTATTAGTTTTTTTATGCAGAAGTCTTATTTACTTATTTATGTGTGACCCTGGACCACAAAACCAGTCTTAAGTAGCACAGATATATTTGTAGCAATAGCCAAAAATAAATTGTATGGGTCTAAATTATCAAGTTTTCTTTTATGCCAAAAATCATTAGGATAATTTCCTACCGTAAATATATCAAAACTTAATTTTTTGATTAGTAATATGCATTGCTAAGAACTTAATTTGGACAACTTTAAAGGCGATTTTCTCAATATTTCGATTTTTTTGCACCCTCAGATTCCAGATTTTCAAATAGTCAACCATACATCAATGGAAAGCTTTTTTATTCAGATTTTAGATAATGCATAAATCTCAGTTAAAAAAAAAAAATACCCTTACGACTGGTTTTATGGTCCATGTAACATTTATGTATTATAAAAAAGCTAAAGGGCACCACATTAATTAATAATTAAATAAGCATTTTAATTAAATTTAGGATATCCTCCTGTCATGTTCTGGGCAGAGTTTTATGCTTTGGGATATTTGTACTTCATATCTCACCTGGCAAACATGTCTGAAGAGTTTTTGCGTTTCTGCACTGAGATGTCCGGCGCTCAGTGTGTGACTCTGTATGTACAGCAGCGCATTCAACAACAGAACTGTGTGATCTGGGATCACATGGCTGACCTCTGTTGCTGGCAACTGCTTTCCCAGGCTCTTTAGCATATGCAAGCATTCCCTTGAACACAGGTAGTCCGCACAGGCCAGATC
Source organism: Cirrhinus molitorella (assembly GCA_033026305.1). Lineage (NCBI taxonomy): Eukaryota > Metazoa > Chordata > Actinopteri > Cypriniformes > Cyprinidae > Cirrhinus > Cirrhinus molitorella. Next base: position 3,489,925 of record CM065133.1, on the reverse strand, counting down.
AGAGGACGCTGCTGGACTTGGAAAAGCTAGCATAGTGGACACGAGACGTGCCAGACCCGGTTGGGCAGTCATCGAGGAGGACACCTGAGACGCCAGGAGTCGCATGCCATGCTGCACTTGCAAAATTGCTGCCCGTAGGGGCACAACCACGTCAGGATAGAGTGGGTACTCCTCAACCAGCCGCTGGGTAAAGTGGTGCTGTGAAGCCTGCCAGACGGCCTCCTCCTTTAACAAACCCTGAATTCCCAGCCTTGATTTTGGCCCCGGGGCCTGTAAGGCCTTGAGGAGGTGGGAGAGTAGGTCGCCCACTGCAGCTGGTTGGCCGATGCTGCACAGGTAATGCTGTAGTTCTTGATACAGGCGGCCATATTGGGGGTCAGGGGGGCGACAGGCTTGTTTACGACTCAGTTCACAAATCTGCTCCTTCACCTGCTGCATACGGATCCACAAGTACCTACAAGCACACACGAACAACAAAAGATTTCAACATCCAATTGGAAAACTGAAGGGATGGACTAACATAAAAATTTTGCCAACACACCTAACAAGAATTTTTTTTCATATTATGTCCAGTAAGCATGGAAGGCCATTTCCACTGAATAAAAAATAAAAAGGGATATTGCAACTTTTTAACTTACAATTTTTTCTAAGAACTGTGAGATATGAACTTGCAACTGTGAGATATAAAGTAAGAATTGCAAGATATAAACCCACAATTTTGAGAAATTAAGCCAGCATTGCATGATATAAAATTGCAATTGCGAGTTATAAAATCTGAAATGTAAAAAAAGTAAAATTATGTAAAAAATGTTTTTCTCACAAATGAGTTAACTTACAATTTACTTTTTTCCTCAGAATTATGTGATATAAACTCACAGTTGCGAATTATATTTAGAATTGCATGATATAAACTTGCAACTGCGAGTTATAGTCAGAATATAGTCAGAAGTTTTTAACTCACAATTTACTTTTTTTAGAATTACATGATACACATGATATACACTTACAACTGTGAGAAATAAAGTCAAAATTGAGAGATAAAAACTATGTTCAGACTTCTTTTTTCAGAATTGTGAAATAAAAACTCGCAATTGCGAGTTACAAAGTCCAATTTTGATTTAATAACTTTCAGTTGCGTGCTATACAGTCAAAATTGTGACTATTTCTCAGAATTGAGACTATTTACAAAAATGTAATTTATTTGTAAAAAAATCAGAATTGCGAGTGTGTATCACGCAATTTTGTGAAAAAATAAAAAAAAATTTAATTGCGAGATAAACTCGCAATTGCAAGATAAAATGTCAGAAATGTGAGATTAAAATATGCAATTACCTTTTTTTTTTTTTTTACATTTTTTATTCAGTGGTAGATACAGGCTTCCATAGATACATGATAAATAACTAATATCACCATTCTATAATATTGTACCTAAATAATTCAAAGTAAACAATTTTAGACACCACTTATTTGGCTCTCGGGTCCCAATATCCTCAACTTTAATGTCTAACTTGACTGTTTAGGAATGTTTTCTTTTAAAATACTACTGCTGCCCAGATGGAAATTTATAACTATTAAAAAAAAAATGTCCAGACCTCTCCTGGGAAGGAAATATAAAGAAAAGACCTCTTGTAACTTTAACTGAATATCCCTGATGTGCAATATGAAAAATGGATATTCAGGGCAATTGAGTATAAATGATTTAGTATTGAGTATCGGTTGTTATTAGCTGGAAATCTCTCATATCCATCATATCATAATCTTTACCTGATGCGAGGATGCTGGAAGTTGTCAGTTGTGCTACTCTCCTCAAGCTCCGCCCCTGTGAGCAGCTGTGAGGACAGACTCCGCCCTTTCCACTCTTCCTGTAGCAAAGCAAGCTGAGAGACAAAAAGAAAGGTGGTTTGCATGTAGCTGAAAAGCTGCAATAGATATCTAGAAATCTCACCAAAACAACCACTTGCAAACTTGTCTCACCTCCTCTTGTGCATAACGCAGTTTGTACGCCCTTTTAACTGCAGGGTCAAAAATTGTTTGTGGAGCCCAAACTTGGATTTGCAGTAGACCCATGTTCACCCAGAAAACTCCAGACCGGGCAAGCTGGACCGAATCCTGTGCCCGGTTGTGTGCAAACTGTGTCAAGCATGTCACCAGGGTATCCAGAAAGCCCTCTGGGAGCAGGTTTTCCGGCAGGCCTTCTCTAAGGGCGATCTGAATCTCCTGGGCTGCAGCAATGGGGTCCTGGCTTTCAGTCAGACCATCGCAGGATTCTGCATAGCTTTCCTGCAAACCTGGAGACAACAGCTCAGACAGAGACTGCAGCTGTCTACGTAACACAAGTCCTTGCAACCTACAGTCAGTTGATCTACAGAGAATGAGAGACAGAAGAATACATGTTAATCACCGCATGAAAGAAATGACAATAACAATATATTAAAATGCTTATTTTAACATAAAAAAAAATAAAAACTCACAATTCTGACTTCTTTTCTTGCAAATGTGTTTGTAACTCACAATTTACTTTTTGCCCTCAGAATTATGTGATATAAACTCACAATTGCAAGAAATAAAGTCAGAATGGGAGATATAAACTCGCAATTTACCCTTTTCTCACAAATGTGAGTTAGTAACTCACAAATGTGAGTTAGTAACTCACAACGTTTTTTCCCCCTAAGAATTACGTGATATAAACTCACAATTGCAGGTTATAAAGTAAGAATTGTGCGATATAAACTCACAATTCTGAGTTTTTCCTCGCAAATGTGAGTTTGTAACTTAAAATTTACTTTTTTCCTCAGAATTAAGTGATATAAACTCACAACTGCGAGTTATAAAGTTAGAATTGCGAGATATAATCATGCAATTCTGAGAAATTAAGCCAGAATTGTGAGACATAGTTAGAATTTTGTGATATATACTCACAATTGCAAGTTATAAAGTCAGAATTGTGAGATATATAGAGTTTATATCTCACAATTCTGACTTTTGGTCAGAAAAAATTTAATTTAACATTAAAAAAATATATAGTGTATATATAATATAGTGTGATAAGGGTCTCTACCTGAAGTCAGCAAGCTCAGGCATCGCCATATTATCCCAGATCACAGCGCTCAGATCTTGAAGCTGCCCGGTTCTCTCTCTCCACTCACCCAGGGTCACCCGTGATGATGACAGGAAGTGTGACCCCGAAGGATCCCATCGGCCGCCAGTATCAGTGCTGCTCAGAACTCCCAGCATGCAGCGGGACCACACAGCATGCCTCAGCATGCCAGGACCCTTTACATCAACAGACATCACATTAAGGTTATTTATGAAGATGTAAATGTTAAATACAAATAAAAAACACTTTTTAACAACCGTTTTTTAATTCTTCCTCCACAAACAAACACACCGTATCAGACGGTCCCAACAGTGATCTAGAATTCATGTGCTCCTCAGGGTTCAGCGGATTCCACTTCAGCCAGCGGTCAGGGTCAGAGGTCACACTACCGCTCCATAACGCTGCCAGTGTCTCGGACAGCAGCTCACACCACACCAGCGGCAGCTCCTCTACAGGCTGGTGAGGGAATTACATGAAGACTGATCAGATTTAAAAACTGAGATGAACTGAAATTAGTATTTTAGAATTTTTAATAAATGAAATGTTTAACAGGTCATTTGTATTGTTTGCATGATAAACGTAAAGATCAAGCTTAATCATCGTATCGTTTGTAAATTTAATAATCATCAATACGGTCATTTATAATAACAGCAGAATGATTATGAAGGTGTTTGACAGACCCGCTCAGTGCCGAGCAGGAACCAGAGTGGCTGCAGCTGTCGGATGTTCATGGGGGTCGACTGCATACAAAAACGCAGATGGTTGGAGAAGGACCTGCGCAGACCATCTTCTGCCTTCTTACTGCTGCTGTAGAGCAAAATATACAACACAATATGAATAAAACTTTACACTGGATAAAAAACAAAGTTTTATTAAAAGCCTTGTGCTGCAAGATCCTATTTCTTAACAAAAAAAAAATCAAGTGCCAATTTCCAGTTTTGTTATTGTTTCCTAAAATGAAAACTTAACTGAGACCAAGTTAAAAATAAAATGAAATATAAATACTATATGTAAAACTTCAACAGAAATTAGACAACTTTGAGTACCTGAAATAAACTGAAATAAATTAAAGCTAAACAGAAATATTAAAACCCTCAAAAACTAAAATGAAAACAAAAAAAAGTACTAAAAATAAAAAAAATATATATATATTAGTATATAAAATCTTTGGTTTTTCAGCATTTTTGTGTATTTGAACCCTTTCTAACAATGACTGCATGATTTTGAGATCCATCTTTTCACACAGAGGACAACTGATGCATCAATTACAGAAGGTTTAAATGCTCACTGATGCTCCAGAAGGAAACATGATGCATTATAAGCGTGGGTGAAAGCATTTTGATTTTGAAGAACAGGGTAAATTTCACTTATATTGTCTTCCTGTGAAACATGCAAGTATCATTTGTAGCTTCTGAAGGGCAGTACTAAATTAAAACAAAATATGATATTTAGGTAATATAACAAAATTGTACACATCCTAATTCAGTTCAAAAGTTTTCAACCCCAGCTTTTAATGCATCGTGTTTGCTTCTGAAGCATCATTGAGCGTTTGAACCTTCTGTAATAGTTGCATACGAGTCCCTCAGTGTGAAAAAATGGCTCTTATAATCATACAGTCATTGTTGGAAAGAGTTCAAATACACAAAAATGCTGAAAAACCGCAGACAGTTTAACTGATCAGGACAAACAAGGAACTCATGAACCACTATCACTAAACAAAAAACGTGCATTTTGTATGATTCCACTCTATTTTATGTAAACGTCTGACATCAACTGTATGTTCATCAGCAAGAAGTAACAAATCTTTTTCAGTTCAAACTATGAATTTGTATGAAGAGTTTTTTAAAGGTAAGCCTATTCAGTCACTCCAAACATTGCTGGACTCAACACAATCATACCTTGGTGTGACTGACAGGTACAACAGATCTGTGGTGACTTTCATTTGGTTTAGGACTGCCAGCTCCTCCAGTGCAGGCCACAGTTGAGCCCTGCGTGCCAGTTGCAGTAACACCTCTCGGCCTGGAGCGGCACTGTCTCCTACTTCTTCCTCATTATCTTCTGAAAGAGAGTCCATCAGGCCACAGGAAGACATATGACCCTGCTGCTGATCCACACAGCTCACAAGCCTCTCCAGAACACCTGGATAGAAAGATAAGTGTGTTACTCTATTCTGTGTTACTAAACTAAGCTGTCAGGGTTTGGCTGGTTGTATGGTCTAACCACTTTATGCCCACAATGCTTAAGGATTGCTTTCAAAAATGTCAATGTTTGTAATTTAAATGTAAAAAAATGTAAGTTTACCTGAGTTCTGAGGCTCTAGCAGGAGGTTGGCCTGAAGCACCAAACCCCAAGCTTCCAGTAAAGCTTCTTTGGAGTCAATTCCCATGGCCACACCACGGAGACGAGACACCTCTTGTTTCCAAAGTGATGCGAGGCTGTTGTCGAGGCGCAGGTCCCTCACATCCAAAGCCCTGCACAGCACTCGCAGACGGGCTGCACATTCAGCCACGGCCTCCAGCTGCACAGAAAGGTTTGTGGATTTGAAGGCAGTTAGAAAGAATTTCAAAAGTGTTAAACAAAATGTCAATATTTTAAGAATGTATTGGAGCACTATATTATTGTTGTATGTAAAGGTGCATCAGGGTTGCCAGGTTGTCAAAACAAAACGCGTCCAATTGCTTCTCAAAACTAGCCCAATCACATTTCAAGGGAGTCCCCCGTTAAAAAACTTTTTCCGGAGTGTAAAATACACGCTTTTTGTCGGGGTTCCTCTGTTAAATTCCATTCCAGGGTCTAAATATGACATTATTTGGGTCGCTTCAACCTGTGGATATCAAAACTTGCTCAAGTACTCCTCTCTGTGCCAATCACAGCAGGCTTGGCCAGCTGACCAATCAGTGCACAGCAGGCTTATGGAAGGGAAGGGTTTACAGATGTTACACTCAAAGCTGCTTTGAACGAACCGTTTCATTGACAAATGACTGTGTATAAATGTATACTCTAGTAAAATTACAATTTTTTGTCCTTAGATGCATTTAAACCTGTGGTAGGGGACTCCAACCATATAAAAAAACCATATGACCTGCTCTTTAATAAAAAGTCAGAATATTAGAATGATTTCTGAAGGATCATGTGACACTGAAGACTGGAGTAATAGCTGCTAAAAATTCAGCTTTGCCACAACAGAAATAAATTACATTTTAAAATATATTCAAATACAAAAAATAAATATGATCAAATAAATGCAGCTTTGGTGAGCCAATGAGACTTCTTTCACAAACATACAAAATCCCCCTAAACTTTTCAATGGTAGTTTATAGTGGAAAAAAATTATTTATATTCTTAAAAAATTGATGATTCCATGAAGAACCTTGAACATAAATGTAAACTTCTATTAAACAAAAGGTTCTTTACTGTGGAAAAAAAGATATTTACACGATATTTTTCCACGAGGATCCTTGAACATCAATGGAACCTTCCATTAAACAAAAGGTTCTTTATAATATAAAATTAGAGGAAAATATTGGGAGAGAAAATGGAAACAAGAAATTTCAACAGCCTGGACTTGAACCTGTGTAACCCAATGAGCACCACAGATCAACACTGCCGTGCCATGGCTACAATCTGCTGAGAAAAAAAAACCAAAAAAAAAAAACCACAATTTCGTGTGTCCTATACATTGCCTAACCTTAAATGGCAGTGGCTTTCCCAGTGTCTTCTGAATGCCTTTCAGAGCAGAGGCCACAGCCACAGAGCTGGAAAGTGTGTTCTGGATGGCCGTGGAGATGGTGTGTAGTTCCTGTTGGCCTCTGAAATGAACATACACAACATAAATATAAACAAACAGCACAGAGGATGATGGATTACATGATGTATTTTTATCACATAATAAAGCCATTACTCACTCATAGTCACTATCCCCCATCAAAAGCTGAGGCAGCCGCAAAATGAGGTTTTTGTGCACCCATTGCCAGTGCAGGGACATCACACACACACCTCGAGTGTCCGCGGACAGAGAGTTACACACTTGCCAGAAACGATCCCTCCACTGCAGCAGTTGCAGGATCTGGACACACAATCACATCACCATAAACCAACTGCAGAATAGAGCAGCATGAATATACTGAAACATTTTCAGAGGAATAAGGTTCTACCTCAAACATGAGGTGGTCAGAGATGTATGGCTGGCCCGACTGCACAGCTTGCAGCACGAATGAATCCCACAGGTCGAAGAATGAGCGCAGGTGGACCAACACTGGATGAGGCAGGTGGCCAATGTCAACCGTCCCTATAAAACACAATTTTATAATGTGATTAGCCGCATACACTACCAAGTTTTTGAATTGTAAGGTTTTATTATTATTTTTTTAATTCTCTTCTGCTCACCAAGCCTGCATTTATTTTATCTAAAGTACAGTAATATGGTGAAATATTTTTACTATTTAAAATAACTGCTTTCTATTTGAATATATTATAAAATGTAATTTATTCCTGTTATCAAACTACATTTTTAGCATCATTACTCCAGTCTTCAATGTCACAGGATCCGTCAGAAATCATACTAATATGCTGATTTGCTGTTCAAGAAACATTATTATTATTATTATTATTAATATTTTAAATATTTAAAACAGAAAAGTACATTTTATTTATTTAAATTAAAATGTAAAAATATTTAAATTAAACTTAAACTAATACTTTAATACTTTATAATACTTAATAACCCTTTAACTGTCCCTGCCATTTTTAAACACAGACATGAAATGACACTATTTAAACTTAAATTGTTATAATTCATGATGACATTTTGTAATATGATTTTGAAGTACCATTTCCAGAGTAATGCAATGTCTGATTTTAAAATGGGTTTCAAAGGATGAATTTTGATGTTTTAAGTTTTCAAGTAATATATAATTTATGATGATTTCTAAAAAGTGATAGGGATAAAGGCAACGAAAAAAGACTTTTTTTGTGACAAAGGTCAGAACTCCTGTTATGATGTAGATTTTTGAGGTGCACTCTTGTCATAAATTAAACTATTACTGTTCCTACATAATTTGTAACAAAAAAACAGTGGTAAAATATCTATTTAGGAGTCTTTGACATTCCCAGCGATATATAGCTTGTCATGAATAGATTAGGATTTTATTGTAATATAATGAAGTAAAAGGTTAAGTTTTTTTTAAGCAAGGATGTTTTAAATTAATCAAAATGATGATAAAGACATTTCTAATGTTACAAAAGATTTCTATTTAGATAAATACTGTTATCCTGAACTTTATATTCATCAAAGAGTCCTGAAAAAATATTCTCAGCTGTTTTCAACAATGTTTTTTGAGCAGCAAAGCAGAATATTAGAATTATTTCTGATGGATAATGTAACTGGAGTAATGACGCTAAAAATTAATCTTTGAAATCACAGGGATAAATTACATTTGAACATATATTTAAATAGAAAACAGTTATTTTAAATAGTAAAAATATTTCACAATTTTACTGCTTTTGCTGTACTTTGGATCAAATAAATGCAGGCTTGGTGAGCAGAAAAGTCTTCTTTTAAAAAAAACTCTAAAAATCTTACTGTTTCAATACTTGTATGACCCAGGCTTTTTCACTGAATGTTGATTAATGTATTTATAAATGCATTCGAATATCAAAAGAGTATTTTTAACAAGGCTGTGGGGGTGTGTGTACCTTTTGAGAAGGCAGTGGCCAGTCTAAGGGCGCTGTTATGAGGCGAGCTGTTTCCAGCACTGCTGTTAATAGCTGCTCTCTCCTCTCGGTCCATCAGCAATGTGATTCTTTCAAAACATTAAACATAAAGCATTAGTTTCTAGACATACTCTATTTTACTGGAATGTTTTTGTAGTAAAAACTCACTTACCTGTTGGCAACAGCATTTAGTGCTTCCATGAATTCCATGTATCTCTCCTCATCCTCAAAGTTGCAGGTGTTGGCCAAAATGTCCAAGTACTGCTTGTTCCAACGCATATCTACCAGAATCCTATAGTCATCTGGTGAAGAAACAAAATTTAGTCACTGATTATTTATGCACAATTAGACCAAGAAAGAAAACAAGGCTGATTATTATTTCAAGTGGTCTTTAAGTATGAATGTGTATATGCACCTGTGCTGTGTGGTTGCAAGAGCTCTGCCAGACATTTGCCTTTCCCAATGAGCTTGCTGTTGAATACGGCCTTCAGCGCTGTGCATCCTGCCTCCAACTGCATCAGAGCTGCATCTGCAAGCACAAATATGATCTCAGAGCAAGCTTTATTATACTCATTAAAATAGCTGGGGGGTTTCTATACAACCTACCTGGTGCATGTTTGTAAGTTTTGGTGAGGTGTGAGAGCCAGCTGGTTCTGAGGACCCAGTCGCTATGAGAAGCCCTTTCTGTCAGTATTTTAACTGCTGTCGGGAGGAGGCACAGCGTATTCTCAGCTCCACCTTCCAGTCCTCCACCTCCAGAAAACTGCAGCCCGTCCAACACAGCACCACTCTGCATTGCCCTCTGCAGGTCAACCAGACTCAGTGGACGATTCCTGAATCAGTAAAAGGTTATTATTATAATTATTAATATTATAATAACTACAGTTTTTTTTGTTTTGTGTTTTTTTTTTTGGCTAACTGAAATAATAATAAAACAGAATAACTACTAATAAATGACATTTTAATGTTTCAAAAAAAAAAAAAAAAAAAAAATTGAACAATGAATTTACTGTTTCAGTTAAAATTGTTTCATTATCAAATAAAGGTGAGGATCCCCCTTTCAGAATCTGCAAAATGATAATTATTTGACCAAAAAAAGACGGATCATACAAATTGCATGTTATTGTTTATTTAGTACTGACCTATTTAGTACTGACCCTGACCATGTTTACATATAGTCCACATGAGAAAATAATAGTTGAGTTTATAAAAAATTACCCGGTTCGATTCTTAATACTGTGTTGTTTCCTGAATGATCCACAGTGGGTTTTTTTTTTTTTGTTTAGTGACAGAAACAAAAATCTTTTCACACTGAGGACAACTGAGGGACTCATATGCAACTATTACAGAAGGTTCAAACACTCACTGATGCTCCAGAAGGAAACACAATGCATTAAGAGCCAGGGGTGAAAACTTTTAAACAGAATTTAGATGTGTAAATTTTTCTTATTTTGCCTGAATATAATATTTTTCATTTCATACTGCCCTTCAGAGGCTACAGAATATAGTTACATGTTTCCCAGAAGACAAAATAAGTTCAATTTAACCTGATCTTCAAATTCAAAAAGTTTTCACCCCCAGCTTAATGCACGCATTTCCTTCTGGAGCATCAGTGAGTGTTTGAACCTTCTGTAACAGTTGCATATGAGTCCCTCAGTTGTCCTCAGTGTGAAAAGATGAATCTCAAAATCATACAGTCATTGTTGGAAAGGGTTCAAATACACAAAAATACTGGAAAACCAAAGAATTTGTGGGACCTGAAGGATTTAAAAAAAAACAAAAACAAAAAAAAAAACAGTAGACAGTTTAACAGTTCAGAACAAACAAACGACTCACGGAAGAAAAAAAAGGTCAGTACTAAAACAATAACATGCATTTTGTGTGATCCCTCTTATTTTGGTAATATAAATAACATTTAGCAGATTCTGAAAGTTTTGACCTCACTGTAAATAAACAATCAAATAAACAAAATACTGATCTGAGCTTAAATTATTGAATTATATGAAAAGAAAGATATTGGAGTGATACAAGATACTGATACAGCAGCTCTAAAATAATAACTAAAGTAAATAAATGAACAGAAAAAAAAAAAAGTACAAAAAAGCTAGAAAAATAAAGCTGAACAAAAAAACAAACAAACAAAAAAACTTTAATTATGAAATGCTTTACAAATACATTATATGGGTCAAAAATACATTGCATGAGACAAAATTATTGATTTTTCTTTTATTAAGTAAAGATCATGTTCCATGAAGATATTTTGTAAATGTCCTACCATAAATATATCAAAACTTAATTTCTGATTAGTACTGTGCATTGCTAAGAACTTCATTTGGACAAATTTAAAATATTTCGTTTTTTTGCACCCTCAGTTGTATCTCGGCCAAATATTGTCATATCCTTACAAACCATATATCAATGGAAAGCTTATTTCAGCTTTCACAGCAAGTATAAATCTCAATTTCAACAAATTGACTAGTTTTGTGGTCCAGGGTCACAAATGTGAATAACTTTCATGAGCACAAACAGCATTAGAATCTCATTACCAATGAGGTGACCAACAATAAATGATTTGTATGAATAGTGTATTCCTCACCTTTTTCCATAAAGACTGAGAGTGTTGAGGCAGTACAGCAGGACCTGTCCATCTCTCTGTACACTGGAGAAACACGAGTCCTCAGTGCACAACAGGGCTGAGGGGATGTGGTCCGGCCACACGCCTGCACACAGCAGCCCACTGCCCCAGTCCTCAGAGTCCAGCACTGCCAACTGCCTCTCAATGACTTCCTGAGCCAGCTGAGACAGGAAATGAGAGGTGAAGCTGATGTGTCATAATGTAATGGCATCACATATTTTAACTTGCGTGGTTTATTAAAAAAACATCCATGTACCTGCTGGTTTGCAGTGGTGCGCTGACTGAAAGCATAAGCTTCTCCACAGGCCTGAAGAAGGGCACTGGGCAGATCAACTCCTCTCTGGAGCTGACCAGACAACAGAGACGCAGCATGGAGCAGAGACGACATGGATGACGCAGGCGAATCTAGAGGACATTAAACAGAGAATATCCATTAAACCATCTATAAAAGTTATAACCAGGGTTTTTATAGGGAACTAAAACTAAAACCATAAAAAAATGGTTTCCTTAAATACTAACTGAAGAAACTATTTAAAACAAATTTAATATAAAAAATAGCTGTCAATCATTCAAAAAAATTTATCTGATTAATTACGATGCGTTGATTAATTAATCTACTTAATCGCAAAATAAATTTGGCTGAAAATACCCACAAAAGATTATTTAAAGCTATTTTTGTGTTAAATGAGAAAGCATCAAGTAGACATCACAAATTGTAGCTTTAGAAAGAAATATTTGATTTGATTTAATATAAAATGTATTATGCATAAACATTTAGGCTACAACGGCCTAAAAAAACTATGCAACATAAAAGAAGATAATTTTTGTATTTTTTGGTCACACAATGAAAGTCTTGGTAACCAAAACGGCTTTGTCTTCAAAATACCTTATTTTATGTTCCACAAAAGAAAGGTTTGAATTTTAAATAAAAAAAATGTATTATCCCTATTATTAATATTTTAATGTATTTAATGTATTATTACTATTTAATGAAATGATACTCTAAATAAAAAATGAAATGTCATTATGAATCATTCATTTGATTCGTTTAAAAGGTTGATTCATTCAGGAATGAAGCAAATGGGTTTATGAAAGGGCCTTTGAATCATTGATACACACAAATCATTCAAAACTTGATTCATGAAAAGATTCATTTGGGATCTAAACTGTAGCTGTGTTGTTTGGATACGAGCAACAATTCTGCTTTGACTTTATAGGTAATTATGTTCTCTGCAAAACTGAGCAAAAAACATAATATTGTGTTTAAAACAGACCTTAATATAAACTTCTTATTTACTGAACTGTTGAATAAAATCACATTTAAATTTGTGATATTCAAGACCAAATCAGCAATCATGTAATACTGCTCTACCTGCTTGTCTAAACTCGTTTAGGGGCATTTTGTGCAAGAATGTCTTGAATTGTAGGGCATAACTGCATTTATGAAGTTGTGCCATGCATAATATTTGTCAACAGTCAACTGTATACAATGTAAGATGGTCTAGGGGCAGCGGCAGTGCATTAACTGCATTTAAATATTTTAATTTAATTTGAATTAATAAAATGAACGCATTAAACTGACAGCCCTAATAAAAACTAATTCAAAACATAGAGAAAATATAATTCCAGTATCTCAGTTTTAATAAAATAACACTGCTCTAAACTCAAATGTAAATAAAACAATGAAAAACTAATAACAACATCAGGTATTTGAATCAAATTACAGACGCACCCCAAATGGTGTTCTTGATTTCTGAATGAATGGCGATGAGCAGGTCACACACGCAGTCTCCTGTCACACCCAGAGTGTGTAAAACCATCTTTAGATCCAGAGTATCCCAGCATACGCCCTCGTGCTCGCCAGGGATGTAGATCTCAACACCGCGGTTTCTCATGGCTCTAGAGATTTCTCCATGTGTGGGATCCATGGTGAGGAACAACCTGAAAAACACAATAAAAATAGGACTGAGCAAAAGCAGTTTCACCAACTGCACTCCAAAAAAGGCTCATCTTACTTAGTATTTTTGTCTTGTTTCTAGTCAAAATATCTGAAAATTCCTAAGTTAGGATGCATTTACTAGATAAGCAAAATCACATAAGATATTTAGTCTTGTTTACAGGGAGGAAAGTAAATTGAGTGCATTTTGATTAAAACAAGACTAAGTATATTTTGCTTATCTAGTAAATACATGCTAATTTAAGATATTTTGACTAAGAATAAGACTTAAATACTTCTTAAGATAAGCCTTTATTTGCACTGTGTACTTTTTACATTACATGAGATTGTACCTGAAGTTAGGATGGGGGGTGATGGTGGGTGTGGTTCCATCAATGATTCCTCGTTCATTAATGGTTAACGACCCGCCAGGCTCCAGAAGGGCGTTCAGTCGATCCAGCACTGAAGGGCTGTAACACACATAGTTCATTTAGGAAACTTCATGTGAAAGGGTTATTTTATTACATTTCTACCTGGAATACATTATTTCATTTCATTTTTCATGATTTGCTCACATCAAACGATCCTTGGTATATATGACTTTCTTCTTTCAGACAAATACAATCAGAGTTATATATATCAAAAAAAACTGTCCTGGCTCGTCCAAGCTTTATAATGGTGTTGAGATTTTGAAGCACCTTTATTAGAAACCTTTATTAACCCCCTGGAGCCGTATGAGCAAATTTATGATTGATGAATGCACTTTGATTTGCTTTAAAAAAATTAAACAGCCATTCACTGCCATTATAAAGCTTAGAAGAGCTAGGACATTTTTTAATAGAATTCCAATTGTATTCGTCTGAGAGAAGAAAGTCATATAAACCTAGGATGGCTTGATGGTGAGTAACATGTGCAATCCAGTCTCACAAAAACACTTGCAGATATGTAATATAGTTGAATTTTGAAGTAAGAAGTGTTGTATTATTGCGATCATGATTTTTCTCTTTTTTTCTAAATAAAAATCAGAAAATATATTCCTGTTTTTTTATATTTGTCTATTTAAATTGTTTACAAATTCACCAGACAACATTAATGGTCAATAACTGTACTTTTTTAAAAGCCATTTGTTTTCTGGAAAAAAAAAGCCTTGCACTTGAAAATAGCATATTCTGTTAAAATTTTACAGTCAAGTAAACAAATTATGTGAAAAATACCTATTTTGCCCTTAGGTCTTAAAGGGTTAAGCAATTAAAAAAATTTTAAAAACATTTGACCTGCAGAAGTTGACGCTGTCCATGAGCAACCAGTCTCCAGCCTGCAGCGCCTGAACTAACGTGCCATCCAGCCACTCAAAGCCACCATGAGTCCAGCCGTCCTGCATCTGAGCCAAACGCTCCTTCAGTAGAGTGAAGTCCATCTGCAGCTTAGACATGTCTGCAATAGACAATCAGAAATTATATGATACTTAAGAGAATTTTAAATGGAATACAAGGCTCAAAAAATAATTTAGGGGTGTGCGATATGACGATTTTTGATCGTGGGCGATTTAAATGTCTCCAAATCTGCTTTTGAAAAAATATCGTAGTATTGTGCTACAGCGTGCCTCCATGTCAATATACCGTTCAACACGCCATACATTCAGTAACGAGACACTGCACTTATTTACAATCACAGAAGTACATTATTTGCATGTGCTTTAAAGCCTTGCCGGTTAAATAACGTTTCATTTCAACATTTCATTTGTGCGCTGTTTTGGCCTGCACTTCATGAGAGCATAGGGCTGTGCCGATAATCGGAAGCGATATCATGCGCATCTCGTCAGTAATGCCAGTTCTGTGATTAGTCGTAAATCTCATTCACGTGTTCATTCATGCAGTCGCGTTTACCACACAGAGCCGTAGTTCACTGACAAGCTACGCAGTTTCGCGTGCATAATCGATATATATCGCCTGCGATAATGAAGGCAATATTTGCGTAGCTTGTCAGTGAACTACGGCTCTGTGTAGTAAACGCGGCTGCATGAATGAACACGTGAATGAGATTTACGACTAATCACAGAACCGGCATTACTGACGAGATACGCATGATAATTTGCGTCCAAACATCGCACAGCCCTATGAGAGCATACACCTGAAGCAAGCGCACACTAAAAGCCTGTCAAACAGCGGCTGATTACTGGACTAAGCTATCTTTCGCGTCTGATTACGCTAATACTGTCAAAAACACATATGGATTACATACAAACACAGTTGGTTATGTCTAAAGTGAAAGTAAACAGTTGAGAGAAAAACTGATGCTATGTAATGTTATGTTTAGTAACAAACAATTCTCCCACTCAGTGTTTCTTAAAACTATATCATAAATTACATATTGCTTTGGCTTGCAACTAATAGTTTGTCTTTGAACAACTATGATGATGATAACAAAACCCAGATTAATAATTAAGAGATTGAAAATCAATAAAATGATATTATAATAACCACTTATATTACATTATATTATATTATAAAAGTATTAAAATCCAATAAAAAATATGAAATAAAAATATTATATAATTTGATTATTATATTATATATTAATCCTTAATCTGTACTTTTTTATGACTAGTATTTTTTAATATAAAGCAATTTGAATGACTAATTCATTACATAACATTATATTATTATATGTGTAAAAACCATTTTCCCACTGAGTGTTTCTTAAAATAATAATGATAAAAAACAGATTAATAATTAAAAGAAAGATTAAAAGCCAATATAATTACATTCTAATATTATAGTATATATTATAATACATTATATTGAACTTTAATCTACTATTTTTTCATATTTTTTTATATAAAGCACTTAAAATTACTATTCTGTATGAAATGTCCTAAATTAATAAATTTGCTTATATTATATTATATTACATTAAGGCTTTGGTTTTTAAATTAGAGAAATTAGTTTGCCTGCTCGGGTAACTTGCAAAATAGTGAAACCAACATGACAAAGATTTGTGATATTTCTGAGAAAATAAAAAAATAAAAAAAGTGATGTGATATTTTTGCCATATCGCCCACCCCTAAAAGGATTTATTTTTATATAAAAGACATATGCTCAGTCTGACGTGGTGTAGTGTCCTTACCTGTCAAGACCTTGAGTTTAGTGTTGAGTTTGTGCAGCAGAACAATGATGACCTCCAGTTTGTTCAAAGCCTCGAATGTGACCATGCCCTCTGTGGTATCCAGACCCTCTTCTCTCAGCCAGCGGCGGAAAGTGCTCCATGTGCTCAACAGAAACTCAGTATCCTGCACCGCTCCGTCCAATGACATCAGGCCTCGTCGGGTCACCATTGCCACCACATAGTCCATGCTCTCCAAGACCTGCTGCCACGGCCGTATGATGTCCACCTGAAAACAATCACCAGGTTAATAACATCACAGACTTGGTGAAATAATCAGCTTGCCTGTCATGTCCAACTGACCTGTTCAAAGCCACCCAGCAGCTCTGTTGTGTCCATGGCGCTGTTCATGGCCATGACTCTTAGTCTGTGTCCTGTTAACAGAGCAAGCAGGTGCACTAGACTGCTCTTTCCACTCGCAGTGGGACCCACCAGTATGACCATCCACCCCATCTCCACACACTTCATCAGAGCCTCCAGAGGGCGCAGAGAATGATGGGTAATCGACAAAGGAGGGTCCAGAGCAATAGGTGCCCCTCCACTACGCTGCAGGACTGAGTAACCCAACTGTGTGTGTTGTGAAAGAAAGAAAGAAATATTTTAAACACCAAAATTACTTAAGACTTTTATTATAGTTGACAGATTAAGGATAAAAAAAATCATTTAAAAATATAATATAATTAAAACCATTCAAAATAATAGTTAATGTAATATATATATATATATATATACACATATACACACACACATTTTTTTATCCTTTCAATTCCTTTTTAATTTTAAATCTGTATCTTTTTATGACTACAATTTTTATTTATCAATTTTTATGCAAAGCACTTTGAATTACCATTGTGTATGAAATGTGCTAATAAAATAAACTTGGCATTATATTATATTATATTATATTGGTATTAAAATCCTATGAAAAACAGAAAAAAAATCCTTAATCTGTACCTTTTTATAACTAGTATTTTTTTAATTATTTTTAATATAAAGGTATATGTTATGTTATATGTTATGTTGTTAGTAACAAACAATTTTCCCACTCAGTGTTTCTTAAAACTATATCATAAATTACAGACTGTTCTGGCTTGCGACCAATATTTTGTCTTGAAAAACTATAATGATGATAAAAAAAACCCAGACTAATAATTAAAAGATTGGAAAACAATAAATTATATTATAATAACCAATTATATTATATTATATTACATTATATTATATATTAATCCTTAATTTGTACTTTTTATGACTAGTATTTTTTTAGTAATTTTTAATATAAAGCAATTGAATGACTAATTTATTATATAATGTATAACTTTATATTATATGTGCAACAAACAACAAACACTCAGTGTTTCTTAAAATAATAATGATACAAAACAGATTCATAATTTAAAATAAGATTAAAAACCAATATAATTATATTATAATATTATAGTATATATTATATTACATTACATTAATCTTTAATCTGTACCTTTTTATGACTACTATTTTTTTTTATATTTACATAAAGCACTTTAAATTACTATTCTGTATGAAATGTACAAAATTAATAAATCTGCTTATATTATATTATATTATATTATAAAGGTATTAAAATCCAATAAAAAATAGAAAATAAAAATATTATATAATTTGATTATTATATTATATTACATATTAATCCTTAAACTGTACTTTGATGACTGGTATTTTTTAATCATTTTTTAATATAAAGCAATTTGAATAACTAATTTATATTATATTATATTATATTATATTATATTATATTATATATATTGTGTAACAAACAATTTTCCCGCTCAGTGTTTCTTAAAATAATAATGCTAAAAAAAAAAAGACTGTACTATAATAAAAGACAAATAAATAAAAAAACTGTACTATAAATTACAGATTGTTCTGGTTTGCGACCAATGTTTTGTTTTTTAAAAACTATAATAAAGATAAAAAAAAAAAAAGATAAATGATTAAAAAAAGATTACAATTACATTATAATAACCAATTATATTACATTATATTATATGATTCTGACCAACCTGCAGGTTCAAAGGGGTGATATGGAACTGCCTGGAGCCCATGTAAGGTTCAAAGTCTTCTCCAAACACCTTCCTAAACACTGCTAACACCTGAACACACAACATATATTATGGATGAACAATTGTATCTTCAAGTCTACTAGTAATGAGCGATAAATGGTATATAAATTAGCATGGCTACCTGAGCTTTGTCTGCCTCAGTCCTCATGCGGTCTGCATACACAAGTCCAACATGCTGGCCAGGGTTGAAGAAGCCTGGCGATTGGTCCGTCTGCATCAGCTGACACCAACGGAACAAGTCACGGAGATTAAACTCCCATGGTCCTCCTCTCTGGCCCCATTTCCTCTCAACGGTCACTTCTTGGACAAGCTAGAAAACAAAAAAACCAAGACACATGGAGTGAAGATCTTTAAATGTCAATTAAAAAAGCAAGAGAAGAAAACCAGTGAAGTTAAGAGTCGCCCACTTACCCGGATACTAAACTGCACCATTTTTGAGATGATCGCATTGTCAATGTTAGGAAAGATGGAGTCACCAATGAACTGCATGTCTTCGTTGGTTAGCGCATCCACATAAACCTAAATAACGAAATAGAGAATGCAGATCAACACCCTCAGCCAAATGTGTATTTAAAATATACAGATG
This sequence comes from Cirrhinus molitorella, assembly GCA_033026305.1. Lineage (NCBI taxonomy): Eukaryota > Metazoa > Chordata > Actinopteri > Cypriniformes > Cyprinidae > Cirrhinus > Cirrhinus molitorella. The sequence goes on along the minus strand of CM065133.1, from coordinate 3,470,695 downwards.
AGCACAAAAAATAAAAAAATGATCAAAGTTACCTGAGTGAATCTGTTTAGGAAGGACCTGGGAAGACCTTTGCGTCCCCCTCCCTGTGTGAAAGGGTTCTGGCAGCCGAAGATCTTGGTCTTCTCATGTTGAACATGAAAGCGCAAGCCCAGCTCAGGGATGTAGATTTCAGCTCGATGGTCAAAGCAAGCGTTCAGACCTTCCAGCACCGACTGAGAGGCCAGATTCAGCTGTAGACATAAGAGGAAGAAAAAACAATGTTAAAGCTTCTCAACTAATATGAGGAAAGATGTTGTAGAGTTGTAATTTTTATACAAAATGAAACAGTGAAAGACATTTCCATTCATCTGCACCTCATCTAGGACAATCCAATGTCCAGCTTTCAGCCCAGCAAGGAGAGGACCATCACGCCACGCAAACTCCCCTCCTTTGCCACCTTCCACTGGCAGGTCTGTCCCAAAGAGATCTGTTACATCCTGTATAGAGAGGACAAAATGCCACAATAATCACTCAGTTATATAACATGCCTTTTTTCCACTGCATTTAGGGGTGGGCGATATAGCAAAAATATCATATCATGATTTTTTTTCTGAAATATCACAGTTCACGATTTTATCACGACTCTTTGTCATGTTGGTTTTACTATTTTGCAAGTTGTCTAAGCAGTACAGCCAAACTAATTTCCTTATTTTAAAACCAAAGTCTTAGAAGGTAACAAAATTTAAAATAAAAAGAATGGCAGAATGGCCAAAGTGGGTGACTTGTCATTATTTTATCTTTGTTATTAAAAATAATAGGCTAAATGTTACAAATACACATAGTATACGAATAAAACAAACAGTGCTTTAATTTCCAGGTACAGTAGGTGTATTTAGCAGTAGCATTCAAGAAATAGAATTAACAAATATAAAAATAAAACACTATACACATTGACTCTTAAAAGCAACGGTATTAAAGTTCTTCAGTCAAGAGCAGTGGGTGATTGTTCTTTGCGTTTAGTTTTATTAGTCTACCATCAACCAAAAATGACAACTCTGTCATCATTTACTCTTAAGTGTTTTTAAAACTCGAATTAGTTTCTTACTTAAAATAAAACTTATTTTGAATATTGTTGGTAACCAAATAGTGGTGGTCCCCAGTTACTTCCACAGTATTTTATTAATTTGTTCCCACAGTCAGTGGCAACGAGCTACTGTTATCCACATTCTTCAAAATATCTTCTTTGGGTTAAGCACACCCTTTAATAACAATCGGCAGCATGTTTAGTTCTGTCGCTTTAAGAGCTGCACGCATCTAATATACAGGTGCGCATCTGTTTTCTCTCTCAACTGTTTACTTTCACTTCAGACATAACCAACTGTGTTTATATATAATCCCTTGTGTGTTTTTGACAGTATTAGTGAATCAGACACGAAAGATAGCTTAGTCCAGTAATCAGGTGCTGTTTGACAGGCTTTTAGCAAGCGCTTCAGGTGTATGCACTCATGAAGTGCATGCCAGAACAGATCAAACAAAATAAAGTTATTTAACCGGCAAGGTTTTAAAGCACATGCAAATAATGTAATTTTGTGATTGCGAATAAGTGCAGTGTCCCGTATAATGTTGTACAGTATATTAAGATGGAGGCACATGTAGCACGAAACTACAATATTTTTCAAAAGCAAATTGTGGAGACATTTTCAAAAATCGTCATACCGCACACCCCTAGCGGCACTGTTAGAGTTATAAAACATCAATTAAAGTGTGTTCTACAAAGCGATGCTAAAGAAAAACTGACATACAGTTTGTTCAGACAGGTTGATCCTGACAAGATGGTTCCCAGAGGCCTTGGCAAGAGCAGCAACCAGGCTGGTTTTGCCCACTCCAGGTGAGCCCTCGAGAAGTATGGGTCTCTGAAGCTTCAGCGCCCTTAGTATCCTCTGAGCATTCACTGCAGTGGTGCCCGCACTCAAAGCGTAGTCTGACAGACTCCTGCCCTCACTCTCAGGACCTGTGGGCAGATCAGACCATATAGCAAAAAAAAAACCCATAAGTCCTATCTGAGAAATTATTCTGACAACAATAACTGCTATAAAGACCCAGCTATAATATATTTACATTTAGTTTTTAGCAGACGCTTTTATCCAAAGCGACTTACAAATGAGGACAAAGGAAGCAATCCAAATCAACAAAAGAGCAATGCTCTGACAAGCGCTATAACAAGTCTCAGATCAGCTTAATGCAGTATACGTAGCAAGGTTTATTATTATAAAGTAAATAAAAAGAAATCAGATAAAATAGAAAAAGAATAGAGCAAGATAGTGTTTTTTTTAACAAAAATAATAGTTTTTTTTAAGAAAAAAAAAGAAAAGATAGAAAGTTAGAAAGATGTGTTTTTTATAGAAAAGACAGATAGAAAAGATGGATGACAAAAAAATTAATAAAGTAGAGATTTTTTCTAAGGGTGAAATTGAGATTTACTCATCATTTGAAAGCTGTTAGGATAAGACAATATTTGGCAGAGATACAACTATTTGAAAATCTGGAATCTGAGGGTGCAAAAAATCTAAATATTGAGAAAATCACCTTTAAATTTGTACAAATGAAGTTCTTAGCAATGCATATTACTAATCAATTTTTTTAAAATATATTTATAGTAGAAAATTTACAAAATATCTTTATGGAACACGATCTTTACTTAATATTTTAATGATTTTTGGCATAAAAAAAAAAATCTATAATTTTCACCCATACAATGTATTTTTGGCTATTGCTACAAATATACCCATGCTACTTATGATTGGTTTTGTGCTCCAGGGTCACATATATACTTTTACATTTCGGCAGATTCCTCACCTGCAGCAATGTAGAAGGGGTCAATGCCAAAGAAGTCTTCACCCCACTGGGGCTCTCTAGGCACATTAGTGTCGTAGACTTTGAGCGCATCCTGCATCTCCTCATCAAGCTCTGTAATTCTACTCAGTCTTTTCTCCAGGTACTCCATACTCAATTTCCGTGCCACTAGGGCATTCTCTGCTGCTGACACTGTGGTTCCTAGTACAACAAAGAAAAACATTGAGGCCATTAAGAAGGATTTAGATTTTCTTAAGTACTGTGGTAAGGGACATTAGATCCATAAAATGAAATACATAAACTACTATTCAAAAATTTGAGGTCAGAAAACTTTCCTTTCTTTAAATAACTTAATACTTCTATTCAACAAACATGCACTAAATTGATTAAAAGGCATTTATAATTTGACAGTACAGTAGTGAACTATGGCTCTGTGTAGTAAACGTGGCACAGCCCTACAGTACAGACATTAATAATTAGGGATGTAACAGTATTATCAATATCGTAGTATCACGATAGGAAAACTAATATGAAACAATATAGGTTTCCAAGCAAAAAGTGCAGATTTTTAAAATATTTTAACATAAAAGGTCTCTAAAGTTGTGTTTTGGGCCATTTTGCTTTGCCGCAATATCGGTCAAATGAACTAAAACCAAAAGCACAATATGGCTTAATAAGTTCATCATGACGTTCAGGCGATCAGCTTGTGAGCCAGTGTTTTCCGCACCTTAGAACGGCCATCAGTTATGCTTTATTTTAGAGCCAGATGATTATAGCATTTCATTACATTTGTATTCAATTAAGAATATCTCTTTCAAGTGTAGAAATTAGGAAAGAAGTATTGTAATGTCCTTACTGTAATGTAAAGCAAAAATAATATATTTATCAAATATTTGTTTTCATTTATTTTACAGTGCAACTGTTTTACAATATATGACTATTACTGTCATAGGAATAACAATGTGTACAATGTGAATAATTATGTTCTAATTTGTTTGGCTTCTAAAAGACCACTTAAAGTTCAGGTACAATTTAATTCACTGACTTTTTTTCTGACTTAAATTCTCTGGATGGGTTGGAACATGGGTTGGAGCTCTTCATTTTGAACTCTCAAAGTGCATTAGATAGAAGAATTTAACTTTAAAATGTACACAATTGTCATTTGTTTTTGTTTTTTTATATATTGCAATAAAAATCATATCGTGAGTTTTTGATATTGTAACATCGCTAATAACAAAAATGAATCGTAAAAAAAAAAAATGAAAACAATTATCATGGTTTGCACAAAAATATTAAGCAGCACAATGGTTTTCAACATTGATAAAACAAATCTTTGAACCTTGTCAGCAATTTAGAATTTCTAGGAATTCTATAGAATTTCTATATTTAGGATTTCTAAAAGATCATGCTAAGACCAAAAATTCAGCTTTGCAATCAGCAGAATAAATTGCATTTGTGTTTTTGTGTATATGTATTTAATTTGTAATAATATTTTACACTGTTTTCACTGTATTTTTGATCAAATAAATGCAGCCTTGTTAATATCATTACTCCTTTTGGTGGTAAATGTGTACCAAAATATGAAAAATGCAGTTTGTTTTCGCTCTTTTCCCACCTGAGCCGATTCCGTCCACGTAAACAAGGCACGCAGCGTGAATAAAGGCTGTAACGGTATCTAATCTCAGGTCCCATTCTGGCTCATCCTCTTCCAGCTCCCCCATGGTCATGAAGCCATCCTCATCCCGCTCACAGACTGTGTTCATGAAGTTCACCCATGACAGAATGTCTCGCACGCTTAGAATACACCGTCGGCCGAACTCCTGATTGGTCAGCCAGTCGATGAAGTCCAACATGAGCTCTGCTATGTCTTTACCTGAGATGGGAAGAGAGGAAAGGCAATGATGAGATTAGAACTGATTGCTAGGAACAACCAATATCTATGTAGTTATACAAAGCTATCTGACTGTAGAATCCAAATATCGACTAATCAGATTCAAGTAAGGTGTGAAAAACAGCTTTTATAATGAATTGCTCTGTGTAGAGTGGCTCACCTTGGTGGTCATGCTGGTCCAGAGAAAGTCCAGGCCGCAGATTGTGTTGAATGATCTGCATTAGATCATTACGACTGTTGCTCTGAGGGCACCAAATCTCTGTGAACCTGTTCCTGAGCGCTGGAGACAGCTGTACATATGCAAACACATCAGGGCTACTGTTTGCTTGTTTCATCCATGCAAACACAATCCACTTATTTCACTAAAAATACTAATATTTAGAGAATATTTAAAGGGTTAGTCACCAAAAAATTACCATTTTGTCATTCGCTTCTCACCCTCATGTCGTTCCAGACCCTTAAGACTTTCGTTCATCTTCAGAACACAAATTAAGATATTTTTGATGAAATCCAAGAGCTTTCTGAATTTATAAAACTATGATAATTCGCCATCTGCCGCCATTCAACTCATCAATTAAGAATTGCTGAATAAAGTCTGTTATTTTTGTTTTTTGCACACAATTCTCTTTATCTTCGTAAAATGATATAATAAACCATGATATAAATAAACCATTGATGTCACATGGACTATTTTAATGATGTCCTTACTACTTTTCTGGGCCTTGAACGTGGCAGCTGCGCTGCTGTCTATTCAGGGTCAGAAAGCTCTCATATTTCATCAAAAATATCTTCATTTGTGTTCCGAAGATGAACAAACAGGATTTGGATTGGCATGAGGCTGAGTAATTAAATGACAGAATTCTATTTTTTGGTGAACTGTCCCATAATGCCCCTCAGCCATGCTAATTCTCTATGTACTGACCTCTTTCTTTCCAAAATCACCTCCAGGGTTCATGGTGGCAACAAGCCGGAACTTCTTCCCGGCAATAATCAGCTCAACATCATCATCATCTCCGCTGCCTTTCTCTGCCAGCACCAAAGATTTTTCAGTCTCCAACACGCTGTACAGGACACACAGACAGTCACATAATAACTTTAGACATCAGATATGCCAATATCACTGACATACAAAGATTAAGTGAATCGCATTGTGCCACTGTAATGAAAAAGTTGCACATTTGGGGCACAATTTCAATTAATTTTACCAAGTAGTTTCAGGCCCATTTTTGAATTTTCCAAGCAAAACTAAATTGAAATCTTTTTAAATTAAAATGTAAACACTAATAAGCTGTCAATGTGTCAATTCACACCTGTTGAGTCTTTCCAGCACAGAGTCATCAGCCAGCGAGATCTCATCCATTAGAAACACGCCGTCCTGTTTCATCGCCAGGACCAGCGGTCCATCATGCCACTCAAACAGACGTCCGTCCTCCGCATCAGCCTAAAACATTATCAATTCATCTCAAATCAAAAACAGCACTGATGAATAAGCTACAGTGTGTGCATAATTATTAGGTAAGTTGATATTCTGGTCATACTTTTTTCCCAAGCACATTTTACCAATTTACCATCCACATCAATCATAACAATGACTATTGATTTTGTATTGAATTATTTATAAGTTATATGTAATTGAAAAACTCCTTATATTCAGGTGTGCATAATTATATGGCACGTTTTCTTTTACAAATAAAACGAGCGAAAAAAGAGATTTAACTCAGACTGGAATGTCAAAATTTATTAAATGCCCATGAGAAGAATGCAATACAAGAATTTGCAAAGTTAAGGCATGACCGCTGGACAGCAAAATGCTTGTTGGGTCTGCATGGTCAGAAAAAACAAGTGGAGCAGAAAAGATGTGTGTTAACTGCAAAAGAATTAAGAATTAAGGTGAAGATTTAGGTGTGAACCCATCAGGAACCATTTAGTCTCCAGTGTCACCATTTTTCAGAACTGCAGCCTACATAAAGTCTCCAGAAGTGCAATATGTCAGGTTCTGGTTTACCCCAGACTTTGCTTGGGTAAAAAATCCTTAAAAATGACCCCCACTTAATAAGAATAACATGCTGAAGAGTTATGAAATACACAAAGGCTTGAAATTGTAGTGATACAAGAGCATGTGATGCTGGTCCTTCAAGAGTCACTCTCAACTTATCTGTCTATAAAGCCTATATCTTTCACAACACTTCAACATGTTATTCTTATTAAGTGAGGGTCATTTGGTAGGATTTTGTAGCACCCAAGTCTCTGAGAACCTGACACGCTGCACTTCTGAAGACTTTAGGTAGGCTGAACTTCTGGAAAATGGTGGTGCTGAAAACTAAATGGTTCCTGATGGTTTCACACGTAATTCTTCACCTTAATTTTTAATTCTTTTGCAGTTAACATGTCTTTTCTTCTCCACCTGTTTTTTTTCTGACCCAACGAGCATTTCACTGTCCAACGGTCATGCCTTACCTTTGCAAATTCTAGTATTTAATTAGTATTGCATTCTTCTCATGGACATTTAATAATTTTTGACAGTTCAGTCTGAGTTAAATCTCTTTTTTGACTCATTTTATCTGTAAAAGAACATGTGCCTAATAATCATGCTCACCTGAATATAAGGAGCGTTTCACTTCCAGCCTTCATGGACAACTATACATAACTTATAAATAATTAAATACAAAATGAATAGTAGTTATTAAGTTTGATGTGGTTTGGAATTGGTAAAATGTGCTTGGAAAAAAAAAAATATGATCAGAATATCAATTTGCCTAATAATTATGAGTTATTGAGAGTTTTGTTAAATGCAATAATCTTAAATCATACAATATGAAAATTACCTGTTGGGTTCCCGTGTGACGAACAGGTCGAAGGCCACCCAGAAAGTCAGACGTCTCCATATGCAAGTGGCAGTTCACTGAGAAGAACTTCTGACTAGCTAACGCAGCAAACAGCTGACAGATGGTGGTTTTACCACAGCTGCAGTAAAGAGGAAAAGAACATGTAAACCAACTGATGCTTTATCTGATAAATAAATTAAGCTACTAAAGGTTTTAAAGGCAAATTTAGTTTTCTGTTCTGACATATTTTCGATTGAAACAGGTGATTCTATTTGTTATTGCTACATGGCAGGTGGTATTAGAGAGTTTCTCAACTTTTCTTCACTCCAAGGCCCCCACACTTTTAATGTTTTACATTTACAACAATTTTTTGCAATAAGGATTTTTTCAAATCGAATAGATTTGAGGATTTGTTGCAGCCCTAGTTGCCATATGTCAGATTTTCAAACCCTCTCATTCAGGTTCATCTAGGGATTGTACCACAGCTTACCCAGTGTCCCCGACAAGTAGGACAGACTCTCCAAAACGTAGTGCTCGTCCCACTAGAACCGCCAGTCTCCTCATGCCCTGGGTCCACACCACATGACCGAACTCTTCAGGGACACCCGCAATGCTGTCCACAAAAGGGCCTGCCAAGTGCCAAGCCATCAACAGCCATCAATATACCAAACTGAGCCAGCCAAAACAATCAATCTGGCCATTAGTTATAAAGTGAGCTAATCAAACTGATCTTTAGGTAAGGATCAGAATCAAAGATTTAACATTTCATGGAAAATATTGCCATTTTATCTCATCTGCACAGAGTGAAAAAAGCATCACAACATACAATCGATAAACTCACACTCAATAACTGTATTATAGAAGAACACGCTGAAGTGAGGGTTAATAAGATGCCTTATTAGGGACTGTCATTAAACTGTGACATGCTACTGGTATTTGTTTATGTGATAATGCAATGGAACAACCAGTGAGAACAACATTAGTAATTGAAAGTCATCGACCTGATGTCAGAATGCAGTGTGCCTCTGTTTGTGCTTAAAAACTCACTGAACTGAGAGGTGACCTGAGCTTCACAGAAAAGAGCATCTGGGTTCACAGTCCTTTTAAAGTGCTTCTCCAAAATGTTCTGGATGGTTAGCGCTTCCTCTGGCTTCCTGACACGACCGGCCAACAGCATGTAGCCTGAAACAATGAACACAATGCTTATTACATTTTGAAATCTTGAACTATTAAATCAAAAGTTAGGGGTCAGTAAAATTTGTTAACTTGTTAAAAAAGGTTTCCAGAAAAAAGCATTTCGTGTTTTTTGAGGACTATATGGAACTATATTAAAATGATTTCTGAAAGAGCTAATGATTACACTAACGACTAATGGTCGCTTTGCCATCATAGAAATAAAATACATAGAAAAAACACAATATTACTGTTGTGCTACTAAATAAATGCATTTTTTTCCATGGGGTCAAAGGTTTGTCACTGGATGTTACCATCATCTGCCAGATGTTGTAGCCAATCACGCGATGTGTCGTTCTGCTCATCCAGCCTATAACGTTCAGCCCAGCGAAAGAGGTCTCTTAGGGTGATGTACCCATGTTTCCCAGCAAACACACTGGATCCTCTGCGTAAGGACTAATAAAAATATCACAATTTCAAAAATTAGAATCATAAACTTCTCAAACTAGATTCTTATGAACTAGGGATGTAACAAAATCGAAACCTCACGAAACGATAACATTGCGATACAAAGTCCACAATAGAATATTTATTGTAATATTTAAAAAAAAAAAAAAACATTTTGTGCATTTTAAAGATACATTCTTCCATCTAATGCACTTAGTTAAGAGTTAAACATTAAGAGATCCAACCCAAGTGAGTGAATTGACTTGCACCTGAACTTTAATGGGGACTTAAACTTCTTTTTATTTGTGATATACTGTCTGAGTCTAAATTACATTCACACTGGTGTTTAAGAAGCCAAACAATTTAGAATATACTACTACTAATAACAATTTTATATAGTTGTTATTCCTATGACAGTAATACGCATATATTGTAAAACAACGGCACTTTAAAATAAATGAAAATTAATATTTTATAGGTATATTACTTTTGCTTTACACTACAGCAGGGACATTACAATCCCAATTCTACACTTGAAAGAGATGTTTTGAATTTGGACTGCAGTAACGTTACCCATTTCTAGCTGTCAGCAATTCATACTACACTTTTAAGCTTTTGACGGAAACAGCAGTAGAGCTTTTATTTTGAAAAAACACGTTTTTTCCATCTTTATATGACCCTCTAACTCTAGCACCCTCTTTTCTAATTCTATTCTTTTAATAAAGCCCATTTAGACTTTATTCATTTACTTCATCATGAAAAAAAATCATGATTATTCATCATGAAAAAAAACACTAACACTACTAACACTAGCTTCTCTATACAATTAACAAAAAAGCAAAAAGAAGGCCTCTAACACTAGCTTGCTTTTTCTTTTTTTATTCTATCTATTTTCTTTTTATTTATTATATACTTTAAAAAATCCCTTGCTGTGTGTACTGCGTTAGGCTAAATGAAACTTGTCATAGCACTTGCATGTTATTGCGCTTTTGTTGATTTTGATTGCTTCCATTGTCCTCCCTCGTAAGTCGCTTTGGATAAAAGCATATGCTAAATGTCTAAATGTAAATGAAAAACTCCAGCTTCAGTGAAAACAGGCTTACAAAAACGTCTCACTGCAAATCTAGTGAAATACTGTAATCATCTGCCACGAAAATAAAGCATAACTGGTGGCTGTTGCATTCCTAAACACACCCTAAACTCACAGCACATGCAATAAACAAATTCACTGCATTCATTCACTGTGAACTGAGCCATTCTGAGGTGCGGAAAACACTGGATCACGAGTTGATCGCCTGAACGATGTCTTGATAAAGGGATTAAGTCATATTGTGCTTTCGGTTTTAGTTCGTTTGACAGATACTGTGCCAAAGCATAATGGCCCAAAACATAACTTTAAAGACCTTTTATGTTAGAATATTTAAAAAATCTACACTTCTTGCCTGAGAGACCAATATCGTTTCATATCATCATGTGACCACGATAATATGGAGATTGCGATACTACAATATTGGTAATATAGTTACATCCCTATTATGAACTGATGAAACAAAATGGGGTGCGTACCTGCAAGTTCTGCATGACTTTGATGAGTTTGGAGCAATAGGATGGGGGCAAACTGCAGCGTTGATGCAGAATGTTCTCAAGCTCTACACTGGGCAACTCATCAAAATGCAGCTCCACAAAACGGTTCCTGAACGCTCGAGACAGAACCTACACAAGAGAGCAAAAGAGCAAAGAAAAGAGCACACAGGATGTTTAGATAGAGTTAATGTAGAGCATTAATATTCATGAGCCCTTCCTGAGCAGTAATATCACAACAAGCACTAATTAGTTCTTGTATTATAGTTGCAGATTACAATTTACAAAAAGGTGATGTGGTAGTTTTCAAAATTTATTTAAGAGACCTTTCTGCCCCCGTAAAGCCCAGGAGGATTCTGGGTGGCAAAGAGCATGAATCTTGGGTGGGCTTTGACCACTTCCTGTGTCTCGGCGACGAAGAGCTCCCGGTTGTCATCCAGCAATCTATTCAGAGCCTCGAGGACATCAGTGGGGGCAAGGTTCAATTCATCTAGAATGATCCAATAACCTTTCCGCATGGCATCAATCAACACGCCTTCAGGGGAAAAAAATCACATATATGTTGTTTACATGAAAACATGACAAACATGAGGGCAATCGAACACTGAACTATACATCAGATAACGATCTCATTTACCATCTGACATGGCAGTAAACGCTTAGAATTCATTAATATTATTAGCATATGTTTTTACAATTATTTTAGCTCCCATTTTCATGTATTTGCACAATTTCTTTACATTTAAAAAAAAAGTATAAAAATAGTTTTACATTTTTATTCTAATGTGTGCACAGATGGTTATTTACCTTCTTTAAAGACAAGTTTGCCTTGATCATCAGAGGAGTAGCAGCCGATGTACTCCTGGATATCGGTGTGCTCATGATTATTGATTCGCACACACTGGTTTCCTGTGGCAGCTGAAAGCCATTTTATCAGACTGGTCTTTCCTACAGACGTTTCTCCCTGAATGAGCACTGGATGTATCCTAATCACGAAACAATACACAAAAAGTGATTCAAAAGTTAAAAAGAACAGCATTTATTTAAAATAAAAATCTTTTCTAACAATATAAGCCTTCATGGCAATATAAACACATCCTTGTTGAATATAAGTATTAATTTCTTACATTTACTGACTCCAAAATTCGAACGGTAGTATATATTGTTACATAAAATTTCTATTTTGAGTAAATGCTGTTCTTTTTAATGTTTTATTCATCAAAGTATCCTGAAAAAAGTATCATAGGTTCCAAGAATTATTAAGCTATTAAGCAGCACAACTGTTTCCAACACTGATAATAAATCAGCATAATAAAATGATTTCTGAAGGATCATGTGACACTGAAGACTGGAGAAAGGATGCTGAAAATTCAGCTTTGCCTCACAGGAATAAATTCTAATTTACAGTATATTAAAATAGAAAACAACTATTCTAAATTGCAATAATATTTCACAACATTACTGTTTTTTTCTGTATTTTTAATCAAATAAATACTGCCTTGATGAGCAGAAAAGTCTACTTTAAAAACATTAAAAATCTTACAAATTCCAACTATAGTAGAGTGAGTAAATACTGTGTACACAGATCATGGACTACTTGTTACCTACTAGCAAACAGATGAAAAAATTATGAGCAATATAGCAACACAGAAGTGTGGGTATCTCTAATTTGGTCCCAGAAAGTTACAGAAAAAGGCTACTGAAACTGGATGTGAAAAGCTTGATGCCCAAAAAAGTCCTGAAGTCACCTTTATATACAGTCATGGACAAAAATATCCTTGCAATTTTGTCAGAAAAGGCAGCACTTCTCTCAGAAAATGTTCCAATTGCAAATGTTTTGGTATTTACGAGCTTATTGTTTTTGTTTGCACTGGAACACACACACACACACACAAAAAAAAAAAAAACAGTTTAAATGTTTATTACTGCATATAATTCATTAAAATAGAAGTTTCATTTAATAAAGTACAAGTTCATATCAAAATGCACCTATATTTGTTTTGCATTTTAAAATACTATTCCTTATATATTTCATAATTGAGGATTTCTTTAAAAAAAGTTTAAAAATCTTGTCTCGTCTCGTTCTGGTGAAATGCTGTAATCATCTGTTGCAAAAATAAAGCATAACTGGTGGCCGATAATTTCGTCCAGCGCATTTTTTGGTTTCTGTATAGAAATGTATCAGATTTGACTTTTCTTCTCTGTTTTTTTGTGTTGCTCCAATGCAAACAAAAAAATAAATGCAAACATTTGCAACTGCAAAAAAATTCTGAGTGAAGGGTTGCATTTTCTGACAGAACTGCAGGGTGCTGACATTTTTGGCAATGACTGTAGATAGAAAAAAAAAAAAAAATCAATTGATCACTAGGTCTGAACTGTCCCAAACAATTGGTACCAACACAGAAAAACAAATTAGTCGTTATTATCATTACTACCCAAAGAACTAAACAAATCATGTCTCTTAAAACACCAATGAACCCTCCCACAAACAAATAGAGACATGCTACATATGTCATATGTATCGACAGTTAGATTGATCTACAGAATTTCACAGGGGACATATTAGTGGAGGGTTTTCCTACCCGGCGGCCACTACCCGTGCCAGATCTTTCAGGTTGAGCTTGACGGAGGGTGTGAGGATGTAACTGGGGTCTACAGTAGGCTCCCTGTCACCCTGACTCAGCCAGTACTCCTCTATCTGCACACACACGCTGCCCTTTGGCTGTGGAATTGGCTGAAGAGACAACACAGGATCAGTTTTCAAACAAAGCACACTTATCTATCACTTTAAACAAACATTAGCATGGATCAAAATGTCTAAGTGTAGCTCTGAAATGATTACCTGTTTCAGGCATTTGACATTTCCTCCTAGTATGTACTGACACACCAGTTTCTGCACAACAGGGTGAGAGCTGCGATCCAGCTGAGTGAGAAAACTCAGACAGAAACCCTGCAGAAGATATTAAACCTCTACATGAATATACTATACTTGGTGTTTTTATTTTCTTTACACAATGCACACACAACCAGTGTTGGGGAAAGTTACTTTCAAAAGCAATGCAGTACAATATTGCGTTACTCCCTAAAAAAAGTAACTAATTATGTTACTTAGTTGCTTTTTAATGAAAAGTAATGCATTGCATCACTTTTGCATTACTTTTTAAATCTGGGCAGGGCTTGCTTGTTTGTTTTTAATATAAAAAGTTAGATTTTTAGCAAATGTAAAAGCCCCTACACACCAAAAAGTGAAATGAATAAGCCTAAGGCTGAAAGAAAAGTAAATTCATATCTGTACAGTAGAATTGTAGGAGAAGGAAGTTCAACACACTTCAGCAATGAGAAAAATGAAGCACAAATGTTAGTGAATCTAAAGTAAGTTTTGCTTATTAGCATGGTTGAATTTGATCAACAAAGGTCAGCAGCAAAGATATTGGTTAATAAAATGGGATTAAATACATAAAGGAAACAAAAAGTAACTGGCGTTACTTTTTAAAAAAGTAACTCAAATATTTTCTTGTAAAGGAAAAAGTAATGCGTTACTTTACTAGTTACTTGAAAAAAGTAATCTGATTACGTAACTCAAGTTACTTGTAATGCATTTCCCCCAACACTTCACACAACACACATTTTTATGTCCAACACTTTATCATATTGTTGGTTTAAACTTGTTGCATGAACTATAATAAATGAAGCTGCATAACAAAGTCCTTAAGCTTTAAGCAACCTGGTTGCCCAAAATTAGCAGTAATAAAAAAAGGTTTCATCAAAGTGAAAACAACACCTTGCTTTCAACAAAATGTGAATTTAAGTTTATTGACACTATTGATGAAACCCACCATCTAATGTAACAACTTTTAACCTGTTTTTAAATTAGTTTATTGTATTGATGTATGCTTCTACAATAACACAATTATGACCTGCAAAAGCTGGAAACTTATATGGAGTGGACAGATACTTTATCAGTAAATAACAAACTCCATAATACAGTGTACTGTTGAGACTGGTAAAGTAGTCATTAAATCCTGCATAACGCCGGTGGGACTTTGACATCCAATCTACATTGTATGAGAGCAGCATGTTGTGACGTAACAAAACTAGATTGCTTCCATTATAATCAATCAAGCTGTCTAGATTACAAACGTTGCAATGGCACATGCTGCAGTAAAGACGGCATCATGCATTATTCATAGCAGACGACACAGCTGGTTTGTTTTATTAAGCTGCTCGCTTCCACTGTAGTATGGAGCTAATAATATGACAAAACTATCTGAATTGGAATTGTGTAAATTTGAATTATTGACATTTAACAAAACTGAATATTATGTGTCATTTAACATAGTTTTGAATTAGATTTTTTGTTAAGTTGAATATTGAACATTTGGAATGGAACACAATTTATTTTCTTTACAGCTGTTTTTTTTAATAGACATGCATTTTCAAATGGTGGATTTTTTTGTTCTGAATTCTTAGACTGCAAATATTCAGTGTTTAAAAATACAGCTTCAGGTTTTCAAGATGAAGAAGAAATTTGTGGAAACATCATATTAACTTGTGGGAGAGTGATCATTTTGTTCAGGTAATGACATTCATCGCTTTCTCTCATAATATCTCATGGCCACAGCATATTACCACGTTTCCACAAGTTAATATTTTGTGGCCACAGCAAAACCACCCCAAGTCAACCTTTCCCAGTCACCGTAAATGCTTTGTTTGACTTTTCAGAGATCATTTACTCTTCCCTGTGGATGACCTCTGACCTAATTTCTGTACAATCTGAATTTCTGCACTTTAAATTTGATGTTATAAATTTATTCTTCATCTTGACAACTTGAAGCTGTGCTTTTAAAAACTGGATATTTGCAGTCTAAGAATTCAGAACAAAAAAAAATCTGCTGTTGAAAATACATGTCTATTAACACAAAAAAAAAAACTCAACTTAAAAAAAAAATTTAATTGTGTTAAATTTCAAATGTTCAATATTCAAGTTAAAATTCAAATTCAGAACTATGTTAAATGCTACATAATATACAGCTTTGTTAAATGACACTTGTCAATAATTCTAATTTACACAATTCAAATAGTTTTGTCATATTATAAGCTCCATACTGTAGGCACAGTGTGAAACATCCATGCCCAGGGAAAGTCAAATATATGTGGCTTTATATTTCAATATGGCAACATGTAACACAACTTTACTGCAACATACACACCTCGCTACATGTTTGACTCTCAAAATATTAACAACTGAGGCAGAAACAATAAGGAGGGCAAATATATTACCTCATAGAGGGAGCGTTGGGTGCTGTGGCAGGGGTCAGAGGCCACGTACTTCAGAGCTCGGCACAAAGTACGCAAGCTGTAGTGAGGTTTGTGACCCGTACCATCCACTAGACGAGTGTTAGCCTCCTTACGAACAGCCAAATAAAAACTGAGGGAAAAAGCAGGGAAGATTTTGTTAAAAGAATCAATATAGAGGTACATCATAACTGTCTTTTAGTATAGCACCTTAGCAAAGGTTGCAAAAAAAGGGATGTTGCATATTTTATATTTCTTGGGATAAAAAACATATTTGTGACCCTGGAGCACAAAAGCAGTCATAAGGTTTTTTTTTTTATTGAGATATATGCATCATCTGAAAGCTGAATAAAAAGGCTTTGCATTTATGTATGGTTTGTTAGGACAATATTTGGCCGAGATACAACCATTTGAAAATCTGGAATCTGAGGGTGCAAAACAAATCTGCAACTTTAAAGTTTTCCAAATGAAGTTCTTAGCTATGCATATTACTAATTAAAAATGAAGTTTTGATATATTTACGGTGTGCTTTTTTTGGCATAAAAGAAAAATTTTGACCCATACAATGTATTGTTGGCTATCGCTACAAATATACCCAAGCTACTTACAACTGCTTTTGTAGTCCAGGGTCACATTTGTTAAGTATAAACAAGGCATGCGTAACCCCTAACATCTGAAACATCCTTAATATTATCAAGAAATGCTGTTTTGTTTTATAATGTTTGCATTATTGGCTATCAGTGATCTTCTATATACTAAGGATCAAAATGCAAAAAGCTGTGTTTTAGTGAGGAAAGTCAGTTTGCTGTTATATGGATGGCAATGGAGACCTACTGAAAAATGGTGTACAAACCTGATGATTCCCTGGATGATGCTTCTGTTCAGGTTAAGGCATCTGAGGTAGTCTGAGACCAGGATTCGTAAATCACTCTCACACTCCAGCTCCTCCACATACAACTCTGTAAATCTGATTGAACACAAATACATTTATTTATATAACTTTGTATAAACATACAGTGTTTCCAAAAAAGATTTGAACACTTAAAGGGATAGTTCACACAAAAATGATAAATAAATTCATTAATTACTCACCCTCAAGTCTTTCTAAACCTGTGAGACCTTCGTTCATAAAAAAAATATCTTAATTTTATGCTTCGAAGAAGAACGAAGGTCTTACAGGCTTGAAATGACATGAGGGTGAGCAATTAATGACAGAATTTTCATTTTTCGGTGAACTATCCCTTTAAGAATGTATACATATGTGTATACACTGTATTACATATGACAACTTCAAACAAATATGTTGGATCTTTATTAGGAGTCCATGCCCCTTTCACCTGTTTCTAATGCCCAGTGGCAGGTTCCTCTTGCCTACATCAGTGGCTGGATTCATGCAGGCAAACAAGCGGAAGTCTGGATGACGAACCAAAGGCTCTACACAGAATGAAAAGAATAACGAAAACAGTAAATTACCTCAGAATAACATTAAACAATTCAATAACACTAATCAATTGCAGCACTTTTGGTATAAGACAGTAGCATCAAGCACACTTGAATTTTACTAATGTACATTTCAGTGTTAATTTTGATTTTATTCTTAGTCATAGTCTTCTGACTAAAATGCCATTTAGTTTTAGTCCTATTTTAGTCATCTGAATGGTTTTTAGTTTTAGTCGACTAAATATAACAAACATACAGTAGATTTAGTCGGCTAAAATTATAGTTACAGTGAACTGCATTTATATAACTCATTGTCTAGGTTTGATATTAAGGTTTTATCATGATAGCAACAGATTTAACTGCTGTGACACACAACATGCCTTTACATTGAAACCAATTCTCATAAAGAAACAAGAACATGGTCTTCTTTTCAATGAAATGCCAATGGTAATAGGCTAATTATGCATTCTTTATAACAACGTGTTTACCACATTCTTCATTCTTTCAAGCAGACATATTTATTTATATCAATAAATTTAGATTAATCTGTATTAGGGCTACTAAAGTGATTCAGTCAAGAGCAGTGAGTGATTTTCTCTATTTTTTTTGTTGCTTGATTATCAATGACTCGGACAATAGCAACTAAATTAGACTGCTGTCCCTTTAAACCCGAATACACGGATGCAATGTAATGATACGCATCCAATATTCTCCCAGTGGTTTACGGTTTACACGTAACCGAGTGTCTTTTGTCAAAACGGACAATGTGTATTTCTCCGTTCATGAGACACAAAAGAGTACTAGTGCACTGTGATTTCTATCAAAAAAATGACTACTCATACAGACTCAAAGCTTTTGAACAGCAGCTTTTGAGTCCATAAACTAGAACCGTTTCCCAAACAGTGACATACAATTAGCTGAATTTTATCTCTCAAATGTATTTTATCCAAAGTGTTTCAGAAATACCCTTATTAAAAAGTTACCCTAAAAAAGTAGCCCAAGGAAAGTACTACTATAGCGCATATTTACCCACTTTGGAACTTTGTTTTGGACTCACCAGTATCGCCTCGATCCAGCAGCACCAGTGACCCGGCGCTGCCCTCCAGCAATCCACTGAGACACTCCAGCGTCTCTGCAGC
Source organism: Cirrhinus molitorella (assembly GCA_033026305.1). Taxonomy (NCBI): domain Eukaryota; kingdom Metazoa; phylum Chordata; class Actinopteri; order Cypriniformes; family Cyprinidae; genus Cirrhinus; species Cirrhinus molitorella. Next base: position 3,452,072 of record CM065133.1, on the reverse strand, counting down.
AGCCAGATTAATCTCATCCAGCAGGATCCATTCACCTTTCTTCACAGCCTGGGCTAAAGTCCCCTGTGCGGATACACAGTCAGTCACAACACACAGGAGATAACAAGAGAAAGAAAGATCACATTTAGACAAGAGGGAAGAAGAGTGACAATTACCTCCACAAACGCAAAGACCAAAGCAGATTCACAGGCCCGAATCTGTTCCTGTGTCTGACTGAGTCTGAGAGCCAAAGCCTCCCACTGCTCCTGCAGCAAGGCAGCTATGAGAAAAACACAAAGAAAAATATCATGTAGTACAAAAAGGTCTCATTTGAAAATATGAGTGATGTAATTGATTTAAACGTTCACTTTCAGAACAAAAATGTACAGATAATGTACTCACTCTTGTCATCCAAGATGTTCATGTCTTTCTTTCTTTAGTCATAAAGAAATAGTTTTTTAAAGGAAATAATTTTTCTCCATATAGTGGACTTCCATGGCACCCCGAGTTTAAATGCAGCGTTAAAGCGCCCTTAAATAATCCCAGATGAGGAAGAAGGGTCTTATCTAGCAATCGGTTATTTAAAAAAAAAAATGTTTAAAACAGGCATTAACTCTTATTTTCTCCCTAAACTTCAAAAATCATTTCAAAATCATCCTACATCGCTGCAGAAGTACCTACCTAGTGAACATGCAAAGAAGATAAAACAGCCTTTACAAAAACAGTGATGTAGCATGATTTTGATGTTGAAAGGAGAAAATGAGATGGGAGTTTTTCGACATACCCTAACGGTCTTGAACCGGAAAACAGTTCAGGCAGAGACAAGACAAGTGTTTGAGGTTAATAAGTACATAAATTGTATTATTTTTATTTTTTTTAAATAACCAATTGTTTCGCTAGATAAGACCCTTCTTCCTCGGCTGGGATCATTTAGAGCCTTTTAAATCTGCATTTAAACTGCATTTTGGAAGATCAAACTCGGGGCACCATAAAAGTCCACTATATGGAGAAAAATCCTGAAATGTTTACCTCGAAAAACTATTTTTTTACAACTGAAGAAAGAAAGACATGAACATCTTGGATGACAAGGGGGTGAGTACATTATCTGTAAATTTTTTGTTCTAGAAGTGAACTTCTCCTTTAAACCTTTAGTATTACCATTGGGTTTATCATGGAGTTCCTTGGTTAGTGCCGATTTGCAGACATGGTCCATGAGCTTGAGAAGGTCCTGCCAGCGTTTGCCTCTGAAGCAGGTTTGGACGTGCCCCAGGAAGGTCAGGTTCTGTTTCCGTGAGTACGTCTGGGAAAAGAGGTCCTCAAACGCTTCCCGCAGGGGCAATAGGATGAGCTTTTGGTCCACTGGTTTATACCTTCAATCATTAAAGATCAAGATCAGCAGAGAGCTTCCACCACATTTGTACTGTCCATACTTTGTTGTCACTTGTCTACTCACCCTCCTAGTAAGTCAGCCGTATCACTCTGTTGGTTCATGTTGACCACTCTGAGTTTGTGTCCTGTAAGAGTGCATTCAAACAGAGCAGGAAGTGAACAATGACGCACAGTGTTAAACCCAATCGCTAAGTTTAGTTCAGGTGTTACCTGCAGAGCGGAATAGATTACTTACAAATTGTAATCTGTTACTGATTCCAAATTACATGACAAAAATTGTAGTTAGTAATCATTACATCATACATTTTGTGTAATATACTCAGACTACTTTTAGATTACTTTTGACCTAATTAGTGTTTTATATAGGACAGTGGTTCTCAAAGTGTGGTACAAGTACCACTGACTAGTGGCACTCAGGCTCCCTCTAGTGGTACACAGAGGAATCACTAAATTAAATCTAAATTAATGTTAAAACAATACAATTGAATTTAATTGTTATATAGTATAAAGATAGAAAACGGAATACGTTTTCTATGTGTATTTGCGCTATGATTCGAACGAAAACAGCGCATCCGTGTGTTGTGGCTGACACAGAATAGTGTACGTTGTTTATGTCCAGTGGATGTCCAAAATGGTGCTACGGTGACATAGAGGAGACAAATTGTTGACTAATGTCTTTATTTTTGTTTTCTTTGCGTACAAAAAGTATTCTCGTAGCTTCGTAAAATTATGGTTGAACCACTGATGGCAGATGGACTATTTTGACAATGTCTTTCATATGTTTCATATGTTTTTCTGACAGTGTTATTTACTTGGCAGTCAATGAGCCAGTCAAAAAGCTACCAGATTTCATCCAAAATATCTTAAATTGTATATTCGAACCTTTTACGGGTTGGAACGACATGGGGGTAAGTGATTAATGACACAATTTTCATTCTGGGGTGGAGTAACCCTTTAAACCTGAAATGATTTTTGTAAACCAGTGGTCAAATGCTATGTAGCCATCTGACTAATGATTGATTCAATTGATTCAAGTTCAATTTATTTTTAAAGCACTTTTAAAAATGCCTCCAGGCGACTAAAGTGCTGTACATATAAGAATATAAAAGAAAAAAAGAAATGGAGCTAAGGATAAAAACTACAATTAATAACAGCAAAATGGATATGACAATCTATAAAAACTGTTTCACAAAAAAAAAAAAAACTTACACACTTACAGACTAAAAGCAGTAGAAAAAAGATGGGTTTTAAGACACGACTTGAACTCAGACAAAGTAGAAGCTGATCTAATGGTAACTTGTTCCATTGTTCCACAGTGTAGGCCCAGCAACTTCAAATGCTTGATCTCCCCTCGATTTTAACCGGGTTTTTGGTATTTGAAGAAGGAGTTTATCTTCAGATCTCAGGCCTCTGGTAGGAGAGTAAGGATGGAGTAGCTCTGATAAATAAGAAGGAGCTAACGCATTCAAAGATTTACAAGAAGTAAAATTTTAAACTCAGTCCTAAAATGAATAGGAAGCCAATGTAGAGATCTCAGAAGGGGAGAGGCATGATCGAATTTCCTCTTTCTCTTCAGAACTCTGGCTGCCACATTTTGCACAACCTGCAAGCGTGCTATTTAAAACTTGGGTATACCAAAGTAGAGTGAGTTGCAATAATCCAACCGAGAAGTGATGAGAGCGTGAATAGCAGTCTCTAAAGAACGATATGGGAGACACAATTTAATTTTAGACAGCGAACGGAGAGAAAAAAAGCTTGACCCAATGGCCGCGCTAATCTGCTTGTCAAATAAAAGACAGCCATCTACCAACACACCTAAATTCCGAATCTGAGGAGCGACGAATTGATTAAGTGAACCAAGGTCCAAATGATTAAGTGGCCTAGATTATGAGGGGTTAAAAATAATGACCTCTGTTTTGTCTGAGTTCAAGAAAAGAGAGTTCACATCCTCCGGAAAGGCTGTTAGGTTGTCAAGAGGAATCCTGTTTTTCTTGGAATTTGGGAGAATCAATAATTTATTGCTATCGTTTAAATAATATGTATTTAATTAAGTATTTTAAAATGTAATTTGCTAGTTACAAGCACTTAAGTTTTGGAATCTGATAACATAATCTAGATTACATGGTTACCTGTCATTTCTGCAAGGTATTGCACAGTAGAGGTCTTTCCTGTGCCCGTCTCCCCGACCAACAGCACAGGTTCCCCTTTAGTGACGCACACCGAGAGCTGCTCCAAAAGTACGGAGGATGGCCGTGTGGCAGCAAATGTTTGTCTGCTTCTGTGGGACAAATACACATCAAATATGTAGGCTACAACATTCATCAATATCCTTAAATCAATCAACCTCTTGGTATGCTCACGGCCGTTGTATTCCCTGTCTTAAACAGCACAGTTAACAATCAATCCCATACTGACTCAATTTCTCAGCAGGGTGCCTTCCACACAGGGGTCAATGTTGGCACAGCCAGACTGGCAGTTACATCACTTGTAACAGAGTAGATTGAAAGGGGAAAAGCCAGGCAGACAGAGCGAGACAGATGAATGGGATGGTTAAGGTTAAGGTTAAGTCTGATAATGCAGACTCACATGCTCAGCCGCGCCGCGTCGCTCTGCTTGCGGAGTAACATTGCACGACCCACTGTCACCTCCAACTCCGTCACATTGAAACCAGGCAGGTACATCTGGCAAAAGTGCTGGGCCTGAAATGTCACATTGACAGTGTTAGAAAAGACTATTTGTGACCCTGAACCACAAAAACAGTCATAAGGGTTAATTTTCCAAAGCTTTCCATTGATGTATGGTTTGTTATTATATGACGATATTTAGCCGAGATACAACTATTTGAAAATCACCTTTAAACTTGTCCAAATGAAGTTCTTAGCCATGCATATTACTTTTCAAAAATTAAGTTTTGACATATTTAGGGTAGAAAATGTACTAAATATCTTCATGTAACATGATCTTTACTTAATATCCTAATGATTTTGGCATAAAAGAGAAATCAATAATTTTGACACATACAATGTATTTTTGGCTATTGCTACAAATACACCCCAGCGACTTATGACTGGTTTTGTGGTGCAGGGTCACATTTCTCTGTATACAGAGCTGGGTAGTAACTACAATCTGGATTACGTAATCAGATTACAAAAAAAAAAAAAAATCATGAAAAAATTCACACACTTTTTTTGTCATCTGATCCTCTTTTAACTAATATATTTACTTGAAGTACATATGAGATATTAAAATAAAGATTTGAATAATTAAGTATTACATGGTTCTGACACTGGTTATGATCACATGACAATTCAGGTAAACAAATAAAATATTAAACTTTTCTTTAGTAAGTTTTTTTTATTCTCTATTATAACTCATAAAATGAGCCTATTTTCAAAAAAAAGTGGAGTGTTCCTTGAACATTTTTATGATTTAATTAATTATTTGTTTTTCATTAAACTCCCCGCAGTTCCTTCACAAACATAAGTTTGGAAAACCTTGACATACAAATCTTGCAACAAATTAAATATATTTTCTTACTCTGTATTTTTACATTATTATGGTACAAGATTGTCCCATTTAAAACAATGTGATAAACAAGTTAGCTCAAAAGTAAACTAAAAGTAATCAAAAAGTGGTCTGATTATATTACATAAAATGTGTAATGTACACATATACTACTCATACATATTTTTGTCATGTAATTTGGAATCAGTAATGGATTACAGTTTGTAAGAAATCTACCAGCTCTGTCGATATTATAATGGAGAAACATAACAGGGTGCGTTTTTAAAGTTCTATGGCTTTTCCAAGTCATTTCTGATTGTATCCAACAAGGCAAGTTTAACTGTACATAAGCTCGCACAACAAGCAATATCCAAGTGACTGAATTATTTAAACCATCACAATACTAGTTTTCCAGGCCTGAAAATTCACAGGGAATTGTAAAAATCTCAGTTATCACTAGGTTTTCCATGGTTATGTAATAGTTTGTGTCAGTAAAGAGATAACATGTTAGAGCAGAGTCCCACCTTCTCTTTGGATATGTTGATTTTGCTGCCAATGATCTCTGCCATCTTGAGTCTGCTCTCGGATTTGGAGAGCATGGCAGTGAAGCAGTCCAGAGCCTGAAGGTAAAAAAAAAAAAAAAATCTTACAACAGCACAGCCTTTTTTCGGTATTAGTGTTCTTGTTTTCTCAACATATAAAAAAAAATATTTTATTAATAGTGAACACTATAATGTGATCTAACAAGCAAAAAAGAAAATAAAAAATTGACAGATTAATGCCGGTGACTACAGCCACTCACCTCCAGAAACACATTTTGTGCTGTGGAAGCGCAAGAGTTGTCAAAATTTAAGCAGATTCTCTCACACCATTTTAGCAAGTCCCTGTTAAAAAAATATAAATAATAATTTACTATCATGCATTTATCATCACAACATGGATGCAAAGAAAGTAACTCAATAATTCATATTTAAACAGATAAAAACCATAAAAAAGGATGAAAAAATGAAATAATTGAAGAGCTGGATAAATACGCTTTCCATTGATTGAATGGTTTGTTAGGATAGGACAATATTTGCCCAAGATACAACTATTTGAAAATCTGGAATCTGAGGGTGCAAAAAAAAAATCTAAATACTAAAAAAATCCAAATGAAGTTCTTAGCAATGCATATTACTAATCAAAAAATAAGTTTTGATATATTTACAGTAGGAAATGTACAAAATATCTTGGAACATTTACTTCTTCACTTAATATCATCATGATTTTTGGCATAAAAAAAAAGAATAGTTACTTTTATTCAGCAAGGATGCATTAAATTGACTTAAAGACCTCCACACGGTTACAAAACATTTCTATTTCAAATGAATGCTGTTCAAAAAATATCAAGCAGTACAAATGTTTTTAACCTTGATAATAATAATAAAATTTGTTAAGCAGCATATTAGACTAAATTCTATTTTAAAATATAATAAATAAAAACCCCTGCTATTTTAGTGTAAATTTAGTTGGGTTTTTATTAATTCCACTTGAAATCACAGTCGCTAAAACATTGTAAGGATGCATAATCCACCACAGGCAGACTGGCCGCTCAAATTGTTTTTCAACCAGGGTCTCTACAAAGTAAAGTGATTGAGTGAGGAAGTGAAAGTGTATTGATCAGTAACAGCAGGGTCTCCACATTACTGAACTTCTCCTGACAGGACAGCCCTCTCGTCTGACACACTTTCAGAGCTTTAAAATGGAGGCATATTCATTGCTACCATCTTATCAAGTATCGAGAAAAAAAAAATTGAAAACAGCATGTGACCCTGGACCACAAAACCAGTCATAAGGGTAATTTTTTTATTGAGATTTACACATCTGAAAGCTGAATAAATAAGGTTTTATTTATGGAATGGTTTGTTAAGATAGGACAATATTAAGATACAACTCAATATTAAAAATCTGACATCAGAGGGTGCAAACAAATAGAAATATTGAGAAAATCGCCTTTAAAGTTGTCCAAATGAAGTTCTTAGCAATGCATATGACCAATCAAAAATTAAGTTTTAATATATTTATGGTAGGAAATGTACTAAATATCTTCACGGAACATGATCTTTACTTAATATCCTAATGATTTTTGGCATAAAAGAAAAATCAATAATTTTGACCCTTACATGTATTTTTGGCTATTGCTACAAATATATCTGTGCTACTTACGACCGGTTTTGTGGTCCAGGGTCACATATTAGAAAAAACAAATACTAAATTTGGCAAACCACACAATGCTTTGAATATTACAGAGTACAAAAAAATAAATACAATAAATACAACCTCTCCACAAGACAGGTATGACACTCTAATGACACTCTATGTCAGTGTGTGGTATCTATTATACAAGGTAGTTACATAAATGATTTGCCCTGGCCCGAACCTCACACTGCATTTCTGGCTGGGGTTCCACAGTGGGAACAGAGAGATCGATGTGTCATTGACTGCAGCAGTGTCCAGTGGAAACCTAATGAACAGCCTGAGGCTCGAATACACAGCGGACACAGACTGATACATCACAGCTCTAATGCAACACTGGAGTAAGAGTTTTATTGTAGCATCAGTGCTTTAGTTGAATTGTTTGTTACATGGCGAGGTTCCTAAATGACACTCATCATTTATTGATAAGTCTACAGTGTCATTTCTCAATACAGAGATATTTGTAAATGCCCACAGGCATTTGAAAGAAACTGCACAAACACAAATCTGATCTAATGTTTAGCTATTTAGAGAAGATTCAAATTTGCATGAAATGGTTTGGAACCCTGTAGTGCACACATTTGAATTTGTTTATAATACTGTTATGCTATTAGCTATTGCATCATTTCTTATAATTACGCAATAATGATGTTAGAACATTTTCTCATCTAATGAAAAGTGTTACCTCAGTGAGAGGCCTCTGCCCTCCAGTGATGTGATGTGCTCATCTGATATGTTTTGGGCTCCAGTTAGACCCTGCAGACTGGATTGATGTTTGTCTCCTGTTAGCTGGCAGTATATGTCCAAAAGACGCTCTAACACCACTGCCAGGTTAGGGTACTTCTTCATTAAGACCTGAACAGAGCAACAAAATCAGAGATTAAAAATGTTTTCAGGACCTACAAGAAATCTGTTTCAGTGTCAGAGCACAGCTTGCCTGTTTAAGTTCCTCTCGGCTTATGTTGCCGATCTGCAGTTTGCTCCAGAATTTGTCTAGAAGTGCAGCGTGTGAACTCTGCGGTCGATGCCAGGCTCCTCCGCTGTAAAACGTCCTAAAAATAACAGTTTTAACAAATTTCGTTTAGAATATTTCTTGTCAGCATATTGAAGACTGGAGTAACGGCTTCTGAAAATTCAGCTTTAGCATCACAGGAATAAATTATATTTAAAAATATATTAAAGGGTTAGCTGAACTTGAATGTGGAATGACCCTTGCTGTCTTTGGAGGCTCAGAAAGCTCTCAATTCATCAAAAATACCATAATTTGTGTTCTGAAGATGAACAAAGGTCTTAAAGGTTTGGAACAACATGAGGGTGAGAACTTAATGACAGAATTTTATTTTAGGGTGAACTTAGGGCTGGGCGATCAATTGAAAACGATAATTAATCGTGCAATATGCATTTCCTCAATAACAATGTTTATGCGGCAAAGGCGGAACAAAAGAGCACTAGTCAAAGCATGCTGCTCTGACTGTTTATCCGCTCACATCAAAGTTCAAATGGTGGCACAGCGCAAACTTACTATAGCGAATGCTTTCACTCGCTGATGAGTCTCGGTCACTAAACAGCGTTTGAATTTAGTGAAGAACACTAATGACTTGGTTTATAGCAAGATGACACAGCAATGACAAACAAGAGAAACACTGTGCTCAAGGATACAGTCAGAAGGCTTTTTAATCAACAATCGCCATCATTTACCATAGATTTATTGTAGTAGCACTAACTGCACAGTGGTATTGTGTCAGAAATGTGGGTATATTTGTGTCAAATTATATTATATTATTAATGTAGACAAGTATATATTACAGTATTTTTGTGATTAAGCTATAGCATGTATGCATTTATACTAAATGTATTTAGACTACTGTTTTTCCTACAAATACCTTTGAACAATATTACATTTTTACCATGGTATTGAGGTGCTATATTTGTGGTTATAACTATTATTATCATTAAACTATGGAACAATGATTAATTAAAACTCAAACAGTAAGAATAATTAAATTTCACCATATACAAAGGATGCTACAATTTTTACAGATATTACTGATTTTAATAATGAACATGAATCTACATCTACTAAATCAAGCTACTACCAAATGCGTATTTCTAAGAGACAAAATCTTCTAAGTATTTCTAAGACACAAACCTGTTTTTTGATTTGAAACAATATTACTCATTAAAACATGTAGTACTAAGATTTTTTTTTTCTATTAAGATACTTAATACTTAATATTTAATATTTAATGACTGGAAAAAGTGAAGTGTTTGTCATGTTCTGACAATAAGGAATATTTTAAAGCCACTTTTAACTGTCTTTTTAAAATTAATCAAATTTAAAAAAATAAATAAATTTGTGATAATTATCGATATCAACTGATATGAACCAAAAAAAAAAAAATCATGATCATTTTTGGCCACATCGCCCAGCCCTAGGTGAACTAACCCTTTAAAATAGAAAACAATAATTTAATAAAAGATCTCACCTTCGTGTTGCAAAAAACTGGAATGATGGAGCCATCTGAATACAATCCTCACGTCCTGGAATCGTCAATTTCTTGTTTTCCATGAGAGGGAGCAGAACCGATATCTATAGAAAAATCAACAATAAGAGCATGATTAAATATAGCTTTTTCTTCTAAACCATACGATTTACCAGCAGACCAAACCATTTATCAAAAGAATAAATAGTCATTCATTTATATACATTTACATACAGTCTATTTTTTTTAGCTAAATCAGAATTCAACCATAAATATAAATCAAAATGTTTTTTTTTTGTCACATACAGACTGTAATACTGTACTATAATTTTATGTAACTGTAACTGCTACAAGCTTGTGCAGAAGCGAAACAACATATGCTATATTTCTTAAATGGCATCAGATTTACTGTAGATGCGAACACAGATCTAATGAATACAAATCTGCAACAGCTCAGTAATAAAAAAAAGTCTTTACCAATGCTTTATACACTTACAGTCATAACAGAAACATTTCTAAAAAAGACTGTGTTTTTTCTATGTTTTTGAGCATTTGCCACCCACCACGTCCAAAGGAGCATGATCAATGTCCTCCAGCAGAATCCAATAACCTTTTGAGACTGCCTGGGTCAGGGATCCTGGCTGCCATACAAACTTTCCAGGAATATCTGTGCAGCGGTACATACCCAGCAACATCTACAGAAAACAGAAGCATGAAAAATGCATGAGTGTAGAACAGCAGATAAACTAAAAATATGGTAGAACTATGAGCAGCAAAATAAAAACCATGGAAAAAAATACTAGAATATTTTTCTTTTTTCCCCTCACTTAAATTAAATTTTCTCCACATAAGCAGGTTCCACCATATAATTACAGATACAGATTGATAACATGTATTTGCACTTACAACCATTAATATGTGAAAAGAATATTTCAGAAGTCGAGCAAATCTCACCTTACTGTCGGTCTGATCTCCAAGCTGAACTTTAAGTATGTCAGGGGCTTTAACGTGCCCAGTGACAGCAGCTAGATATTCAACAAGAGCAGTTTTTCCACATCCAATTGGCCCTTCCAAAAGAATGGGCTTCTGGGACGCCACAGCCATGGCGAGTCGCCTGAGATTTTGACAGGTTGAATCCACCAGCACCAAATTGCTTAGACTTGTCTGAGAATGACAAATGTAGTGAAATTATAACATATGCACATTCTCCCATTATACGATAATAAAGGTACTGCAAAATGTAACCACTTTATTTTTATAGTTATGGTAATACTTTAATTTAATGACCATTTCTCACTATTAAATAGCATGCATATTACTAGCATATTGGCTGCTTATTAGTACTTAAAAAGCACATGTGACCCTGGACCACAAAACCAGTCATAAGGGTAAATGTTCATTTGTTCACAATGATCATTTTTGAATAAATACGTTTTCTGTTGATGTATGGTTTGTTAGAATAGAGTAATATTTGGTCGAGATACAATTATTTGCACATCTGGAATCTGAGGGTGCGTAAACAAAAATGAACACTAACATGAAAACGATTAGTCAAAAAACATTTTCATGAACTGAAATAAAATTAAAAAACAAATAAAAAACTAAAACAAAACAAAACTAACAACAGTTACAGAAAAACTAACAGAAATTAAATCTACTGCATCAGTAAGGCAATATTATTTATTTTCTCATGTAACACAAGTGATTGAACAAAAAAATAGGCATTCTACGTTGGTGCTTTGTAGAAAACTCGGCAAGCAGTGCAACAAAAAAAAGATGAGAATGCGCATCCATTCTGTAAACAATAAAACTTGTGCCTATACCTTGTGAACAGTCTGTTTTAAACAACATGCTTATAATTCTTCATAAATAAAAAGAACATTTAAATATGCCTTATTGCCTAATTGTGACTGTCTCTGCAGTACATTTGTTGTAAAACTTATAAAATAAATTATATAGTCTACAGAAAGTGAGCAACGTGCGCTCACTAAACTGTCATTCACTTCAGCTAATCCATGCGCAAAGCTGCAAAAATCAAAATATTCTATGCCATTATTGTTGAATTTACTTAGTTCTAGTTTTGCGTATTTGTTTGCAGGAAGCAAGACATGACAGTTACAGTATGATGATTATGGCTAAATAAGATAAAATATCTAATAAAACAAATTACATTTATTTTCTAATTAAATAATATAATATATTTACTGCTTTTAATTTTGATAATGAAAGCACAACTTGTGCAGATTTACAGTGTAAAAATGCTTGACTGCTTGTATATTTGTATACTTTTACCATCTAATCAATCTCGGCATGCTTTAATTTTGTGTCACTGGACGTTTGTGTCACAAGGTTAAATTAAGTTTTTCTTTTGGCCTGTGCTCCAGAAGTGATCTTTTTTTAATAAAACTGAACTGAAACTAAACTATATAAAAACTAAATAGAAATGAGCTCACAAAATAAAAACTAAACTAAAACAAAATTATTAATGAAAGTAATAAAAATGAAACTAAATTTTATTGCACATTTCAAAACGATATTGAAATAAAACTAATTTAAAAAAGCAAAACTATAATAGCCTTGGTGCAAAAAAAAATCTAAATATTGCGAAAATCGCCTTTAAAGTTGTCCAAATGAAGTTCTTAGCAATGCATATTACTAATCCAAATACATTTTTATATATTAACAGTAGGAAATGTACAAAATATCTTCATGGAACATGATCTTTTCTTAATATCCTAATGATTTTTGGCATAAAAGAAAAATCGATAATTTTCACCTATACAATGTATTTTTGGCTATTGCTACAAATATACCCATGCTACTCAAGACTGGTTTTGTGGCCCAGGGTCACATATTAATGTCCTATTTTGCATGACCATATTTTAGATCCCTTAATCCTACACCACACCAAAACTTAACAACTACTTACAAACTATTAATAAACATCAAATTAGAAGCTTATTGAGGCAAAAGTAGTAAGAATTGGTCCTTATAATAAAGTGTGACCATAGTTCAATAACTTAATATTCTTGTTTTGGATGTCTGTCTTGCCTGTTCATCCTGTCGAGGGGCCCGTCTGGGTAGAATCACCCCACACACCACAGTAACGCTTCGCGTCAGGTCTTCTGTCACCACCTGACCACGGGTGACCTTATTTACCCTCTCTTTCCGCCAAACTGCTGAGCCCTGATTGGCCAAAACCAGAGCCTTTTCTACCTCCAGCTGTTGTGTCTCCTCAAGTGACCTACAACAATATAATAATTAGTTTGAGAATTAAAGCTACTGACCAACTTCTGAACAATTAGAGCAAGGTGATCAAAAAAACTTACTTCATTTTCAGATGCAGAATCTCGTCACTCGAAAGCACCTTCCTCAAAAATATTGTTTTCTGGTTATCTGTCATGTGTGACACCAGGGCAAGGCACTGGGCAGTGTAGCTTAAAAAACACAGCAAAAAGACACAGATATTATGGATATTATAAATTCTGGTGAATTTCTGGTTGTCTGATCTACAAATTGGCAATACCTTCTGACCATGACGTCACTGGTGAGAAGCTGTGAAACACAGGCACTCCAGTCCCACAGGACGCGGAACTTCTCACAATCGCTTTGGAGGAAGCGGAGGGTGGCCCCCATCAGGTCCCGTAATTTCATCCGTCTGGGACCATACTGGATGGAGGCAGCCTCTTCGCTGGTGAAGAAGAGCCTTTGAAATACTGGGGGAGAGCTGCTGAAATACCTCGCCGCAAACCTGTCAGAAAATTAAAATCATTACATTCTGGACATTCATTCTGAAGTGGTAATAACCTGTGTCAGGGTTCCTTACATGACCTTAACATTTGATTTAAGTTTTTAAAATCATTCAAATTCACACTAATTTGTCAATGAATCATTCAGACTAAAGACTAAATTGATTTGCCAGATTTATTGAAAAGAGCCAATTCAAAAAAAGAGATTTGCTCACACAGATAAATACACACAAGCACAATATCCAGCCAATGAAACATTTTAAAGAATAGCTTAACTAGAAAATTCACAACAAAAACTGTATTATATCAATTTTCCATGTTTTACAATTAAAAGATTAGTTCACTTTCAGAACAAAAATGTACAGATAATGTACAGACTCACCCCCTTGTCATCCAAGATGTTCATGTCTTTCTTCAGTCGTAAAGACATTATGTTTTTTGAGGAAAACATTTCAGAATTTCTCTCCATATAATGGACTTCTATGGTGCCCCCGAGTTTAAACTTCCAAAATGCAGTTTAAATGCAACTTCAACGGGCTCTAAACGAACCCAGCTGATGAAACAATCATCATATATATACTATAATATATACTTTTTAACATCAAATGCTTGTCTTGTTTCGTCTTTGCGACGCGTATGTGTAGTCTGTGTGATCCGGGTCAAGACAGTTAGGGTATGTTGAAAAACTCCCAAATCGTTTTCTTCCCCAACTTTAAAATTGTCTTACATCACTACAGAAATACCAACCCAGTGTTTACAAAGTGAACATACAAAGAATATCAAATGCCCTTTACAAAAAAAGGTAAAACAGCATTGTAGGATGATATTGAAGTTGAAGACGAAACGAGATGGGAGTTTTTGGACATACCCTAACTATATTGACCCGGATCACACGGACTACGCATGCGCCGTGCAAAGACCAGACAAGACGAGCATTTGCGGTTAAAAAGTATATAAATTGTCAATTTGTTTTGAAAATAACCTATCGTTTTGCTAGAGAAGACCCTTCTTCATCAGCTGGGATCATTTAGAGCCCTTTAAAGCTGGATTTAAACTGCATTATGGAAGTTTAAACTTGGGGGCACAACACATATACATTACACAGGGGGTGATTACATCTGTAAAGTTTTGTTCTGAAAGTGAACTAATCTTTAAGATATTTCCAGGTTTTCCAAGACTACTGAAACCTCCTGCAATTTTACATGCAATCCTGAATGGTTACTTACGCTTGAGCATCTGGACTGATGTTGAGAAGTTTGCTTAGAGCCACACACAAGCGCTCATGGAGGTCATGATTCAGCCTGACGTCTGATTTGATCCTCTCAGCATTCCTCTCCAACAGGTCCAGGATCAGCGGTCGTAAGTGACGAGCAATGAGGAGAGTGTGTTCCTTCTCCAACAGAAGCTGTGCAAGGCATTCCAGGATACACTGCCTGTCCTGCTGACTCCATATCTACAAGGGGAAAAAATAATGCCAGTCAAAACAATAAATAAATAATAAAATATAATAAAAATAATAATAATAATAATAATAATAATAATAAGTAGTAGTGCTGTCAAATGATTAATCGCATCCAAAATAAAAGTTTATCTTTATATGCTATATGTCTGTGTCCTGTGTATATTTATTATGTATATATAAATACACACACATACATGTATATATTAAGGAAAAATATTTTAGATTTATATCTGAAATATTTATATTTATAATGTAAATTGTATACAGGTATAAATATATTTATATATACATATATATTTTTTTAATAAATATATAGTTGTATGTGTGTGTATTTATATGCATGTAATAAATATACAGAGTAAACACACATATAGTATGTAAACATAAACTTTTATTTTGGATGTGAGTAATCGCGATTATTCGCTTGACAGCCCTAATAATAAGTCATCTAAAAATATCTTGCTGAATAAAATCCAAAGGGATTTTTTTTTTTTTTCATACAGCTGTATTTGGATATTAGATAGCAATTTTTCTTACTGCCTACTAGTAATATTATTAATAATGATAATAATGTTCACAGGACAAGTGGTATGCGTTCGAATATTTCCACTGAATTATGTTTTCTTTATTCATTTTAGAGGAATATTTTAGACTATTAGCATCCATCATAAAACCTTCATAAATCTAATTTTGTTGTTTTGTTTTTTTTATGTTGAAATCCAATTAGAAAATTAAGTATTCCATTATGGATACTTTTGGATGGGTTCCAAAAGATGATAGACATTCCAGCATGTTTTTATGAACTGGTTTATGTTAATACCAGTTTGAGTGAATATTAATCAAAAAAGTTTCCTTTATATTACACATTGTATATCTGTCAAAATAATAACGTATGGTAGCATGTTTCATCAACCCAAACTACAGAAACTATGTTGCAAGAGGACCAAAATAATCCATGAGGCTCAAAACAAGACTGGATTCCCAAACAGACTATTATGCACAACACTTAAATGACATTTATTATTGAAACGAATGAATTTAGATCACCACCTCTGTATCAACAATCAATGAGCAGTATGTGTACTACAGAAACGTGGTACAGTGTGGTGTGACACACACGTTGTACCCTACATGTGCTAAACAGAAGAAAGCCTCTTATAACGGTGTTATAAAGTGCTCAGATCGTTCTGTCTTACCTGTTTTGCGAGATACTTGCAGAGCTCGTTGTGACTTTTATCGATATGTCTTGAGATTGCACCTAGAGATGTCAGGCTCAACTCCAGGTTTTCCATTCTATCATTTGTCGCGAATATAAGGATTTCCGACGATGCCTCTGCGGCTGGTAACGGCTTTAATATTCCAAGTACTCTACGTGATGGGAACCATAAGACTCATCACTCGCTTGGTTGTCTAGTTGTATCACAACACAGCAAGCACGTTCCCCGTCAGTATTAAAATCCCTGTCCACATGTGAGTAAATGAAAAGCACTTCCGGGTCATTCGACTGTGTCGCCGGAGCTCACGGTCCTTGTGCTGCAAGCAAACTGTTGTGTTTTTGTTGAAGGTTTTAGAAACGCTTAAATATGTAACGAATATGTTTTTTGTTATTTTGGACTCCACTATTTAGTGTGTTTGTACTAGAGCTGTATTTAATTTTCATTGCGTGTATGGATTTAATCGTATTTGGCCAACTCAAGAGAGCTGTAGCCTTATATTAATCACATTTATGAAGCCCAAATACGTTTTTATCAATGAGGAGATGTAAAAAAAATGTTTCAAATATAACAATGACACAAGCTCGAGGATATTTTGTCAACGGTAGTTGGATTTAAGCTTTAAAATGGTCACAATCTGTATAAATACTTGGCCAGCAGTAAACCTTGAAAACAGAGGACGCATGTTTTTATTATTTTGTCAAATTATTTACTGCTACAACGTTTTTGAAAATAATATACATTGCTAATCTCAAAAAGTTACTCAATTAGACCTAAAAAAAAAATTAAATATAAAGGTTTCCTTTTACGATATTAAAACCCCAGACGAAACAACATACACATACATATAAAATACAATAAACAGCATACCATTACTGAAAAAACTGAACTGAAAATTGCATTATTCATACCATTATCCAAGTAGGCTACAAAATATGAGCTGTTTATTTAAAAGCATAGAAATATGCAAACAATTAGCAAATTTAGCTAAGAAAATAAATCTTATATACAATTTAAAAATTCTATATATATATATATATATATATATATATATATATATATATATATATATAGTTTTAGTACACCATCTTAAATGCTAATGTTAATTACATTCTTTTAGAAAAGGAGAGACCGCGGGAAAATGATGTCACTTCCTGTTTGGCGAGTGTGTATGGTGGAAGGTTGGCGCGGAGCTGGTGGAAGTATGCTAGAAGAAATTTTCAAATCGCTGTCTACAAGAAAATTGTAAATTGCTAATTAACTGCAAATGTCATTATACGCTCACATTAGCATGGGTGTCAGATCCTGAAATCCGCTCTGTAGCGTTTGTCTCATCTTACAGTTTTATATCCGCCTGTTGTCGTTAGCTCACCACTGGAGATACAGGTATTGTTCATAAACTTTCATTTGATTTCACTTTGTGAACATACTATACTAATAATGTACTGGGTCGCATTATTTCGTCGGAGTTTGTGTAAATCCATGCTCGTACAAGTGTAGTTTGTGTAAGAATTACAGTGGAATTGTTGGGTGGGTCATTACTGTTTCAGATTTATATTAAGTTGAAACTTTTGTTCTTTTAGTATTGCGTTTAAATGACTATTTCAGTATAGTGTTTCTTCGCTGCATGACAGGAAGTGGTGTAGTTGAAGTGACACATGCCCACTGTTACTGGTATTGTCACTGTTTTCAGGAACTGTTGTTGTTTATTTTGTCTTTCAGTAGCTGACTAAAATGGATTTAATGGATGAAATGTATGGAGATCTTGATGACAAGTCTTTTGGTAAGACAGTCTTTCTCTCCTGTGCAAAAGCTGTTTCAAAATCAACCAAATGTAGATAAATGCACAACAACAGCACTTGAAATTTGTAATATGTCATTTAATCCTGATAATTCTGTTTTATTTACATCTTCTATTCTCCAATTTCTTGTCTTATCCGGTTCAAGGCTTTTAAAGCTCTGAAATCATAATGTATATGTATTGGTCGAGTGTATACGCTGGAGTTGTTGTTGCATTGTGACATTATCAGTGTTTGTTACAGGTACTCTGCATCACAATGAGGATTCAGTGGATATTTACTCTGGCCTGGAAAACAGTCCTAAGGTTGATGGGCACAGAGGTGGGTTTCATTAAAGGATTACTCTACTTTCACAATTAAAATTTCTTGATAATTTACTCACCCCCATGTCATCCAAAATATTCATGTCTGTCTTTCTTCAGTCGTAAAGAAATTAAGTTTTTAGAGGAAAACATTCAAGGATTTTTCTCCATTTAGTGGACTTCAACGGTGCTCAACAGGTTTAAGGTTAAAAATGCAGCTTCAAAGGGCTCTACACAATTCCAGATGAGAAATAAGGGTCTTATTTGAGGTTAAAAATATATATAAATTTTAATTAAAGAAAAAAAAAGCTCTTAGAAGCTGCAATGAAACTGTATTTTTAACCTTCAATCTGTTGAGCACCACTGAAGTCCACTATACAGCGAAAAATACTGTAATCCTCAAAAAACTTAATTTCTTTGCGACTGAAAGACATGAACATATTGGATGACATGGGGGGGTGAGAGAATTATCAGGAAATTTTGTGGGTTTTCTTTTGTTGAAATTAATGTTAATGTGTATCAGAGAAATAGCAGGACAAACCTTTTTGATTTCAATAATTATTGTGGTTTAAATTAGGTAAAGTCAACCCTCTCCTTTCCCCACGCACAATGGAATCAATGGATATATATGAGGACATTATCAGGGAAGAACAAGAAGAAAAAGAGGCAACTTATAATGAGGTATGTGACTCGAATTGTCGATATATTGCATGGCATGCTCTTGTTTGAAGTGGACAAAAATAACGCTGTGTCAATGTACTTTTCTATTATAACAGTTGAAGCAAAAATTTGATGAAGCACAGAAGAATGTTAAGGAGCTGCTCTCACAGTTACAGCTTTTGCAGACAAAGGTGTGTTTCCTTTTAATGGTTATCATCTTATACATTGTTGAATAAATAGCTTCACAAATTAGTTTAAATATTGGAATTAACAGTTTTTCCTTTACTTTTTTTTTATATATAAAGAATTCTAGTTTGAACACTGAAAACACACTCCTGAAGAAGAACATTTGTTCTCTGATCAAGACTGCTAGAATGGAGATTGTGCGTAAGGATGAGGAAATTAGCAGACTCAGCAATAGGTAAAAACTCAATGTTTGGTACTAAGCTTGGTTTGTGTCAGGATTGGATATTTTTTTATATAAAGCTCACTTTCCTCTGTTGTCATCACAGGTCTGGTCGAGGAAGTTATAGTCAAAATTTCCGTCGACCTCAAATGGAAAATGGTCCAGCAAACACAAGGCACAGTTTAAACAATTCTACAAGTTCTGTTTTGGAATCACGAGGCGCTAGACAAGATACTGTTACGAATGAAGTAAATCAGCACAAGGACAAAAACTCTGCATCGGATCACTGTGCACATCCACCAACAACATCAACTCCAGCACCACAACCGTTTGAGGTGCTCCAGAGATGCCCAAGAACTGATCTTGATAGTCCTCTGCAGTGTCAGAAGAAATCTGATGCTAAAGCTGATGGCAAGACCCTCATTGTTCAACCAGAGCAGGAGTATGGACCTGTTCATCCTAACAAAACATCCACCACATCCACAGATGTCTCAAATGTTCTCAAAACAAGTGACTCTACACTGAGTGTTCAGAATACAACTATTGATTGTCAATTCAATACCTCAAAGGACAATAAAAAGAGTTCATTAAAACAGGGAGACAAGCTAGAAAGAACACACAAATCAACAAGCCGGGACAAAGAGTGTAACTCAAAGGATAAGAATGTCTCACAAAAGTCTCAGAGAAGAGCGGACAACAACTCAAGCAAGTCAGGAACTGAAAAAGAGCTCATAAATGATAGTTCTGTGTCCATGGAAAACAGGAATCAGCAGCCTGAGATTCCAGTCGTTCTTAAAACTTCAGAACATTCGAAAAGCCCTTCTGCACAGTCTCACAAAGCCTCACCATCTGTTTCTTCCCAGTCATCCAAAAGTTCAGTTAAGACCGCAGCAGATGTAGAGACACGGAGTCAAAGGCACATGCATAATCAAAATGCAGACAGAAGTAGTAGAGAAACAAAACACTCTGGCTTGAGCAGCACAGCTTGTACTGTGGTGGATGAAGCAAGCCATTCCCAAAACTACAAAGGAAAGAAAAGGGACACAGGTGGCCATGAAAGAAAAGGGGAGAAAAGTTCCAGTGCAGAGAGGAAAAGCAGCAGAACTGATAGAAGCAGAGACCATGAGCAAAAAAGGCCAAAAGAAGGTAGCAGTAGCAGTAGTAGAGATAGAAGAAGCAACAGATCGGACAGTAGCAAAGAGTATGAGCGAAGGAGTACAAAGGAAACGGATAAAGCGGAGGATAAAAGATCTAAGAAACCAGTTGATGCTTGTGAGCAAGCTTTTTCTTCTCCCAAGTGTGATTCTCAACAAAAGGATGTTTATAAGGAGAAATCATCAAGCAGAATCAATGAGATATCATCAAAAAGCAAAAGGTCTCACAGCCATGATAAAGCTAGAAAGATGGAGGATTTAAAACGGGCTGTCAAAAATGGAGACAAGGGTATAGACAAGGACAAAGAAAGAAAAAGAAGACACTTGGAGAAGCATAGGGTGCATAAGCACAGAGAATCAAAAAATGCTCTTACCAAAGATGACAGAAAGAACTCTCCTAAAAAGCACAATGTTGTCATGAAAAGTCAAAATGGTAAGAATGAGCAGGACAAACACCTTGAATCTGAGTCACCATCAGTAGAAGCTGTCAGCAGCACTCCCTGCAAAACGACTGAGGATAATAGTCCAGAGAGAAAACTGAGTTTCATGGAAACATTGAACCTTACCCTCTCGCCTCTTAAAAAGCAAAAGCAGTCCTCTGATCTGAAAGAAGCCAGTGAAGCAGCATCTGAAGATGCCTCACTTCATAACAGCAGATTATCTGACATTGGGGAGGAATTCTTTGTCATAGATGAATTGAAGAACAGCCAGGACAGTGTTGAGGAAGTGCATGAGGATCCTGTGCCCACAGCTGCAGGTGAAAAAGAAGACCTTACTAGTTCTTGCAAACTGGTTCAGTTGCAAAAAGTTGTTGATCTTTCCTCAGCTGTATTCTCAGAGAATCCCTTGGGTGAACAAATAGATATGGATGTGCAAGAAGAGAATGCCCCCGAAAGTCAAGAAGCTGTGGACAGAGTGCCAGACATTGTTAAAAGCTCAGAGGAGAAAACGAGCAAGATTTCAGATGTGTCAGAAAAAGATTCATTATCAAAATTAACCCTTACAAGAGAATCTCCAAAACGTGTCTGTCATAACACCGAAGACTCTTCAGGAATGATAGATAATTCTGTTCATAATACTTTGCCTACTAAAACTTCAGAAGTGGCAGTTTCAGATAATATCCCCGATTCGATTGTTGAAGGTTATGAGGAACCAGATCCTATTACCACTGTATCTGAGGACACTTCTCTGATAAAAATCCAAAAGAGTCCTCAGACCAAGTCTCAGGATTTACCAACAGCATCAAATGGGATATGTCAAGATGATGTGTCATCCTCAGACAAGGCACAAAGTATTCCCGAAATTAACTCTTCTAAGATTTCTGATAGTTCTGTCAACATGGAAGTTTCCTCTAGCACAATTAGTGCAGATCTTGAGGAGCCAAGCAAAGTCATTTGTGATTCTGAACAAGTGGGTACTTCTAAACAGGACAATAAGGAAGCAATTGAAAATTCAAAAATGATTGAAACACCACACTCATCTGAAAATCTGAAAATGTCAGAAAAATCCCATCAAAGTCCATTACGGGATGAGAACAATATGGCTCCCAATGATGGCACCACTGTCAGAGAGGAAACGATGTCATCTTCGCAACCTGGTTTCTCAGAACCAGATTCCACAGAGGAGGAGAAACAGAACACAATGTCATCGAACCCTGTTGTGATTTGCCCTGATGAAGAATCCATGATGCTTACCTTTAGGAACATCAAAGTTATTCCAGAGCCCCTCAGCCCTCTTACAAGCCCAGTCCGTCAGGTGAAGAAAGTACAGCCTCAACGTGCTGAGAAGCAACCACATGTCAAAAGCCTTAACAAAGGTAAGTGTTTCTGATTGAAATGCATATTTGGGCCTTAAGGGCTTTATATGTGTACAACTTGCTAATGGTAGTTTTTTTCATTTTCCCCCAAGATCTCTCAACTGTAACAACTGGCTGTAATAAGGATGAAGTGAATATGGACATGAACAAGGAGAATAAATCACCTGACTCTTCCGTCACAGCTTCCTCCTACAAAGGGACAAAAGATGCCCTCTCGGCTAGTGGAACTGAGGAAGATGAGTTAGAGGATGGTGAGATAGTGAGTGAAAGTGAAGAAGAGGGACCTCTGTTTATCCAGACTCCTCCAAGAGAAAAGGATAAATCAACCTCAGGGACTGATTCAAGTCCAAAGCTATCTGCAGTTGGGAAAAGAGTGTCCCAAAAGAAATCTAGCATCCCTGCTAAATATTCAGAGCGCAGCAAGAGTTCAAAGTCGTTGTCGTCTAACGACAGTCCCACCTCAAGTAAAAGGCGCTTTAAAACTGTCAGCCCACCGTTGAAAGCTGCAGTCTATTCCATAGACGGATTTATGGACATGTTAGGGTCCATTCGAGCTCAGTTGAGGAAAAAGTACATGAAGCTTCAGAAAAATGTCACTAAAACTGCCTTTTGCTGTATAGTGGATATGTCTCAGGCTTCTTTTGTAGAATTCATCAATGCTGTTGACATGGAGAAATTGTGCTGCCACGGTAATGACATTAAAGTTAGACTTAATAAAATTATTTCCTCTATCATGAGTAAGGTCACCAAGAATGGAATCGTCAATCGTATCTTTGAGCAGAGAGCTGGAGACCTCAAGCAAAAGTTGTGGACATTTGTGGATGGTCAGTTTGACTTCTTGTTCAAGGAACTGAAGACAGCACTCAAAAGCGGATCTGAGACATCTAAAAATGCATCATTTGAAAATAAAAACATAAGTGTTAAAAGAAAAGAGACTGAAAGTGAGGTAGTGGAAAAAGAACTTTTTAACACATCTGGGCATCTTCACAAGGCCAAGATGTCAAAAGTTGACACTGGAAGTTTTGTCAGAGAGCCCCATCCAAATATCTCTCACAGGGGCCTTGGGAGCAGGGGTAAAAACATAAAAGCTGTCATGAATGAAGATGATCCACCAGCAAAGGTGGCAACATCACACCAGCTTCCTACTTTGTCGTCCGAAAGGCCTGTCCACGAAGGTACCTCTGGATCTGAGACTAGAATCTCGTCCTATGTCCGACGTCTCTCCCATAACGGATCGATTCAGGATAAGGCGGACTTTGAAATTCTCACCGAGCAGCAAACAACAAGCTTAACCTTCAACTTGGTCTCTGACTCTCAAATGGGAGAGATTTTCAAGTGTCTTTTGCAAGGGTCTGATTTGCTTGAATCCAGTGTTCCCATAGGCGACAATACAGGCTGGCCACTCAGCACACCTCGCAAGGAAGCACTTCAAGGGGAGAGTTTGATTGGGATTATGACCCCCATGAAGGCAACCCCATCTAAATTCATCACATCCTGGCCTTCCATGTCCCCCTACAAGTTTGCTTCTAATAGCAAAATGCTGGTAGACCCAGCAATTCTCGATGAGAGCTGCTTGTTAGAAGTTCCCTCGTCTAATTCTGAACCATGCCAGCTTCCTCTTCATTCAACTGTAATCTCTCAGAAATCCTACTCTATCTTGGCGGAAGATCTAGCCGTGTCCCTGACCATTCCCTCACCACTGAAGTCAGATAGTCACTTGAGTTTCTTGCACCCTGGAACTGGACAGCCACTGTCTGCCCCAAACAGTGTTCTCAGTGCCCATTATAGTGAAGATGCTGTTCTTGATGGAGAAGATGCCACTGAGCAGGACATACACCTTTCTCTGGACACCGACAACTCCAGTTGTGGCTCGAGTCCTGGGAGGGCATGGGAGGGCTCTGAACCGCCCAGTTTCCAATTCCAACCCAATTTACCAATGCAGGCTGTGGTAATGGAGAGGTCAAATGATCATTTCATCGTGCGAATAAGACGAACATCATCTGGCCTGATTGAAAGTAATCAGAATGAAGGGAAAACGGCACCAGAAGTAGCAGAATGTCCAAAGCCATCTCTCAATCCCAATCTCACTGTGATCTATGAGGGCTTGGGTTCCACACCTGGAGAGATGTCAAACAAAGTCCCAACTGTGGTAAACGAGTCATGTCACATTTCAGATAAACCAAGTGAAGCTCAGCCTTCAAGCATGAAATCTTCATCTGAAGGCGTTTGTGATGACAACTCATCCTGTAACAATGCTGAGCATGTTTCCAAAGAAGCAAGTGTTACTCCTCATGAGGAAAGTAGTACAACAGAGACTGAAACATCAGACGTGGTTTCAGGGAAAGTACATAACGCCATACAGGGCTCAAGTGCACCAGAGTCTGAATCCGAGCGGGTGTCAAGGAAGCGCAAGGAGCACAGATCGGTGCCAAAGGCAAAGCGTCAAAAAGTCGAGAAATCTAAAGATAGACATTCCAAGTCCAGGCATAAGAAAAGGTCAAAATCCTCCAAAGAAAAAGACTCTCAAATTGCAGTACCACAGGTGTCCCCTAGCAGCCTGTCGGCGAAGAATGTAATCAGGAAGAAAGGCGAGGTGGTGGTGGCTTGGACCAGGTGAGTTGACAAAATGAATACCAAAACAGGAGTGTAAATTTAATGTGCATAAATCAGTTCAAAAATAAGTGGAAGCACCAATTAAAAAGCTAATGTCTTTTGAAGGGATGAAGATCGGGACATACTCG
Organism: Cirrhinus molitorella; assembly: GCA_033026305.1. Taxonomy (NCBI): domain Eukaryota; kingdom Metazoa; phylum Chordata; class Actinopteri; order Cypriniformes; family Cyprinidae; genus Cirrhinus; species Cirrhinus molitorella. The sequence goes on along the minus strand of CM065133.1, from coordinate 3,427,179 downwards.
TTGAGCTGAAAATGAAGGGCACTTCACCCAAGACATTTGCTGCTTTGTCAAAAAGGTTAAAGAAGTCAACAGAGCAGGTATGCTTGATTATTGTGTTCTTATAAATATGAAGTAAGCTAACAGCTTCGTTCTAAACGAATGATTGCTCTTCTTTGACAGATTGAAGAGCGATTCTCTCAACTGATGAAGCTGTTCAAGAAAAAAGAGAAAATGGAGAATTGATTGAACAACAAGATTGAACTGACTTTAAAACGGATACCAAGGCACATATCAGAATCTCCATCGACTGAAGGCAGAAATATAATACGTTCTGAAAATCAGTGTATTATTTCTGTTGATGTTCATTTGTTTGAAAAAGCACTTACAGCAGTAAATGTTATCCGTTTTAGAGGCTTATTATTTTTTTTAGTTACCATTCAGTGCTATTAGCATCATACCAACATTAATACTAAAAGCAGACACCAAGTAGGCTACATTTTTTATTACCTTACAAACATTTGCAATGTGGTCTGCTCTGAAATGTACCTTAATCCCTGTCAAGGACATAAACAACGCAACAAAGTAGATAAAAGACGGGTCCTTTTTTTTTTTGCAGTGCATGAAGCCCTGTACAATGCCGTATAATTTACTTGTTCTTTATTTTGTCAAGTTGGTGGTGATTGCATAAAATTTACAGTACAGTTGCTGTTTTGTTGATGCTGACAAACTTTTATGCAATGAAATGAACAAAAAATTAAGTATTTGAAATACATCAATAACTTGCATTGCAAGTTGATTTCAGTAGTGTTTGCAATGCCTTTTAAACCTACCTCTGAATACTACAAATGCTTTTAAATCTTTGACTTAACGAATCTGCCAATAGGCCTCGCAATTTGATCACTTTTTTTTTTTTTGTGAATGAGGTTGGTGTTGGAATAACATGGCCCTAAATGTAGGGATGGAAAAATACTTGTTTATTTTGGTTGAAAATCTTTTTCCATTCGTCATCCTGATAGATGCATTTTGATATTTTCATATTAAGAGTAACATGTTTTTGTTGTTTTGTAGGTAATGAGTAAAGGGTTTGTTCCCTTGTGTATATATTTGTAAAGATTTTTATGTTTGATCTCTTTTTAAACAATTTTATTTTTCTCAAAGAGAGAAACCTAGATATGGGGAAAAATACATTGTTTGTTGTTTAGAAATACATTTTGTAAATATTTGTAACTTCTTGAAATAAAGCTTATTTATTTAAACAATGTTCATTTTGAGATGAATATTTCTGCATTTTCAAATGCATAATCTTTCTCAATGATTTGTACCTCTTATTTTGGATTAGTTAATTCAACATAACTTTATATCACAGGATTAAATAGTCTACTTTGCAGAGCCAAACAGTATTGGTATGTTATATATATATATATATATATATATATGTTTGTTTGTTTTTTTGCTATTATTAAAGGCAAAAATACAAAAAAAATATATATATATAGCGCAATATTTTTGATTTTATTAAAGGCTTTTATTAAAGTAAAAGATTGTTTTTACTTTTTTTGGTGATTTTTGTTTTTATTATGATAGGACAGCGACAAGAAGCAAAGTGGGTGAAAGAGAGAGGGGTGGGATTCGAACTTGGGACCCCTGTAGTGCAACTGCGCTATATGTTGTCGCCAACATGATTTTTTTTTTAATTAAAATTAACCAACTGCTAGTTTATGGTTTTAGTGGATGTCTGAAATCCGGTACCCTAAATAACATATCACCATAATGTTTAGGTTTACTATTACAGTTTGTAGCACAGCAGATATAAATGCAGTCACTGAACAGTTCACAGCTCATTGACAATACTATGGTCCAGGGACAAGTGGGACATTTAGGTCACAGTCTGGCAGTTGTTAACGTTACTTCACCTCTGAAATCCAGATTTAACTTTTGTCCACACTCCTACAACCTGCGAAACTGGGGTGTGGCAGTACAAAAAATAAATAAATAAATGTATAAAAGTTCCTTTAGTTTTTAGGCATTTCTAAAATTAAATGTGATAATTTCTTGACTCAAATTATATAAAACTAAAATTCTTGTGCATTAAAGCTTTATAATATTTTATATATGTAAGTTAAAGAGTAAACATACTATAAAGTAAATGAGTTTCAGCAGCAGGCGGCTGTAATTAAATCTCAACATTGTGCCTAGTGAGGTGTCATTTGTTATGTGAAGCTGAACAGTATCCACTTGTTAAACCCAACAGTTAATTACATATCTATCTGTACTAAGCGATTAACAGCTGGCTTACGTTCCTGAAAGTGGTTTTCAGCGTTTCTCTCGTTACATCACTCTCAGACTACAGAAAAACTAAAAATAGCCCTTCAAGCGTTTGACTATGAAATCGGACATGTCTCATTGATCGTCATGTCTCGCCTAGAAACAAAGGCTTAGTGGAATTCTGACCTTTTGCTTACTCAATACTGTGCAATACACACTGTACACTGCATACTAATTTTCAAAATTAGTTTATGAATAAAAATACAAATTTTTGGGCAACAATAAATGTTTCAAGAAGCAGTGCGCTAAGCTGAAATCTGTAAAAATTGTGGTCAATACCAAGATGTGTTCAGATTTTACTAGTATTCATTATTAATTACCTAAACTATCTATAATTGCATATTTCCACACAGGTCATGGGGTATTTTGGGACTGTTGCTAATATGTTCCCCCTGACCCGCCCTCAACATTTGTGATGCAAGTTCCCCCCTCAGGGTACCGTCCAGCCTACAAATCGATAGCAGCATTGTATGAGTTCAACGCACAGAGAAACCCTACTTCATTCAACAAAGCAATGTTCACAGAGGAGTACTAAATACTCCCATGAGGGGGTATGATACTGTTTTGGTGTTCTGTGCATACCTCAAAAACGTAAGTTTCCCTTTATAACTGGATGTAGTTAATTAAACTTTTTTATGTCTATCTATCCTAGAGATTTATAACATTTATTCTTTCAGTTTTAGGCCATGCCAAAATGGGAGATTGGAACTTGCTAGGGAGTATCTTGGAGGAGGTTCACATTCACTCCACCATCGTGGGCAAAATCTGGCTCACCATTCTTTTCATTTTCCGTATGCTTGTACTCGGGGTCGCCGCCGAAGACGTGTGGGACGATGAGCAAAGTGAGTTTGTGTGCAACACAGAGCAGCCTGGATGCAAGAACGTCTGCTACGACCAGGCGTTCCCCATATCCCTTATCCGATACTGGGTCTTACAGATCATCTTTGTCTCCTCACCTTCTTTGGTGTACATGGGACACGCTTTGTACCGGCTCCGAACATTGGAGAAGGAGCGGCACAAGAAAAAAGCTCAGCTGAAGGTGGAGCTGGAGGAGACGGAAGCTTTGGAAGAGCACAAAAGGATTGAGAAAGAGCTTAAGAAGCTGGAAGAGCAGAAGAAAGTCAGGAAGGCTCCTTTGAGGGGTTCCTTGCTGCGCACTTATGTGTTGCATATCATAACAAGGTCAGCAGTGGAAGTGGGGTTCATAGTGGGGCAATATGCCCTCTACGGTATCGGACTGTCGCCGTTATACAAATGCGAGCGTGACCCTTGCCCCAACAGCGTGGACTGCTTTGTTTCAAGGCCAACAGAAAAGAACATCTTCATGATTTTCATGCTGGTCATTGCAGGGGCGTCTCTGTTCCTCAATCTCCTGGAGATATTCCACCTTGGTGTCAAAAAGATCAAGCAGAGCGTATATGGATCCAAGTACAGCGGAGATGACGAAAGTATTTGCAGGTCAAAGAAAAACTCCATGGTCCAACAAGTATGCATCCTTACCAATTCCTCACCGCAAAAGCTTATGCATTTGACGCACACTTCCCTTGCAGTGGTCCCAGATGGACAGATGGCACCCGTGCCTCTCTATATGCCAATGGCTGCTCCTCCATCTAACCAAGACATGCCAAAAAGCACTCTTAATGGATCTGAGGAGCCCCCTAGACAAACCCGTCTTCCTAGTCAGCCAGAATTTCAGGCTCTGCAACAGTTGGGAGCCACAGAACGACGACCCACTTTAGACAACCGTCCGCACTCCTGTAGCAGCGAAGAGTCTGGGCCCAAGGGGTCTGGACCGCCCAAAAACATTGGTCAGCAGCCCAGAGCTTCATTCAGAGCCAGTAACATAGAGATACCAGCAACGTTACGGAAACAGAGCAGAGTCAGTCAATGTAAAGACTTCAGCGAAGAGAGCGATTCCCAGGAGAGCGGGAACTACCCCACTGCGAGGAAAGCTAGTTTCATGTCGCGAGGGCTTTCAGAGAGCCCATCCGAAAGCCAAGCCTCTAAAAGTGGATCGGACACAGAAGCCAACCGTATAGCTCAAGGGGAGAGTCCACCTATGACACCGCCTCCTGCCGCTGGACGCAGAATGTCAATGGTGAGTAGATGAAAACAACCGATTATCCACTTGTTGTGACAATACGAATACGGTTTGTGGTTCCAAGCTTCTGCTCCCTTTCAAGAGTCTCTGGACTGAGATAAAAAAAAATTACAGAAGTGTGTACATTCCCTGATAGCACACATACATCTCGGAGATGTCTATTTGATATCTGCTTTTACATCTGCAAGACGTAGTTTGCTCATCTGCAATACGTCTATTGGACGTTTCCTATCAGATGTCAAATAGACGTCTATTAGATGTCTTTAAGATGTTTATGATTTAGAATGTATGCAAAACTGACATCTTACAGATGTCTGCCAGATGTTTGTACACAGCAGATGCTTTCCAGATCAAGAGATCTTTAACAGACATCTTGCAGATGTACGTGGGCTATCTGGGTTAGCATTGTTTGTTTTGTCACCCTAATGTCATTCCAAACTCGTAAGACCTTCGTTCATGAAATCTGAGAGCTTTCTGAGTATGCATAAAGAGGAATGCAACTGACAAGTGCAAGGCCCAGAAAGGTAGTAAGGACATCATTAAAATAGTCCACCGTAATGTTATGAAGCTACTTTTTGTGTGCAAAGAAAACAAAAATATCGACTTCGGCCACAAAAAGTATTCTTGTAGCTTCATAACATTACGGTTGAACCACTGATGCCACATGGAGTATTTTAACAATGTTCTTACAACCTTTCTGGGCCTTGAACTTGTCAGCTGCATTGTTGTCTCTGATAGGGTTACTATATTTTAGTTTTCAAAACAGAGGATGTAGGATGTTTGGGGTTTCCTAGTTTTGGTATGAAAATATGTAATTTCCATACCAAAACTACATATTTTACAGTCACCGTTATGCTGAATAATCATAAACAAAGATAAAAAGCTTTCTACCCCAGTGGCCATCTTGCACAAAACTAATATCTACCACAGTTTTATTGTAGGTAGAATGCAAAATGTTTCAATACTAGCATTTCAGTCAAATGCAATTTATGCAATATTTCAAACTTTTAACAGTTTAATTTTTAAGAGTTTAAAATCAGCCCAATTCCATGGGGAAAATGCAGATTTGGCAGCATTTTATCAAATGCCAGTTGCATCCAAAGCGATTTAAATACTCCGCATATTGATAGCGACTCGTGATGCATGAAAATTCTATTCAATATTAGAATGTTTGCGGGAGCGTGATTAAGAAAACAGTCCAGCGCTAGGCATTAATTCAAAAAAGCAAACAATGCATGGCGACTGTAGAAAGCAAAAGCTGAATCCCGGACATTTTGGGCAATTCCAATTCCAAAAAAAAGACATGTCCGGGGAAAAGAGGACATATGGTCACCCTAGTCTATGTAGGGTCAGAAAGCTCTCAAAATTTCATCAAAAATATCTTAATTTGTTTTCTGAAGACAAAGGTCTTACGGGTATGGAACGATATGAAGGTGAGTAATTAATGACAGAATTTTCATTTTTGGATGAACTACCCCTTTAAGTGCACTGTGTTTTTAAATAATAATTCTTCTTTTTTTTTTTTTCCTTTCAGAGCATGATTCTGGAACTGTCTTCAATCATGAAAAAGTGACACTTTGGAGAATGAAGTATCAGCTGTCCTCTGAGCAGACAGCAATGGGATGGATATTGCTGTGTATTCTTCTGGCTTAATTTTCATTGACTCCATAATTATTGCAAACATTATGATTACACATTAACTACTGTAGTGCTGCGCCCAATAAACACTTGAAATAAGAACAAAGCATTTTCAATGAACCTCTTCTCAGCGCTTGTAGCATTTTTGGTTTCAACACGTCATGTGCTGTGACATGTTGCACCTGAAATCTTTGATAAAGCTTAAAGAGCAACGGATATCTATAAAAAGAAATCATTCTTTAAAAATGTGAATTGACTTGTGACATTTTATTGACAATAATTAGGGACACTCTTTTGTACAATTAATAGATAGTGGTGGATATCATTGGATATGGTTGAATGAATTTTTCTTTGTCTTGTAAAAACAAGTTTTGGCATTTTTAGCAAACAGCACCAGTTACCAATCCCGACTGTGGATTGTAATGACTGCCATATTATTATAAGTATATCTAGTACTTAATGCTTAATATTTAATAAACAAAATATCTAAAATCCATTCTTTTTACTGTTTCAAACAGCTTTATAGGCTGTTCTGAAGTCCAGGAAGTGCTATACTGCCATCTTGTGGTGATTAGATTATTGTACAACATTTGTGACCCTGGACCACAAAACCAGGGTCTTTTTTTTTTTTTTTTTTTTTTTTTTTTTGAGATTTGAGATTTATACATTATCTAAAAGTTGAATAAATACGCTTTTCATTGATGTTAGGATAGGACAATATTTGGCTAAGATACAACTATTTGAAAATCTAAAATCTGAGTGTGCAAAAAAAATCTAAATGTTGAGAAGCCTTTAGTTTATAGCCTTTAGTTTCCAAATGAAGTTCTTATCAATGCATATTACTAATCAGAAATTAAATTTTGATATATTTATGGTAGGAAATTTCCAAAATATCTTAATGGAACATGATCTTTACCTAATATCCTAATAATTTTTGGCATAAAAGAATTTTTTTTATATAGGGTTATATATGATTGTGATTATAGTTTGTTGAAGTTTTTTTCCGCAATGCAATGCTAATTAAAGTTAAGTTTCTTACTGCTTAGTAATATGCATTGCTTTATTTGTACAACTTTAAAAGCGATTTTCTCAGTATTTAGATTTATTTTGCACACTTATATTTCAGATTTTCAAATAGTATCTTGTCCAAATATTGTCCTATCCTAACAATCAATGGAAATCAAGGGAAAGCTTATTCAGCTTTCATAATAATAATATAAATAATAAAAAATAATATAAATCTCAATAATAAATAAATAAATAAAAAATACCCTTATGACTGGTTTTGTGGTCCAGGGTCACATTTGCAAAACAGCCCTTTCTTCTTATTTAAATTTATTTGTAATTGATAGTTAAGAAAGGCGGCAGCTTTCCCGCGAGTGGGCGTGGCTTCAGTGCCGACAGCGGACACGCCCCCAGTGTCTGAAAGCTAATTTTTTTTTTTTTTCAAAAAAGATTTTGTTAATTTATTTTATTTACTTAGCGTTTTTTATCATTCAAATTTGGTCGCGTGGTTAATAACAGTTTTTCTGTGGTGTGACTCAGAACGGATATTTAATATTACTTTAGACGGACTTCTTGAGAAATTCTGGAGTGCTTGGACAAAACAGGATCTCTTTTAGGTGAGTGTTTTCTTGTCTGTCACTCGATTTAGTTACAAATATAACACAAACATATGCTCAATATGTTTTATTGGAGGTACCCACAAATGCAGAGAATGAAATTACATATTGTACGAGATTATTTTTACCTCACCACAAAATGGCTTTAGTGGTGACAATATTTTACACATAGGATTTACGTAAAATAAGAGAAACTTAAACCCGCTCAACAATTTCTTTGTAGTTCGTGTGACCAAGCTGACGCAGGAAAACAAAAGACTGTAAAACTCACCTGTGTTTACGGCCTTGTTTAACTTAAAATAGGTAAAATTTGGAAAGTGGGCCTTCATAAAGGCTGATTTGGATTTTGCCTGATTTATTTTCATAAACATCTGATGTTGTTGACAAAAATGAGGAATATAATTGTGAAAACTTACTGTGAAATTAGAGTTTATGTTCTTTTATGTGGAAATATTAGTATTTAAAAAACTCATGACACATATCTCTATCAAGAATCAATATTACGCAACAGTTTATAAACCCAATCTACGCTGTAAAAAACAATTTGTTGAGTCAATTTAAAATAATTTGTTACCTGGCTGCCTTAAAATTTTAAGTTAAGTCAACTCGAAAAAAGTTATTTGAGTTGATTCAACTTGAAATTTTAAGGCAGCCGAGTAACAAACACAGCTGTTACGTTTAACAAACAATTTTTAGTTTAGTCAGCTTGAATATCTAAGTTGTCACTTAGTACAACTGAACATTTCAACTTGAATAAACTTATTTGAGTTGACTGAACTTCAAATTTTAAGACAGCAGGGTAACAAATTATTTCAAGTTGACTCAACAATTTGTTTTTTGTTTGTTTGTTTTTTACAGTGTAGTGAATAATGAATTATTGGTCTAAATGTGTTTGTGTGTGTGTGTGTATATGGGTCATTCCTGGGATTCGGTAACATATCAACTTGCAATATACATTTTTTCAAATACATACAATTTATTTTCTAAATACCCTGCATAATTAGGCAGATGTCAAACCTCCAAAAAAAATAATATTTTCCCACCTCAGGCATTAACAAACTTTTTTTTTTTTTTTTTTCCAAGATTGAGACACCTTTTTTTTTTAACCCCTAACCCTGGACAAAATGGGATTGGTTTGAAAAGGATTTTACACAGAACTTGTTATAAAACAAACATCTACCTACTGCTCATGTGTCCTTGATAACAATTTAATGATAACAAATGTAACATTTACCATATTTATTATTATTATTATTATTTTTTTTTACATTTTTACGGGACTGAAGCTAAAAATACACAAATTGTGTGTCTATGGTCTCTTTATTTTTGTAAAAAAATTATTTAATTTAGAAATTGAACCACAAATTAATTGTTTTAGTCCCTAACATGTCACATGCTTTCAAGAAATACTTTAATTCATAATAGTCTTCCCTATATTTTTTCAAAAATATTAATGTGACATGGTGTGACGGGGTTAAAGTCTGTAACACATTTGAAGGGATACATTGTCTTCAGTTTTCATTTTTAGTTTAGTTTCTCTCTCATATTGTCCACTTATTTGTGGGTCAACATGCCCAACACTGTCTGCAAATGTGGGTGCAATTTCTGATGTAGACATATGTCAAAAAATGTATTTCTAACAAAAATATGAGTTTTGTAAGTAATTTTGGCTGAAACCATGACTATTTTATATATTTTTAATATAAAATAAAGTAGTTAGGAGAGTAGACCATATTTTGCAGCAATAAAACAAGTACATTGTATATATGGATTGGGATTAAATTAAATGTTGAAAACCTAATAATTTTTCCATCTTAACTTTATGTGACAGGGTTGAGTTGTTAAACCTAACTACAATATGACTCAAAAATCAGAATAAAACATATGATATTACTAACTAATTTTCTGAATTATGTTATTTCTGGAAAAAAAAGTCACATAAATCTAAATTATTACGGGCGGAGAATGGGTAGTGTGACAGGGCTGAGTTCAGACTGAGGGACATAACTTTAAAGTCTGTTTTTTGAATTATTGCCAAAAACACAGACAACATGCACATTTTGTTAATAATTTCAAAAAATCAGAGAAGAGCCTCAGGGACATGACAAAATGCTAATTATTTTGTGCTAAAAATAATAAAATGCAATTATTATTTGTATTCATTATAATGGCCAATTAAAAGTAACAATTACCTTTAGTGAACCACCACTGTAGAATCTCCGGGGGACTGAAATATTACCGAATCCCAGGAACGACCCATAAATATATAGAGAAAAATGAACTTATTTAAAAAGTGAGTGGAGAACTGAGCAACTACGACACAACGTACATGATATGTTTCTTTATTTCATAAACAGAAATGGTGTCTAGACAAAATCTGTCATTTATATAACACTAGCAATTGAAATGCATGAAAATGAGTCCTGCACAATACCGTATGTACAATGGTTTTTAAGTCATTAAATTCATTAGGGTCATGTAGCATTTCAAAATGAAAAAAAGTAAAAACTCTTAGTACAGAATAAGCAAAGAAACAGCTACCTCAAATCGACAATATTAACACAAAACAGTCTCCTAGAAAAAATGCGCTAAAGAGTCAGAAATAGAGATAGAGAGAGAGAGAGAAAGAAAAACAACTCGTGTGACTACAAGCCAAAGAGCTATTCCATTAAAAATGATGCACCAAAATCTACCAATACAATAATCCATATAATCTGTGTAAAAAGCATGTAGAAAAAACACCTGATGCAGTTTGCTGATACAGTCATTGACCAGTAATGAGAGGTATGAAGGATTTCACAGGTAGATAAGTGTGAGAGAGAGAGAGTCCGCTCTGCTAGCCGAAACATGGGGGCTCACAGCCCCTGCATACACACACTTCACTTGAATGTGAACTATGGCCTCTGGAAGTTCTAAGGCAAAGTTGGAGGTGCACTTTGTATTCACGGTACACTGGAGCATCCCCGTCGGGCGAAAAGACAACTTGAGGAAAAGGAGCATAGTTATCAAACGGCCATTTTCTCTGTTCGCTTGTAAAAACGTACAAAACAAAGAGACACGACGCTAAACCTATCCATTCGAACGAGCCTCGCGATTTTTCTATGTACATGGCAAAATTCTCGTAAAACACGACACCTTTTTTGTAAACATTTTGCCTTTTTCTCATCAGTCCGAATACTAAACGTTTTATAAAGTTAAGCAAATTGTGAAAAAAGGCATGTTTTCGAGCAACCCTTTGGAACGCCAGTGTTCATATTTCAGAGAAGCAGCACGAACGAAAAAACAACCAAATTATTCGAACAAACGGGAGACGCGCAGGGTGTTTTATTCTACAGTATTGGATCTCAATACATTTACCGAAGCTTATAATACACGTCCTTTGAAGCTTAAACGAACAGCTGTAGCAGCCAATTGACAACCAAAAACGAATTGCTGGATTTTATTTTGAGATATTTCATAGCCCTTGTTGGGTTTTCATCCAAAATAATTGTGCAAATCTAGTTGGTTTTCTCTACGAATCAATTATTCTTAGCTTAGAAACTCTAAAAACAAACAAAAACAAAACATTCTACCCACCCATTAGCTTTATAAGAAGACACAAAAATGCAAGACACAAAAATACGCAAATGCTGAGCTCACCAGCTACCATAGAAAAAAAAAAACGAACTAAACAAAAACGTTGGCACGCACCCTGAGACAAGATACAAGAGCAACCACGAGTCCGATACGAAAATAAAACCTCTGTAAAACAACAAAAAAACTAGCAGAAGTGTTGTTGAGAGGAGAGCTAATAAGCTTATTTAACTTGTGAGGCTTTCTGTGACCAGGACGAATCCCTTGAAGTCACCATGGAGGCAAACACGATGCAGCTTTTAGTAACAGAGGCTAACAGAGGTCAGAATTCCCAGACTCCCGGTTTCTTCCACCGTTTCTTCCACATCTGAAACCTCGGCCTGAACCGAAGCGTCCCCAGGCTCTTAAGGCCAAGTGTGCAAGCGTGAGGAGTCAGACAGAAAAACAAATACATTGCTATGCGAGGAACATAAATAAAAGCGGATTCGGGGCAAATGTTTTGGATCGCCTTGATGCAGGGGTGTGTCGAAATGGTGGACGTAGATTCTCAAGTGTCCGACAGTGTGCTTGTCAAGTGGAAGTTCATGCTTTCCACGCTTCATTATTCATACAACACAAAAGAAGAAGAAAAAAGATCATTATAGGGATGATTTGCATATGTGTGCACAAATGTCCACTTGGACCCATAAATCTTTAGTTCTAGTCTTGTACCTGATTACAATTTAGAAATGGCAAATACTGTCTAAATTTCTTTAGAAAAAGAGAAAGAGAGAAAGAGGGAAAAAAGATCCACAATGAAAACAACAGCACAACTATCCATCACAATACCTCTAGATTCTACATCCCTAGGAGAGACACTTCACCCAGTGTCACGTGTTTGTGTTCATGTGTGTGTGTTTGTGTGTGTGTGTGTGTGCTTGCATACGAGAAGGAGAGGGCATGTATTACAACTTCAGACTGGCAAATACACAAGCACGCATACATAGAGCTCTAGGGGTCAAATAATATAGAAATAATGTCAAAGCATTCCCAACTGTTGGGAGATCCAAATTATTATTTTTTTTTTAAAGAAAAACGCTCTTCGTTTTTGCTCAAAGTAAACAACCATCAAACGGTTTTTCCGAAGCCTACATTTTAAGGCAAACAAACTCTAAACAAACTATATTAAAACATACAGGCAGCATGCAATCCCATTAGTATGGATATACGTGTCTAACAAATGTACAATAAAGGGAAATACAGGACGACTTTAAAAGGATGGGCTTATTCCATCCGACTCGGATCAGATTTTCGAGGATTTTTTAGTGTCTTCCATAAATATGCAGTTTGAATACTCCCTTCGTCGATTTCGATTGGCCTGAAAAGACACTTTTAAGTGTTCGCGTTAAGTGCTTTCAGACTTTTTAGGGTCCTGAAAAAGAAATCTACCCTTTCTGAAGTGCTAAAACGCTCAAAGAGTGCTGAGGGCCCTTTCATTTCCGGTTCCTGAAAGGGTGTGTGGGATCGTTTGTTTTAGATAACACTGTTCGGAGGTGTTCGTGAACACACTGTAAATACTGATAAGAAATAAGAAGGTTTCCTCAGAGAGCACGTTTTCACATTTAAAGGAGAACAGCTCACCACTACGCACACCGTTTACATCCAAAATGACATGCAAGGGGCTCTATGCGCTGGGTCCGTATGCGAGCGTGTGTGTGCATGCGTGCGTGCGTGCGTGAGTGTGAGAATGCTAGTTTCCTGAGTTTAAGCACACCCGTCGTCGTGGGGAATTCATTTGAGACAGGAAACAGCAACAATTTTCCCTTCGTGACTAAAAGGTGCTTGATAAAACCCCAGAGAAAAGAAAGACCAAAAGAAAAGAAACGAAAAGCCATCTAAAGTTCTACCTGTACAATATTAGCCAAACCGTCTCCATGCGCCGAACTATTTACAACACGCTTTCTGCCCGAGCGAGCACTTCTCGAAAAAACATCCAATGGGTACAGTATTGCTGACGCAAAAGGTGGCCGAAACTGCGGTTCGTCTTTCCGTCGTACTTGCTTTCGTATCAGTGCTGTGGAAGGCAAAGGAGGAATGTTTTTAGATACCACCGTCTGTACAAATTAAGTGTTGCGGTACACAGACACTACAAACGCTATGATGCAGAAGACATTTTTGCATATGGACATTTACAGTCTAGCTGCTGTAGAAAACAAAAATCTGTATTATTCTTTTTTTTCTTTCATGAGTTATACTGAACATTCAGAATATTTCCTGAGTTTGAATTTACTGTGACAAGGGCCACAAAGAGAAAGAGAGAAGGAGCGATCGAGATTTAGAGGTAGAGGGGAAGGGGAGAGATAGATAGACAGACAGAGAGAGAGAGAGAGAGAGAGAGAGCAAAAAAGCTGCTGCTAGGTCCGTAGAGGTCTGAATTTGAGATGTGGTCAGAGCCCATCCCATCTGAATGGACTGTAATTGGAAACAGACAGCGATCGTCGCTGTCATGGAAAGGTGTAGCACCATCGTGAAGTTCTGTGAGAAGGTCTCAGCCACTGCCATGGCTGAATGAGAAAGAACCTGGAGAACAGTATTGCTGCTGTTAAGACAACTGTAGTGTCAACCTTTGTTTAAAAAAAGACATAAATATATATAAAAAAAAAAAAAACACTGGCAGAGGCTGGCCATCTCAACAGCCCTCGATTTTTGAGGGTTTGTCAGAAGACGTAACTAAATTAAATAATAATAAAAAAAAACATCGTCAAACGAAACACAGAGAAACCACCGTCATTAGGTACAGTCCTTTCTATTGGGCTGTTCGTCGGTCGTACATTTATCCGTCATCTCCTGACAGAAGTCTACTGTCACCGTCTGATTGGACTGTTCCAGAGACAGCCCCGCCTCTAGGTAGGCGGAGCCGGGTTCTTGCTCCTCCCTGTCGTTGGCCGCGTCTTCGGAGCCGTTTCCGGTCTTCCACTGGGCCGCTCGCGCTTTTCCGTCTTTTGCCGCGGCCGATTTGAGGAAGCTCTGTTCGGGGGTGGAGCAAGTGGTGAGGTCGATGCTGCCGGTGGGCAGGGCTTGGTTGCTGGGGGCGATGTTGCCGGGGCGCAGAATGGGGCAGTAGTGATGGACCTGTTCTGGGCTCAGCTGCACGTCTCGACACACCTCCTCAGACAGACAGGAGAAATTCTCCCATAACTCTCCCATGCACGCCTTCAACTGGTTGCGCTCCGTTAAGAGCTTCTCCTTCTCACACACCTGCGGGGTGGACACACAGAAAACACGCACACATTTGAATTTTTTTTTTTTTTTTTTTTTTGGATTAATAAATAAATCTTGCATGCCCTTTTGAGTTGTTATTGATTACTGATGAGTATTTTTAAACAGACACTGCTGGGCAGATACTGGGGTTAGTATGAATGTTTTTTAAAGAAGTCTTTAAAATAGTGGGTTTTCTATTTTAACAGACTTTAAAATATAATTTATTGCTGCACTGCAAAAAAAAAAAAAAAAAAAGGCTTATCTTGCTTAGTAATTTTGTCTTGTTTCTAGTTAAAATATCAACAAATTCTTGAATTAAGATGCATTTACTAGATAAGCAAAATGACATAAGATATTTAGTCTTATTTTCAAAGTGAAGTTTGCTTAAAATAAGTAAAATGATCTGTATTAACTTTTGTTTTAAGAATATTTTACTTACCTACTTTTTACCCAGAAGGAAAAAAACTAAGTGCATTTTGCTTAAAACAAGACTAAATATCTTATGTCATTTTGCTTTTAAATGCATTTTAATTTAAGACTTTTTGGATATTTTGACTAAAAACAAGACAAAAATACTAAGTAAATACTGTGTGAATAAATAGTGTCTAATCAAAGCATCATTACTCCAGTCTTCGGTGTCACACGATCCTTCAGAAATCATTTTAATATACTGATTTATTACTTTTATTATCAATGTTGGAAACAGTTGTGCTGCTTAATATTTTTTTAAACTTCTTTGATGAATAAAATCTTAAAAAGAACAGCAATTATTTAAAATAGAAATCTTTTGTAACAATATACACTACTATTCAAAGTTTGGGGTCAGTAAATATTTTCTTTCTCTCTTAGTTTAAAAAGAAATTAATACTTTATTTCAGCAATGATGTATTCAACTGCTAAAAAAAGGTGATAGTAAAGACTTCTGTTGTTTGAATAAATGATGTTCTTTTTAACTTTTTATTCACAGGTTCCAAAAAAAATATTAAGCAGCATTAACATAATAAATCAGTATGTTAGAATGATTTAGAAAGGATCATGTGACACTGAATACTGGAGTAATCATGCTGAAAATTCAGCTTTGCATCACAGAAATGCATTAGATTTTAAAGTATATTAAAATAGAAAACTGTTATTTTAAACTGTAATAATATTTCATAATATTACCTGTTGTTTTGTATTTTTGATCAAATAAACGCAGCCTTGATGAGCAGAAAAGACTTTAAAAAAACATAAAAATTCATACTGAGCCCAAACTTTTGAATGGTGGTGTATTTGTCAAGTATACTTTTTTTTTTTTTTTATTAGAATTGTAATTATTATTACAGAAATACTACTGAATATAATATAGTATTAATATTGAATATAATCCTGTTTAATAATATATATACATAAATAGTTTTACTCAGTAAGGATTCATTAAATAGATCAAAAGTAACAGTAACGATTTTTATAATTTACAATATGTGACCCTAGACCACAAAACCAGTCATAAGTATACATTTTTACAAATTGAGCAATATACATAATCTGAAATCTGAATAAATAAGCTTTCCATTGATGTATGTTTTTTTTGTTTTAGGATAGGACAATATTTGGCTGAGATACAACTATTTGAAAATCAGGAATCTGAGGGTGCAAAAAAAAAAAAAAGAAAAAAAAGAAAATATTAAGAAAATCGCAAATATTAAGTTTTTAGCAATGCATATTACTAATCAAAAATTACGTTTTGCTGAATTTACTGTAGGACATTTACAAAATATCTTTATGGAACATGATCTTTTATCTTAATATCCTAATGATTTTTGCTACTTAAGACTGGTTTTGTGGTCCAGGGTCAACAAAAGATTTCCATTTCAAATATATGCTATTTTTTTTACTTTTAATATTTTAATATATATATATATCAAAGAATTCAGGAAAAATTGTTTCCATAATTATGTTAAGCAGCAGTTTTCAGCATTGATTATCATAAGAAGTTTCTTGAACAATCAATCAGCATAATAAAATGATTTCTGAAGGATCATGTGACAATAAAGACTGCGGTAATGATGCTGAAAGTTCAGCTTTGCATCACAGGAATAGATTCCATTTTAAAATAAATTAAAATTGAAAATGGTTATTTAAAATAAAGAAATGTGTCCTTGATGAGCAGGTATGAATTTTTTTTTTTTTTTTTAAATACCCTAATATTTACAGGTGTTTCTTAATTGTAGGGACTGTGTCCAGAAATAAACACTTATTAAGCATTTCATTGAACATTATTTGTTATGTCTTTTAAACCTGATGCCCACACTGAGGCAATTTCCTGGTTTGACTATATACAACCTAGTCAAAACCTGCTCCAGTCCACACGCATGCATACACACTTTGTTATGAATGTACAGCGATCTATAGGGACCAGCTGAGTTATGTAGGTCACCCTGCAGCACTAACACCGTCTTCCCGCTCTCAATCTCCATGGAGATCTACACGCTTCACACATCTCCCGTCTTCATAAATTCATTCATGCTACAACTTCATTCCAGTCGAGCTTTAATATAGCTGTCAAACTCTGACGATAAGAGGATGGAAGAGCAAAAGGAGGAGGAGAAGAGGAGCAGAGGCATCTCTCCTGCTGCTATCCGCGAGATTATATAGAGGATGCGCATGTGGCATCAAAGCGCAGGCTGTCAGGCTTCGTGCACATACACCGCATCACACATCAAAGACGGAAAGACTCCGCCTCCTTCATGGAAACAGCATGGGACCGCCTCTGTGATTGACAGGTGGCAGTGCTGCCATGGCAACGTGAGGTCCCCTGCCGCTTGTGGTGATTGATAACAACCTGAAGGCCGACGTGTAAAATAAAGATGTTTTGTCACGTACAGCAGGACATGTTCAGGTACTCACCAGTTTGCGTATTTCACACTCAAGGTTCAGGATGCAGTCAAGTTTCCTCTTGCGGCAGCGCTGGGCCGCGATACGGTTTTTACTGCGTCTGCGCACGTCGTGGATGAATTCCAGCTGCTCCGAGGTCAGCTTGTGCATTTTCACCATCATTTGGAAGTCGTTGCGTGGAAGATTTGTGATTTGATCGACTGGGAACGGAAGCTTGACCTGTAAAGACACACATGAGCAAATTGTTATTCCATGAGCTTTTTAAAAGCATTTCTGCTCAGGCATTAAATCAAAATCATCTGATTGTTTTACTATCCAATTTGTTTGAAAAAAAAAAAAAAAAAATCATCCTTCTTCACTGACGTCCAATGAAAATGACCAAAGCGTTGCAATGTATTTCATCACCACTAGATGGAGGCAGAACACAGTTCTTCACCTGTACAAAGAGCATTTTGCATCCTCACAAGTTTACAACATCCACCAGCATCACTTAATAACAACGAGGTCAAAAGAGCAAGAAAGACAGACAGGAACAAAGACTGAGAACAAAGAGTGAGAAAGACGGCAACAAGAAAGCATCTTTCTGTCAGAGAACTGAGATAAAGACGCTTTAGTCTTTAGTCGTTTCTTCCTCCGTTTCACATTCCTGTCAGGTGATTACCACAGGGCATGAGTATGCAAATTACAAGTGTTAACGAGCTAAGCTGTCAGTGGATTCTGAACATATCGCCGCTTACGTACACGCTCAGCGGAGTAGGAAACGATGTCTCCTTCATGTACGGTGAGCGTTTGACAATATAAAGCATGGTTTGACTTCTCTCCATCGTGGTCTGGAGGGCTTTCTGAGGGCATGTCATACTTTTGACACCTCGCTGTTGTCAGAGTGAGCTATCACGAGGGATAAATGAAGGAACGAGTGTCACGAGGAGAGAAAAATTCAGGCTAGCAAAGTGAGAGTGTGAACCAGTAGGTAATTCTGCTGATATACAAATTCTATCATGGTTTTGAGGGAGAGATCCCCTCTGTGTCTTTGTAATTGCTATAAACAGTTTCTGGTGAGCTCTTCTTCTTTTATCGGAAGGGTTTATTTAAAATTTCAGTTCAAATGGTAATTTCTCTTGTCGGTGTTGATAGCCTAGTGGACCTGGACCACAAAACCAGTAGCAC
Source organism: Cirrhinus molitorella (assembly GCA_033026305.1). Taxonomy (NCBI): domain Eukaryota; kingdom Metazoa; phylum Chordata; class Actinopteri; order Cypriniformes; family Cyprinidae; genus Cirrhinus; species Cirrhinus molitorella. Next base: position 3,408,657 of record CM065133.1, on the reverse strand, counting down.
AGGTATATTTGCAGCAATAGCTGCAAATACAAAAAAAAAATAAAAAAAAATTTTTTTTTTTTGTTTTTTTTGTTATGCCTAAAATCATTAGGGTATTAAGTAAAGATCATGTTCCATTAACATATTTTGTAAATTTCCTACTGTAAATATATTAAAACTTATTTTTTGATTAGTAATATGTATTGCCAAGAACATTTGGACAACTTTAAAGGTGATTTTCTCAATATTAAGATTTTTTTGCACCCTCAGATTCCAGGTTTTTAAATAGTTGTATCTCAGCCAAATATTGTCCTATCCTAACAAACCATGCATCAGTGGAAAGCTTATTTATTTAAAGAAATTGACTGTTATGACTGGTTTTGTGGTCGTGGGTCACGTGTAATGCCACTTTGCTTCCTGTCTGCCAACTGTCCTATCACACTAAAGGCAAAAAAATGGCAAAAAAAAAAAAAAAAGGGAATTACCAGCAGAAAATATTTTGTCCACAAATTAGGGTTTAAAGGTTTGGGGTCTGTATGATTTGTAAAGTCTGTAAAGTTTTGGCATTGGTAAGGCTTTTTTAATATTTTAAAAAGTCACCAAGCCGGCATTTATCTGATCAAAAATGTTAAAAACTATTTAAAATTTGAAATAACTGTTTTTTATTTTCATATATTTTAAGTGTGATTTATTCCTGTGATGCAAAGCTGAATTTTCAGCATCATTACTCCTGTCTTCAGTGTCACATGATCCTTCAGAAATCATTCTAATATGCTGATTTGGTGCTCAGGAATAATTTCTTTATATTATTTATTATGAAAACAATGCTGCTTTTTGTGGTAACTGACTTTCTTTTCAGAATTCTGTAAATAATAATAATAATAAAAAAAAACTGCATTTATTTGAAATTTTCAATAATTTAATTTACTGTCAATTTTGATCATTTTAATGCATTCTTGCGATTACATTTTTTATTGCAATTATTTATTTTAAATACCGCATGGAAAGATGGTACATAATTGGAAATAAATCTGTTGCGCAATATATGGGTACCTCATAAATGTGACCATGGACCACAAAACTAATCTTAAGTAGTGCAGGTATATTTGTAGCAATAGCCAAAAATACACTGTATGGGTCAAAATGATACTTTTTTTTTTTTTGACAAAAATCATTAGGATATTAAGTAAAGATCATGTTCCATGAAGATATTTTGTAAATTTCCTACTGTAAATATATCAAAACTTAATTTTTGATTAGTAATATGCATCGCTAAGAACTTCATTTGGACAACTTTAAAGGCTTAAAGATTCCAGATTTTCAAAAATCTCAGCCAAATATTGTCCTAACAAAACATACATCAATACAAAGCTTATTTATTCAGCTTTCAGATGGTGTATAAATCTCAGTTTCAAACAACTGACCCTTATGAGTAAGTTATTGGCCCAAAACCCTAAAAATGTCAACTAAGTTATTGTCAACTATGTTACCCAGTAAAGATAACATGGTGGACAGTAGCAAACATAGATGGTATTTTTTGCACATATTCCTACAGATCATCTTTATTTATATAGTACTTTATAAAATATAGATAGTTTCAAAGCAGCTATATAAGGTCATGTTTGGGTTTTTGGGATAATGGAAAACTTTTTTTCTTCACATTGTCAAATGCTAAATGTACAATGTAAATGCATAAATTTTGCATTTAAAATGACTGATTTTAAATGTGGTACTTTATTTGTAATTTATTTAGACAAATATTTAAAACTGGCTATTTTTTCAACATAACATTAAAAACAATCTCTCATAAACTAGTTATTAAAGGATTAGTTCCCTTTCAGAACAAAAATTTTCAGATGTATTCAACTTACTTTCTTTTGTCATAAAGACATTACGTTTTTTGAGGAAAACATTTCAGGATTTCACTCCATATAATAGACTTTTATAGTGCCTCCGAGTTTGAACTTCCAAAATGCAGTTTAAATCCAGCTTCAAAGGGCTCTAAACGATCACAGCCGATAAAAAAGTGTTTTATCCAGCGAAACAATTGGTTATTTACACTTAGGGTATGTTGAAAAACTCATTCAAACCATCTTGTTTTCGTCTTCAACTTCAAAATCCTACAACGCAATTTTACCTTTTTTTGTAAAAGGCGTTTGATCTTCTTTGAATGTTCACTTTGTAAACACTAGATTGGTACTTCTACAGCGATGTAGGACAATTTTGAAGTTGGTGAAGAAAACAAGATGGGAGTTTTTGGACATACCCTAACTGTATTGACCCAGATCACACAGACTACGCATGCGCATCGCAGAGACTAAACAAGATGAGCATTTGAGGTTAAAAAGTATATAAATTGTCAATTTGTTTTAAAAATGACAGATCGTTTCGCTAGATAAGACCCTTTTTACTCAGCTGGGATCGTTTAGAGCCCTTTCAAGCTGTATTTAAACTGGATTTTAGAAGTTCAAACTCGGGGGAACCATAGAAGTCCATTATATGGAGAGAAATTCTGAAATGTTTTCCTCAAAATACAATTTCTTTATGACTGAAGAAAGACATGAACACCTTGGATGACAAGGGTACATTATCTGTACATTTTTGTTCTGAAAGTGAACTAATCTTTTAATGAACGAGCCAACCGTATTGTAACCAGTATACTGACTGTAGTATCGCCCTACTTAAGAACTCACATGGGCTTAGTGTGATTATGACCCCATAAACCTGAACCACAGTGGCGCAGATACTCTTCCATGTGAAGTGGACCGCTCTGCTGGGAAACCCACGGTGACTCTGGTTGAGGCCGAGAGAAGATGAAAGCGTAGATCTGGCTCAGTCTGGCTCAGAGCAGCAGGGGGCCCGGAGCACTGGCAGGTCGGCCCGTTCCGTCTCTACGGCATCATTAATAAATGATGGACAGACCTTTTTCTGCTCTCAAAGCTCAGCCAACATCGAGAATCGCTGTACATGCTCAGTCTGATTTCTGCGTTGTCTTAATGATCCGCTTTTTTCGATGGAGGGAAATGTCTTTTTACACGGTCCAAGGAGACGCTTTCTTTCTATGACCTTCTCATGTGTCCTTCCTCTCTCTGGTATCGGTTTGAGGTGTGTGTGTGTGTGGCAGTAGATGTCTATAGCGATGTCTATATTTAGCGTCGTACCGCCAGAACGGCGGAGATGACAGAACACACACCGGCGGCACTTAGAAATTCAAACGTGATCCCGATTCTGTAGGTCATTATTCTTGAAATGGGTCTGGAGTGAAAAGTAGGACTCATCTGTTACTGGGACCACTCTTTTTGTCCCTCGCTTCCTTTCTCATAGCACAGACAACTGCAGTAGGGAATTGTGGGAAGGACAAGCGAGGCCAAATGCCTGAGGTCACACGCGGGTTATTTTAGCAATATTATCGGCACACCGTCTGATGAGCTCTTAATTTCCTCTGTAATGTGAAATGCACTTCGATGTGCAAACAAGAAGGGATGTCAGTCGTTTGGTCAGTTAAAATGCCTTTAGCGTTTAGCGTAATTAGATCATCTGTTGGCTAAATATCATTACTGTCCTTCAGACATTCTCAGGAACGTTACCGCGCTGTTATGCATCTCTTCGTTTCACATGTCTCGGTAATGAGACGCCATGTGACACAGATAAGAAAGCAGTCTGAAACAACCCCTAAGATATTCCTCTTTTTTTCCTCTTCCCTCCTTTCTTCTCTTGTTTTTCTTCTCTCAGCCCTGTTGCTATTACTGGAACTCTCCACAGGGGCTGAGTAATGGGGGAAAGCTATCTATGAACACACACACACACACACACACACACACACACACACACACACACACACGCATGCATCCCCTTCTCTCAAAGACCAAGGATAGACACACATGCACACACTCACTCTGTCTAATGGAGTGATGGACCTGTCTGTGGTCACCATGGGGCTTCCTCCCCATCAGGACCAAAGCGTCTGCTTGTGCTTGTGCGTGTATGTGTATGCCTAAGATAAATGGGCTGTATGAATGGCTGTCTAGGTCAGTGGTAGATTCCTAATGTAACACATCTGGAGAAAAAAAGCACCAGGCTGTAGAAACGAAATTATTTTCTCTTAGACAGCGATCTGTTTAAATGAAGAGCTAATATAGAGACTTAAATCTTTGGCTTCTTGAATTTTTCTCCTGAGAAACTTCAGTAATCTTAGTCAGTTTCAGAGGAGAGCTCTGAAAGAGAGTTTTAAACTGCGCTTAGACTGCCAACATACCATTGTCCGTGATTAAAAGCCAGAAAAAGAAGAAGAAGAAGAAAAACAAAGATTCCAAGACCAAATTATCTGAGCTGTTAAGCTTGTGTATATTTTATAGCAAGGATAATATATATATATATATATATATGTATATGTTTTTTATTTAAATATAATTTAAAATGTAATTTATTCCTGTGTTGGCAGTCTTCAGTGTCACACAATCTTTCTGATATGATTTGGTGCTCAAGACATTTTTGTAGAAACAGACTTTTTCAGGATTATTTGATTATTTAATCAAACAAATGCTGTACTATTTAAAGTAAAGCACTTGTTTGAATTTCTTTTCTTTTTACTTTTTCAAAATGACCAAATAACAGACAGTTATGTTGTAATAAAACAAAACTGACAAAAAAAGCTGAAATTTCTCACTGTAATGTTTTAAATCTACGCCTTTGATAATGTTTACAAAAATAAAAAAATAAATAAATCATTATTCCAACATAGTTAACTGCAGCAATTTACACTCCATGTATGGAATTTTTACATGAAGGATTTTTAATTGTTTTTTTAAAGAAGTCTCTTCTGCTCACCAAAGTACAGCAAAAGCAGTAAAAAATTTAAATATTTTTACTATTTAAAATAACAGTTTTCTATTTTAATACATTTTAAAATGTAATTTATTCCTGTGATTTCAAAGCTGGATTTTTAGGCATCATTACTCCAGTCTTTAGTGTCACATGATCCTTCAGAAATCATTCTAATATGCTGATTTACTGTAATGATTTCTGAAGGATTGTGTGAGTAATAAAGTAATGATGCTAAAAATCCAGCTTTGAAATCACAGGAATAAATTAGATTTTAAAATATATTTAAATAGAAAGCAGTTATTTTAAATAGTAAAAATATTTCAAAATTGTACTGTTTTTGCTGTACTTTGGATCAAATAAATGCAGGCTTGGTGAGCACAAGAGACTTCTTTAAAAAACATTCAAATTCTTTCTGTTCAAAATCTGTATATCTAACCAAGTTTTAGATCGACTGTAGACATCCATTCATTAAACAGAAACCTGATGTAATATCCGATTCCACCCTAACAAACAAACAGCGAGCTTTCGCAATATTTCAGTCTTTCACCTTGAGCATATTTCAATCGTGCGGTTTTACAGTTCACCAATGCGACGTCTGACGAATAATTTGTAGACCACAATCGGCTCATATTGAGAGAGCGGCTTGGCTTTTAAAGACGGAATGAGAGGAACACAAACGGTTCTGACTTCACTCCTCACTTCCTGCGATGCACGTAGCTAAAGGGTTAATGCTTCTTGCACCGTGATTTTGAAGAATGAAAATGAAGAAGTGAGAGTGAGATTTTCGTCTGTGGGCTTTTCTGATCACACCCACTCACTTCGAGATCAATACTTCACCCAGTGTAACCGAATGACTAAAGCACAAAAAAATAGTGGAGAAATCTTCTCAAAGATCTCAAGATACGATAACGATCCTCAGTAGGGCAGTGTGTGCGTCGTTTTTTACTTTTACCTGAGGATCTTTCTTTCCCCCCTCTCCTGAAATTTCTGCTGTCAATCTACAGAGTAAGTTGCCCTTAAGACTTCACTCCTCCAGTATCTCCAAAGACGTGTCAAGTTGTCCTCAGAAAGTATGTATTATTGTGTGTGAAAGAGGTTAAAGTAAGGCCAAATCAAATGACATGGGAATACAGCTGCTCTTGGACCTGAGCCCTTCCTGTTTGAATAGGTGCTGATCACACAGGGTAAGTGATACTGTCTATGACTCATGAAGTTCAAAGACCTGGTTTAACTCCAGTATCTAGACCGGCCTAGACTAGCACTATGATTAGCCTACAGTTTAACAACTTCCTTCCTCTCTTGAATTCATTGTTTCGAACAGCAGGCTGAAGCTATTTTTGAGACTTGTGTTTCTCTTTCTTTGTGTGCTGATCCTCCTCTCTCTGTCATGCTCTTTCTCTCACCTGCCATTTGCTGTGAAAACACAGAAAGGACAGTCTCTCTTCCCAGAAAATGTTGTGTTTATATTGTGTTTATATTGTCATGTCACTAGGGGAGAGAGCAAGTCAAAAAGAAAGAGAGATTACTCCACTTCCAGAATAAAAAATTCCTGAGAATTTACTCACCCCCATGTCATCCAAGATATTTGTGTCTTTCTTTCTTCAGTCGCAAAGAAATTAAGTTTTTTTAAGGAAAACTTTCCAGGGTTTTCTCCATATAGTGGACTTCAATGGTGCTCAACGGATGTAAGGTTAAAAATGGAGTTTCAGTAGAGCTTAAAAGGACTCTAAACGATCCCAGCCGAGGAATAAGGGTCTTCGATCGTTCATGTTCTTAAATATATTAATATTTATACAAATTTTAACCACAAATGCTCACACTCCTGTGCACTTCGGTTCAAGACAGTTAGGGTCGAAAAATCATATTTTCTCCTCAAACTTCAAAAACGCCCTACATCGCTGTTTTACCTTTTTGTGTAAAGGCTATTCTTCTTTGCATGTTCACTTTGTAAACACTGGGTCTGTACTTCTGCATCGATGTAGGGCGATTTTGAAGTTGGAGGAGAAAATGAGATGGGAGTTTTTTGACATACCCTAAGTGTCTTAAACCGGAGAGCACAGAGTATGAACGATAACTAGACAAGATGAGCATTTGAGGTTAAGAAGTATATAAATTGTGCATTTTTTTTTCAGAAAATAACTGATCGTTTCACTAAATAAGACCCTTATTCCTTGGCTGGGATCATTTATAGCCCTTTGAAGCTCCACTGAAACTACATTTTTAACCTTTAATCCGTTGAGCACCATTGAAGTCCACTATATGAACTGCAAAAAATGCTTTTCTTACTTAGATTTTTGTCTAGTTTCCAGACAAAATATCTAAAAATTCTTAAATCAAGAAGGATTTTCTAGACAAGTAAAAATTATTGTCTTGTTTTCAGAAAAAAGAAGTCAAAATTAAGTGAGTTTTTGCTTAAAACAAGTAAAATAATCTGCCAGTGGAGTAAGCAAAATATTCTTATTTCGATCAGAAAACTTTATTATTCTGCTTACCCCATTGGCAGATTATTTTGCTTGTTTTAAGCAAAAACGCACTTAGTTTTAACTTCTTTTTTCTGAAAACAAGACAATTTTTACTTGTCTAGAAAATCCTTCCTGATGTAGGAATTGGATTTTTTGTTTTTCTTGTTTCCAGCCAAAATATCTAAGTAAGGAAAGCATTTTTTGCAATGCAGAGTATGCATGATAACTAGACAAGATGAGCATTTGAGGTTAAGAAGAATATACATTGTACATTTTCAGAAAATAACTGATCGTTTTGCTAGATAAGACCCTTATTCCTAGGCTGAGATTGTTTACAGCCCTTTGAAGCTGCACTGAAACTACATTTTTAACCTTTAATCCATTGAGCACCATTGAAGTCCACTATATGGTGAAAAATCCTGAAATGTTTTCCTCAGAAAACTTGATTTCTTTGCGTCTGATAAAAGAAAGACATGACATCTTGGATGACATGGGGGTGAGTAAATTACCAGGACATTTTTATGTTAGAAGTAGAATAATCCTTTAACTAAAGCATGGTTTTTATAAAACCTAACAAATCTCAACCTTTTTCGTTCCAGACTACAGTTAACAGGTTTGAGCACTTGAGTTGTGAAAAAGCCAATTCACAGCATACGAAGTATGAAAAGAATATGAAAGGCAGCATTCGTCGCATTGATGAAGTTTCTGAATGAAAGAAGTGAGACTTTCGGTCCTTTTAACAGACTTTTGTCAGCTTAGCTTCAAAGATATGGTCAGGTGTAGATGAGAAAACAAATCACAGTGAGAACGAAACTGAGAGGGAGAGTGAACTTTTGGAATTAAATAATATTTCAGACACTAGAGTGAGTGTGATCTCGAACATCTGGAGATACAATTCCATTGTACTTGAAACTAAATGAAGCCGTTAAGTGAAGTTAGGAAACTTTAAGTGCTTTTTAGTCTGTTGCTGAATGAAAACTGGAAGAAAGAGTAAACTACTTGAACTACAAAGCGCCACTGAAAAGCCAAGTGAAGAGTCTACTACACATCTATCTTACCCTGATGCTGCGCAGTGTGTCTCAATTCTTTTAAGCACAACAAATGTATGAACTGCTGATAACTAGCCAAATCTATTCCTGATTACTCATTGTTACCATGGCAACAGACCAGTTTCTCCATCACGGGCCCTACATGCAACTTCTCATCCCCAGTCTATAAAGAGTCTTTATAGTGCTTTTCTCTAATATACAGCATCATCCCTAGTGAAATCTCGCTCAACTCGCACTCAGATCAGACAAAAATGCTCTAACCAACCTTACACAAATATTTATCCATTCTTTCTCTTCATACCAAATCTCTACATCAATGTCTTTTATCAATAGAAGGCGAGAGCCTTCACCATCAAAGGGCAGTTTCTTTAGAAAAAGATCTCTTTAGAAAATATCATATACCTTGAGCTTAGGAAGCACTGGGGCTTGGTGTGTGCACATGTGCTCTGGCTCTCTATCTCACATTAAAATTTTTGCTTGAGGCTGTGAATTGTAGCTTACTCTATTATATTACACTCTATTACTGTTCTACTCACAGTATGTAAGGCTGTATATATATTTGACCTATTCTTAGTTGCCCTGTTTTACTTTAATCTTCACTTCTTCATTCTACTGTACTGTGTACACTGCCATGTCAACACTGAGACTGAGAAGAATGATTTGAACAATTTTAAAGGGATAGTTCACCCAAAAATGAACATTCTGTCATTGTGTATTCACCTTCATTTTGTTCTAAAGCTGTATGACTTTCTTTGCTCTTGTGAAACATGAAAGATGCTTTGCAGAATGTTTTATTTGCTTTGTCCATACAATGACACTCTCTGGGGTCCAAAAATAACATAGGACCCCGCTGACTTTCATTACATGGACAAAAAACACAGACATTTTTAAACATAACATCTGTGTTCTGCAGAACAAAGTGAGGTTTGCAACAGCATGAGGGTGATTACATGACTAAATTGGCATTTTAAAGGGATAGTTCACCCAAAAATGAAAATTATGTCATTAATTACTCAACCCCGTTCCAAACCCGTAACCTTTGTTCATCTTTGGAAAACAAATTAAGATATTTCTGATGAAATGTGAGAGCTTCCTGACCCTCCATGATGAGCAATGCAACTGAAATGTTTCAACACCCAGAAACGTAGTAAGAACATAGTTATAAACATAAAGGGTCAGAAAGCTCTGGGATTTCATCAAAAATATCTTAATTTGTGTTCCAAAGATTAACGAAGGTCAGGTTTGGAACGACATGAGGGTGAGTAATTAATGACAGAATTGTAATTTTTGGGTGAACTATCCCTTTAAGGTGAACTATTCCTTTAGCACTTAATTTTAGCCAAATTTTTCTGTCACAGGACAGATCATATATGACCCTGGACCACAAAAATTAGTCATAAGGGTAAATGTTTTAAATAAATATGCTTTCCATTGATGTATAGTTTGTCAGGATAGGACAATATTTGAAAATCTGGAATCTGATATTGAGAAAATCAGCTTTAAAGTTGTCCAAATGCAGATTTTAACCATGCATATTACTAATCAAACATTTAGTTTTGATATATGTATGGTAGGAAATTTACAAAATATCTTTATGGAACGTGATCTTTACTTAATATCCTAATGATTTTTAGAATAAAAGAAAAATCAATAATTTTGACCCATACAATGTATTTTTGGCTATTGCTACAAATATACCCATGCTACTTAAAACTGGTTTTGTGGCCTAGGGTCACCTGATTTTCATCATAGCTTACTGTGCTTTCCCTACACAAAACAGCAATTCAGAGTTGATTGTCAAATCAAGTTGGCTCCTCTCTGCTCTATTCTACTCTATTAGTCTTTTCCAGGCAACACACAAAAGGCCAGAATAATACAATTCCAGTTATTCACTATCATGTCAGTCCAGACATGAAAGTTATTACACTGTTTATTGGCCCATTAGGAGTCTGCAGCTTTATTCAATGAACCAGCGAAGAGGGATCAAAGGGGAAGTCTCCGATAGCACAAGGGCAATCTAATTGGTTTCTGCATGAATGGATGTCAGGGGAACGTGATGCATAGTGTGCTTCTGTTGGACAACTGGTAAACACATGAGAGAGAAATCTGAAAGACTCACCTCAGGGCCTTGCTCTTGAACATGACATGATTCGCTGTCCCCCTCCGAAAAGGACCCCGACTCGTCACTGGAATTGGTTCCATACGACTGCTCGCACTTTATCTTGGGCCGGACCCGTGCAAATAGCGCTTCCGTCCCACCGCCTCCCTCCTGCGGGTCAGTCGTGAGACACCGTGTCACGTTGGGGCAAGGCGAGGACGAGAACTCGAACTGCGGCAGGCTGCAGGGGGACCCGCCACTCCCGTCCTCGGCGTAAGAATAGGACGAACAGGAACTGGAGGTCCGAGTTCGGGTCTCCGACGGGGGTGATCGCGGGCATACCTTAATTGGCACTGGGCAGCTGGTATTGGGCCTTTGGCGGCAAAGCAGGGGTGGGTCGCTGGCTGTGGTGCTGGGGGAGAAGGTCTGGGAGCTGGGGAGGGACTGGCTGGCGCCAGCCCACAATCCCTTTGGCATGTGTTCTGTGAGCTCCTTCTCCAGTGAGTTCCCGCTGGGATGGGAGTGGGTGGGCGTACCCAGTCGGTCACAGGGCCCTGAGGAGAAGATGACACTGCGGCGGTCCGGCTCCACCTCTTGCTTGCACACACCATCGCAAGGAGCTGACTTCAACGAAAGCCCTGGCGGGAAACCATCTGCGTCTTTGGGGAACGCCACAGGCATGCCAAGCTCATCGCCAAGCGAAGGCCTGTAGTCTTTTTTGTGGTCTCCCTGAGTGGTTCCTTTATCCTGGGCATTGACAAGTCTGTTCGTGAAGAGCTGCTGGGGTGTGCTAGGCAGGTCCTTCTTAAAGAGAGTTCGTAGGCAGCTGCCTTTCGGTTGGTCCACTGCTATGGAACCATCCAGCTCCATGTCAGCCACACCGTCCTTTTCAGCACTGTCCTGCTCGTCCCCTGACAGGCAAAGCGAGATGGACTCTTCCTCGCTGCGTGGCTCCTGCTTGATTTGCATCACAGCTGGCCTATTCATCTCCTTGAATGTGCTTGGAAAACCTGAGGTACTGGTGTGTGAGGAGGTGTCGTTATTGTGCTTGTTGCATGCCCACTGGTACTTCCTGTATTTCGGGCATCGCGGCAAGTCTGAGGTGCCGTGTCGCTCAAAGTCCATCCGTCCGTCGGCGAAGTCCTCCGTCGCCGCCAGCCGTTCATGGTCAGGCCGCCGCAAGGAGTTCAGAGCGAGTTCGCGGCGAGAGCGTGGAGAACCGGACAGGGTCACTGCAGCCGGCGGCGTCGTCGTCAGCAACTCGGGCTGCATGCTCTCGTCCTCGGAGTGATTGCTCTCAGACGCCATCTTGCGGCACACGACCAGGCCGTCCTCCTCGCTGCGCAGTTGGGCCTCCAGGAAGCGAAAGCAGGAGTCCTCCAGGTTGTGCATGCGCAGGAATTCAGCACAGCGGATGACCTCCTGGATGTTTTCTCTGCTGAGCAGCAGCTTAGCCGTATAGGCAAACTGTAACAATGGAGCGAATCCCCGGGCACTGACCTGCGGACACACACACACACAGATAAAACAGGGGAAATTGCCAATGTTACCATCAGCACTGCCATTGTTCAGGGCACTTGGAGTGTGCTGAGAGAACTCGACAGCTCAAATGACCGTAAACAAACACTGTAAAGTGCCAGTTAATCTTTTATCAGGTCAGCACCGAACGTTCTATACAGCGGGAAATAAAAGTGAAAAGGTGGAGGCTGTCAGTAAGGTCAAGAGACCAGCTTCATTTATGTAACAGACATCTGCCCAAGTCACCCCCCTAGGTTAAGCTCAGCCCCGTTTGTTGCAAATGACTATGTATAAATGTCAATTTCAAAAACATTTACCCTTATGACTGGTTTTGTGGTCCAGGATCACATATGATCTGTCCTGTGACTCAAGAGTTTGGCTAAGATTTGGAGAAAGTGATAAAGGAGTCACCCAAGTCACCCCCCTCCCAGGTTAAGCTGGGCTAGCACCCCTTGTTTGTGGAAAATGGTACTGCAGCAAAAAGTAGAAGCTTGTGACTGTATAAATCTCAATTAAAAAAAAAAGTCTCTTATGACTGGTTTTGTGGTCCAGAAAAGTTTAGCTAAGATTTGGAGAAAGTTTTGGGGAGTCACCCAAGTCACCCAACAGGTTAAGCTTGGTTAGTGCCCCCTTGTTTGTGGCAAATTGTATTGTAGCAAAAAGCAGAAGCTTGTGACTATGTATAAATCTCAATTTCCAAAAATGGACCCTTATGACTGGTTGTGTGGTCCAGGGTCACATATGATCGGTCCTGTGAGAGAAGACTTTGGCTAAGATTTGGAGAAAGTGATAAAGGAGTCACCCAAGTCACCCCCCTAGGTTAAACTTGGCTAGCGCCCCTTGTTTGTGGAAAATGGTTTTGCAGCAAAAAGTAGAAGCTTGTGACTATGTATAAATCTCAATTTCAAAAAAATTGACCCTTATGACTGGTTTTGTGGTTCAGGGTCACATATGACCTGTCCTGTGACACAAGAGTTTAGTTAAGATTTGGAAAAAGTTATAGAGGAGTCACCCAAGCCACCCCCTTAGGTTAAGTTTGGCTAGCGCCCCCTGTTTGTAGCAAATGGTATTGCAGCAACAAGTAGAAGCTTGTGGGTTTGTAAACATAATGTCACATCTATCCCTCAGGTGAGCAATCTCAAAGCCTAATGGGCTCTAGGACTCTTACGGCTTATCCCTACTACAGCCATCCTGAGCCTGCTGAGAGAGAGAGAGAGAGAGAGAGACAGACGCAGACAGATATGGAAGCCTTCCATTTGACCTAATGCTAGATAATTAGGTAAATGCCTGAGCCTGCAAAAGCTTGGCTGGCCCACTGTGGCCTTTGCGCTGTTAGCGCATTTCAGTAAGTGCGTTTAGGTGGGGAGAAAATAATAACCCAGGCTCACAGCTTTCACGTTTTTACCCTCCTCAAAACAAAAAAGATGTGAATCACCTTGTGAGATCTATAAACCCAGGCTCTACCAAATGTCAATCAAATAAAAGTTTTAATGGAATGCGAGGCAGTGAGTCAGGCTCTGCTTGTGCTATGCCAGAGTCGAAACGTCATGGACAGACGTCGATGTAGGTGCTCTTCGTTCTCAGACACATTACAATGGCTGGACTTTGATCTGAGCCAGCATTGTTCAGCACACAAAGCACTCTCTATTCTTCATCAATGATGTAAAGTGCTCATAGATGGGAGGGAATGAGATCAACACTTTATATTTGATGAATGGGGGATAAGACACTGTTTACTATGAGTTTGTTTCTTATGTTGATAGGGACAAACAGCTATGTCTTCCTAGATGTTATCACCAGACTTTTCTTGTGGCTAGAAGGGAATTTGGAGAACCTCTTTCCTACTATAACACCAGAACCAAAGAATTTGTTTTGTAGATTTTTCCATTTGGAAAAAGCATGGGGATTGTATTTACAGTCAGAGCAAAGGCATGGAGGGAAAACCCAAGCTTGAGGTTTAAAGCACAGCTGATTGCTGCAGTGTGGGGAACGTGAAACAAATTAGATTTTCGCTCTTACGCTGAGTGAAAGACTACTGATTAAGCTAACTGTTCTACTTGATTACAGTAAAATCACCAACCCATCTATTCCAAGAATTCTTTAGTATAATTTCACTTTTTTTTTTCCATTGTACAACCTCCTGGGGATTTTGTTAAGTCATACACTGCTGCTCAAAAGTTTGGGATCAGTATGATTTTTAATGCTTTTTAATGGAGATTTTCTGCTCATCAAGGCTGCGTTTATTTGATTAAAAATACAAAAAACCTGTAAAATTATGAAATGTTAATTTAAAATAGTGTTTTTTTTAATAGACTTTAAAATATAATTTATTCCTGTGATGCAAAGCTGATTTTTCAGCATCATTACACTAGTATTCAGTGTCACATGATCCTTCAGAAATCATTCTAATATGCTGATTTATTTAATAATTTTTATTATTTCATTTATTATTATTTTGGAACCTGTGATACTTTTTAAAGGATTCTTTAATAAATAAAACGGTAATAAGAACAGCATTTATTTTAAATAGAAAACTTTTGTAACAATAAACACCTTGTTTAAAGTTTGGGGTCAGTAGATTTTTTTCTTTCTTTCTCTCTTTGAAAAAAATTAATACTTTTATTCAGCAACAATGTGTTAAATTGATAAAAAGTGATAGTAAAGACTTATATTGTTAGATTTCTATTTTGAATAAATTCTGTCCTTTTTAACTGTTTCATTCATCAAAAAAATTCAGAAAAAAGTATCATAGGTTCCAAAAAATATTAAGCAGCACAACTGTTTCCAACATTGAAAATAAAAGTAATAAATCAGTATATTTGAATGATTTCTGAAGGATCATGTGACGCTGAAGACTGGAGTAATGGCTGATGAAAATTTGGCTTTATTTATTTATTTTGAATTGCAATAATATTTCATAATATTACCCTTTTTTCTGTATTTTTGATCAAATAAGTCAAACTTTGATGAGCATATGAGACTTTTTAAAAAGACATTAAAAATCTTACTAATCCCAAACTTTTAAGTGGGAGTGTATATCAGATAATGTACAGTCAAAACTGGGTATTATCTTCAAATAAACCCAGATATGGTGATCATAATCTTTCTATTATTATCTCCTCTTATTATACAGCTGTTTTCCAATAAGAACAGACGTGAAATTCTGATTTCAGTTACATTTTTTTTGTATGTGAGAAGAAAGAGACCATAAAATGATGCAAAAACATGAAACCAGCACAGAGACTGGTTGCCAGGGACAACAGTAAATGTTTAGTGTTCGCATACAAAAATAATCAACTGCGACTGACCAGTCAGAATCAAGCATTCCAGAGATATGAGTAATGATGTATGATAATGTGCACATCTATAGACTTCCATTCTGCAAAGTGCAGAATGATCAACATATCAAATCTTCCCAAGAAAGATTTAAATGAATAATAGATGACATTCACTCATCCAGCCGTACACAAACAAAGGATTCTATAGCATCCACAAATATGCAAACAAACAAAACTGATGACTACCGACTCTGAGTCATCCGGGGCTGTCTGTGTCCAGTAGACGCATTATAGTACAGAGAGCGAGAGAGAGAGAGAGAGAGAGAGAGAGAGAGAAAGAGAGTGAGAGAGGCTCATCTGCCCGCTGGCAACACAACAGCGCCAATCAGTCACTGTTGAGAGGAAGCTGCTGACTCGTAATCTTTGTGGGGGATGGTGTGTGTTAGTGTGCATATTGTTTGTATGTGTGTGTGTACAGTGTGCGGGTGTGGGGGAGGATTGTACGAGGAGTGTGCATGTGTGTCTGAAGGGGGTGATCATGGCTCTTAGATAGGAAGCGTGTCCACTTAGGAGAGAAAGAAACAGAAAAAAGACCATGGGAGAGATTTCATTCAACATATGATGGATTTTTCTTTTTAAAGCAAGAGCAGTGCAATCTTATCATACAAGTGTCAATAAAGACCCTGAGTTGGTGAATATTTATTATATATACACTGGGCCTCAAATATCTGGGATCAGTAGGACTTGTAATGTCTCTTATGCTCATCAAGACTGCATTTATTTGATCAAAAATACAGATATTTAAAATAATTTATGCCTCTGATGCAAAGCTGAATTTTCATCAGCTGTTACTCCAGTCTTAAGTGTCACATGATCCTTCAGAAATCATTCTAATATACTGATGTATTACTGGAATTATCAATGTTGGAAACAGTTGTGCTGCCAAATATTATTTTGGAACCTGTGATTCTTTTTTTCCAGGATTCTTTGATGAATACCAAGTTAAAAAGAACAGCATTTATTCAGTATATAAGTCTGTGCTATCACTTTTTATTAATTCAACACATCCTTGGTGAATAAAAGTGTTAATTTCTTACAAAAAAAGAGGAAGAATAAACATTTACCGACCTCAAACATTCGAACAGTAGTGCATATTGTAAAAAAGGCTTTTCTTTTTAACCTTTTATTGATCAAAGAATCAAAAAAAAAAAAAGTATCACAGTTTCCAAAACAATATTAAGTATCACAACTGTTTTCAACATTGATAATAAATCAGCATCTTAGAATGATTTTTGAAGGATCACGTGACACTGAAGACTGGAGTAATGCTGAAAATGCAGCGTTGTTTCAAAGGAATAAATTACATTTTTAAATATATTCACATAGAAAACAGTTATTTTAAATTGAAATAATATTTCACACTTTTTGATCAAATAAGCAGAAGAGACCTTTAAAAACCATTAAAAATCTTTCTGATCCCACACGTTTGAGCGGCAGTGTATATATTCATGATTTTGAAACACAGTCCTTCAAAACAATATCAAATATGACATTTTAGGTTGGCGTTATATTATTTGAGCTTTTTAGTTTATATTGTAAGCATTATTGTGGATAGTATGAGTTTAATGCATTTTTCCTATTAAGTTTCCTAGAAAGATGTTTTAATTACATCTCTGATTTATGTTTCAGTAACAAAAATGGCCATGGCTGAATTGAATGTGATGGTTCAATTCATTTCCTAGAATCAGTTTAAATCAATCATTTAAATGAATGTTTAAATAAATAAAAAATCTCTACATGGTACTTTTCATATAGTATTCAAATATTCAGTATTTGAGGTATTTGGCTGAACATTGCTGTTGTATTGGTGCTTTTAATTGAAAACAGTTTGTCCTTCTCTTAGAGAGTAACAGCAGAGAAAACATGCTTTGAATCTTTTGTTTTCCAGTTTTAGTTACATTTTTACCGATTAAAAAAAGGACAGAACAAATCTCCCAGCTCTCTACATGTCAGTTCGTGACTGAAGGTGGAGAGAGACAGTAATGTCGGGAGGTGTGAAGGTATGGAGAGGCTATGCCTGACAAACAGCTCTCTCTGCTGGGGAAAAAAGTGCTGAAATGTGTTTTTCAGCTGACATCAGCAGACACAGGCTGCAGCGGCAGCATCGGCTGCGCCATCTGTGACTGCTACTACAAGTGTCTCTGTGACACGCACCCATCCGCCTGATGGAGACAAAAGGAAAGGAGGAAGGCAAGAGGGATGGAAAGTAAGTGAGAGAATCAAGAGCATGAAATGAGACAGAATTAAAAAGAGAGGGGTTCGAATTAAAATGGGGTGGGGAGGTGGGTCATATGTTCTGAGACAAAGGCATAGAAATTAATTTATTATTTACTCACCCTCATGTCACCATAAAAGCATGTGATGAACAGACTGCGATTTAGAATGAATTCAGACATTTATTTAGTGACAGTCTTGAAGTCAGCTTTGGTTCACATTGACTTCTACTGAATGGATAAAAAATACAATGGAAGTCAGTGGGAACTGAAGCGGTTTGCTTCGCAATATACAGGTTTGGAATGACATGAGGGTGAAAAAATTATGACAGGACTGTCATTTTTTCAATGAACTATCCTTTAATTGTTATGACTGGATCAATGAGACATGGTTCTGTGAACCAGATCAACCAATTAAAATTCCAAACTAAAAATTTCCTGATAATTTCTCACCACCCTGTCATCCAAGATGTCTGTCTTTCTTCAGTCACAAAGAAATTACATTTTTTAAAGAAGAGATTCCAGGATTTTTCTCCTTGTACACTCTTAAAAATAAAGGCAAGAACCTTTATTGTGGTTCCATAAAGAACCTTTAACATCTGAAGAACCTTTCTGTTTCACAAAAGGTTCTTTGTGGCAAAAGAAGATTTTTCAGAAAGTCAGAAATAGATGGTTCTTTGAAAAACCTTTGACTGAAAGGTTCTTTATAAAAACAAAAATGGTTCTTCTATGGCATCGCTGTGAAGAACCTTTTAAAACACCTTTATTTTTAAGAGTGTAGTGGACCTCAATGGTGCTCAGTGGATTAAAGGTTAAACATGCAGTTTTAGTACAGCTTCAAAGGGCTCTAAATGATCCCAGCCAAGGAATAAGGGTCTTATCTAGCAGAACAATGTCATTTTCTAACATTTTTTTTTTTTTTTACAATTTATATACTTTTTAACCTCAAATGCTCATCTTGTCTAGCTCTGCGATGCACATGCGTACTTTGTGCACTCTGGTTAAATACCGTTGTACAAAAAAACTCCCATCTCATTTTCTCCTCCAACTTTAAAATCAAAAAGCGAAGTTTTGATTTTGAGTAAATTATCAGGAATTTTTTATTCTGAAAGTGGAGTAATCCTTCAAATCACAAGATCTGACTCAAAAGAATAATGATTTTGGGTGAACTGTCGCTTTAACCGTGTAGCGATACAAAGACAAACAACAAAAGAGAAGAGAAAAGGTGCTCACAGAAGAGGAAAAATAAAGCACTATTGCAGCTCATTAAGGGACAGACTTTGACATGTAAGCCACTGAACCTGTTAACAACATTTATTATGTGGGAAACAGACAAAGGAGCAAATTTATCTCAACGACAGATCTGGGCCATTTATGCTAATTCCGACTACAGACTATTCTCCCCTCACTGGGCCTCAAAAGGGTCATATTGTTACAAAGCAGGAAATTACACGAATTGTACATCATACATCCTGACAACTCCTGACTATTCGGGAATTGTGCCAAGCGATTCCTTCCATAAAAAGGTCACGGAATGCTATAAACCCCTCACACCTGCCCTCTCGTTCATTCATTCCCGCTCTCTTTGATCTTCTGCCTTTCCCCTCTCAGTAGCACATGATCCACATGACAATGGAGCGAGTGCTTTACAGGGTGTCTGAAAAAATACAAAACCTCTGCTGAAGACGGGACGCCTGCGATATGAAATCTGCTGACTAACCTGACATTAAACTCCAAATGCAGACACAGACAAATGAGCCACGGTGCAGCACAAAGTCACGGCTCACGCTGAACGGGAATATGCGGGGCCACTGTAAGGGCATTTATTGGCTGTGCTTCAAAACCTACTGAGACAGCATTTTTGGGCATCACTGGCAATTCGAAGGGTTGTACACAAAGTAGCTTTTGAAACACATACCTTCTAAGCGATCACAAATACCACATTTTAAACTGGCAGCATATTATTTTAGCTTTTACTGCATAAATAAAATGTAAAAAGGGATGCTATATCTGGAACTGCCATCTGCACGGACCAATCACGTTAAACCTGTCACTTTTTTTATCTATGCGGATAAAAATATATATATTTAACTGTATATTTTCAGTTTGGGACATTTAAACGATTACCGCTGTTGTTGTTGTTGTTGTTATTATTTTATTTATTTATTTAAGGTAATTTATATAATGGTGTGATGCCATTTTTTATAAAATTATAAAAAAAAATACATGCAATAAATGCAATTTACAAATACAAAAATCCTAATTAGGCATATTTAAGGGTTCAAGCGCACAATGGTGAAACCCTATTGTAATTGTTAGAATGGTCACATAAAACTGATCGTGTAGACCAAACCGTGAATCCTAGAGATTTGAAACTTGGAGGGATGGTAGTCTTCACACTGCCTACAATGTGACCAAGGCTCGCCCCAATCGGCCTGATGGGGGCGCTACAGCGATAAAAAGTGCAAAATCGCTCATAACTCTTAAACAAGTGTCTTATGTCATTGGAAATTTTCAGGTATTCTGCAGTGTTTTAAAAAACCTACTTTTGTGAACTAGTCCTAGGTTTGGAATCAAACCAGAAAAGATTCTCTGAAGAGCGAAAATCAATAATTATCAAAAAAGAAGTTTAACTTTCACTGTTGCAAAGGGGCGCCAAAACTTTTGAAAGGGGTGGGGCCACTTTTAGTAAAATACCTATAACTCCTGAATGGAAAGAGATATCTTCGCTAAACTCAGAACACTTATGTAAGAGCTTAATCTGAGGTCACAGGAACAAAATCACAGAGTTGGGCCACTTGGTGGCGCTATAAGAGGGAAAAACCATAAAAATGGCTATAACTATGCAACCGTTTATCCTATCAAGTTGAAAATCACTGTGCACGATCTTGGTCGAATGTTTTACAAGAGTGTACAAAGACATTTGCATATCTCAAAAAACATGGCAGCCATTGGCCGACAAGTTTAATAGAAGAAATTTGAAAGAAAGAAATCGGCCACTGAGGGGAGATATCGCATATTTTTAAAGGGCGTAAATGATTGTACGTCACATGGTTTTCCGCACATACACACAATATTCATATCATATGACAAAACTCCTCATTCCGAAAAATTTTGCCTCTAGAACCACCGCTGTCAATCACATCGTTTGTTAAATGATTGAGAATGAATTTAAAAAAACCTACTTTTGCGAACTAGTCCTAGGTTTTTTGCTTAATCTGGAAAAAAACACTGCAGTACAATTCTCTGGACTCTCTAGGCCAATAATTATCAAAAAATGTTGAAATGTACCCTTTGGGAAGCTATAATGGGGTCGGCTTAAAAAAGGGGCCTGTCCAAATGTACCCAAAATCCTATAAAGTCTCAAAACATTAGGTGATTCTAAACAAGCATGCATGCAAGTTTAAAGGGGACTGGACCACAGCTGGTGCTATAACAGTCATGAACGTTAAAAAACATATTTCTATTGGAAATTACCTGGATTTGCCAAAAATGCTTTTTTAATTGATTTAGGTGGGTACCGCATTGCTAAATAATATGTAATGTCTTTTTTATTATATGCTAAAATGCCTTAAGCGCATTAACCCCGGTAATCACTGCTTGCAGCTACATTCTATTATTATCAAATCAATTTTTAAATAATTTTAAATGTTCTTACATTCTTTGTTTGTATTGTTGTGATTATTATTTTTTTATGATTATTTTAACTTCTCTTTTTTACAGCACTTTGAATTACCATTGTGTACGAAAAGTGAAATATAAATAAACTTGCCTTGCCTTATTATTTTTCAGAAAAAAGATATTTCACCAAAACTGCTTCACTGTTTATTAATATTTGAAAAGCTTTTATCAACAAAAATGGAAAACACGAAACGATACTGTCTGATAGAAAGTACACAAACAATACATTGCTAAGAACATGTTTTAAATGAAAATTTTCTTCCTTTATTTATTTAATTTATTGCCCTTTTAATTTTACTTCTGTTTTTGTTTAAGAGTCTTTCTTTCTCTCTCTTGCACACACACACAAATGGAGGCAACTGGAAAAAATGTATTGAAAAATGGCTAAAAAGTAAGGTTTACTTTGTTTTTCAGATGCAGATTTTGGTATTTAATATACCATTGCCATTCATATATGTATAGGTCTATCTAAAGTGGCCAAATTGATTTTGGGTCCACTATATAACGTGTCAGACACGTACACACACAAAGTCACAAACAAACACTCAGATGGGTAAACGCTTGACAGATTTAGAGTTAGCCCTCCCTGGTGTGATGGATTAAATCAGATACTCTACTGGCTAATCCTCTCAAAGTGAGGTTTACGGTACACAACCAGACAGAGAAAAGGACATGACCTCGCCGTCCTCAAGAGCTGGACATCACTACATTGTTTGGCCCTTAAGACTCTTTCACTCTTCTTTCCCTTCTCAAGTAATTTCTCTTCTTACTCAGATTTCCATTTAACAGACGGACTTCCTCTCTCCTTGGCTTTCCCTCTCTGCCCAACCCCCCTGGCTGTGATAGAAGACAGATCTCCTTCCATCTGCATGATCGGCTGCAAATGTGCGATAGTCTCGTGCTAGCATTCATGTAGTCTGCTGTTATTTCCTCTCTGACCTGCGCTATCCCTCTAGATTACCTCTCAACTGCCTCTAGATTACCTCCTGACCTGCTTGAAAGCCTCTCATTATGTTTGTGTATATCAGCAATTAACCATAACACCTGCAAAACACAGAGACATTTTCTGTGTTTCAGAAACTGGTTTGGAAACATGAAATCAGGTTTGTGCTACTAGTGGCATACACTGCAAAAAAGGCTCATCTTACTTAGTATTTTTGTCGTATTTCTAGTCAGAACAGTTAACAATATTTAAATCAAGATGCATTTACTAGATAAGCAAAACATAGATTCAAGAAGATCATTTTATTTGTATTAAGCAAAATGGGCTTAATTTCGACTTTTTATTTTTACGCCCAAAAAACAAGACTTACATCATCTTACATCATTTAGCTTATCTAGTAAATGCATCTTGATTTGATCATTTTGGGGTATTTTGACTAGAAACAAGACAAAATACTAAGTAGTATAATACAAAATACTAGGTTTTTTTTCAAGGTTTAAAGATTCAGTAGCAAAAACAGCAGAGAGAGAGGTTAAAATTGTAAAAATAATTAATTCAAATTAAAAATTAAACTGTAAAAATGAACTAAATTATGGTAACACTTTGAAAAAAGGTTAAATTCCTTAACAATAATGCATTAGATTTAATCATTTATTAATCTAGGTAAAATCATTTTAATTTATAAAGATACTATTGTTCATAATAGAGCATATAATCAGTTTATGTTAATTTATGCAACTTTTTTTTTTATAATAAATGTTTTTACTGTCAATTTAAAGCATCCTTCCTGATTATATAAAAAAACATACTAAACGCAAATTTAAAATGATGCAAATAAAGGTGAAAAAAAAATATTGTCTTGTTTTCAGAAAAAATAATTAAAAATTAAGTTAAAACAACTTGAAACAAGCAAAATAATCTGCCAATGGGGTAAGCAAAATAATCTAAGTTACAAAGCATTTTTTGCAGTGTTCACAATGCCATAGAAGAACCTTTTTTTGTCTAAATGGTTCCATAAAGAACGTTTAACATCTGAAAAACCTTTCTGTTTCACAAAGGAAAGTTCTTCAGATTATAAAAAGTTAAGAAAGAGATGATTCTTTAAAGAACCTTTGACTAAATGGTTCTTTGTGGAACCAAAAATGGTTCTTCTATGGCATCGCTGTGAAGAACCTTTTAAAGCACCTTTATTTTTAAGAGTCTAGGGTATTGTTCTTTGTTAATTCATCATGATACCTAATGCATTCATGAATGGAACATTACTGGAAAGAGTTATCTAAATTACTTAACCCTTCAGTGACCTTTAACAATATATCATAGTACTGGACAATGATCAATGATGCAACATTTCTATAGAGCTCAAAGGAAGGAAATCTCTTTAAATTAAGCCGAAAAGAAACAACAGGCCCTTCGCAAATACAGTTTGACAGAGCTAGTGATCTGAGGAATGAGGATATTTTGCAATTCACTCTAGCAGGGGTTGTGCTTTGATGAATGTGTGTTTCGCAGTGTATGTGTGTGCTGGGGTTTGAGAGTGTTGCAATGGTGCTGAATTGCATGTGGTTGCTGTTCACAAGTGGCTCCGTGTGGAAGACTGTAAACTTTATAACAGGAGGTGGTTTGAGGTCGCTGTACAGACTAGTGCTGAATCAGAGTCGCCGAGACAGACATACATAAACATACACAGACTGACGCTGGCTGTCTAAAGCAATGCTGAATCACAGTGACACAGCTGCAGAGCACAGCTGTGGGACGCGAGTATGCATACACACACTCACAATTACCACACACACATACTCTGGTACACATCAACCGTCAAGTTCAATCAAGCTCTGAGGGCACTGCATTAAAATAAATAATAGTCGGCGCAAAAACAGGTATTAAGGAAGGGTAGAAGCGAAGAGTCTTGCACTAATGATGAGCTAATGGCTGTACATTATCCCACGTGTTATACGGCTATTCGGCAAATACACGTTTTAGTACACTTTTGACATTTGTTTTAGTTTGCATGTTATCTAAACGCTTCCACTAAGAACAAAGTAGTCCATTACAATGGAGTACTTTGAGCTTTAGACCAATACTGCAGCAATATTTAAAAAAAATCCAGAAGTCTTCTGAAGTAATTTTTAAAATAATAACTGAGACACAAGATGGCGCAACTAGTATTTGTTGTGCGACACAAAAGACGCTGGTGAATATTAGGAAATAAAGTGTAACAGCCTGCACTGCACATCACTAAACAAAAAACAGCTGTGGATCATTCAGGTAACAACAGAGTTTTAAGAATGACTAGGGTCATTTTGATCAATTCAACTATTATTTTCTCTCGCGGATTATATGTAAACGTCTTTTATGTGAAGTATCTTATTCAGATCAATACTAAATAAAAAAAACAACATCCTATTTTGTTCAAATAATTACCATTTTGCTGATTCTGTAAGGTGTATGTAAACTTTTGACCTCAACTGCATTTTCTGCTTTTATTGCAGATTTGAAATCTACTACTGACACTTTCAGAGATTTTGGTCTGCCCTTGTATTGTGTTGTAGGTAAACTAGAAAAAAAATAAATGCCGAGTGGTGTTACCAAGATGGCTGCTAAGATGTTGGCTGTGATTCACCAGTCGAGGTCCGCTGCGCTAGATTCCCAGACGGGTGTGAATTGGCCTTATTAACTGGCGCTATAGGAGTTGAGCGCTGTCAGCACCCAGTATGAATGGCCATCCATCACATGATGAAACCGTGTGTAAGCGTTAGGTCTGTCAGCTTATATCTGACCCAGATCTTCGTTTTCAGTTCGCTCTTCATCTGCAGACACCGTTCAGCATACACACAGTATTAAGTGTGACTAATTTTCAAAGGAAGTTGATTCACCACTCTCTTCCTCTATTATATTCCTTAATCATATAATTTGCCATACCATCGTAACCTCTGCTGATTCAAGTCATTCTCTCTTCTGTATTATTCTGCGACACCACCCAACAACAGCTTAAGATTTCATCCCAGTTTCTTCTTTGTCTGTTATCTGTTTTTCCTTCACAGCTACTCTCGTGACTCATGCATAGCTTTTAAAGCTGTCATGTAATAAAACCGTTGTTCAGTGCTCTGTACTGCATTAATACTTGTTTCTGATTTAGCAGTTGTGCCATCCAGCTGTCTGATGTTTTTCTAATAGGTTGCAACAGTTAAGTTACAGAGGTAAATATCTCACTCACTTTCTCCACCGGTGAAATGAATTCATGAATGTTAACTTTTAAACCTTCAAACACTTGAACAAGACTGCACTGCAAAAAATGCTTTTATTACTTAGATTTTTTGTCTTGTTTCCAGCCAAAATATGTAAAAATTCTTAAATCAAGAGGAATTTCTAGACAAACAAAACATTTTTTTTTGTTTTCAGAATAAAGAAGGCATAATTAGGTGAGTTTTTGCTTAAAACAAGCAAAATAATCTGCCAACAGGATAAGCAAAATAATCTTATTTCCAGCAGAAAACTAGATTATTTTTCTTACCCCATTGGCAGATCATGTTTGCTTGTTTCAAGCAAAAACTCTTAATTTGAAAAACTTTTGTCTGAAAACAAGACAATTTTTACTCGTCTAGAAAATTTTTTGATATTTTGGCTGGAAACAAGACAAAAAAATCTAAGAAAAACCTTTTCTGCAGTGTGTTAATTGGTTTATGGTTGATTATTTCAATTTATTAAAAAAAAAAAAAAAAAAACTGTTCCACAGCAGAATTCCTTGGGGAAAAACTACATTCTGCAGAGAAATTCTGCATTTGAAGTGATCATGGGATTGTAGTTCTTTATCTCGTTAAAAACATTAAGTGCATAATCTTGTACCGTTGTGTTTTTGTCTTATTTTAAAATACTTTTTGTCTCAAATCAAAGTTGTAATGTTGTTGTTGACCTCGTAGCTGGTTGGTTTAGCTCATGGCTTCTAACTCATTAAGATATCATTTAATTTAAAATCTCTGTGGGGAAAAAAAAAAAATGGGAAAAAACTTCCATAACCAAGACTTCTAAAAAAAAAAAAAAAAAAAAAAAAAAGTGAACACACTTCAAATTTTTGTCTTGTTTCCAGCCAAAATATCGAAAAATTCTAAAAATTATTGTCTTGTTTTCAGAAAAAACTTTGTTTACCCCTTGTTTCAAGCAAAAACTCTCTTTATTTAAGAATATTTAGATATTTTGACTTGAAACAAGACAAAAAGTAGAAAAGTAAGAAAGCATTTTGTGCAGTGTTCACTTTTTTTTTTTTTTTAGTTATTAAGTTATTATGGATTTTTTTCCCCATTTTTTCCCCACAGATATTTTGAAATAAAGTATTTCTTAAAGAGTTCAAAGCCATGAGCTAAACCAACCAGTGACGAGGTCAACGACAACATTACAACTTTCATTTGAGGCAAAATATTAAGAAAAGAAAAGCATGTAACCTAATATTAAGAAAATAGTTGGCCAAGTGTTTAGGCTAAAAAATCAGTTATAAATAACTCGGTCTATATCATGTTAATAACTTTGCATATTCTTAAGCCTGCAGTCATTTTAAGAAATGTAAAATGTCCAGGGTCAATTTTGTACAATAACAATTTTGCTACTTATGTTGGTTCGCCAATTAGTTGTCTAATATAAAATCTAAAAGCAGTTGAAAAGCACTGATCTAACATGCGGTTTGTCTCTTAATGGCTGTGGCTGGAGGGAATCCAAGACCATCATCAAAGCGAAACCTCTAATATGAAAGTCAAATAATAACCACTACCGGCATAATAACCAAATTGACCTGATAATCACACTCAAGACATTAAAAAAAACATCTATGTGTCATTAAGTTCTATTTTTTTTAGACATTAAAAAGCTTTAAAGAAAATCTCAGTAAATTTTTAATGGATCTCTTGGTATCGGAATCCTTGTAGCTTAATACAGGGTTTCTTCCATCTCCGTAGGGGGTTGAGGCTGTTTTTCTCTCTCTCTTCATGATCTGATTCCCAACAAAGAGCCGATTAAGGACCTCTCTCTCTCTCTCTGTCTGTGCTCAACATTCGCTGGCTAACACAGATGATGTCACTAACCCGATGCGGTCCCCACGACTCAACAATAACAAGGTCATCTGGGAGGGGTGGGGTGGATGTGGGGGGTGTTGCGGAGGGAAAGAGAAGGAGGTGGCAGTGCTCTTTGTTTCACATTTCATCTGCAGTGAATTTTTTTTCATCATCAGCCACCCCACTAGCACACCCCCACCTCAGCTTAACCCCCCTCCCCTCAATTCCTCTCCACGTCACTTGCCTCTTGTGACATATAGGGGGCGATATTCAGCAAACCCTGAATCCTGAGCTGAAATCACTGGATGCTGCTGCGTATGTGTGCGACACACAGAGCGCAAAGTCTACACGCACTTACAGCACAGCATACACACCGCCTGAGTCTTTCAAGAGCTCCAGACTTTGAATCAACATGACAAAACAAATCATTCATCATACTATTAAACAACACGGAAGGCTCTGTAACTGAGAGGAACTGTTTCCAAAATGTGAAATGCTCTTGAAAAAAGCATTAAATGAAACTATGGAATATGCATGACATCTAGCCGTATTAATAGTAGGAGACAGTAACACATTTTCTGTCGCATCTGAGGTGAAGATAGGTGCTCTATCAAATCCTCAGACTTATCTCTGAAAGATTTAATTCCCTCCTTGTTCACACTCACACCTGACTATGAGAGTGAAAGGCTGATGAATAATTGATGAAGGAGGCAAGATGTGAATGAAGCAAGCGTTCCATTAAGCGTCTCTACAACTCCTTTAAAGCGCATTAAAGGAGAAGTTCACAGATAATTTACTCACCCCCTTGTCATCCAAGATGTTCACGTCTTTCTTTCTTCAGTCATAAAGAAACTGTTTTTTGAGGAAAACATTTCAGGATTTCTCTTCATATAGTGGACTTCTATGGTGTCCGCAAGTTTGATCTTCCGAAATGCAGTTTAAATGCAGCTTCAAAGGGCTCTAAAAGATCCCAGCTGAGGAAGAAGGGTCTTATCTAGCAAAACCATCTGTTATTTTTAACAAAAAATATTTTTTAACCTTAAATGCTCAACTTGATAGCTCTGTGATGCGCATGCGTACTATGTGCACTCCAGTTTAAGACAGTTAGGGTATGTCAAAAAACTCCAATCTTATTTATTTTCTCTTCCACAGCGAACGTGCAAAGATGATCAAAAGGCCTTTACAAAAAAAAAAAAAAAAAAGGTAAAAGAGTTACGTAAGACAATTTTGAAGTTGGAGTAGAAAATGAGATGGAAGTTTTTCAACATACCCTAACTGTCTTGAACCAGAATACAGAGTTCATGCAGAGCTAGACAAGATGAGCATTTGAGGTTAAAAAGAAAGTATAGAAGTTTTTTTTTTTAGAAAATGACCAATCGTTTTGCTTCTTCCTCGGGTGGGATCATTTAGAGTCCTTTCACTGCAAAAAATGCTTTTCTTACTTAGATTTTTTTGTCTTGTTTTCAAAAATATCTAAAAATGTTTAAATCAAGAAGCAAAATAATCTGCCAATGGGGTAAGCAAAATAATCTTATTTCAAGCAGAAAACTAGATTCTTTTCCTAACCCCATTTGCTCACTTAATTGTGACTTCTTTTTTCTGAAAACAAGACAATAATTTTTACTTGTCTAGAAAATCCTTCTTGATTTAATTTTTTTTATACTTTGGCTGAAAACAAGACAAAAAAATTCTAAGCAAGAAAAGCATTTTTACAGTGCTGAAGCTGCATTTAAAGTGTAATTAGCATTTCTTATATTTTCAGTCTTCATTTCAATGTTAAAGGGCTAGTTCACCCAAAAATGAAAATTCTGTTATCAATTACTCACACTCATGTTCCAAACTCATAAAACCTTCATTCATCTTTAGAACACAAATTAAGATATTTTTGATGAAATCTGAGAGCTTTCTGACCCTGCATAGACAGCAATGTAACTGACACGTTCAAGGCGCAGAAAGGTAGTAAAGACAGTTAAAATAGTCCATGTGATATCAGTGGTTCAACTGTATTGTTATAAAGCCACAATAATACTTTTTGAGCACACATAACTTAATTTGTGTTCCTTTTTGGGTGAACTATCCCTTTAAAAGTTTTAGTCATTCTTGTTATGTGCGTTTTTCATTTTGATCAGTTTATAATTTTAATTTTACTTACTTCAGTTTTTTTGCCATTGCAAAATTTCATGTTCTAATTTTAGTTGACCTTATATTCATATTTTATTTCAGCTTAACAATAACATCCCTTGTCGTATTATACTTCAAACCACATGTCCCAAGCATTGCAAGTGTCCCACTTCTGAGGACGTTCATTTGCGTGCTCACATAAGAGTGAAGGCATGAGCAGAGGTGTGAATACATGACTGGAGGTGTTCTTATGCCACATTAACACCTCGGTGGAAAACTCAGTTACTCCAGAGCTCGGAAAGCAGAGGTGTGTGCATGTGCATTTCTGTGCTAATGCATACGGCAACCGCAGAATCTTAGCATGCCCTTAGACCACAATTTTAATTGTTCAGTAGAGATTAAAACTCAATGGTTTCAGAAGTGTTTTTCTCATTCATTCGTCTTTAAAAAGTCTTTGTTAAAGTATTATAGCCCGTGAACCAAACCAACCAGCAACAAGGTCAATCACAACATTACAAACTTTGATTTGAAGCACAAACGTATTCGAAAATCTGACAAGGAGACTGTATTTCACGGTTTTAATTAAGCCAAGAACTATAGTCCCACTGCAATATAATGACAGCTGAATTAAAAGTGATAAATAGATGTGAACTTATTAGCAATTATATACAATGGATGCAATGTAATTTATAACCATGTAATGTATGTTTATTAGAATATGTATTTTATGCATTGCGTACAAAGACCGTAGGGAAATACACAGTGTTTTATTGGAGTGGGCAGGAGCTAAAGTGTGCTTCTGGCATGAATAGACTGCTTCAGTTCTTACTGGTGGAGATTACAGTGCAGATGCATGGGCGATGTAGTTTTGCACCAGCAATTTATAGAAAAAACACACTGAAACAATGTGGACGGGTGGCTTCAACAACATTGTAGGCTACAGTAGGTCTGTTGAGTTATTGTTAAATATCTATTTCCCTATGGTAAAAAGGTTTTTTTACTTCCAGAACCAAACTGTTACTCTCTATCTCTAGTAAGCTGTTTTCTGTAAATGTGCAAGACTTCCGATGTAGGGAAATAATGAGAAGAATAACAAAGTGCAGCAAACGGTAAAACTGTTTGCACTACAAACCAGTGCACTACAAATAATACTGTAAGAAACACCAGTTTGCAATATCATGCAGCAAAACAAGTTGTTTTGTACAGCTAGACCCATTAAATTTAAAAATAACTGTATTTGGATAATATTAAATTATCCAAATGATCTAAAATACAGTGGCATGCAAAAGTTAGCTTGATCTTCAAATTCTAAAAGTTTTCAACCCTCGGCTCTTAATGCATCGTGTTTCCTTCTGGAGCATCAGTGAGTGTTTGAACCTTCTGTAATAGTTGCATATGAGTTCCTCAATTGTCCTCAGTGTAAAAAGATGGATCTCAGTCATTTATTGCTGAAAAGGGATCAAATATGAAAATATGAAAATATATCTTATTATAAAAACCGTCATAGTTTTGCTTTGTTTACTAATAATTACATTAATTGTTTGCAAGATGCTTACTAGCTTGCCAACTTTGGCTTCACTGAATCTCTGCCTTGTTTTTGTTCAGTTAATATGAACTTTAAATATATCACTTAAAGCACTGAACTCCTAACTGACAGTCTAAAAGGAGGAAATGAATCAAGTATGTCTCATTTAAATCACACTATGTACTTCAGCTTCGTAATAGAAATCATAATAATTGCATCCATTTGTTATGCTAATGATTTGCTTTCGAGAAACTTTGCATCTTAATTTTAGATCCATGAACCGGAGAGCGGAGATGGAGGGTTAATGCAACAGATGCTAGTTCATTAAATGCGCATTTTGGTCTGTGAGAGAAGACAAACTACTGCTTGTGTAGGTGGCACGAGTGTGTGTTACAGGGACACGGCTATTGCTCATAAAAATGAGTAAAATAATGGCCACTGCCATATGGCAGGCAGACAGGTGATGAGTGGTGATTACAGTCATGCTTTACTGTACAGGAAGTTAGTACACTGAAGAAGCGATGCATAAAAAAACATTTCAGGAGTTTCTGAGGAGTTTCTGTTTTAATGTTTTTAGTCTCATTTACTTCATAAAAAAATACAGTAAAACAGTAATATTATATTATTTTCTATTTTAATATATTTAAAATGAATGTTCAACAAAATCAACAAATGCAAAAAATGCATTTCTTACAGCTCAAATATCTAAAAATATCTTAAATCAAGAAGGATTTTCTAGACAAGTAAAATTATTGTCTTGTCTTCAGAAAAAACAAATGGAACAAAATGAAGTGCGTTTTTGCTTAAAACAGTAATCTGCCATTGGGGTAAGCAAAAAAAATCTTATTTCAAACAAAAACAAGATTATTTTGCTTGTTCCTAGCAAAAACTCACTTAATTTTGACTAGTTTTTTTCTGAAAACAACACAATAAATTTTACTTGTCTTCATGATTTAAGATTTTTTTTTTTATATTTTGGCTGGATTTCTCAATTTTTTTGTCTTGTTTCCAGCCAAAATATCTAAAAATTCTTAAATCAAGAAGGATTTTCTAGACAAGTAAAAGTAAAAATTATTGTCTTGTTTTCAGACAAAAGAAGTCAAAATTAAGTGAGTTTGCTTGAAACAAGCAAAATAATCTGCCAATGGGGTAAGCAAAATTATCTAATTTCTGCTTGAAATAAGATTGTTTTGCTGACCCCGTTGGCAGATTATTTTGTTTGTTTTAAGCAAAAACTCACTTAATTTTGACTACTTTTTCTGAAAACAAGACAATAATTTCTACTTGTCTAGAAAACCGTTCCTGATTTAAGAATATTTAGATATTTTGGCTGGAAACAAGACAAAAAATCTAAGTAAGAAAAGTATTTTTTTGTTCTATGAATAGAAAGTTAGTTTTTCGTAACATTATAAAGTACTTTCTGTCACTTTTGATCAATTTAAAAAATATTACTAACCCACAACTTTTAAATGGTAGTGTATTCACCAGTGACCTGGCAACCTCGCAGCATTAATGTGCATGATAATAATGCGTTTATCCATACCTCCTCTGGCATGCTGAGAACCAGTTCATTGTCACTTTGGGTGACGAATCCCTGTAGGAAGTACTCGCTGCAGGCCGCTAGGACGGCCCTGTGTGCGCGGAACTCCTTCCCCTCCACCAGCACAGTCACATCACAGAGCAGGCCCTGCTTCCGCTGCTCATTCAGACCCAGCAGGATGTTGGTACAGTGCACTGTCGACTCATACACATACATGGGAGCTTCAGACTTCTCATCCACGGACATACCGCTCACACCCTGCACAGAAACAGACAGACAGACATAGAGGGGTCAACTTATGTCATCTAGAGGAAAGCACAAGTGCAAAACAACACAATGCATCCAAACCTGGTCCAAAATGAACACTCGTTAAACCAGGGATCCTCAAATCTGGCCCATGAGATCCACTTTCCTGAAACGTTTCGATTCAACCCTAATCAAACACACCTGAGCATGCTAATCAGTGCATTCAGGATCATTAGAAAATCACAGGTAGGTGAGTTTGATCAGGGTTGGAGCTAAACTGTAAATCGCATTGGCCCTCCAGGGCAAGATTTGAAGAACCCTGATTTAAACCCTGCTGTCAGATTTCATCAACAAAGGACTTACGGGTTTGGAACAACATGAGTGTGAGTAAATCATGACAGAATTTTCATTTTTGGATGAACTAACCCTTTAATTTTTTTTTTATTATTATACATGTTTAATGAATATACAGTTAAGGTCAAAAGTTTACACCCCTCTTTCAGAATCTGCAGAATGTTAACTATTTTACTAAAAAAAAGAGGGATACAAAACGCATGTTATTGTTTATTTAGTGCTGACCTGAAAAAGATATTTCACATAAAAGATGTTTACATATAGTCCACAAGAGAAAATTGTTGAATTTACAAAAACTATCCAGTTCAAAAGTTTACAATCCCTTGATGTGAATGCTCCACAGCTGTTTTTTGTTTAGTGATAGTTGTTCATGAGTCCCTAGTTTGTCCGAAACAGTTAAACTGTCTGCTGTTCTTCAGAAAAATCCTTTAGGTTCCACAAATTCTTTGGTTTTCCAGCATTTTTGTGTATTTGAACCCTTTCCAGCAATGACTGTATGATTTTGAGATCCATCTTTTCACACTGAGGACAACTCAGAGACTCATAAGCAACTATTACAGAAGGTTCAAATGCTCACTGATGCTTCAGAAGGAAAAAACATGCATAAAGAGCATTAATTTGATCAATTAATCAAAATGTAACACATTTTGTCTTCTGGGAAACATGTAATTACCCTCTGTAGCTTCTAAAGGCCAGTAATAAATAAAAAAAATATGATATTCAGGCAAAAGAAGAAAAATGCACACATCTTCATTCTGTTCATAAGTTTTCACCCCCTTCACCCAGCTCTTAATGTATTGTTTTTCCTTCTGGAGCATCAGAATGAGTCCCTCAGCTGTCCTCAGTGTGAAAAGATGTCAAAATTATACAATCATTGTTGGAAAGGGTTCAAATACACAAAAATGCTGTAAATCCAAATAATTTGTGGGACCTAAATGATTTTTCTGGAAAACAGCAGGCAGTTTAACTCATGAACTATCACAAAAAACTATCACAGCTGTGGATCATTCAGGTAACACCACAGTATTAAGAATCAAGGTATATTCAACTTACATTTTCTCTTGTGGACTATATGTAAACATCTTTTATGTGAAATATCTTATTCAGATCAGTACTAAATAAACAATAACATGCATTTTGCACAATCCCTCTTATTTTGCTGATTCTAAAAGGGAATGCAAACTTTTGACCTCAACTGCACATAGAAATTCACATTAACCTAAATTAATAAATGCTGCAAAACTAGTTTTTCATTGATAGTTCGTGATACCCATCAGCAGAGGCTTCAACACAAACTTGTGCATCCTGACTACAAGGTTGAACGATCTCACCGTGACCGCCTCCTCAAAGATGCCACCTACAGCTTGTAAACACACAACCACACACAAAGCAAAACAGCCCCAAACCCTCCCACACGACCAGCGAGGGGATCAGCTGCTTTCACAGCATTCGCGCTCACTCGTTTAACATACAGTACACCCCCATGTAAGCAGGTACGCATTCACACTTTAAACAATGATCGTATGCGTGCACATGCAGTGGTAGATTAGCTGGGGAAGGTGATTTAGCTGTCAAAACAGTGGGGTCTCCACTATCGCTTCTTACGTAGGAGGCGCACAGAGAGATACTGGCGCGTGAGATCTTCAGACATCCAGTCACAAAGATTACCTTGAGCTCTTATTCCTTTTCCTTTCCCCTTATTTCACCCATCAAAGCGGCTCAGCCGGTGCATGTGTGATTAGGGACTTAGGTGTCTCTGGATTCTGGATCAACTCTGTGTACACAAACGTATCCTGCCCCCGTACCCCAGGTCTTGTATCAGAACCCTTTGACAATCGCTCCTCACAATGAGTCCGACACGTTTAATCTCATCAGGGATATTCTCGCTGGATGGGCTGCTTCTGGCTGCCGAGTGAATATCACTAACCTCAAATTAGCATTCAGCCCTGCTGTTGATTTGAATAAGTGCAGATTGAATATGAACGAGTCAGGAGCAGACCTCAGCATAAAGCATAACCTTATGATCCTCTTAAGGAATTTTATTTGCAATATTGGCAAGGTATGTATAACAGGCCAGGCAAATCCGTTCATTTAGAAAGAACGGAAAGAGAGAGATGGGGTTTGGCCAAGACTGTGGTATAAGGTCAAAAACAAGATGAATCTAGCATCAATAAAACAAAAATGCAATAACACAAAAGCATTATATAATTAAAAACATACTACATTTTTACTTGAATGCAATTTTTGTTGTCACGCCATTTAACATTTTCATTTTTCTTTCAGGTGCTGAAACTAAACAGCATGTAAACGGTTTGATGAAAAGCGCATGCATAATTAATAAGGTAAGCACTGTGTAGTTTATGATTGATTGTGTGGTGCTACAATCTCGCTGAAAATATAACTCTATGTGGTTTACATCAGTGTTGTTATTGTTAAAAATGACAAAAGCACACTAACAAATTACTGAAACTAAACGAAACATTTAAAAATAAAACCTAATTCTAAATACGAATAAATAATATAATAGTATGTAGAGAATACTAATATAACACATTACATATGGTGAGCCTTTTTTGGACACTTTTTATAATACAATATAATATAATATAATATAATATAATATAATATGTGACCCTGGACCACAAAACCACTCTTAAGTAGCATGGGTATATTTGTAGAAATAGCCAAAAATACATTGCATGGGTATAAAAAATTGATGCCAAAAATCATATTAAGTAAAGATCATGCATTGCTAAGAACTTAATTTGGACAACTTTAAAGGTAATTTTATTAATATTTAAAATTTTTTAGCACCCTTAGTTTGCAGATTTTGAAATAGTTGCATCTCAGCCAAATTTTGTGCTATCCTATCAAACCATACATCAATGTACGGTTACTCAGCTTTCAGATTATGTTAAAATCTAATCTTTTAAAAAAAAGTACCCTTATGACTGGTTTTGTGGTCCAGGGTCACATATAATAATAATAATAATAATAATAATAATAATAATAATAATGTTGACGCTTTGATAAGTACCATGGTGCTAAAATTAATTTACCATAGGTACTCTAAGGTAATTCCAAGAATACATTCAAAAACATGAAAAAACCATACTCAAAAAACAATAGAGGTAGTACAATTGTACAAAAACATGGTAGTCTCAATGCTACCTTTTTTCAGATTTGCAGCACATCTTCAAAAGCTTTCAGGAGAAACAGCAAGTGTAAATGTTGCATTGCCCAGGGTTAAAGTGCCTTTAGCCTGGGGTTTCAAAAGCTGAAAAACCAAGGTTAAGCACAGCGTGAAAAGACATACAGAAAGAGAGGATGCTTAAGCTCTGAATCAGGCAGATTTAAACTGCTTTTGAAACGACACAACTTCTACTTTCAGTCTCTGCCAGCAGTCTTTTCCACAACACACTGAGCTATTTAAGTTGTCCGGGGCCAACTTCTGCTCGCGGAATGATCGGTGCATGACTAAACAATTCCTACAGAGCTCCAGTGGCAGCCAACGCTGCTCTTTCCATCCCTCCCGAAGCCAGGGCTGCCCCTGTCTGCCCCGCTGCGGTGAGGGTTGTGCAGCCAGCGCTCCTCCCTGCTCCCACAACCACCGCTGACTGCACCTTAGGCAAACTCTGACCCGCAGGGACACAGGCCTGAAATTTCTTACCCTTGTCATCTTGATTTAACTCCTGACTGGGCAAAATAGGCAGTACTCCGTATAGACAACGCAGACGGGCTCAAGCCTTCAAAGCTCGACTCCATCCAAAGCAGGTCGCATGCGGCGGTTACCGTTGAAAGGCTCCTTCGATCAGAGCGAGCTGTAAGCTTTGACGAACGCTGACAGTTTACTGCTGCCCAAATTAAAACGTGAAAACGGAAAGTCGTCCTTGGTCATTGGAAATGGCTGTGTGTGCAAATGGAAACTCCTCAACCAAGAGAATGGAATCAGTGGGCCCGACGCCTCCCTTTCTTTCTTTCTTTCTTTCTTTCTTTCTTTCTTTCTTTCTTTCTTTCTTTCTTATCTTTCTCACTCACTCTCAGAGAAAATCAAACCACACAGCATGTGGGTTTAGAGATCCTATACTGCAGTGTGTGAGTGTGCGTGCGCATATGTGCATGTGTGTGGG
The DNA here is from genome assembly GCA_033026305.1 of Cirrhinus molitorella. Lineage (NCBI taxonomy): Eukaryota > Metazoa > Chordata > Actinopteri > Cypriniformes > Cyprinidae > Cirrhinus > Cirrhinus molitorella. The sequence continues at coordinate 3,371,597 of CM065133.1, read as the reverse complement.
AGGGACACTGTGGTTGCCGTGAAAAGGAAGAAAACAAAAGACAAAGATAGGTAGAGAGTGGCTGTGATGCATCTGTGCAAAGCACCGCATGCTTATGAAGCAAAGAATTGTTTTTGTTGTTGTATTTGTTTGCCACAATAACAATATTTATACATCATATACATACCGCATGAGCAGTTTACTCTGATTCTGATGAACTGGTATTTTGTTTTCGATTCACTACTATAAAACCGATTCATAAGAGTCTGGTTCATGCGATTCAATATTCCCAGTTGATCAGATTCATGTACTTATTACCATTTACAAAAATCAGTCTATACCAATTAGCATGAGTATATTTGTAGCAATAGCCAAAAATGCATTGTATGATATCTTGTCAATTTTCTACCATAAATATATAAAAACGTAAGTTTTGATTAGTAATATGCATTGCTAAGAACTTTAAAGACGATATTTAGATATTGAAATAGTCGTCTCTCGACCAAATATTGTCCTATCCTAACAAACCATACTTCAATGAAAAGCTTATTTATTAATGATGTATACATTTTAATTTAAAAAAATGTACCTTTATGACTGGTTTTGTGGTTCAGGCTTACATATTAACCTCCACCTCCCCAGCACCACCTGTCTAGATCTGCTATGTGGGATCTTCCTCTTTCTAGCATCAGCAGCATGTTTCTTTTTAATTTTATTAGCAGAAGAAATTCTACTTGCTCTGCAGCAGCAGCCAACACCAAACCTATGCACAATCACATCTCAGGTAAATTATGATTTCTTTCATCAATCCCGTAGTTGGGGATTGCCGCTGCTGAAAAGTGGTGCGGGAAACACTGTTTTCAGCTGTGAGATGTGACTGTATATAACTATACCCAAGTATAAGCAAGTTTGCGTCTTACATTCCCAGACATTTACAGCAATAGTCCAACTGGTCACTCCAATTATTGTTTTTCATTTTGTTTCCTTTCCTTGCTCTAAATATGTTTTCTATGCTGCCTTTGGTGGATAATGACCTGTCTTCCAAGAATAATGTTTCCAGATGTGGTTGCAAGGTTCATAAGATGCCAAACACACTATTTCAAAATTGGAATGCGCTTTCTTTCCATGCTGGGATTTTCAGATGTGTGCATTTTGCGCACAAAAGGATGATGCACATGCACACAGACTCACCACAAATGACTACTCTCGGCCGTGTTACCGATTAGAACTGCTGAGGGATGCAAGGGGTTTGCGCTCAGTCTCATTCTTTCTCTCCATTCCCTTTTTATTCTGCAGGCCTTTCTCAATCTTGTTAACCGTGGCAGCTAACTGGTTTTGCGAAGAACACTCCCACACACATCAAAAGCAGAGCTCTGTGATGGGTTTCCGACAGCTGTCGCTGGCGTTCTACTTTTGCCTGCTCCAGGGGTTGGAAGACTACCAGAACCTGAGACTAATCTAAAACCAGTCAATTAGACTAAGTATGAAGCCTTACTTTTAGAGATTAATACCCTCAAGACAAAGACGAACGATTGTACATCCAACTTTTTAATAAGCATTTTGACTTGAGAACCTGGTTTCAGACTGATTTGTGAATAAATTGTTCAAAGTGGTTCAATGTGGTGAACCGGTTCAGCTGAACTGAAACTCAAAAGAGCAACTCAAGTTTGTTGGCAAAAATGTACCTGTGGCAACCTGTAGCACCTAAACCCTACCTTAAACCTAAACGACAAAGCTAACTAAAGCAAACGTGAGATAAAAACACAAAAACTAAAAACACACACAAAAAAAATGCTGTTTTAGCTTGCTGCATTGCAAAGATGTACCAGGTGAGCTATCGAGCAAGTTTACTACACCAGAAAGGGCATTGATATGTATTGTAAAGTAAAGTAAAGTATGTAAAGTATTGTGCAAAGAACCATGCTAAACCAAATAACCATGCTTTGTTCTGGAGTGTTCTGGAGAGGAGGACTATGTGTTTCACTATCTGTGCTGACTTGAGAACCTGATTTCAGACTGATTTGTGAATGAATTGTTCAAATTGGTGCGGTGAACTGGTTCAGCTGAACCGAAACTCAACAGAACAACTCAAGGTTGTTGGAAAATCATACCTGTGGCAACCCGTAGCACCTAAACCCTACCTTAAACCTAAACGACAACGTTAACTAAAGCAAACGTGAGATAAAAACACAAAAATGATGCTGTTTTAGCTTGCTTCTACAAGTGTTTGAGCTCGTTTATCAAGTGTTGTCACTTGTGTTTCATAGGGCTCAGGTGCGCTGCATTGCAAAAATGTACCTGGTGAGCTATTGAGCAAGTTTACTACACCAGAAATGGCATTGATATGCATCTGATTGTGTGATGTAAACACAAATCACAGGACTCAGGTGCGCTGCATTGCGAAATTGTACCGGGTGAGCTATCGATCAAGTTTACTACGCTAGAAATGCGTAAATATGCAGCTGATTGTGTGATGTAAACACAAATGTATTAGTTTACGAATCACACGCTACGGTAAAATTGTTTTAGGTCATAATACAGTATTGTGCAAAGAACCATGCTAAACCAAATAACCATGCTTTGTTCTGGAGTGTTCTGGAGAGGAGGACTATGTGTTTCACTATCTGTGCTGACTTGAGAACCTGATTTCAGACTGATTTGTGAATGAATTGTTCAAATTGGTGCGGTGAACTGGTTCAGCTGAACCGAAACTCAACAGAACAACTCAAGGTTGTTGGAAAATCATACCTGTGGCAACCCGTAGCACCTAAACCCTACCTTAAACCTAAACGACAACGTTAACTAAAGCAAACGTGAGATAAAAACACAAAAATGATGCTGTTTTAGCTTGCTTCTACAAGTGTTTGAGCTCGTTTATCAAGTGTTGTCACTTGTGTTTCATAGGGCTCAGGTGCGCTGCATTGCAAAAATGTACCTGGTGAGCTATTGAGCAAGTTTACTACACCAGAAATGGCATTGATATGCATCTGATTGTGTGATGTAAACACAAATCACAGGACTCAGGTGCGCTGCATTGCGAAATTGTACCGGGTGAGCTATCGATCAAGTTTACTACGCTAGAAATGCGTAAATATGCAGCTGATTGTGTGATGTAAACACAAATGTATTAGTTTACGAATCACACGCTACGGTAAAATTGTTTTAGGTCATAATACAGTATTGTGCAAAGAACCATGCTAAACCAAATAACCATGCTTTGTTCTGGAGTGTTCTGGAGAGGAGGACTATGTGTTTCACTATCTGTGCTGACTTGAGAACCTGATTTCAGACTGATTTGTGAATGAATTGTTCAAATTGGTGCGGTGAACTGGTTCAGCTGAACCGAAACTCAACAGAACAACTCAAGGTTGTTGGAAAATCATACCTGTGGCAACCCGTAGCACCTAAACCCTACCTTAAACCTAAACAACAACGTTAACTAAAGCAAACGTGAGATAAAAACACAAAAATAATGCTGTTTTAGCTTGCTTCTACAAGTGTTTGAGCTCGTTTATCAAGTGTTGTCACTTGTGTTTCATAGGACTCAGGTGCGCTGCATTGCAAAAATGTACCTGGTGAGCTATTGAGCAAGTTTACTACACCAGAAATGGCATTGATATGCATCTGATTGCGTGATGTAAACACAAATCACAGGACTAAGGTGCGCTGCATTGCAAAGCTGTACCAGGTGAGCTATCGAGCAAGTTTTTTGAGCTGGGAAATAAAGCGAATTGCAAATGTGTAGGAACATTTCCGAAATTGTAAGCATTTATTTTCCAGTTAGGCTTTGCTGTATCACTATATACTTCAGTTTAAAGGTGCTGAAGAATGCATCTCTTATCTACACAATTAAATTAATCTTAAACTAAAGCCGTTTAAAGTTTTCTTCTTAGTCTATTATTGACCTCATTCACTGGCTTTTGACCACTCTAAACAAAGTAGTAATTTTCCTGATATAAAGGACATTGACCTAATGTCCTTATAATTAGTGCTCAAGCATTCTTGGCTTCAGATTTCACGCGAACTCATTGGAGACCCTAAAAATAAACAAAACCATGAGAGGCCTTCTTTACAGCTTCGCTATGCCAACAAAGCAGAGCTGGGTGTTTCCATGCTTGTCAACCTTTAAACTACTTTAAATATCTCAGCTAACATTAGTAAAAGACAGCTCAGAGTCAGTGCAGATTTGTGCTCCTGTGCTCTGCAGGAAAGCCTGACATGGCAGTTTGGGGGACGACAGCATATGATGTGCTCTGTGATGTGTGTCCTCTTTCCCGTCTCCACAGACACTCTCTGCTGCTGAGCAGAACACTTCTGACAGAATAAAGCCGCCTGCACTGCTACATCAACAGAAAACACTCAACTCACCTGTGACCATCTCCACACACATGCCATGCTAAAATTACCAAGATAATCATAGTTTCCGTGCAGGTGCCACAGTTACAGCTCTAAATACACTAGATCCCACAGGCTCTTGCTACTAGGGTAACACAAATAATCAGAAAAATGATCAAGATTATAATTAGTCATGAAAGGAAAGTATCAGTTACAGCACTGATTTAGATATATATCGTTCCATTAAAAACATGCAAAGAATGCCTTATAAATCAAGATGTGAACATGGCATAAATAAGAGATTTATTGTGCAGTATAAACAGCTACGCTGACAGAGTGACATTCAGTGATTACAAAGAGAGCATTCTTGTCACATCGCTTACTTTATGTGCGTAATTTATTCACAATTTGAATTAGTTTGTTATGCTTCTAAAAGGATCAGTGTGAAGCTGATGCATTAAACAGCAGCAATTAAATTCAGAAACAGCTTGTTTTAAATATGTACACTACTGTTTAAAAGTTTAGAGTCAGTGTAAGGTTTTTTGAAAGAAAACACTACTTTTATTCCACAAGGACGCATGAAATTGATCAAAAGTTATGGTAGGACAGTGTTTGGAAAGGAAATTACAGTAAATACAAAATGTGAGGAAAAAAATTAAGAGTTCAAATGCAAAACCAGCTAAAAGCGATCCTGGTCAAAAATGAGCTAATGCGGAGTGAATGCTCTGGACACATATTATATGTCCATCAAATACTTTTACTTCAAACTCGCTAAAATCCCAATCTCAGCCCAATCGGAGGCACCAGTACTTACATAGAAACCTATACATCGGAGCCTAATAAAAATGCATTTTTTAAAGAAAGATGTCAGATGGATTTAGAGGCTTTTGCATCTGAACTCTTCATATATATTTCAATGCTTTCTCTCAATGGGTATTTATACTGTATATAAATTGCAGGGCATCAGGGAGATGATTTTATTATGTGGGTCATTGAAATTGTTTTTAAATGCGAGTTCGCTTTTACTTTCACTTTTGAGATTCATGTTCACACGTACTCTTTGTTTACTATGGAGTGGCAGTACTTACCACACATTTTTCACGATTAGATGTTTGTCACTCGCGTTCAGGATCTGCAAATTATTCAGCATTTTCCGATCAGTCATCCATAAAGTGAAACTGTATGTACTGTAATGCAACAAACAGCTAGCAAACAGCTAACCATGTCCCTGGCTCCGTCCACTAAACTTTCTATTCATCAAATAATCCTGCGAAAATGTATCAGTTTACACAAAACATATTAAGAAGCATGTTTTCAACATTGGTAATAATAATAATAAATGTTATTTTTAAGCAGCAATTCAGCATATTAGAATGATTTCTGAAGGATCAAGTGATGACTTCCAGCTTTCACAATAATAAACTACATTTTAAAATACAAGGGGAGGTTAGAAGTTTACATACACCTTGCAGAATCTGCAAAATGTAAATTTTTTTAGCAAAATAAAAGGGATCATACGAAATGCATGTTATTTTTATTTAGTACTGACCTGAATAAGACATTTCACATATAGTCCACAAGAGAAAATAATAGTTGATTCATTTGATTCTTAATAATGTGTTGTTACCTGAATGATCCACAGCTGTGTTTTTTTTTTGTTTGTTTGTTTAGTGATAGTTTTGTGTATTTAGACCCTTTCCAGCAATGATTGTTGATGATGATTATGAGATCCATCTTTTCACACTGAGGACAACTGAGAGACTCATATACAACTATTACAGAAGACTGAAACACTCACTGAAGCTCTAGAAGGAAAAACCATGCATTAAGAGTCGAGGGGTGAAAACTTTTGAACAGAATGAAGATGTGTACATTTTTCTTATTTTGCCTAAATACCATATTTTTTCAGTTATTACTGCTCTTCAGAGACTACAGAAGATAATTACATGTTTTCCAGAAGACAAAAATAAGTTTAATTTACCCTGACCTTTAAATTCCAAAAGTTTTCACCCCCGGCTCTTAATGCATAGTGTCAAAAGAGTTAAATATACAAAAATGCTGAAAAAACAAAAAAATTGTGGGACCTGAAGGATTTTTCTGAAGAACAGCAGGCAGTTTAACTGTTCAGGACAAATAAGGGACTCATGAACAACTATCACTAAACAAAAAAAAACACAGGTGTGGATCATTCAGGTAACAACATGGTATTAAAAATTACTTTTGAACGGGTTCATTTTTTTTTTATAAAATTGAACTATTTAGTTCTCTTGTGGACTATATGTGACTAACATCTTTTATGTAAAATATATTATTCAGGTCAGTACTAAATAAAAAACAACATGCATTTTGGTAATAAATTAACATTTTGTATGTTAACTTTTGACCTCAACTGTATATTTAAATAGAAAATTATTTATTTTACTTTAACAATTGCATCTCAATTTTTTTTGGTGGTTTTACAGTTAGCTTCTAGCAAGAGAAGTGCCACCTTTCTCAAATTGTTGGCCACTCAGCAGTTACTAGCACAGCTGTTTGCATCTCATTTTAACATTACTGCAGATGAAGTGTTAAAAGCAATCGACTTGCTTTATGCTAATCCTTTAAATCCTAGCACAATATAGCTTTACATTCAACTCTCCATTTTAGCAAATGATCCGATAGGTAGTGGTTTTCCATGTGATGACACCAATCAACTAAACCTGCAGTTTGACAGGTTTGCTTTCCACCAGTAATTATTGGCTATTAACTGTTAAAAGCCCATTTACCTTGTGCAATCAAAGCACACATGTGCACAAACACACAAAATGACAAATAGCACACACACACAAGCAAGCAATCTCATACAGGCTTGTGATCTGAGACTCCCATGCAGTAGTACATTTCCTTCAACCCTCTGACACTGAAACAGACTTAATGGCTCATTACATTCCAGCTCTGCTGGGTATTAATCATCAGCCTGTATGACTAATCCTACTATTCCACATGCGCATACGCTGGCAAAAGTGCACACTCACTAATGGAGTCCTTTTAATGGTTCTGTCTCAGTGGGCCTCAATGACAATAATGGACATTTAGAGCAGCGTTTGATAGAGTGTTCATGCGCGGCCGAGGAGGGTCTTGATTGCTGCCGCACTGGACTCTAACAGCCCTGCTAGAATTATTTATCCTAATTGGGTAGGAATCCTAGTAAATAGCTCCTGTTACAGAGGGTAATGTGTAAAGACAAGCGCCCGGAATGAGTATAATTCCTCTGCTTTGTTGAAACGATTACCCACCGGCTACAGATTCTCATTTAGATTCACACGCAGCAGTGCAGGAACAGTCCTCTCTGGACCTTCTCTCATGCCACGGGCTTGCAAGACGCCGAATGTTGTTGTTCTCCATTATTAGTTGACAGAAGATGGATTTTTTTCCATCAAACGCACTCTTGACTACAGTAATAAAGGTAAATGGTACTTCAGCCCCTCAAAGGGAAGTCATTCCAGTGTGCTTGTCTGAAGGACTCAGTAGCTGTTTACATTCACATATTTGTATGCGATTGCGCATTTTAGAATATTGCAAAGTAGAGCTGGGTGATATAGCTAATATCAGCAATAATATTGCTATAATTTTGACGACAATGTAAAACTTGAAAATACTGTGAATATCAAATGTTTCAAATTCAAGAGTACTTTCCCAAAAGAACACGACGAACATCCAATATTACCTTCCCTTAGGTATTATCACGCAAGAGACGTGCGAAAAATGCTCCTTGACCAGTTTTTTTCCCATGACTAAGATGAGACGAAGATGAGACGACAATACGGGCAATAAACGAAAGCTATGACTATATCAATATGCAATTTCGTTGACTAAAATGATATTTAAAAAAAAATAAAAACTACCAAAAACCTCTGTATTTCCGTAAAACAAAAAGGAGAAAATGTTATTGCGGACTGCTGTACACATCTCTACTATGTGAGCGTTCATGAGTGCCAGATATCAGGAGCTCAAATCCCCAAATCAGAGCTTCGCTGTTACAAGGGTACATGTTATTCCCGATGTTTTGCTTATTTTAAGCAATCTGGCAACCATGTGTACGCGTTTGCTCCTTGTGGACGCGCCACCACAGACGATCTGAAAACACCGACAAACAAGCTGGAGTTTAGCGATCAAAATGAAAGTTTACTCAACCATTCTGAGTTCTGTACGACATCTCGACTGTATTGTTGCGATTATGATCATCCATGAGGCACATTTCCCTAAATTTGCAAAATTAGCCAAGAAATACCTGTGTTCCAGTAACTAGCTCCCCATCTGAGAGGATTTTTAGTGCCAGTGGGAACATAGTTTTAGGACAGTTGACAGACTTATGTAGCAAAACACTACTTTAAAAAATCCTTATCCCAGTTTAATTATTTTCCCCAGTTGCACAGTGTTGTGAACTGCATGCACTAAAAAAATTGACAAAACGCACTTTCTGTACTTGTTTTGTAGTATAATTCAGTTATACATGCGTTCATTGTATAAAAAGCAATAAGTGGTCATTGGTTTTTTAACTGTTTAAATTTGCACTAAACATTTTGAGCTGTGCTATTTTTGTTGTTGTTGTTGTTTTTTATTGGGGCAAAAGAAAATCATGTTTTTTATTATTTAAAAATAATGCATACATATTGAATTTGAAAATTTTGACAATATCGAGATACACATTTTTTAATATATCGCCCAGCTCTATTGCAAAGAAAAAATGCTGGATGGAATTGCAAAGATGCGCATAAATTCTAAAAAATGCGCAGAAAAAAACGTATGCGCACAGTTGAGTAGGATAAACTTTTTATCCGATGAGAAAAAATGTGCATAAACTAAGATGGAAACACATTTACCATGCGCATTAAAAAAAGTCATGTGACTTTGCACGATGGGATGGATAACCTGACTAACCAGCGGACAGATCTCATTGCACAGCATTAGAAATGTTGTTTTGGTCGTTCTGAAATGCCTGAGCAAAGTCTGTCGACAAAGTATTTCTGTATTGCATTCCCAAACAGCAGGCATCTGCCACCGAAAGCAGTGACCGCATTTATTGTGTTTCATCTGCTCGCTCTGAGGCGGAAGTAATATGAAAATTATTATATTCAGTGGCTTCTCCTACTTTTCTTAGTGCTAGTTTATCAGGAAGTGATGGTTTTGTTCTCTTTGACTCGTTGGATGGAAACGGTGCTTTATTCGCAAATGTTTTATGCGATATTCCAAGTTAAATTCACTTCTTTGAATGGCAACATAGCTAGTGGCAATTGCTCTTTTCCAGTTGTGCATGCAAAACTGGTGCATGAAAGGCTTGTGGGTGTTTTCCAAAATGATAATCTAGGTGTGTAACACGCATTCATTCCACTCATTACTATTGATCCTGTAGGTCTCTTTGATTAAGATCAAATGAAGAACTAATAAGCTTATTTAGCATTAGGCAAAGCATATTAGAAAGAAAATAAATGATTACAGGGTGCGGTTGGAGTAAACAAGCCTCTGGCAGATATGCCTTACTAAGTGTTTTTTGCTTCAGCGGCGCCACGTTTATGATAATATTTATTTACTGGATACCAAGGAAAGAGCATTTCTTCTACAGGTGTTTTAATTTATTTTATTGTATATTTTATTTTCATTTCTACGGCTCATGAGACTGCAAGGTTGCCTGACGTTCACTGAATGAAAAAAATATAAACAAACATGCAAATGCATGCATCAGGAGACCTGTTTGCAGTCTCTGCCAGATGTTTTTAATTAAGCTTTGAATGAATGTGGATTTTTGTCATGTTTTTTAATCGTACTTCCATTGACTAAGGGAAAAACGGTGCTGGATGTGGTGGAAATAATAATTACGTGATTAACTGTAGCCTCTGGGAAATGTCACAAAACAACACAAGATTTATTAAGCAAGCATTGCGTGTTGCTCAATATGTTGGAAAAAAAGATTTTTGTCCGATTTTAACTCAATGGAATAGCCAATTCTGGTTGGTTAGTCACAGCATTCTGTGGTCAAATACTAAGCAGCTGATTCTGCGGTCTCTTCTCACATTAAAATCATTACTCAAATACATAATTCATATCCTTTTATTTATTAATTTGGCAAGAGGCCTTGAAATTAGCAGGAAATTGTACATTCAGACAGACGTTACAGCAAAAATACCCTTCAGGATGATGCAAAACCACTTTGTTTGTTTCTTTCTTTGTTTAATTACTTAACAGTACATTATCCATTTTTATTATGGATGAAATAATAAAACAAATTAGGGCAGGAGGCATCCTAGCTATTTCAAGTTCAATCAGATAGATCTATATGCTGTATGTAGAAAACCTTAACCTTTGACAATCACATGTAATAAGCACAGAATCAAAATGACTTTATAAATATACTTTCAGAGTGATGTTCCTAATGGAATGCCATTATTCTTCTCAGTGCTAAGGATACATAATCATGCTTCATTAGTACCAAACATAATCAGTCTATCATTTCTCTGTGTGGCTCTCCTACGCACTTAAGAGGAATGTACCTTTTTCTTTCTTAAAGGTCAAGAGACTTTACCAACTCACTTCTTATTACTGACAAGAGCAGAAAATTTCCACTTTCCCACTAAATTTGTTTCAATTTCATAATTTATGCAAAAGCTGAAGTCTAGAATTCGTGTGTGGGTGCCAAGCGTTTGATGTGTGACGATCTGAGCAGACATCCAAGATATTGTTCTTCTCTGTCTTTGCATTTAATTATAATGAATAGAATGGGATATAGTATAATAGCAAGCGAGTTCAAAGAGGGCAAAGTACATTTGCTCCAAAATTGATTTTTCTTTCTTGCTCAACATAGCTAGTTAACATGCAAAACAATATTCACACATTTTGTGTGCCCTTTTTTTATTTACACTACCAGTCAAAAAGCTTTGTAATGTTTTTTAAAGAAAAGAAGTCTCTTCTGCTCACCAAGCCTGCATTTATTTGATTTAAAGTACAGAAATAGCTGAAATAGCTTTACGATTTAAAATAACTGCTTTCTATCTGAATAGATTTTAAAATGTAATTTATTTCTGTGATCAAAGCTAAATTTACAGCATCAATACTCCAGTCTTCAGTGTCACATGATTCTTCAGAAATCATTCCAATATGTTGATTTGCTGTTCAAGAAACATTTATTATTTGTATTATAATCATCAGTATTTAAAAGAGTTGAGTACATTTACACTATACCATTCAAAAGCTTGAAGTCAGTGTATATATATATATATATATATATGGAAATTAAATTATATTCATTAATTTTTTTAGCAACTATGCTTTAAATTGATCAAAAGACATTTATAAATGTTACAAAAGATTTCTATTTCAAATAAATGCTATTCTTTCTATTCATCAAAGAAACATGAAAAAATGTCATTAAATTATTAATAATAATAAATGTGTTTCAAGCAGAAAATCTGAATATTAAATAATTTCTGTGACTGGAGTAATGACGCTAAAATTTCAGCTTTAAAAATCACAGAAATAAATTACATTTTAATACATATTCAAATAGAAAACTGCTATTTTAAAAAGTAAAAATATTTTAAAACTACTGTTTTTGCTGTGCTTTGGATCAAATAAATGCAGGCTTTAAAAATCTCACTGTTCAAAAACTTTATATAATTTAAAATTCAACAGTTTGGGAGCAGTATTTTTTTTTTTATTAAAAAAATAATACTTTGCAATGCAAAGAGGCATTAAGTTAATCAAAAGTGACAGCAAATGCATTTATGTTACAAAATATTTCTATTTCAAATAAACACTGTTCTTTCAAACTGTCTATTCATCAAAGAATCCTGAAAAAATGCATGAAGGTTTCCACACACAAACAAAAAGCACAGATAATAAGAAGTGCTTCTTGATGAACAAATTAGCATGATTTCGGAAGGATCATGCGACACTGAAGACTGAAAATTCAACTTTGACATCACAGAAACTAATAATATTACACAACATTACCTCTTTTAATGTATGTTTGATCAAACAAATGCAGAAGGTCTGTAGTTTTTAGTACTCTACTAAATTTCATCAAGGTAGTAAACCTCCTTAAAAAGCTCTGTTTCAACTCAACGCCTGCTTTCTACCTTTTCTAAATGCAAGAACACACACTGTTTTGACTGTTTTATCAACCTGACCTGGAGTTTCAACCCTAACCATTAATTTTTAACCTTCATTCCTCCTCACTTTATTGCAGCGGGCGGCTCACATCACCCTTATCATCATTATACAGCTAATAATGGCTCATTCACAGAACACTTAACTCCTGTCCTGCCCTTGTCTGGGACCACAAGAGAGTTTCATCCCCAATAAATCTACTTGAGAACTAATTAAAGCCTCTTTAACTTGGGCTGGGTCTTGACACAATAATTCACAAATGATCAGAGACATAAGTAACGCACTGGGCACCTGCTGTCAGCAGAGGTCAATGAGTTCTGGCCTTTTGTGTTATGGAACAGGGGTGTGCGATATTGACAAAAAAATAAATAAATAAAAAAATCTCGATAACGATAATTAGACGATAGTTTGCTGTGTGTGTGATTGTGCTTAAGGACTTCCGTGCTGAGTTTTTGATATTTGTGATATTCTGTGTGGTCAGTTCACAGCAGTGATAGAAATTATTCTTTTTAAATAAGTTTAAATTGATTCTTGGGCATTTTTACCTTTATAAACCCATTTTTCCTAAAAGTGTGAGTCAAATTCTTACATTTAATAACACATTTAGGCTGTTACCAAACAAATTAAATCAGTATCAACAAAATTCATCTTTGCAGATGTTGCATCAGAAGTGGCATTTAGATGCATTTACACAGGTTAATGAAACTATTAAACTATATAAACTATATACTGCATTTGAAATTATTTTAAAAGTGAAAGGATACTTTGAATGTTGCTTTTTTTTAACGGTTGATTCATTCAGGAACGAAACAGCATCATGTTGCTCAGAGATGCAAAACAGTGCTGTAGCTGTTTTTTGTTTCTAAAATTGAGCAAAAACAGGAAATATAGCTAACTTTTTGTTTACTGAACTGTTGCATAAAATCTATCACATTTGAATTCATGCTGATTTTTGAAGGAAAAACAGTACTTTCCGTATGATATTGATTAACTATATGAAATGGCATAAATATATAAATTTTCTGCCCCCATATCTTAATTTATATGATCATTCTAAATGCATTTTCATAGACTGAAACATGCAGTGAAAGAATGCACTCTAAATGCGTACTTACAGACTTCATCACGTAATTTAATGTTACGCGTGCTCTCTATAGGTATGATTTGTTAGTTTTTTTTTGCAATATACTTGATAATGTCAAATTGCACATTGCTAAAACAACAATTATGATATTTTGCAGACGATAAATATCACAGGGCTCTAGACTCATTCTACCCACTAGTCGCTCTTTTGCAGGAGCACATAATTTTTTTTTTTTTTGCTACAAAATGGGACTAATCAATGCATGCTGTTGAACTTTTATAATCTTTTACATTTATATGGTAACGAAAGTGGTTAACGTCCAACCCGTTCTTTTTCATCAGTAGTATAATTTGCGATGTGAATTTTGTGAATGGGAGTTCCTCTTTTGCATGTTATAAACCGGACTTTGGATGTTTCGGTAAGCCCCGCCCCTAGAAAGCAGATGAGCCAATGGCAGTTGAGTATCAGCTGCACAGAGATGGAACTCGGACATCTGTAGGTTGCAGCGCCATAGAGAAACATTCGTTTTAATGGTGTTTATGCTACAAAAATAATAAAACGATGTGCCTGAGGTATCCGTAACACTGATTCCAGGTTTCCTGAGAGGACTGGCAATGGAATTTGGAATTTATTTGATTATTTGACGTTTATTTTCTGGTTGTCATACTCTCATTAAGTGGCCTTTTTCATCTGCTCAAGCAGTTAATGTCTGTAAATATTGTTAATATCTCTGGCTAAAACTAGCTAAAGTTAAAGTTAGTGAGTCCATGCTAACGTACAAACCTCAGCTAACTATTCTCACGTCATGTGCAGTGTAGGTCAAAAACACATAAACGAAGGTCTACATTTCAGTGCCTCTCCATTTTAAACTGGTTAAATGTAAAATAATTAATCTTACACTGCGGTACATGAACAGTGTTGACCGTAACATGAGATTTATTTTGTTTGCATCTGTAAACCCTCGATTCCAAATTAATCATGTTACACACCATATTTATTTTTAAATCATTTATATATCTCTCCATGGCATATTAAAGCCCTACTTGAATGCTCCTCGATGAGAGGTGGTCCTTCTATGTTCAAAATTTATCGAAAACATCTTCGGACAAGCTTTCACACTGACAGCCGTCGTTGTAAGACAGTGGGAAACTCCGTTTGTTTGTCCGAGGTAGCAACAGTAACTAAGGGGGGCGGGGCTTAGCGATAGGTCAATTCTGACTACTGCTACAAAGTGCGGTGGCTCTGCAAAGCACGCTGGATGGAGCAAACGCTTTGGAGCAGCGCAGACCATGCACTCGCAGGAATGCGACCACGTCAAAATTTAACTCGCACATTCTCAAAAACTGTCGCAGTCTAGAGCCCTGTATCACACACCCTTTTATGGCAGAGGTCTAATAATGTCACAGTGGCATTGACTCAGCTGTAGCTGTAGATTTAGGTCAAAAACATACCTCCCCAAACATTTTTCAAGAGGAACTAGGTTTCGTGAAAGTGTAAGAAACCAAATCACTCGTCGTCGCCTTCCGTTCCATTCGACACCCTTCTTTCAGTATTACTAACAGGTTTGTCAGTGATTTACATGAACATGACAGGTACTGACAGACAGACAAGCAGACAGAAAACTGCAAAAGGCAGGTGACTAGAGTGTGAAACGACAAAAACACTTTGAAATGAGAGGACAGGAAGAAGGGATTTTCTTTATTCTTTCAGTGGGGCTTTCCAAGTTCAGCCACATGCTGATAAACGACTGGTGACCTCTGCGTTTGCACGCACAAAGCTTCATAGTATTTCCCAAAACACACTTCACAAAGCTGTGCATACATATATTTGGCTGTTGGGTTTAGGTTTAAGATTGGATCTGACTGATTTCAGGCTGAGGATGACATGGAATCCTGCGCATAGTGATGAAGTTAATTAGATCTGCGTATCGATTGGGAATGCGCCTGTTCGATGCAGACATACCATAATGCCCCTGGAAGCCTTGACCGACATCCTGACTGAGCTCTTTTGTGCTGAATACACAACTAAGTGTTATCTGAGCTCACTTCAGTCATACTTCAGACACACTTATCAGATTAAAGTCAACCCAACCGCACAGTTTCACAAGCGGCAGCCACAGCAGACGTAATAAGAATATTCTACGTATATGATACACAGATAGTCACTTTATGACCTCACTGCAGATTAAGGTCAAATATTTTCCCCTCGTTTTTGAAACTATATAGAGAGAAATTTGTCATATTTTTAATTAGATTTTATTTTTAGATTTTCTGCTTTCAGTTTAGTTATTGTTAATATTTTATTTATTCTGTTGTGTGTTTTGTCATTTTATGACCTTTTTTTAATGCATTTTTTTTTATTTGAAGTTTTAGTTTATTAGTTATTTTATTACTTAACTAAATGAAATGTCTTGGTAAAGAGGTTAAATAAAATAAGTTGGATGTTTTATTTTATTTCAGTTCATTTCATTTTTATTTATTTATTTTTTACAGTTTTAGTAAAATAACCCTGAATCATGGTAGACACATGTGAACTATAAAAAAATTAAATTAATTATTATAATTATTATAATTGATTATTATAATAATTATATATATATATATATATATATATATTTTTTTTTTTTTTTTTTTTTTTTTACAGTTTTAGTTTTAGTAAAATAACCTTGAATCATGCTAGATGCAAGTAAACTATTTAAAATATAAAATAAATTAACAATTAATTATAATTATATAATAATAATTCTAAATTGTATGTATATATATACAATTTATAATTATTATTATAATAATCAATTATAATAATTATAATAATTAATTATTTAATTAATTTTTTTTATAGTTCACATGTATCTAGCATGATTCTCAAAAATATATTAAATGTATGTAACCCTGAAGATGCAAGTACACTATTTAAAATAAAATAAAAAATGAATTAATTATTAATTATAATTAGGGGTGGCACGGTACATGAAAAAACACCCGAACCGTTCGGTTCGCTTGTCTCGGTTCGGTTCGTGTGTGCACCGCACGGTTCGACGCATTGGCCTCAGTTTGGCCTCAGACAGTTTCGCACGAACATACATATAGACAGTAAAAGTGGAGTAAGGAGTGCTGCAGAAATGGCAAGTGGAGGAGATAATGAAGGATACCCGGAGTTACCGGATGCGGCCGCGCCGTTCAAATCTGGTGTGTGGGAACATTTTGGATTTCATGTTACTTGCGATGACAACGGAAATAAAACTGTAGATAGAACTGCCAATGTGTTCAAGCATTGTGCAAAATGCATTCAATATGAAGAGCCCTTTTCCAAAACGCGAAATGCCATTAAAAAAAAAAACAAAAAAAAAGTTATTGCCAACATTACTATTGTATCTGGTCGGTAATGAAAAGTCCATTATTAATTTTACTCAAAATGCAATATATGCAGTGTTATTCTGTCATGTGTTCTCCCTTTTTTCCCAAACCGCGACAAACACCAGTCTCCTTTCTCTTACACGCACTGTAAACAATAAAGGGAGTTTGTAAATGAGATATTGATTTAATACAACAGTTAAATAAACAAGAAGGTAATATTAAGTTACTTACATTGTCTGACTCTTAACACTACTGCCCGATTTTGCTCCATTTCTTTGTGAAAATTAGATTGAAACAATGTCACAACTGAACCGCAGCGCATCGGCATTCAAACACAGCTGTGTTTTTTTATGAATGAACGTGCGTTTTTACACTAATCTATTGCTTTATTCCTCTATGAATCAGCGTTCAAACGAATCAAATGAATATGATTCAGTAATTAAATAAGTGACTTGACGCCACCTACTGGCTTGTAGTTTCATTTTTAAAGTATATTTTCAGTGATTTAAATCATTTAATATTTCTATATTCAAAATGTTATATTTAAAACATTAATCTCAACATTCTTTTTTTTCTCTCTCTGGGTTTTGTGAGCCGTGCCACCCCTAATTATAATAATTATAAAATTATTATTAAAATTACTTTTCTTAAGTATAATATTATTGAAATTAAATTGTATACATTTTTAGTTTATTATTTTATGTATTTTGTCATTTTTATTGATTTAGTTCATATTTACTTTTAGTTATTTTAGTACTTCAACTTCAACTAAACAAAAATGCCTGGGTAACTATCTGAAATAAAATAAAATAAAAAGTTTGAGACTTTTTAATATTTTATTTCAGGTAATTATTTATTTATGTATTTATTTATTGTATTTATTTATTTATTTTACAGTTTTAGTTAACCCTGTATCACACTAGACGTAATTCAAATATTTTTAAAATATATATATATAAGTCTTTTGTTGTTTTTTTTTATTTTAATTCTGTTAATGTTTAATTAATTCCAAGTAATAAAAATTATGTTTACAGTTTTAGTTACCGATAATAACTCTGGATCATGATAGATTTAATTAAGTAATTAATTAATTAATTAATTTATTCATTCATTTAAAATAATGTTATAGATTATATTGTAACTAATTAATATAATAATCATGTAAAAAAAAAAAAATATATATATATATATATATATATATACATACACATATACATATATATATATATATATATATATATAATTTTTTATATTTTAGAAAAAAAAAATTACAAGTTAAGAGAGTAGGTGCAATGGATCACAAATTTCACGGTTCAGATGACATTCCGGATTTTCAGATAAGCAAAAAAAAAACTAAATTATAAAAAAAAAAAAATACAGAAACGGTGAGCAAAACCACGGTTAATTTGTGTTTGCCGTGGGTAAATATAGGTTTTATGGTTTTATTTGTAGTAAAACCATGGGTAGCCCATTAGACAGAGCAGTTATATGTTTGCTATCCCAACTAGGATGCTGGGCTAGCGATTTAGCGAGCCCTTTGTCATCAACAAAGATCCTTACAAATGTGAGGACAGTGATCTGGTTGCTTGTGGAAAGCTCAAGGTAGAGGTATGAAGCCATGTCTGTGTTCATTAAGCCCAGCTCAATCTCTAAATGGATTCAAGTGCCTCTCGCTCAGGCAGAAATCAATAGTATTGTCTGCTTGCGCTACACCCCTAGGGAGAGAAAAAGCAATGCATCATCCCTTTCTCTCTCTCTTTCCTGTAGTACGCTGAGGCATTGTTAATTATTCATGACTGGGACTGCCAGCTGTGTGCGAGTGCGACTTCTTCATAATGGAAAATGTAGCGGGGGCACGGCTTTGCTTGACTTATTGTACAGCTGAGCTAGACAGAAGCTAAAATCCCATCATCATCCATCTCTGACGACCCCTACTGCCTGAGGATCTGCGTGTCGCACAAATATCGCAGTAAAAACAACAAAAGCGACAACACTACACCACACATGGACAGTATTACTGACCCTCAGATGTTTTCTAACAAGCAGATACAGAAATCAATGGCTTTCTGTCACCGTAACTAGTCTTTTCTCATCGTTGGACCCGTTCTCTGAGCTAAACGCAGACTAAAACCCACTTTGAGTAAATCAATACTAAACACATATGAGATCAGCCATCTAGGAAAAACGATCAGTAAAAAAAGGGTAATGTCTGCCTGGCGTCTGCTCAAGATAGGCGTTTCTCTGAGCTATAATATGAAACATTCAGCTTGTATGACAGGGCAATCTGAGGTCACATTGCGGGATGTGCTGATCGCAGAGGATTAATTCACTCAATTAGCACATCTTTTCCACACTTTCATTGGGTCAGCAGCTTTATGCAGGTTGCTTAAGATTGCATCTGAAGTTGAAACCCCTAATACTTGTATAAACTGGAACTACTTGTAAAAACCCAGACAATAGGCCAGAATCTCCCCAAAAAATTAAAAATAAATTGTAATATAACTGTAAAAAACAAATAAATTGTATATTATATATATAGAGAGAGACTTGTAATGTTTTTTAAAGAAGTCTCTTAAAAATACATGAAAAAAACAGTAATATTGCTAAATGTTATTACAATATAATATAATTTTTTTTATTTCAATATTGTTTCAAATATAATTTATTCCTGTGATGCAAAGCTGAATTTTCATCAGCTGTTACTCCAGTCTTAAGTGTCACATGATCCTTCAGAAATCATTCTAATATGCTGGTTTATTATTAAAATGATCAATGTTGGAAACAGTTGTGCTGGCAAATATTTTTTTGGAACCTGTGATTTTTTTTCAGGATTCTTTGATGAATAACAAGTTAAAAAGAACAGCATTTATTCAAAATATAAATCTTTTCTAACAATGTAAATCTATGCTATTGCTTTTTATTAAGTTAACGCATTCTTGACGAATAACAGTATTAATTTCTTTCAAAAAAAAAAAAAAAAAAAAAAAGAAAGAATAAAAATGTACTGACACCAAACTTCTGAACAGTGGTGTATATTATTAGAAAACCTTTCTATTTTAAATAAATGCTGTTCTTTTTTTAACCTTTTGTTGATCAAAGAAAAAATCAATTAAGCAGCACAACTGTTTTCAACATTGATAATAAATCAGCATATTAGAATGATTTCTGGATGACACTGAAGACTGGAGTAATGATGCTGAAAATTACATAAATCACATTTTAAAATATATTCACATAGAAAAGAGTTATTTTGAATTGAAATAATATTTCACAATATTAATATTGTTTTCTGTATTTTTGATTAAATAAAGCAGCCTTGATGAGCATAAGAAATGTCTTTAAAAACCATTAAAAATCTTACTGATCCCACATTTTTGAGTGGCAGTGTGTGTGTGTGTGTGTGTGTGTGTATGTATATATATAAATAAATAAATACAAAAATACAATCCATTAGCAAAAAAGCAAATGTCAAACTTTTTGACATTTTAACTTTTCAGATTCCAGCTGATTAAGTGTAAAACAGAACAAAATCAGTTACTCCTCTCATAAATGCCTTCATAACAAAAACCACGTGAACTGATGGAAGCAGCGTTACCTCTAAATGATGTCACAGCAGAACCATGTCAGTGCAAGGGATGCTGGGATAGCCTGGAAATTCCAATGATAAACAAAAGCATTCCACTGGAGTAAATAACGTTCATGTTGTCTCGAATCTACGTAACCTAACTTTGAACTCAGGCCACTGCAAGCACAATGACACAAGTGCGGCGGCATCTGGAGAGCTGATCGTTTCTGTGTGTCTGTGTGTGTGAGTGGAGGGGAGGAGGGTCACGCATGCCGGAGTATTTTGAGCTGAGGTTGATTAAATGTAGCTTGTATGAATCATGACTTCCCACATTGCAGGTCACAAAGCAGCATGAGTCATGAGCAAGTCTTATATGGTAACAGACAGGGCACACACACTCTCACTATGTTATGCCTGAACGAGTGCAGATCTCTGCAAGCGTTACACCCTGAGAATTAGAGAACTAATCCATAACCCATCTAACTCAACCGCCGCAACTAAAATGCAATTCAATAAGACATTTCAGTGTTCAGTCTTCATCTAAATTCGTATTCACAAACAGGTGTGAGTCTCAAATTGTCCAGTTCACACTCCAGCTTGCAGAAGTGAAACACCTTTTATTTCCTCTGTAAAGCTGTGAAAAACACCCGTTCAATGCACTTCACTTTAAAAATGTCGATGGGTGTATCTATTTGTCTGTCACCGTCTATCCTATCTGTCTGTCTGTCTGTCTGTCTGTCTATCTATCTATCTATCTATCTATCTATCTATCTGTCTGTCTGTCTATCTGTCTATCTGTCACCGTCTATCCTATCTGATTGTCTGTCTATCTATCTATCTATCTGTCTGTCTATCTGTCTGTCTGTCTGTCTGTCTATCTGTCTGTCTGTCTTGTCTGTCCCATCTGTCTGAAAAAAACAGGTACTCCTGTCTTAAACAAAAAGAGAATCATAACATCCTGCAATAATAATCCTCAAGCACCTCAAGCTAATTCTTTGATTTCCAGACACACACACACACACACACACACACACACACACACACACAATTCAGCTTCAGCCAGTGTCAATCTATCATTGAATGCATTATTGCAGTTGCCCTGTACAGGTTTTCACCCAAGACATCGCAGATATCTCTTATACGATTACAAAATGCATGCACTTACATGCTCATAAATCCATTCACACACAGATACAGTATCACACGCCATCAACGCAAGCCTGACCACTGCTGAATCAACAAACCCTGTTAACTGGTTAGACCCATCAGGAGACTATTTTAGAAGATGAGATGCACAACTCCAACATTGGAAGAATTCAACTGCACATTGCAAATTCATATTGTTGATTTGCCAGGATTTTATTTTGTACAAAACAAACCTCAAACCAATGGAGGAAATGTAGACTGATGGAAAATCTCCCCATAGGAAAGAAGTGACACTTAGCGCCACCCACATCTGCACTCTCAGGGTAAGTGTGCTATGAACTGTGTGTCATGTGTTTTTGAGTTGAAATGGAATATGAACATTTGCACATATTCCTTATGTGCAGTTTAATATTGCACGACTCTCTTTCCACATGCTTTTTTAATCTGAGACACATAGAAAGCAAAAGTCCTTGTGTCCGTTGCAACTGCATCTCCCATGTCAGGGATATATTTCTTCTTCATTTTTGATGTAACAGTGACATCACTGTCGACTAGTGTTCAAGGATAACCTTTGAGTCAATGGCTGTTTCATTGATAAAGTAGCTTGTTCCTGTTCTGCAAACCTGTTCGGTATTCATTCAAAGAACTATTCATTCAAAAGGGAACTATGGCTTTATGCAGAGGTTGTCAAAAATGACATTTCTATAGTACAACAACATGCTGTTTACCCTAGATTAAAATGCAGTGTCTAAATGTGTTTAGAGAAGTTCCACAGTAGAAACAGAGAACGGACTCCCTCAGGATCAGATAACATGCTGGCAGTCCTGGTGACAAAATGCTAAGAGCTAATATAAGCACATAGAGGTGTACATTTGTTAGCGAGTGTGTCAGATACACACGTAAGACACGTAGGTTTCCAAAACAACGGCGATTTGCCATTCATGGCTCTCAGCTGCTGAGAGACAAATATAGCAAATGAGAAAATAAAGGCGTGAAAACATGATTCCTTTGAAAATAACAGAGGAGACAGAATTGTGGACCTGAGGGCCTGAGTGAGCCGCAGACTATCAAGGGCCACAAAAGCCTCAGACCGCGCAGCCCGACACTGCCATAGGAAGTTGAAGATGCACAGCACAGGTCCCCTCTGCACATACAGCGAAAGCTGACCACTAGGGCCCCCAAGGGCCCCCTGCTACTATTTATAGTTGTCTAATGTTAGTCTGTCAAAACATGCATTTCTTTTTTTTCTGAACTTGCTGAACTCATTTATTTGTCTGTTGATCTGTCTATTTATCATCTGTCTGCTTGTCTGTCTATCTATCTATGCATCTATCTAACCAACAAAAGAGTTATAAAAACTAAAGTTATAAAAACATTAGAACTTGTTTTTAATTCACAACATCAGTCAGGTGTTTGAAATAAATATCTACCCTATCTGTCTGTCTATTTATCTACCTGTCTATCCTATCTGTCTGTCTATCTATGCTATCTATCTGTCTATCTATCTATCTATCCTATCTGTTTGTCTATCTATCTATGCTATCTATCTGTCTATCCTATATGTCTGTCTGTCTATCTATCTATCTTATCTGTCTATCTATCTATGCTATCTATCTGTCTATCCTATCTGTCTGTCTGTCTATCTATCTGTCTATCCTATCTGTCTGTCTATCTATGCTATCTATCTATCTATCTATCTATCTATCTATCTATCTATCTATCTATCTATCTATCTATCTATCTATCTATCTATCTATCTATCCTATATGTCTGTCTATCTATCTATCTTATCTGTCTATCTATCTATGCTATCTATCTGTCTATCCTATCTGTCTGTCTGTCTGTCTGTCTATCTATCTGTCTATCCTATCTGTCTGTCTATCTATGCTATCTATCTGTCTATCTATCTATCTATCCTATCTGTTTGTCTATCTATGCTATCTATCTGTCTATCCTATATGTCTGTCTGTCTGTCTATCTATCTATCTTATCTGTCTATCTATCTATGCTATCTGTCTATCCTATCTGTCTGTCTATCTATCTGTCTATCCTATCTGTCTGTCTATCTATGCTATCTATCTGTCTATCTATCTATCTATCTATCTATCTATCTATCTATCTATCTATCTATCTATCTATCTATCTATCTATCTATCTATCTATCCTATCTGTCTGTCTGTCTGTCTATCTATCTATCTATGCTATCTATCTGTCTATCCTATATGTCTGTCTATCTATCTATCTTATCTGTCTATCTATCTATGCTATCTATCTGTCTATCCTATCTGTCTGTCTGTCTGTCTATCTATCTATCTATCTTATCTGTCTATCTATCTTTGCTATCTATCTGTCTATCCTATCTGTCTATCTATCTATCTATCTATCTATGCCTATATTAATTCAAATGTTTTCTTTTTTTATAATTAAAAAATTACCAGTTAATACATTTCTTAGAATATATATATACATTTAATTCTATGTCTAATTCTATGTTCAATTTCAAATTGCATGTGATTTTGCAACCTCAACTGATGTTCATGCAATTAAAAAGACATCTGGGTGGTTGCGTAGAGGTCTAGACAACATGAGAAATCACCAATATTTTGAGACATTATTGCCATTATTTTCATCATCCTCTTTCACAATCCATGAAGTCATAACCCATGTTTTTCCCCTCTAAACGGCTATGTATTTGCCTGTGTGCGTGTGAGTGCATATACGCTCCTTCAGATAAATCATAGTTTTAAAGGTTATGATCCTAAGTGTGCGCAACTGAGACTTAGCTGTGGGTTTGGGGTTAAACACATATGAGGCTGACTCAGAACGAGAGGACAAATATTTCTCTCTCTCTTGAACACACACACAAACATACGGTGGAAATATTCAGATCAGCTTAAACCTGTGCAGTGTGTAATTGATGTCAGACTGTGGGAGGCTTCTGCCCACTGCTTGCTTTGTGCTGGTGACAGGGTTTCCTTTATCAGCCATCTGACATTTGGGATGTGGGATTCTTGCTGCTGACCTATTCAAATATTAACCGTTAACTGTTTTTTAAAAGGCTTTCACAAAACTCAACAAGTCACCGAGAGGCTCTAAAAAATGCCAGCGATCTGCCTCTTTTTCTTGCACACCGACATCCACCCACCCACACACACACACACACACATACATACATACACTCAGTCAGGCCTGTTTTGTGTCAATAAAGATGTAGCATCTGTTTTCATACTGATTATGCCGCAGAATTTTGCTAGCTGATGTAGGGTCACTGGCAAGCGTCGAGAGATCAATACGAATCTTGCAGAATATTGATTCCATCTTGATTAAAACACTGAATCTTAGCCTGGGAGAACAGCAATGCAGATCTTTCTGAATTCCATCAGTGCTGATACAATCCAGGGATGCAGGGTGCACTCTCACATACATCTGCATGAAGGGCCTAAGGGCCCCTCTGGGGGTGTACTGACCAGCTGAACTGTCGAGATGTTGTCTTAACCCAGTGTAGCTCCACATGGACTTTATGTGCATTTAATTTACTGTAAGTACCTAAAGAGTTTTATGAAGTATATGCCAAGTACTATAGCAAACATATGAAAACAGCGCTATCAGCATTTAAGCAAAACCTCTAAGCTAGTAGCTTAGAGGTTGGGTGCTGAATCCCAAACCACCTCACATGTGTCCAGTACCATCTGAAGAAAATTTTACAAAGACGACTTATAAGAAAGAGGTGAGTTTATAAGAAAGAGTTGAAATGCTATCTTATTCATAAAGCGATCGTGATATTACATGTAATTGTACATTTCCAAACAATAGAAAATAAATTAGACTGGAATGATTCAGCTCTGCCTGGGTTAGTCATTCAGTGGCAGATTAAACTGAGGGAATTAAACTCAGACAGAGACTGTTACTGTCTTGAGTCAATCTGAATGACTCAGCACTACAGTGAGAACAGGTAAAAATGAGCCCCTCTTTGGAAACCACATTTTCCATAGATAGTGAGCTTTCGAAAAACGACCAGCTGTCATTTAACTAAATGAAACTGCTTCTTGAAGTAGAGCTTAACTGTGTGCCATTGTACACCCTTGGTTATCAGACAACCCGCCAAAGGGCTTTTTGAAAACCAAATCTTGTGTTTTATTAAAAAAAAATACACACTTTTTGATATAGTATAAAAATAACAGGTAACCCATCTAAATTATTTAACAATTAGGCTATCCTTCTCATACTAGACTACCAATGTTTCAACAGTAGAAGCGAAATCTTATTGTTGTCTTCAAATCTGGGTACTGTCTAACGTTTTAAAATCACTTACAGAGGAAGTTTGTTTCCATCAGGCTAACATGACTGTCAAGACTCATGCTGCTGTAAGCTTTTCTTTTTCTTTCGTTTTTGATCGCGTTGCTCTAACATTAAGGACAAACATTACATTACGTATTTCCAGTGTTGGGGAAAGTTACTTTTAAAAGTAACGCATCACAATATTGCGTTACTCCCTTAAAAATTAACTAATTACGTTACTTAGTTACTTTTTATGGAAAGTAATGCGTTACGTTACTTTTGCGTTACTTTTTAAATCTGGGCAGGGCTTGTTTGTTTGTTTTTAACATAAAAAAGTTTGATTCTTATCAAATGTAAAAGCTCTTTCACATCAAAATGAAATTAAGTGAATAAGACTAAGGATAAAGAAAACATTTAATTCACGTCTGTGCAGTAGAACTGTAGGAAAAAAAAGTTCAACACTCTTCAGCAATATGGGAAAAAAAAGCACAAATGTTAGTTAATCTAAAGTAAGATTTGCTTATTAGTGTACTGCAAAAAAAATTTTCTAGCCAAAATATATCTACAAATTCTTAAATCAAGAAGGATTTTCTAGACAAGTAAAAATTATTGTCTTGTTTTTTTTCTGAAAACAAGTCAAAATTAAGCATGTTTTTGCTTGAAACAAACAAAATAATCTCCCAATGGGGTAAGCAAAATAATCTTGTTTTCTGTTTGAAATAATAACAAAAAATTGCTTACCCCATTGGCAGATTATTTTGCTTGTTCTAAGCAAAAACTCACTTAATTTTGACTAGCTTTTTTGAAAACAAGAAAATAATTATTCACTTGTCTAGACAATCCTTCTTGATTTAAGAATTTTTGATATTTTTGCTGGAAACGAGACAAAAAATCTAAGTAAGAAAAGTATTTTTGCAGTGTACGGTTGAATTGGATCATCAAAGGTCAGCAGCAATAATTGGTTATTGGTTAATAAAATTGGATTGAATACATAAAGGAAAAAAAAGTAACTGGTGTTACTTTTTTGAAAAGGTAACTCAAATATATTCTTGGAAATGGAAAAAGTAATGCGTTACTTTACTAGTTACTTGAAAAAAGTAATATTATTACGTAACTTGCGTTTTATTAAAATGTTTTATGCCGATTTGGTGCCACCTATAGTTGTGGGTGTATTATTGACATCTCAAAGTCTAACACTTTTTCACATGTATTTCCAAGAAAAAAACCTGGTCTTATATTCGGTTTAATACGGGTCATTACGGTATTACACACCACAAATCATAGACTAATAACCTCCCTTTTTATATGATATGATGCATCAAGTGCTGAGTAATAAAGAGACCCAGATTTCACCACACTATCTTTGTCTTAGAGGACTGAAAAAAAGGAGGATGGCAGACAACTCACAAGAGAGAATAGAAAGAGAGAAAGGAAAATGTCCATTTTGAACTCAGTAACGGCCCTCGCTAGTTTCGCCTTGAAGTGAAAACGCTCACGGAAACTGTTTCTATTTGCAGACGGGCGATGTAGCAGTTCAGCAGTTTGAAATGACACGTCTGAGACTGTCGGTTCAGTCCGGTTTAGTTGGTCTGGGTTGGGCTCTCAGAAAGCGAGGGCCAGTGCGTGCCGCTAGCCACGGATGCGGTTTAGCATCATTAAGCGTTTTGGCCTGTCTGTGGTGTTGTGACTCCCACACGTTGGACACCGGCCTCCATGTCTGCGTGCGTCTCGGAGGCAGCGAGCGAGAGGGACTCATGCATCCGACAGCGCCTGACCGAGGTCAACCTCCCACAGGCCGCAAATGACTCCCTGTAGCTCTGGGCAGACGGGCCCGCCTAGGCCAGCGGCGCAGATCCACGCTTGTTTGTTTATAAGGAGGCAGCGCACTAAGTCCCGCTTTGCGTAAGTGCCTATTTTTAGCGCCTTTAATCCTTCAATGGATTTGTAATGGCTCAGACTGCAGAGATGAAAAAAAAAGCAGGGAAAAAGAATGAGAAGGATAAAAAAGATGATAGTAAAGTATGTCAGAGGTTTTTATGTGATCTTTCATTATGTTCTGGGCACAAAAATTCCACCTGGAACCTGCATTTCCAGTATTTTCCAGTGTCATGTTTAGGTTAATAACTGTGCCATACTTAGATTTATAGCCATATTATGCAACATATGTGACCTTGGACCACAAAACCAGTCTTAAGCAGCATGGATATATTTGTAGCAATAGCCAAAAATACATTGTATGGGTCAAAATGAGCGATTTTTCTTTTATGCCAAAAAATCATTAGGATATTAAGTAAAGGTCATGTTCTGTGAAGATATTGTGTAAATTTCCTACTATAAATATATCAAAACTTAATTTTTGACTAGTAGCACAGCTAAAAACTTTAAAGGCAATTTGTCCTATCCTAACAAACCATACCTCAGTGGAAAGTTTATTTCTTCATTTTTCAGATCATGTATAAATCTCAATTTAAAAAATTACCCTTATGACGTTTTGTGGTCCAGGGTCACATATAACTATTCCAGGGATAATTACTACATAAAAAGGACATGGTCCATGGTAATCCACACTTGTGAAATTTTTGTCCATCATAAAGAGAAAAAAATAAGTTAGCATCTTCTCTATCTGTGTGGCATCCCATCTGCCCCTTTGTGCCTCTTACTCTGCAAATACACAAAGGCAGTGGAAGCTTGCTAATCTCCTCTCTTTATTAAACAGGGATGTGAATTCCCTCACTAAACGTGGATCATGTTCAGGAAAGAAATATAAATCCATCTCAACTCTCTGATGATACTATGGAACATTCTATGCAAGAAAACGCACTCGCTCATTATAAACTGCTGTCTGCTAGACAAATGATTTCTTAAAGGGCCGCTCAGTAACCTCAAAACTTTTGGCACTTAAGAAATGACAAATGTTTAAGATGATGCACACAGTTTTAAAGGCGACATGTCACAAAAGTCTGACTTTTTCCCTGTTTAAGTGCTATAAATGGATCTCCGGTGCATCCACCAATGTAGAAAACGTGAAAAAGGACAACCCAAGTTTTGCCTTTATTAAACAGCGCTACATCCCATGCGTTTTTGACAGTTTAAGCGCAATAAGACATGAAAGAGATCTAAGTTTAGTACTTACATGCCGTGTGACAGTCTCTTTTTGTGTGCGTGCTTCAGATGTGAGCGCTCAGAAAACCATATATCAGAAGTTTAAACTGATATGGCTTTAAAATGCATGATTTCACCTTTATGGACGTCATATGGAGCTCATTTGCATTTAAAGAGACATGAACGAAAACAGAGTGTTTCTGCTTCTATCCAAAATAGGCATTTTCGAAATGATATATGTGGGGTATTTTGAGCTAAAATTGCATAGACACATTCTGGGGACACCTGAGACTTATATTACATTTTGTAAAAAGGGGCATAATGGGTCATCTTTAATTTAATAGTGCGGCTCTGGTCCTGACAACTACATGCTATGTGCATTTTGGTAAACCTGCTTTTTTCTTAACTCACAAGTACTTCAGTAACTTGGGCATTTCTACAAATGAATACATCATGATGCATTGGTCAGCTAAAAAGTGATGATGATGATTAAGTGTAAAAAGAGTACACAAACTATAGTTTTTTTTTTCCATTGTGAAGATTAGAAACAGAGGATTATTTGTATTACCACTGCATCGAGACAGTGAGGAAACGCAGGTAAGTGTCATCTTTCAGTGCAAAACAAAGCTCTTTCTGGAGCTCAGCCAACTCAAGGAGCAGTAACAGGATCTTGCTCAGACAGCGAGACGGTTCATGCCTCTCTCTGATAGGATGCTGCTCAGCCTAAAATCAGTTAAAGTCCTGTTTTAAACAGACCAAAAATACACTACTGTTCAAAAGTCATGGGCCTGTAAGATTTTTTTAAAAAAGAATTTAATGCTTTCATTCACCAAGAGAACATTAAATTGGTTAACAGAGTCAGTAAAGACATTTAAACATTACAAAAAAATTCCATTTTAGATATATGATTTCTTATTTACTTTTAATTTTTGATTGAACAGCAAATCAGCATATTACAATCAAATTTCTGAAAGGTCATGTGACACTTAAGACTGAAAATACAGCTTTGCAAATAAATGTAATTTTAAAATATGTGACAAAACCTGTCTTAAGTAGCACAATAGCCATAAATATATTGAATAAGTCAAAATTATCGATTAAAAAATCCTTAGGATATTAAGTAAAGATGTTCCATGAAGATGTTCCATGAAGATATTTAGTCAATTTCCTACCATAAATATACCGAATTTTTTTATTAGTAATATGCATGGCTAAGAACTTCATTTGAACAACTTTAAAGGCAACTTTCTCAATATTTTGACTTTTTTGCACCTTCAGATTCCAGATTTTCAAATAGTTGCATCTCAGCCAAATAATGTCCTCTCCTAACAAATCATACAACAAAGGAAAGCCCATTTATTCAGACAATGTATAAATCTCAATAAAAAAAAAAAGGACTGGTTTTGTGATCCAGGTACACATATATTAAAATACACAATATTAGTGAGCATAAGAGACTTCTTTCTTAATAAAATAATTTCACAGCACCCTATCTCAGCATGTTTGTGTGGTCATATATAGCCGTGTCATTCTATCTGCTCAATATTGCTTCAACAAACCTTGCATGAACCCTGGCCATTGATTCTTTTGTTGCATGCATGTGTGCAGTAATATTCAATGGGAAATGAACACTAATGAGATGTATAATTAGTCAAATGGCAAATGCAGACATGGAACTAGCAAATATCCAGGGTTGCACACGCTGTTAGTTAAGTAACTGTCACTGAAATAAATGGAAATGCTAACCTTTTTAGAATTAACAGTACATTTTAGCTGGAGTTCGAATATAATAAGTACATTAAATATGGTGACAATGTGTCTGCATGCACAGGTTCTGCTCAGTTTGAATAAGAGTGCTCAGTACAGACACACTCAGCTCTGAATGAATCACCACACATCAAGCTGCGCCTCTCATACTGTAATCATTGAGGCCGATAAAAGCCTTTTCACAGCCCTCCACCTGCCAGCGATCTCGAGTGATGACTCACCAGGCATCCATCACCTCACTGCAGAGTGACTCAGTTACAGCAAACTTGCAGGTCATTTAAGGGGAGCGCTGACGCACCGCACCGCCTGAAAACACCTGTGTGTAACGCATACCCTTCCTCTTACAACAGCCTCAACCACCGACCCAAAGCAACCGAGCAAAACTTTACAACAACAAAACGAGTTTCCTGTTTACAAAGGTGCTCTCAATTTTTGCGTAGCCTATTTAGCAGCAAATGTCAAGAGGCTTGATTTCATATCTCTTCATGAAAAATATGGATAAAAATGTATACAACACTTAAGAGTTCCCAGATATTCCCAGAGTTGCAAAGATTTGTCAATAGCACTTTTTTGGTTTGCTTTTTTGCAGGTTGCACACATAGTTGCACCAGTAGGTGCTGACAAGAGACTTTACAAATGAGTCACTATTAATAAAAGACAGATTCACTCAGTAACGAATCAACTGTCTTTATGAGTAAATCAGTGAAGCATTTGTTTAACAATTCAATGAACGAACTAATGAATTTATTCAATGAGTAAACTGTCATTTATGAACTTCTAGACTTAGACTGTAGAGAGTGTTTAAATTTATTAATCAGACTCTAAATGTATTCATTTATAAATTAACATTTTAAAACTTTTATCTCTCAGTTACTTTCTCCCCTCACTTACAATGTTTTTCTTTAAATAGGTTTGGCATATGTGACCCTGGATCACAAAACCAGTAATAATAAGCATAACTGGTGTGTGTGTTTTTTTTTAGAATAGGACAATATTTGGCTGAGATACAACTATTTGAAAATCTGGAATCTGAGGATGCAAAAAAGTCAAAATATTAAGAAAGTTGCCTTTAAAGTTGCCCAAATGAAGTTCTTAGCAATACAAATTACTAATCAAAATTAGGTTTTGATATATTTACAGTAGTACATTTACAAGATCTCTTCATGGAACATGATCGTTTCTTAATATCTTAATGATTTTTGGCATAAAAGAAAACTCTATATAATTAATTTTCACCCATACAATGTATTTTTGGCTATTTTGTGGTCCAAGGTTTACATCTTACCTTAAAATGGTGTAAACTTGTTAACGTATGCAAGTGTAAAACTATTTTGATGGAATTTGTAGCTTTGTATCCTAAAGGCTTAAAACACTAACATTTATTTTTCCTTAGAATCATGATCTCTATTGAAATCTATATAATTTGTTCCAGAATTGTGCAGTGCTGTGATAATCTAAACATGAAAATATGGGAAATGAGCATTCACAAGTTAAAGATCGTCTTAAAAACTTAAACTTGAGAGGAAAGTTACCTTCGTATAAGCTGCTTAAAGAAATAGCTCAACCCTAAATGAAAATGTTGTCATCATTTACTCAGCATCATGTCGTTCCAAACCTGTATTTTGAAGAACCAAACAGTTGTTGATCCCCATTGACTTCCATAGTTAGGAAAATAAAACATCGACTGTTTGATTACCAGCATTCTTCAAAGTATCTTCTTTTGTGTTAAAGAAGAAAGAAACTCACACAGGTCTGGAACAACATGAGGGTGAGTAAATAATGACAAAATTGACATTTTCGGTCGAACTGTTCCTTTAAAAATAAAGAAGTTCATTGCAACTTTTTTGGAATCCACTATAAAGCAACTACTATAACTTACAGATACAGCGTGTGGTCCCTGCACACTACACAAACCCACATGCATACTAAAGATGAAAGATGCACCTTTTTCAAGACGGTGACGCATGTACAAAATACGTGCGTTTTCTGAACTTTGCACCAAAACCAAAGACCTTGCACCTGAGGGAAGAAGTCTACTACAGGATGATAATCCTCTTTTCAACTTTATGTGGAGAAATCCCCTCTTCCTAAGCTCTCGAGGCGGTGCTGTCCCCTTTAAGAGGGGAAAATGACAGGTTGAGGAGGGTAGAGCGGGGCAGGGGGTGAGAGCCGAGATGAGGAAGGAGATTGTGTGAGCGAGGGTGAGGGGTCTAACAGATAATTGGGACCACAGCTCTCGTTCAAAGGGCCTCATAAACTCCACGCACACCCGCCGACACAGTCGCTCGTAAACATGCTCATGTGCGCATGGAAAAATGCTGCCGAGGTTGCACACAGAAATAATGCCACATATGAACATGCACACACACCCACGTGTGGAATACACACAAACAGAGCGATACCAAAAAACATGCATGCATATGACCTTCAAACGCATTAACAGACAAAACAAATCAGTTGTCACATTGTTCTGATTCACATATTCTTCAAAACGCACAATTCACAAGAACGAAACATCGATCGCACTCACATAAATACACACGCACAGTGCAGCACACAAAGAATGTTCTGAGATGTGTGTTACTTCCTCTGAGTCATAATTTTTCAGTGGGTGCCAGAGATGAGTCACAGAATGTTCCACAAGCCCAATAGTACAGACTCGCAAGAAACGCCTGAATGACTTCCAAACACACTATTCATATTCTGTCCACATTCAGGTAAACAAACCACATTTGCGCTGCTATTATTTACCGAATGAATAAACGCTCTATAATGACATATCATAAGCGTCTCCTCAGGTGTAACGCCGCCTCAAGTAACCTTTCTTTTCTATGCCAGTGCAGCAGTTATTGTCAGACACACGTGTCAAAACTGCGTCAAGGGGAGAGGTGAGCGGGGTAAGATGTGCCAGTGAACTGTGCATAATGTTTGCCGTGACATCATACAGCATATTATGGTAACACTTTACAATATGAAACACATTAAAACATGAACTAAGAATGAAACACTCACTAGTGACCTTAGTTCATGCTAATTTGAATATTTACTAATGTGTTATTAAAATCAAAAGTTGTGTTTGTTAACATTAGTTAATGCACACGAGCAAACAATGACTGTGTTTTTATTATCTACCCTTTGTGTAATAAATGCATTGTTCATTGTTTGCTCATGTTAGTTAACTAATCTTAACAAATAAACCTTATTGTAAAGTGTTGCCCATATTATTTATAAAAAGCAGATCAATCTGTTAAAAGTTTGGGCTCAGAGTTATTTATTTTTAATTAATACTTTTATTGAGATAATTGCATTAAATTGATTAAAAGACAGTCAAAGCTTTACATAAATTTCTATTTCACATAAATGCTCTTCTTTTCACTAAAGAATCGTGAATATATCATTAAAAAATTATTCAAACAGAAAATAGACGTTTTAAACTGAATCATTTAAAAAATAATTTAACTTTTTTTCAAATAATTGTACTCTTAGTGAACATAAGGTTTGCAAAATTAAAAAACCCCTCTTGATTTCAACATTAGTGATAGTGTATAGCTATACAATTCTTAAAGTAAAAATAAACTACATTTTCTGCATGCAAAATGTATTTTGTGTAAAAGCTTAACACATTTCTATTTCACATAAATGCTTATCTTTTCACTAAAGAATCATAAAAAATATATATAATTTAAAAAATATTCAAATAGAAAATAGCTGTTTTAAACTGAATTATTTCAAAAATATTTCAAAATTGTATTTATTATATTATATATTATTATATATTTATTATAAAATCATTAAAAAAACATTAATTTTAAACTGTTAAGCTGTTAAATTCTTAAAGTAAAAATAATCTACATTTTCTACATGCAAAATTTATTTTGTGTAAAAGCTTGACATGAATTTCTATTTCACATAAATGCACTTCTTTTGACTAAAGAATTGTGAAAATATT
This sequence comes from Cirrhinus molitorella, assembly GCA_033026305.1. Lineage (NCBI taxonomy): Eukaryota > Metazoa > Chordata > Actinopteri > Cypriniformes > Cyprinidae > Cirrhinus > Cirrhinus molitorella. Next base: position 3,336,894 of record CM065133.1, on the reverse strand, counting down.
TATAATTAAAAAATATTCAAATAGAAAATAGCTGTTTTAAACTGAATTATTTAAAAAAATATTTCTAAATTTGTTATATATATATATATATAAATATATAACTTTTTTTTAAATAACTGTAGCCTTAGTGAACATAAGATTTTTGCAAAATCATTAAAAAAACATTGATTTCAAACTGTTAAGCTATTAAATTCTTAATGTAAAAATAAACCACATTTTCTACATGCAAAATGTATTTTGTGTAAAAGTTTTCAATAAATTTCACATTTCACATAAATGCTCTTCACTAAAGAATCATGGAAAATATAATTTAAAAATATTCAAATAGAAAATAGCTGTTTTAAACTGAATTATTTAAAAAAATATTTCTAAATTTGTTATATATATATATATATAAATATATAACTTTTTTTTAAATAACTGTAGCCTTAGTGAACATAAGATTTTTGCAAAATCATTAAAAAAACATTGATTTCAAACTGTTAAGCTATTAAATTCTTAATGTAAAAATAAACCACATTTTCTACATGCAAAATGTATTTTGTGTAAAAGTTTTCAATAAATTTCACATTTCACATAAATGCTCTTCACTAAAGAATCATGGAAAATATAATTTAAAAATATTCAAATAGAAAATAGCTGTTTTAAACTGAATTATTAAAAAAAATGTTTCTAAATTTGTTAAAAAAAAATATATATAACTTTTTTTTAAATAACTGTAGTCTTGGTGAACACAAGATTTTTAGCAAAATCATCAAAAAAAAAAAACGTTAATTTCAAACTGTTAAGCTGTTAAATTCTTAAAGTAAACCACATTTTCTACATGCAAAATGTATTTTGTGTAAAAGCAAACTTACTCAGATTACTTACAAAAAAAGCATTCATTTGCTTTACAAAAAAAAAGTAGGCTTTTGTGATTATTCAGCTTTTGCAATTAACTGCTTTATAACACAAAATCAAGTTGTAATTCTAGCTGAAAGCGACACTGACTCTGATTTTTCACATTTAATACTGTAAAAAAAAAAAAAAAAAAAGTCAATAATGTCATCTAATCGTTTCAGCCCTAAAATCATGGAACTGTTTTGAATAAAGATTAGCAAATAATAAATAAATCAGGCACATGTCGTTGTGTGGTAAAATAGATGAGAGGCTATTGGGTAAATTGAAAGCTTTGCCTCAAAATTTAGGATTCAATTACAAAATTACATTCTGATATTCTAAATAATGAGTTTTTGTGCTCTGACTAGCTTGTGAAAGTGTAAACAGTGTGACGCACAATAAGACTTTGGAATGCATTAGTCATTTTTTTTCCTATTTATGTTCATATCTTTATATGAAATTGAATTCTCACATTATAATCATCAATGATTCAACTTATCCCTGTTCCTTTGCTGTAGGTGTTTTCTTCTGTCACAGCTATAGTAAAACTATGGTACGCTGCAGTCACCGCTTAACGTGAATTCAACATCACTGCTTTATTTCCCTCCATCTGCTGTCTTTGAAATTCAGTTCCGTTTGAGAAATGAATTGGCTTCGCGAAATGTATTGTTAAATGAGTCTTGAATAAGGAGGCTTAGCAAACATGCATCACATCAAAGGAAGTTCAATTAGAGCGGGCCTCCCTTGCGTTACTGAACTGTGGGAGTAAGTGATGAGCAGGGTGTGGCAGAGAGGGGTCCCGCTTATTATGTATTCAATAATTGTCCCCAGACGGCTTCAGTCATGAGAGTGTTTTCCGAAAAGACAGCTGTGCATAAATATGGCTGGTCCACTGCAGCCGTCCTCACACTTACATGAGCATGTGATAATATACAACATGATCTCATTTGGCTTGATTGAAGTGGGGCGCAGAGGAAAGCCTCCTGTGAACAGACTGTGATCACATGGCTGATGTCTGGCTCTCACTCACCACTGTGTGTAAGTTGATGGTGGCAATGGGAAACCCTGTTCTGTACTGTACTGTACTGTACAGTCTTCTGAGGTGCTTAACTGGGTCACTGACAAAAGAAAAGCGTCCACAATATAAAAAAAAAAAAAATGCTGGGTGAAATATGGATAAACCCAGAACTTTTTTTATTCAACTTGAACATTTGAACATTTTATTTATTCAACTTGAACATGATGATAAATGTTATTTTCCAACCTATTTTGGGTCCATTTTTAGCAGAAATATAGTAATTTTTAAGCAATAGTTGAGGTAAATAAAACTTGTAATACTGTGAAGTTTTCACTATTTAAAGAAAAATTTATATATATATATATATATATACACACACACACACACACACACACATACATACACGTACATACATACATACATACATACAAATAATTTTGTTCAAAAATAGACCAAAAATGCAATATTGTGAAATTTTCACTATAAATGTAATCAAAAATACAGTAAAAGAGTAATATTGTGAAATATATTTAAAATATACAGTAAAAAACAATATTGTGAAAAATGTAAAAAAAAAAATATATAGTAAGAAAGTATTATAGTAAAATATTTTCAAAATACAGTAAAAAGTAATGTGAAATGTGTTCAAAAATACAGTAAAAATAATGTGAAATGTTTTCAAAAAATACAGTAAAAAGTAATGTGAAATATTTTTAAAAAATACAGTAAAAAAGTAATATTGTGAATATTTTCATAAAATACAGTAAAACTAATATTGTGAAATAATTGTTTAAAAATAGTTTAAAATTATATTGTGAAACATTTTTTAAAATACAGTACAAAAGTAATATTGTGAAATATAAAAATACAGTAAAAAAGTATTGTGAAATATTTTAAAATTATACAGTAAAAAGTAATATTGTGAAATATTTTTACCACTTAAAATATTTTTTTCTATCTATATGTTTGATCAAAAATACAGCAAAAACTAATATTGTGAAATATAAAAAAAACAGTAAAAAATGTAATATTGTGAATTATTTCCACTATTCAAAAGAACTGTTTTCCATCCATATATTTGATAAAAAATACAGTAAAAAATATTATAGTGAAATATTAAAATAACTATTTTCTATCTGAATAATTTTACAATGTAATATATTCATGTGTACACTTTTAGCAGCCATTACTCCACATAATCCTTCAGAAATCCTTCTAACATGCTGATTTCTTTTTTTATCAATGTTGAAAAATGGAAAACTGTGGAAACTAGTGCATTTTTTCAAGAATGACAGAATTTATTTGATATATATCTATATATATATCTATATCTATCTATCTATCTATCTATATCTATCTATATATATATACATATATATATGTATATGTATATATGTATATATATATATATATATATATAAATAAATAAATAAATAAATAAAGGTTCTTTATTAGCATTGATGATGATTCCATGAAGAACCTTGAACATCTATAGAACCTTTCAAATGCAGAACATTCTTTTTTTTTTTGTTTTAATGTTCTTCAAAGAACATTTTACATTTTTATTTATAAGAACTGTTTACTGAAAGGTTCTTTGGGGAACCAAAAAAGGTTCTTCTATGGCATCACTGCAAAAACACCCCTTTGGTCCCTTTATTTTTAAGACTGTATAAATGTTTTACTGTCACTTTGACCAATTTAAAGCGTCCTTGCTGAATAAAACCATTCATTTCTTTACTGACCATAAACGTTTGAGCAGTACTGTATATATCATTTCGCTTGCCAGGAGTGATTCAAGAAAGGACCAACACACCTCTCACATGCTGATAATGTGGCCAAAGTAAATCAAGATCTACCACTTTTGTCCCCGACAAAGACTCCCCTGCGTCAGGAGGATTTGCCTATGGGTACGACTACAGTTTCTCAGCAGAGGTTGAGCCACTCGACTCCCGGAGAAGGCAAAAGAAAGGATTAGCATTTGAAGCCCCGCGACACAAAGCGTGGGTTCCCAGCTCGTGAAACGAGAGAGTGCCTCTTCCCTCACGTTTATTGTTACCATGTGAGCCTCAAAGGAATTAGAGCCATTCATCAAACCTCCAGAGCCACTACCCATGCGCCGACGTTTGAAGTGCGGTCAACTTTGCCAACCTATTCAGTTGTCGCAAAGTCAAAGAGTCTCAAAAAAAAGTAATATAGAAAACGTGAAAGGGGTCTTTTGTAAGTCGTCAACCGTTTGTGCAGCCAATGTACGGAGGTTGTTTTCTTAACGTCTGTTTCGGCAGATGGACACTTTATGATGGAAGACGCATTCCTGAAATAGTCCAAAATAAAGATGGGGGATTCTTGAGGAGCTTGTAAGGTGAAGGTTACAGGTGCTGTTTTGCGCATTAAGAAGTGGTAATCTCCACTGATGGAGAGGGATTATTTAGACTCAGTCTGATTTATTGCTTCCTTTATTGGGTTAGCCTACAGCGCAAGATGCCATCAGCGGCTTCCAGCAAGCTCTCTATTCTTGCAGTGATAAATATTGATTTACAGTCACAACACTTATGAGACTTTATGCTGCACTGTCACTAAGAGGTGGTGTGCATCTTCTTCTGATGTCCAAAGGAAGGAGGCTGTCAATAAACCCATGGCGAGCAACAATAAATTCACCTCGTATACAACGACTAGGGGAGGCAGAAGTCAAAATGTTTATTTTATGATTCAATAAATTGCCGCACAAAGGCCTCGCAGCAATCAATCAACGTCCAAATGCTCTGAGATCATCATTTTAACTGTGATCAAAACGCTGAACATCAGAGATGGATCTAGCACAGTTATGATATCTATATATCCATATATTTGATCAAAAATACAGTTTTACTGAAATACTGTGAAATGTTCATTAGTTAAAGAACAGTTTTGAATGAATGAATGAGCCTTTATTATTCTTCATTCATAAAGAACAGTTTTAAATTAAACACATATTGATCAACCCCTAAAGTAAATGAATTCATCATATACTATATATATAAATAATAATTTAAATTATTAAAAATAACTGTTTTCTATCTATAAATGGGATCAAAAATACAAAAAAAATGTTAAATATTTTTAAAAATACAGTAAAATATCAAAATATTTTAAAAAATACAGTAAAAATTAATATTGTGAAATATTTTCAAAAATACAGTAAAAATAATATTGTGAAATATTTTCAAAAATACAGTAAAAGTAATATTGTAAAATATATTCTCAAAAATACAGTAAAAATAATAGTGAAATATTAAAAAAATACAGTAAAAGTAATATTGTAAAATATTCTCAAAAATACAGTAAAAAAGTAATGTGAAATATTTTCAAAAAATACAGTAAAAATAATATTGTAAAATATTCTCAAAAATACAGTAAGTAATATTATGAAATATTTTCACAACTTAAAAGAATTGTTTTTATCTATATGTTTGATCAAAAATACAGTAAAAAATGAATATTGTGAAATATTTTCAAAAGTACAGTAAAAATAAATGTGAAATATTTTTTTGAAATACAGTAAAAATAAATATTGTGAAATATATTTTTTAAAAATACAGTAAAATAATATTGTGAATTTTTTTTAAATACAGTAATAAGTAATACTGTAAAATTCACCTTCTGGATTACGTACTTAAGTACTTATATCAATATCAGCAAAATTCAATACCACAGCTATAACTAATATGCTACTGAGCAATTCTACCACGACTTCAAGCGTTCTCGAGTTTCTTACTTCAAGAGTCAGTAAAAATAAATAAATAAACGAGACGATGACAATGGAGAGAGTCATTGAGAGGTTGCAAGTCCCATCAATGGCTGTCAGTGTCCCGTGGGTCTCTCACGGAGGGGATGGAGGCGGGAGGAAGGTGCTGGAAACACAATAGAGCACCAAGATCTCAGCGCCTGATATTGATGTCATAGCGCGCATCACCACATTATCCCTGCTATTGATGAGTCTGATCTCAGCCGGAGAGGGGAAGTGTAGTAATCGTGTGGTCTCTCTCTATCTCTCTTTTGACTTACATCACCAGTACTTGCCTTGGTGACTCTCACATTAAGCATTCCATTAATAACAGCAAAGATTCAACCACTGGTGCAAATATAATTCAAGCAGAGTGGAGAGAAGGTCACAGCATATAAAAATCTACACTTGTGCAAAGAAGCCACAAGAACACCAATACCAGCAAATATCATAAAATGTGATGCGATCTAAGAAAACCCAACACATGGTAAAATTACCTTTTTTTTAAGGTTTTGATATCATATGAAAGGTAAATTCAAGGCCTTTCTAAAAACTGAACGCAACAAGTTATAGCTATCTTAAGATGGCTGATAGCTATGATTTTCAAGAATGGGTTTAAAGTAAGACGGGTTTACTTTCACTTCAAAGTCAGGAGCGCTATACTGCCTCATTACACGCATTAACATCAGTTTTCCATTGTTTATCAAGGGCATAGTCTCTGAACTTGTGATCACTCTTTGTATGTTTAGATAGCACAAATTGTGTACCTTGTAGTTTACATTTAGAAAAGTATGCGCAGCGCAACTGTTCGACACCTGTGCATATAACAGACTATCATCGGACTCCTCCTAGTAACTTTATCCAATCCTTCATCTCTAAATGTAAAACTGTCCATTATATCCTCATTTAGGGCACTGACATCACCAATATTGAGAAGTTTAAAACAAGTAAGATTGCTTAAGTGAGCAGCTACAGTACTTCAGACTGCGTTGTTCTCTTGCGCTCCGCCATCTCACAATATTAATAAATAAATAATTAAAACTTTGCGTGCCCTAGTTTACACAGGACTGGCAGAAAAGATTTAAGATTGTTTAGCCAACTAATCAATCAATCAATCAATCAATCAATCGCACTGACCCAAAACATTAATATTTTTTAAACAAATAAACAAAAGGAAAATAAATGTTATATATTAGCCAGTAAAAAAAAACAACTATTTGAACAGATTCATGGAAATAAACTCAAATGTAACTGTTACTGTAGTTAAAATCCAATGAATTGACTAAAACTTAGCAAATTTTACAGTTTATGTTGAATCTAAAATTATTTTCTTACCTAATTAGCAAATTGAGGATTTATTAGATTTAAAAAGAGGTTTATGCTCAACAAAACCAATTAAAAAAATAAAAAAGTAATAAAAGTATTATACATGTATGTGTGTATACACATTAATTAAAAACAGAATATATACACTGTATAAATACATATAAACCTTTCAAAAATAATTACTTAAACTGAATATTATTTAAATTATTCATTGTTTTATATTATAAATTACACAAGTAAATAATATACAACAAATTATTTTTAATAACTGTAATTGCCAAATTAAAATATATTTTATCTACCTATCTATCTATCTATCTCTCTCTCTCACTATATATATATATAACTCATCTCTCTCTCTCTCTCTCTCTCTATATAAAACTCTTACTGAAGTTAAAATCCAAGATGCTATAAACACTTTTGAATTACAAGACAAGGAAGGAATCTTACAACTTTAAGAAACTTAACAACAATGCAGAAAGCACAATAAAATGATGCAGATACTCACAGTGTTGCTTAATTTTACTTCAACAGCAAAATCATCCCTAAAACTCCATAATTATTCAGTATATCACCTCGTCCTAATATGAATACAGTAAAAAACGTTTATCTACTCCTGTGTATTGAAAAAAATGACTCAGAATCTAAGATATCAAAGTGCACTGTAGGCCTCAGTGATGGAAACTTTGAGTCGCCCACTGTAACATTTAATGAAATTAAAAAAGGAAAGGAATCAAAGAAACGTGGGCTGGGTCTCTCCCTCAGTATTTCCATGAAGACAAGCAAGAAATGTTGTCTTTTCAGTATCACCGTCATTAACATAACCAGTGATCTTTCATCTGCAGAACATGTCGGGAAAAAATCTGATTAAACAAGAACGTAATTTCACTGCTTTTTGTGGTCCAAAGAGTGTATTGATGACTGAGCTGTGCGTTTTTTTGCTGCCTCTTTTGTCCATTAGAGAGCCAATAAACACAGACATAACTGGAAGTTCTCACTGAGTGGCTTTCCCGCTACAGGATCATTTTTCACAAACCGAAAATGGCACACAGCCATTAAGATAATACGCAGAAAAATAAAGGATGTGCGCCGAAGAGGAAACCGTTTCATTGTGGTGCTATGACATCATCCAGGCCCGAGGCTCGCATCTCCACCTTTCTCCGTCTGGCCTTGCTCTTCCTATTCCTTCATTCATCTCCAGCTCCTCTTTCGTGTAATGGAAGGTGTACGACATGCTTAATTGGTCTTCCGCCGTCTGGTAGGACACACTATCTGCGTCTCTAAAAATATCCCCAAGTGCAACGTTGACTCGTGAGCACGGGAGCCCGAAAACAGTAGGAGGGAAGGATTTGGTCGAGTATTGATAACGGAAAAAGACAGATAAGATGCATATCCGCGGTGACCTGAGAGGGATGAGAATGCTCCCACATGCACCTCTGACGTCACCAGAAACTCGAGGAGGTCTGGAAGAGGAATGGATTTATGCTTTTGCACGCCTCACTCAAAAGGCCAACACATCAGGTTACCTTCTCACGGACTTTAGTTACCCATCAAAACACTGGCTCTCAATGGGCTGACCTCATCTTTCTACAGGGGCCTAATGGATGAAAATGGAGTGAAATTACAGTGCGGTTTATGACCGATGATAAACGCTCTATGTCTAACATGTTATTTTTATCAGAAAGAAATGCAAACTATTTGTGTAGAACCACTCTTTTCTTTACTGTATGGACGCAAAATACCAAAAGTGATAACCAAAGGGCTCATAATGAAATAATATGCTATTTATTCAAAATAAAATAAAAATTAGAACACATCAAACTTTCTTTGATCAGATCCAGAAAAAAAACTGTAAAATATTATTTCAATGTAAAATAACATGTTTTCTATGTGAATATACTTTAAAATATAATTTATACATGTGATCAAAGCTGAAATCATTCAGAAATCATTTTAATATGCTGATTTATTATCAATGTCGAAAATAGTTGTGCTGTGTAATATTTCGTTGGAACCTGTGATACTTTTTTTCCCTAGGATTCTTTAATATAAAAATTTAAACAGAACAGCATTTATTTAAAATAGAAATATTTTGTAATACCCATTAAAAGTTTGTGGTCAGTACATTTTTCATTTTTTCTTTTTTTGAAAGAAATTGGTAAGTTTACTTACTTTAATTAATACTTTCTTTTTAACTTGTTATTCATTAAAGAATCCTGAAACAAGATATATTAATTAAATATTTAAGTAATACATCAGCATATTAGAATTATTTCTGAAAGATAATGTGACACTGAAGACTGGAGTAATGGCTGATGAAAATTCAGCTTTGCATCACAGAAATAAATTATAATTTATTTTATAATATACTAAAATAGAAAGCCATTATTTTAAACTTTTTTTTTTATATTAACTTTAAGGTTTGAGAGATATATATATATATATATATATATATATATATATATATATATATACACACACACACACACACACACACACATAAATATAAAAAGTTATAAAAACTAAAACTTTTTTGATTATATACATATATGGACAAATGGAAAATGGCCAGGTGGCTTTAGGTTTGTCAATGACAATGTGAACAATATATACAATATTGATAAATTAAAAAATAAATTTCTAATATCACCTCATAGCAAAAAGGTACCATATACTGTGCATTGATAACTAATCTCAGTTCAGTGTCAAATCTATGACAAAAAAACACAATCTCCATGTATTTTCAAGCAAATTCCATGCTTTCATCTTTTTATACTTCTAAACAAATTTAAATTTATTTTAATCTTAATTATAAGGCTAGTTTTATGTTCGTCAATGAACATAAACCTAAACTAACTACGGATTACCAATATATTCATTATCTTTTTTTATAAAATTAAAAAAAGCATCTCTAATATCACCTTATAGCAAAATGGTACCACATATTGTGCATCGATACTTAATTTTAGATGCACAACTAAAAATCAATGGCAAAAAGCCACAATCTCCATGTATTTTCAAGCAAATTCCATGCTTTCACAATCTTTTTATACTTCTAAACAAATTAAAATGTATTTTAATCTTAATTATTAGGCTAGCTTTATGTTCGTCAATGAACATAAACCTAAATTAACTATGGATGACCAATATATACAATATCTTTTTTTTTATAAAATTGAAAAAAGAATCTCTAATATCTCTATATCAATGGCAAAAAGCCACAATCTCCATGTATATATATATATATAAACACACTGGTGAGAGAGAAGTAGGCTATTACTTTTTCCCCACAAATCCACCTGGCAAACGGCTGTCAGGTTTGTGGGTTCTCGGTGGAGCAACCAAACAGTGTAGGATCTTGTTAGGTTTGATCTTATCTGCCCTGCTTGTTTTTCTAGGCCTGGGTTCAAGCGAAAGACGAGTCACCAGAATATGAGACGTTTCCAGGGGACAGGCTAAAAGAACAGTTAAACTGAAATGTGGCGGTGGCCTCTTTTTGCCCTCATGAAACGCGGGGTGAGGATGTGTGTGCGTGTGGCCCCACTGCCTGCTGCTCTCGTCTTATGGAGGGTGATGGAAACACATGTCAAAAAGGAACTGAGTGTTTAACGTCTCCTGTTCAGCGGACTTCCTGAAACAGGAGGTCTCTCTCTCCATTTTTGCGTATGTGTATGTATGCTTTGTGTAAAAGTGCTGTCTCATACTTTGTGTTTTCCTGCGATATTTCACTGACCCACTTCCAACACAAACTCTACAGTTTATGGATATGCAATACAACAATACAACATCAACAAACCACAAAAATGTTGAAATGAATAGTAGTTCTGAAGTTCAAATCATGTTGCAATCACATAACCAGCCGATTAGTACCTGAATAAAAACTGAACATTCCCCTGGTTTTGTATAGTTTTGCTCAATGAAAAAAATATATCATGCCTGATTGTAAATAATGCATTTTTTTTTTTAAATGGCACTAGTTACTGAAAATGTTTGCACAATACCAGACTCATACCACTAGGTGGCAAAAAAAAATAAAAATTCATTCACGTATAACTTCTAAGTTCGTCATAAAACACAATAAATCTCTGATTTTTTTTCTGAAGTTAATTTGGTAAAAGTGTTATCTAATCTATCCATCTATCAACAGTCAACAAATTGACGTCTGAAAAACTAAGCACTTTATGTCAAATCTAAAATTATTTTCTTACGCAATTAGCACATTGGAGTATAAATGTAATGCAAAATTAGATTTTATTAGGTTTCAAAATAGGTCTATGCTCAACAAAATCAATTAGAAAAAAAATTATTGCATTTTTTTTACACACACATATATATATATATATATATATATACACATACATATATATATATATATATATATGTGTGTGTGTGTGTGTGTGTGTGTATATATATATATATATATATATATATATTCATGTTTATTATAAATTTACATAAAAAATACACACACACACACACACACACACACACACACACACACATATATATATATATATATATATATATAAAATCATTACAAAATTCAGAAAATTATTATTTAAATTATTACTTTTTTTATTTGATAATCAAGTAAATAATATAAAACAAATGAATATAATAAATATGCAAAAGAGGGTGCAAAAGAAATAAAAATATTAGTAAAGTTGTTAGCGATGCATGTTACTATTATAAATTATACTATAAAATATAAAAAAATATATAAAAAGAGATGACAAAGTTACTGTCAAAAAAGATAAAACACATAAAAAAGTAAAACTCTATAACTACTTTGCCTTCCTGTAAGTCACATCCATTCTGTAGGCAAGTATACAGCCTTTCCATCTTCTAATTAGCGATGCATCTCACGTCATCATCTAGGGAAAAGGACTAATATTATTGTAAGTTTGTGAAAAGCACTCCAGCACAAAGAGGCACATCTCTCTGCATGCTTTAGCAGCTCTGTAGTGCTAACTGAGCGAGCGGAGTTAGCGCCAGCCTTGGAGGCCAACTGTTCACAATCCCCCTCAGAGCTAAAGATAGCTTCTCCCACCACAGTTAGCAGCACGCAGCACAGGTTTGCAGAATGACATTACAACTACTACATCACACCCACACATGCTTAAACTTACACATACTCACAGAACTTCTGAATCAACCACACACTCACTAAAATATGATGAGCTCCTGGATAGAAGTGCTGTAAAATCATGTTGAGCTGACAGAAAAAAAATCATTTCTGCTACTATCTCAAGAGGTGACTCAGAAATGTAGTCCAATTAAATTTAGCCTTATATTTTCAAACACATCATTTAAAAATCACAGATCTACTGTATTTTTAATGTGACTCAGGAACATCATGGCTCAGTTTAATGAGTATTCTCTCATGCCTCACATGTGGTATATTAACGAAAACATTTTGCACTTGCAATAGTGATGTTGTAATACTATGAGACACATCTGTGCGTATGTGTGCGTGCTGAACCATCTGACTCTCAGAGTCTGTGTGATCACATGTCTCTGTTCGTTTTAGAGTAAAAGTGATTGACAGGATGACAGCGTAAAGGACAGGTGTGCTCCATTTGCACAGTCATGGATTACCAACGCTCACAGAAACAGGTTCATTCATCTCTCCATTTCAGTCTTGTAACAGTGAAAAAATTGCCAAGATGCAAGAATGAAGGTTTTGTCCTCTCGCAATATATAATGCAATGTCCTTCAGAAGGGAATGCGATGCATTAAGATCAGGGTAAATGTAACTTATTTTGTCTTCTGGGAAACATGCAAGTATCTTCTGTAGTTTCTGAAGGGCAGTACTAAATGAGAAAAAATGTGATATTGAGGCAAAATAAGAAAAATTTACACCTTTTCATTCTGTTCATAAGTTTTCACCCCCCAGGTCTTAATGCATGGCTTTTCCTTCTGGAGCATCAGTGAGTGTTTGAACCTTCTGTAATAGTTGCATATGAGTCTCTCAGTTGTCCTCAGTGCGAAGAGATGGATCTCAGATTTGTACAGTCATTGTTGGAAAGGGTTCAAATACACAAAAATGCTGGAAAACCAAAGAATTTGTGGGAGGTGAAGGATTTTTCTGAAGAACAGCAGGCAGTTTAACTGTTCAGGACAAACAAGGGACTCATGAACAACTATCATTAAGCAAAAAAAAAAAAACCCAGCTGTGGATCATTCAGGTAAAAACATAGTATTAAGAATCTTTCGAACAGAGTAATTTTTATAAATTCAACTATTTTCTCTTGTGGACTATATGTAAACATCTTTTATGTGAAATATCTTATTCAGGTCAGTACAGCAACAACAACATGCATTTTGTATGATCCCTCTTATTTTGGTAAAATAATTAACATTTTGCAGATTCTGCAAGGTGTACGTAAACTTTTGACTTCAATTGTATGGGAGTTTTTGCAAAATTTCACTGCAACAACATACAACATTAATTCTTATTGTCAGCTCCTCGAATCACTGTGTATGTGCTGTATTCATAGACAGCATAACATCTTAGGACAGAATGTGCAATGATTACCAACACACAGCTCTTCATTAGCGATAAACAAAGATCAGTGAAGCACTTCAGACCATTTGGGAGAGAGAGATGTGTGTCTTAGAAGGTCAACAGACAGATTATCCCGCCTAAAAGAAAAGGGGTGAGGGCTAAATGCTGCAGATAATGATACTTATGGTAACAAAATCAACTCTGCAGTCTAGCTCAACAGCTTTACAGGTGTTTTCGGTAATGTTATTAATCGCTTAATGTATATTATGAGTTCTTCGTCCACCACAACTAAGAATTTTCAGTGCTCAGAGCTCTACTTTTCAAAAAAAATTAGTAGCACAGTCAAAATTTGAGGAGCACCTTCTAATCAATAATCAAAATTTCCCATTACGAGGTGATATTTGACTCAAAGTAATTTTTTTGGCCATTTTTGGCAACTTTATTAAGAGTATTTAATCTGTGGTGTCAAAAAAAAAATAAATAAAATGACATATAATTTTTTTTTAAATTTCTAATTAAAACAACAGAATAAGAACAATAATAAGTTACCAATCAAATTAAATCAGTATCAACAAAATTTATTTGTACTACAGCGTTGGCACAGAAAAACATGAGTTTTGTGGCTTGTAGGTGTATTTTCATGTTTAATAAGGCTCAGAGGTAATAAATTCATGTTGAGATTAATGTTTTAAATATAACATTTTAAATACAGAAATATTAAATGATTTAACCCTTTAACTGTCACTCCCTATTTTGAACATAGATGTGAAAATATCCAAAGTTAAGGTTGTATAATTCCTGAACGAAAACATTTTGTAATATGATTTTGATGTACAATTTCCATGGTAATGCAATGTCTGATTTTAAAATGGTTTTCAAACGATGAATTTTGAGATTTACTGATATATAATTTCTTGTTTCAGACCATTTTTGACAAAGAAATAAAGAAAAATCAGGCAATGGTGTTATAGTCAGACCATGTAAGTCACTTAATATTAACTTCTTGTTTATTTAACTGTTATTAAATCAATATCTCATTTACAAACTCCCTTAAAAATCATTAAAAGCTGTCACTCGTCTTAGTTCATCGCAATCTCATAAAGTTCCAGTATAGTCAACAAAGCTCTCTACGCTTCACAATGAAAATCTTATTTACACTCTCTACACTTTTAGAGATATGTCCGTGATATAGCCTACTCAACGTTGCAAAAACACGTAGAAACTTTTGAAGCTCCCCTCAGCGCAAACACAAATATGCTGATAGTTGCACGCAGTAGTTTTTAGTGTCAAATGCGACTGTAGTGATGTTTCATCACCCATTTTCAGCATATGTTCATCCTGACCTCAGCCCAGACAGGAGGGCGAGAGGAGGAGGCGTCAGGAGGGGGAGGGCTTGTTTTGACACAGAGCCAGGATTTCTGCCAATCAAACCGCAACAGCTTGAGTCTCAATCGATGAGGGGGATAGGGAAGCAGAAGAAGACGGGACTACGGAGAGATGGACAAAACCGGGTCGAAATAGGACGGGTCTCCGAGTGCGGCGGGCTGATGAGGAAGCCGCTGACTCAGGAGTTCCTGGTGTTTAGCGAGCGAATATGTGACTAAACGGAGTGCATTCCACAGCCTTGATTCACCCCGCTGCTCCCTTCCCCCCTAACAGACGCCCGCCCAGCCCCTCGTGCCTTTTTTCCAGGGTGATCCCTGCGTTTTTTTTCCCCTCTCTCTCTCTTTTTCTTTCTCTTCCTCATTCTTGGTATGTCAACACTTCCAGACTCGCTCTCTGCCAGGTTCACTCACTGACCATGGCGTTTTTAATTGGGCGGGTTTGCCGCACAAGAGCAGAATCGCAGCCCCTCACCCATCCCTCTCGCTTCGTCCCAAACAAAAACATCCTGAGGGCCAGGCCTGCTCAGGGCTCCACTACAGGAAACGGGGATTGAGTCGAGGCCAGGCACGGACTTAGACAATGTGTTATTAGGCAGAAAAAAGGATGTGCTTCTGGAAACAATGACTCGGAGGCTTTGTGAGCGATACAGTATTGCGTTAGCATATGCTAATTGAGGAAAAAAAGTAGGTCCACACAGAATCTGTGCATGTTTTGTATGATTTCTGCGCTGATTGTGAAGAAAACATCTGTGGAATTCTGCTCAAATATGTTCATGAAAGCATAATTAAAATATCAGGCAAAAATATGGAATTTGAACTTTTGTGAACTGGCATGTTGACACTAAATTATCTTGTCATTACCAAAAAATAGTCTAAGTATGCTTAAAACAAAAATAAATGTATTTGAGATGCATAGTTGTTATATATCTTTTCAAAGAAAATATCTTAAATTGTTTAATTTCTTTACATTATAGGTATGCATTTTTTAAATTGATCAAAAGTGATGATAAAAACGTTTATAATGTTACAAAGATGTCCATTTCAGATAAATGCGGTTCTTCTGAACTTTATGTTCATCAAAGAAACCTGATGTTTTCAACATAATAATAACACACATAATAAATGTTTTTTGATCAGCAAATATAAATATATTAAAATGATTTCTGAACAATGATGTCACTGGAGTAATGATCCTAAAAATTCAGCTTTAAAATCACAGGAATAAATGACATTTTAAAATATTTTCAAATAGAAAACAGTTATTTTAAATAGTAAAAAAATATAGCAAAATTGTACTGTTTTTGCTGTACTTTGGATCAAATAAATGCAGGCTTGGTGAGCAGAAGAGACTTATTTAAAAAACATAAAAAAAATCTTACTGTTCAAAACATTTTATATATATATATATATATATATACATACACACACACACACACACACACACATATATATATATAATACATCAGAAACATACAATTTTGCATTACATGTACATAATATCAATAAAATGTAACTTATTAAATATTAATATTTTTATTTTATTTTATTTATTTATTAAAATAAAATAAAATAAAATAAAGATTATGACTGAAATGAAGTTTAGAAGTACTGGAAATTTGGTAACAAAACAACAAAAAAGGTTAGGAATTAAAAAAAAAATGTATATGCTACAATAATTTACTTAAGTTTGGATTACACTTGTTTTTGCTTAGAAAAAAATAAAATACATAAAAAATATAAGATATAAAAATATATAAAAAACATAAAAATAAATAATATATAAAAAAATAAGATGAGAATCAGAAAAGTAGAAAAAGTGAATTGTAAACACTGTATGTTGTTGTTTTGTAAAAAATATAAAAGATGAGAATCAGAAAATAGAAAAAATAAATAAACATATATATTTTATAAAATGTAATTTATTACATTTAAATATTTTTATTTTATTTTATCTATTTTATAAAATAAAATATAATGAAAAGACGAGAACACACACACATTTGAAAATAAATTACAATAGAAAACTGTTATTTTAAATTGTAAGAATTATTTATTATCTGTATTATCATTTTTTATATTCTTGCTTTTCAAATAAAATGTCTCTTGTTCTGATATTTTAGCTGGAATACAGGACAAATCAAAAAAGCTTTGTGTGAAATCCTGTGAGTGCAGACTGAGTGCAGGAATAGCGATGAGCTCTGCAAACACGCTGATCCAACTGGCCTTGTAAGGAAGTATGTGTAGATTACCCCCAAAGCTATGAGGAACCTAGCCATGGCACCATCTGCCCAACTTCAGCTAATCACCTCTGCCAGATGGATGAGAATATGGAGCTTTTTCTGAGATCGGTTCTGCAACAATGCTCCTCTGGCTGCTGCAGCTTTTGTCAAAAGTGCCGGCTAACACAAACGGAGCAGGGAAAATGTATTCACCTCACTTAAACCTTGTATATTGTTTTTCCACAACACTTAACTCAACATAATCTGCCATTTTCCTGACACGTCCTGTCACATGATTAGAGGATTTCTTCTTAATACATTTTCAAGAGTCATTGATTAGAGCAGGTTTAGCTCAGATTAGGTCCACAACAGTGGCGTCGGCCATCTTAGATTATTGACAAATCCACATTCCTCGGATGGCTCTGTGAAGGGCAACCAGTCCTTGACTGAAAGCCTTAGTATTCAGCTCAGCTCTCAGTCAATACGTCTGACTTGAGTCATCGGTGCTTTCGTTTGATGGGAATTTGATTGCAACAGTGGACATTTCTCAATGGAACACTACCATCAACCTGCGATGATTCATTCACCTGATGCCTGATAAAAATTCACAACTGAGATCTTCATATTACTCGTGTAGGAAGCTGAGCAAACTGCATGTAGTGACAAAAGCCAGGCTTTGCAATCTGCCAAATACGCTCAGCTTCCAGTTACCCATTATAGCAGTAACCATGGCGATCGTGACTTCAGAGCGTGAAAAGGAAGCCGTTCAAACTTTCAACATTTGTGACGAATGCCAATGAGCTTGAAATGCAATTAAATAATACAATTAAATTAAAGCAAGCAATTAAGGTTGGAGGTACTGGGAATTTGGTAATAAGAAAACATTAGTAAAAATTGTTATTATTTTGGAAAATAGTTTTTATATAATAAAATACTCTGGAGTTTAAATTACACTGGTTATGGCTTAGAAAAAAATTAATACATAACATAAAAATGTAAATAAAGTATAAAATAAAATAAAAAGACAACAACTGAAAAAATAGTTTATAGTTTTTATATAATAAATTTACTAGAGTTTGGATTACACTGGTTATGGGTCAGAAAAAAAATAAATAAATAAATTGAAATAAAATAATTAAGGTTAGAGGTACTGGAAATTTGGTAATAAAAAAACATTTATAAAAAAATATTAATTTAAAAAATAGTTTTTATAAAATAAAATACTGTAGAGTTTATATTACACTGGTTATGGCTTAGAACAAATAAATAAATAAATAAATAAATAACAAAAAATATAAAAAATAAAATCATAAAACAATTACAATTAAAGAATAAAATATAAATAAAATAAAAAGACAACAATTAATTTTTTATAGTTTTTATATAATAAATGAATCTACTAGAGTTTGAATTACACTGGTTATGGATTAGAAAAAAATAAATATATAAATAACATAAAAAATGTACAAATAAACTAATTAAATTAAAAGAATAATATATAAAATTAAAATAAAAAGATAATTTAAAAAAAGAGTTTATAGTTTTTATATAATAAATGAATCTACTAGAGTTTGAATTACAAATAAAATAAATTGAATTTTTATTTTTAAAATTGAATTTAAAAATAAATAAATATATAAATAACATAAAAACAAATGTACAAAATTAAATTAATATAAATATGAAATAAAAGAATAAATAAATAAAAATAAAATAAATAAAATAAATAATAATAAATTAATCTACTAGAGTTTGGATTACACTGTTTATGGGGTTAGACAAAATTAAAAATAAAACTAAATAATTAAAATAAAGGGTACTGGAAATGTGGTAATAAGAAAACATCTGGAAAAAAAAGGTTATTAATTCAATAGTTTTTATATAATAAAATAATCCACTAAAGTTTGCACTGGTTATGGCTTAGAAAAATAAAATAAAATAAAATAAAATAAAATAAAATAATTAAGGTTAGAGGTACTGGAAATTTGGTAATAAGAAAATATATAATAAAATAATCCATTAGAGTTTATTTTACATTGGTTATGGCTAAGAAAAAAAAAAAATAATAATAAAATAAAATAAAATAAAATAAAATAAAATGATAATAATTAAGGTTAAGGTTTAAAAACTGTGTTTTTAAATAATACAGAATGGATTAAAAAAAACTTAAAAAAAACTGTTGGTATACTAATGTTTCCAGTCACATGAATGATGTTATGCAGTCATTCCTTTACATTTTGTGAGCTGCTGAGCCTTCTGTCCCTCACACATCGGTCAACCCCCAAAGGCGTTTATATTTTCCCATGGGAATTCACTCAACTTTCAGTTTCTAGCACATGGTGGGTTTTAATATGCCTCGGGAGATCTTTAGCATGGTCACTTCAGCTGAGACATTATGCAACAAGTGCATATTAAATGTCTTAAACTCCCAGTGGTGAGTATATTGATGTAAAATGGCTGCCATCAAGCTGTAGAGAGGAATTACAATGTGTGAACCTGTTTGAACCCCAGAGGGGTTTTCCCTTTGAAATATAGCGCAGGAGGTCATTTTAATGTAGAATTTGTCATTTAGCAACACGCATTTGAAAGCAGGTCAGAAATGACTGTTTTTGGGACAAATACATTATAAAATGCCCCGCTCTTTTGGACTTGACTGACAAATACAGCAAGAGTGGGATCAATGATTAGAGAGCTGACCACTAACAACATGCTTCACAAGACCCACTCACTCAAATGCTGTCTAACCGAATCCCAATAACAGCAAGAGATCTGATCAATAGGTGTGAAATAGAGGCAGAATACAGATGAGCTTGAAATAAAATAAAATAAAATAATAAAATAAAATATAAAATAAAAAGATAATAATCTGAAAAATAGTTCCAAAATAAATTAATCTACTGATTACACTGGTTATGGTTCAGAAAAATAAAATAAAGTAAAAAAAAATAAATGAATAAATAAAGTAAAATAAAAAGATAATAATAAGATTTAGAGGTACTGGAAATTTGGTAATAAGAAAGCATTTGTAAAAAAAAAATATTAATTAAAAAATAGTTTTTATATTCTAAAATAATCCACTATACCTTATTTTACACTGGTTATGGTTTTAGAAAAATAAAATAAAATAAAATAAAATAAAATAATTAAGGTAAGAAGTACTGGAAATTTGGTAATAAATTTAGAAAAAAGTTATTAATTAAAAAAAATAGTTTTGATATATTAAAGTAATCCATGAGTTTATATTACACTGGCTTATGGCTTAGAACAAAATAAACTAAATTAAAATAAAAAAAATAAAAAGGCCAGAGTTACTGGAAATTTGGTAATAAGAAAACATTTGTAAAAAATGTTTTTAATTAAAAAATTATACAAATAAACCATACTTAAATTACACTGGTTATGGCTTAGAAAAATCAAAACAAATCAAATAAGGTTAGAAGTACTGGAAATTTGGTAATAAGAAAACATTTGAAAAAACTGGTTACTAATAATAATAATAAAAAAAAAAATAGTTTTTTTTATTAATAAAATAATCCACTAGAGTTTATATTACACTGGTTATGGCTTAGTAAATTAAATTAAATTAAATTAAAAAAACATTAAATCAAATAAAATACAATAAAATAAAATAATTAAGGTTAGAAGTACTGGGAATTCAGTAATAAGAAAACATTTGAAAGCTCTAGAAAACTAGAGTTTATAAATATTAAATATTATAAATATATATAATATAAAAATATTAAATTAAATTAATAAAGTGTACTTGAAATTAATTTGAAAGAAAGAAAGATTGGATTTTGCATAACAACGCTGGTGCCTCCGAACACTTTTATATATATTATATATAAAAGTTAATTACTTTTTCAACCAAGTAACGTCAGTTATATTTCCTTCAGCCTGAGGTTTATTCATTTCACTTTTGGTGTGAAAGGGCTTTTACATTTGCCAAAAACAATAAAAAAAATTTAGATTAAAAACAAACAAGCAAGCTCAACCCCGATGAGAAAAAGTCATGCAAAGGTAACATAATGCACTACTTTCTATATGAATTAACTACTGTAAGTAACACAATAAGTTACTTTTTTACTTTTTTAAGGAAGTAACACAACATTGCAATGCATTACTTTTAAAAGTAACTTTCCCCAACACTGCTCATCGTCGGATGCTCAAAAAAGCAAAATAAAACCAAGTAGGCTAGAATCGGACAGCATGTTCACACACATTGTGATAGCGGTCTGTGCGATGATGTCACACTGGATGAGATGTAGTGGAGAGGAAGCAGAAACAGACAGATATGTGAGGGTACAGCAGGGCCGTGTCAGCGCCTGCTGAAGCTTGTACTTAACCATGGTCTGAACCCTGCCCCGGGCTGACAGCCTGCGCTGATCCTGACACCATAATAGTTGAATTAGATTTGAGAGGTGCTGTGAATGAGAATAGCAAAGACAACACTGGAGGCATGGAGCAAGGCACAGACGTTACACATGTATATGTCCCACATACTAAACACATACATCACCTCATACACTTCAATATAAATGCACTCTGTGAAAACTCGTTCAGAAAACCAAAATATGCTTTTTTGGGGCATAAATGTTGATGTCTTTTGCTGATTCATGCTCATCAGTTGTCAGATGGTGACCAACTCATCAATAGTTCATTAGTATGTGAAACTGCATTTCCTCATTTGTAATTATCTAATTGCTTTAGATAAAAGTACCTGCTAAATGAATACACCTACTGCAACTGCATATATTAATGGAAAAAAGAAATAATAAATAAACCAAAATATTGTTATATTTATTATATTGTTATATAATGTTACATCATAATATATGTAAATATGTAACCCTAAATAAAATATATAAACAAACAGAAAATACATTTAAAACAATAAATAAACAGAAAAATAAGCACACAACTAAACTAAATAGAAAAAAATTAAAATAAATAAACAGATAAACAAACAAATAACTAAACAGATAATTAAATAAATAGAAAAATAACTAAATGAAAAGAACAAACAAACAAGTAAACGCGTGTGTGTGTGTATATATATATTTACATATTTATGTTATATTATAGATGTAAATAAATATGTAACCCTAAATAAAAAAAAATATAAACAGAAAATACATTTAAAAACTATAAATAAATGAACAGAAAAAAAATTAAAAGAAATAAAAAGAACAATAAATAAACCAGAAAAAATAAACTGATAAACAAATAACTAAACAGACAACCTAATAAATAGAAAAATAGGTAAACAGAAAAAAAAGAAAATGAATATATATATATATATATATATATATATATATATATATATATATATAACATATGCAAATAACTTGTTGATACATTTGTAGCCCTAAATAACAAATATCAACAGAAAATACATTTAAAGAAAAATAAACAAACAAGCATAAACAAACAACTAACATAAATATGTAAATATTTATACAAATATATTTATAATATATGCAAATAAATTTGTAACCCTAAAAAGTATCAACAGAAAATATATTTAAAATAATAAAATAAACAGAAAAATCAACACACATGCATAAACAAACAACTAACTAAATAAAGCTAAATCAAAAAAGTAAATAAATAAGATAAAATAAAAAGAACAACAAATACAATAAATACGCAGAACAAATAAACAGATAAATAAACAAATAACTAAATGATAACTTAAACAGAAAAATTACTAAATAAGAATATATGTATATACACATATTTATAATACATTTCAATAAATGATTTTGTTATATCATAACATAACAATATGTAACCCTAAATAAGTATAAATAAACAGAAAATACATTTAAAACTATAAATAAATAAACAGAAAAACAAACGTACATAAAAAAATTATATTAATATATTTATAATATATATAAATAAATTTGTAACCCTAAATAAAACGTATAAACAGAAAATACATTTAAAATAATAAAATAAACAGAAAACACACATAAAAATAATAAACAGATAAATAAATAAATAAATGATAAATTATTGAAAAATTATTAAATGAAAATAATATATATGTATATACACATATTTATAATATACTTCAATAAATGATGTTATATCATAGTATGTGTAAATAAATATGTACAAAGTATAAATAAACAGAAAATACATATAAAACAATAAAAACAAAATAAAGCAAAACAAAAAAATAAACAGATAAACAAACAAATGACTAAACAAAAAATAACTAAAGGAAAAGAACAACAAACAAATAAATAAACAAACCAACTTAGTCTCCCTTTAGCTTCAACAGCAGCAAACCAGCAATAACCACGGAAATTCATGCTTATCTAAACTAGTCTTTTAAGCAGTGAATGAATATCTATCCTTTCCGTTCCTCTTTCTGTTACTGTAAACATTGCACATGTTGTAATTCCCATCAGTGTGCTTTCCAGTTCAAGCGTACTCAAACAGGACTGAGCAGTGAAACCCGTCTCTCTCTCCCTCTCTTTCACACACACACAGACACGTGCGCAAACACACACTCGCACACGCACATATATCTTAAGAGAAACATAATACGGTATGACCCTTGCATAATACAAAACATATTTAAGAGTAGTGGGCACCAACTCAAAACACTTTTAGAGCAGAAGTGGAGTATCTGGTTCACACGCAAACACGCCACAAAAGCGGTCAGACATTAACATGCGGGTTAATAGGTCAAACTCAAGGCTGCCACTTGCCTTTTAGTGTGTGTGTGCTTTTCGGCTTGTTCTGGCTTTACTTTACTGCTATGTTCCTGTCTGCTGCAAACGCTGGACTGGGCAGGCAGGACAAGAGAAAGGGAGATGGGTAGAGAGGAAGCTGGCAGGCACCTCGACCCCCTCCCCTGCTCTCCGTCTGCCTGCTGTGTGTTAAAATATATCCGCGCACATGTCTCCCCTTCCAGACTCACTAGACATTACCTTATAAAAGAGCCAGAGGGGAATGCGCCACCTCTTTCAACCCGAACCATAGTCCGGCCCTTGACTTCATCTGCACTGCAAAAAATCACTTTCTTAAATCAATTTGCTTATTTTTTCTTAGTGAACATATTTAAAACAACTGAAATTTATTTGAAAATATGTTATTTTATAAGAAACATTTGTTTACATTTTAATTTAGCTTTATTGTATTTCTTTTAATTTTTTTATTTCCTTTTTTGTTTTGTTTTTTACAGTGAATTTAAATAAAGTTTATTTTTATTATTATCCTAACTGTTTTTTTGTTTTTTTTGTTTTTTTTGTTTTCTACAATAATTGTTAGCTGTATGCTTAAAATTATTTTATTTTATTAAAATTTTCTGAAATTGTTTTTTTTTTTTTTTTTATTTCGTGGACCAATTATTAGATCTATACTGGAAAATTATATTATTTTATTTTAGATTTTTTTTTTTATTTCTCCAAATGATTTACAAACAATTATTAGATTGATGCTTAAAACCATCAAAAAATCTAACTGAAATATTTATTTTATTTTAATTATTTCCTCAGTGTTTTTAAAGAATACTTGTTAAATTTATTTATTATTTTCATTTATTTTGCCATTTTTATGAACAATTGTTAATTTTATGCTTAAAACATTTAATTTTAAAACCAACAAAAAATGTAAGAAAAAATGAATTTAATTTGAAATATTTCCCCAGTGTTATTTTTAAAGAACATTTGTTAGATTTGTTCTCAAAATCATTTTATTTTATTTAATTTAGCCTTTTTTTTGTAAGAACAATTATTAGTTTTATTTATTTATTTATGTTAAATATATTTTATTTCTCCAAATGATTTACAAATAATTATTAGATTTATGAACCCAAAAAAAGTAAGAAAAAAATCTTAAATTGAATTTTATATATATATATTTTTTTATTATTACCCAAACTGATGTTTGTTTTATGCTTAAAACCATTTTATTTCATTTTTATTTCTATTTTTTTTTTTTTTTTTTTTTTCACTTTAGGAACAATCATTAGATGTATGCTGAAAAATATTTTTACATTTATTTTATTTCTCCAAATTATTTACAAACAATTATTAGATTTATGCTTAAAAAAACTTAAACTGAATTTTATTTAATTTTAATTATTTCCCCATTGTTTTTATTAAGAATATTTGTTAGATTTATTCTCAAAGCAGTTTTATTTTAATTTATTGTTTAAAACCATAAAAAAAAGTAAGAAAAAATATTTTAATTATTTCCCCAGTGTTTTTTTTTAAGAATACTTAAATTTATTTTATAATTTGCTCTTACTTTGTTATTTTTTAAAGGAACAATTGTTAGTTTTACACTTAAAAAACATTTCTTTAGGAACACTTATTAGATTTATATATATATATATATATATATATATATATATATAGATATATATATATACACACATATACACACACACACACACACACACACACACACATACACATTTACACACATATATATATATATATATATATATATATTTTTTTTTTTTTTCTCCAAATAAAATGTACAAACAATTTTGATTTAGATTTATGCTTAAAACCAACAAAAAAGTAAGAAAAAAATATGAATAAATTAATAAAATTAATACAAACAAATAATAATGTAAATAAATAAACATTCTCTACAATTTAAATATTTTTATACAAGTTGGTACAATATTTTACACAAGTTTTAATATTTTATTCTGCTCCAATAATTATAAAAATATATATATGTTTTTTAATTAAAAATATATTTTTATTTGAAAACATGTCAAAAACACTGATTAAGAAAGTGACATTTTGCAGCGTGTTTCTCCCTCTATGAGTATAAAGCAGCGGCGTGTCTGTGTACACAGACTCACATGACTCAACATCTCTGGCGGTCTGAATCCAGCCTCAACTCTGCTCTGTTTTTCCCAGGGGGGAGAGGGGAAGCGAGTGTGGGGATGGAGAGGGAGGGAGCAGGAGAAGAATGACGGTGTGGAGTGGGGGGTTCTGGAGCATTGCCCCGCGCTGGCTCAAATTTCCCGCTTGTCAAGCCTGATGGATTTGGCTAAAAATAAAAGAAAGTGGAGGCCCGTGACGGGCGGACGAATGAATGAATGAACTTTGCTGCAGCTTTACCCCCTACCCCATCCAAGAAAAAACACTCCCCGATAACCCTCGGCGGCAACTCCGGACCTTCCTTCCTTTGCTTTCGAACAAAGATGTTCTGATGCCAAGCGTGGCTAAGAGAAGTGCATTCCAGAAACAAACGTCCCCCTTTTTCCCAAAGTCCAGACAGTGAGAAAGCACCAGGGAGAGAGAGACAGAGACAAAAGAGACACAAAACGCCCAAGAGCTACAATAAGGCTGGGGATTCCTCTGCTTTCATCAATGCAACCCCCTTTTGGGCTACATTTACAAACATATGGTTGGTGCTGGACAGTTTGCAGCATAATATACAGTAGGGGAGCGGGGCAAGTTGTCACAGGGCTACAGCTCACTAACTATACTTTTATTCAGCAAGTTACAAAAGATTTGTATTTCAAATAAATGCAAAACTTTATAGAAAATAAACGTGTAGTAGCATAACTGTTGGCAAACAATCATCAAATGATGAAATGTTGGATGATCATGCTAATTTATTTCATTATTTACTTACTTCTATTTTATGAAGTACACATATATTTTTAGTCAAGTAACACGGATGTCATGTCATAAAATATTTTTAACATGACTGAATTTGTATATAAAAACACTAATTACACTTCCTCAGTTATTCAAATAGCGGCTAACGTTACAGAAAACGAGCGAAGAATAACGTTGTTTATATAATCAAACAACACTGACTTCAGTCTAAATCAAGTTTATAGGTTTTAAAATACACTCTCGCTATAATTGGTGAAGCTATGTACACTGTATGATGAATAAATCTGTACTTACATCGCAGGTACATCAGAACTTTGTTGTTTATCATGAGGGAATTCGCGGGCGAACAGCTAAACCCCGGTGTTTCAGCAATGACTCATTTGAACGCCTTTGATTGGCCACTGTATTCCTAAACTCAGCGGAATCGTCTGTGATTGGTTACAACGCGCTTAACTGTAAAAACGCCTCAGAAGTAATATGATGGAACGCAAACAATGCAGAAAATGGTCAATTATTGTCATGTTTTGGGCTGTACTAATCGTTTAAACTGGGAAAAATCATTAGGAGTACTATAGACTGCCATTGTTTTACAAAATCAAGGAGAAGAGTCCAAAAGACTGAGGAAAGAAGATGTTTGTGTTTGGCCGAACTAAACCAGGATTTCCAGGGCAAGAACTTTGAAAACATTTGCGTTTGTTCTTATCACTTCCAGTCAGGTAGGTGAAATATTAGGCTAATATCTTAATTAATACTGCTCAGATGTATCTTTATCATCTGTGAACTTTGGTTTTAGACAGCATAAATTAGCAGAACAACATATTCAGTAGTACATTAACTGTGCAATCAATGTTGTTGTTTACGTCCGAGTATAGCCAATATGGCTGCGCATCTGGGTAACTCACCAAACCTACTACTAATATTAATCTTCATAGTATAGTCAAAGGCATCAGCCACATGCTATATCTCTGACTAGCGTCAATACACAATACTATCATCTATCGGCACAACCCTAACATTGATACTAATAAGAAATTTTTCTTGAGCACCAGAGAAATGAATTACATTTTACAATATATTACAAAATGTTTATATTTTATTCATTTCGTAAGTGTGACAACTTGCCCCAGAAGATGTGAAATCATGCATCAACATGTGTTCAGTGAACACATTGCCTTTTCAAGCAACAGTGTAAACGCAACAGCTTCGTAGAGAAACCAGCTTTCGAGAAACTAGCCATGGTTGCCTCTATCTGACACACCACATGAATGATGGGAAAAATTAAAATTAGGCCATTCCCAGAGACCGAAAGGAAAGAAAGAGACACCTGCAAAGGAAAGCAAATAAAAGAGAGGAAGTGAGAAGGATTCAGTGTCACCTTTATCAGGTCAGAGATCTCTCTAGTGAAGTCTTCAGCGCTCGTCCTCCAATGTCATCCTGCAGTGCATTCGCACATACCCTCGCAGGCATGAGCAAAACATTCCTCGACTATTTCCCATATGTTTTGCCAGCTTCAAAGCACTGCAAGGCTACTGTACTGTGCCATCTGCGACTGCAGCTGTGGTAAACACTCCATCCACTGCCACTCACAACGTTTATATTCGACCAGATAAGTGGCAATGACCGCCCTGTACTATCTTGACGACCACTGATATTGATTTTTCTTCTTCAGAAAGCTAATTAGACGAAAACAGCACCTGGTTTCACCTGGCCTAAATGGTTACCCAAGAGCATCCTGAAATATCTTCCCTCATGGTAGGAGGTGAAACATGATACAGCAGGGTTAAAAATAGCCTCTCTCTCTCACTCGTTCTCCATGACCTTTCACTTCATGCTCTCCTTACGGCTCGGAGCGTCAGAGGAAGCCTCAACACGCAGCTCTTTGACACAGAGGAGACTCCTCAAACCAAAACACACCCAAAACAGGAGATGGTGTCACAGGCCGAAGTTTCTCACGGGGCAGTAAAATGAACTCAGCGGCTGGTGTCACATTTGTGATTTCTAAAAGAACCAAAGGAGGTGGCTGAAAAGAAGCTACGCAAGCCAGTGCAAAACGGTCATTGACGTACTGAATGCTGTCAGTCATTTCCAAAGGTTTACCTGTCATATTAAAAAGCACACTAACCCCTCAGGGCGTCGCTGAAGGGTGGGACTGTGATTCATCCATTGGAATATGACGAAATGTTCGCTCGCGCTCCTTTTCGAAATCAATAGGCAATTTTGTGTCATTTAATCTTTGGAAATTCTTACCGACCGATTTCCCACATAACGTTTCCCTCGCTGTAAACGTCGCCAAATTCCATGACGTAAGTGCCAAAACTCACGGAGAGCAAACTCTCCTCCGAGACTCAACAAAAACAAACGAGCACATGTTTAGAGAAATCTCAAAAACTTGTGTTTTCATATTTGCGTCGATCCGCTCGCCTACCAGAGCTCAGAAACATCACGTCACTGAGAGCCGGGAGCCCCCCCTAGAATCGGGACCCTTCGCTTGTGTGGTTTCATCAATCAATGCCCTTTGAGTGAAAAGAATGCATGAGAGGGAGGGAGAGACGTGAAAGCCATTTGTTTTCTTTGTTAGGCACAAGCGGAAGACTTGAATCAATAGCTGAAGCCTGTGAATCAAACTCTGGAGGTGGTCTGCTCACAAACAAGCCTTTCTGAGTCACACGTTTTAACGAGTCATTGCTCTCGGACATGGGAGAGAATGAGAAACACACCACTGTACAGTTCGGCCCTGATGCAGCTGTGCCGGGCATCTTAATCCTTGACATTACAACATACTCAAATCACTCTTTCCTTTATGTTCTTTTTCCTCCGTCCACCTCGTTGGCTGGCTTAATGCAAAACACACAGAGTCGTAAAGTGTGTTCCTCGGTTACATTACTTAAAGTGATAGAACACCCCAAAAAGGAAAATTCTCTCATCTTCTACTCAACATCAAACGTTTTGACCATAACTTGAAAGTCAATGGGGTCCAATGTTGTTTTAGCTTTTCACAATGTCATGCAGGTTTTATTTTTTTGCTTGAATGATTCTTTCAATCGGGATTAAGCAACAAGTTTGCGACAGAGAGTGGAGAGCGAAAAAATCAAAACAAAAGCGTTAAAACGCCTGCTGCTATTCCCTTCCACACAATCCAGTCATTCAAAGGCATTCCTGGTGCATGATGGGGGAAACTTCACCCACTCAGAGTTATAAGTGCATGCAACATGCCTCACTACGACACGAACAATGTCCTCTTTCACTGGCTTCACCCCATGCTGCACATGCAGAAAAGCACGCTGGGAACGGGACAGATCGCTGCCTCACAGTATGCACGCGCTCTGAGGAAGAACTGAGGATAGATGTAGACGATAGCCATACATGGAGGGTATACAGTAAACTTGCCATGTCACTGCTTACAGACTTTTTTAATAAGACATTGCAAATTATCAGTTTTTAAATAAGATTGCATGAGATGTACAAAACCAATCTATGTGCTTTAAAGCCAACATGGCATTGTAGAATCTGAGCTTGCTGACTGAGGAAATCTAATTTTGAAAATGAGATATACCCTATTTATTTTAGAAAATGCATTTTAGAAAACTGTTTAATGCAAAGGCTGTTCCAAGTCAGTTTATAGAGTGTTTTCACACTGCAAAAAATGCTTTTCTTACTTAGATTTTTTTTGTCTTATTTTCAGCCAAAATATCTAAACATTCTTAAATCAAGAAGGATTTTGTCTTGTTTTCAGAAAAAATAAGTTAAAATTAAGAGAGTTTTTGCTTGAAACAAGCAAAATAATCTGCCAGTGGGGTAAGCAAAATAATCCAGTTTTCATCTTGATATAAGATTATTTTGCTTACCCCACTGGCAGATTATTTTGCTTGTTTTAAGCAAAAAATCTCTTAATTTTAATTAATTTTTTCTGAAAACAATACAAATTAATGGAGATTATGACTTATTTTTTCTGAAAACAAGACAATAATTTTTGCTTGTCTGGAAAATCCTCCTTGATTTAAGGATTTTTAGATATTTTGGCTGGAAATGAGACAAAAATAAGTAAGAAAGTAAGTAAGTAAGCATTTTTTGCAGTGCATGAAACGTCATCAATCGGCCATATTTGCGGCGCTGAGCATAAACAATGCCACTGAACCAAATGAAACTCAAATATTTTGCACAAAATTTATGCTGAAAATTGGTCAGTTATTGTTAAAATGGTCAAGCATTTGGAATACTATTGACTGCCAAAAGTTATAACAAATTAAGGAGAAAAGTGCAAAAAACTGTCTGAGGAACAAAAGGTGTTTGTGGTTGCTCAAACTGAACCAGGATTTCCCGGGCAAGAATCTTGACAACATTCATGTTTATTTTTATCATTTCACTTCTTGTATGTATCATTACCACCCATTAACTTTTGTCAAAATATTGCACCCTTTCCTGCTTACTAAGTCCTTCTCTATATGATTTTGCACCTTACACGACTTTTCCGTTGTTTAGATAGCATTAATTAGTGGAACAACGTATTCAGTAGTACATTAACCGTGCAATCAATACTGTTGTTTACATCCGAGTATCGCCAATATGGCTGCGCATCTGGGTAACTGACCAAACCGTGATGTAAACCCATCACTCACTGAGATCCGGAGATTCCAGTCAAATATTGCTAGCCATGCATTATCCCTTAGTTAAAGATTTTATCGTGAACAATTAATCCATATATGTTCCATATTTTTTTAATTAAATTGCCCTTGTGAAATCAAAATATCATCTGGTGACGAATGCCAAAGTTCTCCATTCATTTAGGCCATGTACACACTGCAGCTAAATTCGGTTGTCAGTTCACCTTTTACTCCTTAATCGGGTTCTGTACACACATAATTCACTTAAATACGGGAGTGACAACTGCATTCGACAACCACATTAACTCCTGAAAAATACAGGTAGTGACAACCGCATTTACAGGAATTCTATGCAGTGTGTACAGAACCGAACTGAACAACTAGTTGTTAATGACGTATCTAAACACGCATCAGAAATGTGTCTTTGTCTGTACGTGAGATGCAAGAAAAAAAGCGGTGAAAGAACTCTTATCCTTAGCTGATTTGGACATGGCGCTAGGCTAAGTGTCAGTGTTGCCAGATCTTTATAGAAAAAAAACAAACAAACAAGGACAAGCGCAAAAAAACCCAAATGCTTTATGTTTTATAACACCAAAAAAATAATACATCTCATCTCTGCCACAGACCACTTTATTAACTCCATAAAGTGCCTAGCTTTATTAGCTAAGACCAAACAACATGTCTAAAAGCGCTTGTAAATACGAGGACATGGCCACACTGCAAGATGGCACTCTCTAAAGCAGACTGCCGAGCATAAAAAAAACACAGCACATTTATCAGCGGTAGTTTAGTTAAAATCGCTGGACAAAAAGAGTCTTCACAAAAAATGGCTAAATTCTTATTCACTCCCACAAGACGGCAAAATGTTGCTATGGTTACAAATGCAGGAGTGACTGCTTTTCTGTACACACATGGAACGATAATGTACAGGACTCACTCCCGCATTTAAATACGGTTGTCACTCCTGAAACTTGCAGTGTGTACGTGGCCTTAGTCTACTTAAACCCTGCTCTTCAAACGTGCAAGCAACACCCACTTCTTATAATCCAATCAAAAACTGATGGCTAAAACCAAGTCCCTGCCCTAAATTTTTACTTTTTTGCACATCCACTCAGATGTTGCAAATAGAGAAGAAAAGATTACGTCAGAAGATTACTTTAAACAAAAGAAAATGCAACTATGTAAAATGAGTAAAATGAAATGTACTATTTCTGGGTCACTAATCAAAGAAGACATGGATCATGTGACTCTTTGTAGAAATGGTCAGATGTTCTTCCACTGAAGCATAACATCACAAATCATGCTGGAGAACATGATCATCATCTGGATTGACAAACTTGTGGAGTCCTGCTGTCAGAATTGAACCAAATGCTAAGACATACTGAAATTCTGCCAATATCATTTGCAATGAAACATTTTGGGTTTAATTAGAAAAATGCAAAACAGAAGCATTTTTACTAGTGGTCTCAAACTTTTGGATTTCAGTAGTCAGGTGTGGCATGGCTGACATTGACAACATCAGGAGATCTGCATAAGTTCTTCTCCTCAAGCAAAAGCCACGTGCCTTTCTGCATTATGCAGAGCAATCTGCTCTCCAACATGTCATACCTAAGAATTTTCTAGGCTGAGTAAGCAGCAGCTTTACCCGTGTCTACGAGTGAGTCTAATGACCATGAGACAGAGCTTTCTTTTGTCCTTAAGCTTTTCTAATAGTCCTCTAATGAAGACAGGATATGGTGCTTGACTTTACATACACATAAGGTGCATGTGAGGCCAGATTTCAGAATGATCAAATATTTTCCTCTCACGGCAATGAAAGCCGCTTCATCGTATTAAACGTTCCACTGGAATGCATTACTGAATGTTCAGGGAAAGAAAGAGAAAATGGATCCGACAAGGTACTATGATGCCATCATAATTAGATTGAACCTTCCGGCATGAATTCAGCTACAATGAAAGTTGTTTTTCTACATCGAGTTAATATTGCAGTCACTTTGCGGCTCGATATTTATTTATACAGTTGATATTTGCAGCACCTGGAGAGGAAACGGTGAAAAGGAAGCTTTATTTCCTTTGCAAAACACTTCAGAAATGGAAGTACGTGAACTCGAGTAGAAAAGCTCAACTTTTAGCAAATCTATTTTTTTTATTGGTGCGATTTTGCACCCGAGGTGCCTTCTCTTCAAAATGGCAGACTTCCTAACTGAAACTAAACACTTGATATGCAATGTTTAATGGAGATCTTTTGCAAGGCTGCTTCATGCCAGCTCTCAAAGGGGACCATCGGACGTTTGCAGGGAAGTTTGAAGACACCTGTCAAACATTTACCCGCCCCACAACTGACCTGATACCTGTGTGAACGTGATCCACTTCCATCATCTTTTGGGTCTATATAAAATCTGACAATGTCTTGCAAACACATCCAACAAAACAAGATAGCAATCCCAAAGCTGGTGATACAGCATGACAGAACAAGGCACCCATCTTTCATGCATATGCATTGAGGTATAAAAGCAAAAAGCATGAAATTCAACTCAAATTTGGTCACTCACAGTGGTCTTTTCCATTGTTTGACTGCTCTGACAGGAGGTGACAATGACAGCTCCGAGTGTTAGCATGCGGCGAGATGCTCCTGTGTGACTGAGGGATTGAGACGCATGTTGTGGTGCAGCGCCAGCAACAGTTTCGGCTGGGTTTTCGGGGTCGACAGCACAGGCCTCCTAACAGAGGAACGTCTCTCTGTGTGTGGAGTAAGCTCCACCTCTGTCACGCTAACACACGTCCCTCCGACTTCATTGACTGTAAACCTCAGCCATACTTCCTTTCCTGTAATGAACAGTGAATTTCTTATTATCATGCATCATATCTTTCTCAGATAATCACAACAGCAAATGAAGTTCTACACCTTCTGAGGCAAAAGCAACAGGTTTACGCACCTGTTTTAGTTCATGTTTGTTCTAAATGGGTGAAGTAACAATAAACGCTTGCGAATTACAGTTTACAAAGTGATTATGTCGTGTTTGTACAGCGATCTACATCATTTGTAGTCTCAGAAACACTTTAAACCTAATTTGGCAGTCATTTGATCCGCTGTCGGAAACTTGTTAACTTACTATGAATTTTAATGTAGGTTAATGAATGGCAAAGTACGTTTAGTTCTCTGACAGCTAACATTGTTTTTAAACTTAATAAACATTACAAGAGGATTACTTCATCTGTGCATACATTTGTCACCATCTATGACATTAAATTATAAAAAACGTGGTAACACTTTACAATAAGGTTTCATTAGTTAATGTTAATTAATGTATTAACTAACCATGAATGAACAATGAAGATACATTTATTACAGTATTTATTAATCTTTGTTAAATGTTAGTTATAAATACAGTCGTTCATTGTTTTTAATAATGCATTAGTAAATGTTGCAATTAACATGAACTAACATTATTAAATGATGTAGAGGTATTTGTTCATTCTTAGTTCATAGTTAATTAGTTAGTTAACTAATAAACCTATTTCTAAAGTATTTCCGATATACAATACTTTTTTCTTGTTCCTCCTTTCCTTATTTATTTATTCACATTTTTTAGTCAACTTACATTTTAACAAAGATTTTACTAAAGTCTTAAACTATTTAACTGTAAA
This sequence comes from Cirrhinus molitorella, assembly GCA_033026305.1. Taxonomy (NCBI): domain Eukaryota; kingdom Metazoa; phylum Chordata; class Actinopteri; order Cypriniformes; family Cyprinidae; genus Cirrhinus; species Cirrhinus molitorella. The sequence goes on along the minus strand of CM065133.1, from coordinate 3,301,942 downwards.
ACTGTATTTTAAACCTTTTATTCTATATTCTCTTTTTTCTCATTTCTTCAAGTTATAATGACAATTTTTTTTTTGTGATTTTCATGCACTGTACACAATATTTCTGTCACTGTTTGTGATAAATGTATTCATCGGTAAAATATAATTGCATTGGTTGTATTGAAAAAAAAAGACGGTAAAAAAAAAGTATTGGTTAAAGATTCAAAAAACATCTAAAGACAACAATCTAAACTTAAAACCATGTAATGTTCCATTTAAAATGTGTGACCCTAGTTCACAAAATGGTACATTTTTTTATTGAATAAATAAGCTTTCTGTCGATGTATGTTTTTTTAGGATAGGACATATTTGACCAAGATACAACATTTTGAGCATCTGGAATCTGAGGGTGCAAAAGTAATCAAAATACTGACATAATTGCATTTAACGTTGTCCAAATGAAGTTCTTAGCAATGCATATTACTAATCAAAAATTAAGTTGAGATATATTTACGGTAGGCAATTTACAAAATGATAATTTTGACCCATACAATGCATTTTTGACTATTGCTACAAACATGCATGTGCTACTTAAGACTGGTTTTGTGGTTCAGGGTCACATTAAAAAACAAAACAAAACATAAAATCACTGAAAACAAAGATCGTTAGATTCATATGATAATACACATTTGTTTCTTTTTCTTGGAACATGCTTCATGGAAACATTTTTTAATGTTACATGTAGGCATGTGTCAGACAACTAGTCTGAGGGGATGAAATGTTACATCACCCCACATTTTTGACTTTTTTCCATTTTTTTTTTTACTTGCTGTAAGCATTTGCCTATAGGCAAAGGTGGAGTCCCGTTCTGCAAGACCTTCCCTGTCTATGTCTATTTGAGAAGACAAACAACCCTGACTAGTTATCTCAAGCTTCTGTGCATCTGCAAATAACTGCCTGCATCAAACTGTACAAATATGTGTAATGCAAATATGCATTTAAAAACAGAACAAAAACCACAAATTATTGGGAAAATAATTAAAGGTTAAAATAAATAGGCTATAACCTAAAAAAAAAAAAAAGATTTGGTAACACTTTAATCTTTATTTTGTCAACATTAAAGTATTATCTACGATGAATGAACAATGAACAAAACATTTGTTACACTACTTATTCATCTTTGTTAATGTTGGTTAATAAAAATACAGTTCATGTTAGTTCACAGTGCATTAACTAATGTTAACAAACACAACTTGTGATTTTAATAATGCATTAGTAATTGCTGGAATTAACATTAACTAAGATAATTAAATGCTGTAGAAGTACTTTATTCTTAGTTCATGCTAATAAATGTAGTTAACTAATGTTAACTAATGAACCTTATTGTAAAGTGTTACCAAAGATTTAAAATAAATGGCTTAAGTTTTTAAGCCACATTCATGACTAAATAAATCCAGAAAATTCTGAGAATTTCTACATCTGTTTTGCAGTAACACTTTACTATAAGGTTCATTAGTTAACATTTAGTTAACAAAGAATGAAACTATACTTCTACAGCATTTATTCATCTTAGTTAATGTTAATTTCAGCATTTACTAATGCATCATAATAATTACAACTTGTGTTTGTTAACATTAGTTAAGGCGCTGTGAACTAACGAGCAAACAACGACTGTATTTTCACCAACTGACATTAACAAAAATTAATAAATGTAATAAATGTATTGTTCATTGTTTGTTCAAAAAATGACACCTTATTTTATCTCATCTTAAACTAACCAAACCAATTTTTAATGACCATTTGAACAATTTAAAAATTTGGTATTTTGTAAAACAAATAAAGGTTACACTTTATTTTAAGGTGTCCTTGTTGTATTAATGAACTACATGTACTTACATATACTGTATGGTAAGGGTTAAGATTAGGGTTTGGCTTAGGGTTGCTTGCACATTATGTATTGTGCATAATTATTATTATAATAGTAATTACATGTAACGTGTAACAAGGACACCTTAAAATAAAGTGTTACCAAAGTAAATAAAAAAGTTAAACAATTACTATTAGCATTGTTCATTTAAAAATAATATTTAATACTTGTTAAAAGTATTATTTTATTATTACAAATGATTGCTGACATATTAGTTGTCAATTTAAAAATGAATAATCACATAAATCCATAGACATTTTTTTTTAGAAATGTCCACATTAACATTTTATAAGCAGATAAGTAAATAGTTACAAAACAGTATTACAAGTGATTCTTTGTGCAGTCTTAACTTAAAGGGAGACAATGCAGACAAAAACAGTTTTTCATGCAACTGTCAAGTTTGAGATTTTGGACTTTTCGGTTTTTCATAAAGTGTTTTTTCAGACTAGTGGAAAGAAAACATCTAAAACACACTGATAAGTGTTTATTTTATAGGACATTATCTATTTGTGTCAATAGATAACAATGCACATTTTTAAAGGACGTTTTCTCAAAATTAGATTTTTATTCTCGTCAATATCCTGAAGGTTTTTACAGAGGAATTTGTTCATATACTATTTACTTGATTATATACACAACATTTCACAACTGTGTAAATATAGTGTTTTCTCTCTGTTTCATGTGTTTTCTGATTTATACAGCGACAAAAATGACCAAAATTCCCTCTGTAAACACATTTTCGATTCTAATGTCAAAAAAATAAATAAATACATTTGAAACCTACTTCATCCAGTGTTTCGATTTTTGTACTAGACAAGTATGCAAATTAGAAACCTACCATTTTAGCAAAACTTGAAATACAGAAAATGTTTGCATTTATCAATGTAATCAATCAACTCGGTAAATAAGGCGATAACTGCAAAAAATGCTTTTCTTACTTAGCTTTTTGGTCTTGTTTCCAGCTAAAATATCTAAAAATTCTTAAATCAAGAAGGAAGTCAAAATTAAGTATGTTTTTGCTTGAAACGAGCAAAATAATCTGAAAATGGGGTAAGCAAAATAATCTTGTTTTCTGTTTGAAAAAATATTTTTTTGCTTACCCCTTTGGCAGATTATTGCTTTTTTTAAAGCAAAAACTCACTTAATTTTGACTGAAAATATTTTTTACTTCTCCAGAAAATCCTTCTTAATTTAAAATTTTTTTAGAAATTTTGGCTGGAAACAAGGCAAAAAAATCTAAGTAAGAAAAGCATATTTGCAGCGTTCTTTTTTTCCCACCCTATTCACCTGCAGTGTCTCGCCTTAACAAAGGCAGCAGCATGTTTACTTTCAAGACACTCTTCATTGGAATGACCGGGTCTTGGACTCATTGACCCTTGGCACTCAAACCTGTTGACTGTAAGTTAAGGTCACAGCTATTGACTGCAGCACAGAGCGGCAGGCACATAAATCTGTCCGTACCCAACGTTGGGTGGACCTGTTTCTCTATCAGCTACCTGATAAATCAAGCTCGACTCCGACCGCCACACAGAGAGAGATCCATTTATGGATCAATGCATTGCTAACAGCAGTATTATATGGAGTGTATATAGAACATTCAAAGCTTTTGAGGTCTGTGGTCATGACCATTGCACTCTCAGGTTAAGAAACTGTAATTCTGTCCTGCGCACACCCACGTCAAACTTCCCACCTCAGGCGAGTCAAAGCAGCATTCCATACGTCAACCTCAACTATATGACAGGCAACTCTTAAATACCAAGTTTAATCTTTTCCATTCTGCAGAAACATCATTTCCTTTGACCTTAGGCTTTTGTTTGCCACTGCAACTTTACACAAATATACGCCAACTGTTGTTATCGTCCTCTCTTAACCCTTGTGCGACCTTACGGACATTTTTGTCCTTTGTCCAGTTTTTTTTTTTTTTTTTTAATCTTTTTGCCTGTATTAATGCCAACTGCATAAATTTTGGCACAGGTGTGTATTTTTATTAGAATTTTAAGATTTTACCCTCATTTCCTTTAATAAATCTATTTTGGGTACAAAAAAAAAAGTTCCTCTCAGGAACTTAAGGACAAATATGTCCTCATTGAAACCCATTAAAACTGCGATTTTTAATCCCAGGGCCATTTAACTATAAAATGATGCAATATTTGTTGATACTCTTTCATTCTGTTGGCAAGGCTTCAAAATGAAAATTTGTACTATATTTAACTAGATGGTGCAATTTTTTTCAAGTTTGGCAAATACTCACTTTATTCCAGTTTCTGCATAATATAATTTATTATAGAGTCAATTTGATAAATTATACTGTATTGTGAATCGCAAATCCTAGCGCTGTGTTTGCCAGTGGAGCTTTGCTGGAATCTAAAGGGAAAAGTTTGGTATTGCACACAAAAAAATCTTACTAAAAGCTCTTTCTTTTTTTTGAGATATCAACCTCAAATTTAGAACACAACTTGTTTAGATTTATGGTTTTAATTTTCTATCAGCTTTTGAGATATAAATATTTTGCTCACAAAGCCTGTGTTTATTTGATCCAAACTACAGCAAAAGTTGTAATATTGTGAGATATTTTTACTATTTAAAATAACTGCTTACTTTTTGAATATATTTTCAAATGTAATTTATTCCTGTGATCAAAGCTACATTTTTAGCATCATTAATCCAGTCTTCAGTGTCATATGATTCTTCAGAAATCATACATTTTGGCAAAGGTGTGTATTTCTATTAGAATTTTAAGATGTTACCCTCATTTCCTTTAATAAATCTATTTTGGGTACAAAAAAGCTCCTCTCAGGACCTTAAGGACAAAAATGTCCTCACTGAAACCCATTAAAACGGCGATTTTTAATCCCAGGGCCATTTCACTATAAAATGATGCAATAACTGCTAATAGGCTTTCATTCTGTTGACAAGGCTTCAAAAGTCAAATTTGTACTATTTTTTACCAGATGGTGCAATTTTTTCAAGTTTGGCAAATTTATTCCAGTTTTCTGCTTGATTGCGAATCACAAATCCCAGCGCTGTGTTTGCCAGCGGAGCTTTGCTGGAATCTAAAAAATCTTTAAAAAAATCTCTAAAAATCTCTGTGCACCCAAGCTTCGAATTTTTATGACATTCACGTTTTTTGACATGGACATTTTTGTCCTCTGTGAACCTATGTGTGTACCTTTTTTCGATTGACGCACAAGCGTTAAGACACTGCGAAAACATCTCTGCGCAAATAAAGACAGAACAAAGCAAAGCTGTCACGTTCTGCAAGACACACTGCAAGAGCTCAACCAACAAGAGGTTTCTGCCAGGCAGCGTAAAGCCACCACCGGAGCATAATGTTGATTTGGTAAAAGACACGATTGATTTACTGTACATTGGAGACAGGAAGTGGTCACGCCACCCATGCTGCTCCACGCCCGCCTCTTACCCCTCCCCCTCACCACCTGTGCGAGTCTCACAGGATGCACACACACTTATACACCTCCAGCTGCACAAAGACTAAAACCACACATCATGCTTGTTTTTATTCATTCACACCTCAGTGCCCCACAAATCACTCATTTACCCCAGAGAACGTAAAATGCCTCTCAGACAATAAACTGTTGTTTGTAAGGTTACTACTACTGTTAAGTTAACAGTCGCTGATGCGGATCGAAATCCTAATGTGATAAAAACAATGACTTTCTAAAACAAATTAAAGCGAGTGTAAAAAAAATAGACCCAAATAAATAAACTGTTGTTAAATATTAAAAAAATAATTCTGCATTAGATATAACCAGTCAAAAGTTTTTGAACAGTACGATTTTTCGTGTTTTTTAAAGAAGTCTCTTCTAAGCCTGTGTTTATTTGATCCAAAGTACAGCAAAGCTGTAATATTGTGAGATATTTTTTACTACTTAAAATAACTGCTTTCAATGTAATATATTTTAAAATGTAATTTATTCCTGTGATCAAAGCTACATTTTCAGCATCATTACTCCAGTCTTCAGTGTCACGTGATTCTTCAGAAATCATTCTAATATGTTGGTTTGCTGTTCAAGAAAAAAATATTAGCCTATTATTGTTGTTATATTTAAAATATTGAAACATTTAAACAGTTGAATACATTTTATACATTTTATTTTCAGGATATATATATATATATATATATATATATATATATATATATATATATATATGTGTGTGTGCCAATGTGCCATCAATTACTTGCATTTCTTTGTGAGATTTTCTAGTGATTTTTAAGTGAAAATTATTTCTATACTAGTCAGTTTTCAGTTCAATCACAGTTTTTTTTTATTACATAGCAGATTGCTGTTTTGTTTTTGTTGTATTTGGATTCATTTCAGACTGATAGTTTTAGCTAATGAACCTAAATGAGCCAGTATTCTTTTGAACAGTGAAGAGTGGCTTAATACTTTGTTAAACAGAAACATTTTATCAAAAATGTATGTTCATACAATTACTTCAGTGTCATTCATTTATTCATCTGATTGTTGATTGGTTAAATCTGTTGATGGTTTTTTTTTTTTGTCAATTTAAAATAATATTTAGAATAATTACAAATTTTATTTACTCTTAAAAATGTAATATATATATTTTTTTCATATATAATATTTTGGTAACACTTTACAGTAAGGTTCATTAGTTAACTACATTAGTTAACATGGACTGAGAATGAACAATTCTTTTACAGCATTTATTAATCTTAGTTAACATTAATTTCAATATTTATGAATGCATTATTAAAATCAAACTAACATTAACAAAAAATAATAATGTAATTATTGTTCACTGTTCGCTTATGTTAGTTAATATATTAACCAATGCCTAATTGTAAATCATTACCCATTCTTATATAATTTTATATTTTAGATATTTTAGATTATATATTTTGCATAATCTTTTTTACTCTTTTTTTTTTTATAAATCAATAATAAAATAGCTAGAAAAAATAAAAATAGATAAAAGATAAAGTCCTTATCAAAGTTACAAATCTTTTAATATTATTGATTATTTTTAAAAATCTATTTATTTTTGATTTATAAAATGATGTGTAAAAAAATATATATAATCTAAAATGCATTATATAAAATATAAAATGATACAGTTTGGCAATAGTTAATGCATTAACTAGCATGAACAAACAGTGAACAATAATTACACAATTTATAACTTTTTGTTAATGTTTAATTTCAATAATGCATTAGTAAATACTGAAATTAACATTAACTAAGATTATTAAATGTTGTAGAAGAATTCTTACCGTACATGTTAACTAATGTAGTTAACTAAAGGTAACTAATTAACCTTACTGTAAAGTGTTACCAAAATATCATATGAAGCATATTATAAAAAATATTACTTTTTTAGAGAATAAATAAAACTAATTATTTTTCTAAATATTATTTTTAATTGACAAAAATTAATTGTAATTGTATTAATATACATTTTTGATCAAATGCTTCTGTTTAATAAAGTATTAAAAGGGGGGTCCGATGTTGTTTCATACATGTTAAGTTATTTACACTGTTAAAGAGTTGGATTCTCATGCTAAACATGGACAAAGTTTCAAAAAATGATTTGGAGTATTTGGATTTGGAACAGAGTATTTCTGTTTCAAATACAAAATACAAATAAGTTTCAGAAAGCCCCCCCCCCCCCAATATACTCTATAAAACATCTCATTCAGAACTGCAGATGGTAAGTGAAGCAGCATCAAATATATGTGTTTTTATTGGCAATCGCCGTACGAGCGCTCGCCAATCTTTAGCTCCGCCCACAGCGTGTATCCAGGAGCTCGGCTGTTTTCGGAGAGAATCGTACAGCTATATCTTTCTAGGTACTCCAGATTAACAGGAGATTGGGTGAAACTGTGTGTGTTATGCCCACTTTAAGTCACTGTTAACTGTTCAAAAGAATCTGAAATTAATAAAAATACAACTAAAACAAAACAGCAATCTGTTACGTATTAAAACAACATTTTTTTTTTTTTCTCTCAGATGGTACTGAAACATTTTTCACTTAATAATCAGTAGAAAAGTAACACATCGAAATAAAATGTGAAATTTACAACTTTGAAAAATCATTTGAAGTGGTCTGCCACTTCTAGTGTCAAGCAGTTAATCCAAGAAAAATATATATAGAAAATGTAAATGTTTTCATACACACATGCGATTATTAAAACCAAAACCAGTGATGAAAGCTGTGGCGCTAGAGGTTAATCCATCCATCAGTCCTCTAGAGTGTTAAACACCGCTGACTTGTTTGCACTGACCTCTGCTGAAGGATTATTATTTATTCCTGATTATTCATACAAGTGTTCATCGTCCACAGATGTTTCCAATAGGCTGCGGTGTAAAACAACCTCCACGCACACAATGGGAATGTTTTGTTCTTCGTTCTGAAGTGCAAAGCAATACAAATAAATCCGTCTGGGAGGAATTCTGACCTTTGCCAGAGCCAGGCTTTCCTTCCGACTGCACTCTGGCAAACGGAAAACGACTCGCCACACGAGGGTCACCCTCGCTGCCCTCCATCCGAATCTCTTTTTACTCGCCGTCTCTCTCTAAAACAATGATCTCAGCCACTTACCAGGAATCCGCTGATTGTTTTAAATACCTTCCACTCTTGTGGACTCAAGTCACTTTTTCCCATCCAGAAAATAGGGGAAAAAAAGGCAGAGGGGGAACGAAATTGACCTTGGCAGGAAGTTTAGTATCTAGCATGGCTGAGACACAACTCATTCAGGCTCTCCGCCGACATTGTTTTAAATTACCGCCGTCCCATACAGCAATTCAATATGGAGAGAAAAAAAAGAGAGAGAGAGGTCAAAAGCATCCACATTTTTCTGCAAGTTATGGTTGGCTGCAAATCTAAGGAATCTCAAAACGAAGTTGCCAAGGTACAGGAACCATCTTTTTTGTTTTTTCAATTCAACTCAAAACCATTTCTCTGACTCGGGCGGTTTTGACAGCATAGCTGTGGTATGTTCACCTGGGATAAGCCTCGACAGAGCATCCAATGACGCACTTACGGAACGGAGAAAAAAACACTGACACTTGTAGAAATCTGACATGTGCACTCTTAAAAATAAAGGTGCTTCACGATGCCATGAAAGAACATTTTTTGTTTAAATGGTTCCATAAAGAACCTTTCTTTTTCACAAAGGGTTCTTTGTGGCGAAAGAAGGTTCTTCAGATTATAAAAAGGTAAGAAAGAGACGACAAGAGATGTTTTCTATGGCATCATGTGAAGAACCTTTTAAAGTACCTTTATCTTTGAGAGCGTAGAGTACTTACAAATTGTAATCCGTTACTGATTCCAGATTACATGACAAAAATTGTAGTCAGTAACGTAATCTGTTACTTACACATTTTGGATTACTTTTAGATTACTTTTGACCTAACTTGTTTATCACATTGATTTAATGGTATTATCTTATACCATAATGATGTAAACAATGCAAAGAGTAAGAAAATATGTTCCATTCATTGTAATTTACAATATGAAGTGCATTAAACATTATATTACATCAAGGTTTCCCAAACTAGGGTTTCGTAAAAGAACTGCAGAGGGTTTGTGAGTTTAATTAATTAATTAATAATTAAATCATAAAAAATTAAAATAAATCATTTTAAAACAAAATCCCTTTTAAGGGTATTTATATAGTCTTCATTTTAAAATAACAATTAAAATAAAAAAAGATTAAATACTTTTATTTACCTGCATGCCATGTGACCATTAATCAATATCAGAGAAACTGTGAACATGCAAATGTGATGCTTAATTATTAAATTATTTATTTAAAAAATCTTAAATTAAAGAATACACTTAAAGTATATTTGGTAAATAAGGTTTACATGCCAAAACGTTTTGGAATGCCTGCCTTACATGTAAATAAGAAATAATGTGAATATATGCATTTTAATGAGTTTGAAAGACAAAAGGCTTCCAAAGACATTATAATACATGGTTTAAAAACCTACCGAGTGATCATTCAAATAAAAATAAATGGGCCTCATTCACAAAACTTGCGTAAATATATGAGTAAATTCTGAGTAATTTGCATGTAAAACAGACCTTCCCAAAAACTCAACTCCATTAAACGTGTATGTTCCTGAATTACAATCTTTCATAAATAGTGCGCTCCTGCACGCTCATTCACAAATATCATAATCCCCGCCTATAAATAACAGCTATAACAGCCCCCTCGAAACACTGTTGGGCTACTTTTGGGGTAGTTTTGTTGTGAAAACCTGGCAACCCTGGTAAATATTGATAGTAACAAGCGCTGTGTTTTAGAGTTATCAACTCAGCTACAGAAAAAAATAATAATAATAAAAAATCTGAAGAGAAAAAAAAAAAAAAAAAAAAATCAAGTGTACATTTCTTTTGTACCGACTAACATTTTGAAAACATTTTCATGAATTTGTAAGTTTACGAACGGCTTTACAAATGATTTACACAAAAATCTGCTTGTTTTTCATGAGTGAGGCCCAATGTGTTCATCAGTAGTTGATGCAAAGTTGAAACACTTCTTAAACATGAAATGATTTTTGTATATCAGTGGTCAAATGCTGTGTCGCCACCTGACTAATGACTGATCAAAAAGACTTTCTGAATGTGTATAGGCTATTTTAGAAAGGAAAATGTTTAAGATGAAAAAGAGAAATTAAGGAGAATCGATAAATAGTGAATAATTGATTGCTATTATGTGAATAATATGTAATCATGCAATCCATAAAAAAGTAACTGTAGTCAGTATTTTACAATGTCATTTACTCTAATTACAAGTACTTAGTAATCAGTTACTACCCAGCTCTGGTGCTGGCAAACAGACCCAGATGGGCATTTCTGAATCATTCACAGAAATGTTTGAGGGTAAATATGGCATCCCTGGAAAGCTCCATTTTTTATATATGCTAAAATATGCAGGAAAGCATTCAACAGCGTCATCCTGACAGATGGAGGAAATAGGAAAAAAAGAAAGACACAACAAAACACATTTTCCAAAGCTGGGCGGCACTAGTGTGTGTCTAAGCGCTTTACTAAGTTTTGCGGTATGGTGTGTAGGTTATATTTAGGCCAAGCATCAATATTGACACAGCACACTGCATATGACTCATCTGTACCGACACAGGCTACTGACACCCCTGCCCTCCTGCGCAGGTTTCCTTAGTCCTACTGTGATGTGAAACCATTTTAATTTGTGTGTGACAGTGTGTCCACGTATGTAATGTATATATATATGAGTGTGTGTTGGTGTAACCGCCTGAGGCTGTGCCTGGCCCACATTCACTGCAGCACTTGGAGTGGCTGATTCGCAGGCAGTAAAGACACTCCTGCCTGCTGCACTCAGGTCACTGATTGCCTGTTTGTCGTTCCTGGAGAGAGTGGCGCTTAAGTACTCGGAGCTTAAGGCTTCGGAGCAGCCGAGCATTGATAAGGTGGCCTGGAGATTTCTGCAGACAGCAGCACATCAGCACATAAATAATGCTGGAAGAGTTGAGAGGGTGAGAAAGAGAGGGAGAGTCGCAAACAGACATCCAGTGACACTGCACAAGCTGTTTCCAATTCCCATGGTGACTGCTAGTGTACACTGCGCCCTGCATACTGGCCAGGGGATTTCTATAGAAGCTAACTCTCATAGGCAAAATGGGTGCATTTGTAACAGCCTGGAATGTTAAAAATGATGTAAAAAATACTTTTCAGTATATAATATTAGAAATATACTTCTATTCAAAAGTTTGGGTGGGGACAATAAGGTTTTTTGAAAGACATATTCATATTTTTAATTAATTAATACTATTAATCAGCAAGGGTGCATTAAATCAATAAAAAGTGAAAGTAAACACATTATTACATTATTAGATTTTTTTTGTTTACTTTTACACACACACACACACACACACACACACACACACACACACATACTATTAATTATAACATTAATATAATTATTAACTGTAGTAATAATAATTATTAACTGTAGTAATAATAATTATTATCGCTGTTTCCACAAATATATTAAGAAGCACAACAGTTTTTAACAATTAGCTAATAAGAAATGTTGAGGTTTTTAAAATTATTTTTAAATTATTTATTTTGTAAATAATTTTTTTTTTAATTAATTAATTAATTAATACTTTTAATCAGCAAGGATGTATTACATTGCTTAAAAGTGAAAGTAAACCTATTGTAAACGTATAGTTTTTTATAAACTATATAATATATATATACACACACACACACACACACACATTCATCTGAAATATTAATTAATTATTATTAATAATATAATTAATTATATTATCTGTAATTATTATTATTGCTGTTTCTACAAATATAGTAAGCAGCACAACTGTTTTGAACAAATAATGATAAGAAATGTTGATAAGATTATTTTTAATTATAAGATTTTTTGAAAGAAATTAATACTTTTAATTAATGAATGAATTAATACTATTAAGCAACAAGGATGCAATAGATTGATAGTATTAATTTATTTATATTATAATATTCATTAATTATCAATAATACAATTATAATAACTATAATTAAAATTATTATTATTATTATTATTGCCACAAATTTAACAATTTTTTTTAACAAATAATAAGAAATGTTGATAACATTTGTTTTATATATTATTTAAATAAATTGATAAAAAGTATTAAAAACTACAAAACTATTACATTTTATTATTATTATTATTTTTTTTTACTTTTACAAAACAGATGTTGAACTTTTTATTCATCAAAGAATTGTAAAAAAAAAATATATATATTATATATTAAGCAGCACAACTGTTTTTAACAAATAAGGATTGATTTAATACATTTAATGAATAAATGATTTCTGAAGGATCATGTGACACTGAAGACTGGAGAAAGGTTGCTGAAAATTCAGCTTTGATCACAGGAATAAAGTATATTTTATAATATATTAAAATAGAAACCATTTTAAATTGTGATCATTGTTGACAATATTACAATTTTTATTGTATTTTTGATAAATATCATAAAAGACTACTTTCAAAAACATTTTAAAAACCTTTCACACTCAACTTTTGACTTGTATATATTAATATATGAATACAGAATATGTTTTTAAATATAAAAGAAAATGAAACATTTAATTAATATTTAACATTTAAATAATATATAATAAAATGTTTAAGATAATATAATTTGTCATAGTTAACTGTTTACTGTTGTGTAAAATAAACAGTTTAATTTATAATATGTATGTCATTGTAACAATCGCATAGAAATAAATCAAGTTTAGATTCTCAATTCCTTTTCACCGCATTTATTTTAGCCAAACTTTGTGTAGCACTTATGTGTAGGTTGTGTGGGTAAATTTCGTTACCTCGTGTTAAAACTTATGATGCGATAGCTGTAGACTTGTTTCCTGTGTCAGTTTGCAGTGTCTTTCAGACTGAACATATACGCTTCTTCTGATGTGGAATCTTTGAGGGCTATTACTTGGACCTAAAAGCTCTAATGGTAGTGAGCCACCTGTTGGACCTAACGGTCCTATGGTCTGTGAGTCAGCACAGTATGAGCTGTATGTTGAGCCGAACTGCTCTATCAAACAGGACAGAATGAGTCAGCCTCACTTCCAATTTCAACTTTCTATTGGTTTCAACTCCCACTCGAAGAAAAAACAGCAAAGGAGATGAGGAGAGGAGAGAGATGTCTGGCACATGGAGAATGTGAGAATGAATGAGTTGCAGAGTAAAGCGCAGTTACATGAATGAGTGCGCGAAGCGCAGTGAAAGTAACCAAACAAGTCTGAAAGACGGAAAAATGGCGTTAGTGGTCTGCAGTGCTCCAGGGTTCTCCAGTTGCAGTGCACATGTGACTCAGCAGCTGCAGGCATGAATATTCTGACAGGGATGACAGATCCAAATTTAACCGCAGAACAAACACACACACAGGACGAGTCATCCACACAAATCTCCAAGAGGAGATGCACTGAGCTTTAGACTTACACTGCCGCTCAAAAGTTTTGGATTATTAAGACTCTTATGCTCATCAAGGCTGCATTTATTAGATCAAAAATACAGAAAAAAACAGGTATATTGCAAAATGTTATTACAATATAAAATAATGTTTTTTATCTTAATATACTTTAAAATACAATTTATTCCTGTGATGCAAAGCTGAATTTTCATCTCCAGTCTTAAGTGTCATGTTCCTTCAGAAATCATTCTAATATGCTGATTTATTACTTTTATTATCAATGTTGGAAACAGTTGTGCTGCCAAATATTTTTTTGGAACCTGTGATTCTTTTTTTAGGATTCTTTGATGAATAACAAGTTAAAAAGAACAGCATTTATTCAAAATATAAATCTTTTCTAGCAATGTAAATTGATGCGATCACTTTTTATTAATTTAACACATCCTTGGGGAATAAAGGTATTAATTTCTTTAAAAAAAAGAACAAATAAAAATGTACTGACCCTAAACTTTTGAACAGTAGTGTATATTGTTAGAAATGCTTTCTAAATATTTTAAATAAATGCTATACTTTTATTGATCAAAGAATCCTGAAAAAAGTATCACAGGTTCCAAAACAATATTAAGCAGCACAGCTGTTTTCAACATTGATAATAAATCAGCATATTAGAATGATTTCTGAAGGATCATGTGACACTGAAGACTGGAGTAATGATGCTGGAAATTTAGCTTTGCATCACAGGAATAGATTCCATTTAATAAAGTATATATTTACATAGAAACCTCTTTTTTTCTAATAAATAAATTGATGAGCACAAGAAACATTATTAAAAACCCAAACTTTTGAGCGGCAGTGTAAATAGGCGGAACTTAATACTTCTATTCAGCAAGGATGCATTAAATTGATATTAAGCAAGCAGCAAACAAGCATATTAGAACGATTTCTGAAGGATCATGTGACACTAAAGACTGGAGTAATTGCTAAAAAAATCAGCTTTGCATCACAGGAAGAAATGTCATTTTATATATATTCAAATAGAAAGCAGTTATTCTGAGTCACCATACACATTTTATGTATGGAAAAAGCAGCTTTAAATGTTCTTTCACAGGACAAGGTCATACCGGTTTGGAGAGACATAAGGATGGGTAGATGATGACAGACGTTCATTTTAAAGCAAGTAATCTGTGGAGGTGTGACTCGATTGGACATGTAAATGCATGATTTCTGCCACAGCATTTTAGACTAGGACTTTTATTAGCTGAAATAATTGTGCTACTTAATATTTAAAGATATGAATCATTTTTATAGCGAAAATCTGGCCAGTACGATGGCACATAATTTAGTTATGTACTGTATGTGAAAAAGCGCACACACAAATCTAAAACCTGCAGGGCAACACGCTCAAACGGTGAAACCAAACTTGCCGTAAATTGAAACAGCATAGTTTCACAATGGCAAACAACTTTGTGGTAAATACCTGCCACAGAAACAGGAAAGAAAAAAAAAACAAATGACTGCAGACGATGTGCTCGGTAAAATAAACTATGGCACTTATCAGCTTTATCTAAAAAGAAAATACATCAAACTGCATTTTGCCTCTCAGTGTTGTTCAAACAGGTATGGCTAGTTTCCATTTTTCTCGTGGCATAGTTGAAATTACACTAAAACCGTTTCTACACAGCCACAATATTAAATTAGCAAACAATTCATAATGACTTGGATATAAAATTATTCTCATATTTTCATATAAGTTATCTCTCATTATGGCTGCATTTGTTTGATCCAAAATACAGATAATATTGTGAAATGATTATATGACGAAGCTGATTCTCAGCATCATTCATCGTTCCTCCAGTCTGCAGCGTCTCCTTCAGAAATCATTCTAATATGCTGATTTGCTGCTTGAGAAACATTAATCACAGTTAAGAACAGCTGTGCTACTTAATATTTTTGTGGTGATACTTTTTTTAGGATTCTTTGATGGATAAAAACGTTCAAAAGAACAGCAATCATTTAAACAGAACTCTTTCTAAATGTCTTTATTGTCACCTTTAATCAGTTTAATGCATCCTAGATTAAAGGGATGTAATGGTATTACCAATATCACAGTAGGGCTGGGCAATATGGCAAAAATTTACTCTTGATCATTTTTTTTCCCCATATTGATAGATAATGATATATATTTCGATATACAAACTGTAAATGCTGCCAGCTTTAAAAGAGTATCCCAACTGTGACTGAAGCCACAAAAATTTGAGGGTTCATTAATTGCATTTTAAAGAAAAAACAGATTACACATTTGGCCTTAAAAAATTAATACAACTTACTAAAATAAATTCTAAACTAAACGTTGTGACAAAAGAAGGTAAATGAGAGTAAATGTGCAAAATGCCTAGAGCTTATCATCGTTATCGACATATATTTTATTGCAATTCCATGTGATATCGTTTATCGGTACAGCCCTATATCACAGTAGGGCAATAGCAAAACTGTCTCTATATCATCGTGGTCACGGGAGAAAGTGTAGTTTTTAAAATACATTTAAACTTCTTATTCTAACATAAAATGTCTTTAAAGTTGTGTTGGGTCAGTATGCTTTGCCACAGTATTTGTCAAGCAAAGTGCGCACCTCGATCAGCTCGTGATCCGGTGTTTTCTGCACCTCAGAACGGCTCCGTTGACAGTGAATGAATGCAGTGAACTCGTTTGTCGCATGTCCTGTGAGTTCAGCGTGCATTTGGAAACACAACAGCCACCAGGAACTTATGCTTTATTTTCGTGGCAGATGATTACAGCATTTCATCAGATTTGTAGTGAGATGCGTTTTTTGTAAGCCTGTGTTCACTAAAACTGGAGTTTCCGTCAAAATAAAGGCTCTAAATAAAAGCTTAAAAGTGCAGTATGAATTTGCGCACAGCTACTGGTTCGTCACTTCAATCCAAATACAAAATGTGACCCTGGACCACAAAACCAGTCTTAAGTAGCATGGATATATTTGTAGCAATAGCCAAAAATACACTGTATGGGTCAAAATTATTGATTTTTCTTTTATGCCAAAAATCATTAGGATATTAAGTAAAGATCATGTTCCATGAAGATATTTTTTACATTTCCTACCGTAAATATGTCAAAACTCAATTTTTGATTAGTCATATGCATTGCTAAGAGCTTTATTTGAACAATTTTAAAGGATATTTTCTTAATATTTCGATTTTCTTTGCAGATTTAGATTCTGGATTTTCAAATAGTTGTATCTCAGCCAAATATTGTCCTATCCTAACAAACCACACATCAGTGGAAAGCCTATTTATTCTGCTTTTTTATGTATAAAACTCAATTTCAAAAACTTGACACATATGACTGGTTTTGTGGTCCAGGGTCACAAATATCTCTTCCAAGACAAGTGTAGAAATTAACAAAGAAGTATTGTAATCTCTAAACGTAAAGCAAAAACAACATACCTATTAAATATTAATTTTCATTTATTTTACAGTACACTTGTTTTGCAAAATTAATATGGCTATTACCGTAGTTGTTATTACTATTATTGTATTCTAATTTGTTTGGTTTCCTACAAACACAGTGTGAATGTCATTTAGACTGAGACAGTATAGCACAAATAAAAAGAGGGTTGAGTCCCCTTTAAAGTTCAGGCACAAGTCAATTCACTGACTTTTTTTGCTGACTTAAATTTTCTTAGTTAGCAACATTGTTTGGAGCTCTTAATTTTGAACTCAGTGATATTTTGATATCATTACATCTCTTGTTAAAGTATTCATTTATCAAAGTGTAGATTTAGTGTAGATTAAGAAAATGCTCAATGAGAAAGAGAGCAGAATGGAGAATGGAGGTTTACTATGTGCGAGAGAGGCTGACAGTATCAAAACAGCAGCTGTGCTGTGTGTTTACTGCCCGCTCAGAGCTGACGCCGCCAGGAGGAAGCTTGAAAATCCGACGGACACACGTCATCCATTAATAACTACACACACGAATCCCTCGATTCAGCTTGAAACAGAACTCCCACGAAGAAGGAGTTTAAAAAGCAATGATCCGAACGTGACGGTAATTGCGTTAATTCAGCGCTCCGAGTGGAATTCTCTTTCCGCATGCCGCTGTGGGCCGGAGAGACTGTTGACTGTTACGGAATTCCTGGTGTGGTTTTTATGGGCTTCCATTGAGCCGAACGCTTCCACTATTCCACCCATAAACTTCCTGCTCGTTTGCGCTTGTTGTTTTTAACTGGAGCTCAATTCAGGCCAGATGTGGACCGGGGCTGTCAATCGTTTTTATTTATTTGTTTATTTGCGTTTTAACACCCTTTGGATGACAGTCAGAACTTGAGAGAATTTCACTGATTTATAATCGGACTAAGGTAACAACGCAAACAGGCAATCCTAAAAATCCCAGAACAATCGGGATTCGGCCTGTGGCAACAGCCAGTGAGATTTGCCTTGGCACAAACGCCGTCGAGAGCGAACACACAGAGAGATTCCCTTTACTACAGACACGCTCACCACACAGTGACTGATGATGCCAATCACTCACTGCCACCCGAATGCCATGCTAGAAGAGCAAAAAGCCCCGTCTGAACTTAAATGCCTCAGCTTGCTCTCTCGATCTCTCTCTTTTCCTTTTTCTCCCTCTCAGAGGCTGGAACTCGGTCAAACATGCCTTAGTGCTGACGTGGAACGGCTATGGGAACATGTTTTCATACCCAAGGCTCTTATTCTCCGCGAAGAGCTTTACTGGTGGGCTTATTCAAACAGGCAGGAGAGAAGAAATGCTAAAACTTGCAAAAACGCAAATGTACCAGAACACTGCTGTTCCTGCACTGTGATGCATGAGAGTTTCAAATCTACTTAATCCAATATCAATCATTAGGCATTAATGAGGTTGATGTGAAATATTGGTATGTCTTCCTACTCGTGTTACTCAATGCCATCCGAAACAATCAACGACAACGGGATCGGCTCTTTAGAAAAATGATTGTTAATACCTGTCATTTCATGAATCATCAGCATGAGAACGCCTAGACAAAAAGCTGCTGTTAAACTGTTACGAGATCTCGAACGGAGTACATTCAGTCGTTCAAGATTATATACAATAATTCATTCATTTAGAGAATGTGCATGTGATTGATAAATGCATTTATAAGAAGTCGGATTCGTTGTGAGGAAGAAAGCAAGTCATGAGAGAATGACTTCGCTGAGGGTGGATATTAGTAATGGAGGGGGATCTTAATGAAGCTGTTAATTGCACTGCAGGCTCAGGTCAGACAGACTCATCCTTCCTGAGATTATGATTTTATTATGAGTGCTGACAGGGGCTTTTTTGCACTCCCTTTTTTTCCCAATAAGAAAATGTACATCTGTTCAAATTCAACAAGACGGCTTACAATCCTTGGGATAGGAGGAGATTTATGTATGGTAACAGGAGTTTGGCTGCATAGGAGTGTTTAAAAAAATACAACCAGTCAAAAGTTTTTCAACAGTAAGATGTTTAAAGTTTTTTAAAGAAGTCTTTCTGCTCACTGTATTTATTTGATCCAAAGTACAGCAAAAAACTGAAATATTTTTACTATTTAAAAGAACTGTTTTCTATTTAAATATATATTAAAATGTAATTAATTCCTGTGATCTCAAACAGATTTTTAGCATCATGACTCCAGTCACATGATCCTTCAGAAATCATTCTAATGTTCTGATTTGCTGCTCAAAAAACATTTATTATTATAATTATTGTTGAAAACAGCCAAGTAGAATTTTTTCAGGTTTCTTTGATGAATAGAAAGTTCAGAAGAACAGCATTTATATGAAATAGTAATACTTTGTAACATTATAAATAACTTTATCGTCACTTTTGATCAATTTAAAACATCCTTGATAAATAAAAGTATTAATTTCTATAATTTCCTTTTCCTCAAAAATTATACTGACTCTAAGCTTTTGAATGGTATAGTGTATAATGTTACAAAAGCTTTTTATTTCAGATAAATGCTGATCTTTGGATCTTTGTATTCATCAAATTCTGAAAACAAATGTACTAAATTGTTTTAAATATTGATAATAATAATAATAATAATAATAATAGTAAGCATAGTAGAATGATTTCTGAAGGATCATGTGACACTGAAGACTGGAGTAATGATGCTGAAAATTCAGCTTTGATCACAGGAATAAATTACATTTTAAAATATATTCAAATAGAAAACAGTTATTTTAAATAATAAAAATATTTCACAATATTACTGCTTTTACTGTACTTTAGATCAAATAAATGAAGGCTTGGTGGGCAGATAAACTTTATTAATTTCATTAATTTTATTAATTAAATAACACATCTAACAGTGAAGTATTACAATGAATATTAAAATGTAATAATGTAAAATAATAATGTATTTTTCACATATTATTTTCAACACGTTTATAATATTCATTTTTCACAGTATAAATTGGGGCTTTATTCATCAAAACATATTTGCATAAGGATCCAAAAAGAAGAATCTAAATAATCTCAAAAGCATATTAAAAGATTGGCAAAAACAGCACACATATTTTTTATTTATGCAAATATGTTCTAATAGACTAATTTGCCTATACACTAGGTAAATTACCTTAAACCGCAGACAAACATTTGTTACATTTAGTAAAGTTACTTTATTAATGTTCAGTTTGCATCATTTACATGCAACCAAAACCCATAGGACGTTTACTTCTGTGAGACACAAAAGAAAATGCAGGCACAATGACAGTCTCGGTCACCATGCACTTTCAATGCATGATGCAAAAAAGATGCAACGATAGTGAATGGTGACTGAGGCTGTCATTCTACCCAATATCTCTGTCCTTTTGTGCTTCAACACGAGTAGCTCGAATGATGACATAATGTCTATTATTTTAAAGAACTGTCACTTTAAGGCATCTGCTGATGCAAAATGTATATCTGTGATCTCCATCAGGGGAGGGAACAGGGGACAGTGTTGAGCTTAAACGCATGAGACTGTAAAAAGAGAAAGAGAGAGAGAGAAAAAAAACAATGGCGTCATATCTGCAACACGAGATTACGCACGTGTTTCTATACATTCAAATCGATTTACAAACCTAAGAAGGTTTTATTAGCTATGGTTTGAGTCTACCTTAAGGGGAGGGGGCAATAGTAAACAGTTTCATAAAAGGACAAGTGTTTAAAAAGCAATCCTATGAATATGCAATTAGCGCAATGGGACATTAATTGTACAATTCGAGGCAAACTGAACATTTCAGTCTGTCATGTATCTGGGGCAAAGGAAAAATATCCTGGATGGTTTAGCAGCGCCGCAGACAAAGGAATGCACGCTTAGCTCAAACTGCTGCATCACCTCATTTCAAATGCCCTCGTAACATTGATTCATTCAGACGCCTGTCAACTCACTCATTGAATAACCGGAATTAATTAATTCATGCAGTGACTGGATTTAACGGTTTTGGGAAGTTAGTCAAAAGGGAAAATATATGCATAGGTAAATATATAATACACAGCGTGCATAAGTGAAAAAACAGTCTAGTCATTAACAACGTATAACCTATCCACACCAAAAGAATGACGTTTAAAAGCCTCCATCGTTTATTTTCGGCTATCTCCGTCAAAAAGGTATCACATCACATTCCCGAACGCTTGCGCCCGCGCTTATTTCATCCACCTCTGCTGGTGTCCCTTAAATTAGCCACATTATTCAACGCGGAACTTAATGTGAAACACCTGCATCGTGAGGGAAGTTCGTCGCTGTTGTATGAAGACCGGAGATATCCAGCATTCCAGCGCGCATGAAAACGCTCCCCCGTTCCTTTAAATGGTAGTCGAGACGTTTGCATTGGCTGCTGAACCAAATAAGGCTCGCCGTCCCTTACACAGCAAATATTCTGCTGATTTTATGAGGATTAATTGGAGTGGCTGAGGTTTACATCGCAGAACAAAGACAGCTTGCTTCCCATTTTTAACAAGCCACCGCAGTACCAGGGCAGCCGTGTGTTTTTTACGCGAGGAGTTGATATGCAACCTCATGCGTGTTTTGTAAATATAAAATGTGTATTTTGGTAAACATTGTGTGATATTAATGAGATGCGAATTATTATTATTAGCCCAAGTAGGCTATTTCCAACCAGAAGTTATCCATTCAGTAGGAAGAAAAGAAAAGGAGGCGGGAATCTAACGTTACACCGGGGGTCTCCGTCGTTGTTATGATCGGTCAAGGCCGAGTGACAACTTCTTTTCTTTAAGCGAAAACAAGCCATGCCTGACCCCTCCTCCTCCCCCCGGGATCGCAGTGCATCCCACTACTAGCAAACACACTCAAACTATTGTCACTGCTGCACAACAGGATGTGGCAACCTTACGTTTAATAGGGAGTGTGTTTTCAGCTGAAGCAAACCCATGCGGTCGAGTTTTCCCCCCTTTCAGTGATATTTGGTGACACAAAGCCTCCGTGACTCAAAAACACAAGTTTGGCGCTCTGTGGCGAATCACATGTAACAGGACGCATCGAGCAAAAAAAAAAAACCAAGCATGCAACTCACCTTCAGCCTCGTTTCTTTTCCTTGTGATCCAGCCCTTTTGTCCGTTTAGCAAATATATGTTTTTTTCTTTCACATGATGACTTCCTTGCAGACTCCTAAAGCCCCCGGGCTGCAGGGAGATCACGTTTTGCGCTGCTCTTTTTTTTAAATATTTCTTTCTTTATGAGCAAAACCAGCAGGTTTATGGTTGTGGATAAAAAGGTGTGTATGGATGTAGACGTGTGTGTGGTGATCTCTGCAGCGTGCGGCTCCGTCTCCTCTGTTTGTTACACTCGAATGGAACGCCTACTCTCAATCGCTACATTGTTGACATTCGCGCACTGACGTCACCCCATCCCTCATTCACAACATAGCGCGCTGCGCATTGCGTTGCTGCCTCCAGTGGCAAGGCACCTTACTCCAAATATGTGCGCAGCCGCGGTTCGCGAATTAGAGTAGCGGGCACAGACGATGCCTGCTTCCCAAGACAGTTTCACGAGTACAGGATGGTCCTAGACGAGGACTCGAAACCACGTTTTGGAAAAACTTTTAAGGACAAATTAGATTTTTTAATTTTTTCTAAATTAAGATTTATATGTCATCTAAAACCTGAATAAATAAGCTTTCCATTGATATATGGTTTGTTATGATATGACAATATTTGGTTAAGATACAACTATTTGAAACTTAAAATCTGAGGGTGCAATAAAATTAAAATCTTGAGAAAATCACCTATAAAGTTCTCCGAATGAAGTTCTTAGCAATGCATATTACTTTATTTATTTAAAAATTAAGTTTTTACATATGTACAGTAGGAAATGTACAAAATATCTTCATGGAACTCGATACTTTATGTCCTAATGATTTTTGGCATGAAAGAGAAATCAATCATTTTGACCCATACAATGTATCTTTGGCTATTGCTACAAATATACCCTAGTGACTTATGACTGGTTTTGTGGTCCAGGGTCACAAATGAAAACTGACTGGCCATTTGAAATGTGTTATTATATGGTAATATGAACATTACATCGTTTGCTACTATGCTGTAATTTCACTTTGTGTAATGTCAAATTAGTTTATTCAGAAAATAATGTATTCATTTACATATTCCTATATAGGACTACTGCTGAGACATAAGAAATGGCTTATTCAAAAATAGTTTTTATATTTGTTTTATACATTTTTACACATTTACAAATGAACATTTCTCAGTTTAAGTTCATTTAGCCTACTGTATAGGCACATACCTTTTTACTATGCTTGTAAAATTTTATTTGATTAGTTTTTATGTTTAAAAAGTTGCAGTTTGCATGTGAATATTTCTTAGTGTAGTTTATTTTTTTGAATGTTAATTAATATATTGGCACATGCAGACAAAAGTTTTTTAGTTTTTCAGACAAAAGAATTTTAATATTTTTAAAGAAAAGAAGTCTCTTCTGCTCACCAAGCCTGCCTTTATTTGAGCCAAAGTACAGCAAAAACAGCAATATTGTGAACTATTTAAAAGTGTTTTCTATTGGAATATATTTTAAAATAATTTAAATTTAAATGTAAAATAATTGTATATTTTTAAATAATTTATTCCTGTAATCAAAGCTACATTTTCAGCAATATTACTCCAGTCTTCAGTGTCACATGATCCTTCAGAAATCATTCTAATATACTGATTTGATGTTTAAGAAACATTTATTATTATTAATATTATCAATATTTAATATTATTATTATTATCAATATGATCCAAAGATTAGCATTTATCTAAAAACAATTATTCACTATACTATTTAAAAGCTTGGAGGCGGTATAATTGTTTTGTTTTTTTTTTGCAAAGAAAATGCAGAAATAAATACTTTTATTTAGCAAGGATGCTTTAAATTAGTCAAAAGTGATGATAAAGACATTTATAAAGTAACAAAAGTTTTCTATTTCAGATAAATGCTGTTCTTCTGAACTTTCTATTCAGCAAAGAAACTTGAAAAAATTCTACTCAGCTGTTTTTAACAACAATAATATTAATAATACATGTTTTTGAGCAGCAAATCAGAATATTAGAATGATTTCTGAAAGATCATGTGACTGGAGTAATGATGCTAAAAATTTAGCTTTAAAAACACAGGAATAAATTATATTTTAAAATATATTCAATTAGAAAACAGTTATTTAAAATGGTAAAAATATTTCAAAGTTGTACTGTTGTTGCCATATTTTAGATCAAATAAATGTAGAAGAGACTTTAAAAATCTTACTGTTCAAAAACTTTTGACTGGTAGTGTACCTCAAAGTGTAAAATAAAATAATAATAATAATAATTCATGCATCTAAAATAATGCAAAAGATAACTTACAAAAATGTAAAAAAAACATTACATACATGTTTTGGCCAACAACAATATTATTATGACTACATTTGTAAGATAAAGCAAATGTGCCATGCTTTATCACTCAACAGTTCCATCTTCACTTAAAATCTAACTTCATTACATAGTTGACTCTTAAATTAACGTATGCCAGTGTGGTTTTATTGTGTTTACATTTTTCTGTGGTACTTTAGGTGCAAAACAAACACTCTGTACAAAACTTTAAAACTGCCCCCTCGTTAACATAAGGTTATAGTCACTATTAATGATAACAACGATAAGCTATATTGCTTTAAACAACATGCAGCTAGTGCACTGAGATGACTTTGTGTAAGCAGTCTACCTGGGGAACACAGCTCCTAATTCCAGCATGCTTTGTGCCAAACCATGCTACTTACTGTTTGCACAAGAGAGCTTCAGCTGAGAATATTCTCATTTCTAGTGTAGAATCCTTCCCCTAGGGAGCGTGCATGTAATTATGAATTATCTAGCATCCGCAGACAGTTAATTTGTTTTTCTTATTTTATAATTCAGGGCTCCCTGTCTCAATGAGGGATTTTGTGTATACAAGAAATGGTGCAGTAGAGTCATAGTAAAGCTGGATCTCAAAAATAAATAGAAATTTGTTAAATAAACAAACAAATATTGATACTTCTGGCTATGAAATATGTGCTCCGAATAACAATAAAGTTATTATATACGCTTAAAAATAAAAGTTCCAAAAGGGTGTTTTTTGCAGTGATGACAAAGAAGAACCCTTTCAAAAAGAACCATTTTGAGGAACATTTAAAAAAATCTTTTAAAGAACCTTTTCTGCATTTGAAAGGTTCCATAGATGTTCAAAGTTCTTCATGGAACCATTGATAATTTAAAGAAGCTGACACACTGTTCCACCTTATATCACTGCAGAAAATGCTTTTCTTACTTAGATTTTTTGTCTTGTTTTCAGCCAAAATATCTACAAATTCTTAAACATTTTCTAGACAAGTAAAAAATATTGTCTTGTTTTACGAAAAAATAAATGAAAATTAAGTGAGTTTTTGCTTGAAACAAGCAAAATAATCTGCCAATGGGGTAAGCAAAATAATCTAGTTTTCATCTTGAAATAAGATTATTTTGCTTACCCCACTGGCAGATTATTTTGCTTGTTTTAAGCAAAAACTCACTTAATTATGACTTTTTTTTCTGAAAACAAGACAATAGTTTTTGCTTGTCTAGAAAATCCTTCTTGATTTATAATTTTTAGATATTTTGGCTGGAAACAAGACAAAAAATCAAAGTAAGAAAAGCATTTTTAATGCATATAACAGTCATTTATGGTGTTGACTGTTGCACAAGAACTCAATGTCCACATATGAAAGCCAAGGAGTTCAAGAGGCATTCCTGCACTCGCTGACCTTTCCCTGTGGTCTTCTCCCAGGGGGCCCTCGGATTGAGTGACTGAGTGATTTAAGGCAGATCATCAAAGTCATGGGACGTCTGATTCCCACCGCCATTTCGAGTGGACAAACAGACAGGTAGATAGATAGGGAGAACAAGCGAGATATAACATAGACTTTGCATTTTGGACAGGACCTTTTATTTTACTAACTAACCTACAAGTGAGAGAAAGTGCAGCTTAAACAAGCAAAAAGCTCCTAAACTTCCCTCTGCAATTACCACTTCAACACATTGTCATATCTAAGGCTCAACAGAGCGCTCGCGGAATGAATTTCTCTGAACCTCCTCCAGCAAGACAACAAACAAGTACTGACACGTATATGTATGCATATGTATATCTAGTAGAAAGCATATCTTCATGCATGCATATACAATTTAAAGCAGGTTTTCTGTTTAAATATATTTTCATCATTTCTCCAGTTTTCAGTGTTGCATGATCCTTCAGAAATCATTCTAATATGCTGATTTGCATAACGCATAACAAGTAACAGAGGTTATGTAATCAGATTACTTTTTTAACACATTACTTTTTCATTTACAAGGAAAATCTAAGTTACTTTTTCAATAAAATAAATTAATAAAATAAAATACTTTTTGTTTCCTTTATGTATTTTAATCCAATTTTATTAACCAATACCTTCTTCAATTCAACCATATTAATAAGCAAAACTTACTTTAGATTAACTAATATTTATGCTTCATTTTCCTCATTGCTGAAGAGTGTTGAACTTCCTTTTCTTACAGTTCTACTGTACAGACGTGAATTGACTTTTCCTTCAGCCTTAGGCTTATTCATTTAACTTTTCGGTGTGAAAGGGCTTTTACATTTGCTACAGATCAAACTTTTTATATTAAAAACAAATAAGCAAGCCCTGCCCAGATTTACAAAGTGACGCAAAAGTAATGTAACGCATTACTTTCCATAAAAAGTAGTAGTAGAAGTTATGTAATTAGTTACTTTTTTAGGGAGTAACGCAATATTGTAATGCATTACTTTTAAAAGTAACTTTCCCCAGCACTGATTATCAGTGATGAAAACATTTGTGCTGCTTCATATTTTTTTGCAATACATTGTATCGTTGTAAATGTACATTTCAGCATTTGTTGATGAATAAAAAAAAAAAGGCCAGCATTTATTTAAAAAACAATATCTTTTGTAAAATTATACATTTTATATACATTTTTTATATGTATTCAAATCAACACCACAAGTTTGATTTTGAAAATTCTCAAATTGAATATTTCTTACAATTTTTATGGTTTATGGTCTTTATTTTTATGGTTATGCACCAATTTTCATGCAGTTGTTTAGCTCCTGCACTGTAAAAAACAAAAAACACAATTTGTTGAGTCACCTTAAAATTATTTGTTACACTACTACCTTAAAATTTTAAGTTCAGTCAACTCAAATAAGTTTATTCAAGTTGAAATTTTAAGTTGTACTAAGTGACAACTTGGATATTCGAGTTAACTAAACTAAAAAATTGTTTGTTAAACTTAACAGCTGTGTTTGTTACTCAGCTACCTTAAAATGTTAAGTTGAATCAACTTAAATAAGTTGTCACTTAGTAAAACATAACATTTCAAATTGACTAAACTTTTTGAGGCAAATTTTTAGGTAGCCAGGTAACAAATTATTTTAAGTTGACTCAACAAATAGTTTTTTTACACAACTTGTTTAATTGTTTAAGGTTGGTTTATTTAGGGTTCAGGCTAAACTTGACAAGAACTAATCATGCTTGGTATAACTGTTTAACAATATTTTTTTATTTCTTGGAAAAGACGGTCAGAGTTCTGACCTGTATACTGGGGGGAAAAAAAAAAAGTATGAAAATTGCTAAACAGCTGCACGAAAATTGCCAAATAAGTGATTTTATTGTTCTGTGCTGAGGTTCACAAGCGCAGCACAATATCAGACGACATGTCAAATCCCGCAAGCTGCCGAAAGGTATGAGTCATAACAGTAAGGACTGGTGTAAAATCAAAACAGGCCCCCTGAACCATTCGAATGCACAACAGTCGGCCACACTTGATGACTCATTTCGGAGGAGATTAATTGACTTTGTGGTTGCTGCAGCGCAACAAGGTGCCAAATGACATCCATATACTGGCTCGCTAAGGTGCGAGGCAAGCCCCGACAGAGGCACAAAGACGTAAAACTCAGCCGTATACTCAGAGGCCAGCCAGCGCTGCATTTTGAGCCAAATGCTTTGATTACGTCAATTGCTGAGCCTCGGGGAACAGGCTAACCGCCATTCACAACACAGACACCACACAGATACTAACAACGGCTCAGGTTACCTACGGGACAGGTAACACTTCCCCCCTGAGAACATCACACACCTCTGTGCACACAGGACGCTACGCTTTCACCCACACTCTCACTCATACACACACATGCAGGCTTAAGGAGTATAAGATATATTCACATCATTGTATTACTGAGGTAATTGCTTGTTAAAAGTATAATTCACCAAAAATGTAGTCAACTTCAGGACTGCACTGCAAAAAATGCTTTTCTTACTTACAAAATATCTAAAAATTCTTAAATCAAGAAGGATTTTCTAGACAAGCAAAAATTATTGTTTTGTTTTCAGAAAAAAAGAAGTTAAAATTAAGAGAGTTTTCGCTTGAAACAAGCTAAATAATTAGTTTTCATCTTGAAATAAGATTATTTTGCTTACCCCATTGGCAGATTATTTTACTTGTTTTAAGCAAAAACTCTGATGAATGACTTATTTTTCCTGAATTTTTAGATATTTTGGCTGGAAACAAGACAAAAAATATAAGAAAGAAAAGCATTTTTTGCAGTGTGAGACTTAAAAAATAGCCACAAAAGTCAAATCAAATTGATTCATATGCACTGTATTGTGAATCTTCAGAAGTCATACTTGAATAAACTTATTTGAGTTGACTGAACTTACAATTTTAAGGCAGCAGGGTAACAAATTATTTTAGGTTGACTCAACAAAATGTGTTTTTTGTTTTTTAGTGTAATTATTAAATTCAATTTTAGTTAAGTTTTAGTCATTTTACTTTGCACTTTTGTCATTTCTCTGAGTTTTGTCATGTCAGTTAATTTTAATATTTATATTTAGGTTTATATATTTTAGTTTGACTTTTTATTTTATTTCATTTACAGGAATCTATTTTTAATAGTTTGTTTTACTTGAAAACAACACCAACCCACTAACTCGATCCAGTTTTAGTAGTAAACAGCTTACTAGAGGGGAAAATTATTAGTAATAATAACTTTAAAGAAATTTTCATGATGCTTTTGTATTTGTTTTGAAGCTTGAATGTCTCAGGGTGCGTTCACTGAAATGCAAAGGGTTCAAAAGAACACAGGAGTCAATTTCTTCAAAATAAGAACTAGCAATGTCTGATTTAAAAAAAAAAAAAATGTTGGATCATTTGAATTCACAAATTGGTCTGGCTGATTTGTTCAATTCAGTCCTTGAGTTTAACTCACTGCAGCATTTTAATATTATAGTATAACATTTTAATAATTATAGTAATTATTAAATTAGCTTTTATTTGTCTACTTCTACTTTAGGTAAGATTTATTTTAGAATGTGATTTTATCACATGTCAGTTTATTTTAATATTTATATTTGGGCTTCTATATTTTAGTTTGTCATTTTAATACTTCACCTTAAACGTATTTCAGTTTTTCAACTTTAATTTACAGGTTTTTGATGGTTTGTTTTAGTTAACAAAAACAACACTGACTCACTAACTCCATCCGGTTTCAGTGGTTAACTGAGGGGAAAATTGTTAGTGAATAATAACGTTTAGGAAACTTTCATGATGTTTTTTTTTATTTGTTTTAAAGCTTGAAAGTCTCAGGGGTGCTTTCACTCTCTGCTTAAAAAAATAACCCTAAAACAATAGACACCATCACAAAATTTGTAATGGTTTTACTGGTTATAATGGGACGTGTATTGGTTTTAATAGAAATTGTAATGGACCCTGTGGGTTTCTACTGGTAATTGGCTGCCTTCTATTGGTGGCTTGTTAAAACCACTAAATCCTAATGGAATATGTCCCAAAACACACTACAGAAAAATTATTTTAATGGTTTTAATGCACTCTAAAAAATCTGGGTTTAAAACAACCCAACTTAGGTTATTTGGCAACCCAGTGCTGGGTAAATATTGGACAGAACACATGCTGGGTTGTTTTGACTTGTTTTGACACATGCTGGGTTCGCGCTCTGACTGTAACTCAACACAGCATTTGGTTAGAAAAAAATAACCCAGCATTACAAATAACCCATATTTACAGAAAAAAAAACTACATAAAAAAATATCCCAACAAGCTGAACCCAGCATTTGGGTTAAAACTACCCAGCACCTGGGTAAAACAATATATATAAAAAAACAATAATATAGCCTAACAAGCTGAACGCAGCATTTGGGTCAAAAACAAAAACAAACAAACAAAAAAACAAGAACTACCCAGCACCTCAGTAAAACAATATAAAAATGAATAAAATTGAAAAAATAACCCAACAAGCTAAACCCAGCATTTGGGTAAAAAAAACAGCATTTTTTTTTAGAAGGCAGAAAAACTACCCAGCACCTGGATAAAACTATAATTAATATATATATATATATATATATATATATAAACAAACAGTACAATAGCCCAACTAGCTGAACACAGCATTTGGGTTAAGAAAATAACCCAGCATTTTTTAGAGGGCAGAAAAACTACCCAGCACCTGGGTAAAACAATATATATATAAAAAACTAAAATAACCCAAAAAGCTGAACCCAGCATTTGGATAGAAAAAAAAAGAACTAAAAAAGCATCTGGGTAAAAATATTCAAAACAACCCTTGATGGTTTGTAATGTTTGTAATGGTATTTGCTGTGGAATCTATTAGCATTTCTGTGATGGTTTCTATTTAATTATTTATTTTTTTCAGCAGGCACTGTAATGCAAAGGGTTAATATTTCTGCATGCAGTAATGAGATATGTGACCCTGGACCACAAAACCAGTCTTAAGAGTAAATTATTTTAGTTTGTTATAATAGGACAATATTTGGCAGAGAAACAACTATTTGAAAATCTGGAATCTGAGGGTGCAAAAGAAAAAAATACTGAGAAAATCACCTTTAAAATTGTCCAAATTAAGTTTTTAGCAATGCATATTACTAACCAGTAATTAAGTTTGCATATATTTATATATCTTCATGGAACATAATCTTTACTTAATATCCTAATGATTTTTGGCATAATAGAAAAATGTTGACCCATACAATGTATTTTTTGGCTATTGCTGCAAATATATCCGTGCAACTTAAGCAGGGTCACATATGCAGTGTCTCTGCTGCAGTACATCAGTCACGCTTTTCAGGAAACACATAAATACTCTGTGTTTTAGTATGACTGCGTTCAAATAAGAAGCGAACTGTACCGGAGTTCACACGAAACCCTGAGTTCAGAAAACAGCGTTCACATTTTCCAAACGAACCTAGAAGTGCACCAAAAGTGCTAATGTTAAAGCCCCCTCAGTCCCTATTCATTATGACTGCCTGGAAAACAGCGACCAGCACATTAATTAAAAAAATGTAGAAGAGGTTTAAAATGACGTGAGGTTGAGTGAATGATGACAGAGCCTTCATATTCGGCTGAACTAATCCGTTAAGCTCCGCATTTGCCAGACCTCTCCTTAAAACTTTGGACAGAAAAGTGTTACTTTGCAGAACATCTTCAGACACTCAGATGAAAGACAGAACTTCCACGTTTGACAGGTTGTTATTGTACATTCGTCAGCTAAGTGTGGGTGTTTATGCATTTATATATGTGTGGGTGGTTAAAGGTAGCTTTAGAGTTCAAACCAGAGCCAAACCAATAGTTCTGTTCTTGGCAGAAGAAACACCGCATTTCTTGATCAGCCACATCTTGTGCTGAGAGCAAACCAGTCGAACAATAACAGCGCTGTGTTTACTGCCCTATTTACCGTAGCGATGAAGCTTAAGTGAAAAGTGAGAGTGTGCAGAAAAGGAAACAACAGTTGTGCCAGCGATGAATCATGAGAAAAATCCCTTTGAATCTTACTATCGGGACACTTTCAAAATGCGAGCACTTGTTTAAAATAGACTTAAAACAGATAACAGATTGGCATTCTATAAATAATTACACCACACAAGTCTCAGATCAACATGACAAGAGATCTAATCCATTTGTACACAAAAGATGACTCTGTGCGCCGTTACGATGTGCTGAGACAGAGACGGCCACTGAAGCAAATCCTTTGTGCGGTTTATAAAATGAGAATCTGCAAACTGGTCACACCTAAGCGTAAGCGTATCTATGTCTGAATACACTAAACGTCTATAATTGATGAGTTAGCGCACGAAGAACCACAGGAATTAGCAGTGATGTTGAAAACAAAAGCTCGAAAACACCTCACCACAGAAGCATGCGAGAGTGTTGCTGTTCAAAGGTGTTATTGTGATACCGCTGACACCCTACGAGCTGTGGCAATTATAGATTGTACGCTTAATCTCAAATTAAAAATATCAAAGCTTCCACCAGAGCAAACAAAAAAAGTTAGAGGGCACAAGACTGCATAAGTGAATAAATTAACATCCTGCACTGCAAAAAATGCTTTTCTTACTTTTTTCAGCCAAAATATCTCAAAATTCTTAAACCAAGAAGGTAAAAATTATTGTCTTATTGTCAAAATAATCTGCCAATGGGGTAAGCAAAATAGTTTGCATCTTGAAATAAGATTATTTTGTTTACCGCATTGGCAGATTATTTTGCTTGTTTTAAGCAAAAACTCACTTAATTATGGCTTATTTTTTCTTAAAACAAGACAAATTTTAAGAATTTGTAGATATTTTGGCTTGAAACAAGACAAAAAATCTAAGTAAGAAAAGCATTTTTTGCAGTGTGTTTGTTCATAATGCCTGAAGATGATAAGGCTACGTAAACGGGATACTGTAATGCACTCAGGCTATCGTTTTTCCCCATGTGGTCTGCTCTTCACTGTGTAGTGTCTGTGTGCATTCAGACCCTGTTAGCTGGATTAAACGGATGAAATCCTGTACATCCAGACTCTCTAATTAGATTTCTGTAGGTGAGCAGCTACAGTTCACTCTCTGACTGAAAGCGAACAAACAGGGTGTGTGAGATGACTCATCAGTTTTGAGAGAGTTTGAAGCTCCTGTGTTGTGCAGAGAGATGTTCATCACTCCACAAGCTCAAAGCCATTACCTTTCCACCCACGCTGTGTCACCCACTCACAGGCGATCACAACAATAGCTGGTTGCGGTTTGTCTCTCCATCGCCTCTCTCACGGTCACATTATCTTTCGATCATTTCAGGTCTTTCTCACCAGAATAAAATACCTAAGATGATGTTACTTTCTTGTGTTAGTGGGGTTTTTCAAAGGCTTTCTGCAGGTTTTTATGCCAGAAGATGACAACAAGTGGCTGTCTTTATGAATCATTCAGTCAACCGATTCAAACACAGGAATGAAAAACAAATGACCGCTGGTGCATCCTAGATTGCGTGTTGTTTGAAAAGCCTTGTCCACATTAATACACGTTCGTTTGAAAACACTGAAACAGCGTTTTTGTCAAGGAAAACTGAGCTTATGTGACATATTCAGAGCACTGTAAAAAACAAAAAACACAATTTGTTGAGTCAACTTAAAATAATGTGTTACCCTGCTGCCTTAAAATTTTAAGTTCAGTCAACTCAAATAAGCTCATTCAAGTTGAAATGTTAAGTTGTACTAAGTGACAACTTAGATATTCGAAATTTGTCTGTTAAACTTAACAGCTGTTTTTTACTCAGCTGCC
Source organism: Cirrhinus molitorella (assembly GCA_033026305.1). Lineage (NCBI taxonomy): Eukaryota > Metazoa > Chordata > Actinopteri > Cypriniformes > Cyprinidae > Cirrhinus > Cirrhinus molitorella. The sequence continues at coordinate 3,267,924 of CM065133.1, read as the reverse complement.
TTAAAATTGTTGAACCAACTCAAATATCTAAGTTGCCCTTAGTACAACGTAACATTTCAAGTTAACAAAAATTTTTCGAGTTGACTGAACTTAAATTTTTAAGCAAAACAAAAAACGATTTAATATTGTGTAAGATATATAGGACTATTTTCCTGCTAATTTAAACATGCACGCAGATGTTGCAAGACAGACCCAATCAGGGTTGCCAGGTTTTCACAAAAAAAGGCAGTCTCTTATGAAAATGAACCAAGGATTTGGAGTGACCAACTGTAGTATTTGTAGATTTGAATCATGTGTAAACAAAAATATAACCTAATAAGTTACAATTAATGCGTATTGAATGGTAAAATGTATTTAAAATATAAAGTTAAGTGGTTATTACCCATTTTACTCTTAGTAATTTAATAATTTAATAAATGTCATAATTTAAAAGTTTAGTACTGGTCTTGAATAGTATCATTATCATAACAAAAACAACAAAAAAGTGGTATAGCCCATCCCTAATGTATAGGACGATGCAGATCCGACAAAAGAGGAACACACAGGCTGGAACTTAAATACATGGGGTAATTAGGGGAACACAGGTGAACAAAATGACTAATCAGACTAGACGAGAACAGGAACAAGACCAAATATGGGCACAGCGGAACTAAACTAATCAAAGAGAGACAGAAACAGGCGAAACAGGTCCATGACCCTGACAGTAATCAGATTCCAAAAATGAAGTACTTGTAATTAGATTAAATTAAATTTTAAAATACTCATCATCAGACTACAGTTACTTTTTTATGGATTACATGATTAGATATTATTTACACAATAGCAATAAATTATATAGAATTTATTGATTCTCCCTAATTCCTCTTTTTTATTTTCTTTTTTAAAATGGCCTACTGCTTAGCCTACATATAAAAAAGTCTTCCAAGTTTTGTGGACATTCTCAAAGATCAGTCATTAGTCAGGTGGCAACGCAGCATTTGATTTTTATTTGAATCATCACTTTAGGTTATTATACCATGTATTTTTATATCTTTAAAAGGCTTTTGTCTTTCAAACACATTAAAATACCACTGATCCACTTAATATATTTATTGAAAGTACACCTGAAAAAATAAATATTTTAATAGTGAAGTATATTTTGATTGATTTTAAAGTTATTTATTTTAATTGATTTAACTCATTATTAGCTTTTTATTAAACTCATAAACACCCAGCACTTTGGGAAACCTTAACATAATATGATGTTTAATGCACTTCATGTAAAGAATACGTTTGATAGTATGAATGAGTAGTATGAATAATTTACTCTGCCATGTTGTTTCTATCATGTAACCTACCAGCGACAGTTACGCTGATTTACTGCCATTCGTTAATCCTGCCTTTATGAGTCATTGAATCTATTACTCAACTGATTTGCTCAATAACACTACTTCATTGAGCAACATAAATGAGTCATTTGAATCACAGCCAATCAATTCATTCAGCAAAATTAATTCAGGAAAAATTCTGACTGCTATTTATACTGTATTTCTTTGCACAACCATTTGGAACTTTACATTTGGAAAGTTACTCATTTACAGACAGCACTCCTACTTGTAACCTAGTATTGTTTTTCATTGTCAGCCTTTCAAAGTGCCTTTTACAAGCTGGAGGTAAATCACAAGGTCAGATATATTACACTGAGGTAACCGTGTCATACAGAGAGAGACAAAAAGCTCCAACAAAACTGATTCCTGCTGTTTATATATAACCCTGGACCACAAAACCAATCTTAAGTAGCATGGGTACATTTGTAGCTATAGCCAAAAATACATTGTATGGGTCAAAATGACAAATTTTATGCCAAAAATCATGATGATATTAAGTAAAGATCATGTTCCATGAAGATATTTCGTAAATTTCCTACCGTAAATATATCAAAACTTAATTTTTGATTAGTAATATGCATTGCAACACTGCAATAAATGATTTTCTTACTTAAATTAACTTAGATTTTTTGTTTTGTTTCCTCCCAAAATATCTAAAAAAATCATAAATCAAGAAGGATTTTCTAGACAAGTAAAAATTATTGTCATGTTTTTAGAAAAAAAGAAGTTAAAATTGAGTTTTTGCTAAAAACAAGCTAAATAATCTGTCAGTGGGGTAAGCAAAATAATCTAGTTTTCTGCTTGAAATAAGACTATTTTGCTAACTTCATTGGAATATTATTTTGCTTGTTTTAAGCTTAAAATCACTTAATTTTCACTTCCTTTTTCTGAAAACAAGACAATTTTTACTAATCTATCAAATCCCTATTGATTTAAGAATTTACATATATTTTGTCTGGAAACAAGACAAAAAAAATCTAAGTCAGAAAGGCATTTTTTATTTATTTATTTTATTTTTTTTTAGTTTTTTTGCAGTGTAAGAACTTAATTTGGACAACTTTAAATGCATTTTTTTTTTGCACCCTCAAATAGTTGCATCTCAGCCAAATTTGGTCCTATCCTAACAAACCATAGCTTATTTATTCAACTTTAAGATGATGTATAAATCTCAGTTTCAAAAAGCTGTGACCCTTATGACTGGTTTTGTGATCCAGGGTCACATATTTATTGTCATCTACTTGAAGAAACTGGGAATATGTAAATTGTAAAGTGAAATCGGCTCAGCAGGGTTTGTAAGCCACAGGCTCCCTCGAATCAACGACAGGGACTCACAGTTTCAACAATTGCAATGTGTGAAAATGACACAGTTAAAATAAGGCCGTCATCTCACATCTTAAACGTGCTGATTTGAGTGAGAGGGAGCATGTAGCTTTCTTTAAAAAGACCTAAAGCATTGTATCAGCATACATAAACCATTTGCCAATGTACTTGAGGGACAAACTATTCACATGATGTACCAGAAGATCAATTCAACATTCTCCGTCCTCTAGGTGCTGGAGGAAAAAAAAAAAACAAATCAAAGACCTCAGACTGGTGCACCAGCAGCAGCGAGATCTCTTTGTCTCCTCTGAAGGGTCTCGGAGGAGCTGTGCTCGCAAGCATGCGAAGAATCGCCCATAGCCACATTTGAAAAGGGCTGGCCAGGGAATCATTCTGATTAATGAAATAAGTTATCTGGAACACTGTGGAATTTATAGACTGATATACAGATATTATGACCCAAATTCTGGCCATTACTAAAAACTGCAACCACCTCTACCATTCCTAGCCTATTTCCAGGCAGTTACCATGGTTACAGGGAGAGAAAGAGAGGGGGAGAGGATGAAAAAGAGAGAGAGATCCAATACAAATTTCAGAGAAACTTTGTCACCAACAAAAAAAAAAAAAAAAAAGAAGGGTGATGACAAGTTTTCCAAGGAACGCCACTGATAAAAAAAAACAAAAAAAAACGCTTTTGCTGTCTGGGGAATGCATCACGTCGCTATTAACAACTCGTATGATTTTATTGCATCAGCTTCCAACTCACCGATTCCCAAACTGTAACCCGGTACACAAAGATACAGAAATGTCACGACCGCCCTGCAGTTTCTGTAATGTGTAACTGTTCCTAATGACTTCATCGAAGCCCAGGGTTCCTCCGGTCACCCTAAACCCCCTCCATAGCCTGTTTCTCATTTCTCGCCTTGGCTCTGAACAACAAAAAACAAAAGGCCAGGATGACAGCATCTCATCCGACGGCCCCTAAACAATACCCTCAGTCCTATTCTCAACCTCCTGAACACTTAACACTGGCCAGAGAAGCCACAACACACAATACTTCACCAAAGGAGGGAGAAATGACATCATGTGGATTGAATTAAGTTTGATTCAAGTCGCTCCAACCTTAAGCAACTGTAGCGCCCAGGTAACATTTAAACCTAATTTGCACAATACTTGTTATTCTAGGCTGTAATACACACCACCTCCTTCAAGTTTGTTTATTATCTTAAGATACTGGATGTTACTTATTTTGCTAATGATATTAACTTGGGAAATTATGGTTCAGTTTTTTTTTTGTTTTTTTTTTGAAGGAATACTTGAGGCACAGTTGTTTGTCGGTGTCATTTGTGTAGCCTATGTGTTTAATCAGCACAGGTCTCAGCATCACACCAGATTCCTTTGTTTGAGACAGGAAGGGTTTATGGATAACCAGCGATCAATGTCTTAAACTCTATCGCCATCTTCTGGTTGAAATAAGCATTACGTCGTCAAAACGCAAAAGGCTAACACTTTAGAATAATTGTCCATAAATTAACATGAACTACGAATGAACAACTCCCCAATTAAAAAAGCTTCTTTTTTTGAACCAATAGAGACAGCTATAGGAAAAAATATGTTTCTCTGTTAAAAAAGACAGAAATTATAAAGTAAAATTTTTATTGAAAAAAATACTTCTTTGTCACCTTTAATATCTTATTACTGGACTAGTTTATTTAGTTAGTTAATTTGGATTGGAAGAAAATATGGTCTTTGCAACAGAAATATTTTCTCACTAATAAAGTGAAAGAAGTATCTTTCAAGTTAATTAATACATTTCATGACAAACTATAAGGCTAATATTGATACAAAATGTTCATTCTGTCAATTTCATACCGAAACAGTTTTTCATTTGTTTTGGACTTGTCACTATACTAAACAATTCTGGAAAAATATTGGTTCATTTATTAATAAAGATGTTTCTATTACATTTAAAGGCATTATGTTTGGACACTATGATTCTGACTCTATTAAATGTAATGCTTGTTTCTTTATAAACTTATTTTTTTTCTTTGTAAATTTCATATACACAATTGTAAATCTACCAACAACACACCGCAGTTTCTTGTTTTTTTGAAAGAGTAAAATTATCTAAACACTATTTCGTTGTCAGAAAATAAGAAGGCAAGAAAAACCTGTCATTGTGCAGTAAATTTAACTTGTATACTGTTACTGATTGTTAAATGTCTTACCCTTAAGTTCTTACGTTTCTGTCTTTTAGTTGTTTTTTTCCTACTATGTCCCTTGTAACCTTTAATATTTCTTTGATTTCAGTTGATATAATGCATATTTTTGATATTTGCTGTATTATGTACAATCTGTTAAATGTCAACTCTGTATTCTTTTCTTGCAATAAAAATAATAATAATAAAAAAACTAAGAATGAACAATACTTCTACAGCATTTATTAATGTTAGTTCATGTTCATTTTAACATTTACTAATGCATAATTAAAATCAGATGTTCTGCTTAATAATATTAATGCAATGTGAACTAACAGTGAACAACTGTATTTTCATTAACTAACATGAAATTAATAAATACTGTAATTAAAGTTTTGTTCAGTATTCATTCATGTTAGTTAATACATTAACTAATGTTAACTAATGGACCATTATTATAAAGTTTTACCCATGAAAGGAATATTCTAAGGTAAACTCAGTTGAAGTTCATTACACGAAATATAAACTAATTCTAAGTTATAAGGCACTGAGTAAATACAATACAGCTTTAAAAGTAAAGCCCAAGACAAAATATATTAATTTTAACACGGTTAGTTTACCCACAAATGCACATTTTGTCATTAATTACTCACCCTCATGTCGTTCCAAATTCGTAAGACCTTCGTTCATTTTCGGAATACAAATTAAGGTATGTTTTGAATATGAAATCCGAGAGCTTTCTTACCCTCAATGGACAAATTACCACGTTCAAGGCCCAGAAACGTAGTAGAACATCGATAAAATAGTCCATGTGACATTAGTGGTTCAACCGTAATGTTATGAAGCGACGAAAATACTTCCTGTCCGCAAAGAAAACAGAAATGACAACTTTATTCAACAATTTCTTCTCTTCTGTGTTGAGTTCGCTAAAGTACCACAACGTGAGCTACTCTCGTGAACGCGCATCAAAGACTGACACAGAAAAGAAGAAACTGTTGAATAAATTCGTTTTTGTTTTCTTTGCGCACAGAAAGTATTCTCGTAGCTTCATAAAATTAAGGTTGAACCACTGTTGTCACATGGAGCAGGCTATTTTAAGATGATATTACTATCTTTCTGGGCCTTGAACATGTCAGTTGCGTTACTATCTTTGCAGAAAGCTCTTGGATTTCACCAAAATATCTTAATTTGTGTTCTGAAGATGAACTAAGTTTCTTACAGGTTTGGAACGACACAAAATTTCATTTTTGGCTGAACTAATCTTTTAAGGAACATCCCGCCATTCGTAATATGACTGCTTTAATGAAAGATGTACTCTAAAATCCAGTTGCTCCTAAAGTGTGATGAAAATGTATATATAATGTACACAGTATTCATTTATATAAACACTATAATCCTACATCTTCATCTTGCGCCAACATATGTTGGCTTATTATAGTGAGCACTTCTAGAGCAAGTGTGCAGTGATATGCATCCAACAGCATATTCATTCACTGCAGAAAATCAAATGTTTTTCTTCATAATAAAAAATAAGATAACATATATAAGTGACTCTGGATGGTAAAACCAGTCATAAGGGTCCATTTTTGTAAAATGAGATTTATACATAATAAATAAGCTTCACATTGATGTATGGTTTGTAAGAATAGGACAATATTTGAAAGAGATACAACTATTTTAAAATCTAAAATCTAAATATTGAGAAAATCGCCTTTAAATTGTCCAAATGAAGTTCTAACAATGCATATTACTCATCTAAAATTAAGCTAATACATTTATGGAAGGAAATTTACTAAATATCTTCACGTAACATGATCTTGACTTAATATCCTAATGATTTTTGTCATAAAAGAAAAATCAATAATTTTGACCTGTACAATGTATTTTTGGCTATTGCTACAAATATACCCCAGCAACTTAGGACTTATGACTGGTTTTGTGGGCCAGGTTCACATATTTTATACATTGTGTATACATGCTAACTGTGAATGATTTATGGTGACATTATACACTACCAGTCAAAGGTTTCTGAACAGTAAGATTTTTAATATTTTTAAAGATGTCTCTTCTGCTCACCAAGCCTGCATTTATTTGATCGGAAGTGCGGCAAAAACATCAAAAATGTTGAAATATTTTTACTATTTAAAAGTAAGTGCTTTCTATTTCAATATATTTTAAAATGTAATTCATTCCTGTGATTTCAAAGTTTAATTTTAGCATCATTACTCCAGTCAAATCACTCCAATATTCAGATTTGCTGCTCAAAAAATGTTGAAATTTTTTTTCAGGTTTTGTTGATGAATAGAAAGTTCAGAACAACAACATTTATCTAAAATAGAAATCTTTTGTAACATTACAAATGTATTTTATCATCACTTTATCAATTTAAAGCATCCTTGGTAAATAAAAATATATAAAATGGTATAGTGCATGTTACAAAAGCTTCTTATTTCAGAGAAATGCTGATCTTTAATCTTTCTATTCAAAGAATCCTGAAAAAAAAAAAAAAACTTAAATATTGATTTAACAGATTTTCTTGAACAGCAAATCAGCATTTTAGAATGATGCTGAAAATTGAGCTTTGATCACAGGAATAAATTACATTTTAAAATATATTCAAATAGAACACAATTTCACAGTATTACTGCTGTATTTTAGATCAAATAAATGCAGGCTTAGCAAGCAGTAGAGACTTCTTTAAAAAAAACAACAAAAAAAAAAAAATTAAAAACAGGTAGTGTATGTATTTTTAGTGTACATGTACAGCTTTATTAGAATGTATTATTTAATTTATTGAAGTGAAAACCAGACAGTCCCGAGGCGTTTACCTGTTCGATTTATTTCAAGATGCGACCTTCACCTGTGTATTCCCGTTCCCAACAGCTTAAGAAATCAGACATCTTATTTACAGCACATAGTACAGAAACTCATTATGAACATTGAACTCCAAGAAAAGAAAAAAAATTAAATAAAATACACCACCTCACTGTTAAACAAAAAGATTGGCAGAGAACTCACTTGAAGATCTTGAACATCCAAATGTGTCTTTACCCTGCTCAAGATTTTCACGACATAGTGAGCATTTTTCGAGAACCAGTCATTGTGCAAAAAACGTGGGTCGAGTTTGTGTTGGGGGCAACAGAGTAAACAAAATGTGACGTCTAAAAGAAATCCATACCTAATGTAACAATACGGCTCTGATTTCTCCTCAATTAAGTACTGGGATGTAAAACTAGTGGTAAGAACGAGAAACTAGAGTGTGTCGACTGCCCCTACCGTGATTTCTGCAGCATATTGACAAGATCATTCAGACCAGATGACAATCTGGCCGTTCTTGATTTCATTCACGTTGCATTCGCAAGCCTTTTAAAACTCTCACTCACATTTCTAAACTCGTATTTGCATTAAGCGTGCCACGTGTGAGCCATCTCGTTGCGGTAAAGCAACAAAACAAGTCAAGTAAAATGCAAGCGATTCAACTCTAAGGCATCATGTGAACTAAAAATACATAAATCAAGCTCAGAGAAAGAGCGTCTTTCCCACGCTTGCAACAAAAACTATGAAGCGGATCTCTGAAAACCCTGGATAAATTACCATACACGGTTAGATAAAGCAAAGAAACACAAGAATACTGAAGTCATGATTAAAATGCTTGTACTCACAATCACATACACTCGAGTCCATTTGTTTTCGTTCTCTTAGAGCGACGGTTTGCAAACGGGATGTTAAAGGAAGCGGATTACAAGGCCGCACATACACACAGATCAACCTCGTTTGTCCATAAACACGAGGTCGACATGCAAGGCATATGTAAGATACATCCCCCGATTTCAATCATTATAACACTTTTTAGGGCAGACAAATCAAAAAAAGAAAACGTCTATAGCGCTTTTTTGCATTAAAAGGGGGTAAAATAAAAGGTACACACAAAGTGAATGAGACTAAATACAAATCTAAATTTAAAATGATAAAATTAGCTTTTGTACGTAACTTTGCTTTCACATTCTCAAGGACCAACACCTAATCAAGGGGAATTCTGGGATGTTTCAGGATAGGGAATAAACAAGTGACATTCATTTTAAATCCTCCTTTTAAACATCTCTATACTTAAAAGCCCTGACGTAAAATGCAGGTTTCCACTTATCGCTGGCTCGTTTGGATATCTCTGAAGAACTGTGTTTATCAGCAGCCAACAGTCTTGTGTTTTACACCCACCTGGCTTTAACTGTGGCCCTGCTATTGCATATCCTGCTGGATTCATGGGCACATGCAACGCAGCATGCTTGTGCAGTTGAGCGCAGGGTCTCGGAAACAGTTCGCGTGGCCGGAAATGACCCATTTCATACGGTTACCATCTTCACAGGTTTCATGGGTGCGTAGGGGGCATGGGGTGCTTTAACAGGCAGAATGAAAGGGGTTTCTGGGCCAAACTATAGATAAGCCACCCCAATGTTTGGATCGGGGAGGACGAGATAACGGGGACTGTGATTATAGAGTCAGTCTAGCTCTGCTTCGTAATGAAAGGGGGGTTCATGAGGTGCCTTGTCTCTTTTGCTGCTGCGCTCGGATGAGCTCCAGTTGCTTCTTGCACTGCTGGTAGTAAGTGGACAGACTCTTGTTCTCCTCTAGGAGCTTCTTGTGCTCTTGAGCGAGGCGACACGCGTTCTGCTGATCCTTCTCGTCCTGGTCCAGCTCGTCTATCAGCTCTTTCCTTTAAAGATGTACATAAGGTATATTGTTTATTGCATTGTTGTTGTAGTATCTGTAGTACAGAATAAATCATGCTTTACCACACTGGTTCTCAAATTTCTCTGGTGGTACGCAGAGAAATTACTGAATTAAATGTAAATTAATGGGTTACCCCCCAAAAAAAAAAAAAACTTCTTTAATTACTTACCCCCATTTTGTCCCAAACCCATAAAAGCTTTGTTTGTGTTCGAAACACAAATGAAGATATTTTTGATGCATTTTGAAGCATATCCTTTGAACGCAAACAGCGTACGATGTTCTTTATCATCTGCGTCATATGGATACGCCATTTACGCTTGATTTGACTGAAAACAGCGTGACGCAGCTGACAGAGAACAGTGTACGCTGTTTGCGTTCAGCGCTCCAAAATGGTGCTAGGGTGACATGGAGGAGACAAATTGTGGAATAAAGTTATTTTTGTTTTCTGTGCATGCAAAAAGTATCCTTGTAGCTTTGTAAAATTACGGTTGAAGCCCTGATGTCACATGGATTATTTTACCGATCTCCTTGCTACGTTTCTGGACGTTGAACGTGTTAATTACACTGCTGTCAGAATTCATCAAAAATATCTTAATTTGTGTTCCAAAGATGAGCAAAGCTTTTACAGGTTTGGGACGAAATGGGGGTAAGTGATTGACAAAATGTTCATTTTGTGGTGGAGTAACCCTAAGTAAGTTTGATGCCTTTTTTTTTTTTTTGATCAAGTAGGCCTACTGTACATTTTTTACTTTACATGCAAGTACACTAATTTTTTTTTTTTTTTTTTTTTTTGGAGTACAGTACAGTTTTTATTTAACTTTTAGGTACAGTAGGCTACATTTTTAATGTCATCAGTAAGTTTTTTATTTACCTGTATGCAAGCACATTGCAGTGTTAATGTTCAAACTGTATTTACAAGGTTTAAAGTGGCCGACAATAGAATGTATTCTCATTTAAATGTGTGTAGCTATACCTAAATAATTAGGCCTGCTATGCTACTGTATTTTAATGTTAGTCATTATGGTGGTACTTGGAGAGCCAAATATTTTCTGAGGTGGTACTTGGTATAAAAAGTTTGAGAACCACTGCCTTACCACACTCATTGTTTATCAGTAACTAACCCCAGGTTTCACAGACAAGGCTTAAGCCTAGTCCTAGACTAAATTCTGCACTAACTGATCTTAAAATATATCAGTGCATTTATTTTGTCTCAGTATGCACACTAGTTATGTTTTCTACGTTTATGAAAATTTCTTGAAGGTTCTAATTGAATCCTGGGTTAGTCTGTGTGAAACCGGGCCTAAGAGTCTGAAAAACAAATATTAAAGCATGTGTGTATGAAATATGTGACCCAGGCCACAAAACCAGCCTTAAAGGTAAATTATTTTGAAACTGAGATTTATACATGCATGTGTATATTTGCAGCAATAGCCAACAATAAATTGTATGGGTCAAAAGTAAATCATTAGAATATTAAATAAAGATCATGATCCATGAAAATATTTTTGATTAGTAATATCAAAATTTGAATAGTAATATGCATTGCTAAGAACTTAATTTAGACAACTGTAAAGGCAATTTTCTCAATATTTAGTTTTTGCACCCTCAGATGCAAGATTTTCAAATAGTTGCATCTTGACCAAACAAACCATATACCAATGGGAAGCTTATTTATTCAGCTTTCAGGTTCAATTTCAAAAATATGACCCTTATCACTGGTTTTATGGTCCAGGGTCACATATTAGTATTAGCATCAAAAATGATTAAATTACACTGATATACAGTTTGGGGGTGTGGGATTTACTATTATTAATATAGTATTAGCTTTTATGTTTTCATTTTATTTTTTACACTTATTTTTAGTAATTTTGTTATGTACTTATGTTATGTAATAATGTTATGTAACTGTCGTTTTTATGTTACCGTTTAGGTTTAATTTATTTTTATTTAATTTAAATTAACGGTCTTACATTTTATTTAATACAATTTCATCTAATATTTATCATTTTAATTAAAAGGAAATGTGTTTCATAGTTTTAGTTAACAATAATAACCCCAAGATACCAAATTTCTTATTGTACATACTAATGCATGTTAATTTCGAATTCAGATTCCTCACTTACTTCCTCTGTATGAGAAGAGCGATCTCCGTCTGCACCTTCAGGTACTCCTGTGCCATCTTACAGTGCTGCTCAAACACAGCCATTGATTCTTTGGAGTTTGGACACGGGGCTAGAGGCTGCAAACAAACACAGATTCATTCATCAAATGTCACCTTTTGGCTAATTAATCTGAAATGCAAAAGTGATATTTATACCAGTCGTGGCCTGAACGCCAAAAATATCAAAATGCCTCACTCTCAATTAGCTGGCATGTATTTATAACTGAATTACACCATATAAATAGCATTAAAACTGTAACCCAGACTTGATTCAATTAAAGAGCTGTTTATGCATCTTGGGAATATTTCTGAGAGCAGGGATACCGCAGCACCCTGGAAACAAAACCATCCACACCACAGATATAGACTAAACAGTTTCCATGCACATGCAGTCATACTTCACAATTAGTGATGCACAAAAATGAACATTCATTCACATCTATACTTAACCTAAATGTGTACCTGCAACTGATGGTCCAGGGTCAGGTAGGCCATCGGGATAGAGTTATCCGAGCCATTGGTGTCTGCAAGAATGAGGAAACATCAGAAAACCATGAATTGAGGACAGCAGATCTGATTTATTCCATCTGTACCACTGGTTATTTATAATATTTCTAACTAAAGTAGATCTGAATCAGCCCCCCTACGCAACACTAGCGTTTTTGTAGTTTGTTGTGTAATGCTGATAGTAAACTCTGGTAATCCGCAGAAAGAGAGTGAGAGTTCAGCAATAAATAGCAGAGTCTCGTCTCAGTCCAGGATTGTGACAGTCAGAGAGAAAAGCATCTTAAATCATTGATGATGCTTACGTAACGTCTGCCGCTCTGCCTGAGCCGTTTACTGTCACCGATACTGATTTACACACACAAACACACTGAGGATGTGAACTTTTGAGGTCACACTGAGGGAATGCAAGCGGCGTTCAGAAATATCTTCACAAAATGTCACAATGTGCAATGATGTAATTTCAAATGTGCACAAAGGGGTCACATAACAACGCATCAACTATAACCCCAGCTGATTAGGTTATTAAACATTTATACAATACATTTTTAAATGCAGGTGTGCATGTGTGAATGTTTGATTGTTAGGAGGAAAACTGTAGCCTCTACCTGTCTTGTCTGGTGTGATCATCCTCATACTGGGGCTGGATGATCTGCTGTTGTTCCTACTATCCTGTAATTGGTCAAACAATATGTCAGTTAAAAATTAAAGAAAGCAAAGTTTTGATATTGACAAAATATTGTGGATTCAAAAGGAAGATGCTATGGATCCTTATAAGGGGCCTTATTAAAATGGGAAATGTTGGTCACCATAAGGAAGCAATATATCCATTTATTATCATGTGATCACTTGAAACCTAAGGTAGTCTTAAAATAGTCTCTCTATTAATGTACAGTTGAGGTCAAACATTTATACCCCCCTTCAACATCTGCGAAATGTTAAATATTTTACCAAAATAAGAGGGGATCATATAAAATGCATGTTGATGATTATTTAGTACTGACCAGAGAAAGATATTTCACACAAAAGATGTTTTTTTTTGTGTGTATTTGAACCCTTTCCAACAATGACTGCATGATTTTGAGATCCATCTTTTCACACAATAGTTTGGACTCATATGCAGAAGGTTAAAATGCTCACTGATGCTTCAGAAGGAACTTTTTGATCAAAAAAAATAAATAAATAAAAAATTCAAAATCAAAAAGTTTTCACCCCAGCTCTTAATGCATCGCGTTTCCTTCTGGAGCATCAGTGAGCTTTTGGGGACTCATGAACAACTATCACTAAACAAAAAAACAGCTGTGGATCATTCAGGTAAGAACACAGTGTTAAGAATCAAGGGGATGTAAACTTTTGAACAGGGTGATTTTTAAAAATTCAGCAAATATTTTCTCTTGTGGAATACATGCAAACATCTTTTATGTGAAATATCAGCACTAAATAAACAAAAGCATGCATTTTGTATGATCCCTCTTATTTTGGTAAAATAATTAACGTTTTGCAAATTCTGAAAGGGGGGTGTAAACTTTTGAACTCAACTGTAAGTTGAAATAAACCTATTCTAGGATGCATTAAAATGGCAAAAGTGCCAGCAAAGACTTTTATAATGTTACAAATAATTTCTATTTCAAATAATAATGCTGTTTATTTAACTTTCTATTCATCCTAGAAGAAAAAAAATCCACAAAACAAAATATTAAGCAGCACAACAGTTTTCAATATTGACATTATTATTTCTAGAGTAATGGCTACTAAAAATCAGCTTTGCCACCACAGGAATAAATTACATTTAAAAATATATTAAACTCAAAAACTTATTTAAAATAAAATATTTCACAATATTACTGTTGTTACTGTATTTTTGATCAAATAAATACAACGTTGCTGAGCTTAAAACATTTCAAAAGCATTTCACCCATCCAGTAAAAAAAATGAAAATGCAGTATTTAGGTGAAAAAAATTAAAGGAAGAAAAAAAAAAAAAAATAAATAAATAAAGAGAAACACTCTTAACCGTCAACTGCCTAAACTTTGTATGAACTCTACTGTTTTCCCAAGAGCGTTGAGGACAAGTGTGAGAGAACAGAGCTAGATGATGTTAGGATTAAACCGATCAAAAGGCCCCTGGGGAAAATCCAGATCCACAACATCTCCATCTCCTCTTACAGATCTTACACTCTTTTTTTATTTGATAAAGTATTGTGTCCTCCCAGGCACTTACTTCATAAAAGATATAAAAACGCTATTGTCGCATCTAAACTCTTCCCAGTTCCTTACACTTGCACCTCTGAAAGTGTAAAATTAAAAGATCCTACCTGACTAGACTCCGTACCAATGGCAGGAAGATCCTGCACTGAACTGCGTCTATGAGGCTCACAGGTTGCTGCAAAAAGAAACAGAGAAAGGAAAAGGAAGAAAAGAGGAATCTGATAAGTCTTATTGGTAGTATATGAGCTCTCGACTCAGGGCTGGAGCAAGAGGGATGTGACACTCAGACAGCTGCACTGATTAAATCCCCAACACACTACCATGTCCATCTCCTCTAACATGGCCTAACGTGATCAATCCCCTCACAAGGCTGTCCCAGCAAAACTGCCAGCCACCCACCCACACACACACACACCTTACCAAATCAGCAAACCACACCTACAGAATCACACAGGCAGCTTGGACTGCACTGATTGGACAGCTCCTATCATAGACTGATGATTGTTGTTTTTTTTTTGGTTTTGGAAGTTAATGAGTTTGTATTTATGGAACATGAAGGAGCAATGATGATAGGAGCTGTACTCTTAATCGTGACTATTAGAAGATAACACAAGTTTAAAAGTTTACTAAAGCCTAGAAACAAACACTCTCACTGTAGGCAAACTATAAATCATGTAAAGCATCTAGAAAAGTACCAGCAGAAATGAAACTCAACCATTAATGAAAGATTGTGACTTACTAAATATGATGTACTACATGTACAGAAAAATACATGCAAATGATTAGGAGGAATATTCCAGGTTACAACTTAAGCTCTACAAACATCTACATCTGTGGCTTCACGTCCAGAATAAAAATTTCCTGATCATTTAGTCACCCCCATGTCATCCAAGATGTTCATGTCTTTCTTTCTTCAGTTGAAAAGAAATTAAGGTTTTTGAGGAAAACATTCCAGGACTTTTTTTCCATATAGTGGAGCCATCAGGTTGAAGGTCTCTACACAATCCTAGCCAAGAAATAAGGGTCTTACCTAGCAAAATGATTAGTCCAAACAAATAAAAATAAAAATAAATAAATACAAATGCATATACTTTTTAACCACAAATGCTCATCTTGCACTAGCTCTGCATCTACGACTTCACACATCACAGACGAAAAACTCCAACTTTAAAATTGTCCAACATAGTCATGTAAACTTTTTTTTTTGTAAAAGTTTTGACTTTATTTGCATGTTTGCTTTGTAAACACTGGGTCTGTATTTCAACCTACATCAGGCGTAACTAGTACAAGATGAGTGTTCATAAGTAAATTTACATTTTTTTTTTTTAGAAAACAACCAATAATTTTGCTAGCATCAACTGGGATTGTGTAGAGCCTTTAAGCTTGACTTTGAAGCTGCAATTTGGACCTTCAACCCTTTGGCTCCCATTGAAATGCACTACATTGAGAAAATTGCTGAAATGTTTTCTCAAACCTCAATTTTCAACTGAAGAAAGACAGACATGGAGATCCTGGATGACATGGGGGTGAGTAAATTATCAGGAATTTTTTATTCCTGATACTAATCCTTTAAAACCTGAAGGATGAGTCAAAATGACTGCCTGCAGTCATCAGCTATAAGCCACAGATACTGCTGATAGACCCTAATTTGCACTTAACCACTAATATTGCTTTAAAGTAGATGTAATCTCTCTTAAGCAATGATATCATCCCATTCAAGCGCACAATTAAATTAAAAATTAAATGTTACAACAAAAAGGTAGAAAAAAAATTAATACTCTATAATGAATATGCCCTTAACTCTTTTATTAATAATGATTGTCACTGATGAGGTCAATTCCATGTCAAAATGATTATGACAATAACAAAAATGATTGACAGGTTAAGAGTGTGCATGCAGGAGGGATACAATTCTGATGCAAATCAGATTTTCTCATTGTTACACCCAATTAATAACCTCTTCATCATGCAACTCATAGTTTGAGCTTTTTTTTTTCTCCCAATCCACAATCCTTCAACGTCCCCATTTCCTTCAGCTTTATTAAGGATGATGAAGATAATAATAGCGATGACCCTCAATGTGAAGGAGATTTATCACAACCACATCCACTGAATTAATGAACAAGTTAATGAACGTGTGTGTATGGACGAGGGAAGAACAAAAGCAGAGCATTCGGGCCTGAGCATCCGTTCTGCAGGCGAGACATGGGCGAGCTAGTGTGCACCACAGAGAGAGACACACATAAACACACACACACACTGGCTGATCCTCTTTCACCTGCTACAAAGCCAAACAGGAAGACTGATTCAGGCATATCAATCCACACCCCCATCACCACACATGCTGATCAAGTGAATCACTTCAAATTACTGCTTATGGGATTTTCTTGATTTATCATTCTTGATTATTTGTTTAAAAATAATTTAAAAAGCGCCTCTAGTGGTACGAGGCAGAAGCAGTCATGAGGATGGGGTGAGAAAATCATTGCCTGCAGTTCACTACAAATCAAAAAGACCAAAGAGAGAGAGAAAGGATTGATTGGAATGGTTGTTACTCCAGGATCACTATTCGCCATCAAATCTGACACAAAAATATTTGTTGGAAAGATTAGCTGAAAATATTAGCTGGATATAAGATCAATATGGATCATTTAAAAACAAGGACACATAAAATCAAAGACTAATCTAATATCCATCTACAGCAGGGGTCACAAAACTGATTTTAACTGATCATCACTGGATTATTTCCCAGCATGCATGCACTACACCGAGAGAACAAAAAAAAAAAAAACAAGTTATATATATATATATATATATATATATATATATATATATATATATATATAGATAGATAGATAGATAGATAGTTTACACCACACTTTATAACTAATTAATTTCAATGAATTTTTGGAACTGCATACAGATTTAACTTAAAATAAATTTTACATGGGTTGCACTCACAAAAGGGCTTTCCAGAAGTTACTTACAGAATAATAATGTCCTGATACCTGACTCACACCCATGTCATATTCATGAGATGTTCAAGATATTCATGTCTGTCTTAAGTCGCAAATAATTTTTTTTTTTGAGTAAAACATTTCAGTATTTTTCTCTATATAGTGGACTTCAATGGTGCTCAATGGATTGAAGGTTAAAAATGCAGTTTCAATGCGGCTTTAAAGGGCTCTAAATGATCCCAGCCGAGGAATAAGGGTCTTATTTAGCAAAACGATCTGCCATTTTCTTAAACTAACATTTATACACTTTTTTAACCACAAATGCACACTTTGTGCACTCCAGTTCGGTTTTACCTTTTTTGTAAAGGCTGTTTGACGTCTGCAGCGATGTAGGATGATTTTGAAGTTGGAGGAGAAAATGAGATGAGTTTTTCAACATACCCTAACTGTATTGAACCGGAGCGCACAGAGTATGCATGCGCACCACAGAGCTAGACCAGATGAGCATTTGTATTTACATTTGAATTAGAATTGAACTGAATTAGAAAATAACCGATTGTTTCGCTAGATAATGCGTTTAGAGACCTTTGAAGCTGCACTGAAACTGCATTTTTAAACCTTCAATCCATTGAACACCACTGAAGTCCACTATATGGAGAAAAATCCTGGAATGCTTTCCTCAAAAACTTAATTTCTTGGTGACTGAAGAAAGAAAAAAAATTACATAGGGGTGAGTAAATCATAAGGTAATTTTTATTTTGGAAGTAGAGTAATCCTGGGTTTATCCTTCTTCATGTTTTACACTGCTCTTAATTTACCCAGGGTTAACAATATTCATAAACTAATTGTTTGACACCACACATACTGCTTTTTTGAGTATATTTTTCTTATGCAACGCATTGTTTAGCTTCAGAAGGCCTTTATTAACCGCCTGGAGCAGTGTGGAGCACTTTTTATGATGGATGAATGCACTTTATTTTGCTTCAAAATCTCAACAGCCATTCACTGCCATTATAAAGCTTGGAAGAGCCAGGAAGTTTTTTACCATGACCCTTTTTAATATGACGCTCTCTTTTTGACGACTGCATTCGTCTGAAAGAAGCAAGTCTAGAAAGTCTATACACCTAGGATGGCTTGAGGGTGAGTAAATCATGGGGTAATTTTCATTGTGGAGTGAACAATACTTTAAAAATATTTTTCCATTAAGTCAGGGTGACGCGATATGAGACTGGGGTAACAACCAAAGCGTGCTCGTGCGTCACAGTGACGCCCTTCTCTGATTAGGAGCTGTTTGCTGGGAGCACCTGGACTCCCGGTACCTGTGACGATGATCTTGGGAATGTCCAGAATGGTGCCATGTGATGCCGTTTTACGGTGACCTCGCTTAAATTGTGGACGTGCTGCAAAAACACACATACAGACGCACATGTAGCGAGGAACACAGGCATGCAGACAATGTGTTTACTGAGACAGAGAGAGAGACAGTAATGCAGACAGCAAAGCAGGCTGGGTAAGGGACGTCACTCCATTCTTCAGCTGCATTAGGACATACATGCAACACGCATACAAACACGTACACAAAGCACACACATCCGTGGAGAGGCAGGAAGCCTGTTGGAAAGAGATCAAAGGAGGAATGGAGATGCCATGCAGCTCTTTGTGTCTGATGTGTGTTTGGGCGCACTGGCTGAGGTCAGCGGTACACTGGGTACTAATGCACGCACTATTCAGCCAGCGCAAATACAGAAAAGTGAAGTCAATGCCTACAAAAGGGACATTGTTAGTGGCGTGTGTTCTTTGTTAACATGTAATCCTGAGGACAAAACTGATAAGAGGAATTGAAAGATGTGGAGTTTACAAATATATCAATATTTGTGTCTACTGCAAAAGAGAAAAGAAACTCCACATTAATGAATCAACATTAAATAAAACTGGCTATGTATGCATGAGCTGTAAAATGTCATCGTCTCTTAATGAATTGCTGGCAAGGTAGGAAACTTCAGCACTGAGGAGGCAAATGTTACCTGCGGGAGCAAAGGGCAATCTGTGCTCCAGTTCTGAGAGATCGGTGCTCATTCGTTTGCTGTCGGAGGAAGCCAGACAATGTGGTCTGCCAGAAAGGCTCTCTACACTGCCTCCTCTGGAGAGAGGATGACCGGGCCTTAACGGGTCGCCCTGAAACATACACAAATACACATTAGGAGTTTTCCGAGATGAAATTGTCTTTTTGTGTGGTTATATAGACTGGATGTGTCACCTTTGGTTTGTATGGGAACTTGATGGTGTCGTTGCTGCCAGGGGAGTTGGTGTGCTCCATGTTGATATCGTTCTTGTTGCTGGTACATGTGTAGTCTATATATGAGCCTGGATTAGAGAGATGTGTTATTTAAATGTACAAACTTAAATGGGGGAAGTGAGTGGTTTAAAAGTAGTCTCTTTATTTGCTCTTTTTAATGCTTTATTTAACCAAAAATACAGTAAAAATATTGTGAAATATTACTACAATTCAAAATAACTTCTCTATTTTAATATATGACCCTGGAACACAAAACCAGTCATAAGGTTAATTTATTTTTTTTTTAATTGAGATTTATACATCATGTGAAAACTGAATAAGGGCAATTTTTGACCGAGATACAACCATTTAAAAATCTGGAATCTGAGGGGGCAAAAAAAATCTAAATATTGAGAAAATCGCCTTTAAAGTTGCCCAAATGAAGTTCTTAGCAATGCATATTACTAATCAAAAATTAAGTTTGGATATATTTACGGTAGGAAATTTACAAAATATCTTGATGGAACATGATCCTTACTTAATATTCTAACGATTTTTGGCATAAAAGAAAAATCTATAATTTTGACCCATACAGTGTATTTTTGGATATTGCTACAAATATACCCGTGCTACTTAAGACCAGGGTCACATATTTAAGAATTTATTTCAGCAGCCATTACTCTAGTCTTTAGTGTTACATTGACCTTTAAAAATCTTGATGCTAACCTGGTCCTCTAGAAAAATTTCTTATTACATATGTGACCCTGGACCACAAAACTTTCTTAAGCAGCATGGATATATTTGTAGCAATAGCCAAAAATTTATTGATTGTTCTTTTATGCCAAAAATCATTAGCATATTAAGTAAAGATCATGTTCCATGAAGATATTTTGTAAATTTCCTACCGTAAAAATATCAAAACTATGCATTGCTGAGAACAACTTTAAAGACGATTTTCTCAATATTTAGATTTTTTTGCACCATCAGATTATAGTTTTTCAAATCTCTGCCAAATACTGTCGTATCCTAACAAACCATACATCAATGAAGATTTCAAAATTGAGCATTATGACTGGTTTTGTGGTCCAGGGTTACATATTTGCAAACAGTTGTGCTACTTAATATTTTTGTGGACACAAAATGTAAAAAAAAAAAAAAAAAAAAAAAACATTTTTCAGAATTTTTTGAATGTAACATAAAAAGAATGTTTTGCAATAAAGTAAAAGCTTTTACTATTACTTTTGATGGATTTATTGCATCCTTGCAGAATAAATTCAAAAATTTATTTTTATTAAAAATGAATAACTTAATAAACTTTTGAACATTTGTGTAAGTTGTTTTACAGTCTGAAAGAATTTAGCCAAAGCATCTAAACTATTTGCTCTCACCCACAACATTAGAAAAAGGATTCAAACTAAATAAAATGAAATGATCAAGTATTTATTATTCAATCCTATTTTGTTATTCTGTACCTGTGCTGGCGGCAGAGTTACTCTGGCCTTCATCTGAATACTGATAAGGATACTGAAGAGGCTCTTCTGATCCTGGGAAATACTAAAGGGGAGAGAGGGATCAAACTGAAGAGGCGGAATAGACAGGCAGAAACATTGGGATGATTTGCCAGGCATTATGGTGGTGTGGCGTTACCCTCATAAGGTGGCTCATAATCTTCACTATCTCCTCCATGGAAGGCCGCTGCGATGGGTCTTTGGACCAGCAACGAGTCATCAGACTCTCTATGGGCTTCGGTAGGTTCTTAATGAGAGGTGGACGCGTGCCTACAGACAAAGATGATTGAAGCTTCTAATCTTGAACCAAAAGACAGAGTCTTAGATGGGGCACAAACAAGCAAACGTAAAACTTACCACGATGCACAGCCCACATGATGCGGAAAGCAGGGCCACCGATTTCATCGAAAGGCTTCCGGCGTGTGATCACCTCCCAGAGAATAATACCCCAGCTGAACACGTCACACTTCTCACTGTAGTTACTGCCTGCAGCACACACATACAAATAGTAATCACTATTACATGCTCATAATTTTCTGATTAAGGTCTACATTTAGACTATTAAAAAAAAAAAGTATAAATCTTGTGCACTAATACTTAAAGATTATACAATACTTAAATAGACCTAAATCAATTATTTTCAATGGCTCTTTAGGTAAATAATGAATTGTTCTTGGTATGGTTGACATTTGCATCAAGCTGCTTAAAATAATATTGATGCAAATGGTAACATACCACGTAAAGAACGAAAGCCATTTCCCATAAGCTCATTTTCTGCCGTTCAGGGTGGGGGCGCGTTTATCCTGTCGGCTCTTTTTGAACAGATGAGCTAATTTCCTCTCATGCTGCCCTGGAGAGCCTTAATTGCTGCTCTTATTATTCTTAAATTACAGCGCCTTGCACTAGTATGTCTTTACGCTGCCTTGCTCCGGTCTTTTGATAATACTGTTGTCAGTGCGGTAAATGAGCAGTGCTGCGTCTCCTCTGCTGGCAGCGCTAGTGTAGTAATAACGCGGGATTTGTGCTCCTCCCCAAACAAACAAGATAACAACCTGCTCCTAATTGATGTTTCCTCCGACCCCCCTGACAGCCGAGCGCCCCTGAACGTGTTTGGTAAAATTGAAACCCATTACCGGTTGATTGCGAACGCATGCATTAAATTATAATGGTTTCATCCATCATCTAGACCAGGAACGTCCACCAACTCTGGTTTTGGAGAAATATTTGTATGAGTGATAGTGAAAACTGAAATGGCCTGTGAGAAGTCAATTAATGAGAAACAGGGGAAAGGTGAAAAGAAAAATGGCAGGTAAGTTGCCATTAAAATCATCTGTGCAAAAAACAAAATACAACCTATTTATAAGTCAATAGCTGTACAAAAATGTTCAAAAGTTTGTGGACAGTTCATGAAACTTGCCTTCGAACACCTCTGGGGCCATCCAGGCTGCGCTTCCCTTGTTATTAGTCATATGTGTCTGGATATCACATGCTGTCCCAAAGTCACAGATCTTCAGCACAGTACCTCCAGCAACCAGGAGCAGACTAGGAGCAAAAAAATATAAACAGAAATCTTTATAGTTCACATTTTTAGGCATCATGGGAGTGCTATGACAAAAGTGGTCAAAAGTTAACTAAAAGTATTAGTCTATTAAGTATTGTGCTTTGCCAGTTGCAATAAAGTGTGCAACCTAATTAATGATGTCGTTATTTTCTGGCATTGTGAATATTGTTGAGTTTTATACTATAAATTGACCTAAATTGACTAATTTGTAAGTCGATTTGGAAAAACCATTAAAAAAAAAAAAAAAAAAAAAAAAAGGTAAAAAAGAACACATACCCTATTGTTCAAATGTTTGAGGTTGGTAAGATTTTTTTTGTTGTTTATGAAAGAAACCTCTTTTGAAAGAAGCTTACTACAGCTGAATTTATTTGATCAAAAACATTATTAAATACTATGAATTATTAATACAATTTAAAATACATGATTTATGTTTGAATTTAAAATGTATATTTTTGTGTTATTCCTGTAATTTTTAGCAGTTATTACTACAATCGTGAGTATTACATGATCCTTCAGAAATTAACTGAATGCATCATTGCAGAATAAATGTAGAGATGCACCGAATGCAATTTTCTTGGCGATTCCGATTTCTGATTTTGACCTGCTTTACTTTTTCTTTCCCCAATGCAAAAAAAAAAATAAATAAATAAATAAATAAATATTTACATAATAAAAGAAATTATTAAACATTACAATTCCTCAATATGGACTAAGTTACAGATGTGCTGTACATAAAACAGATGTCATTTCCCACATTTATAAATGGTACATTTTTCCCCAAACCTTATTAAATCTGTCAAATTTTAACACAAATAAACACATCAAATTTTTACACAGTGTCAATCAGTTCAGTTAGAATAAAAAGAAACTGTATAGTTGTTCAAATAAAATCAGTATCAACAAACTTCTTTCAAACTGCAAACATCTTTACACCTTAGAAAACACAGAAGCTGCATCTGAAATGGCATCAAACGTATTTACACAGGCTGTGTGACTTCAAATGCATAAATAATCTGATAAGAGTAATGTTTCAAATACTTTTAAAACATACAAATAAGAATTTTTGTGAAAAATGCAATGAAACTTTTAAATATGAAACCAAACCACCAGTTGGTGGGGGCAAATGACTGTAATGAGTGAGTGATTTAGTCATTAACAAACTGCTAATTCATTCACAAAAAAGTCAAGTGATTGTTTTTATGAATGGATTACTGAATCACTGACTTGTTCAAAAATGTGGATTTATTAAGACACACAACAGTTCTGCTGTTGTGTGCTCAACAAAAATTGAGCAAAAGTGTCAATATTGTGTCTAAACATGCAAGTCAGTTAATTTTAACTAATTGTTTATGGAACTTCTATTGCATAAAATCAGTGTCACATCACAATCATGTTTATATTCGGTGAAACAGCTTTTTTTTTGTACCGCAGTATGCATCTATAACTTTCTCTGAGTGCTACTGCACTCATTTGTTTTGATTTCTGCATGAATCTCTCTCACATACACACTTGGGATGACATAAATACATTATCAGTCGCCGTAAGTGTGGTGTCAAAACGTACTGGCTCGGAATTGGCAGACTGACCAAATATTTGAAACTGCTGCAATATTTTGAGTAGGAATGGAGGTATACAGATGTCTTTTAACAAGTCACCAACTGCGCTTTAGTCCTAATAAATGCATTTTAAGCACTTCTGAACGGTTCATGGTGGTTTGATGCCAGCATTAGTGAGCGGTAATATATCAAATGTTAGTAATAACCCAGTTCTTCCCGAGAACTTCATTCTCAGTGTCTGGGAGAGAAGCCAGCTGACCGTTTCCATGGTGTGCTGCCAGAACTTTTTACAAACAGAGCCTCATAAATAACCAGCCCTGGCCTGGACAACACCATAAGCTGCCATGATGTAAGTGATGCAGCGTAAGACTCCAGAACATACACCCTTTGACACCTGGACCGGACAGCATTTATGATTAATGGCAGCCCTTAATGATCCAGTAACGTTTCCATCACAGTCAGAAAACAGTCAGCGCATGTAGCGTGAAAACAAACGGCCCGTTTACACCTGGTATGAATCTCAGGCGATTTGATTGCAAGTGGTCAGGCAAGACTCAATGTAATCAGGTGCATTTAAGACACTTGTCTTCGAATGAAAGCTAAAACAAATCTTACACGACAAGGACTAACTGTAACAAGCACAAGGGTGAAGAGGAAAAGGAATTCTCAGTTGTTTCCAGTAACATGATGCAAGACAGTGTAATGAGAGAGAAATGATTGAGGTGCATACTTGGGAGGTTTGAGGTCCCTGTGAATGAGAGCCTTTGGTTTCATGCCGTGGAGATACGAGACCCCCTGAGAACACTGCAGGCACCAGCTCATGGCGTGAGACGCAGTGTAGTGAGGAAGGGGCTCTGCACCGTGCAGCACTGTTAACACACACACAAAGTAATAAATACACGCTAATGCATTCACTCGCTCGTGGAACAGCCATATGTGCTTAGACACCGAGAAGAAATTTAAAACTTGCTATTATAGGTCCAGGGTTAGGGAGCAATTTTGAACCTATTAGTTTTTAAATGTTTAAGTAAAGGGCATGTACAACTACATCACAAGAAATACTCCATAACAGAATCTTTTTTGAGCATGTATATTCAAACACCAAAGTATTTCGCACATAATTAGCCACATTCCCATTACTCTTCAAATTGCAAATACGCCCAATGGAAACACATCAGTTTCGCAAAAACTCCCATATATTGCAAAAATGTTTTTACGCTCACATGAGGTGGTTTTCAGGCAATTTGAAAAAGGAATATTTCACAAAAGTCGCATTTACAGGTCACCTGGTGTATATAAAAGTCACATGATCTCGCTTGCATCTGCGACACATTGCGGCTCTGACACGACCACCGGAACTGATCGTGGCCAGTTTAGTTAATGTTTGTGTTTATACCACTGCGACATTTCAGATGCGTCCCAGAAGCGATTCGCTGCGCTGCTTTACTGAAGATACACACTTACCTCTTCTTTCGATTAAAAATAATGCCTAGTGCATTGACTGTGATATGTAAACCTATAAACCTATAAACAGTTGTGACTTATCGTGAGAGAAAAAAACAACAAAACATTTTAGTCGTGTAACATCAGTTAATGGAAACGCTGTCAATTCGCAAAAGGTTTTTTTAATCAAGATTTATAAAATATTACAAAAGGTTTGCGCAAATCTGTAATGGAAACCTAGTCTAAGTGAATTGTACAACTAAATATGATCTGGTTTGTCGAAGTACAACAACTGGATGCAAAGTTTTTAAGTGACAATTTTAATTTTATTTACCTAATATGGCAGCCAAAAATGGCCTTCAAAACTAGTAAGCATGATTTTTAATAAGCCAAAAAGTGTTTGCCAAGACCTAAGTGGGTCCCATATTTCAAAAAAGTAAAATTTTGAAATATTATTACAATTTAAAACAACTTTCCTATTCTAGTATATTTTAACATTTTATTTCTGCCATGACAAGGCTGAATTACTGAATTTCAGCATCATTACTCCAGACTTCAGTGTCATGATCCTTCAGAAATCATTCTAATATGACAATTTGGTTCTCAATAAATATTTCTTAATATTATCAATGTTGAAAACAGTTGTGTTGCTTAATATTTTTGTAGAGAATGTTATACGATGTTATGCAATATTTAAAAGAAACAGCATTTATTCAAGTTTTTTTTATTATTATTATTTTTTTTTTGTATTTTTTTTTAATGCTTTTACTGTCACTTTTGATCAATTTGATCAAAAGTGTACTTATATCAACAAAACATATTATTAAAATAGTTCTTGATGGATTTTATTTTTTCCTTTTTCTGTTGATTCACAAAGTATTTTAGATATTTATTACCTTCCAGCAGACTTTGATAATAATTTTGAGCACATATTCAAAAATTCTTGTAATTCTATTTTGTGAATAAAGTATTGCAAAGTAATTTACTAAAAACTTACTCACCATTATACAATGAACCCCCCTCTGCATATTCCATCACCAGACATACCTGCAGTAAAAGATCATTAACCGTGTTACGCAAGTTTATTTTCCAAAAAAAAACACTTCAAATTTACTAAATCAAAACATGTTTTAGAGACTTACAGGGTTACTGCAGGAACCGTACAGCTTCACAATGTTGGGATGATTTACACGGGACAACTGGCGAAGCTGGAACAGAGAGAATAGAAGACTCAATCAAATGCTTTTTTGAAATAAAAGAGTCCAAATGTGTGTTTATGCACAATTTACGGTTTCTGACTACAATTACTAATGTGAACAAGTGAAAAAGAATATGACAGTACCTCAACAATGAAGGCATTTCTCTCCGATTCACTCTCTATAGTCTTGATGGCCACATCTCTGCCTTTCCACTTCGCCTTGCACACAACACCAAATGCCCCTCTACCCACCACCTACAAAAAACACAAATAAGAAAACATCACACCGAATTAAAGACACATTCACAACCTCACAGCCGTGCAAAAGAGTTCAAAACAAACCTAGCACCTAAAACTCCATAGCAAGGTGTCCATAGGAAAACATAACACACAATAGCACCTAGAACAGTCTAAAGGTGTTTCATAAAACATACTACAAAGACGTAATTCAACAAAACACACGTATTAATACTTCAAACACAGTGTTCCTTAATGAAAAACAAAAAAATTAAGTTAAAAATAGAAATAAGGTGCATTGAGATACAATGTCAAGTGTCTCACTGACAGTATTAGCTATCAAGGAAATGTTTGCAGGTCATTTCCAGGCCCCTGTCAGTGTGTTTATTAGCTTAATCACCTGCTTATAATGCCACTCACCTCTTCCACCTCAATATCAGGATAGTCTATCTCCTCAAACGGGTACGTAGTTGGTGTGTCCAGCATTTCGGCGGAGAACATAGACATCGCTAGCTCGTTAGCCAGCTAATCATTAAAACACAAACAACAGATTTTACAGTCCTAAACTCTTCAGACTTCACCAACGAATGGTTTCAGGATAAAAACGGAAGCTGGAGAGTCTCTTCCATCGACACGGTCTGCATTACACAGATAAACGCGAATGATAAGTCACTTTAAAAAACTTGTTTAGCGGCTAACGAGCTAACCTGTCAATCTAATCCGTTAGCCAGGCGGCTAAGAGGCTCCGAAGCAGATTAAAGTATGTCAGACATGCCAAACGACGGAAAATTGTTGTCATTCAGAAGGGGAATACGCCCTAGGGTCTCTGTGAAGTACGCTTAGGGGTATCTCCTCGACATAAAAGCGCCGGCTGTTGTGTGTTAGCGCTAGGCCGCTTGTTGGCTTGCGCTGGTGCGGTCGATGGATCTCGCCTCCGCGCAGCGCTCACTCCACGACGCCGCTACCGCGCCGCACATCGGCCTCTCTATGTACCCGAAAATGCCGCTCGATTAAACCTGCTTGACGTGTCCCGTTAACCAGGACAAACCACCCGAGCCATCGGACGCGGGGCTAGAACTTTACAGCTCTTGCCTCCATGGGCTCGTTTGTTTTTCTTGCTTTCTGCGGGGGTTGTTTAAGCTCCAGGAAGTGTGCGCTCTCTTGTATTGTGCCCCCTCTAGTCCATGCCAACTGAAATGTCTCCAAGATTGGAGTCAAACAAGGCCTGCCAGAATCACTTCCAGTCGTTATAATAGGGGATTCGTTTTGTTATAGTATTTATTTGGAGGTGTATTTCTAATGAGAAGAGAAAAAATGATCAGTTTCATTATCCTGACTGAGTAGCATCTTTACTAAACCAGGTAAGGTCGTACATTTGCATGGAGGCCTATCTCTTATTTAAGCAATATATAACTTATTTTATCTCTGATGAACTTCTTAAGTAGTAGAATGAATCTATATATGAAAGAATGAATTTCCAAACTGAGTTTTAGCTTAAGGCATCTAATCTTTCAGCACTGACAAGGTAATATGTTTGCACATCAGTCATTTATTAAATGTTTAACTATGGGAATTATCTAAAATAGTATGACAAAGATGCAATGTCAGTATTATAACAAAATATATATAATTACAATTACTTGAAAATGAAAGTCATAATATTCACAATAATTAATTATAAAAAATTATGAATATATATATATATATATATATTATAAACATAATAATATATATAATATATAATATAATTATAATATTATTGATTGTTCTTTTATGCCAAAAATCATTAGGATAGTAAGTAAAGATCATGTTCCATGAAGGTATTTTGTACATTTCCTACAGTAAATATATCTAAACTTAATGTTTGGTTAGTAATATGCATTGCTAAGAACTTCAGTTTACAACTTTAAAGGCAATATTTAGATATTTTGCACCCTCAGATTACAGATTTTCAAATAGCTGTATCTCGGCCAAACATCTTAACAAACCACACAATTTCCAAAAATGTGCCCACATGGCTGGTTCTGTGGTCCTGGGTCACATTTAAGAAAGCTTACTAGTGCGTTCAGATTTCATAAATATCATAATATAACAGTGTAAATAAAATGTATGGCAGGGTGGTAAAACCTAACAACAGAGGTATATTTTCGAAATGAAACTTTTCTTTCTTTCGGGACATAGCAGTGATGTTAAACGACATTGTAATTTTTTTTAAGAACATGATAATGAGCATATCTCATTGTGAATCAGTGGTTGGCAATCAGCCCTTATCTGTTCCTTGTTCAACCACTGGAAAAACACAGAACTAGTAATTATTAAAACGTGAGTAATGCTATTTCTGAGCAGAGGCGGTCAGCAGTGAAGTATTTTTACTCTGCTTTAAAAGTACCTTTGAAGTGTCTGTACTTAATCAGAGTTGTTTTTCTTTAGAAAACTTTACTTTAACATTCCAAAGCATAATATTGTACATTTTACTGCACTACAATTGGCATTTTAAATGTCATTTAATACTTGCATACATTAGAAATCTAGTACTTTCTTATTTGGCTTACTTGAGTACAAGAAAGTACTAAATCTTTAATGTTCTTAAAGTATTTAAGGTAAAAAAACAACTTTTATTTATGAATTGTAGTGCAGTAAAAAGTATGATATTATGAAATGTAGTAAAGTAAAAGTTTTCCAAGGAAAAACACTGTCCACCTTTGCTATTGTGCTTAATTTGACGTAATGTTACTTTACATTTTCAGTAAAGTCAGTATTGAGGTTCTTCTCTATGCCTGTATTGTTCCATAGGGAAAATGTTTTGATCAGACCCACCGTTGCACTTCAATTACTGGCTTGTTTGCAAAGAATTTTAAAGGTAAGTCTCAATCACTTCTGAACATGTACCATTGTCCAGAATGTCATATTGCTACACTAAAATGAGTTTTGAAACAATTCAGTAAATAGTTTTTAGTCATGTTGTCACTTGTACTAACACCTGTCTAAAAAGCATTTGTGTTCCCTACCTATCCAAGTCTATTTGTACAGTGTTGTGTCATTAACTGGAGTGATATCAAACTGATCAACAAATCAAATTTGCTGAGCAACCTGGTCACATGCCCTCTGTGAGCTAAATATAAACCCAGAATTTCAACCATCATTTCATGACAGCTGAAAATGATCCCTATTCATCACTGGAAAAAAAACACTGGAAAACTATAAACAACATTCGTTCATATGCAAACAAGGTTACCGAGATGAAGTAACCTTTCCAGCGGTGCTCTGTCCTCTCTGGGGAACCGATGACATCATTTCCACTGTGGGTTCCATGGCGTGAGTAATAGTGCAGGTCTGTCCCTTTCATTTAATTGAGAAAGTGGGGAAGACCAGGGCTAGTAGTCAAATATTTTACCCTGGTGAATATTTCTAAGGGTATGTTTATTATTGATATTTAAATCTGTGTATAGCCACATACCTGTAATTTATGTGGTCAAATAAACTGCAATATATAATCAATCCACTCCAATAAAGATACAGTTCCTTGTAATAGATTTCAGCTAAATTTTGAGAATAATGAAAGACAAAACAAGCAAATAAATAAAATATAGCTGCAAGCAACAATTACCAGGGTCCAAGCTCTTTAAGGCATGTAAAGTGCACATCTGAGACATTATGTAGCAAGCAAATATTTTATTTTTTTGCAAATACAGGTCATTTACCATAGAAATATTATGTTTTGTAATGTTTATGACTGTTATAGCTCCAGTTGTGGTCCGATCTCCTTAAAACTAAAACTCACCAGGGTTCGTGAAGTTTTGAGTTTTCCTTTAGGCATTTTTGGGTACATTTGGACAGGCCCCTTTTCTAAGCGACCCCATTATAGCTTCCCAAACGGTAATTTCAAAATTTTTGTGGTAATCATTGACCTAGAGAGTCCAGAGAATTGTACTGCATTGTTTTTGTTCCAGATTGAGCAAAAAAAACTAGGACTAGTTCACAAAAGTAGGTTTTATACATCTTCTGACTACTTTAACAAGCAATTTGATTGACAGCAGACAAAGTTGTCCGGAATGAGGAGTTTTGTCATATGACATGAATATTGTGTGCATGTGCTAAAACACGAAATGTACAATTGTTTACACCCTTGAAAAAAGAGATATCACCCCCAGTAGCTGATTTCTTTCAAATTTCTTAGAGACCTTTGGGGCCGTGAGTCAGGGTTGCCAGGTTTTCACAACAAACCCCATCCAATTGCTACTCAAAACTAGCCCAAAAGTAGGCCAATCACATTTTGAGGGGGGTCCCCCATTAAAAATCACGTTCTGGGAGTTAAAATACACGTTTTTTTGGCAGGGTCCCCCTGGTAAAAATTAGCATTCTAGGGGCTAAATATTGTGTTATTGGGGTTGCTTTAACCTGTGGACATGAACAGCAACCCGTGGCAACAGTGTTAAGTAGCCCAATTCCGCAGGATACCCATGGACTTGGCAACACTGCTGTGAGTCAAACAGGTGGTCAAACTTCATCGGCCACTGGCGGCCGTGGTTTTTCGAAGAACACAAATGTCCATATAGACACTTATGGCACTTTGGACCAGGGTTGCAAAGAGGTGGAAAATTTCCAGTAACTTTCGGAAACATTCCAGAAATGTTGAAAACTTTCCAGGATTTCTTTTTTTTTTTATTTAAATTTTTTTTTTTTTTAACCCCTTTGCAACCCTACTTTGGACCAAGACTGCCCACAGCGATTTTCATGTTGATAGGACAAATGGTTACGTTGGTATAGTCAATATGTCTTTCCATGTTATAGCGCCAACAAGTGGCCAAGCCTACCCAATTTCTTCCTTTCAGTCAACTTTGGATTCAATATGCTTTGATACGTCACTCTATAAACAGCCACCCCATTCAGTAATGACCTTCTGTGACTTACTCTCTTTGTGGAGGGTGTGAATGATTGTCTCCTGGACCACTGCCAAGTCAGGAGTCTTCCCCATTAGCGTGGTTTCAAAGAAAAAGAGATACCCGTTATTTATACTGTAGGGATGGTCATTTTAAGAAACCCAAATGTAAATATTCTAATATTTTGAGATACTGGATTCTTGGCTTTCATGAGCTGTGAGCTCTAATCATCAAAATTAAACCAAAAAAACTTTTGAAATGTTTTACTTTACAAGTAATGAATCTAGAATATATGAAAGTTTCAGTTTTTGAAATAAGTTACAAACAAAAAAATGAACCTTTTCACAATATTCTTATTTTTGCACCTGTAAGTGTTTTGAGTTTGGTCAAGGTATCTAATTCCAATTATTGAAATTCACTCTACAGAGAATCTTTCTGCACTGGTTTGGTTCCGATCGAGCAAAAAAAAAAAAGAAGAAGAAAACTATAAAAATGATGTAGGTATGTTTCTTTAATGTAATTTAGATGCTCTGATAGTTTAATTAAGATAGATTCATTTGGTGAATATATTTCATATTTCTGTATAGACGCATACCCTAAAAAAAAACCCACTGTTATTGCCAAAGAAAAAAAAACTTTAATAAACAGTTATTAAAAAACTGGCTTATGCACATTTTTAGAAGAACACTTATCAAAAATCAATAAACAAATAGTGCTCATAAATATCCAAAACAGACTTTTCAGTACATTCTAATGAATGCAATCAATTCTCTTAAACATAATGCCATTATGATGATGCAGTGATAGTAATTAAGCTGAGCGGATATATTGAATTGTGGCCACACAGGTACCATTTATATCCCCATGTAATAATTAGGCTTAATGATAAAGCCAAATGGCTCATTAGAATGCTCATCCACGTTCGTCTGAGACAAGTACAAGGGTAGGCATATGGTGTGGGATCTGCGCTCTGAACAGATGATATTTGCTTACCTTGTGTTGCTAGGTTGTCTTCATCCAGAATGCCCTCAGACACATAACATTGCCCTCGTCTGTAAGCGCAGGAACAGGCATCATTCTGTCTAACAAGAACCTCAGTGAGAGTTCATCTGCCCACTTTGCCATCAACATAGCCACAATTTTGAGCGTTTGTTACGAACTCCTTGCAGGGACTAGTAGAAAGCAGTGAAATGCAGTCTTACTGACTTTGTTGTCCCAACACATGGTGGCACTAGTGCTCTTTCACGTTTGCATCGCCAGGAGGAAGCGCTCCATTACCTTTACTATGATAAAGTGTTGAAGCAGCCACAGAACCCTTCGTAGGTACATATGCATTGCTGTGATACAATTAGAATAAATTCATTAATTTCCTTATGCCGGTATCAGCACTCTGTTGAAGTGGAAATAATCTTTTGCCTCTAATAAGTTGATTGATTGCATAATGTTTCTGCAGCTGACAAACATTTGTCTTTCGTTTATGGCTTTTTAGATGCCGTAAGCTCTTAAGCTTGGCATTATGAATATCCATGTCCCAAATAAGACAAACAATGTTTAATTGGAGTAGGAAGAGTGTGTATGCGTGTGGGGTAGGGGGTGCAAAGAAAAGGCTGTTCTTTGTAAATATTCATGCAGATCATTTTGTGTAAGTAGAACAATTCCCTCTGCTGCAGCCAGACAAGCAAAACAGAGAGAGCATCAGGGGACTGTGTGCAGTCATTTTGTTAAAGAATTTTAACTCTATCTAAATGCTCCATTCATTTGCTCTGGATTTATGTGACACTTAAAATAAATCAGCTGAAGAATAAACCCAACAAGCTGATTAGTACTAGTCTACTGCTGCTGCTGTAACATTGAGCACCCACATAAAAGAGCCCTGTGAGAAATTGCTACGCTCACCGAGTGCTGTTCCTGCATTTTATGCATTTTATACAGCATAAGCCTAGAGCAAAATAAACGCGTTGTGTCTGTGGTGTGCTTTGACGTGCAAATGTTACCAGAAATGCTGCCCATGCAAATAAACACTGTGTTTTGGTAAATGTTATTTTTCCTTTTTTAGATATAATGTTATATATAATATGAAATTAGTTTTAAAAGAAGCCACAGATCAAATTAACCATCGTGACTTCTCCAGGCAGCATGCTGGAAGAATTTTATTATTGAATGAATCAGAGTTTTTGAACTAATAGTGCATGATTCATTGATTCACTCATAAAGTGGCTGTATCCAAATATGTATACAGTATGTGGAAAGAGTTATTGTTCAATTAATGCAACTTTCACTGATAGGGCACATGATAATAACAACATGAATGCAGTGCATCCATTCTTTCATATTACATTACTTTAACAGTAGCAATGTAAATGCTTACTCAAAAGAAGTAACTACTTCATGTGCAATATCTGCCAATCATAGGCAGGGGTGTCATTATTTATACCGGTGCACAAGCCCCAATGTACGACCAAAAAAAAAAAAAAATCTAAGATTACGAGATTAAAGTTGTAATATTTCGTGAATAAAGTCATAATTACTAGAACAAAGTCTAACTATTATGAGAATAAAGTTGAAATATTTTGACAATAAAGTCAAAATTATGAGCATAAAAATGAAATATTTCAACAATAAAGTCCAAATTATGAGAATAAAGTTAAAATATTTCAAGAATAAAGTTAAAATTACGAGAATAAAGTCTAAATAGTTCAAAAATAAAGTAAAAATGATGAGAAAAAAGTTTAAATATTTCGACAATAAAGTAGAAATTACGAGAATAAGTCGAAATATTTCAACAACAATCAAAATTATGAGAATAAAGTTGAAATATTTTGACAATAAAGTAGAAATTTCGAGAGTAAAGTCAAACTATTTAGAAAATGAAGTTGAAATTATGAGAATAAAGTTGAAATATTTCAAGAATAAATATGAATTACGAGAATAAAGTTGAAATATTTTGACAATAAAGTCAAAATTATGAGGATAAAGTTGAAATATTACAAGAATAAAGTCAAAATATTTCAACAATAGCCAAAACTAAGAGAATAAAGTTTAAATATTTCGACAATAAAGTAAAAATTACGAGAATAAAGTCAAAATATTTCAGCAATAGTCAAAATTATGAGAATAAAGTTGAAATATTTTGACTAAATTGAAATTATAAGAATAATGTCGACATTACGAGAATAAAGTCAAAATTATGAGAATAAAGTTGAAATATTTCAAGAATAAATTTGAATTAAGAGAATAAAGTTGAAATATTTTGACAATAAAGTCAAAACTATGAGAATAAAGTTGAAATATTTTGAGAATAAAGTTAAAATTCTGAGAATAAAGATTAAATATTTTGACAATAAGTTTTCCAAAGTTTAAAACTGACAGAATTTGAAAGCTGAGCTGTTATATTAAAACAAGAAGCACAAAATTATTGCGATTACTGGGTGGCTGGCATGCCACAACTATGAATGGATTTGAAGACGTTAAATATTATTTCCAATCATTTACTGCAGCTATTATACTGTGAATAAAACAGCTTGTGAATAGTCACTTACATACCTCGGAAAAGACCACAATATAACTTATGTTAACAAGTTGGAGCCCACTTCTATTTTTAGAATGTTTTATTGTTGTTTTTAATGAATTACAGGTGAGAAATGAAAGATTGAATGCTACAGACATTTTAGCAGAGTAGGTGGTGAAATTATCATGAAGAAAACTGTATAATTGAATGAGGCGAATGTCTCAATGTAATCAAACGACGACTGATTCACATGAATACAGCGATTTGTCATTTGAGGTAATCTTTTAATTTGATTCTCACTCAAAGGCATTCATTTTTTTCCCCTAAAGAACGAATCATTAGAAAAAATGAATTAATGACTCGTTCATTAAGAATCACTTTTATAATTCAGAATCATTGTTTATAAATGCATCGGTTGAGTGAGTTATTGACTTTCTTATTCATTAAGGCAGTCATTTTTTGTTCCAAATTAAATCAGTGCCTTAGACTGAATAGTATTAATGAATGATTCAATGACTCATTCATAAAGAATAGTTTTTTTTTTATTTATGAGTGAATTATTCATTTTTTTCTCATAAAGGCAGTATTTTTTGTTCCAGAATAAATCAGTGCTTCTGAACAAATTGCTTGAATGAATGATTCAGTGATTCACTCATAAAAAGTCACTTGTTTAATTCCTGAATAATTCATGTTTTTGAAAGGATTCGTTGAATAAATGATTAAAATGACTTGCTTTTAAAAACAGTCAATTGCCAAACCTTACTGCTTGCAGAAAATGTAAAAATATAAAGATTAAGAAAATATATTCCATTCAATGTTATTAACAACATGAAGTGCATTAAACATTATATTATGTCAAGGTTTTCCAAACTGGGGTTTGTGAAGGAACTGCAGGGGGTTGATGAGTTTAATGAAAAGCTAATAATTCATTAAAACATAAAAAAAAAAAAAAAATCAATCAATCAAAACGCTTACTAAAAAAATGAAAGATTTTATTTGCTGTGACCATGTGAACATGCCAATGTGATTCTTTATTAAAATATTATTAAAATATTTTTTTAAATCTCAGGGGCACTTCAGGTAAATATATTAGTTGAAAGAGGATTGGGTGAGAAAAAAAGTTTGTGAATTTGTGCATTTTAATGTGTTTGCCAAAAGCCTTCTAAAGACAGAAATACATGGTTAAATAACCCTTAAGATAATTTACATTAAAAAAAAATCAGTAGTTGATGCAATATTCAATCATTTATTAAACCTGAAATGAGGAGAACCAATAAATTCTGAATGATTTATCGCTATTGTTGCTATTGTATAAATAATATGTAATCATATAATCCATAAAAAGTAACTGTAGTCTGATTTTAAAATGTATTATAAAATGCTATTTACTTTAATAGCAAGCACTTAATTTTTGGAATCTGATTACATAATCCAGATTACATGTAATCAATTACTACCCAGCTCTGTCTGTATCCCACCTCAATAGAAGCAAAAGTGTTTTGCAATACAACATGAACAAAATAAGTACACTATACTTATGTAGGGTTTGAAATTAACACAGTTTGACCGTTTGCTCTATTTTGCCAACAAAAATCTTTCCAAACACAGTCACAGCATTGGTTTGCATCTCTGAGCATGCCGTTTCATTCCTGAATGTATCAACCGTTTAAATTATTCGGATCAATTGCAATGCCTCACTTAAGAGCGACTCGCTGCGACCTACTGGCATTTTTAATTTCACATTTAAAGTACATTTTAATTTTTTAAAATAATTTCAAATATCAGTATTTAACTTTTTATATTAAAAATATCAAAACATTATTTATGCCTTTGTAACTGCAGGTTAGTGTGTTCCATGTCCCTCTAAGCCGCATTAGTGTCAATACATCTAAATGCCCCTTTAAATGCAACTTCTGCAAAGATTAATTTTGTTGATAGTGATTTTATTTGTTTAGTAACACCCTTACCCCTGGTTTCACAGACATGGCTTAAGCCTAGTCCTAGACTAAAATGCAAGTGTGAGCTGTTTCAACTGAAAGAATCTTGCACTGACTGATCTAAAAGTATATCAGTGCCTTTGTTTTGTTTCAAGATCACATCAGTAATGTTTTTTTTTCTTAAGCACATTTATAAAAATTACTTAAACGTCTTAATTGAACTATGGCCTAATCCTGGCTTAGGCTAAGCCCTGTCTATGAAACCGGGCCTAAATGTATTATTATTATAACTGACTTAAATGAGTTTTGACTCTTTTTTGGCTAGTAGAAGTTTTAAATGGCGGCTAACATAAAAATGTAGTAGCCAAATTGGCTGGTGAGTGAAAAAGTTCATTTCAATCCCTGTACTTATGTTTTGATGTAAGTACATAGTAGTTAAGGCCACCTAGTATAACGCATGAGACCGAACATTTTTTACAGTGTGAGCTAAACAGAGATATATCACATAATGCATGATATTGCTGTTTCACAGCGAACATAGTTATTTGAATGCCTCATAACAGCATTTGAATAAATGGCCTGTTCTCTCTTCGTAAAGCATAATTTGAGCTCAGCCGTCCCTGCAGGGTGTTGGGTGACAGAGTTACTGCAGCTGCTCTCAGCTGGAGCCTGACTGCACAGCCAAAGAGACCAACTGCTGAGCATGGGGACCAGCTGAGACTGACCTTTCCGAATTGTTCCACCCGAGCTGGGGGACATTGCGCTTGATAAGTAGTGCCAAGCGAGAAGGGGGGTCGTCAAGGGCCGAGAGTGTACCAGCGCCTCGCTCAGACCACGCAGATCCCAGCGATAAGACCTCTATTGTCTCTGTCCTGTGATAATTTGTCAGTCAAAGTTTAAAGAGGGTGGAAACAAGCGCAGGGAATGACCTTTTCTGTCTGTTGCGGCTGCTGCATCGCCTCTTTAGAGTCGGGCCTTTCTATCAAAGGTGTCAGACGTTATTAATCTTTAAAAGATTCATATAAGTAGATGAGAGCATTATCCTCAAGCGCCCTGGTTTATGACTAACTGAAACCTTTTTATCTGAAAACATGGAGCACCAACCAACTTCTTATCTGACGCAACGTTGTCATGTGAATTTCACAGCAGTCCGTGGCAAGAACGAAACATTATTAAGCGCTAAATATTGTCTCTCAGGAAATAAGCGATGTAAAATTGGCTAAAGTGTAATTGCATTTATCTTCAAAAACAACAACCTTGCAGACTAAATCAACCCTTTAAAGGACAATTTTCATTGGAATTCATAGCCAAAGGCCAAACATTTGCATCCGAGAAGCCAAGGTATAAGTCCTGCAACTCTACCTCATAATGATGCAATGGAAAAGTGCAAAAATAAACAAAATAATAACAGTGATCTCATGAGAGCATGAATATAGACGAACGCTGTGCACCAAAGGAGCGGTATTTGTCTGGTAATGAGCTCTAGGGGCCAGAGCTTTACCATTATCAGCAGTGCCACAGAAAGTGGTCTGCTGAATATCTGTGAGTCACGGTGTTCTGTTCTTTATGACACACTTTTGCTTATTTTCTGTCTTAGCTTCACTCCATTTGTTATGCAGTCCCTACATCTTATTTCAAAGAGAATCAATCATTTTAAAAAGTGATTTATGCCATGTGGACAGTGTCCAGAGCAGTAGATTAGCTCTTTTAAAGCAGTCTCCAAGGGATTCAGCCCAGTAAACACCCGCTTTTTTGGGACCCCGAGGTCAGCCATTTTCTTTTTTCAGGGTCACGTCGCCTCTGAATAAATGACTCTTTGTGATTGTAGCGTAAGGGCTACAGTAGCTTCGAATGAAAAGATTTGTGGCCAAGGCACTTACCTAACCTCTCTGACTCTGTGTGGCTCAGAATTTGCTGTGATTTCTAGAATAACTAATTGAAGGAATATTTCAGCCCAAAACTGAAAATCCTGTCATCTTTTACTTACTTCTGTATCGTTCTAAACTGGTTTTCTTTCTTCTGCAGAACACACAGTTAAGCTGTTTTTGTCAATGCAATTAAAGTAAATGGGGTCCAAAGTTTCAAGGACATAAAGGTAGCGTAAAAGCAATCCTTCTACTGAAGCCTCATTGGTAATACCCTCATGACATTGGCATGTAAGAGTGGGCTTCTGAAAGTAAAAAACCTGTTCATTTTCTCCATAGTGGAATTGATTTATAACAATAACTTATAAACCTTTAAAGACAAAGAGAGCTACGAGGTTGTTAATCAATACTATATGCTTTTGTAAAACCATCAGCCCTTATTATTATTTTAACTTATTTTTAAATAATCATGTCAACTATGTAATTCTACCCATTATTCTGCAAAAGATCTCCACCTGAGAATAGAAAAAGGAATCATGCCAAAAAAGCACTGCATGTGATGCAGTCAAATCAGTCTTCTTCCAGAACCAAGGTCGCTGAAAAAGTAGACTTTATGAGGTTTGATTTAACTGGCATATCGCCATATTCGATTTGGTCTTTGTATACCTGAGTTGATCAATGTTTTGATTTTGTTTTGAGAATAAACAACTGTTTAAAGTTGTCAAACTCCACGGGAGTTTTGTGGATTACTTTACAAGACACTCTCTTAAAAGTCCTTTTAGGAGCTTGAAACTGTTGGACCCCATTAAAGAATTAGTTCACTTCCAGAACAAAATTTACAGATAATGTGCTCACCCCATTATCATCCAAGATACCTGTCTTTCTTCCATCATAAAGAAATTATATTTTTTGAGGAAAACATTTCAGGAATTATCTCCATATAGTGGACTTCTATGGTGCCCGTGAGTTTGAACTTCCAAAATGCAGTTTCAATGCAGCTTTAAAGGGCTCTAAATGATCCCAGGTGAGGAATAACGGTTTTATCTAGTGAAACGACTGGTCATTTAAAAAAAAACAACAACAACAACATTTATATACTTTTTAACCTCAAATACTCATCTTGTCTAGCTCTGCATGCACTCTGTGCATTCTGGTTCAAAGAAGGTTAACTGCTTTTTTACAAAAAAGGCAATGTAGGGCGATTTTGAAGTTGGAAGAGAAAATGAGATGGGAGTTTTTTTACCTTAACTGTCTTGAACTGGAGAGTACGTTTGACATCAACTTTCTTAGTATTCCTCAAGAAAGTGAGTATTTAAGACATACTGCTGCTGCACAAATAGTATATATAATAACCCATAGCAGATCTATACAGGTGGAGCTGGGGAGGTAGAGGGTTTCAGAGGAACTCTGTTTAAGGCAAGTAGTTTAACTTGGCATTTCTGGAAAACAATCCCTTTAAATACTGGCAATATACTAATAAAACCTACCCAAAACATTCTAAAAAAGTTTTTCAGACCACACATGCCTGTGCGAAATGTATCGGTGTGAAGAAATGGAAGACAAAAATCCAAGCACTAATGTGCCACTTTCTGCCTTTCTCCATGACATTCTTTCTCCCTCATTATGCTGTCCGTCAAACCCGGGCGCATCGGAGTCAGAGTGGCCTGAAATGCGTCCTTCTGGCAAGGCCTCGGATTTTGTGGTCACTGGCACTTTATTCAGGCATAGGTCCATTTCTGTGATGAGAAGAGAGCAGCATTCGTAATGAGGGTAAGAGCACTCACTGGAGAAAAGCTGCAATAAAAAGAAGTGTGGAGAGAAGGAGAGGAGAGTCGTGTCTGGCTTCTCCGGATAAAGGAGAGTCTGTCGGTTAATGTCTGCATCCGCTGCAGAACCCCCTGCTATGAGGGGAAAGAGAGAGGGGAAGAGCTCTCTCATACTCCATAGGCTGTCTGCTGCACCAGACAGACAGGGATCAAGGACATTCTTGTTATTTGTGATTATTCCTCCTGCTATCTCCTCTCCTGCTTTCTGTAGAGGATTGGAGTGATAAAAAAAGGCAGACGACTCAAAGGAGATTTTAAGAGGAGCTTTCTGTGGGGCGGGATATGGCTGAAGACATCAGCGCAGAGTAGAACAGCTCATTTCTCTTCGATG
The DNA here is from genome assembly GCA_033026305.1 of Cirrhinus molitorella. Taxonomy (NCBI): domain Eukaryota; kingdom Metazoa; phylum Chordata; class Actinopteri; order Cypriniformes; family Cyprinidae; genus Cirrhinus; species Cirrhinus molitorella. Next base: position 3,226,357 of record CM065133.1, on the reverse strand, counting down.
CCACTGGGTCAGGTGTGCAGGAAACTGGGGGATTTGGTGGGATTAGGACCGCCCTGTTAGCTCTCAGTCCATACAGCTGACCACTGAGTTTAACGTATTGGAGGTAAAGCTTGGCCTTTGGTGTTAGAGTGTGACCAATGGGAATCTGGCGGTTTTCCATCAGTCGGGACTGAAGGTTGTCAGCTGGGACATGTTACAAAGGCTGTGATTTATTGTACTTCTTTTTGGTTGAGCACATAAATGCCATAATGAAGGTGTTTTCAGCCTTTTTTAGGCCAAGGAGACCTTGGAGGAGAGTTTGTGTCATACGAGGTCCTATCCTTCCCACACAACTTTTTATGGCTACTTAATTTGATGTCTAAAAATCGCTTATTCCTAAACATGAAAATACACACTATTGTTCAAAAGATGTGTTTAAATTGATCATGTTACAATTAGGACATTTTTAAAATAAACAGTGTTCTTTTGAACTTTTCAATAACAAAATGTTATTCAAAAATGTTTAAAAAATGTTTCTTAACCCTTTAACTGTCACCACCATTTTTGAACATAGACGTGAAAGTGCACTATACAAACTTAAATCATTATAATTCATGAACAAATGCATTCTCTAATATGTTTTTAAAGTACCATTTCCATGGTAATTCAATGCCAGATTTTAAAATGGGTTCCAAAGGATGAATTTTGAGCTTTTAAACTTTCACTTGATATATAATTTATAATAATTTCTAAAACATAATAGGGAAAAAGGCAACAAAAAATACATTTTTAATATATTTAAATGGAATACAGTTGTTTTAAATGTAATAATATTGCCAATTCTTCTGTATATCAGATCAAATTAATGCAACCTTGGTGAACATAAGAGACTTTTTTTCAAAAACATTTAAAAAATCTTACAGACCCCGAACTTTTGACTGGTATTATAATGAATATGTTTTTATTGCATATCACATATTCACATATACTATGCTGCAGCTGACAAATGTCAAATTAAACATTTAGCTAAAGTTTAAGTTCTCATCATTAGCTGTTTTCATTTTTTCCCCACAAAAATGCAGGAAAGCCAAGGACCCCTAGTCTAAGACAGTGTTTAAGAGCAGATAGTAATTCCTCATTTCCTCACATTTGTCGTCCACCATTTTGAGGAAGAGCTCAGTTTCCGTTCAGAACTGCAGCTTTGTGCCGAGGGACCGCTTACTGCTTGATTTTTTTCCCCCTCTCTGAAAAGCATTTCATTTCTTAAAATAATGGAGTCAATGCAGTGTGGAGGTATTTGGATCTGTGGAGTCTCATACCGGTGAAGGGGAATTGACTATTATTCAGTGTTTACCTGCATGGTTCCTGCCAAGGGAGAGATGGCAGCTGTTTGTTTTTTCTTCACCTCAGCACACCATGATGAACTGTGACAGCTGACATCTGAGCAGCCAGTCAAAGAAAGTGCCTGTAATGAGCAGCCTGCTTGCTTGAGAGACACATGCCATCATATCTCAAATAAAGTTATTCTCCTCCTGTCTCTTTCTCTCTCTCTTTCACTCACTCACTCGCACGCTGCATTTGCTCGTCAGATGCCAGAGGCTAACGCTAGGGATGCTTATCTTAGGCTTGTTTATTTGTTTGTTTGTAAACAGGTGCGCTTGCATTGCACCTAGATTAAAATGCACGCCCGATTTGAGTATGAAAGTCAGTTAGCGTGTTTGACACCAGATGCTAACAAAACCCTCGAAGGAGGCAGGCATGACACCGGATGCTTCTAGATGCAGGTGCACAGCGCACGGCCATATGTGCGGACACGCGAAACATCTGTGGAATATGCATAAACTCATCATCTAATGAAGAAAACACACCTGATAGGCTTTTATAATGCGAGTATTAGTATATGAAGAGTTCAGATGCAAAACCAGCTAAAAGCCATCTCGGTCAAAAATTAGATAATGATACTGAGTGAATGCTCTCGACACATATTATATACATCCATCAAATACTTTTACTTTAAACTCGCTAAAATACCAGCCTCAGTCCAATCAGAAGTAACAGTACTTACATAGAAACCTATACATCAGAGATGGACCTTTGCTGGTTTAATATGGCCCATTGCTGGTTAATGCTGGTCCTTAGCTGGTTTAAGATGGTTTCTTTGCTGGTTTAATATGGCCCATTGCTGGTTTATGCTGGTCTGTTGCTGGTTTATGCTGGTCCTTTGCTGGTTTATGCTGGTCCTTAGCTGATCCTTTGCTGGTTTATGCTGGTGCAAGACCAGCACATGACCAGCTAAGGATCAGCATAAACCAGCAAAGGACCACCTTAAACCAGCTAAGGACCAGCATAAACCAGCAAATGACCACCTTAAACCAGCTAAGGACCAGCATAAACCAGCCAAGGACCAGCGTAAACCAGCCAAGGACCAGCGTAAACCAGCCAAGGACCAGCGTAAACCAGCCAAGGACCAGCGTAAACCAGCCAAGGACCATCTTAAACCAGCAAAGGACCAGCGTAAACCAGCTAAGGACCAGCTTAAACCAGCTAAGGACCATCTTAAACCAGCTAAGGACCAGTTTAAACCAGCATACCAGCATCAAAACCTACCTAACCAGCATATGCTGTTTTTTTCAGCAGGGTGATAAAAATGCATTTTTAAAGAAAGACGTCATATGGATTTAGAGGCTTTTGCATCTGAACTCTTCATATAGTGTTATGATTAAGTTGAAGCTTGTGTAAGCAGAATACTGTAATTATGTTAGTGTGATTATGCTCATAATTAGAGTAACTATAATTGCAGAAAAAAAATGTGATGTACTGCATTTTAACCAGAATTGCACAATACTGTTTAGAGGTGATAAGATTTTTATGTTTTACAAAGAAAAAAACAACAACTAATATTGTAAATTTTTATTACTATTTTTTAAAAAAGTCCAGTCTTCAGTGTAACATGATTCTTCAGAAATTATTTTAATATGCTGATTTGGTGCTGTTTTTGGAAACAGAAAAAGGTAGGGAAAACAGAAAACTATTGTTTAAAGTGATAGTAACCCAAAAATGAAATTTCTTTCACCTTCGTACATTTTCAGAACACAAATTGAGATTTTTGATGAAATCCGAGAGCTTTCTGACTCTGTGAAGACAGTAGGGCTGCAATGATTACTCGATCCAATTAGAGTATTCGACTAAAAAAACGATTTGCATTTTCTCCATGTCAAGTAATCAGTGGTGCATTCCACATATTAAACCACAGTTAAATAAACATATGTGATGCAGGTTTCATATATTCGCTTATTTACGTGTGTAGGTTACGTATGTAGAGCGGCTTTGTTCACACTAAATGCTGCTATACAAACTGTTATCATTTACATGTGTGAAGCATCTCAAACTCTGTCTCTGCATATTTTTGTACGTTTGGGTTTATTATAACGTTCCTCTATAACACAATGTGCACTATTTCATCTGATTTGTAAGGTAAATCATTTATAAACCTACAAAAACACTGGAGAAAACATCATATTTCTCAATATGCTAACTGTTCATCGCGATTTCAAAATAAAAGTTTAAACCCTCACTCTGAGTTTATATGTTTTGATGTCCACATCCACAAAGAACCATTCAGTCAAAGGTTCTTTAAAGAACCATCTCTTTCTTACCTTTTTATAATCTGAAGAACCTTCTTTTGTCACAAAGAACCTTTTGTGAAACATGTATAAACATGTCAGCGACTGATGCAGTCTTATGTCCTGCATTGATGTTTACAGTCCTATTAAAAGATGTCAAAAATAATAAGAAAAAATGCTGATGTTAGCGTCATATTTTGTTGAAAAACAACAACAAGGTATACAGAAGAATACATTCACTAAGAGAAAAAAGGCAATTGTTAAAAGTTGAAGTACAGTCAATAGTTGCTACGCACATGAATGTTCAAAAATTACTCATGTAGAACCTTGTAATAGACTTTCGACTCCACCAAGCATAAACGCCTGGAGAGGTCTCTTCAGAAACAAGTTTGTAGTGACATGGAAAATTAATAAAGGAAATTGAGATTCATTTATACCTGCCAGCGCCAGCTTACACATCAGCAAAACTGCCAAGCAGAGGTCAAGCTGATGTTCGGGCGGCCCGAGCGTAATGCAGAACTGCTTATTTTTGTTCTTCACCCGGATGCACCGTTCCCAGCGCGGCCGGCGTAATGTGCATTTTCCCCCCTATTTGCACGAGCCATAAATCAGCAGCTTGAGAAGAAGCTGTCAGATCGTAGGCAGCACATGGAGTCTGTTACAAAGTCAATATATTACGTCTCCCTTTCAAACGTGGAGGAACAAGACTGCGATAACGGAGCAAAGAGCAAATCGATTGAGCTACTGTGCTCTATTTGCTTTTGAAAAATGTATGACAGGTATTTAGCAGAGATCCTCCCTGTTCGGAAGTCACACGCTTTATAGATCCCGGGTTTTATTGTTCGGCCACGTGCGGCGAAGGCCTCGGTGCTGGATGGCAGTGTTTTGCGACGGGCTTTCTCTAATTTACTTGTTTCAAATGGCTGGCATAATTCTCAGTTTTAAAATGCCAATACGCAGCGCAAGCCGCCGCGAGGCACAATCTCACTAAAATGCTAAAGTCTCTAAATCTCTCTCGCCCTTTCTTCTCTTTACCCTCATTTCTTCTTTGCCAATTTAATTAGCTTGAATTTTCCATTACACACAGGTTCAATCACATCAGTGAACCTGGTAGGCAACTAATTGATTTCGAGAGTGCAGCTAGCTCACTGCTGATTCTCCAGAAGATCCCCAAGATTGTCTAGAGACTAAGGACAGAGTAATTTGGTCAAAAAGCTGTTTTTGTATTAGATTAGGCCAATGAATCTCATTTAGAACAAGAGGAGTTTGCGGCATGAACCTCCCCGGGGTCCCATATGTGCTGGCGTTGACACATAAACCTGACAGACAGGCGATATTGCGGCAATATGGCCGCTTCATCAGCATTAGATCTCACCCTGCTGCTAACGGAAAATAAATGTCAATTAGCACAGATGGATCTGTGAAGTGTTCTATCCCGAATGCGTCTTCAGGCCACGTTCTTCGGAGCGCCGCTCTAATTTCAGCCAATTTTTGTCATCTGCTTGAAGTACAACCTAGAGAGACAAAAGTCAATCTATTTTATTTCAGAGTCTGCCGACGTTTGCCGCGTTTGATGCCGTTAATTTGTTCGTACTTAGCGCGCTTTCATGTTACGTTGAGTGTCGTAATTAGCCTGCTTCCATGCAAACCAATGTGACTTGGCCCATCTTTTATTACCTTTTTTTTTACTTAATAGTTATTACAAATGCTTTTTAGTGATGTGGCTGTGTTCTTGTAAAAAAAAAAAATTGTTGCATTTTTTTTTTTTTTTTAAATAAGAACAGTTGTTGGTTTGGCATTTAAATAATAATTAATAAAATGCATAAATAAACATAAACAAAGAAACATTATTTATTTATTTATTGCAGATGCTCGAGTGATTAATGATTATTACAAATACGTGTCAGTAATGTGGCTGCGTTAAAAATATTTGTTTAATATTTCTTTTAAATAAGACCAGTTGTTAGGTTTGGCATCTAAATAATAATTAATAAAATGCATAAATAAATATAAACAAATATTATTCATTTGTTTATTTATTGCAGAAGTTCAAGTAATGTGGCTGAGTTGATGAGTTGTTTCTTCAGTATTTGAAAAATTATTGCGTTACATCACATCACCAGTGGATCCTCTGAAGTGAATGGGTGCCGTCAGAATGAAAATCCAAACAGGTTATAAAACATTACAATAAGTAATATAAGCAATCAAACAAATCCATCATTAAGTCCTTTTTTACTAAAATATGAGTCCTCTATCAATAATATTGCTTTTTTAGTTAAAACATTGTCTTGTCTGAATCAAGAGAAAAATATACACAGATCAAGCATCGATTACAAGCAGTCCGAAACAGCGCTAAATAAATACGTTATATATTTATTTATTTATTTATTGCAGATGCTTGAGTGATTACTGATTATTGCAAATGCGTTTCAGTGTGGCTGTGTTAAAAATATTAGTTTTCTTCAATATTTTAAAAATGATTGCATTGCTCACCAGTGGATCCTCTGAAGTGAATGGGTGCCGTCAGAATGAGAGTCCAAACATGTCATAAAACATGACAATAATCCACAAGTAATTTAAGTGATTAAACAAATCCATCATTAACTAAAATCCAAGTCCTCTATCAATAATATTGCTTTTTTAGTTAAAAAGTTGTCTGGTCTGAATAAGAGAAAAATATGAACTGATCAAGCATTGATTACAAACAGTCCAAAACAATAATAAATAAATACATTGCTAAACATAAACAAAAAAAACATAATTTATTTATTTATTTATTTATTGCAGATGCTCAGGTGATTAATGATGATTACAAATGCGTTTCAGTGTGTTAAAAATATTTGTTTTACATTTCTTTTAAATAAGACTAGTTGTTAGGTTTGGCATCTAAATAATAATTAATAAAATGCATAAATAATTATAAACACATATTTTTCATTTGTTTATTTATTGCAGATGATCAAGTAATGTGGTTGAGTTGTAGATGAGTTGTTTCTTCAATATTTGAAAATATTGCATTACATCACTTGCTCACCAGTGGATCCTCTGAAGTGAATGGGTGCCGTTAGAATGAGAGTCTAAACATGTCATAAAACATTACAATAATCCACAAGCAATTTCAGTGATCAAACAAATCCATCATTAAGACCTTTTTAACTAAAATACGAGTCCTCTATCAATAGTATTTTTTTTTGTTAAAAAGTTGTCTGAATCAAGTGAAAAATATGCATCGATTACAAGCGAAAACAAACATTATTTATTTATTTATTGCAGATGCTCAAGTGATGTGGCTGAGTTGTAGATGAGTTGTTTCTTCAATTGAAAATATTTGGAAAATATTGCATTACATCACTTGCTCACCAATGGATCCTCTGAAGTGAATGGGTGCCATCAGAATGGAGTCCAAACATGTCATAAAAACATTACAATAATCCACAAGCAATATAAGTGATCAAACAAATCCATCATTAAGACCTTAACTAAAATACGAGTCCTCTATCTTTTTTTTTTTTTTTTTTTTGTTAAGAAGTTCAAGTGAATCAAGAGAAAATATGCACAGATCAAGCACTGATTACAATCGTAAACAGTTCAAAATAAATACATGGATAAACATAAACAAACAAACAAACAAACAAACAAAACATTATTTATTTATTTATTTATTTATTGCAGATGCTCAAGTAATTAATGGTTATTAAAAATGCATTTCAGTGATGTGGCTGTGTTAAAAATATTTATTTTATATTTATTTTAAATAAGATCAGCTTCTAAATAATAATTAATGAAATGCATAAATAAATTGAAATTAACATTATTTATTTATTTATTTATTTATTATTTATTTATTGCAGATGTTCAAGTGTGGCTGTGTAAAAATGTCATATATCCATCTATCTATCTATCTATCTATATATATATATATATATATATATATATATATATACACCTTTTTTTAAGAAAAGTAAACCTTAGTAAACAATTTTTAATTATTGCAGATGCATGTTAGTGTTGTGGTGTGGATATAAAAAAGAACAGTGTATAAGTTTGGCATCTACATAAAAAGTTAATTAATCAACAAATTAATTTGAAACCAATCAAATAGAAACAATAATTCAAAAAGAATTCTACTGGATAAACTGAATTTCTGTTAAATGCGTCTTAATTGATTTCATTATTGTAATGTAATTGTAAAAACTTATTTTACAATTCATTTTCAGTTTTCCTAGGATCCTTTAGAAGTAAATCAAAATTATAGAACCAATATCCATACCAATGATTTTATTATTATACTGTAGACTGTACTTTGACACTGGTGATATCATGTAGCGTTTTGTGAATCACCTGAGAAAAATAACTTCTCTTCTTCTTCATCAGTGACGATGACAAGCAGACTGACTGACTGCCATCTTTGCTGATGATTTCATTTTCTGCATTCTTGGACAGTGTCGTAATATATTCTGCTGTGGGGACCTATGCAGGAGGCTTGTCAGTCACTCTGAATTCTGCATCCAGACATGTGTGGAACATCACAATCAGGGCAATGCAGCAGCAGTCAATCACGCCTCTGCCGAATAGAGGAATTTACCTGCATTTTAGTCAGCAGTGCTCAAAATGAGAATAGTATTTGGGACCCCCTTGAGATATGAAGATATTAAAGCAATAGTTCACCCAAAAATGAAGGTCATTCGAGTTGTAGATGAGTTGTTTCTTTAATGGAAAATATTTGAAAAAATATTGCATTCCATCATTGCTCACCAGTAGATCCTCTGAAGTGAATGGGTGCCGTCAGAATGAGAGTCCAAACAGGTCATAAAAACATTAAAATAATCCACAAGTAATATAAGTAATTGTTTTATATTTCTTTTAAATAAGAACAGTTATTAGGTTTGGCATCTAAATAATGATTATTAAAGCGCATAAATAAATGGAAAGAAATTAACATTTTTTATTTATTTATTGCAGATGTTCAAGTGTGGCTGTGTAAAAAATGTAATATATATATATATATATATATATATATATATATTTTTTTTTTTTTTTTTATTTAAGAAAAACAAACATATTTGAAAAAAATATTGCATTCCGTCATTGCTCACCAGTAGATCCTCTGAAGTGAATGGGTGCCGTCAGAAGGAGAGTCCAAACAGGTCATAAAAACATTACAATAATCCACAAGTAATATAAGTAATTGTTTTATATTTCTTTTAAATAAGAACAGTTATTAGGTTTGGCATCTAAATAATGATTAATAAAGCGCATAAATGAATGGAAAGAAATTAACATTATTTCATTTTTTATTGCAGATGTTCAAGTGTGGCTGTGTAAAAAATTTAATATATTTATATATTTTTATTAAGAAAAGCAAACATATTTGAAAAAATATTGCATTCCATTATTGCTCACCAGTGGATCCTCTGAAGTGAATGGGTGCCATCAGAAGGAGAGTCCAAACTGAACATTACAGTAATCCACAAGTAAAAAGTATTTGTTTTATTTCTTTTAAATAAGAATAGTTGTTAGGAATATTTGAAAAAAAAAATATATATTGCATTCCATCATTGCTCACTAGTGGATCCTCTGAAGTGAATGGGTGCTGTCAGAATAAATACATGGGTTTTAATGTGAGAGGACAACAGGCAATGGACGTTTTCACTGGAGGAATTGTTATTATGGGTTATAGACTGTGGTATTTTGGCCAGAAGTGGTGGTTTAATGTTAAAACGCCTTAATGAGGGATTTGTTTTTTACAAATATACAGCTTTTCACTTCACAAGATGTTAATTGGTGGACTAGAGTAGTTTGGATTACTTTGTGACGTTTTATAAGCTATTTGGACTCTCATTCTGACGGCACCTATTCACTGCAGAGGATCCGTTGGTGAGCAAATTAATATGTTGTTCCAAAATATATGGACACAAAGTAAGGTATTAAGGTAGTATATATATATATATATATATATATATATATATATATATATATGGTGAAAAACTGTATCGGACATTGACGGTAGTATACCATTTTCTGAAGTGGAAAAAGTATGTAAAATTTACAGTGCAATTTACAATTTACAATAACCGTAAATTGACATTCCCAGTTACATTTCACATTGATGCTTTTGTGTTGCGATAACAGTTTTTTCTTTTCAGTTTGTACATTAGGGTTACATGTTACAGCTAATTAATTAAATTCTATATATAAATTCTGCACCTTCTATATATGTCAGTATTTAAAACCTGCTTGTAATGGGCTTTGGTTCATAATGTGACTTTCTCATCAACATTTCTCATTAACAGTACATCAGTAAAATAAATTACGGTATTTAAATGTAAATTTAAGTTAAAATGGTAAAACCAAAAATGTTGCTACCGTATTTTTTTTTTACGGTAAAATTCTGGCAACCACAACTGCTGTTTTTTTACAGTAAAGATGATGATCTGAGCGTACACAATAACTGATGTGTTATTTGGTTGTTCTGTCTAAAAAAAATATAAACACCCCATATGACCTTCTGTATATAAAGAATATCATTACACAAGCCTGTTAGCTTTTTAGCTGTTAGTAAAAGTGTGGTTGAAAGTGGTGGCAGATTATAACATGGGTAGTATAGGCAACCACCACACTTTTCACAACTCTATCGCTTATTCGCTGCAGTTTTAAGGGATTGCGCCCACTCACTGAAAATGAGTCGTGTCCTTGCAGGTAACTTTTTTCCGAGCAGCTCCCTGCGCTTTCCTTCCATCCCACCGCCCCCTCTCACGTCTGCTGTTTCTGCCTGACTGTCTGCCCATGAAAAAATCCTCCTCACCTGCTAGAAGCCAAAAGTGAAGGAGGGATGAATGTTAATGCTTATAGTGGCACACAGTAAAGCAGATGAAGCCTATGAAATTAGAAAGCCTTTCCACTTACTCAGACTTTCCCCAAAACATGCAGAAGCTTTTTAATGAAATAAAACCGATGCAAACAAAACAAGCATGTTATTTTGGAAGAATCTTCATTTATTATGTGTTTTAATATGCACATATCCAACAACTGGCAAGGTTTTCACATTATTTTTGAGGTAGAACATTATCTTTGTAATATTTTATGTAAAAAAAAAAACAAACAAATAAGAAATATTTGTTAGTGTAGTGTTTTCAGAATCTGCAAATAAAATAAAAAATATTTTAGTTAGTAGTTATTTAATTTTTTAGTATAGTTTCTATACTATTTAGTTTTTATTATTATTTTGAATTAGCTTATTATTGTGTTCATTTCTATATTAGTTTAATTTTAACTTTATTAGTTTTTAGTAATTTTGTTGTGTGCTTTTTTCATTTGTATTAGTTTTTTTTTTTTTTTTTTTTTTTTTACTATTACTAGTATTACAATTTAGGTTTCTTTTATTTTTATTCATGTAATGTTTATATTTTATTTTATTGTAGCTGTATTTCAAGTAACAAAACTGCCTTAAATAGTTTTCGTTAATGACAATAACCATGATTTTAATTCAGAAACTAACATAATCATAAAGAGGCAAGTGACTCCTTAAATATATTATATATTCAAAAGTTAGTTAAATGTTATGTTAGTCTCATAATGTATTTTGGCTTAAAACAATGCTACATATTTCACACATATTTCACATTAGACTCATATTTCTGTTATATATAAATGTTAAAAACATGTATTCCCTCAGAAAGAGCAGAGTGATGGGTGATAATGGCCTGTGGGTTTGATTCTGGTGATAATAGCTTATGGGGTTGGTGCTGCTATCCCATGATAATACTATACATTAAAGTCAAGTATGAATGTGCAGTGGTTTGCACCTTTAGCTGCTAGACTGTTAAGATGAGGTCCACAAACAGGTATTGCCTCTTTTCTGGCTTTCAAAACACTTATTAATTTCCCTCTGTGCTGTATGTTACAGCACTGGAAATGAGAAATATAAATTGCTTGTTTTAAATGCTAACATTTTCATTCATTCCTCAGACTGGGAAATTTGAGCTCTGCATAATGTACGTTTCTTTATGCTGACGCTAAAGTTTGAGCACAGCGAGTGAAAGAGAACAGTTTTTATGCTCCAAAGACAATTTGAGGATGCCAAACGGTGAGAGAGAGAGAAAGAGAAAGAAATCCCTGATGGGATTATATCAAAAATATGGAAAAATACTGTGGTTTAAATCTAAATCTTAAAACATAACCCTGCCTTTGCCCTGTCCATTGGCTGGTTGAAATAATAGGAAAAGAAACCCCAACAAGGCAGCCACTTTTGTTTGTTGCGCTTCAAATTTCACAGCACTTCTCATTATATTGGTGCAGGGTGAGTAGGCGGATGAGAGAAGAAGAGAGCCAGAGAGATAAATGGAGTTAAAGAGTAGCCACATCCAAGGGAAAACTGGTCAACAGACATAAAAGACAGTAACTGAAGTGGATGTGTCTCAAATTGAAGATCTCCAGCATCTAAGGATTGTAAGTTCATCTTTTTTTAACAGCAAAACACAAATACAGAGGCTTTTGTGCTATTTTTTTATGTTTTATTGACTAAAATCCAGTTTAACAGACATCAGTTGGGCCAAATCATTTCTCGCGCAAGATCGTTAACCATCGTGAATAAAATGATCTAGACCTGTCATCAATATTGTGCTGCTCACTGCAAAAAAATATTTTTTTTTTTAGCCAAAATATCAAAAAATTCTTAAATCAAGGTTATAAATTACTGTCTTGTTTTCAGAAAAAAGAAATCACAATTAAGTTTTTGCTTAAAACAAGCAAAATAATCTGCCAATAGGGTAGGCAAAATAATCTTATTTCAAGCAAAAAATTATATTATTTTGCTTACCCCATAGGCAGATTATTTAGCCTATTTCAGGCAAAAATCACTTCATTTTAACTTCTTTTTTCTGAAAACAAGACAATAATTTTTACTTGTGTAGAAAATCCTTCTTGGTTTAAGAATTTTTAGATATTTTGGCTAAAAACAAGACAAAAAATCTAAGCAAGATTTTTTTTTTTGCAGTGCATGTTGATTTGTTAAAAGAGACAAAATGAACACTGCAAAAATGCTTTTCTTACATTTTTTTTTGTCTAGAGTCAATTTAGAGTTAAAAATATTGTCTTCTTTTCTGAAAAAAGTTAAAATTAAGAGAGTTTTTGCTTGTTGCAAGCAAAAAATCACTTAATTTTAACTTTTTTTTCTGAAAACAAGACAATAATTTTTACTTGTCTAGAAAATCCTTCTTGATTTAAGAATTTTTAGATATTTTGGCTGAAAAACAAGACAAAAAATCTAAGCAAAAAAAATAATTTTTTGCAGGCATGTTGATTTATTAAAGGAGACAAAAGGAACACTGCAAAAATGCTTTTCTTTTTTTTTATCTAATCAATCAAGAGTAAAAATTATTGTCTTGTTTTCAGAAAAAAGAAGTTCAAATTAAGAGAGTTTTTGCTTGAAACAATCAAAATAATCTTCCCATGGGGTAAAAAAATAATCTAGTTTTCTGCTTGAAATATGATTATTTTGCTTACCCCATTGGCAGATTATTTTGCTTGTTTTAAGCAAAAACTCACTTATTTCTGACTTTGTTTTTGAAAACAAGACAATCATTTTTACAAGAATTTTTAGATATTTTGGCTGGAAACAAGACAAAAAAATTTAAGTAAGATAAGAAAAGCATTTTTTGCAGTGAAGAGGACGTGATTCCTGACACGTTGAACAATATGTGACGCTTAAACGAAGTCGTACTGTCTAGAGCAGCATGGGAGATAACCTAAAAGGCTTTTACCACAGACGTCTCTTATCTCATCTGCTTCTTTTAGCAGATACAAAACCATTTACAAATTGCTAGCTTTGAATAATGGAATCAAGCCAGATGGAAGAAATGCCTTGTTGTGGTTTCTCTCTTATTCTCAGAAGCAGTAACGTTCTCCGGTTCGAAGCAGGCCACATATTTTAATTAATTTGGCTCAGAGGGGGATAGCACATGCTGTCATGGGCCCCAAACCCACTGGGAGCAGAGGAGCCAGTGGTGGCAGAAGATGTTGCGCTACTCACGCTATTTAATTAAAAGACAGTGGCTAAAGCCAGCGACTGTGCCGTGTAGTTGAGAGGCAATGCATCATTAGCACCAAGCTCATTTCCTCGCTACAGCTGACTAGAATGGGCACGAGAAGCAATTAGGCATTTTCTAACACTTATTAGGAATTAATTGCCAGTTGATTTCCATGGGTGGAATGTTAAGTGGAAGAGGGGCTTCACCAGAGGGGTGTGAGCGGGAAGGTTGTTCCAAACTTTATTGATATTGATTATTAAAGTGGGTGATTGGACGGTAATTGCCGAAACCTTTTGACACAGAACATTCTAATTACAGGATGAAATATGATCACGCTCTTGGGCTTATAACTGTGATTGACCAGAACGGCACTGGTTTCATTAGCAATAACGTAATATGTTGTGGGAAAGAACAACTGTGATTGAATCATATTGTTTTTTTTTTTGGTTTGCAGGCATTGTAAAATGATAGGAGCTATAATTTGGGAAAAGCAGGTGCCAGGATGCAGATAACAGCATAGAAAATCAAGCAGAGTTGAAATGTAAAATGTTTTCCCTAATAAAAAATATAAATTAACCCTTTAACTGTCACTCCAATTTTTGAACACAGATGTGAAAATGCAGTATTCAAGCTTAATTCATGAATGAAAACATTTTGTAATATGATTTTGGTGTACATTTTCCATGGTAATGCAATGTCTGATTTTAAATTGTTTTTCAAAGGATGAATTTTGCGATTTTAAGTTTTCAAGTGATATCATTTGTGACAAAGGTCAGAACTCCTGTTATGAAGTGAATTAATCTATTACTTTTCCTACATAATTTGTAAGACAAAACAATTATAATATATCTATTTAGGAGTCTTAGACCTTTCCTGCAATATATAGTTTGTCTTGATTAATAGGATTTCTTTGTAAAATGGTGAAGTAAACTTTGAGAATTAAGTGGCTAAATCAAATCATTTTCAAAAATAGCTTCGTGTTTTTCTGTCCATACAGTGGGATCATTTGTTTTGAACCTCACTAAATTAAAGGGATAGTTCACACAACAATGAAAATTCTGTCATTAATTACTCACCCTCATGTCGTTTCAAACCTGTAAAACCTTTGTTCGTCTTCTGAACACAAATTAAGGTATTTTTGATGAAATCCGAGAGCTTGTTCAACATGTTCAAGGCCCAGAAAGGTAGTAAGTACATCATTAAAATAGTCCACGAGACATTATTAATTAAAATGTTATTTTATGAAGCTACGAGAATAATTTTTGTGCAAAAAAAAAAAGCAAAAAGAATGACTTTACTGAACAATTTCTTCTTTTTTGCTGTTTATTAAGGGTCAGAAAGCTCTTGGATTTCATCAAAAATATCTGAATTTGTGTTCAGAAGATGAACAGGTTAGGAACGACATGAGGGTGAATAATTAATGACAGAATTTTCATTTTTGGGTGAACTATCCCTTTAAATTGTATGGACAAAAACAGCTGAAACATTGTTCGAAACAACATCTTTTAGGTTCTACAGAAGAAAAAAGGTTATGCAGTTTTGAAATGGCGTCAGGGTAAGTAAATAATGAGAGGATTTTTATTTTGGAGTAGACTTGTCCTTAAATATCGAGCTTAAAGGTGTGCTTTTGTTTGTGTGTTTTGAAAAATTACATTAGGGTAAAATAACCAGTCATTTTTTAACGTAACATAAGGTCAAATTAGGTTGCAACCAGTGTTGGGGAAAGTTACTTTTAAAAGTAACGCATTTAAATATTGCATTACTCCCTAAAAAGTAACTAATTACGTTACTTAGTTACTTTTTATGGAAAGTAATGCGTTACATTACTTTTGCGTCACTTTTTAAATCTGGACTGGGCTTGCTTGTTGTTTTTAATATAAAAAGTTAGATTTTTAGCAAATATAAAAGCCCTTTCACACCAAAAAGTGAAATGAATAAGCCTAAGGCTAAAGTAAATTCACATCTGTACAGAACTGAAGGAGAAGGAACACTCTTCAGCAATGAGAAAAATGAAGCATAAATGTTAGTTAATCTAAAGTAAGTTTTGCTTATTAGTACAGTTGAATTGGATCAACAAAGGTCAGCAGCAAAGACATTGGAAAATAAAATGGGATTAAATACATAAAGGAAACAAAAAGTAACTGGCGTTTTTTTTTTTTTTTTTTTTATTATAGATATTAGATATTTAGATATAGATATATAGATATTTTCTTGTAAATTAAAAAGTAATGCATTACTTTACTAGTTACTTGAAAAAAGTAATCTGATTACATAACTCACGTTACTTGTGATGTGTTGGTTACACTGGTTACAACTGCAGCTTTTTGCAATGTAATTTGTGCACACCATTATCATATTGAGTTTAAATTAATGCTGTCAATCGATTAGAAAAATTAACTAATTAATCACACTTTTTTTTTCAGAAATTAATCGCGATTAATTGACAGCATGCATGAGTTGACCAATGAAATATGGTCAACTCATGGAGGCATGGAGGCAGCATCACACTAAAACTCAGATGCCTTCATAGACATTCAGCAATTATTCATTTCTTCTATGACCCAAAGTGGCTGGAAACGAATAGTGTTTTCTCAACATGACGCTCTCATGAGGCGACCTGCTCCATGTAAAATAAATCAGCTTTTATTAGGCTACTGATATGACTGGACTCTTCATCTCAACTGGGTGAAAATAATTTTTTATAAATTTGTTGGACGTGATATTCATTCAAGACCTTGTAATGAAGAACAAATTCCGCAAGGCTTTAGTTGCAGTACGACACTGGAAAAATGTCATGACATATTTTGTAAATAATTGAACTTGGAATGCTTCACAATTTATCATAGAAAGGACATAGATGCCTGTTAAGAGAGATGTTTGTTTATAGCTATTTGACCCCAAAGTCTCTCAGTATCATTTATTCTGATAAAACCACGTAACCTTTGACCCTGAACGAGAACTGACGATACACAGAGCTGCTGGAGGAAATCTTAGTGATTTAGCATGAAGCGAATACAGAGTAAAAATGTGACATTGGACCACAAAACCAGTCTTAAGTCGCTGGTGTATATTTGTGGCAATAGCGAAAAATACACTGTATGGGTCAAAATTTGTTTTAGCCAAAAATCATTAGGATATTAAGTAAAGATCATGTTCCATGAAGATAGTTTGTAAATTTCCTACTGTAAATATATCAAAACTTAATTTTTTGACAAGTAATATGCATTGCTAAGAACTTAATTTGAACAACTTTAAAGGCAATTTTCTCAATATTTAAATTTTATTGCACCATCAGATTTTAGATTTTCAAATAGTTGTATCTAGGCTAAATATTGTCCTATCATAACAAACCAGACATCAGTGGAAAGCTTATTTATTCAGCTTTCAGGTGATGTATAAATCTCAATTTCGAAAAATTGACACTTATGATTGGTTTTGTCGTCCACGGTGACAAATGGTCAAGAAACCTTACCTATGAGTAAATAAACCTGGCAAGAGGATAATGAAAATATATATATTTTCCGTTTTATTTCTGCAGAATACAAATGAATATAATGACAGAATTTTAATTTAATGGACGACTGTCTCTTTAAGTATACCTTCTTAAAGGCTCTTTGGTTTCAGTGTCCATCTGTTGAGTTTAAACTTATCTCTAAGCAACTTTTGTGTGCTTAATTACTGACTACTTAAAATAAACCTGTTATAATTCAGTGTCAATATGCAAAAGGATGGCATTTAAAACCTGCGCTTCTATCAGTGTTGCCATGCCATGTGAAATAGTGTTCTGAAAGCACAGTAAATTTGAAGTCACGTTTAAGGTTAACCTTTAAACCTCCTCAGACATTGTGTAGTTCATCCCATCCTCATTTCACGGCACACGTCTGTAAACACCTGCTGTTTGCGAGCACTCCGCTGTGCCCATCTATCCAGGAGTCCTTTAGCCCTAAAGACTGTTTTTCAGACCCCGGAGATCTCAGCTTTCAAGCGCTCTTTGGCTAAATAGAGCTTCACCTGGATGAGAAGGAGAGGAAGTGAAAGGCCAAGGAGAGAGTCGTGTTTACACTGGGTCTTCCTTCTCAGCCAATGGGAATCCAGCCTGGCAATTTAGAGAAGTAAATGGTATTATTTTCTTCCCAGGCAATCAAAACACTATCTCCGTGAAAAATGGCAAGGGCTCTTGCGACATGATTGCTCGACTTTTTTGTGGGTTGGGGGGTGGGAACCATGGGCCAGGCCTGGGTAATTCTCAAAGCCACAGACTGCACCGATCCAGCCAACATCTATCATGCGGCTGGCAGTAAAGAGATACTTGAGATTAGAGGACAGGAAACAGAGCCTAGCTGCTTCCTCTGTGTGAAATGTGATACAAAAGGAGTGCAGGGTCCCTTGCACTTTCTAATTGAAAAGATTTCGGGACTAAATCAGAGACCTGTGGCCATTTTTCCTCTGATGAAAAGGAAATCATATCCACTGAGGTCGATTAAAGGAGAACCAATGGTCCAAAAACTTTTTTCAGAGATTCAACTCTATTTCTGGTGTATTTCTGATATATTTTCACTTTAAGTGATGTTTTTTATTTGTTATGTTCTGACTTAACGCCACACGTGACTGACTAAAAATAATATTAATATTAATAATATTACTACATATTAATTATTAATTTATTCCTGATACAACATTGAATTTTCAGTAAATCAGTAATTTTTCTCATTCTCATTTTTACCCCAGAATTCTTTCATAAATAGAATCAGAATAGGATCAGAAAGATTTTTGGTGGTTTTTAAAGACGTTTCTTATTCTCATGGAGGCTGCATTTATTTGATCAAAAATACAGAAAAAATGGTAATATTATGAAATATTATTTCAATTTAAAATAGATGTTTTCTATGTGAATATATTTTAAAATGTAATTTATTCCTGTGATACAAAGCTAAATTTTCAGCATCATTACTCCAGTCTTCAGTGTCACATGATCCTTCAGCAATCATTCTAATATGCTGATTTATTATCAGTGTTGAAAACAGTGCTGCTTAATATTTTTTTTGGAACCTGTGATACTTTTTCAGGATTATCTGACCAATAAAAGGTTAAAATGAACAGCATTTTTTTAAAAAATAGAAAGGATTTCTAACAAAATGCACTACTGTTCAAAAGTTTTTTCTTTTTTGAAAGAAATCAATACTTTTATTCATCAAGGATGTGTTAAATTAATAAAAAGTGATAGCACAGATATACATTGTTAGAAAATATTTATATTTTGAATAAATGCTGTTCTTTTTAACTTTTTATTCATCAAAGAATCTTAAAAAAAAATCAGCATATTAGATGTGGGTAACAGCTAATGAAAAATCAGCTTTGCATCACAGGAATAAATTATATTTTAAAGTATAATAAAATAAAAAGCATTATTTTATATTGTAATAACATTTTGCTATATTACAGTTTTTTCTAAAACATCACAAGTCTCATTGATCCCAAACTTTTTGAGCGGCAACGTATGTATGTAATAATGTGTATACATATTTAATAAAATATTTGCAACTGTGTTTCTTGTATACACGCAACAAACTGAAAGCGATTTAATCCACAATCACAATTCAGCTTTCATGCTAACGCTCAAACAGATAAACAGCATAGCGAAAGCATAAACTGTTTGCTTTTGGTGTAATTTCCTGTTTTCACTTGTGTATCTTATAACCAAACTATTCCCTGAGGTCTTTATGTTCCTCAAAGCCAGGGAAAATAGACTCCCTCCCTGGCATCATTTGCACAGAGGAAGCTGATTAAAAGTATGTGCATCGAAGTCCTCCATTACACGAGAGTCGAAAATAGACACCTCCACTTTCCACACACTTCAGTGATGAAGAGGGAGCTGTTAAAACCAATCAAGACTAAGATTACGCTTTCTCGCTTCCACCCGTTCCGCAAGCATCTTCGTTAGGGAAACTAGCCGAATTCAAACGCTTACAAAACATGAACAAGTGCAGCTGTGGCTTTAAAGATAGCAACAAACATCTTCTCCCTTTTCCGCTTTGCAGAGCCTTATTCAGAGTAATTATGTAGTGTTTTGACAGAGCAGGAAGACAGCAAAGTGTCTTATTTTCCTCAAATGAAAGTACACAAGCAGGGAGAAGGGCTGATGCGTGCGGTTCTGTTAGCGAGAGCAGATGTTGCGTCTTTGAATAGCGGCCGACTGGTGGGAGACATAGCGAGCTCGGGTGTGCTTCCTCCATCTTGCTGAGATGAATTCCTCGTAATTGAGGATGGGACAACAGCCCCTCTCAGCTCGGTCCCTGTCATACGCTGAACCAAACCTATTCAAACCCAGGAATATTTGTTTAAGCCTGCAAAACAGAGACACAGGACGGCAGAGTCTCTGCTTAGATAGATAAACACTAACATTCAAACATTTGTTTGATTTTTAGATTTTTAATGTTTTTGAAAAAAATCACCAAAGGCTGCATTTATATCATTAAAAATACAATAAAATTTGCAATATTGTGAAATATTAATATTTTATAATATTATTATTTCACAATATATAATATTTAATATTAATATAGTAAAATTAAAATGTCTGTTTTCTGTTCTGATATGCGTTAAAATGTAATTTAGCCTATTCCTGTGATGGCAAAGCAGAATTTTCCGCCATCATTAGCTACACCAATCCTGTGATCATTTAAAAATCTTGCTGATATGTCACTTTTGATCAATTTAATGTATGAAAAATGCATTAATTATTCTTACTGACTCCAAATATATATATGTAAATGCATTTTTTGGTATTAAGGAGTGATATGGTATATTTTAGTTATTTTGTCAAGAAAATCCTGTATATTTATTATGCCGTTTTTATGACTTGAGACACTACATGCAATGCTGGCAGTATTATTATATTTTATAGTATATATATATATATATATATATATAAGTTAATCATTGTTATTTGTTATATTTGGCCCTGGTATTTTTTTAATTCAAATTTATGCATCATGAATAATAAATAAATAAATAAATAAATATTTATGGATCTTTACTTAATTTTTGCCATAAAAGAAAAGTTGACCCATTTGACCCATACAATGTATTTTGGCTATTGTTACAAATATACCCATGCTACTTTGTGGTCCAGGGTCACGAAGGAAAACAATAATAGAAATATGATATTAATAACAAAACAAATTATATTTTTAATAATGTATGCAGGAGAATCCAGTATTGTTTTAACTTCTTTTTTTCTGAAAACAAGACAATAAGTTTTACTTTAAGAATTTTTAGATATTTTGGCTGGAAACACATCACAAAATTCAAGTAAGTCGTTCAACTGATTGTTTTTGTGACAATGACAGTTTATTGTCTATTTCTTGTCTGATTGAGCTTAAGGGCTTGTGGCAAAAATGCCACGAAAATGAACAAAAAAATGCCCCTGTAAAATTAAACTATGTACACTGCAAAAAATGCTTTTCTTACTTAGATTTTTTGTCTTGTTTCCAGCCAAAATATCTAAAAAATCTTAAATCAAGGATAAATCAAAATTATCTGCCAATGGGGTAAGAAAAATAATCTATCTTTCATCTTGAAATAAGATTATTTTTCTCACCCCATTGGCAGATTAATTTGCTCGTTTTAAGCAAAAACTCACTTAATTTTGACTTTTTTTTCTGAAAACAAGACAATAATTTTTACAATCCTCCTTGATTTAAGATTTTTTAGATATTTTGGCTGGAAACAAGACAAAAAATCTAAGTAAGAAAAGCATTTTTTTGCAGTGTATTACAGCTGTCGCGATCAAAATGAAATGTGAAAATGAATGAAAAATGTCAATTCGTGGAATTACATTTAGATTTGCTCATACTGCATTATTGCTTTTATGCACTGTTTTGTGCAGCATTTCTTGCATAACTAGCGCTAGACTAGGCTAACATCATGGACCGACATGCATGTTTGTCTGTAAAGCCAGAATGTGACATGCCCAAAACATTTGATATTGTTTTCTATATCGATATTAATAATCATTATTACAATGTAAAGAGCAATAATCTACAAAAATGCTCCTGTTTTTTTATTGTTTAATTTAGATACAATTTTAAACAGTCTTCCAAACAACAGTTTAAAAAAAAAAAAAGTGAAAGTGAAAGAGATGAAAATTAATACGCTCAGTTGGCCTTGACATGAGGTGCGGAGGATGTGGATCTCCCAAACCATTAATATTAATTCCCACAATGACTGTGGATTATTATTTTACAATAGATTTCCAGGGGCATTTTTTATATTTTTTAAAATATTGATTAAAGTAATTGTGTAAATGTAAGTATTTGACATTAAAGACAAAATATAAAAAACGTCTCTCACAAATATAAAAAATGCCCCTGGAAATCTATTGCCCCTTAATGGAAGCCATACAATATTTTACATTTCCTAACTATATAGAAATCTGACATTACAGCTTGATCTCTAAGTGATAATGACACATATTCACACCTTCCTTTTAAAATAATAATCCACAGTCATTGTGGGAATTAATATTAATGGTTTGGGAGATCCACATCCTCCGCACCTCATGTCAAAGTAAAAGAGCGTATTAATTTTCATCTCTTAGATGAAAATCAAAGAAGTTAACATTATTACAGAGCATCCCTTCCCCCAAATCTCTCCTCTCCTCTTTGCTTCTTCCTGGTTCGGTCTGCGGTCACCTTCGTGTTTCAGGCCTGTCAGACTGAGAGTGTGGTGATGCAGTTGAAAGTGTTGAAATCCAAGCGCTTCTACTTCTGATGGGTTAATTTACCGGAAACACAGTCTGCTCCGGAGGAGAGAGAGAGGTTGTGTTTCCAAATCCATTGCTATAAAAGCAGCCCACCTTCCTGTGACATGAAAAACTCAAAGCAGTCCATTTAGAGAAATACTGGGTGTTATTTGCGGTTTGAACTGATGGGTAATGGGATTGTGATCTATTAAAGGTATACTGTAGTCATTCAAAAATAAAAAATCTGTCATTTATACTCGCATGCGGCAATCTTTTTGCAGCGTAACACAAAAGAAGATCCGGTTCCAGGTCATGCTCTCCTACGCAGGCTTTGAAGAACATACAGAAGTGTGACATGTACTCTTATGGCTCTCCTTGTATGTCCTTGTCAAACCTGAGCAGAAGTCATCATCCATACTCTGTTTATGTGTACGGCCCTTATCAAACGGCTGCAGGAATCAAACAATTCTTAGTGGGATTTTAATCCACTAATCTTGACTGCAAGACATGTTTACAGAAACCTCTCCTTCTTACCGAGTGAGGGCATCTTTTAGTTAAGAAAGGTGACCTATTATGCCCCTTTTTACAAGATGTAATATAAAGTGCACCCAGCATGTGTCCTACCCCAAAATACCCCACAGATCATTTAATATATAATTTTGAAAATGCTTATTTTGAGTGGAAGCAGAAATGCGTTGTTTTTGTGCATGTCTCTTTAAATGCAAATGAGCTGCTGATCCACGCCCCCTTTTCCAGAATAGGGCTGTGCTTTTACAGCTGGTATCTCAGATACTTTGCTAAAAAAACATTTTGGGTTTGATTATCATGTCTATCGTGCTAAAATCATGTATTTTAAAGCCATATCAGTTTTGATTTTTTGATAAACCTTTTTCTGAACGCATACATCCAAAGCACGTCAACAAAAAGTGTCTGTCGCATGGCATGTGAGTACTAAAGTAAAGTTCTCTTCCATGAGTTATTGTGCTTAAACTGCCAATAAACACAAGTTTATGTTAAAACACACACACATTAGGTTATGTCTGTGAAGGTAAAGTTTTTTGGGTTAGTACACTAGGTTCCAAAAGGGTGTTTTTGCAATGATGCCATAGAAGAACATTTTTTGGTTCCCCAAAGGACCTTTCAGTAATAGGTCTCAAAAAAAAAAAAAAAAAAAAAACATTTCAAAGAACATTTTAAAAATATAAAGAACCCTTTTCAACTATAAATAACCTTATCTGCATTTAAAAGATTACATGGATCTTCATGGAACCATCAATACCAATTAAAAACCCTTATTATTTAGAGTGTAGATGCACTGAAGACCGATTTATAGCACTTAAACACAGAAAAAGTCAGATTTTCATGTTATGTCTCCTTTAAATATGTATAGGGAATTAAATATCTATAGCTAGAGCAATGAGTAAATAGATTTGTGAAAGAAAAAGATTAAATGTAACCTAAATACAATGTATTTCCTGCTTTATGTTCCCTTTAAAACTTCATTCTTTTTACTTTATTTCCCACATATGTCTTATTTTGAGTCATTTGTAACAGTGTTGTTACTGTACTACTAAAATTAAAACAAAAATTTGAAAACTTAAAATTTAGTCTTGTCTTGTCAACTAACTAAAATAAATGTAAGTACTAAAGTTTTACTAAAATTATTAAACCTAAAACTTAAAAAGCTAAATAAATCAATGAATGAAAGAAAGAAAGAAATTCAACATAGGGTTAGATTAACTTGTAAGACTAAAACTTTTCTAAAACTAATTCAAATGTGACCCTGGATCACAAAACCAGCCATAATGGTCTTTTTATTTATTTATTTATTTTTTAAATTGAAGCTGAATAAATCAGCATAGGACAATATTTGGCCGATATACAACTATTTGAATAATCTGAGGGTGCAAAAAAAAAAAAAAAAAAAAAAATTGAGAAAATTGCCCTTAAAGTCTATTGGTTTATGGTTTGTTAGAATAGGACAATATTTTGGCAAAATACAACTATTTCAAAATCTGGACTCTAAAAATGTTGAGAAAATCACATTCCAGATGTAGCTCTTAGCAATGCATATTACTAATCAAAAATATTTACGGTAGGAAATTTACAAATTATCTTCATGGAACATGATCTTTATGTAATATCCTAATGATTTTTAGCATTAAAGAAAAATCAATAATTTTGACCCATACAATGTATTGTTGGCTATTGGCTATCTCTCTTGTTGCTCTGATTGCTTCTATTGTAAGTCGCTTTGTATAAAAGCGTCTGCCAAATGACTAAATGTAAATGTACAAATTTACAAATATACAAATATACCTGTGCGACATATGACTGGTTTTGTGGCAAAGGGTCACAAATAAATCTAAAATAGAATTAAAATAAAAATATTAGATGGAAAAATATAGATTATTGGCTTTTCAGCTAAAAACACTGGGATGTTTCAACCCAACTAGGTGAAATATGGACTAACCCAACTTTTAGGTTAAAAATGTAAAAAAATAACCCAATATTTAATAATTGGGTTAGTCCATATTTAACCGAAACAGTCAAACAGTCTAGTGAAATGAAATTTATCAAGTACAAAAATTGCTAAAACTAAGTGAAATATAAATAGTAACTAATAAAAATGACAGTCACATACCAAAATTATACTTAAATAAATTACAATAACATCTGAAAATGTCGAAATAAATGCAAAATATTAAGTATAGTATAAACTATATAATTGTGTAAACAATACTAAAATACCTGATTAGCAAATAAAATATTTATGTTGAAGAGTAGAAAAGATTTTTTGTGCAGGCAAATGTGATAAGGCTGGTTTGTCTAGAAAATTTTGTGCATTTTATATTTGCTTGGCCTTTTTGGTTAGTGAATGATTTATGCATGTAAGTAAGGATCACATAAAGAGAGAGTGTATTGTGAAGTACAAGTAGTAATTTGCAGTGATACAAATGGTCCAGCATCCACTCCGAAATGCAAATGCGATTTGAATAATCTTTGCGGGTTAATAAAATCTCTTTTAAAGCATTGTTTAGAGTGAGTTTGATTGCGGTTCTCTCATTAATTTGGGCTGATTAATGAAGAAGCCTTCTGGCTGTAAAGGTGTTGTGGGGGAATTGGGTGTTGGGTTGCAGGATGCTGTAAAGCAAGAGCCATTTAATTAAATATTGAGCACACACATATAGATGTCTGTGTTAGCGACCCAAACTGAAACCAATGCTAATTAAAATTTCAGCTCTGTCTTGGGAACCGCTGCTGCGCGTATCCCACAATACCGTGCGGCTTACCTGTGAACGCATCAATTCTGCCACATAAACAAAAACGGCAGACTCGGTTGTATTAGCATTATTCTAAGTAATTACTTTCCACTAGATGTCACGGAAAGTTTATCTGTCACTTTGAGATGGGTATTGAGAGAACATTATGACCCGGCGAATCATTATATCATCTGGGTGCGACCATCCAAGACATCTATAAATGCACCCTACGTGATAGATTAAGCTGTTTGTCATGCTCCAAAGATTAATAACATCACTAAATTAAATGAATTGACATGCATTGCAACATTTGATAAATGTGTTGCCTTGCTGTCAAACAGCTGTGTATCTTAGCTAGCTCTGCTTCATAACCTAATGAGCTGCCTCGCTAAGGATGCATCTTAACCATCATGGAGCTTCATAAATGACCTGTTTGGAAAACTCTACCTAGGCAGCAAGATTAATCGATTGTGACCACACCATAGTCATGTGACTTTTTCCTGCTCATTCCCAGAATGATGGTGAATGCAAAAACACAGGGATACAAAGGAAAAAAAGTTAGAACAGACCCTAAATCCCTACTAAATCTGACTTTTAAACTTTTCACTAAATAATCACATTTATTTAATATTTATTTTATTTATTTAATCAACATTAAGTTGTATAACCATTTAAACCGTACAGTTTTTTAACCCTTTAACTGTCACTCCCATTTTTGAACATAGACGTGAAAATGCAGTATACAAACTTACATTACGAAAAACATTTTGTAGTATGATTTTCATGTACATTTTTTATAGTAATGCAATGTCTGATTTTAAAATGGTCAAAGGAGGAATTTTGAGATTTTACGTTTTCAAGTGATATAATTTCTTATGATTTCTGGTATCTGGTATTGACCACCATTTGCCTCACGCAGTGCAACACATCTCCTTTGCATAAAGTTGATCAGGTTGTTGATTGTGGCCTGTGGAATGTTGGTCCACTCCTCTTCAATGGCTGTGCAAAGTTGCTGGCAGGAACTGGAACCCGCACGCCGATCCAGAGCATCCCAAACATGCTCAATGGGTGCCATGTCCGGTGAGTATGCTGGCCATGCAAGAACTGGGATGTTTTCAGCTTCCAGGAATTGTGTACAGATCCTTGCAACATGAGGCTGTGCATTATCATGCTGCAACTTGAGGTGTTGGTCGAGGATGAATGGCACAACAATGGACCTCAGGATCTCGTCACGGTATCTCTGTGCATTCAGATTGCCATCAATAAAATGCACCTGTGTTCATTGTGCATAACATACGCCTGCCCATACCATAACCCCACCGCCACCATTTGCCACTCGATCCACAACGTTGACATCAGCAAACCACTCTCCCACAGGATGCCGGATGCCATGTCTGCCATCTGCCGTGTGCAGTGAAAACCAGGATTCATCCGTGTAGAGAACACCTCTCCAAATTGCCAGACATCATAGAATGTGAGCATTTGCCCACTAAAATCAGTTACGACAATGAACTGCAGTCAGGTTGAGACCCAGATGAGGACAATGAGCCTGCAGATGAGCTTCCCTGAGATGGTTTCTGACAGTTTGTGCAGAAATTCTTTGGTTATGCAAACCAGTTGTTGCAGCAGCTGTCCGGGTGGCTGGTCTCAGATGATCTTGGAGGTGAAGATGCTGGATGTGGAGTTCCTGGGCTGGTGTGGTTACACGTGGTCTGCGGTTGTGAGGCCGGTTGGATATACTGCCAAATTCTGTGAAACACCTTTGGAGATGGCTTATGGTAGATAAATGAACATTCAGTTCACGGGCAACAGCTCTGGTGGACATTCCTGCAGTCAGCATGCCAATTGCACGTTCCCTCAAAACTTGCGACATCTGTGGCATTGTGCTGTGTGATAAAACCGCACATTTTAGAGTAGCCTTTTATTGTGGCCAACCTAAGGCACACCTATGCAGTCTTGATATGCCACACCTGTGAGGTGGATGGATTATCTCGGCAAGAGAGAAGTGCTCACTAACACAGATTTAGACAGATTTGTGAACAATATTTGAGAGAAATAGGCCTTTTGTGTACATAGAAAAAGTCTTAGATCTTTGAGTTCAGCTCATGAAAAATCGGGGCAAAAACAAAAGTTTAGGATCAGTAAGATTTTTAATTTATTATTATTTTTTTTTAAGAATTCTTATATGCTTATATAAATGCATCAAGGCTGCATTTACTTGATCAAAAATACAGAAAAAAATATAGAAAAAAATAAATTGTGAAATATTATTACAGTTATTATTACAGTATTGTCAATGTTGGAAACAGTTTTGCTGCTTAATATTTTTTTGGAACCTGATTTCTTTTTCTTGGTGAATAAAAGGTAAAAAAAGAACAGCTTTTATTCAAAATATAAATCTTTTCCAACAATATAAGTCTTTGCTATCACTTTATATCAATTTAACACATCCTTGTTGAATAAAAGTATTATTTCTATTTTAAATGAATTTGTTAAATAATCCTGGGGAAAAAAAAAAATCACAGGTTCCAACAAAATGTTAAGCTGCACAACTGTTTTCAACATTTATAATAAATCAGCATATTAGAATGATTTCTGAAGGACCATGTGACACTGAATGCTGAAAATTCAGCTTTGTATCATAGGAATATATTACATTTTAACATATATTCACATAGTAAACAGTTATTTTAAATTGAAATAATAGTTCACAATATTACAGCTTTTTGATCAAATAAATGCAGCTTTGATGAGCATAAGAAATGTCTTTTAAAAAAAAGAAACATTCAAAATCGTACTGATCACAAACTTTTGAGTGGCAGTGTATATATACATACATATTTCTGTCATGACAACTCTCGGAGGGATTGGCATGGTAATGTACATGACAATGTTAATGTATTTGGTCTTGGCGGAATAAATCTGCTACACTTCTGCGGCAGAGCAAGTACCAAGACTTGCTACTGCCAATACATCAACAACACGCTGCTATAAGCATGCAAGAAATACTGCTGCTGCACATATAATATATATGAATAACCTCCATAGAATACATGAATCACCTTGTAGCAGATCAATACAGGTGGAGCTGGGGAAGGTGGAGGGTTTCTGAAGCATGCTGCAAACTGCTACATCTAACACTAGTCAGATATTTGAATGTTGAGCAGTGAGCTCATTGGCTACTGATACAGGAGAGAACCAATCGGCTGTGCTATGTGATTATGATGTCATTTTGTAAGATTGAGTTAGACCCATTGGACTGCATTCTGAATATATATATATATATATATATATATATATATACACACATAATGTATATTATAACCTTGGACTTACAGAGATATACAGAGTTAAAACCCATTTAAAAACTCTTCAAATACCTTCATTTGTATTCTGCAGACACAGAATGACATGAGGGTGAGTAAATTATGTAATTCATAAGTGTCATTTTAAGTGAAGTATCTTTAAGTCTTTTACTAGGTTTTGGAGCAGAACAGTTGTATACTTATTATTTCCAAGTCAGAAACTTTTTGTGTTGATGTTTTTTGAACGTTAAAAGTACTGGTGGACTGTCAGTAGTAGTTACCTCACACACATGCACTTCCCCAGACTCACCTGTGAGTAATGAAGATGTCTCAGGACAATGCCGGAGAATATGAAGTGGGGATAAAAGGAAGAAGAAAAAAGCTGGTATTTTATTTTTGACTCGGGGGAACCAAAGTGACAATCGTTGTCAGGCTGAAAAAATAATGAGTTGCGAATGGAATGTTTTTCAGCAGTGGCTCGTGTGAGGGCGGGAATGAGGGAATTGAGGAACAAGAGGACGGGAACAAGGGATAAGCACGACATCGGCTAGTTTAGTGACAGCCTCTGAAATAGTAGAAACTCAGAAGTTGCCTTCCTTCTCTGCCCTCTTCCCGCCTTTCTGTCTATAGTATAAGTGCTGTTACTCTGCGAGGAATGCACAAGGCAGTTCATGCAGGGCTAGAAATGACTGTTGTTGGTTATAAAAACCCTCTGGAGCTGTGTGAACTGCTTTGGTTAAAGTGGCTTTACCTCCAGCTTACTCAATGTAGGGAGTCAGTTATTGAGCAAGATTCTCCAAGAGAGACATTTGGAAATTTTACTTACTTCTATTACAGAAAATTCTCTTAAACCAGGTCTCCATTAAAATAAAAATTTTCGTTCAGCACACAGTATGTATAATAACACACAGGGGTGTGCATGCACAACCAAAATAAGTCCGCTCATTTGCGCACTAATATGGCTAACAGTTGTTAAATGTCCACTGAAATGCTTTGAAACACGCAGCGTTATTCTATGTGTTGACATAATTTAAATCGAATTTAATTAGCCAATAGCATTTCTGTTATATCGGAGCTTGGGGCAGAGATGTTGAGCTCGGTAAAGCCATATTTGACACTGTATTACAGCCACAATCTCATCTATATTGCTATAAAATATGTGACCCAAGACCATAAAACCAGTCTTAAGTGGCACAGGTATATACAGTATGTAGTAACAGCCTTACCCTTCAAGTTTATTTTATGAAGTATACTTCAAGTAAAGTTCAAGTATATTTTTAAGTATACTTTATAATACACTTTACAAATATCAGTGCACTAGTAGTATACTTTTAAGTGAACTATTTCAATACTCCTTGGGACTAAATTGGCCACTTTCTATTATATAAAAGTATACTTTTAAGTATAATTTAAGTACAGGTCCTTCTCAAAAAATTAGCATATTGTGATAAAGTTCATTATTTTCTGTAATGTACTGATAAACATTAGACTTTCATATATTTTAGATTCATTACACACAACTGAAGTAGTTCAAGCCTTTTTTTTGTTTTAATATTGATGATTTTGGCATACAGCTCATGAAAACCCAAAATTCCTATCTCAAAAAATTAGCATATCATGAAAAGGTTCTCTAAACGAGCTATTAACCTAATCATCTGAATCAACTAATTAACTCTAAACACCTGCAAAAGATTCCTGAGGCTTTTAAAAACTCCCAGCCTGGTTCATTACTCAAAACCGCAATCATGTGTAAGACTGCCGACCTGACTGCTGTCCAGAAGGCCATCATTGACACCCTCAAGCAAGAGGTCTGTGGGAAGGAAAAAGTGTGGCAGAAACCGCTGCACAACGAGAAGAGGTGACCGGACCCTGAGGAAGATTGTGGAGAAGGACCGATTCCAGACCTTGGGGGACCTGCGGAAGCAGTGGACTGAGTCTGGAGTAGAAACATCCAGAGCCACCGTGTACAGGCGTGTGCAGGAAATGGGCTACAGGTGCCGCATTCCCGAGGTCAAGCCACTTTTGAACCAGAAACAGCGGCAGAAGCGCCTGACCTGGGCTACAGAGAAGCAGCACTGGACTGTTGCTCAGTGGTCCAAAGTACTTTTTTCGGATGAAAGCAAATTTTGCATGTCATTCGGAAATCAAGTCAGAGTCTGGAGGAAGACTGGGGAGAGGGAAATGCCAAAATGCCTGAAGTCCAGTGTCAAGTACCCACAGTCAGTGATGGTCTGGGGTGCCATGTCAGCTGCTGGTGTTGGTCCACTGTGTTTTATCAAGGGCAGGGTCAATGCAGCTAGCTATCAGGAGATTTTGGAGCACTTCATGCTTCCATCTGCTGAAAAGCTTTATGGAGATGGAGATTTCATTTTTCAGCACGACCTGGCACCTGCTCACAGTGCCAAAACCACTGGTAAATGGTTTACTGACCATGGTATTACTGTGCTCAATTGGCCTGCCAACTCTCCTGACCTGAACCCCATAGAGAATCTGTGGGATATTGTGAAGAGAAAGTTGAGAGACGCAAGACCCAACACTCTGGATGAGCTTAAGGCCGCTATCGAAGCATCCTGGGCCTCTATAACACCTCAGCAGTGCCACAGGCTGATTGCCTCCATGCCACGCCGCACTGAAGCAGTCATTTCTGCAAAAGGATTCCCGACCAAGTATTGAGTGCATAACTGAACATAATTATTTGAAGGTTGACTTTTTTTGTATTAAAAACACTTTTCTTTTATTGGTCGGATGAAATATGCTAATTTTTTGAGATAGGAATTTTGGGTTTTCATGAGCTGTATGCCAAAATCATCAATATTAAAACAAAAAAAAGGCTTGAACTACTTCAGTTGTGTGTAATGAATCTAAAATATATGAAAGTCTAATGTTTATCAGTACATTACAGAAAATAATGAACTTTATCACAATATGCTAATTTTTTGAGAAGGACCTGTATAACAGTAGAAAGAGTACACAACTAGTTTACCTCTATGTTTTCAGTTTGTACTGTAAGTATACTAAAAGTTAACGTATAGATATACTGATAGATCACTAATGAAATACTTTTTTATGCAATTTTAGTACACTTTGAAGTATAGTCTCAATAAACTACTAGTTTAGTAGATTTATACTGCAAGTTTTCTTTAAGTGAACTTTACATCATACTTTAAGTATACTACGATGTCCCTATTTAGGTATTAATTTGTATATATTTTGTTATATGAATATTTGAACATTCAAAACATCAAAAGAAAGAACAGGGTACATGTTTGTAAACACAAGCATTTTATTTTAGCTTCATGCATTCTTTTTTATAAAACACTTTTAACAAAAAACTAAAAAAAAATCCATATCCATAATAATCAAAATGTAGATGGAGTTGATCAACACCCCAAAGCTTGACAGTCATTATTACCTCTTCATGGGTCAACATATTGTTACACAGTTTTCCATATCTATGGTTTTGATGCTGTTTTATGTCTGACGATTGTGTTAGGTTACATGTGGAAGCATCTGTTGTTTCAACTTAAATAAATTTGTTAACCCTGCTTCCTTATTTTAAAACTAAATCAATTTTAAGTTCAGTCATTTGGCAGCACTAAAACTGGCAGTGCACATACCAGTACTTACTAAACCACCAAAATCAGAGCGCGCTGATTTTAGGTTTGAAAATGATGAAAATTCCTACCAAATATGAACAAGTAAGAAAGAAAATGTAAATATTAGCATTTTAAAGTATAAATACGGTACCTTTGAAATGTTTGAGGTTTGTTTTATGTTTTATTTAAAGAAAAAAAAAACTTTTATTCAGTAATGATGCATTAATTTGGTCAAAAGGGACCAAAAAAAAAATTGCTGTTTGTTTAAACTTTCTAGTTGCCAAAGAATCCTGAAAAGAAATGTACCACAAAAATTATACACCATAACCTTATAAAGAACATCAACACAAAAAATTAAATAAAAATAATAAAATAAAATAATTTCTGAAGGATCATGTGACACTGAAGGCTGGAGTAATGATGCTGAAAATTCAGTTTTGTATCACAAAAATAAATTACATTTTTAAAATATATTCAAATTGAAAAGAGCTATTTTACATTGTAATAATGTTTTGTAATTGTATTTTTATCAAACAGCATCCTTGGTGAACATAAAAGCCTTTTTCCAACAACCTATAGTATATAGCCCTATATTTGATTAACATTTTAATCAATTGCCAGCCCTACCGAGATACTACTTTGCGACCTTATTGTTTAACGCACATGTCAAATCAATTGCCCAACATCAGAAACAAAACATGCAAATGCATGCACGCATTGTTAATAGACCTTAAACACCTTCCATTTCTATAACTTTAATGCATCACACGGGCCTGTAAAAGGCCACTCGAGAACGCCTCCTCATTCCATATGCAACAGGCGCCAGGGAAACAGATCCTAGATTAATGGCACTTAGGCGTTTGCATAAATTCTTTATTAAGCTTGAGTGCTTCAATTTACACTGTGCCTAGAATAGTCACTTTATTCATGTTCCAACAGCGAGAGTCACACCTGGACCCGTGGCTCTGTCTTAAAGTCGGGCACTGAAGATCAGCTCCACTGGAACGGCCTGATTAATTCAGTGCGGCGCCGGCAGTTTCCGTGAGAGAAGTCAGAAGAAGAGACGCCTCCGAGTGAAGGGCAGCCTTTGCCCCCAGCAGCCAGCACTGCTAAAGACTGAGAACCGAGAGAACGAGAAAGAGGCGCAGTGGCTTTTCTCAGAATGTCATTCAAGTCTTCACCTTCAAATAAAGTAGAGGTCATTAGTAGAGAATTATCTCATTAACAGCCCAGCGCGCCGGCTCTCCAGGGACCAGTTTCGGTAGAGGCCAGGCCTGATATATGGATGGAGTTTTAATGTGCTCTATAAAAACGAAAGGGCCAAGCCATAGACTGGGCTGTAAAACTCAGTCCGTGACAATACCGCCACGGCTTAGTAGATAAAAGCCATTGGCAGGCACTTGGAGCTGATTTAGGATTTGTTTCCTGTGTCTAAATCAAGCTGAATCATTACGGATGAAAGCTCAGGACTGGTCACAAAACAGTTAGTAAAGCTGATTGGCGCTCTCTTGGACGGCTCCCGGTTTTGAGCAGCTGCTCGAGCGGAGGGGAGTTAACTTCCTCGCAGTGGCTCAGGACTCAGTGTGAGTAAATAATTAAACATGGATAAACACAATCTAAAATCATAATGAATAATGTGAGAGGGAGACTGTTTGTGTCTGTGAGTAAAGCTTGCTGGGAAATGACTGCTGAAATGATTTTGTTGCTTTCATGGAGCGTACTCGTAAAAATAATGGCCATAGAAGAACCTTTTTTTTGTCTAAATGGTTCCATAAAGAACCATAAACATCCAAAGAACCTTTCTGTTTCAAAAAAGGTTCTTTGTGGCGAAAGAAGGTTCTTCAGATTATAGAGATGCATGGTTCTTTAAAGAACCTGTGACTGAATGGTTCTTTGTGGAACCAAAAATGGTTCTTCTCATCGCTGTGAAAAACCTTTTAAAGCACCTTTATTTTGTGTGGCTACTACCGCTAGTAAAAAATAAATATACTAAAATGTATTTTAAATAAATTTATTTCATGCAATGTACTTCAGATACATGCACATATTTATATACTTAATAAAAATACCCTGCAATTGTACTTTTAGCATACTAAACTGGTATACTAAAGGATTAGTTCACTTCCAAAATAAAAAAAAAATTCCTGATGATTTACTCACCCCAGTGTCATCCAGGATCTTTATGTCTGTCTTTCTTCAGTCGAAAAGATATTAAGGTTTTTGAGGAAAACATTCCAGGATTTTTCTCCATATAGTGGACTTCAGTGGGAATCAGTGGGTTGAAGATCCAAATTGCAGTTTCAGTGCAGCTTAATAAGGGTCTTATGTAGCAAAATCAGTGTTGGGGGTAACGCATTACAAGTAACACGAGTAATGAAATTACTTTTTTCAAGTAACACATTACTTTACAGTAACACGTTACTTTTTCAAATAGGTAATGCGTTATTTCCGGAGCGAAAATTTACAAAATAATGTACTCACCCCGTTGTCATCCAACATGTTAATGCCTTTTTTTTTTATTCGTAAAAAATTATGTTTTTTGAGGAAAACATTTCAGGAATATTCTCCAAATAGTGGACTTCTATAGTGCCCCTGAGTTTGAACTTACAAAATGCAGTTGCAATGCAGCTTCAAAGGGCTCTAAACGATCCCTGTCGAAGAAGAAGGATCTAGCAAAATGATTAGGAAAAAACTAACAATGTATAAACTTTTAAACCTCGAATGCTCATCTTATCTAGCTCTGCCTTGCGTTTGCATACTCTGTGCTGTCCTGTTCAAGACAGTTAGGGTATGTCGAAAAACTCCCATCTCATTTTCTCCAACTTCAAAGTCCTATATCGCTGTTTTACCTTTTTTTGTAAAGAGTGTTTGACCTTCTTTGCACATTTACTTTTGTACTTTTGCAGCGATGTAGAACAATTTTGAAGTTGGAGGAGAAAATGAGATGGGAGTTTTTCAACATACCCTAACTGTTTTTATCCATTCTTGTAACATTTATTAAACTAATTTCAAAAGATTTGACTATCTAATGCTAAACTTTTGGAGTACTTCACTGAGAGAGAGAAGACGGAATGCGCATCCTGTTTTTTTTTTTTTTCATTTTGTAAAAAGTACAATATATTGTTTTCATTGTGAGTGTAAAACAATAAAAGTAGACCCTTCATATGTATATGTATCACTTATCTGTGCAACCAAAATCGACAGAGCATTTGCTCTGATCTTAAAAAAAGGTGAGCTGGTCGCAGGGTGTTGAACAAAAAATGTAGTCATTGTTACTCATTACTTCATTACTTGGAGATCCGAGGCATCATGAAGGTCCATGCAATTCTTTCACTATATTTTAGTTTTTTAACTTTATGTGAGGAAAAGGCCAAATTCAAGTTATTATAATAATCTAATATTTATTTTCTCCTGCCATGCCACTTGAAACTCAGACTATTGAAATGCACTATTATCAATTCTGTAAATGCATTTTGAAAGATTCATACAGTACATGTGTTAATTTTTTCTTGACCTTGTAATATAATATACATTTTATAACTTTATCTTCCAGTGAAACATTAGACTTCTCTCTAGTGATGTATTTTAATCCATAAATTGATTTGAACTTCCACCATGGTGAAGAAAGTGTTCAAAGAGAATTCTACAAAGCAAGTTAGTAATGTTTATAGCAACTCAGCTGAATAAGAAAATATTCCCTTTTGATATTCTAGTTAATCCTTGAGATTTCTAAGCTCTTGGACAACACAAAAACAATGTTCATCCAGACTGAGGTGCTTTTTGCTAAAACATTGTTAGACAACGATTGTCGGAAGTTCTATTACCAACATAGTTCAACGATTCAGTGTTTCCCAAAACCATAGTTCTGTTGAACACAAAAGTATATTATCTTATATGATAATAAATAAGAATATATTTTAAATATTGTTGGTAACCAAACAGTTGACTTTTGGAAAACATGGAAGTCAATGGTTATCGTCAACTGTTCAACTGCAAGTTTCATCGTTGTATAGGAAATACATCCCAGGCCATTTACCAAGTGCTTACATTTGCAGTTGAATATTGTTGTGGCCATAAAAATTCAAATGATGAAAGTGATGTTAAATGTCATTTGTATTTTCATCTCTGTTATATCACTCAAGCAAATAAAAATACACCATTTAGAAAAACACATACCCACTGACTTGAACTGTTTATTTGTAACACCTAATCATTTCCATGCTAGAGTCTCTGCAATGATAGTGTGAAAAAAGTCTATTTTAAGCATTGTAAAATCACTGTATTGCACCACCCTGCAAACTCATCACTCCTCACCAGCTGCGGAGGGAACATTTCTGTCGGATTGGACAGCTGTTTAACACAAACACACCATCCCACCATCTGCAGGGAGAAACCTGTTGGCCAATTATACCCGTCGAGTGTGCAGTTATTGGTAGGTTGACAATTAGGCACTGATGCCATTCGTACTTGAGCATTAGGCACAGACAGTGATACTGCAATGCAGCGTGGGAAGTGAAGAACCAGGCTGCTGATTACAGCCATCAATTAAGAGTTTCTTTTCTCACAGTCGCTCATCAGTTATTTCAGACATTCGCTTTTAGCCTCGTAATAGAGAAACGGCCTTCGGAAAAGGGCAGGCGTTTTGGTAACTTGCAGGCTGTTTGTTAACCTTAAAAAGAGGTTAGCTCGGAGGTAATAAATATATTACACTTAGTCGCTTCAGATATTTTTTTGTGTTTAAAGACACGGATAAACAGACCTTTAATTAAAAAGCATGATAGCATTTCCCAACACCACATTTTGAGACTTGACTTTTAAGACCCAATTGGTGGAACTGAGCTTAATAATGCTGCTGAAATGAATGGAACTTGCATTTTTTGCTGGTTTTTGCTTCTGAAAATGGTCAATTATAGTCATGTTTTGGGCTGTACTGGAGTACTTTGGAGTACTATAGACTGCCAAAACTTATAACAAATCAAGGAGAAGAGTGCAAAAACTGTCTGAGGAACAAAAGGTGTTTGTGATTGGCCAAACTGAATCAGGATTTACAGAATCTTGACAACATTTGTGTTTGTTCTTATCATTTCTGGTCAGGTGGGTGAAATATTAGGCTAATATCTTAATTAATACCGTGTATATGTGTAAGTTGCTAATTACAGTATACCACAAGCTACATGGAAAAGGTAGTTGTAATTTAATTGCAGTTTGCTTATTTCTCTAGAGAATCATCGGTGATGCAATGCAATGAATTATGGATGCACAATATTATCTGAATCAGCTGATATAGAGACAGAGTGCATTTAGGCCACGCCCCCACATCACGCCCACCAGAAATGACAGGAAGCTGCCTTCCTGTCATTTCTGACTTATAACAAAAACAGAACAATGTCTAAAGGCTGTTATGTGACAAGGTGTACAGTAAACAAGCTACAAACACAGAACTACGTTTTTATAAGCTGTCGACCCCAAAAAACAAGTGTTTAAGGGCACAAATAGTTGTAGATGTCAGGGAATTTCATGATGGGCCATTCAATTGGATAATTTCTACAACAAATGGAAGGTAAGGAAGAGGAGCACTGACACAGACCAATAAAATGTAGTTTCTCAATATATCTCCTCCTTTCAGGTTTACATAGGGTGGTGAAATAATTCTTTGATGTGGTTAAAAATAGTTAATGTTTACTGTCGCCGATTAATTTTCCCGCCAATGGGTGAAGTTCTTTGAGTAATATGACACATTGCGCTCTACTTTTGTGTCTCTAAATGCTCGTTTTTTGGGTCAACAGCTTATAAAAATGTAGTTCTGTTTTTTAGCTTACTGTACACCTTGTCACATAGCGGCTTTTAGACATTGTTCTGCTTTTTGTTATAAGTCAGAAATGAGAAGGAGGCAGCTTCCCCACAATACAAAATCAATGGAGAGCGCTGAATTTCCCCCCAGCAATTTTTGTTAAAAATAAAACCAGAATGAAACTTAATTTGTTTATAATTTCTGCACAGGAGAGACTTGGTGTTGTTTACAAACAAAAGGAAATCAGCATCGGCTATTGGGTTGAAAAATATCGAAAAAATCCAATATCGATAGTTTTCAGTCACGTAACCGGCTCGATGACTTGGAGGGCAAAACATCCATAGAAGTGCAGCAGAAGCCTGTCAATTTTCCATCTGTTTCACAACATATTAAAATCACCTCTTAAAAGAATAAAACAAAGATATGTGAACAAAATGCAAGTTTTGGCCATTTGCAATATATTAAGCACGCATGGTGATATTTAAATCATTAAATAGTGAGACAAAATGTTGTAAAAGCACTTAAACAGTACTTATATAAGATCAAATTTATTAATCACTGTATTAATGATTCATAGTTTACACAGGCAAACAGATGAGGTCAGAATATGAACGCAATCCGCTTAATGGTTTAGTGTTTTCCTTACAATGGTTTTCTATGGGAAACCGTTTTTAACGTCAAACTTTGCACATTGCATTTATATTCCAGGTTCATCTGCTTGCTTGTACAAAATATACATCATCAATAAGTGTTTACTGAAATTTGCCTTTTAATATCTACATTTTACTACATTACTACTTAATGCAATCTGCATAAAAAAAATGGCGGTTAGTGGAGCAAAGCTTCATTTTGCCCTCCAGGTGGTGTTCCTATAAGCTTGTGACGTCATGTGAAAACTATCCATTGTGCATCCCTACAATCAATAGTTAATTCCTCAGGAATACATGCTGTTGAACTTTATTATTTAAAAAGTATGTTGAAATGATAGCTTCAACAAAAACATATATAATCAACTTCATAGCTCACAGCAGGTCTGTCTTTAAAGTTTTATAAGCTTTTGTTAAAAATCAGCTCCCCTATGGAGAAAATGAATTTGATTTTTACTTCCATACCCCAAAACTGTTGCACTCCATAT
Organism: Cirrhinus molitorella; assembly: GCA_033026305.1. Taxonomy (NCBI): domain Eukaryota; kingdom Metazoa; phylum Chordata; class Actinopteri; order Cypriniformes; family Cyprinidae; genus Cirrhinus; species Cirrhinus molitorella. Next base: position 3,186,894 of record CM065133.1, on the reverse strand, counting down.
GATACTCCACAGCGAGCAATCAAGTAAATTGCCTCAGATTAGAATAGACAAACCTGCTAAACTAAATAAGACAACATGGGGATACATATAAAGGAACTTGGCCTAAATGAAGACAACAAAACTAAAGCTTCCCGCCGCTCTTTATCCCGATAACATATATGTCTAGCGGCACACGTTGCTGCTGTGAACCTTTTGAAGTCTGATTTTGGATGCAGTAGTCAGGTTCACACTCTCCTTTTCTTTCTCACAACCTTGACTTTGATTCCAAGTTATTTCCTTATTTTTTGATATTTTTGGAGAAGTCAATAGTGGGAGAGTTATTCAAGGTAGTAGACATGGCTAGAGGGCCCAAATAATCATCGATTTACAAACAGCAGGACTTTTCAGTAAGAAGACCCTTTAATAGTGCAAACCCAAAACATTTGTTCATGAAGAAACAACAAAATGGCATGCAAGAAAAACATGCCCCAATTACATAAAGTACTTGTCACAGTTACTATTTTGAAAAGTTGGAGATCTGAAGATTGGTAGTTGCTGCCTCGCTCCTTATTTGCATACTGTCAAACTTTTCTTAACTTCGATGTGTTGCTGGACACGCCCTCATCCTGTTGCCAACGGTCACTGTCACTCATGTCACTGAAAGTTGCTAGCACTCATTGAAAATTAATGAGTTCGGGTCGCTTTGTCACTGCAAGGCGGCAGGATCCTGACAGGAAGACCATATGCTTTTCTGTTTGAATGTAAGCGAATGGAGCACATGCCTCGGTATGCTGTCATATAATTGACTATCTTGATTAGTTTTTTTATAAGTGGAGATGTTTGCAACAGGTATTCTGTGGGACTGCGGAGTTCATTCAGTCCTCCGCCAACCATTACTGACTGTCATAAAACTCCAGGGCCTTTATGTGTCACGAAAGTGAGTGGCAAGAAGTGGTTTTATGACATGAACCTCCCACCTTGGGAGTAACACCAAGAGAACTACTTTTACACCACCTTAAAAGGTCACATAGGTTGGCTTGTGCCAGAAATAGTATGAAATGGACATCCTAATAAAACAGTCTTTAACTCTGTATGATACGGTGTAATCTGACAACATAATGCATTGCCGGAAATAAAAGAGGGTCTTTATGGTAACCAATAATTTGCTGTTTTTAAGCCACATGACCTTTGATTTTCTCTTCAAGACTTCTTTTCCTGATGTCACTTTTACAGAAAAAGACACCTGCTGAAGTGCTCCACAAATCGCTCCATTAAACGCATTCTGCTGTTTTTACAACATCATTATTCTTTTGCTGCATGTTTAATTCAGTGCTACTGTTAATTGATTCACTTATCCAACAGTACATAACACTGAGGAAATATGTTGCCATACGACAATGGAAAATCTGACTGTAAATGCCATATGTAAACTCTGGAATTTCAATAATCCATGTTTTTTCCCCACCCCTTTTGTTTCTCTTTATACACAGTGGCATCAGTTATATATAGAAGCCCTTTTCTGCCACTGAATAAAAACAAAAAAAGGTTGTTTTTCGTAATAGTTTTTCGTAATAATTTTTTATTGACTTTTTTCCTCTGAATTGTGTGATACAAACTTCTTAGAATGGTGAGATAAAAACATTCCCTTTTTCTCTCAATTCTAATTTTCTCAGAATTGTGAGATATAAACTTGCAATTGCAAGTTATAAAGTCCAATTCTGTAGGGGCAAAAAGAACTGATATGTTCTCAGAACAGTTTATCTCCCAGTTCTGACTTAACTCACAATTGCAAGTTTAAAACAAGTTATAAAGTGCAATTTTGTAGGGGAAAAAAGGACTGAATTGTGACTTTATATCTCACAATTCTGACTTAACTTGCAATTGTGAGATATAAACAATTCTGAGAAAAAAATAAATAAATGTGAGTTTTTTCTCTCCAAATTCTGGCACAATTGTGAGTTAAAACTGAAGTTATAAAGTCCAATTTTGTAGGGGAAAAAATTAATGATATGTTCTCAGAATTGCAAATTTATAAACTCAAAATTGCAAGTTTATATCTCACAATTCTGACTTAACGCACAATTTCGACTTTAAAACTTCTAATAAAAAAGTCACAATTGCGAAATATAAGCTCAGTCAGAAATGTGAGTTTATATCTTGCAATTCTGACTTTTTTCTCTCCATTTTGACTTTTTTATTTCTCTCAGAATTGTGAGATATAAACTTGCAATTGCAATAAAACTCGCAAAGTCCAATTTGGTAGGGGGAAAAAGCTGATATGTTCTCACAATTATGAGTTTATATCTCACAATTCTGACTTCTGAGGAAAAAGTCACAATTGCGAGACAAACTCACATTTCTGAGAAAAAAAAAATCTTAGAATTAGTTTATATCTTGCAATTCTAACTTTATTTCTCAGAATTGCAACTTCAAACTTTATAACTTACAATTGCGAGTTTATATAACACAAATATGAGAAAAAAGGTCAGAATTGTGAAATAAAAGTCACAATTACCTTTTTATTTTTTTTTATTCAGTGGTGGAAATGGGCTTCCATAGTTATATGATTTATTATTTATTGTACTTATTGTTAGTTTGTTTACAATAATATAACTGCCACAAATATGTTTTGTTCTTATCAGATAGAAAAAAGTACTTTTAAAAGTTTTTTTTAAAGCTTTTATGAACAATACTGAATAACCCATGACAATGATTATATAAGCATTAATGTAATTCAAGAACTGTATATTTATTTATAAAAAAATTTGTTTTTGAACCATTTTCCATTATGATACAGTTTTTCTTTAAGTTTATTTAATTTTATTTTTAAAGCTATTTTATGTCAGGGAAAAAGAATTTAATGTAAAAAATATTCCAGTGTTAAAATATAATACCATATAGGGTTAAAAAGAGATGTATGTTTGTAAAATATTCAGTTAAATTCTTTCACTCCAAAAGGAAAACAATAAACTTAAACAGAGCATACGCCTCAAGCAAATAAACCAGAATAGCCTATTGAACAGGGAGTTCTGATCAAACACCAAATGATAATGATATTCATACTAGTTGGCACTGAAATAACAATACAGACAATTATAAAGAAAGTTTGACAAAACGAAATCAAATAAAGAAACTCATTAGCAACAGTATAGCTGACCCAAGAGATGAACTATCATATATCCTGGCCCTTTAAGAGATCAGAAACACTTTGGTAATACATCAGAGTGCATTACTTTGATAATATATTCAAAGTACCTGCTATTTTCATAAGCTCACAGAGAAACTTGGCCGTGCGGTAACCACAGGACCGTAAAAATGTGCGGGCACAGGTGCCAACTGGGCAGGGATGAGGCAGTACTAAAATAATTCTCATCTCTTTAACGGGGCCAGAATTATGACTAGCGTCACCGGTGGCTGGCATCCGTTACAACATTTTCGGAGGAGTTATGCGTTTAATCTTGTCTTATTGCTGTAAAGCAGCACTAAATTTAGAGTTTTCCCTTCCATCTCTTCTCGCTCCTGTCATTTTTGGATTCAACAACGAGATGCATCCTGTTAATTACTTCATTTTCCATCGCGTTTTTCACATCTCGCCCATGTGAAATGCTGAACTTTTTGCTTGAGATGAGACTATCCTCCACCCGCTGACCTCTTGGGGAGCAGCTTCATAAATGTATTAAAAAAATCCATGTTCAACTCCGGCCCCGCGATATAGATATCATTTCAGAGAGCCTCTCTCAGCGGGGTTCTGCGGTTCGCTGAAGAATACTTCACCTGAAGCTGCTTTTGTACCGCTGAGAGGGAGAGAAGCAATCTCCCCGCTGTCCTTTGGCAGGGCGATGCTGGACTGTGCTATCATAGGTGTCATTGATTCCCTGCGCTTGATGATGGTGTTGAATAGACAGATGGAGAATGTAGATGGAGTGCGACTGAGTTGAGAGGGGCTCGTCGATGTCCTTCAAGTCCCATCCACTCAAGTCTTTCCTCATTCTGCTGAATTTAGATTCTTATGGGCTGCGGTGAATTTAAAGCACTCCCAAAAAGACGGATGTGCTGTTTCTTGTCCCCCCACCGTCTTTCAGCCGCTCCTTCTCTCACGCCCCTTTGTTTCACCCACTTTTCTTCCTCTCGTTTTCTTTGTGCAATGTCTGTTTCACCTTGCCCTTCTTGTGCTTTTCTTCTCCTGCAGCCTATTTACATCTTTACTCTTTCTTTTTAAAGAGATAGTTACCCAGAACTGAAAATTCTGTCATCATTTATTCATCCTCATGTTGTTCCACATCTGTTTGTGGGATAAAAAATGAAAAATGTCTACCTGCTCTCATGACGAAAACGTACCTTTTTTGCAATCACTGCGGTTTTCAACAAAAATGAACACTAGAGGCGGTAAAACAGCGAGCGCTTGGAATCATTTTCGTGCACAGTTATGATTAAAGCTCAATGCGTTTTGCTTTTCGGGGTGTACCAAGTTTGTTTAGTCGCTCAGCCAGCATGGAATTGGACTTAGGATGTGGAATCCTTGGGTAAGTAAATAAAATAATGAAATCAGAAAATTCACAATTAAAATGTTTTTCTCTAAAATTAAGATGTTTGATGTTTTGTTTTGTACTATTTTAACGTTATTCTTACTACCTTTCTGGAACTTCAACACACCTGAAGTTAAAAAATAAGCAAAAAAAAAAAAAAAAAGTGAATACATACATAAAATAATGAAATCAGAAAATTTACGATTATATTTTTTTCTCTAAAATTAAGATGTTTAATGTTTTTTTTCATCCCTTTTTTTCAGAATGTCTGATTTACAGAAATAAAGTGGTTTGTAATATCATAAGGGCGAGTAAATAATGACAGAATTTTCACTATTCCTTTAAATATCAATAAAACACCCTCATGTCATTACAAACCCATAAGACCTTCATTCATCTTCAGAACACAAATTAAGAAATTTTTGATGAAATTCAAAAACTGTAGTGAAGGTGTGTCGAAGATTGACACAGAAGAGAAGAAAGTGTTGAATGAAGTTGTTATTTTTGCTTTCTTTGTACAAAAAAGTATTCTCATAGCTTCATAAAATTAAGGTTAAAGCACTGATCTCACACAGACTATTTTAACAATGCTCTTACTACCTTTCTGGGCCTTGAACAAACAAGCATGGCAACCCTGGGGTAAAAAAAAGCAATAATTACAAAAATATAAATAAATCAATAAATTAAATCAGAAAATTTGCTGTGGTATTCTTTCCTCTAAAATTAGGATGTTTAAAGTTTTGTTTTGGTTTTGTTTTGTTTTTTCATCCAATTTCATTCATTCATTTTCATTCAGTTTCATTTCATTCATTTCATTTTTCATTCAGTGTCAGATGGGCTTTAATGTTGTTCTTACTACCTTTCTAGGCCTTCAGCATACCTGGAGGTAAAAAAAAAGCAAGAATCACAAAAATAAACATAAATACATAAATAAAACAATGAAATAAGAAAAATTTACGATTCAATTTTTTTCTCTAAAATTAAGATTAAGAAGTTTTTTTTTCTTCCCTTTTCCTCAGAATGGCTGATTTACAGAAAGAAAGTGGTTTGTAATCATTTTTGGGTGAACTATTCCTTTAAATATCTGTTCTCTGGCCTTCAACAAACCTGGAGTTTCGAAAAAAAAAGTACAGAAATAAAATAAAATAATGAAAAGATTTTTTTTTCTCTAAAATTAAGATGTTTAATGTTTTGTTTTTGTTTTCATCCCTTTTTCTTAGAATAACTGATTTACAGAAAGAAAGTGGTTTGTAATATCATAAGTATTCATTTTTGGGTGAACCATTCCTTTTAATATCACAAATTAAGATATTTTTGATGAAATGAACTCTAGTGAGCATGCATCGAAGACTGCCACAGAAGAGAAGAAATTGTTGAATAAAGTTGTTATTTTTGTTTTCTTTGTACACAAAGAGTATTCTTGTAGCTTCCTAATATTAAGGTTGAACCACTGCTGTCACATGGACTATTTTATCTATTGTTCTTACTACCTTTCTAGAGCCTGAGTTAAAAAAGCAAGAATCACAAAAATAAAAATAAATACATAAATAAAATAATGAAATCAGAAAATTATATAAATCATTAAAAGATATTTAATGTTTTTTAATACCTTTCCTCAGAATGTCTGATTTACAGAAAGAAAGTAACATCTTAAGGGCAAGTAAATAATGACAGAGTTTGTTGGGTGAACTATCCCTTTAAATACCTGTTCTCTGGCCTGCATCCAAGTCTTTCTGCTGGACTCCAGCATGTCAGGCTGCAGTTGCATATGGTGTCCGTGCCATGTGAATAGGTTTAAATAGATTCTGACAGGTCGACCGCATTGTTCCTGTGGCTGCCGAGCTTGGCCACGGTCACGTCCGAAACCCAGCGGTACCAGCGTGGTCCGAATCTCCCAAACTTCCCCAGAATCTAGTAGTCCTGGCCATCTGCTGTCGGCACTACGAGGCCGATGAAAAACGTTTCCTTGATGAACTACAACAATATAAAGCACTAACATCACAAGAAAGAAGCATTTCCTCCCAGTCTCCATCTGCTTGTGTGTGTGCATTCATCATTTAGATTCTCATTAGCACCAAATTAACGTTAATTTCCTTATCGCTATGATTTAAATTGAATTTCATAATAGATCCGACAGCAAGCAAATGAACAATGTGATGCAATCAAATTATGCTGCTGTTTCGGTTCCCGTAGTTACCGTGTCCAAGGCCAACACTTCCTGATCCAATCAGAAGTCGGCCGCTGATCATGCACGCTCATTTAGGTTGGATGCAGGGGGGAGAGGAATTCAATTGGCTGTCAGCAGGAGGCTGTTGCAGTCTATTTTGGTGAGTAGTTTGGGACAAATCATTGTTCTCTTTTGATGAGAGATATTATGGAGGACCGCAGGAAGTTATTGTCATGGGGCAAATTAATAACGCATTTCTGACTGACCTTGACTAGTGGCTCATATTTTCAAACAGGATTAAGCAAGGCCCTGCTGAGGTGATTGTTCGCACTTCCGAACATTCAGACCACACTTTCTTTTCGCTGGAAAATAATTAAGGCTGTCTTAATAAAGTGTATAGAGCATGCTGAAGATTTACATGTATTAGCACTAATATTTGAGAATGGACTTACTACCTTTCTGGGCCTTTAATAAACCTGGAGTTAAAAAAGCAAGGATCACAAAAATAAAAATAAATGCATAAAATAATCAAATCAGATTTTTTTTTCTCTAAAATTACGATGTTTAATGTTTTGTTTTTGTTTAGTTTTTTTATCTCTTTTCCTCAGAATGTCTGATTTACGAAAAGGAAGTATTTTGTTATATCACAACTGGAGTAAATAAAGACAGAACTTTAATTTTTGGGTGAACTATTCCTTTAAATATCTGTATTAATTCATGCTGGCACATATTTATTTATTTAAAGATATAGCTCACCCAAAAATTAATTACCTTCATGTCGTTCCAAACCCTAAGACCTTGTTCATCTTAATAAGGTGTATAGAGCATGCTGCTGATTTACATGCATTAGCACTAATGTAGAAAGCACTTATTTGAGAATTGGACTTACTACCTTTCTGTTGGGCCTTCAACAAACCTGGAGTGAAAAAAAAGCAGTGATCTCAAAAATAAAAATAAATACATAAAATAATCAAATCGGAAAATTAGCAATTTGATTCCCCCCCCCTTAAAATTAAGATGTTTCATGTTTTGTTTTTGTTTTTGTTTTGTTTTTTATACATTTTCCTCAGAATGTCTGATTTACAAAAAGAAATTTTGTAATATCATACGTGGAGTAAATAAAGATTTTTTGGGCAAACTATTCCTTTAAATATCTTAATAAGTTGTATAGAGCATTCTGATGATTTACATGCACTAATGTAGAAAGCACTTATTGGAGAATAAAGGCAGCAAGTTTTCTAATAAACCTTCCTGTTATTAAAATTATTTTCAATATGGTGAATGACAGAACATGAATGGTGCATATTCATTTATTTAAAGGGATAGTTCATGCAAAAAATGAAAATTACGTCATTAATTACTCACCATCATGTCATTCCAAATCCATAAGACCTTTGTTAATCTTCAGAACACAAATTAAGATATTTTTGATAAAATCCAAGAGCTTTAGTGAACGCGCATCAAAGACTGACGCAGAAGAGAAAAAAAAATGTTGAATAAAGTCGGATTTTCTTTTTTCTTTGTGCACAAAAAGTGTGCACTTGTAGCTTCATAAAATTAAGGTTGAACTACTGATGTCATATGGATGTCTCTTGGATTTCATCAAAAATATCTTAATTTGTCTTCTGAAGATGAAGAAAGGTCTTACAGGTTTGAAATGACATGACAGAATTGACATTTCTTGCTGAACTATCCCTTTAAACAAACTAATAAAAGTACTACTCACATCTGCCTTTGTGTTTCAAAATATTAGAAGAAAACCCAAATTGCAATATCATATAACTATATATCATGCTGGCAGTTGCTCATTAACCTTCTGTGAAACTTTTACTGTGAAATGAAAGCAAATTGTTCTTGTTCTTGTGAAGCTAAACACAATCATTCAAGAAAGTATGTCAAAGCTCGCACAGCTTGACTTCAGACCAGTTTTAGTTTCAGGCAACATGTGAATTACACACATCGAAAAACAAAGGCGAAATTCAGTGAAATCCTTGTCTATAACACCATAAAGCAGGGTTCATTGATTCAAAGCGATCACGCCTCTTAGACAAGCTCACAATAGATGTATGACAGTTGATGGCTGATGGTTCTTTTTTCTCTTCAGAGAGAAACTTGAAAGTGCAAATGTCAAACACACTCGCCAACTTTGCTAAATTAGACAAAGCTAAAGTTTGAAGAGTACTTTTTTCTTTTCCATCAGAAATTCGACTTCATAAGAGTCAAATCGCTCAAACAATAATAAGAATTTACAAATAATAAATGAATAAATGAATAGGGATGGGTAAAAATACTGATTTGTTGATTTTAATCGATCAGAATTTTTTCGAAACGATACTGATTCTTAAATCCCAAGAATTGATTAGTCTAGCCTGTTTTCAGTTAATGAATGATTGAAGCACACCTCCCATCCAATAAATTGCAATTGTTACTTTTCATATGAAACAAAGTCTCAGATTTCAAATTCCATCCATTTTATTACAATTCATAAAATAAATGTCGTTTTGCCAATTTTTGGCACTTTAATAACAGTTTCAGCATGAAATAAACATGAATGAACATCAGAAGGTATGTTAGAAGAAAGAGTACAACTTACCGAAATCTGTATCCTGTCTCGTGGAATTGCTCAAACTGTGTTTTAACCATGCAAAGACATCAGTATAACAGCTTGTAAACAATAAGTCACATTTACCCCAGAAAAAAACATATTCTGTGACCATAAACTCAATAGAAAAGCTGGAATAATGAACTCTAGAGAGGAGAATTTTGCTAAATTTATTATTAGTTTAGTTTATGTTTGAATAAATAACTAATAACCACTAGTTAATAGTGAGAAGTGGACACTAAAGTGTTACCAATATTTTTTTAACTAAACTTAAAGTTAGAAAGGTATATAAAAACCATGCATTTTTTCAATGTTAAATCCATTATTGTATTGCATATAAAAGTTCTACAGTCTATACACTGTATAGTTCAATTACGAAGTAACTGTAATTAAATTACAGAAAAAAAATACGAGTAATCCCTTACTTTACTTTTTCAAGGGAAAAGTAATTAAAATTACAGTAAATAATTACTTAGTAAGTAGTAACACCCAACACTGCTCTCATGTATATTTTATAGCATTACACTCTGTGCATAATTATTAGGCAGATTGATATTCTGGTCATTTTTTTTTCCAAGCATATTTTACCAATTCCAGATCACATCAATCTTAATAACTACTATTCATTTTGTATTTAATTACTTATAAGTTATATTATTATTGTCCATGAAGGCTGGAAGTTAAAAAAAACTCATTGTATTCAGATGTGTGCATAATTATTAGGCATGTTTTCTTTTACAAAAAAAAAAAAAAAAGAGATTTAACTCAGAAAAGTTATTAAATGCCCATGAGAAGAATGCAATACTAGAATTTGCAAAGTTAAGGCTTGACCATTGGCCAGCGAACTGCAACCTACCTGAAGTCTTCTGAAGTGCAATGTGTCAGGTTTTCAGAGACTTTGCTTGGGTAAAAAAATCCTAAAAAATGCCCCTCACTTAATAAGAAAAGTGAAGTGCTGAAGTGTTGTGAAATACACAAAGACTGTTTTTTATAGGCTTTATAGACAGATAAGTTGAGAGTGACTCTTTAAGGACGAACAGTACATCATCTTGTACCACTCTCTCAAGAATTTATCTTCCAGAATATGGCAGTAAAATCTCCTGTCCTGAAAAGTCTGTCTTGCAGTTTTTTTTTTTTGTCCAGCCTTCATGGACAATTATATATGACGTATAAATTATTAAATACAAAATTAATAATAGTTATTAAGATTGATGTGGTTTGGAATTGGTACACTGCAAAAAAATGCTTTTCCTACTTAGATTTTTTGTCTTGTATCCAGTCAAAATATCTACAAATTCTTAAATCAAGAAGGATTTTTTTTTTTTCAAAATTATTGTCTTGTTTTCAGAAACAAATAGACAAAATTAGGTGTTTTTGCTTGAAACAAGCAAGATATCTGCCAATGGGGTAAGCAAAATAATCTACTTTTCTGCTTGAAAGAAAATTATTTTGCTTGCCCCATTGGCAGATTATTTTGCTTGTTCTAAGCAAAAACTCACTTAATTTTGACTTCTTTTTTCTGGAAACAAGACAAAAAAATGTTCTTGTCTTGAAAATCTTTCTTGATTTAAGAATTTTTAGATATTTTGTCTGAAAACAAGACAAAAAAATCTAAGTAAGAAAAGCATTTTTTTGCATTGTAAAATGTGCTTGGAAAAAAAATTTGGTATGTACTGTAGATGATATATAAATAAACAATATCAAATTGTGAAATGTGTGGCAAAACCCAGCTCTAATAATGAAATTATTATAATACTTTTTATTATTACTTTATTTATTGCTATTTCAGTACACAAGTTTAGAAATGAGTTTACCAGTTATTGAGTATATCCTTAAAGTGAACTTTTCCCTGTATCTGTCAGACACAGAAAGCTTGAGAAGTTTTGCTGATGTAAATATATATGTACATATTTTTACCTCACATCATATTGAAATGTAAAACCGAAAGTAGAGGAGCACTTTGACAGAAAATCACTTCAAGCTGAAATGTAAACAGGCGGATGCTTCAGCAACAGGCCCACACACACACACACACACACACACACACACACACACACACACACACACACACTCACAGTTTTCAGACTGTAACAGCTTAACAAAATTGCCTTTGCAGCGGCGACTGTGGCAGTATATGATGGTGTCCCTCTGCTTATTTGCTTGTGGACTTGCTTGTCGCATAAAATTGCTGAGAACATAAACTTGTCACCCAACAATTCCAGACTAGCTCTGATACAGAAGTGTGCATATTTGAGAAATAACATGAAATTAAGTAACCAAAATCACAAAGCATTGCTGTCTTACCATTAATCCACATCAAGCTGTTGGAAACTAGAGTGGCACATATGATTGTGAGAAAACACACAGATTTGATTTGATTTTTTCTCTCAGGCTGCTGTGCATCGGCACGTACATACAGCATGAGCTGAGCTGCACAATAAGATCAAGTCAGTCAAAATGAGCATCAGCGTCACTGCAGAGTCAAACAAAGACACTCGCACTTCGGCTGCCATCCTATGGGGGGCGCAATATGCCCAAACTGCACTGCCGCAGGAGGTGAAAAAAGCACCCTGCACTGTCACCTGTCACCGGGGCTATTAAACTGGTTGCACCCCTCCGAGGGGGTCATAGTTTGGGGTACTTATATGGGGAGCTGAAAATTAAAGGTGTGCGGGCACAAAACCAGACCTCATCCCATTAAGTCATTTGCAGGGCTGACAAAATGGACCAGCTAATGACGTCTTTCTGCTGTCTGTAAGGGCTGGTGTGTGTTTGGAGGTGTCCATGTGTGTACGTTTATTTTGCACGCATGCCTGACTGAGTGCGTGCACGAGAGAGAGGTCGCCGTACCTAGAGATAAATTATGTAAAAAGAGTAAAAACATGTATGAATGACAAAAAGTCAGCCCTTTGCTCGTCAAACCCGCCTTCGACAATTTGTCAATTTGCATAAACCCCTCTAATATCTGACCTGAAAGAGCTGTGGCGGCTCCGCTTGAGCGGTAATGCTGTGTGTGCATCCACACCAGTGACTCTCTCCATGTCTGATGGAACAGAGAGAGGTCCGCTCGCGGCGGTCAACGCGCCTGTCCTTTTTTCACAGGTAATTTGCCTCGCATTTCCATATTCGGATTACTGCTGTGGGGCTGTGCTGGTGGCCTTTTGCAGGTTTTCATTTGAAATATAGCCACCTCCGTTTTCCTCAGCAGGAGGCTTCCCATAGCGCTCCTCTCTGCGCTCCTCGATTACTTATAATTATCAGAGATTTCAAATGTCTCCCTGCAGTCGAACCGTTCCAAAAATTAATCCTACAGTATGCTAGCCAATTTCATTTTATTGTTGTTTTAACAGAGTGGGGGACCATCTTACGCTCATTTGATGTAGGATAGGACTGTCAGTCGAATAATTCTTAAAATGTAATTAATTACACTGTGGGGCGAATAATTCTAATTAATAATATTCTAATTAATCGCATATCACTTTTGGCTGAGAAATCACCCACAAATTTAAAGCTATTGTGTTATATGAGAAAAGCATGAAGTAGATATTACAAAAAAAAAAAAGAAAAAATTGATTTTTTATTTTCCTTTTTTTATTAATATATATATATATATATATATATATATATATATATTATTTTATTATTATTTTTTTTTTTTTAAATTGTGTTATTTTTTCATAACTAATTTATTAGATCGGGGAGCCCAACCCTGTTCTTGTAGATCTACCATCCTACAAAGTTCAACTCCAACCCTGATCAAACACACCTGGACCAGCTAATTAATCTCTTGGGTATCACTTGATAATTACAGACAGCTGTGTTGGAGCAGGGCTAGAACTAAAGTCTGCAGGTAGGTAGATCTCCAGGAACAGAGTTGGGCACCCCTGTATTAGATCAGTGGTTCCCAATTCCAGTCCTGGGGACCCCCTGCTCTGCACATTTTGCATGTCTCCCTTATTTAACACACCTGAATTAGATCATCAGCTCATTAGTTCAGTTAATGGCTCTCTCCTCTAACAAGCTGTTGATATTAATCAGGTGTGTTAAATAAGGGAGACATGCAAAATGTGCAGAGCAGGGGGTCCCCAGGAATGGAATTGGGAACCACTGAAATAAACAAAAATAAAGGTGCTTCAAAGGTTCTTCACAGTGATGCCATAGAACAGTGGTCTCAAACTCAATTCCTGGAGGGCCACAGCTCTGCAGAGATTAGTTCCAACCAGCTCCAACTCACACCTGCTTTGAAGTATCTAGTAATCCTAAAGACCTTGATTAGCTGGATCAGGTGTGTTTGATTAGGGTTGGAGCTAAACTGTGCAGAGCTGTGGCCCTCCAGGAACTGAGTTTGAGACCAATGCCATAGAAGATCCATTTTTGGTTCCACAAAGAACCATTCAGTCAAATGTTCTTTAAAAAAAACATCTCTTTCTTACCTTTTTATAATCGGAAGAACCTTCTTTTGCCACAAAGAACCTTTTGTGAAACAGAAAGGTTCTTCAGATGTTAAAGGTTCTTTATGGAACCATTTAGACAAAAAAGGTTCTTCTATGGCAGTGGTTCTCAACCACGTTCCTGGAGCCCCCCAACACTGCATGTTTTCCATGTCTCCTTAATCAAACACACCTGATTCAGATAATCATCTCATTAGTAGAGACTTCAAGACCTGAAATGGGTGTCAGACAATTGAGAGATTCAAATGAACCACTGTTCTATGGCATCAAGAAGCACTTTTATTTTTAAGAGTGAAATATATAACAGTATTTTTTGTTACATATAACTGAGTAATTGTATGCATCACCTGTTGGAATATCCAGTTAGTGTCTGTCATAATAATTGGATTTTATTTTTATATTTTCAGTTTTTGTTTTAAATTTAGTTTCATTTTTAGGAATGCTGTTCTGTGCTTTTTGCCATTTTTATTTCTTCAAATATTATTACTTCTTTTATTTATCTTTTTAATTTAAATTGAAACCACTGAAACCTTTTTAATTTGGGCTTAGTTTAAGTTTCTCATTTTGTCTTATTTTATTTCAGCATTATTCAATTAATAAAATCTTTTCAAAAATGAAAATTCTATACCAAAATATTTTAAAAGATGGTGTCCAAATTAATGAAGTTTGGACTCCAACAACCAACCTTAAAATCTTCTTTTGTGTTCTGCAGAAAATACATATGAATTTGTTTTGCCTCATTTTCAAAACTTTATAACCACTATAACTATACTAACTTTTAAAGGATTAGTTCACTTGAATTAAAATTTCCTGATCATTTGCTCACCCCTATGCCATCCAAGATGTTTATGTCTTTCTTCAGTTGAAAATAAATGTTTCTCCAAATAGTAGACTTCAATGGTGATCAGTTAAAGGGGTTAAAGGTCCAACTTACAATTCCAATGCAGTGTCAAAGGGCTCTACACAATCCCAGCCAAAGAATAAGGGTCTTATCTAGTGAAACAATCAGTTATTTTCTAAAAAAATTAACCACAATTCGTCATGCACTAGCTCTACGATGCGCACGCGTGTCTTCATGCTTGACTTAATTTTTTTCTTTCTCCAACTTCAAAATCGTCTGTCATTGTTGTTTTACCTTTTGAATTTCTTTGCATGTTCGCATTGTAAACTGCATTGAAGCTGCAATTCGGACCTTCAACCCTTTGGGCACCACTGAAGTCCACTATATGGAGAAAAATCTTAATCTCAAAAACCTTCATTTCTTTTCGACTGAAGAAAGAAAGAAATGAACATCTTGGATGACATGGGGTGAGAAAATTATCAGGAAGTGAACTAATCCTTTAATTAAATTGCACTTTTAACCTTTTTTGACCTTGCTTCTATTTCCATTCACAGCACAGTGGAGAAAAAATGGGAAAATATGAGAAAAAAAGATGTGGGAAAACAAAATAGAAAAAAAATGCTACGGATCGGTGAGTGAACCATCAAGCCATGGCTCTCACCTGAACAGATATGTATTTTTATGCTGTTGAGTGGCAGTAAGATGAAATTATGGTTGAAACAGACCTAAATAGTAGCTCCAGTGATGTAATACTGCGAATGACCTTCACCCTCAGCCTGTTCCTACCCCATCAGCCATCAGCATCTTCCCTACAGACAAAAATTAAAGGTCTAGACAGAAATGACAGAGACTGAGGAGGACCCTACAGCCAGAGCAGAAAGAGCAGTAATAGAATAGGTAATCAAAAACATGGCCTATCTATCCAATCCCATTCTCTCCAATACAATCACTTTTGTTTGGAACTAATCATAAAGAAGCAGATAAGTCTGATGGTGGAGAAGCAAAGCCTTAGAAAACTTCTATTCAGGCAGGATTAAAATAAGTGGAACAAACACTCAACAAACAGTATCTCCCTTCAAGGCATGCCACCATCATTTCAAAGTATCATTTTGCAGATTTGAAACAGTAGCAGAACTAGGTAAAAGGACAGGTTACCAAAAATGATAAAAAAAAAGAGAAAAAGCTCAGTAAAAGTAACATTAAAGTAGTTCATACAACTTAAATTACAAATACTTTAAAATAATTAAATAGGTTTGTTTTAGAGACAGAGCAAAATGTAAGTTTTCCCCTGCAGATACGTGCATATTCTAATGGGTAAATATCAGAACGTAAAATTATCTGTGAATATCTGTGAATAAATAAGTGTTTTTTTGTGTGTGCAAAACCTAATATGTGACCCTGGTCCACAAAAGGGTCAATTTTTGGAAATTGAGATTTATACATCATTTGAAAGCTGAATAAATAAGCTTTCCATTGATGTGTGGTTGTTATGTAGGACAATATTTGGCTGAGATGCAACTATTTGAAAAATATATTTTGCACAATCTGAGGGTGCAAAAGAAAAAAAAATAAATAAATAAAAAAAATTGAGAAAATCACCTTTAAATTTGTCCAAATGAAGTTCTAGCAATGCATATTATTTATCAAACTATACGTTTTGATACATTTACAGTAGGAAATGTACAAAATACCTTCATGGAACATAATATGTAATATGATTTTTGGCATAAAAGAAAAATCAATAATTTTGACCCATATAATGTATTTTTGGCTATTGCTACAAGTATACCCCAGCGACTTATGACTGGTTTTGTGGTCCAGGGTCACATATACTAAGTAAAATTTTAATAACTAGTGGGATAGTAAAATTGAACAGAAAAAGATGGAGACAGTGAGTAAAACCTTATCTATTTTATTTTATTTTATTTTATTTTTCCAGATAGAAATTATTCTGTGATTGGTTTGTATACAGTGGGGATATGAAGATATATACTGTATGTACCTTATGCTTTTTTTTTTGCTACTACTGGAAATAAGATAATAATTAAATATACAATGTGTATATGTACACATTTTAATTAATGTGTATTAAGAAGTGTAGAAGTAATTGAAAAAGAGGACAAAAAAGTGAAAAGTTTTTTTTTTATTGAGATTTATACATCAATACAATCATTTAATTTATTTAGCTTCCATATGATGTAAGGTTTGTTAGAAAAGGACAATATTTGGCTGAGATACAGCTATTTGAATATCTGAAATCTGAGAGTGCAAAAAAAATCAAAATACTGAGAAATTCACCTTTAAAGTTATCCAAATGAAGTTCTTAGCAATGCATATTACTAATCAAAAATGGATTTTGGATATTTTTACGGTAGGAATTTACAAAATATCTTCATGGAACACGATCTTTACATAATACCCTAATGATTTTTTGGCATAAAAGCAAAATCTATAATTTTGACCCATACAATGTATTTTTTGGCTATTTGTGGTATATATAGACAAATGTGGTATATATATATATATATATATATATAATTCAGATCCTACAGATTTGGAACGTTGTGCAGGTGAATAAATAATGACAGAATTTTTATTTGTGGGTGAACTGTCCCTTTAACACAAACACAGTCTGTGAGCTGTAATTCTGTTTTTGCATCCACTTTTCTCTCAAAACGCTAGTCTGATATCTACCACACATCCACAACGGATAAGCAAAGGCAGCGAATGTTTGGCAGAAACAAATAGCCTCAGACCTGCTGTGAGGGAGAGAGCCATTTAAGCCACACGTTCATTTCCGAGAGCAAAAAAAGCAACAGGAATTGAGACTCTTTCAGATGATACACCAGGCGCGGTGTATGAGTGGAGCTTTTGTACGGAGCCTGCGTGCGATTATTGGCTGTGGGTGGAAATATGATTAAGTGCACTCGGAGTTCAGAAGCAATAAGCGCCCACATTTGTGTTGCTTCAGGAATATGGTCTCGCAACCGCTCTGAAGGCTATGTGATTTACTGTGTGAAAGGTCAAGTTCAGACTGAAGAGAAGGAATATATTATACAAGTAATGTAACCTTATTAAGTATGAGTAATGAGCGTACACACACCTACTGACATTCATTCTTTTAAAGGGGCACAGCTATACAGATTGCAGGACTATTACAAGTCAAATGCACAAGACTTCAGTTCTCTAATCATTTATATTGTGCGTGATTATATCATACTTAGGCCTCATAATGATACAAATGTGTCTTTATGATCTTCGTGAGGGGATCTAAAGGGATGGTCATTCAATGTAGAGAATGTGCTATTGTTTCAGTTAGAGAGAAACAGGATATAATCAGGCAAGATGATCTCATTATGTCATTGATTTGTATAAGCCTTGAAATTACACTGCTTGAAAAAAAGGGTATTGACACGTAGTGTAATTATGAGGGTTTTTAGCTTGATGACCGAATTGATTATCGCATGGATTTTGGCACTGCATTAGCAAGCTCTGGCAAAACTTCAGAAACCGTTTTCGCTCAACTGTGAGGCCAGAATCTCTCCTGAAATCAACAGAATATTAAAGCAAACATATCAAATGACATTTCTTTCAAACAAAACGCCATTTAAACCCTTGACATGAATTACCCTGCTGATACATATCTCAAGTTTTGCTCACCCGAGGTCGAATCCCTCTCCGCATACTTTGATGCTAATGCTGTACGGTTTAAAAAAAAATATCTGTATTAGGTTATCCACCTTTTTCTTCCTGTAAGCGTGGGGTAAGATGAGACAATTTTTTCTTATGTAGATCTCAAGATAAGGGAAAATGTAGTACAATTAAGTATCTTCAGGATGTTTCCTATCATTTTAAATAATCAGAATTTATCTATGACAAAGGGTTCTAAAAATGTAGCTTCTTATAAAAAAAAATGTTCCTGTGATTTAATTTGCCCAAGGTTAGGGGTAAGTTGACCCAAGTCAGTGGGTAAGATGAACCATCTGACTGAATCTGATTCAAATCCATGTGAAATCTAAAAAATAATTTACTGTTTTAAAAACTTAATAATCTATTTTTATTTTACAAAGGGTTATATTTCTTTTCTTGAAGCTAACAAACTAAATAAGACCAATTAAATTAATTTTGAATCTTTAATTATCTGCATTTCTGAATATGTTGAACACCAACATTTTAACTTTCCCAAAAACAGACTAAATCGGGACTTTGCTGAGTAAAATTAAATAAAAACTGAATTAGAATGAAGGAATAAATGTCACCGAAACTACTAACATTTTAGTCAAAAGATTCTTGGCATGGTAGCTTTTCTGCAATGTCCAACAGGCCTTTAGGGACTATAGGTGGAAAGATATATCTAATTATAATATGATGAAAAGCATCTTCTGGTTTTCAGAGAAGGATTTGGTGCCCTTGTACACTATATCAAATAAACTTCAAATAATTTGCCTATATTTGGTAAACTAAAGTAGTTGCGTAATATCACATTAAAATACCAGTTTATATTTCAGAGATTTATCTTAACTTCAGTGCCTTATGGTGGGGTAGGTTAAAGTGCTGGCCCAACTTACCCCAAAGGATTTGGATCACTTTGCCCCATAGCTGGCATTTTGGCAAAAAAACCTACCAATTCACACTAATATTTAGCAAAATGATTTGCATTTTGCCAAATCACCAATATGCATCATAAATATTTGTATACCTACTGTAGATTATTTGCTTTGATGTAACAGCCATTACATCTGTTATTCTAAAATTTTAGTTTAACCAGCCAAAAAATGCTTTAAAAGTAAATGGATGCCTTCCACTCCTCCCATGTGTTTCTCCTTTTTACAGTCTGGCAGAAATTAAGTGTGATTCCAAAATACATGATCATATGACAGTAAAAATGTACAGTTGCTAAGAAGCGGGGGGTGGTTCAACTTACCCACTGGCTCAACTTACCCCATTCTCCCATAATTTCAAAATTTCAAGCAAAAACAGAATCTTTGTGATAATATGCTGCATAAAACATATCTGAAAAAAGCTTCTCTATTATTTTTATATATTTTCTATCTGTGTTCTTTTTAGTATATATATATATATAAACTTGCTATGGATACTGCATTAAGCCAACTGAGACTTGTCATAGCGCTTAACTTTGTTCTTTTGTTTAATCTTATTTCTTCCATTGCCCTCATTTGTAAGTTGCTTTGGATAAAAGTGTCTGCAAAATAACTGAATGTACTGAAATGTAATGTACTTTAACACTGTTGCCGCAGGTTGTTTTTCATGTCTGTAGGTTGAAGTGACCCCAATAATGTGATATTTAGCCCCTGAAAACAAATTGTGGCCAAAACCCCTCTAAATCCAGCCTGCTGACCAACTATAAGACCAAGCTAGCTGACCAGTTTAGGCTGGTTTTAGCTGGGTTTTTTTCAGCACCTGAAATGCATTTGAGCTAGTTTTGTGCTAGTTTTGAAAGCTTTAAAAACCTGGCAACCCTGCTTGTACTGGTTGCCGGTTTTTAAAAAATGAATACATTTGTGTAATTCAACCCAGTTTGCCATTGAACTGGTATATCGCCCAGCACTAAATACTTTCCATAGAAAAACATTGTGACTGATCCTCAAATTGTCCCTTAACTCAGAAGATTTGTTCTTCAGGCTTCCATTTTCATGGAGCCACTGCTCATATTATTTATTACTGCAGGTCTTGGTCTCTGATTAATTCTAGGCTAATTGCAACCTGTGCATGAGCTATTGATTTCTGAGACATAACTTTACCCCTGGCTGCAATTTAGTAATTGTGCAAAGACAAATGTGCCTAAAACCTAATCTGAAACTCAGAAAAATTACGACCATCATCACCTAATATTTTAGAGGCCGGTAAACACAGTGACAGAAAGCTGCCGCGCTTTTACAATCCACCCTCTGACACTGTAAAAAATAATAAATAAAATAAAATAGGGCATCAAGTGATATACAAGCCTGGGGCCCAAGAGATGTGGAAAGATATTAAACAGAAATACTGAAATTTTCACACATAGCCAGGAGAAACACATCCTGTCCAGAGAGGAATTAACTGTATATTAAAACACTTCAATATATATGAGCTGTTACATAAGATCACCTCATATGGGCATGCAAATTTGGCTCTTAATGAATTAATGGAATTACGCAATCTAGCTTCCAGCTCTCAAGTTACTCCTAATAATAATATGTGACAAGAGGAAAATTCACAGCCTGCTTATTAGTGATATATTGAGCTTTAATTGGATGTTGTTTTCCTCTTCAGAAATGAAGATAGGGATACTGCTAATAAGACAGCACTGAACATTTATGTCCTTCATTTAAGATGTAATTTACATCTAATTTTTGAACTAGCAAATAATTAAATAAATGATTTGTGCTTGTTTCTGCACAATATCTCCTTCTTACCACACATGGGTCTAATGAAGACGTCAGGTAGTAGTCTTAAACTGTCACCGGTCACTATGATCCTGGCAGACCTGATGGACGAATTAATGGGAAGTGTCGTCTTCTTTGACCCGGACCTGGCAACCCGTTCCTACTCCCATGGGATGAACCTGGCAGTCTACTTAGTGTCAGGAATGGAGCTGCCAGATATACGGCAATCCTCATTCATTTCCCTGAAAATGTTCCGCCACATGACAGTACAGCCCTGAAACGGAGCCATTCCCATGGAAACATCTTTCGGTGGTGTCTATCAGGCTTGACGTTTGTTTGAGTCTGATGTCATTGTTTGCTGTATGCTTGAGTCTGCTACTTGAATGACCTCACCAAACCAGTGGATCAGATCTCCATAACACTGCGTCTGGCTAGAATGAAATTAAGAGTAAAAGAAGGAAAGCGTTCAGTCCATACATATACAGATATAATTAGATATTTTACAGTATGTAAGCTAAGTGCTTATTATAGTCTGCAAGCATGGCAACATGAACAAATAAAAAAAAAAACAAAGTCTGGCTCAAAATTTTAAAGGGTACATAACATACACAGCTTCACCTAATCTCATGTTAATCTTGAGTACCTATAGAGTAGTACTGCATCCTTAATATCTCCAAAAAGTCTTTAGTGTTATCATATTTATAAAAGAAAAATACAGCTTTCCGATTTTCTCTGGAAGAAGCAGAGCTTCTGATGGCACGCCGTGGGTGCAGCTAAGTTCGAGTTTGAGCTAAATGAGTGTTTAAGGGCACAAATAGTTGTAGATGTGAGGGTATTTCATGATGGGCCATTCCATTGGATCATTTCTCCACCAAAAGGAAGGTAAGGAAAAGAAGCACTGACATAGACTAATAAAATTTAGTTTCTCAATATATCTCCTCATCTCAGGGTGGTGAAATAATCCTTTGACATGGTTAACAATAATATTTGTTTACTTAACCAATTTTTCCCGCCAGTGGGTGTAGTTCTCTAGTAATATGACATGTTGTGCTCTACTTTTGTGTCCTTAAATGCTCATTTTTGGGTCGACAGCTTATAAAAACGTAGTTATGTCTTTTTTAGCTTGTTTACTGTACACCTTGTCACATAGCAGCTTTTAGACATTGCTCTGTTTTTTATTATAAGTCAGAAATGACATGGAGGCAGCTTGCCACAATACAAAGTCAATGGAGAGCGTTGGATTGTTTTCCCACCCCGGTGGGCATGGTTTTCAGATTATGATGCGTGTCGCTCTCTCTCTATAAAACACAGACATTTGATGCCATTTCACTTGCCATCTGCAGAATCATGAATGTGATCTTTTATAGCTGGGACTGCTCCGTCTTTCAGTATAAAAAAATTTGCAAATCCAGCGTCGAACTGGGCCTTGTATATGAAACGTTCGTCAACAAACACACTTGCAAAACTCCATTGCTGCCCCAGAAAAAGGAACTGCATCCACTGTTCTCATAACCCTGCGTTCTTCGGGAAGCTGAGCAAAGTTATCTTTGCCTTACAACCAAAACCACACTACTTTAGAGACATTCTTTAGAGACATTCTTCCTGAGTGAATCCCTTTCAGCAGTGCAGCTGAATGAAGCTGCTGTTGATGTTGATGGGCGCGCTCTTTCTCTCGATCTAGATGACGTGTGGAAAAATGCTCATATAAAAAAGCGTCTACATCATTACAGCCACGATCGAAAAAAAACAAAAAAAACAGCCGATACTTGTACCAACCCGGAAGTAAGATTTTCAGCACAGAAATTCTCCATCTTTCCTCCATTTTTTAAACTTTGGCCATGCTTAGCATGAGAATCCAACTCTTTACCACTGTAAACAACTCTGAATACACTAAACACCATTGTACCCCCCCCCCCCTTTAATACAGGAATATTAATTGTCTGAAGCACTAGTATTAAGCAGCCTGAAAATAAGCAGATAGCTGCATGCATCTTCTCCTGTAGGTGTTCTATCAGCTCTTATATTCCTCTGACCTTTTGCTGAACTTTCTGCCATTAGTCTGAGTCGAATTTGAGCAGAGTGCATATTTAAAAGTGTATACTCTTTCCTTTTCATCTTGTGCTGAAGTTTCCTGACAAGCCAGAGGGGATGCGAATCAACGTGATATCTGGAAAAGTGCATTAAAGTGATAAGTTTATTCCACAGGCATGAAAGGGAATGGCAAAATAAGGCATCTGGCTCAGAGTGCTGCGCTACTGGCGAAACGGAGAGACTAATCAGACGCAAGCCTTCACAGAGAGAGAGGGAGAGAGAACCTGCTCACCAGTGCAGACTGCAAAGACGACAAATCATAGACATACTGAGAATCCATATTTCATTTCAACAGGGACTGTAAATTATGAAGAGGTAACAAGGAGTGATAAGTTAATGCTGAGGCTGTGATTATATGTAGAAAGCTGTGGTAAATCTATGTAAAACTATGCTTGTTATTTCAGGCGTATATCTATACGTACTGTATTTGATTGCTTTAGACACACCAGAACGGTCAGCCTTTTTTGTTGGCCACATACATCACGTTTGCAATTAAAAACGTGTGGTGCATATAAGTAAAATAAGATGCTGTGTGTATTTTTTGACTGTACTAAAGCACAAAACACTATAACACATTTGCAGGTATTAGGGTTGGGCAATATATCAAGTGATTTTAAACTGTTAGAACGTAATCAGCAGTGAAAAATAACTCATTTTGCTATTTGTGTGCACTGTCAAAGAGGTGCATGCATGTGAAGATAGAGCCTGAGAGTATTGAATGAGTTATTTTTACCGCTTTGTAGGTCTTGTATGTGTCTTTGCAAGTATCCTCATAAAACACAATCATTTTGGTCTTAAAGGAGAAGTTTTCTTCCAGAACAAAAATTTGCAGATAATTTATTCACCCACTTGTCATCCAAGATGTTCATGTCTTTCTTTCTTCAGTCGTAAAGAAATGATGTTTCTTGAGGAAAACATTTCAGGATTTCTCTCCATATAGTGGACTTCTATGGTGCCTGCAAATTAGAATTTCCAAAATGTAGTTTAAATGCAGCTTAAAGGTCTCTAAACTATTCCAGCTGAGGAAGAAGGTTCTTATCTAGCGAAGCGATCGATTATTTTGTAAACAAAAATACAATTTATATACTTCTTAACGTTACATGCTAATCTTGTCTAGCTCTGCGATGTGCATGCATACTCTGTGTACTCCGGTTCATTACAGTTTGAACTCATTTTCTCCTTTAACTTCAAAATTGTTGTACATTGCTGCAGAAGTACCAACCCACCCTTTACAAAATGAACATGCAAAGAAGATCAAACACACTTTACAAAAAAAAAAAAAAAAAAAAAGCTACAACAGCGATGTAAGATGATTTTAAAGTTGGACAACAAAATGAGATGGGAGTTTCTCAACATACCCTAACTGTCATGAACCGGAATTCACCAAGTTCACGCAGAGCTAGATAAGCATTTGAGGTTAAAAAGTTTAGAAATTGTATTTTTTTTTTTTTTTAGAAAATAGCCAATCGTTTTGCTAGATAAGACCCTTCTTCCTCGGCTGGGATCGTTTAGAGCCATCATTTAAACTCCATTTTGGTTGTTAAGACTCGGGGGCACCATAGAAGTCCACTATACAGAGAGAAATCCTGAAATGTTTTCCTCAGAAAGCATAATTTCTTTACTACTGAAGAGAGAAAGACATGAACATCTTGGATGACAAGGGGGTGAGTAAATTATCTCTAACTATTTGTTCTGGAAGTGAACTTTTCCTTTAAGTAGCATGGGTATATTTGTAGCAATAGCCAAAAATACATTTTATGGGTCAAAATTATCGATTTTTCTTTTATGCCAAAAATCATTAGGATATTAAGTAAAGCTCATGTTCCAAGATATTTTGTAAATTTCCAACCGTAAATATATCAAAACTTATTTTTTTATTAGTAATTAGTAATTAGTAAGAACTTAATTTGGACAACTTTAAAAGTGTTTTTTTTTTTTTTTGCACACTCAGATTCCACATATTTGCCAAATATTGTCCTAACAAACCTCAATATAAAGCTTATTTATTCAGCTTTCAGATGATGTATAAAATGTATTGACCCTTATGACTGGTTTATGGTCCAGGGTCACATATAGAAACACAACTGAAAAGCAGCACACTAGGATGCAAAACTATATGTGAATAATCTCTTAAACAGGAGTGACAGCCATATTTTGCTCCTGTGTGAACCTGTCCTTTGTTGTCAGCGATGCACATACTTTATTCGGTTATTATGCTTTAGACTTGGCAAGAGCTTCATGTCTTCATCGCTAATCATTACATGCTTTGATTCTATGCCACCCAGGGTCATTATAATCGAAATATGTTCTCTGTTTCCTTGCACGATTTCTAAGAAGTACTGTCACCATTCATTCACAATGCTTGTTAGATGTTGCGTATCACATAAAAAGCTGCAAACAATGAGCACATTCAGACACATTCCCCCATTATGCTAAAAAAAAAGCAGTAAAGAAAAATAACACCTTGTTTACCTTCTAAAACCACCTTGATTGCTGCAAATAATTCTGTTTGTAGCTTTGAGTTCACTAACTGAAGGTTTTGTGAGTTTCTTTGTGTGTGGCAGCGTTGTGGTATGAAGATGAGATGCGTATCGATTGTTTTGAATGTGAAAGACGTAGAGCGGATGCACTCTGCGATCCCCCATCGTGTTTTTAAGATCAGCTTTTCTCTGATGAGGATCCAACACAGCCACAGGCACCAAGAGCTAGTCTCTCTCTAAAAGGAACCATACACCATCACGCTAAGCCAAAGTTTACTCCCCAGAGAGCAATTGACTAGATACACTTCCTCTCTTCTCCTGTCATCTGTAAGAACGTTCACAATTTTGCACTTTGCCGTGCAACTAGATGCAATTATGATGAGATTTTTGGTGAATAGGTGCTTTAACACAGCTGTTTTGAGATCAAGCTACTGTAAGTACTACTGTACTGTATTTAAATCGAAACACTCTCAGAAACACCTTAGGATCAGCAAAGAGGTCCGTTTTTATGAATCTTTAGTGGTGGTGGTGGTGATTGTGCATTAGCCTGAGGCTGATTAAATTTAAGGGATTTGTGAATCTAGAGCTGATTTGGCTGAAAGGGCAGGCTATAGCATGATTAATGGCCTTATCCAGAGCTGATTCTTACCCATTGGTGATTAGATAATCAGTCATCTCTGTGTCACACTTGACTGGAGAAATGAGAGGATAAGGGGAGGAAGAGGTGTCATAGAATATGAAAATGAGGTGACACTGGGCCATTATGAGCTGTAAAACCAAGAAAAGCATTTTTACGGAAATGAACCAAATGGGATCAGGCCTTTCAAGGTTCTTTGAAACTCTCCAAAGCGTTCAGTATGCTGATTTTCTCTCTCTCTCTCACACACACATGCATATATATATATATATATATATATATATATATATATTATATTCAGTTGTTATGCTGCTTAATATTGAAAACTAGTATTGTTAAAACATTGCTTTTTTTAAGCAGTTTTACTGCTAAATTTTTTATTTTTTTTTTATGTAAATGCATTTCCCAGTCACATTTCCTTGGTTAAACATTGCTTACACTACCAGAATAAAAATATTGTATTTTTACATTAAGAATGTAATTAATAGCCAATTTATTAAAACCAAGTATAAATCTCACCAGTTCAGTGTTTTTAAGCATGCTACATTCATTCTAAAATAATATCTAAGTGCAGTAACAATTTAAACAATATCTTTTATTTTAAAAATTCAATATTTTTTTTTATGAACAGTTGTTCAGCTGTTTTTTATTTATTTATTTTTTTCAGATCATTACTCATTAGAGCTTATTAAACCTTTAATTTGAACAAGATTGCACAATAAAAAAATGTGATATATAACAATCATATTGCAATGGAGTTATTGCTAAGATTAAAAGATTACAGTCATAATATTTAGAGAATATAGTCAAAATATTATGAGAATAAAGTTGAAATATTTTAGATTTCCATGGTAAATGGTAAATAAATATTTATTTACCATAATTTTTATTTGCATTTATTTTTCATTGTAAAACTGTTTATTATAGGTAAACCATGGTAAATTAAAAACACAAACCATACTTTAACCATGGTATGTACACAAATGGTAACCAACACATGGGAAAAAAACAACAACATAGTTACTTCACTTACTTTAATAAAACCATGTTTCTTTTCGTAAGCATTGTTGGGTTACCCACCATTGTAGTCTGTGTTTGATGCACGTTTTTGTGTTTGTTTGTGAATATCTGCATCACGTTTCTGTTTTTGCAACCTGTTTCTGCATTTGGTTGTGTTGTGACTATTTCCAGCACATGTGCTGTCAAACCGATGAAAATGTTTTCTTAATTTTCTGGTGCTTTTGCTATTTGCATGTGTTAAGCTCTCTCGGCCACCGTAGTATAGCCTAATTTAATGAAACAAATGTCTCGCTGTAATCGGACTTCAACTGAGGTGAAAAACACATTATTGAAATAGACGTTGTTTGTATTTCGCTATAAAACGGACAGATTTTGAAAGCTCAGACTTTGAAACATTTCCTTGTGCTCCCAATCCAGGCCATTTGCATGCGCAATAGGCTAAAATATACTCTCAAAATATTATAACTTTAATCTCGTAATTAATTATTGACTTTATTGTTGAAATATTTTGACTGTATTCTCAAAATATTTCGACTTTATCCTCAAAATATTTCGACTTTATTCTCGTAATTTTGACTTTATTCCAGAAATATCACAACTTTAATCTCGTAATTTTAGATTTTGTATTTTTTAACATGGCACTAAAACGTTGTTGTACGAGAGACATGCGGACTCCTGCTGTAACTCTTTCTGCTGGTGTCACTGTTGGACAGGTTTAATTTAGAAAAACAGGCGATTATACACATTTATTTTGTAATATTTGTGTTGTTTTATTTTTGTACTATTTGTACCAATTTGAGGAGACCATGAATTCCTTGCATCCTCAGATGAAATGCCACAGATATATATTTACTATATAATTCTGTTTTTTATTAATATATATTTTAACATTAAAATGTATATTTTAATTCTATACTCTGGTTAACTTTACCAGCTTTGTCCAGGCCTGGACTATGTGCAGTCAGTGTCACTTTCATTTAGCAGGTGCTGATACTGGACTGCATAAGTGACAGTGCTCTGGGAGAGGAGCGTGATCAAGATAAATAACTGCTACTCGGGAACATTTTTTGCATCATTAAACATGGCAAACATATTAGCTTGCATAGAGTGAAGGAGAATCCCTGAGGAGATGGGGCTGAATCATGCGGCCCACAGTGATCATAAAGGGGTATAGACTCTTGCCAATCCCTGTAACATCAAAGACGAGTGAGGAATTCACTTCACGCTATCTGAATAACTAAACAGAGAAGAGTTCTTTGCATATAGGCAGAGACCCGATGAACAGCACTTGTTGAAAATCCCTTTGAATTTCCTCAGAACACCTTGAGCAGACAGTGCTCTGTGTCATGGTCACGTTGACTTGTCTGTCAGGTGCAATTTGGCAACTTTTACACAGTTCCGTCAATAATCTGATCAAGCATTGCATAGTGTTACCTGTGCTGAGAGTAACCTCATTAGACCATATTTTAATAATAAATAAATTGTTTGATGCATAATTAATAGGAAATTGCAATAATTATGTTTTATTGCACATAATTATTGTGATTTTCAATTTAATAAGGGTGCAAAATAATATGTATATGCACACTCAATATTATTCTGATTCTGTATTACAATATTTAAAAATAAAGCTGAAGGCCCATTTCCACCACTAAATAAAAAATAAAAATGGTTATTGCAAGTTCTCTCACAATTCCAACTTTTTTTTTAGAATTGTGTGAAACAAACTCGCAATTCTGACTTTTTGTCTCAGAATTGTGAGATATAAACTCAGTTATGAGTTAAATATTCAAAATTGCATGATATAAACTCGCAATTGCAAGTTAAATATTCTGAATTGCATGATATAAACTCACAATTGCGAACTATAAAGTCAGAATTGCGAGATATGAAATTGCAATTTTGAGAAATAATGTCAGAATTGTGAGACAAAAACCTGCAATTCTGAGAAATAAAGTCAAATTGCATGATATAAACTTGAAATTGTGAGTTAAATATTTTCCGAATTGCATGATATAAACTTTCAATTGCGAGTTATAAAGTCAGAATTGTGAGATATAAACTGTTCTGGGAACATATCAGTCTTTTTTGTCTCCTCACAACTGTACTTGCAAATGGGAGTTTATATCTCACAATTCTGAGAAAAAACTTCTGAATTGCAAGATACAAACTCGCAATTGTAAAAAAAAGTCAGAATTGCGTAATACAAAGTCGCAGTTGCGGAAAAAAGTCAGAATTGCGAGATACAAAGTCGCAGTTGTGGAAAAAATTCTGAATTGCGAGATACAAAGTTGCAATTGCAAAAAAAAGTCAGAATTGTGAGATACAAAGTTGCAACTGCGAAAAAAATCAGAATTGGGAGATACAAAGTTGCAATTGCAAAAAAAAGTCAGAATTGTGAGATACAAAGTTGCAACTGCGAAAAAAATCAGAATTGGGAGATACAAAGTCGCAATTGCGAGAAAAAAGTTGCAATTGTGAGTTTATATCTCACAATTCTGAGTTTATATACACACTACTTGGGTATGTAATTCATAACAGCCCTTTTCGATTGTCCTTTTCGCTTGTCACATTTCATAACAGTAACGCTTCATAATAAAACATTTTTCAGGTAAAAATATAGGATTATTGTAAAAAGCACATTGTCATTCAGTCAGAGGTGTGAAGCATTATTCTCACTGCAAACTAAATGTATGAAGTTGACCTGACAGCATGTTTCCATATACACCAAGAACATTTAAAACCAACTTGTCCCGTATACTAGAATGGAACGGTTAAACAGGCATTATGGCATAACGATGGTGAAAATGTTAAAGAAAGGTCACTGTAGGTGTTATCTCCGAAATATACGTCTACAACAGATATAACCGCAAATGCGTTCCAGCAGCCCTAAAGGTCTCACCTCTGCCTTACTGCCCTTCTGAATCTCTGCCTTTAATAAACAGGACTGTTAGCACTTTCATCAGCCAGGTCAAGCGTCACCCAGAAGCTGTTCATCTGGGACTGCACTGACAGGAACTCACCTCATTGTGAGCCAATATGGCCACTTAGGTCTTCCTTCAGGGCTTATATCTCTCAAAGATAGAAAACAGGTGCCCAAAACAACAAACGTAATGGGATTTTAGCCTCTCTTCTTTTAACAGCATAGTTTCTGCAGCAGGTGAGAGAGCACCCAGGACTGGCCGTGCTGCAGAATACCATTGTTTTGAGTATATATTGACATTTCACAGGCTGGTAAATGAGGGAGACCTGGCCTCTGGCCTCCGTGTGAGTTCAGTGCCACCGAGCAAATTAAATGCCGGACTGGGGGGCTGATGGGAAATTGATGTTCCTCTGTGTCCCTCAGCAGTGTTTGTTTTTCAGTGAAGGCAATAAGTTGGTATATGGTGTGGGTGCAGACTCACTCTTTATACACATTGTGCAAAACAGGTGGACATTGTCCACAGAATTAACTCAATGTTTCAGTTGTTACACTAATCCCTAAAGCTGCTAATTACAGCAACATACAAGAGTGTCCACAATAAAGGAAAACATCTGTTATAACGTCTTAAAATTCTTAAAATTTGTATTAATAATGGTTTAATACAGTTTTGAAACACTTTTAAAAAAAAGTTTGTTACTACAACAATGTGCAACCATCAAGGAAAAAAAAACATATTTTACTTTCACCTTGAAAAAAAATTCAAGTTCTTAATACTTGTTTTCAAAAATGAAAATAAATAAATAACCTTGATTTCTAAAATGGTTTAATTTCTAGAGAAACCTGTTTCCGCCACTGAAAAAAAAAAAAAAAAATCTCACAGTTCTCACTTGTTTTCTTGCAATTTACATATTGAAATTCTGACTTTTTTCTCAGAATTGTGAGATAAAAACTCAAATTACAAGATATAAATTGCTAGAAATAAAGTCAGAATTGTGAGATAAAAAGACAATTCTGACTTTTTTGTTTATATTGCAATTCTTTTCTTGCAATTTTTTTCTCCGAATTGTGAGATATAAACTCGCAATACTGAGAAAAAAGTCACAATTGTGAGATATAAATAGCTTGCAATTTTGCCTTTATTTCTCAGAACTTTTTTTTATTTATATCATGCAATTTTGACTTAAAAAAAAGTCCCAATTACCTTTTTTTTGTGTCAGAAACAGGCTTCCATAAATTACTTTATTTTTTTTTTATATCTTAAATTATTAATTCATAAGTATGTTCTTATGGTGCACATCACATGACATATTTTGCATAAACTTTGCCGTCATTAAAAATGTCAAATTTTTCAATACAATTCTTAATATTAGTTTTTAACATTGACAGGGTTTGCAGTCTCACTACTATTTTTTATTTTATTATTTTTTTTAAATCATACACCTTATTGGCAGACAGTTTTATATTATTTTTGAAAACGTAGAAATCTATTACTTTATTAAGTCACATTTATAGAAATCAAAAATGTAACATTTGGATAGATTGTATTTGCATCTGTTTAAATTATTTAATGTATGTACTGTAAATTTATTTAATTAAATTATTTAATATATTTAGGAATAAATTATTAGATCCAGGCAAAAAAAATGACGTCATGTCATTGACCCTCTCTCAAGAGGAATCACATTTTATAAATCTAAGTAGAGATGAAATATAATTTGCGAACATATTGCAATAACATTGAGGCAGGACTGGAGCCAGGAGAATGTGATTTATCTCACCTCTGAGTGAGAGAAAATTGGAGAGTTGTACTGTGTCTTTGTCTCGTGTGATTGGGTTTCCTGGAGCATGAAGTGTGTAGGTACGTATGACGTGTTGTTAGAGTAGCTGATGTTATTGTAGGTGTCAGGGAGATGGAAGTTGGCAGACACATACAAGACTTGGGCAGACTTTATGAATCGGAGCTTGTGATCTACAGCTCTTTTGTCCTTGAGAAGTCGAGGCGCGCGTTTGCGCTGGAGCGTGCGCGCACATGTCTGTTTGCGAGCGCGAAAGTGGGTGAATACACTCGTTCTTTGATGGAAAGGCAGAGCGGTGTCTGCCCAGTTCTTTATTGTCTCAATCTATTAAATGAACTGTCAGTTATCTTAAGTCTGCATCTCTCTCCAGGACAAAAAGTTGTAAAAGTGAGTCAATGGAGAGGTTACTTCAAAGACACATTCCTATAAAACACTACAGGGAAAAAAAGAAGAAGATGACACTTGGGTTTATCCCTCTTATAACCACAGCAACCAAACAGAACAACAGCAATTCGACCTAAATGAGTGATGTCTGTTAAGTGCTTTGCAATGCTTCTGTGGTTCCTTTTTCCAGCATTTATCACACAACTGCACCTGCGTAGCTGTAAAAATTATCATCTGTGGCAAACAGCTTTAAGGCCAGTGAAGAACAATGAGAGCAATTAATCAGCTAACTGAGTACTTCAGGCTGTCTGGGTCACTAGGTGGGCCACCACACCTGTGCTGCTGACATGCTTGATGTCTCTCTACAGTCTAATGAGCAATTTGATGAGTGAAACCCATCACGATTCCAACTGTGGCATATAAAGGTGCAAGGTGCAATCTGTCACAGGGCCACCGCTCAAACAGAGGTGAAACCAACCTGAGTCAGATTTACTTGTCTTTGAGAAAGGGTACTTGTGATCACGTTTTTTTCCTTTTGTACCTCTAATTGCTGCCAAAATTTGAACATTACCTCAGATTTAATTTGTTTTTCTCCAAATGTGCCTGTGTAAAGCATGTAGCATTGACTTTTTGATGCTATCAACCGAGTTTGAATTCACTTTTGCTGAACTCCTTCTCCCCTTTAACATCACATATCAGATCGGAAAA
This sequence comes from Cirrhinus molitorella, assembly GCA_033026305.1. Lineage (NCBI taxonomy): Eukaryota > Metazoa > Chordata > Actinopteri > Cypriniformes > Cyprinidae > Cirrhinus > Cirrhinus molitorella. Next base: position 3,153,903 of record CM065133.1, on the reverse strand, counting down.
TAATCAATGAAAATAATAAAGAAAATAATCGAAAAGTGGAAAATAAAATGCCTCACTGTCACACCCCTATGAATTTTCTGTTTTGGTTTCTCCCACTTGTGTGCCCATATTTGGTTTTTCTGCCCTCGTTAATATTTATCACCTTCACCTGTCTGTGTTAATTAGTCTCCTTTATAAGTTGTATTCAGTTCAGTGTCAGATCATCAGGTGTTAATGATCAATTTTGGTTTTATGTCTTCCTGCCTCCCTGTCTGTGGAGTACCCCCTTTGTGGATGACATTTAAAAACATTGCATTTGACTTTGTCGTAGTATTGCGTTCTTCCCACGACACTCACGGGTGTTTATCGGTTAGGGGTAGGTGTAGGATTAGTGTAAATAGCTTAATGTTAAGAAAATACTGCTATTTTCACTTAGTGTAAATAGAATCTATTGCTAAGAAAATACGTTATTTTCACTTAGTGTAAATAGTCGCTGACAAATATAATTTTCTGCAGCTGAAATGAATACTAGCGGCAGTAAAATGCCAATGAATTTTATTCCTTTTCCTACAAATAATGATTGTAGGGGCAGATCTTTGATTATTAAAGGAGGTAAATTCCAGAATGATCCCAGTCGAGGAAGAAGGGTCTTACCTAGCAGGACGATCGGTTATTTAAAAAAAAGTGCAATTTATATACTTTTAACCTCAAATGCTTGTCTTGTGTAGCTCTGCAATGTGCATGCATACACTTTGTACTCTGGTTCAATATAGTTAGGGTATGTTGAAAAACTCCCATCTAATTTTCTCTTCCAACTTTAAAATCGTCCGGTTTTACCTTTTTTTTTTGTAAAGGACGTTTGACCTCCTTTGCACGTTCACTTTGTAAACACATTGCAGAGCCATTTGAATCTGCATTTAAACTGCATCTAATTACTGCTAATATGGTAACATAAGCATATTAGCAAATGTGCCTTTTACCTTAAATTTCTTTTTTTTTTTCTTCAAAACTCCTGTAACGTACCTTTAAATATAATCGAAGTATCAGTGTTGTTGCCAGAGGCATTAAAGCATGTAGCATTGACTTTTTGATGCTATCAAACGAGTTGAAATTCACTTTTGCTGAACTCTTTCTCCCTTTTTACATCACATATCAGATCGGAAAGTAGCTAATCAAAAAAAAAAATAAAGAAAGAAAATAATCGAAAAGTGGAAAATAAAGTGCCTCACGGGTGTTTATCGGTTAGGGGTAGGTGTAGGATTAGTGTAAATAGCATAATGTTAAGAAAATACTGCTATTTTCACTTAGTGTAAATAGTTACTGCCAAATATAATTCTCTGCAGCTGAAATGAATACTAGTGGCAGTAAAATGCCAATGACTTTTATTCCTTTTCACACAAATAATGATCGCAGTGGCAGACCTTTGATTATTAAAGGAGGTCACTTCCAGAATGATCCCAGTCGAGGAAGAAGGGTCTTACCTTGCAAAACAATCTGTTATTTTCTAAAAAAAAATTTTGTATATATTTTGTAACCTCAAATGGTCATCTTGTCTACCTCTGTGATGTACATGCGCACTCTATGTACTCTGGTTTAATACAGTTAGGGTATGTCAAAAAACTCCCATCTCATTTTCTCTTCCAACTTCAAAATCGACATTGCATTTTTACCTTTTTTTTGTAAAGGGCACTTGACATTTGTTTGCACATTCACATTGTGAACACATTGCAGAGCTAGACAAGATGATTTTTTTGTTTAAATAACCGGTCGTTTTGCTAGATAAGACTCTTATTCCTCTGCTGGGATCATTTAGAGGCCTTTGAAGCTGCATTTAAACTGCATTTTGGACATTCAAACTTGCAGGCACCCAAGAAATCCACTATATGGAGAACGATCCTGAAGTGTTTTCCTTACGAAACATAATTTCTTTTCGACTGAAGAAAGAAAGACATGAACATCTTGAATGAAGGGGTAAGTAAATTATCTGTACATTTTTTGTTCTGGAAGTGAATTTCTCCTTTACACACTTGATTTCAGGCAGTTCTTATGACCTCAAAACACTTTGAGTTGTAAACTAATACATTCTGATGTTTCCATCATATAACCAGCGCTATATGCACTCATTTTCTGATGTAGTAAACTTGCTTGGTAGCTCACCTGATAAAATGACATGGTTTCTTCAGCAAATGTGTTCTTGTCTCACACTTGCTTTTTTTAATAGGAACCCCTTGAGTATTAAGACTTGTATGGTTTAATATAATATAAATTATGTCTCTTACTGAAATAAAAGGCACTACGTTTTGCTATTTTTACCACAACACAACTCGGAATAAACCTAATGAAACCAAAATGCCGTACCATTGAATTTTCCCCACAAGGAGTGTAAAAGCCCCCTGGATACTGAGTGAAATTTACTGTGAAATTTATTGTCCTAAAGCGGTATCTATTTAATAGTTTTAATAAAAATTATAATTTACACTCAATATATTATTATTGCATGCTGTTTTATAATGTTCTACAATGATGTAGAAATCTGCCACTATTTGCTACATACACTATTTGTAATATAAACAGCATATAAGAAAGTACTCCTATTTTTGCATAGTGTAAATAGAATCTATCGCTAAGAAAATAGAGTATTTGCACTTGAAAATAGCCATTGCCTATTTTTAAACAAGTGCTTTATCTTTTCAGCTCTGCTCACTAAACAGTTTATTTCCAAACAACAACCAATGTAATAAAACATTCATGCCATATTCATCTGTTTTGCACTGAATGCAATTTTTGTGGCACTCACTAGACATTTTATTTTGAAAGTGTCACAAAACATGCATAAAAAACAACTTAAACTCTGCATAAATGTTACAGCAAATAACCTGGGTTGTGAAATGGATTGCAGAAATCACATTCTGAAAGCGGTGTGATTCTTTGGAACTGTTATACATGTGAAAAGGTGAAGTATTCAGTGTCACATTTCTTTGTAATTATTATTTTTATTGTGAATTATTCTAAGATTCATTTAGAGCATTCAAGCAAAGTGTGCAAGATTTAATTTCAGAGACAAACTTGTTTTTCCTTAAGACGGTGGCAGTGGTGGCTGTTTACGCAACCAGATTGTGATGTGCAAAACAATTTTCAATCAGGCAAGCAAATAAATGGATGCAAGGTCACATACACAGTAATATGACATACACCAACTACTCTGTAAGACATTTTCTGTCATTATTTCTCTGTCGTTTCTCTCATACAGTAGCAGTGCACACTGGGTGGGATATGTCCCATAATGCATATGTTATTTCTAAGAATTGTTCTTTTTTTTAGGTTCATGCTTGATAAATCAGACAATTTTTTTTTAGCTTTTTAGCAACCTGCATTTTTAAAGCACTCAAAGCTCGTATTTGAGGCATGATTGTGTGACATTTATGTTGTTGAACAAAACAGCAAAGTCTCTTGAAGTAATATGATCCACAGACCTTTATATTGTGCATAAATCACCCATTATATATTCTAAAAGCCATTATCTTTTCCTGAGGGAGGAATTAGCATTCAGGGTTAGCCTACAAATTGACGTCATGACTGAACTGCTCTATTAAGCATGCAGCATAATGAGGTCACGTGACAATGCAATGTTTCTCATTGCATAATACTGTCTGAAATTTTTAATAAATAAAGCAGCAGTATGCTAGTATTCAATTCAGTACAGAAAAGTTGAGTCAGTGGCTTAATCTGTGACTCGCTAGTTGTGAGTGAAAAAGAGGAGGCACAAATCCTCCTGAACATGTAAACATCCCTCTTATCTCCTTCGGTTACGCTGCTTCTAATAACAAAAGCTGAACTTGTGACTGTCTGAAAATCATAATCATAAAGTAAACAACCAGCAAGCAGAGCATGGAACAGGCTTTACACCTAGTGAATTCGTCTGGCTGCTTTCAGACTCGCCCCAGTGATGAGTGAAAAACGCTAATCTTCAATAGCATTTTAGCTCTGTTGAGCTGCTTTTGTGGTGCAAAGGTAATTTATGGATTTCTTTTTTATCATGTTTCACAAACGCTGAAACTCTAGAGACCAGGTTTACATCTTCAAAAGCAGGTGAACAAAAGCTGAGAGCGAAAGCGTTGAGGGAACCCTGTCAACCCCACAGACTCTCTCAGCACCAACACCAACCGCACAATTCACCCAAATGTGTTCATTAACAAAGGGTACCCACGGTGTTCATATTTGCTCTCCCTGCAAGTCTGGTTGGTCTGGTGAGGAAAAAGGCAGCAGCTTCTTCCATTAACCAGGCATTGTAATCGGATTAGAGCTTAAAGAAATGTAAGATGGCAGACCATCTTCCTTTAGACTCCTCTGGCTATGGAGATTGTCGCTGGTGAGCGGATTACGGTTTGTAGAAGATGAAAGCAATTATTTAATGTCTGCGGGAGTCAAAAGTGTAATGGGAACAAGTTAGTGCAATGCGTCGGAATGCCTGTGCTGTAAGCAGTGTTGTCAGTGACACGTTTGCATATATAACGCTTTACAAGTAACTAATGAAGTATATATTTCACATTTGCATTTTTGTTTCTCAAAGCAGATGACTACTAAAATATAGGCGAAATGGGGGATGATTGTAAAATGAAGGGAGCAGTCACTTTAACTGCTTAGAAGTTAGTTTTAGGGATAAAATCACATGACCACCACCCTCCTGAGGTGACATCAGAAGTTGGTAGAGGTAGAAAAGCCAACGTTTCACTTCTGCGTTATAATTTTATTTCAGGTTAATGGATAGTAAATGACAGAATTTTTGTTGCACAGGGCAGCGGAGTCAGCAGATTCTGTTTAATGTTAATGTTATAGACCATTAATGCCAATGAATAAAAACAAAACAAAACAAAAAAAAGATTGTTGCTTTCTATCTAACAATTCAGACTTTTTTTCACAGAATTGCATGATGCAAACTTGCAATTTTAACTTTTTTCTCAGATTTGTGAGAAATAAATTTGCAATTGAGAGTTATAATGTCAGAACTGAGTGATATAAACTCACAGTTGTAAGTTATAAAGTCAGAATTGCACAATATAAACTCACAATTGTGACTTTTTCTCGCAAATGTGAGTTTATGTCTCAGAATTAAATAAAGTCCAATATTGAGGGGGAAAATTGCAAGTTTATAACTCACAATTCTGACTTAACTCACAATTATGATACAAACTTACAATTCTGAGAAAAAAAGTCACAATTGTGAGTTTATATCTCGCAGTTCTGACATTATCAGAAATATATTGCCAGTTTTGCGGGTTTATATATTACAATTCTGACTTTATAACTTTGTACAGAGTTTGTATCACGCAATTGCAAGAAAAAAGTCTTGTGAGATAAAAAGTTGCAATTACCTTTTTTTTATTTGTTTTTATTCAGTGGTGAAAATGGACTTCTATAACTTGTGCTTCAACCTCCCTGTAAAAAAAAAAAAAAAAAAACCTAGAATGATCATATCTGTCAGAAAGAGAGGGTTATAATGCTAATTTTACCATTTAATTCAACAAAATTGGATAGTATAAGATGAAAGGTTTTAAGGGTGTTTGATTGACAGGCAATCTGACCAATCATAACTCAGAATTTGCCATTTCTGTCCAACAAACCAGACAGGAGAGTAGATCAACATTGGTGGACTTGAACTTGAAAATGGTGTGGATTGACATCTTTCTGTGGTTGAAACTAGATACTTCCTGATTCATTCATGTTTATTTTGTGCTATAACTAGTAAAAAGGAAGAGATGCCACTTGGTCACGACACATCAAAGAGCCACAAAACGGTATTTTTTTTTTTAAAGAAATCATTTGAAAGCTGAGATTTTTTTATTGCCTAAAGTAACCTGCTCTGTCTTGCCTGTTGGCGTGTTGTCAGTTTCTGTGATGTATTTTTCACTTCGTGAGAATATGATGTGCAGCATGAGAGCTCCACGGCTTGTCCAACATAACATTTGTTTGATAAAAATAATAATAATATATATTTTGTAATATTTATTTTTGTGATAGCAAAGTTGCAGCCATCACTCTAGTCTTCAGTGTCACATGATCCTTCAGAAATCATTCAGAGATGCTGATTTGATGCTTAAGAAGCAGTTCTTATTATCAATGTTGAAAACAGCTGTGGTGCTTAATATTTTTGTGGAAACATTTTTTCTTCAGGATTATTTGATGAATAGAAAGTTCATTTATTTGAAATATATATTTTGAAATAACATGATAAATGTCTGTTGGCCATTTGTTGAGTTGAATGCATCCTTCATGAATGCAAGTATGAACTACTTTTAAAAAACTTTTAAGCAGTACTGCTTATCAAAGTTTGAGATATAAAAAACATTTGCAGGCATTAGACAAAAAAGTGTGATAGCTATCCCAGCCTCCCGTTTTCTTTGGGAAAGAAATGTGATATTTTATAGACCGTTTGTCAATGTGATTCATACTGAGGGCAAACAATATCACACGATGACAAACTTCCGAGAGATAAGATGATATCTTACAGTAAATTTATTGGTAATTACAGAAAACACGCACTGAAATTCCAAATGTGGCGGGACATAAATCTGATGCAGTGCGTTTCTGGATGGGATCCCAGTTTCCGCTTTTAATCATACGTTTGATTTATATTTGGTGATGAATCGGTACAGTAGAAAGCACCTGAGAACAAAAAGCATTTGTTTTCCAGGAAGATGTCAGCAATAAGCCTCAACTCATCTGGAAAAGCTTGCTCTGGCAGTCTATATCTGATTCTTCTCTTGAAAAAAGGGAAGATATTATCAAATTCACATCAGAGCGGTCTCTGCACAGTCTTGTCATGGGAGAGTGAAACACAGGAACAATGAGCCCATCAATTCTCTTAATTAATCTAAACTGGGGATTAGTCAGAGGCGCTGAATTCCAGCCATAAACCCCCTGCTTCCTGAAGCTTTTGCAGCCAGAGCTTTTCACCTTCTCACACTAACACATGTAATCTCACCTTTTCAGTTGCCTCTTTTTAGAACGGCATTCTGAACTACATCGGCCAAATCTCTTCATGAAGAAAGCAAGACCCAACCTACATGTGCCTCCTCTACCTGAATGTTTCTGCGTATGTCCTCTTGTCCTTCCGCAATAACGAGCCCCTCCCAGTCAAAGACGTGTCCCTGGTGTCATTGAAGTCGCCTAAACTTTAGTTCCTGATGATTCGTGGTGTTCCTCCCTTGCTGCACTTTGCCAAGGTTGCACTATATCTGGTGCCGAATGACAAATCGCTGGCCTTCTCTGCGCCTCCTCTCCTCAGGGGAGAGGGACTCACTGTGACTGCTCTCTGCTTTTAGCTCTCTGGGACATTGTTTCAAATTAAAGTGCTACAGAATAGCGGTTCTTCATGGAGAGGCAGAATATGTCACTGCTGCGCAGATTATTGTGCAAGTGACTTTATGTAACAGGTCACCCAAAATGGAGATTATGTCATTATTTACTCACCCTCATGTTGTTTCAAACCTTCATTACGGTGTTTCTTCTGTGGAAAAACAACAACAACAACAACAAGCACAATAAAAATACTTTAGGAAGTAGTTCATATGATTCTTGCTCTGTAGTTCTAGATATCTGAATGTGATTTTGTGTGACAAACAGAGCGAATTAAAGCTATTTATTGATGAGTTATTACTCACTTCAAGTGAGTTTTGAAATTTCCAAAATTACTGTGAATTGTTTAATTCAGGAATTGTACTGACCTGAATAAGATATTTCACATAAAAGATGTTTACATATAGTCCACACGAGAAAATAATAGTTGAATTGATAAAAATGACCATGTTCAAAAGTTTACATACACTTGATTCTTAATGCTGTGTTGTTCCCTGAATGATCCACAGCTGTTTTTTTGTTTTTTTTAGTGATAGTTGTTCATGAGTCCCTTGTTTGTCCTGAACTGTTCAGTTCCCACAAATTTTGAGACCCATCTTTTTATACGAAGGACAACTGAGGGACTCATGTGCAACTATTATAGAAGGTTAGTCCTCGGTGTGAAAAGATGGATCACAAAATCATACAGTCATTGTTGGAAAGGGTTCAAATAGAAAAATATGCTGGAAAACCAACGAAAACAGAATTTGTGGGACATTTTTCTGAAGAACAGCAGGCAGTTTAACTGGTCAGGACAAACAAGGGACTCATGAACAACTATCACTAAACAAAAACAAAGCTGTGGATCATTCAAGTAACAACACTGTATTAAGAATCAAAAACTTTTGAACAGGGTCATATTTTATAAATTCATCTATTATTTTCTCTTGTGGACTATATGTAAACATCTTTTATGTGAAATACCTTATTCAGGTCGGTACTAAATAAACAATAACATGCATTTTGTATGACCCCTCCTATTTTGGTAAAATAATTAACATTGTGCAGATTCTGAAAGGGGGATGTCAATTTTTGACCTCAACTATAAAGCAGCCTAAAAAGAATGATTCATTCACTGATCTGGTTCCTGAGTTTAGCTCACATGGCCTCATTCACAAAAAAAAAAAAAAAAAAAAAAAAAATCCATGTGGTTTGAGTATTAATGTGCACTGAAAATGTTCTCATGCAAAATTTAATTTTGCCTCCTTTAATGTTTTATTCATTGTTGCTCAAAAATAATGAATAATTAGTTATTCTATGAATATATATATATAGCTTATTTTTTTCATAAAAAAAACTTTTTTAATCATTGATTTAATATAAATTTATATGGAACTTTTATTAGCATAATTTTATTATATATTTAAAATCATTTTAGATTCAAACTTATTGAATAATCATGACTTTTGAATACTCAGTTACTGAATGAGATCCTTAACAGCAATAATAACTGAGGAAAGATAAACATGGGAAGGTTCATTAGAAATTCTCTGCGTCCCATGAGAGAAAAATAAAAAAAAAGAGTACACATATACGTCGTTGCACTGCAAAAAATGCTTTTCTTACTTAGATTTTTTGTCTTGTTTCCAGCCAAAATATTTAGAAATTCTTAAATCAAGAAGGATTTTCTAGACAAGCAAAAATGATTGTCTTGTTTTCAGAAAAAAAAAAGTCATAATTAAGTGAATTTTTGCTTAAAACAAGAAAAATAATCTGCCAATGGGGTAAGCAAAATAGATTATTTGGCAGATTATTTAGCTTATTTCAAGCAAAAACTCACTTAATTTTAATTATTTTTTCTGAAAACAAGACAATATTTTTTACTTGTCTAGAAAATCCTTCTTAATTTAAGAATTTGTAGATATTTTGGCTGAAAACAAGACAAGAAATCTAAGTAAGAAAAGCATTTTTTGCAGTGTGTACTCTTATGAACACACGTCGATGACTTGACACAGAAGAGAAGTAGTTGTTTAATAAACAAATCATTTTTGTTTGCTTTGCACAAAAAGTATTCTTGTAGCTTCATGATATTATGATTGAACCACTGATATCACATGGACTATTTTAACAATGTTCGTACTACCTTTCTGGGCCTTAAACATGGTAGTACCATTGCTGTCTACGCTGCGTCAGAAAGCTCTCAGATATCTTTAAAAATATCTTAATTTGTGTTCTAAGAATGATTAAAGGTCTTACAGGACAACATGAGGGTGAGTAATCAATGACAGCATTTAAATTTTTGTCTGAACTATCCTTTTAATAAGCTCATGTAAACATCTAAAGGTCTAAAGTGTTTTTAATTTGTGTTGTTTCAAGTAACACATGGGACTGTCAAGGCACAATAAACCTTTGCAGCTGTCAAATAAATTGATTGGCATACAGTACACATTCTCAGGGAAGCTAGTTAACTGAAGGGCCATTAAATGCAAATGAAGTGACTAGGTAATCTGAGGACATTTGTTCTGTTGATTGTTTGCAGGGGAGAAACAACAGGCCTCATCATGACTTGTTTATAAAAGCAATAATGCAACTGAATGAGGACGAAGAGAATGTGACCTGGCAAACAAAATTAGGATAATTACAAACCAAACAGAATGAAGGATGACTATGGCTCCCATGCATAATCCTTCATAACTTCAGTTGGGGGAGAAAAAAAAAGAAGAAGAAAACAATTAGTATTCACTCCTCATTATTGCTTCAGAAAGACATTTAGGATGAGCTAAGCTATTCATTTGAATCGTAAGGTATCTTTACGACGGTGGAAAATTGTGCTATGGATCCATTTATTTGCCTTCTATTTATCCTGGCCATTGAGTAATGCGTAATATAATTAGTTCCTCCTGTACCGCAGTCATTATTGGCAGAACATTTCGAGACGCATGGACTACCTCAGCTGTGCGGTCTCTGAAGTCTGAGATTCATCTTACTGATAGCGTGATTACATCAGGAAATGATTTACAATTCACAGTCTGTGCTGCTTATTTTCTGCCAATTAACGTTGAGGGAATATCTGAGGGTGAGTTTGAGAGGAGATTAACGGCGGCGCTCCGATTTTCACACAGGAGAGACGAGCAGAAGGTATTGGGGGAAGTTGCGAGAAGACAAAGTGAAACTAATGTTCGACTTTTAGTCCTCTCCAAACTCTAAAACAGACGCTGGCTGGTTGACAATAAAGTTTTGTCGAGATGCTTAAACTTTAATGCGTCACCGGCGTGCGGCGCCATCTATTTGCACCGACGACTCCCAGGGCGCCTGGGCCGAGCCGCTTGGCACCGCACTGAAAGAGCATAAGAAAATATAGCTGCAATTACCAAAAAGTGGGCGCTGACGATATCATCACTCCTCAGGAATTCTTTCTCATTCCCCCCATCTAGAGAACACAACCTCTCCGCGGTAATCCCGTATTAATGCGGTCGAGTTCACCCAGAGTATCAGCGCTGACTAAGTACGGAGGATTTTCACACTCCCAAACTCTCTGTAACAACAGCCTTGTGATAATGAAGCTTATGGGATGAACTTGGAAAAAGAGAAGTGACAAAAAAGGGATGAACCAGCATGGCATTTTATAATTGGCCTTGCGGGTTTGTCCCGTTTCATCCGCGTGTGATGTGGCACTGACTAAACGGCTATGATATTCCACAATTAAGAACATCACAAGCTGTTTATCTTCTCACTTGTGGGCTGACTTGTCATCCATTTCATCATTCAGTGTTTTTTTCCTCTTTTCAATTTTTATTTTTCATATCTGCTGCTCGGAAGACCTTTAGGGCATCACATCTTCGGTGGTTAATTTGGCACGGAGGAATTAGAAATTGGATAAGGTGTGTGAGCGAAGGAGAAAAGGAGAAGGAATAATTCATTGTCCGTCTTCTCCTAAACAGGCGCATAACAATTATGTCGTGGAATTAATCACTTTGCGCGCAGCGGGAAACCTTTGATAATTTGTGTATGAAAAGTCAGAAACGAGGATTCGCAAAAATAAATTAACACAGTTTGACCTCAATCTTCTTAACTTCAATCTAGTTAGTCAGTGCTTTAATCACTGTAATTAATTGGCTGCCTGGTTTATTCATAGCAAGGATAATGCTCATATTTTAGCCGGTCGGCTCGTTTAAACACTATATCTCTCATATTAGTGACACCGAGCAAGGCTGTGAAAGCTTCACAGGAGAGCGTGAATAATACAAGCGGAATCTTTTGTGATTCTGGAGGAAAGGGCGAGTGACCCTGGAGGAGGTGGCCGCCATTTTCTGCCCCTTTCTTAAGATGGCCATGGATACTGCTAAAATGAAAGGTTCAAATCATTCGTTTAAAAAAAAAGCCCTTGCGGAATGAAATGAAATTTTTTCAATGTATTTACCTTAACAAGCAGAGCACTTAAAAGGGTGTAATACAGCAGTCAAAGAAATGTAATTGAGACTGCGTTTGGAATTAAACGAAAGCGTGAGTGGAGGTACAATGAGGAAAAAGGCTCTGAATTACTATGGTCATAAGAATTTAATCAGAACCATGTCTGGTTAAACAAACAGCACTCAAATATGATTACGTTTTCAAGTCTTAATTAAAAATACAGTGTATTTGTAAGGGTTTCAGAAATCTCACATTACCTGATTTAAAAAAAAAACAATAATAAAATAAACAGAGCACAACAGGACTTTCTTTTCATCAAGGAATATAACAATATTATGGAAGCCCGTTTCCGCCATAAAAAAAAAGGTTATTGCAACTTCTCACACAATTATGACTTTTTCCCTCAGAATTGTGTAATACAAACTCACAATTATGACTTTGTAAAGTCAGAATTGCTTGATATAAATGCGCAATTCTGAGAAATAAAATTGCAATTTTGAGAATTCTGAGATATAACTCACAATTCTGTGAACATATCAGTCTTTTTTCTCCTCAGAACTGGACTTTGTAACTTGCATTTGTGAGGTTATATCTCACAGTTCTGAGAAAAACTTGCAGTTGTGAGATTGTGACTTAATACATAGTAATTCTGACTTCATAACTCATTTATATCTCAGTTCTGAGAAAAAAAAGTCAGAATTGCGAAATGTAAACTTGCAACTGCGAGAAAAAAAGTCAGAATTGTGAGATAAAAAGTCGCAATTACCTTTTTTATTTTACATTCAGTGGCGGAAACGGGCTTCCATACAATATGTATCAAGTTTCCACCAAAATATTAGGCAGCACATATACTGATTGTAATAAAAAATACTTGATGAACAAATCAGCATATTAAAATGATTTCTGAAATATAATGTGAAAATGAAGACTGTAGTAATGGCTGGTGAAAATTCAACTTTGCCTTCACATAATAAATTCAATTTTTAAAAATATAAATAAAATCAAAAAATATTTTCTATAAAATATTTATAATTTATTTTGTTTAGGCACTCTTTAACTCTTTCCCTGCCAGCACTTTTGAAAATAAATAAATAAATAAATAAATTCACTAAAATTTCATTGCCCCTGAAATATTTTGTTGTATGAATGAAAATCCAAACATGCAATACATCAAAATAAAGATCAGACCCTCTACTTTCAAAAAAAAAAAAGAAAAAAAAATGAAATCAGAGTTTTCTGACCCTGCATAGACAGCAACAGAACTACCAAGTTCAATAATCTAGCTTTCTGAATGAAATAAGATTACTTTGCTTACCCCATTGGCAGATTATTTTGCTTGTTTTTGGCAAAAACTCACTTAATTTTTTTTTTTTTTTTTCTGAAAACAAGGCAGTAATTTTTACTCGTCTAGAAAATCCTTCTTGACTTAAGAATTTTAGATATTTTGGCTGGAAACAAGACAAAAAAATCTAAGTAAGAAAAGCATTTTTTGCAGTGTATGATTTAAAAATTTTCATCCCTCCAAAACAGAGAAAACATATTTCACAAACATCATCACTAACATCACTAACACTAACATTTTAAAGTGTTTATAGTGTATATAATGAGTTGTATTTGTAGGGGTTAGGATAGCACAATTCTTTAATACCCCCTCGCAAATTTTTTTAAAGCCTGGCCTGTTCTCATTGTTTTATAACATTATGGTTAAACCATAGATTATTTCATTGATGTCTTTACTACCTTTCTGGGCCTTGAACGTTGTAGTACCGTTGCTGTCTATGCAAGGTCAGGAAGCAGAATGTTTAAACAACTCAAATTTTACCTTCAAAACAAAATGAAAGAAGCCATAGCTTGCATATATGTTCTTTTGCAAAAACACATCCAAGGTCAAAGACGGAGCGTCCAACCAATCTGAACTCAGCTGAGGTTTTGGGTCAGACCATTGATCTGAGCGTTTCTTTATTGATGAGCGGATGATCTGGTCCATCTATGCTCTTTTAACCCGAGCGCTATGATTGATTTTACCTGTATTCTCTTATAGGCAACGATCAATGCTCACAGCTGATGAGGCTGGGATTACAGGAGCGCCCCAGAAAAGCTTTCTCTCTTTCGTTTTTGACCCTTTTGCTCGTTCTGTGCATTTTGCCCGCTTTTCCTTCACTGTGACACCTTGGACCTCGCAGGAAAAAATGAAGTGTTGGTGAGGGAGAAAATTACTTTGCGGAGATTGCTTATTGTCTTACTTTGAATTGACAAAGTGCAATGTCAAATGGGAGGACGAGTCTCTCAAGAGAAGTGAATCTGTCATTGTAGTTGGACGAGTTGAAAGACTACATCGCGTCTAGCCACAACACAATATGAGGAACGAGCCCAGGCATCCATAAAAGGCTTGACAAATAGGCGACACAAATTTATATTTATGGTTTGCCTATGCATGGGGCCATTTTTCACGTCATAAATGCCAAAGTAAAACACAAAGACTCTCCGAATTATAAATATGACCTTGTGAGTGCTCTAATAAACAATAAGCTGATTCATTTTTATCTCCGATGCCAAAGAAAAGAGGTTTTCCATCTTCTTCCTGTTCTGTTTGTCATTCGGCCTTTGACCGTTTAGTGCCAAGCTGAGAAGCACGCAGAAGTGGAGCACATATCACTGTTGCGTATGTCCTGTAAAAGCTCTTAAGCTAGCGTGACGTTGAAACTCTGTGCTATTTGAGAGCTAATCCTGCTCTGAATGCCTACTACTGTTATATCCCTGTGTGCCATGAAAGACTTTTTTCATCAGGGGAAAGTGGAAAAGTGAGCAAAGTACTTTTTTTTTCAATTAGCCAGCTGCACAGTCACATCTGTGTTATTTATCACATTAAGGTTCAAAGACGAGCAAATGTAACTATAGCAGGGACAATGAAAAAAATAAAAATAAAGAGCAAGTAAAGAGGATACATTTTTAGAAAACAGCTTTAAACACATTCTTTAAAATATTCATAGTCTATATTGTGTTATATTTTATCACATAATGTTAATATGTGAGTGTTTTATTTATACACTGCATCATAAATTAGTAAATCATTCATATTTAATTTTTTTTTTTTTTTTTGTTATCTGGTATTTTAACAGTTTATTGACCTTGACATACAGCCATGAGAGTCTGTATAATTGTTTTCTGCATTTTTTGAGCATCAAGCATTTTTTGCACCACTTCAAGTTTTTGAAAAAAGTTGTTTTATTAATACACTGTATCATACATTAGTTTATCATTCATTAAATATATATATTTTTTTGTTATATGGAATTGAACAGCTTATTGACCTTGATATACAATTGTTTTCTGTATTTTGTCAGCATCTTGGTTGCACCAGTTTAAACTTTTTTTAAATAATGTTTCACTGCTTATTTTTTTCCGAAGAAATAATAATAATAATAATAATAATAATAATAATAATACTGTATCATAAATTAGTAAAATCGTGCATCATCATTCATATCTCATTAAATTGTGTTGGATAAAATTTGTTTGATTTTGATTGATTGAAAGTTTTGGAAAAACTTTATTTTTATTTCATTCATTTTTTTTTAAATAAAGTGTTTTTTTGTTTAAATAGTTTATTAAAACATTTTTTAAATAAAATGATTCACTGCTTATTTTTTAAAGAAATAATAATACTGTATCATAAATTAGCGAAAACTTTTAATACTGTATTATAAATTAGTTCATCATGCATAAGCATAAGTTTTTAAAACTTTATTTTTTTAATTTTTTAAAATTAAATATTTCACTGCTTATTTTTTCCAAAGAAATAATAATAATAATAATAATAATAATAATAATAATAATAATAATAATGTATCATAATCTAATTTATGTTACAGTATTATTATTATTTATTTGGAAAAAAAAGCAGTGAAACATTTAATACTGTATCATAAATTAGCAAAAACTGTCAAATGTATTACTATATCATAAATGACTTCATATTCATATTTAATTTTATTTTGTTAGATAAAATTTTAGTTGATAAAAGTTTAGATTATGCTACATACTCATGGAATTTAATTTTTGTATGATATTAGTGGAGTTGTGTCACTGTCATAACCAAATTAATGTTTTAGAGGTCTCCATATGCATGAATGTAGATGTATTTTTGAACAATTTAGATCAGCACAAAACAACGTTGCCATCAACCCAGCGATGTTCCCACAGATCATGGTTTTGAGTTTACAAGAATGGACAATTAGCCCTTACACAGAAACAAATGCTCACCCTATGCACAAAATGAGCTATGTGGTGAGGAAATACGGTGCAATAAACATTAATAGCCCATGTTTTCTCTTTCAGCAGAAATCCTTGTTGACCACAGAGCGTTCCCTGGAGTTAGGGCAAGAGATGCCCATAAGAGATAGTTTGTCACCGTGAGGAATAGGCCAGCTAATGAGCCTTCTCATAATCCTTTGGCTTGGGACTAATGGGGCATTTAAGGGAAGACAATGCATCTTGCCGCATACGGCCCAGCCTCTCCGTCTCATGCTCATTTGTGAGAAGTCATGTAAAAGTCACCGTGCAATTAGCAGCCGTAACAATGAGCGGCGACGCTCCGTTAAGGTATTTACTAGCTTCAGTGGACATGGAAATTTAACAGTCACGCTGTCAGCGAGAAGACCGACGAGGGCCGTAATTTTTTATTTTTTTCCGAAGATGTGCTCCTGAAGGTTCTTAAATGCATGAATTTTTCATTTCCTTTACTTTACATATTGTGACGGTTATGTTTTATTCATATCAAGATTATGAGCTCAATGTCAACTAATTTAAAACTCCTTTCTTCATAGTGTACATTACGGTAGCAACATGGAAAAGTAATCAGTCTCAGGAATCCAGAGAAACCCTCTGAGTAAGCATTACGCCAAAACCCACTAATCTAACGTCCATAACGTACCAATAACCCCAATCGAATTCGAGCAGTACCGAGCGAGACGCAATCCCTACACGAGCTCTCGGCATTTCTCATCCCGACTCTTTGGGCAAAAAATTTGCTCCGTTCAAACCTAACTAATAATGATAGTCCTTAAAAGTCATGCTTCATCCAACTGCATTAGTCTTGTCTAGAGAGCGTCGGGTTCCATTGGGCCTCGTTGTTGGCCAGTGGCCCAGAAAAAACATATCCATCCTCATATGCTATCAAAGATGGAAGAAACTCTTACAGCGTGGAGAATCTTCTACCCCCTGCTGTTAAAAGCAGCCATACTCTCCACTTTTTGGTGCAATACTGTGACCTCATCAAGGCGGTTCGCCCCTGTATGTGTGTTTAATGAATATTTATGCCTGGCAACAATCACATCGTGCAACGAGCCATCATTTTCATACCTTTTGTCTCACACCTGCTGCGCTCGCGTGTGCCAACTATTCAGTCTCCTCACTGCGACACATCCATGCTCGTGTCATGTGAAAGTCCCTGACTTTGGGTTCAACTCAAGGTGGATTGCTTCGTTTGTAGTCTCACGAGATTGATTGATTTTGGTCTTTTGTGTTTTTGTTGTTGGAGACTTGATGCACATTTTCCCTCCACTTGGCACCGAAAAT
This sequence comes from Cirrhinus molitorella, assembly GCA_033026305.1. Taxonomy (NCBI): domain Eukaryota; kingdom Metazoa; phylum Chordata; class Actinopteri; order Cypriniformes; family Cyprinidae; genus Cirrhinus; species Cirrhinus molitorella. Next base: position 3,136,602 of record CM065133.1, on the reverse strand, counting down.
GATCACAGGTAATCAACACATACATAAGTACATGAGGTTTACGCATAGTGCTGTTGAAACGTGTCAGATGCGTAATCCCGGCAGGGCTGGAGTAAAAGGAATTATGTTTAATTAGATATAGAGCTGGCACCGAGTGGGAGGTGAGACCTCTGGTGGATAGTCCCTCTGTCTCTTTCGTCATGTTGGGCGATAATGAGACCCATGGTATTTCATGTTCCATAAAGGTCATTGAAGTTTAATTTGGACATTTCACCACAAATTCAGTGGTGAGTCAGGGGGCTGAATGACACTCAATTTCAGCTCTCCCATTCCGGTGAAAATTAACTAAATGTAATACCTGGAGAAAGGGATTCCAGCAGGGGGTCGTTTTTGCAATTATCTATGCAACTGATGTGAGAGTTTTATCTTCAGATTTCTCGCAGTATATTTAAGTAGTCTTCAGAACTGAGATTTTATGCATATCTTGTGAAAACGGCTCTGAAGTGTCCTCTAGAAATACATTAGAAAACTGCACTAATCAAATTTTGTGGTGAAGTAAATAATACAGAAAAATACACAGAATTTTTTTAGTTCAGGCAAGAATAAAAAAGAGTAAATGAAATATAAGTACTCAATTTGAGCTTGTAGAATTTAAAAGTTTTTAAGTATATATCACTTGGAATTGTTGTTTTTTTTAAGTTAAAGTCATGACCTGCTGTTCCCATCGTGCACTTGGGCATGAATAATTAATAATGTTATATATTTTTTTAATAATGTATTTAAACTGTTTAATGGCTACTTTTGTTGTTAGGTTACTTGTAAGTAACTTGCTGTTTTGTGACATCTAGCGTTCATTTTCTACTCAACATGACCCATTCATACTCAGAAACTATTCAATGATTGTTACCGTCATTGTGTATCATGTGCCAAGTATTGAGGTCTCTGTGTTCATTTGGTTCATAACTAGTCACTGAGTCAACATGTAACTTTAAAACCAATAAGGAGCCGTATACTTGCTTATGTACATGTTTGTAAGTGAACCACATGCTTTAATGTCATTTTTTTTATTTTTTTTTATTTCAGTGCCATGATGTTTGAGTAAAGTTTACAAACCGTGGCTGAGTGAATAGTACATGAGGACTGCAGGGTAAACATAAAATAATTAAGTAGAAATTACTCATCAAACTCTAACTACATGTTAAATTTACTTATTTCCTTTGCTAATTTTACTTAACTTAGGTAAGTAAATTTTACTTAATTCCAATTCTTAAAAAATGTGGGTGCAAAAACTCACCAAATAAAAATGAAGTAAATTTACTTATTGTTTTTTTCAATGTGCATGTATTACTGCAAAAAATGCTTTTCTTACTTAGAATTTTTGTCCAGTCCAAATATCGAAATATTCTTAAATCAAGTAAAAATTATTTTCAGGAAAAAACAAGTCAAAATTAAGTGTGTTTTTGCTTGAAACAAGCTAAATAATTTTCCAAAAGGGGAAAGCAACATCATCTTGTTTTCTGTTCAACATAAGATTATTTATCATACCCTACTGGCAGATTATTTTGCTCGTTCTAAGCAAATATCACTTAATTTTGACTTGAAAGCAAGTCAAAGATTCTGGATTGCATGGACAACTAGCAGTCAACTGTAAGAAAGGGGCAGGGTTTAAAGGAATAGTTTACCCAAAAATGACCATTTGACCATTTTTTACTCACCCTCCAGGCATCCTAGGTGTATATGACTTCCTTCTTTCAGAAAAATCTAAGCAGAGTTATATTAAAAATTATCCTGGCACTTTCAAGCTCTATTATCGCAATAGGCAGGTGTTTCTCTTCATCAGCCCCAAACAAGTCCAATAAAGTGCATCCACCCATAATAAAAAGTGTCTCACACAGTTCTGGGGGATGAATAAAGGCGTCCTATAGTGAATCGATGCATTTTTATGAGAAAAAAAATCCATGTTTTAAATGGAATAATCACTTTAATCTAGCTTGCACCAACTGTTGTCTGAAACAAGGAAGTCATATATACCTTGGATACCTGGGGGTGAGTAAATAATGGGCTAATTTTCATTTTTGGGTGAACTAACCCTTTAATTACTCACCCTCATGTCGTTCCAGACCTGTGAAACCTTCGTTCATCTTCAAAACATAAATTAAGATATTCATGATGAAATCCGAGAGCTTTCTGACCCAGACAGCAGCACAACTGAACATTCAAGGCCCAGTAAGGTAGTAAGACCATGTGACATCAGTGCTTCAAACGTAAATTTTATAAAGCTGCGAGAATACTTTTTTCTTTACACTTTATTCTCATATAATTAAGTTTGAACCGCTGATGTCACATGTACTATTTTAACGATGTCCTTACTATCTTTCTGGGCCTTGAACGTGGTTGTGTTGCTGTCTGTGCAGAGTCAGAAAGCTCTCGGATTTCATCAAAAATATCTTAATTTGTGTTCCGAAGGGTGGCTTAATGAATTAATGAATTTTCATTTTTGGGTTAACTATTCCTTTAAATGGACTAAGTGGCTGAAGAAGTCTGGCATACATCACCTGAGAGAAGTCTGTCATTTCACTGGAATACCGAATTATATTTTAATTGAACAATCAATAACAAGCAAGATACGGTGAATTTTCATATCATGCTGACTTGAATTCACATGACAAATAAAAGCTAACCGATTCCAAAGTAGTGATTTATGGATTCATGGAATATGAACATTTTTCAAGTGGGCGAGCCTCACTAACTGTGATATAATGCGACATTTATTTCACCACCTCAATTAAAAACACATATAAATTTCTGCTCCTTGTGACTCAGGGACTTAGACAGTAATTTTACCCTTCTTGAGGTCTCTTGGTGAGGGCCGATTAGCGGAAAGCAGCTGATCACAGGTTGTTTGGATATTATGTTTGGATTGTTTGGAACATTTATGGCCATTATGTTCTTAGGAGAAAACACTGTTCCACAATTATTTTTGTGAAAAACTAAGAGTTTTTAAAATATGTCATAATATGCACTTTAAAACTTAGAAATGCAAGAGTTTTTGCATAGATAAGGAATATTAATTAGTTGACCATAAACTGCTGATGCAAGAGGCTTTTGCTTGGACTTAAAGCAGTTGTTTTAAGTGGCTGGGTTTTTTTTTTTTTCAAGATCTTTACAAGTCCAGTTCAAAGTCTTATTAAAACCATAATTGAGAAATTATAAATACACTTGTATTTAATGGCTCAGGGCATGTTTAAAATAGGATAGTCTTAGGGTCATTAATATAAATAGAGCAATTATCTTGGACCTAATTGGTACATTTTGACTTTTTTCAAAGGCCATACTGGCCAATTGTGCCTGCTGGCCAGGAGAAAACCACAGACATATGTAATTAGTAAGATTAAGTCCACACATTTGTTCTTATAATGTATAATACATGAAGCTTTAAAACTGTTAATTATTACACATTTTGCTTTTGGCATTAGAATTCTTCAGAAGAAAAGTAAACTGTGTGTTGGTTTGTAGATATTAAGCAGAAAGATCACTAATACTCTACTGACTAGTAGAAAGTAGACTATCAAACTGGAAGAGGCCTCTATTTCACGCAGTGACCCTATAACTTGTTCATTAATCTCCTTGTTCTGGATTTAATAGTCACACATGGATTGACCGACATATAGAGGATCGATATTTTGAGGCTGAAATGTTGCCTATATGACATGCAATTCAGAAAAGTGCTGCTGACATTTCCAAGTTTCACAGCAAACCCACTGAAAGGATAGAACAGAAAATCCCACCGTTATAGGTTTGATTCCAATGTCCCTGCCTGTTTTATTATTTGATGACAATGGATTACTCTGAAGAACTGAAGGGAAGAGAATGAAACAATGATTCTCAAGTCTTTCTGTCTCTCACTCTCATATACCTGCTTTACCTCTCAGAGGCGAATAAAGCAGAGAGCCGTCTGTATCGGCAGTAATAACCTTGAACATGTCTCTGGCAGCATTAACAGAGTGCGGTCAGGCTTATTTGCGGCTGAGCCGGCTACTGATTACCTTGTCAAGCAACTCTCGATGTGGAGGCTGGTGCCTTGGCAACTTTAAAGGTGTGGGAGCGTTCTTGCGACTGTTTTCAAAAATAGCGCAGACAAATTGCCACCTTTGTATTCAGGAAATTGTCAGGCAAATTGGCAGGCTTTGTGTGTTTCTCTGCTCTTTCATGATGGACGAAGGTAAAGATCACATTATAGGCAGCACTTCCATTTATTTATTTATGCATTTATGTAGTGTTTTTTGTGCCTAAATGCATTAAATGTAAGATCTTAAAATGTTAAAAGGAAAAAAGACTTTCAAAAAACATTAGCAAAAAGTGTTGGGGTGGGGCATTTTCTCAGATTATTTCTTTAAAAAAATGTTTTGTAAAAAAAAAAAAAAAAAAAAAAAAAGGCAATAATGATCATATATATCTCAGAGTTATGAGATATAAACTTAGAATTGAAGAACTTGCAATTCTGAGAAAATCTCAAAATTCTGAAGAAAAAAGAATTGCAATATATAAACTCATAATTGCAAGAAAAATGTCAGAATTGCGAGATACAAAATTTGTGAGTTCATATCTCACAATTCTGACTTTATAATTTAGAAATTGACAGAATAAAAAAAAATTGACATAAGCTTTGTCAATTTATGTCAGTTCTGACTTTCTTCATCAGATTGCGAATTTATTACAATTCTGACTTTATAACTTGCAACTGTGAGTTTGTATCACACAGTTCTGACTATAACTCATTCTGAGACAGAAAAAAAGTCAGAACTGCAAGATATCTTACAATTCTGCCTTTTTGAGTTTTTAGCAATTCTGTCAATTTTGTCAATTCTGACTTTCTTCCTCAAATTTCAAGTTAATTTATTACAATTCTGACTTTATAACTTGCAAATGTGAGTTTGTATCACACAGTTCTGACTATAACTCATTATTGCAAGTTTATATTAAACAATTCTGAGAAAAAAGTCAGAACTGCAAGATATCTTACAATTCTGCCTTTATAACTTGCAATTGCGAGATTATATCTAACAATTCTGAGAAAAAAAGTCAGAATTGCAATATATAAACTCATAATTGCAAGAAAAAAGTCAAAATTGCAATATATAAACTGCGAGTTGCGAGTTTATATCTCACAATTATGACCTTATAACTTGCGAGTTTTTAACAATTCTGTCAATTTTATGTCAATTATGACTTTCTTCCTCAAAATTGCTAATTTATTATTGCAATTCTGACTTTATAACCTTCAGTTGCAAATTTATATCACAATTCTGAGGAAAAAAGTCAGAATTGCAATATATAAACTCAGAATTGCAAGAAAAAATCTGAATTGTGAGTTACAAACTTTGTGAGTTGCAAATTGTGTTTATATCTTGCAATATGACTTTATAACTTGTAACTTATAACTTGCGAGTTTTTATCAGTTCTGTCAAATTGCGAATGTATTTATTGCAATTCTGACTTTATAACTTGCAATTGGGAGTTTGTATCACTTAGTTCTGACTATAACTCGTTATTGCCAGTTTATGTTAAACAATTCTGAGAAAAAACTGTCAGAACTGTGAGCTGTAAATTTACAGTTGTTAGAAAAAAGTCAGAATTGTGAGTTTGTATAACACAATTCTGAGAAAAAAAGTCAGAACTGCGAGATGTAAACTTGCAAAAAGTCAGTAATGTGAGATAATGAGTTGCAGTGTTGAGGGTAATGCATTACAAGTAATGCAAGTTGTAAGTAACTAATAAAGTAACACATTACTTTTTCATTTACAAGAAAATATCTGGGTTACTTTTTCAAAAAAGTATCTCCAGTTACTTTTTGTTTCCTTTATGTATATATATTCAACCATACTAATAAATAAAACTCATTTTAATTTAACTAACATTTGTGCTTCATTTTGTTTTCATTGCTGAAGTGTGTTGCACTTCCTTTTCCCACAGTTCTACTGTACAAATGTGAATTTACTTTTCCTTCAGCCTAGGCTTATTCGTTTCACTTTTTTAGTGTGAAAGGGCTTTTACATTTGCTAAAAATCAAACTTTTTGTATAAAAAACAAACAAGCAAGCCCTGCACAGATTTAAAAAGTAACACAAAAGTAATGTAACACATTAATTTCCATAAAAAGTAACTAAGTAACGTAATTACTTATATTTTTTTAGAGAGTAATACAATATTGTAATGCATTTCTTTTAAAAGTAACTTTCCCCAACACTGATGAGTTGCAGTTACCTTTTATATTTTTTATTCAGTGGCGAAAACTGTGGCTTTGACCAAAGAAAAAAGATTTCAGGACCTTAAAAGAAATATAAGAAAGAATATTCACCTGACCAACTTTACCTAACTTATCATCCTTGAAGATTGGCCTAATTTGTAAACAGTCACTTTCTCTTTCATCCTTTCTCTAAGGAGCCATAATCATCTGGCGGCACACTGTGTGGCTCATGCTCTCTAAGAACTGGGTCAGACTCTCAGTCATGCACTCAGGATTACCTGTGTGTATCTAATTATATTCGGTATGATGTATTTACTCGATTTTACTTAAATGACAAAGCCATACAGGCTTCCTTAAGCCCATCATAATTTAAATCAAACAAGCGTATGGCAAATACTGAACAATCTTGTCGTTTTCTATTTATTCAGTCATTTTACATCAGACTTTCTGCAAGAGTATTCTGAGAGTCTGTCTAGGGACTTCCAATGCTGTGTGCAATAATACTGGAAGCATAGTGTGTGAGTGAGAATGTGTTTGGCCAGGGATCCTCTGAAAGGGCTGCAGTGAAATGCATATCATCCGTGACCTTTCGCTGGACAGCAGAGAGCTGTGATGTCATTAGCACCTGAGGCAGTGAGGCAGGCTCTCCGTGTGGCCGAGCCGTGTCTGGGTGAGGACAGGCCTGCCACTAATGATGGTGTCTGCCATGCAAAGGTCAACGGAGAGACTACGGCAGGGCTTTAAAAAGAAAAACTTGTGCCAAATATATAAATCTGCAGATTAAGAGTGGTGACTGGGCATTTAAGACTAACTGTATTGCTGCATAGCCAGTTTGGAGAACAGTTAAAAATGTGAAGAAATATTTATACAAAGAACTGCTTGATTTTTTTTTTTTTTTTTTTTGCAGAAACATTTTCACTTGGCTGGCAAGTGAAAATGTGACAATATAATAATTTAGGTATTATATTGTATAGCAAGAAAAACACAGGCACAATTTTTGTAATTTACACTTTTTTTTGTCAAGAACTGAAGAAAATACTAAAGACATGTCTGCAATTTCACAATGTAAGTTGTGAAAGAGGCTCATATCTAAAGAAACCTAAACTAATTGTGTGGGCATTTAGAATAATTAGTATGTTGTTGTTGTCTGCAATTGTTTTAATTTAATTTAATTTAATTTAATTATGCGTTCAAATGTATAACTTATACTAATTTATATTGTATATACACTGCAAAAATGCTTTTCTTACTTAGATTTTTAAATTTCCAAACTAATCTTAAATCAAGAAGGATTTTCTAGACAAGTAAAAATTATTGTCTTGTTTTCAGACAAAATATGTTAAAAGTAAGTGAGTTTTTGCTTGAAATTAGCTAAATTATCTGCCAATGGGGTAAGCAAAATAGTCTAGCTTTCTGCTTGAATAGGATTATTTTGCTTACCCCATTGGCAGATTTTTGGTTTTGTTTTGTTTTAAGCAAAAACTCACATAATTTGGACTTCTTTTTTCTGAAAACAAGACAATAATTTTTACTTGTCTAGAAAATCCTTCATGAATTAAGAATTTTTAGATATTTTGGCTGGAAAAAAGACAAAAATTCTAAGTAAGAAAAACATTTTTGCAGTGTATAGCTGTAACCACTTCACAGTTCACCATTTCTGTAATTTGTTATATTTTACTGCATACATGTTTAGATCGTATAACCTCATTTATAGACATTTTGCTGCCGAGAACAAAATCTTATGACAACAGTTCAACAAAGACACCAGTAAACTGTTAGAAAAGGTTTCAAAAATACGCATTTGAACATTTCCGAGAATGTAAAGTTGATAAATAATGGTCAATCTCAACCTATTTCTCACTTGAAAAAGGTTTCAGATCAAAGTGCTTTAAATGAGATTTAAATCTTAAGACTGAACAGGCCAATCAAGAACATTTTACATCTAATTCCTGAACTAAGCTTCAGATTTGAATGTATACTTTGGGATGACTGTCCTGCAGAAAAGTTTCTGCACCAATGGCATAACAATTCTTGCCAAAATTGTCTGATGCTTCAAAGAATCCACGATGACCTTCATACAGTCAAGCACCCCTGTAATAAGACTGGTCCACCTCCATCTTTGACAATGGAGATGGTGTTCTTCTGCTCATCAGCATCAGATTTTTATGTTCTTCTTGGTTAAGGGTGGCATTTGGCTAGATGCCCCAACATAAAAGCCATATTCTCTAGTGTGCTTCTTATATTCTGCATTGAAATGTTTTGTCCTTCTTTCATCAGGTCATCTTGCGGCAATACATTGCAGGTTTTTCTCAGTTGCTTTGATCAAACGTTTTATGATATTGTACTTTTCCTTCAACACCCTCAAAGGTTTTCTGGTACAACACATTTTAAACTAGGAATAAGGTGTCTCTAGGAACTTTAGTTTCTAGATTGATTTTCAAATTTGGACTATTTTGACAGTAACTGAACATCTAAAAAAAAATGTATGTATTTGTTACACCAAGATGCTGGTGGCACTCTAAATCTAAAATTTTAATTCATGCTCGTAAGTGTAAAATTGGCTTTTATTTTAATACGTTTGTTCTGGATTACTGACAGGCCATCATATTAGATTGAAATAGAAGTCAGCTGCCATGAGATAGGTTTCCCTTCGTTGGAACAGAATAAAAGGAATTGTAAGAAGCTGCAATTGAGAGAAAGTCTTGATTGCTTTTCTGTTCCTCAAGAAAAGCAGCCTGGCACACGCTCTTCCAGCAGAGCGCTGGTGATGGAAAGAGCGCTAACATCTGGCTCAGATTGCTAACACAGTTACCAGGAGCTGTAATCTGTCATCTTATGCAAAACAAACAGGGGTGAACTCACTAAACAGTTGCACCATTTTGGATGCAGTATTTCAAAACTTTTTTTTTTTTTTGGATTCTTTTCAGTGCAAAAATGCTGCCTTTCTAAATGAGACTCGTCTATTGCGTCTTGTTCACAAAAGCCTATTGGTGGAATTAACGTTGCGCTATTATGACCAGGGAAAGCAGATGGTAAATGGAACTGTCAAAATTTTCATTTATAAAAGAAAAAAATTCAGAACATCACGTCATGCTTAAAACGGACACATGAGCTACATTGACGTTAATGAGTTCGAGTCCTCGCAAAGCGAAGACCTTTGTCCTAAGCCCTTTGCAAAACTCAAACTTTCCATGCAAGTAAATTCATCTGCAGAGCCAGTTCTTCATGCTTCAATGCTAAGCCAGATTTTCAAAGTGTTTTTACCCGGAAATTTGTGGTCTGAAACCTTATCCTCTGCAATCTCTGTCACTCAAATCCACGTAGCGACTGGCATATGAGAGAAAGAGCTTATTCGTTTGATTTGCACAATAGAAAACACAATTTCTCTTTCCTTGAGACGTTGAAATGGCCTGTGATGAAATGGGCCGAACAGCAGTTCAAAAACAAAGACAACTTCTCATCTTGCTCGTGTCAGGATGCATCATGCTCGCTACATCATCAGACAGAATGATGACTGGGTTGTTGAAATTTCGCAAATGAAAAATACTGCTGATGAAAATACATCAAGCTTCTCAGATGCAATCTGAACAAACGGCTCACAGGGTGGTGACAGTATTTAGCTAGTGTTATTGCAGGAATAATTTCTCCCAGCAGACATTAATTCTTCAAACAAGCCCAGGCTAAGTCTGCCTTAGTTAAATGCTGTAGAACAACAACTGTTGCAGGAGAAATAAATTAAACGGCTGGGGATACTGAAAAAAATAGTCTAATCTTGATGTTTTCCTGATAAGTTAGGATTTATCTCGATCTTAATGTCAACGTCAATAACCCACCGCTAGATTTTTCAAGCAGCCTTTAGCCAAATTAGCATTTACATCAATCCTTAATGGGTTTTCTAGCTGTAAAACTCAACACATTTCATGACCTGAATAACTAACCGTGAATAAATATAGATGTGATCTTATTTTTCATGTGCCAATGCCTCTGCTCAACACTAACCTGACCTGAGGGTTTATATTGAGTCCAAGGCCCTTTTTCTCATTTAGTGTTGTCATAAAATTGTCAAGGTTCCCCTGCAGTGGGAGAACAGGTTGCAGTCTTTTACCCATCTGTTTCTGAGAACCGAGCTCAGCACATAAAGAGGTGAGATATGGGTAACAAGAGCATATCACAGTCTCCAGTGAACCGTAGTTCAGGAACACAGAGCTTACCTGAACTCAACTCTTCTCTACAAAAATAAAACATGCAATGGATTTATTTTTGATCAAATAAATGCAGCATTGATGAACATAAGAGACTTCTTTAAAAGATTTTTAAAAATCGTAAGACTTTTAAGATTTGTTTACTTCACCATATTACAAATAAATTCTAGTCTAATCATGACAAGCTATATATTGTTGGGAAGGTATAAGACTTCTAAATAGATATTTTACCACTTTTTGTGTTACAAATTATGTAGGAAAGGTAATAGATTAATTTATGCAGGAGTGCACCTCAAAAATCTGCAACATAAAACAAAGACTTTCTTCATTGCCTTTTTCCCTATCACACTTTAGAACTTATGAGAAATTATATATCACTTGAAAACTTAAAATTCATCCTTTGAAAAGCATTTTAAAATCAGACATTGCATTACCATGGAAATTGTACATTAAAATCATATTACAAAATGTTTTCGTTCATGAATGATAAAAATGTAACTTTGGATAGTACATTTTCATGTCTATGTTCAAAGTAGGGAGTGACAGTTAAAGGAATAAAATTGTTTGTTTTGTAATTTTTACTTTTTTGTGATATTAATTATTATTATTATTATTATTATTATTATTATTCCAATTGCAAAAATTGACATAAGACAGGCAACATCCAAACAACATAAGGCACATCCGCCATAAATAATACAAATAATCAACATAAATAAATATTATACTCACAACAATATAACAAGGGGGAAAAACGTTAGGAGCAATAATAGAAAAAGAACAAAAAGACATCAAATAAAATACATTAAAATAATAAATATTTTGAGATAGAAAGGAAAAGACTTTCAGACTTTCTTTTTTTTTTTTTTATTTGTTTTTTAAGTATTTAAAATGTAAAGTATTTTTACAAACTCACAGAAAATGCGTTAAAGGAAGGCTTACATATTTTCCATTTGCATGCATGGATATATTTACCAACAAACCAAACGGTGACAACATCTGAAAAAAAACAACAACATTTAAATCACACTTAAAAAAGAAGATATATTGCTTTATATGGTGATTTGTGCTCACAACATTTCTTATCCATAATTATGTTGAAAGCAGACTGAATATGATTTAATATTCATATAAATACTGAGTTAATTAGAGCTTTATTCATTACTTGTTTTTAAATGCAAATAATTAAATGAATACAACTAGAGCATTCTATTTTTATTTTATTTTATTTATTTTTTTTACATTTCTGAATAAATGTCAGGATGCTACAACTGTTCTGATATCATAATGGAATAAATTAATTAATTAATAAGTAAATGTCATCTTTTTATGAGTTAATACAATACTTTTTAATTCTGCCATTAATTACCCATATGTCATTCCAAACCTGTAAGAGCTTTGTTCATCTTCAGAACACAAATTAAGATATTTTTGATGAAATCTGAGAGCTGTCTCAATAAACTGTAATTTTACGAAGCTATGAGAATACTTTTTATGTGCAAAGAAAGCAAAAACTACTTTATTCAGTAATTGTTCTCTTCCACATTGTGGTACTCTTGATAATGGCGACAGACGATAAGGCGGAAGTGAAGAAATTGTCGAACAAAAGTTGTTATTTTTGTTTTCTTTGCGCACAAAACATATTTTTGTAGCTTTATAAAATTGCCTTTGAACCACTGATGTCAAATGCACTACTTTAACGGTGTCCTTACTACTTTTCTGGGCCTTGAACATGATAGTACTGTTGCTGTCTATGCAGCATATCAAAAAAATAATAATTTGTGTTTAGAACGGGTTTAGAGCGATATAAGGGTGAGTAATTAATGACAGAATTTTTATTTTTTGGCTGAACTATCCCTTTATGAAAACATATTTTTCATTTTATTTAACTGTGGCCCTATTATTTATCATTGACCCCTTTAACAGTGAACTGTAGCATTTTTGTAGCAAATAAAGGGCATTGTTGTAAGCTCTTTCTTCATAATTACATTTTTAATTATTTGCTGTAACATTTACATTATGATTCAAAGCATTTCATTACTCTTCATTACATCTTTACAGATCTGCGACGGAAAATAGCAACGACTACAGTGTTCTTCTCCCTGACCCTGATGGAGGAGCTCTACATGCTCAGTGACTGTGGAGTGAAGTAGGGTTGGATTGAGACAGCAGAGCATGAAAATTACTTTCCCCAGGCTCAAGGGTAGGCAGAATGAAAAGAAACAGAGAGGACGTGTAAGCCACGCCAGGCCTCTCTGCTCTGTGGGAGAGGACGCTCAGTCAGGGAACCAGAGCAGCGGGTGGAAACGTCACAGCGAGACACGTGTCTACAAGGCACTTGCGACTGTCACGAGCACTTGATTAACACTGTGTTTGATTGCAGCTGTTTGCTAACAAAGGTTTAGCAAGGAGGATTTGCATCATCAAAAGAATGACGTCAATATGACCCCTGGCAACAGAACTTGAAATATACCGTTGATTCTGATGGCAGAATTATTTATTTAGAGATACAAAGAATATACTGCGCTGCAGGGAATGAAACAGAGATGGAATTGTTGGTGACATTCCCCTTTGGAGTGTATTTAAAAATTAATTTATGAGTGTTTCTTTAACTTCTTGGCTTGTTGACTATAAAATGCATTTTATTAAAACATACTTTTACACTCATACATGCATAGCAGAAGAAATGATGTGCATTTTGTTGATTTTTACTGAAAGCCATTAACAACTTTTAGAAGACCCTATTGTGTAACATTTGTTATCTTCTCTGTTGTTTTGTTTTTGTTTGTTGTTTTTTTCCCCCTCCTTTTTAGTTGTGCTCTGTTCTTTAGGATCTTCTTATGATCTTATATTGCCTTTTTGTATTTGTGTTTTATTAAAAAAAAAAAAAAAAAAAAGATTTGTCTCCATATTGTGGACTTGAGATATATATATATATATATATATATATTTTTTTTTTTAATCAGGTAATAATTTATATTTTAATTATAGATATTCATAGTTCAACACTGAATAAAATAAATAATATGATCAAAAATAAATGATTGGTCACGTGATACCGGTGTTTAGAGTCGGTAACATCATAATAGCGTCGAGTCAAATAGCGCCATTTTATTGAACGCGTCTGAATATTTTACTGTAGATTAAAGTGTTTATTTTCGGTTTCACGGAAAAAAGGACCGTACAGACTGTTCTGGGGATGCATGGTGAGTTTCTCAGCTGAAGTATTTCTCGAATTGTGTTAATAATGTCAAAATAATTAACAAAGCCACAGATCAGAACTTCGTGAAATAGCCTAAATTGCATAGTGGCAACATTTTTCACTAAAGTAAATCGTTTTGTGTTGGCTTAATAATATAATGTTGTTATATTCAGTGTTGGGCAGTAACTAGTTACTAGTAATTTAGTTACTGTACTGATGTTACTTTTTGCAGTAACTAGGAGTGTAACTATTTACAAATACGATTTCAGTATTACAGTTACTATCCATAAATCAGCTAACGTTACTTTTGATGCCTCAACCCCGCTTATTTAAAATCAACAATCAAATAATTCCTAGATTTATTTTCATAGTTTTTTACAACTCACACATATGTGATGCCCCAAGTGCAGCAGGCACGCATGGAATATGGAAAAGCTTACATTCATCAGATAGAAATATTGAAATATATTGATTTTGACAGGAAAAAAGATGATCTGAACACTGTTGTACATGTTGTGGCTTTACTTTACACTGGCATTACATCCCACCCACATCCCTCTGCATGTGGTACAGTATATCACTATAATTAAAACTCTTTTTGGAAAATTAAACGGTTTCTTACAAACGTATGTGGTTTGATTAAATACATAGGCCTAATGAAATATAATTGTTTATGGGTAATGGATAAATTACAATTAGCTTCAAGCTACACTTGACAGTTAATGAGATGTCACTATCAGTCAGTGTTTGTAATAACTTCTGATTGTGATCAAGTGTGAATTTTATTCAAATGATGATACAGAAATTTGTTGTTAGTAACATTTCTAGAAGAATTTTATGTGGAAGATACAGTTACAACTTCTGTGGGGCGTGAAGAAAAAGTAATGTAACTAGTAGTGTAACTAATTACTGTTGCTAGAAAGCAATAAGTAACAATATTGCTTTTGAAATGAGTAATGTATTACGTTCTAGCCCAACACTGGTTGTATTAAATTGGTATCAATGAAATTATTGATTAGATTGAGCTGAAATTAAGTACTGGTGATAAGTAATGGTACTTGAAGCTCCACAGACAGCCTCAGACAACTGGTCTTTGAATTCCATCCCTATTTGAATTTTTGTCAATTGAATTGCACCCTTGGTTGTTAAGCATCTCTTGGTATGCAGTGAGAAGCTAACTTCAGTTAGGTTTACAAGATGCTGTGTGCTTGGTCTGTCACCTGCTTACCGCTGTGTGATGTAACCCTTTATCCTTTAGTGAGGAGAATTTGTATTCCACGAGTCCTCTGAGGTGTTCTGTGGTTTTTATTGAGGGAGAGAGAAAAAATAGAAATCTCACAGGAGCTCATTATGTCAAACCTGATATCTTCATCTCCATCTCTGATGCCCCCTGAGGAAATTTTCCACATAGAGTCTCATGTATATTATCACTATGCTGGTTTGATCCTGTTACGCTGGGATATTATTTGAAGCACAGTTGACTCCATCAATATTACATCAGACAAAAAGATCACATACAAAGTCTATCCACATCAAAATGTACCTCTCACTGACAAATATTTGAATGTCACCCTTTTCCAAATTTCTGAATTTTCCTGCCCCACGAACGTGTACTTCGTGAATTATAGGGTTTTATAAAGCTACGACAGATCTGACTGGCATCCAACTGGTTGTTTTTCCTGCTGCTGGAGGCAGGCATGTGGTACAGGTCCTTCAGAGGTTAGGGATCTAAAGAACAGATGAAATGAAACTATTCTCAGAGGAATCCCTGGTAACACCTGCTTTTTCATGCCTGCCCATGCAGTGTGCTTAGTGAGAAAACTATACTGCCTGACCAGGCTTGTCCCCATTGCACAGCTCAGTCGGGGATTCTCAACCCTTTTCAATTCACCACCCATAAAGAGAAATTAACATTGTCATCATTTACTCACCTTCATGTCTTTCTTTTGAGGAGCACTGTATATAGTTTTGGTCACCAGTGACTTCCATTGTGTAAACAAAAGGACTTTTTTCAAAATATATGTATATGTTTCACAGAAGATGGAAGGTGATACAGGTTTGGAATGTCATTTTTCATGTCCACAATTTTCATTTTAAACCTTTTAATTCTTGCCAGGCTTAGCAGCAGTTGATTAGTTTGTAGGGCTTGCAAACATGATTATTTGCTTTTCTGTGATTATATAGGTATTTTACACTGATGTTGCAAATTTAGCTGCAAAATTTGTCACTACGATAATGCTTTTTAGCATTTTGAGTTTAGGTTTTGTCTACATTTCGAAGCATTTTTTCCTCCTTATTTTTTTCGTGCGGAAGTAAGCATTTTTCTGTTAATGTGTGAGACTTCTAGGTCATAAGCCGGTGTAGGAAAATAACGAGAAGAATAACGAAGTACGGTAAAATGGTTGCACTACAAACCATTGTGTTCATAATTCAGATAATACATTAAAATAATATGGTAAGACACACCAAAATACAATATCAAGCAGCAAAATGAGCTGTTTTGTACAGCTAAAAACAGCATGGAAGCGGATGACACCAGAAGATATTACATTAACAAATGGCCATGCCTACACTTACGAAAAAAAAAATATATATATAAGGTGGATAAAAGTGTCTTGAAAATTCCATACCAATCAGTAATGTTTTGCATCATGTCACTGTCTGTCAGCAAAAGTGTATTTAAGATTACGGCTGTATAATTTCCAGCTTGAGTATTTTCGTTTTGTGAAAAAATTGTTTTAATTAGGAAATGGAAAAATAATTATAAGTAGCATTTAATGAAACTTTGAATTATTTCTAGCAAATATAAAAATGAATTAAAAAAAAAAAAAGAATAATTTATTTGTGGTGCGGCCGGTGAAAATCACACTGCAAAAAATGTTTTTCTTACTTAGATTTTTTGTCTTGTTTCTAGCCAAAATAAAAAAAAAATCTTAAATCAAGAAGGATTTTCTAGACAAGTAAAAATTATTGTTTTCAAAACAAAACGAACAAACAAACAAAAAAAGTTAAAATTAAGTGTTCTTGCTTAAAACAAGTTAAATAATCTGCCAGTGGGGTAAACAAAATAATCTTGTTTTCTGTTTGAAATAAGATTTTTTTGCTTACCCCACTGACAGATTATTTTGCTTGTTCTAAGCAAAAACTCACTTAATTTTTCCTTTTTTTTTTCTGAAAACAATAACTTTTACTTGTATAGAAAATTCTTGATTTAAGAATTTTTTGATATTTTGGCTGGAAAGAAGACAAAAAATTGAACCAAGAAAAGCATTTTTTGCAGCGCAGAACTTCTGGTTCAGCAAAATAGTTGAGCGCTGGTATATCTAACCTTTGTCTATGAAAATGATGCTCTATTAAATAATAGTATAGCATAGAAATATCCCCCAACCCCATCAGCATGTTTGGCAAGGCCATGTTTGAGGCATAATTTTATTTTCTATGCCATGCTCTGTGATTTGGAACTGGCAGATGGAGATGAGAATGACTGCAAAACAAACACTGCATTAGACTATTTGGGCTTGAGTGAATCATAAAAATGCAATAAAGCATGACCAAGAGCTGCTGTTTTGTGTTCCTGCAGGCTCATGACAATACTGGCATATTATATTTCGACATTATCCTTAGTATCGCACGGAGCCACCTTGGTAGTTCCATCACCTTCGCAGGCGTTCTCATTACACCGGACCACCTAGCTCTCAAGTGTTGGCAGATAATTTTTTAAGAGCTCTCTCCTTTACCTGACAGACCCATTAATGGTTCCATTTACAGTGAATGGGCCATTCAGCCCAGTCAGAGCTCATAGAATGAGCTAATGCCACACTCTATTCAACAAGTAGAGCAACCAGTTTAATCTGTGGTGCTGTTGGCCACCAAGTGGTTCCTCTGTTGCCTGAGGAGAAAGTCTTGGACACCTAGACCTGTCAGTTCACCCCTTTTCTTCATGTTTCTTTTTTTCAGAACACTCAGGAGGGAGGTGAAGGTCGAGCAGAGGCTAATGACGCTTCAACACCGAATGTTCTTTGAGATCAGGCTCCTCGACTCGCAGCCTGGCAGCCTCTGATTATAGCAGTGATGGCTGGACAAGCGAAGGAACCGCTGGAATTGTGCTTATGGAGCAGAACAGAACGTTTGGAGATGTTTCCAGCATGTGATCAGTTAAAGAAGTTTCCCTCCGCGGAAGACCTTGAGTGTGTCGGTGGAGGACAGGTAGGCTGGTGGTGGTAGCTGCTTGTGTTGGTAGAGCTACTGAGGAAGCTCTCGACTGACAGTTCTTGTTTGATATGAAGGGGCTCTTTTAAGTGTTTGAAGTTTGTTTTTGAAGTTGGTCGAGTTCACCTATTCACTTTGCAATAAAGTAACTGAGGTTAACCCTTATCGACTGTTTCCTTTTAGAAAGTATAAAATGTTTGTCCCTGAAAAAACACTTGACAGACGAGAAAATATATATGTTTGAAAAACCCTGCCGACAGCTAAGCGCTTATTATGTTTGAACTTGAAAGTCCTCTATAAAATGCTGTAAGGTCACTTCACTTCAGAAAGCATCAAATATTAATCAAAAACCATTCATAAATGTGTTAATTCACATTCCGGTCAATTCTTTGTATAGTAAAAAAAAAATCCCCTAGCAACTCTTCCCTTGAATTACCTGTTTTCTTTTTTTTTTTCTGGTAAGATGACTTAATTCTCGGCAAACAGCCTTGCTCTAAGCTGCTCTTTCATTTAGTGGTATTTCTGATGAAATAAATAGAGTTAAATTGATTCCGTCAGCCGGTTATAATGTTTCATCACGGACAGTGTCAGCATAGCTGCAGGCAGTCTGTTCCATTCTGCATGAAGGTGCTCTTCAATTAGAAATATTTTATTTATACTTAAAGCTAAGTGTTATTCATTATCAAATTCAAAGAAGAGCAGGTGCTGACCTGAGAATGCATAAAGAACACACACAAACACAAACAAGCACACACTACCATTTAAAGTTTTGATCTAAAATAGAATGATATGGTAAAATATTAGTGCAATTGGGGAAAAAAAAAACAAACATTTGAATCTATTGTAAAATGTAATTTTATTGTAAATGTTATTTTATTCCTGTGAAGGTAAAGCTACATTTTTGACAGCCATTACTCCAATCTTTAGTGTCTTTATAATTATTATTATTATTAGTAGTAGTAGTATTAACAGCAAAAAATATAGTGTGTATATTTTTAATTTTACCAAAATAAGAGGTACAAAATGCCTGTTAGTTTTTTTTTTTTAGTATTGACCTGAATACGACATTACACCTGAAAGATGTTTACATATAGTCCACAAGAGAAAAAATATATTACCTGAATTTATAAAAATTTCCCCGTTCAAAAGTTTACATATGCTTGATTCTTAATACTGTGTACCTGAATGATCCACAGCTGTGTTTTTTGTTTGTTTTGTTTAGTGATAGTTGTTCATGAGTCCATTGTTTGTCCTGAACAGTTAAAGTGCCTGCCGTTTTTCAGAAAAATCCTTCAGGTCCCACAAATTCTTTGTTTTTTGAGCAACCCTTTGCAACAAAGACTGTATGCTTTTGAGATCCATCTTTTCACATTGAGGACAACTGAAGGACTATTTCTATGCAACTATTACAAAAGATTTAAACGCTCACTGATGCTTCAGAAAGAAACGCAATGCATTAAGAGCCAGGGGTGTAAACTTTTGCCTTAATAATTTTATATCTGCCCTTCAGAAGCTAAAAAAAGATACTTGTGTTTCCCAGAAGACAAAATAAGTTCAATTTACCCTGACCTTCAAAAATTTGAAGGCTCTTAATTCATGGTTTTTAATGGTGCCATGCTAACTACACAAACCATCTTGTGCCCACCTATTTTGAGAATTTGAGTGTAGTTAGTTACACTGGTCTAAGAAAATGGTTGTTGTCTCAAGGACAAATCACAATGCCAATCATTTCATTCCAGTAATATAAGAATACAGTCTTTGTTGTAAAATATAATAATGATTGAGCAATGATTCTCTCAGCTTCTTTCAAATAGATAGCTGTATAATAAAACGCAGCAGGCTGAGGCACGCAGGTCAAAAATGCATCACGCCATCCTTTATGTTCTTCATCCCATGTGAAGACAACACCCCTCCCCCCTCTTCTTCATCTTTTGATGAGAAAATAGCGTTCTTTTGTTTTCCTCTTGTATGTGGAACAGCAGTCCTGACAGGCTTCATCTCTTCTGTATCTCTTATTAACTCAGCAGTGACTTTTTTGTTATGTACCAGCCTACTTCAAAGCGTTGCATAGTCAACACTTGGGGAGCGAGAGATGGGATCAATGGCGTCAGCCGACTGCCTTGTTTATTACCATAAATGTCAGCCGGCCGCTTCATCCTCAGCTGTCCTCTAGCTTTGGCCGACAAAAATGTCAAATGTATTTAGGACCGTCACAATAAGATGATTCTCGGTGATGAGTAGAACATATATAGTAGATTTAGTATATGAAAATAACAATATTTTAAAAGAAAGTGTTTTCTTTTAGGTGTAATTTCAATAAACACTTACAGCCAAAAAGAACCGCCGCGACCCATGAACAACCCCGGTCCTTGACGGAGACTGAATATCGAGTGAGATATATAATACTCATATTTTATGGATTTTGAAAGGTCAGAGCACTTAGAAGTGCACTCAATCATTTTTGTCCTCATTAAAAAGTTTTACAGGTGAAGAAATGATTAGTACTTTTAAAAAATACCTTTAAAATAATGGACATGTCACTTAGAAGACTCAATAGCCTTTCAGTAACCTATCAATATCCTTTTTAAAAGCTGATTTGTTTCAGATGAATCAATATCAAATGACTTTCTCTCATATATATACTACCATTAAATGGTTAACTCAGAAAGATATTTTGTATGTTATACTTGCCAAGGCTGCTTTTATTAGATTAAAGCTATAGTAATATATGAAATATTATTACAATATTTATATATATATATATATATATATATATATATATATATATAGAAATAATTCTAATCTGCTGATTTATTATTAATGTCTTAAACAGTTGCTTAATATTTTGTGGAATCTGTTGTTTTTTTCTTCAGAATTCTCTGATGAATAGACAGCTCACAAGAAAAAGCATTTATTTAAAATAGAAATCTTTTTTAAAATCATAAATGTCTTTACTGTCATTTTTGGTTAATTTAGTGCATCCTTGCTGAATAAAAGTAGTAATTTCTTTCAGAAGAATCTAACTGATAGCACACTTTTTAATGGTAGTGCGAGTGTGTGATTTTTAAACATTTTTCAAAACTGCTAATAATTTTCTTTGTAGAACTTTTTAACTTGGCAGAAATGACCGAGCACACCTTTTAAAAACCATGCTAAGTAAACACTGAGAGCGAGCTAATATCCTTAATGTATTTGTCAGAACCCCTCAGCTGAAATAGCTGTCAAACCAGGCAGTTTAAGAACATTTCTGTGCTTTCGCATCTACTTGGCTCAAATTGGCTTCTGCTTTGCATAAGTGTTCCAGCTCAGCCCACTCTGCACATGCATAATGAGAAACTCTAAAATGCATAAATCGAATTTGTTCCCCTCGCTTGCTGCAGTTTTGGATGTGGCATTGGGTTGACAGCCATCCGCGTATGCGTTGAGGCCGACGGTTGTTAGAGTTTCCAGCATCGTCTTACCCAGTAATGCTGAGGGGAAGCTATTTTGCTAGTCTTCAGGGGTCTGTTTTAACAAGAGCAAAGGGACCTTTTTTTAGAGCGAGTTCTGTTATGGCTACTTTGTAAGTTTGCCAGTTACTGAAAACTCTTGACAGTCTGGATAAACTCAGCATGGAGTCAATATCACCTGGATTTTGTAGCCTGACTGTTTTTGAATCCGAGTATTAAACTTCAGAGTGGTAAACCAAATGTCACCAGAGGCAGGCTCTCAATAGGCTGGTGAATTTCACAGTGATGGGGACATTCTGCTCGGACATTAAAATGCTGAAAGGAATATTTTTACAACATAAACACTCACAAACAGATGCGACACATTCAATCAGAACCGCCCGCTCCCCCATCTGCCTACACACACACACACATACACACACTGTACACCCTCCTGCTGTATGACTTACTCTTCAATGTGAACATAAGGGGAAACCTTGTTTACACACTGCTTTGCATCAGCAGCTTTCCTTAAACTTCAGTGAGTTGATGAACACAGTTAGATGAGAATATGGCGGCCCCGGTGCTCCAGTGCATAATTGCCCACAGCTGTGAGAGCCATGTAAAGCAGCGCTGTTGTCTATACTGAGTGGCACTTTTGAGATGCGATTCTAAATTGCAGGCGAAATTAGGGATTCATTCACATTTTAATCAACATAAAGCGCTCATCAGTCACACTAAAACTTTGGGCCATCATTGCAGTTTTGTCGTAAGCTTTTCCGTATAGCAAATAAAACCAGCGTGAACGCTGATAATTACAAGAGCTTTAATGATAAATGTACCCACATATGTGCATCAAATCATTTTTGTCTTTTGAGTATTCATGTGCAATTCACTTTATAAAGAGAAGTATCTTTGACTACATCAAACAATATATTACTATAAAAGTGTTAGTAAACAAAACACAGTAGCTTTTTATACAGTAAAAAAATAGTATTTTTAATTCTAAAATTAAACAGATAATTTTAATACTAATATTTACAGAGAAAACGAGCAGCGTTGAAAGGGTCCTCGCACCAGGAGCCACCTCCAACCGGTGGCTTTAAGGAAACCGTGAACGCTGGACAATATACATTTAAAGTGGCAAATATAGGATGAATATGTCAGTTTACATGAGCCAAATTTCCTGCTGCTAGGTGGCGCTATGACTATAACTGAAATTACATATAACGTGAAATTTGGTGCATATTGGACATTGCATGTTTAATTTAGTTTAAAATGAGCAATTTCCTGTTGCCAGCAGGTGATGCTATGACAATAGCTGAATATTGTGTAGATGTCTTCATGGCCGGGACTTTTTTTGAACATCTGAAGTTTGGCGCAGATTGGACTTTGCAAGTTTAATTTAGTGTAAAACAAGTTGTTTCCTGTTGCCAGCTGGTGGCGCTATGATTATATATATATATATATGATAAAACTATATGAAAAAAAATTTCAGGAGCACCTTCTAATCAATCAAAAAATCTGATAAAGTTAGCCTTCCCATTACGAGGTGATTATTTGACTCCTTAAAGTGGTTTAGAGGGTAACCTTTGTACCTTTTCGCCTTTGTAATGGCATATTTCTAATTTAATTAAAAGTGTGTCATATTTTATGTCAAATTCGATATATATACACACACATTTATTAGCTTTTTAAAATTTCTAATAAAAATAATAGTATAGGAACAAGTAGAATAAGAAGAATAAGTTACCACTCAAATGAAATCAGTATTAACAAAATTAATTTGTACTACAGAGGTGGTGCAGAAGAACACAAAAGTGGCTTGTAGGTGTTTTTTTTTTTTTTTTTTTCAGATGTTTAACGAGGCTCAGAGGTGGCATGAGTGCAATTAAACTCATACATTCATGTTGAGATTATTGTTTTAAATATTACATTTTTAATATAGAAATATTAAATAATTTAAATAACTGAAATTATAGACCAATTTTCAGTAGACGTCACTTGCAGCTGCATGTGCTTAGTGGTTGCAGAAAAACTGATAACAAGTGGAGGTAAACGGGTAAAATCCATGGAATAAGAGGAAAAAAATTGTTTTGTGCCTTTTGATGTCAAAATCAGAATGCAAATATTTTTTATAGAATACTTCAGTCAAAGACGCCATTTGAAGCTAAACGCAGATGTTTAAACAGAAAACTGATATGATTACTCTACTTTTAAATCGTACATTTGAACAATAGGTCTACATAATATTCACATATGCTGTTTATAGGGGAAGTATTGTATTAGCCCTACAGTTACAGCATTAAATATTATTTAAACCTATTACTATTAAAATGTTTACATAACATGTATTTATTCTAGCTTTCAAGTTTATATCTCCTAATTTGAACTTTATAACTTGATTTAACAAAACTAGTGAGTAGTAAAGTGTGGGATATAAACACTGAACCGAAAAGGAACAAGGAAATGACGAGTTGTTTTTCTTTATTGGAGTATAGAGAGGTATAATCTCGGAATTGTGAAAATAAAGCCAGAATTTTAAAATATAAAATCAAATGTACCTTTTTTTTTTTTTTTTTTTCTTTTTCTTTTGTTCAATGGCTCAATAGACTGCCACTTGAACCGGCCACAAAAAACGTCATTCCTGTTTCAGATCTGTAAGACTATCCCACTATCTAACGTCACTTTTGTTGAATAACAGTGCTTATCGCTGAGTGACAAGCTTTTGTAATATGCGGAGAACATTTTGAAAATGACATCTAATATCTGTAATCTTTTTAAATCAAAGTATTTTGTACCGTGTAATTCTCTAGCCATAAAGGTATTTCTCCTGGGTTTTCTGCAACCATCCCTGTTTAATTGGTCTATACTTTAGAAATGAAACTAAATCTGCCAGTAGGTGGCAAGTCACTGATTTTATCACTGAATCATTCATTCAGTTGATTCATTCGAACGGCAGATTCATTCAGGAATGAAACAAGTGACTGTCTTTATGAATGGGTAAAAATGCATGTTCATACATAAACAAAAGTCCACTGCGTTTGAATGGAGATGGGCAGCAGCTTTGTTGCAAGCTGTTTTTGTTGATGAAACAATCTTTTTAGCACTTTGATCATGTTTTGAGGGCAGGACTGCCCACTTATGCCACTGTATTTATTTACTAAAGTTGCAATTTAAAGTTGTTTTACTATAAACACATTTTTTGTATGTTGCTATTACACGATCACGGTTGTCTAAATTGCTCAATTGTTTAAAGATGTTCGTTCCTCTGTTATAGAGATACCTCTGTGACATGCTTGGAAGAACAAATATCTTTAGTTTAATTGCCATTTAAACAGAGATTGGCATCAATTACTGTCAGCGTGTATCGCATAATGAGCGCACCGACCCACGGTTGTGTTCTGGTTGGCCACCCACTAGAGAAGGAACCACAAGTTTGATGGATGTGTGAGGGGGACCGTTGGATTGTGCTGCCTTATTGTTAATCCTGAGCGAGAGGGGCAGATGCTATCAGAGCACTGTGATCTGGGATTACAGAGAGCTGAGGGCATCACAGCACCCCACTCAACTCGGATCTTCTCTCTTTTAAACCTTTTTCTCTTACTCTTCGTCTTATATCTTAAGATTTCCTTAAATTGTTTGCTCTCTCTCTCTCTTTTTTTCCCTCCATAGCCATTTTGATGTGCTTTATTGGCATGGAAAATAATGGCGCTTTGTATCATTGTTCTCTCTTACTGCCTCCCTCTGACCCTCATTCTATACCTGCTGCAATGCTTCAGGTGAAACGGCAGCATTATACATAGTCTGATTACACGAGGGACGTATACAGTAGCAGTGCATGTGAACAAAGACTGCGCTGAATGCTACAGAAATGTCTAAGAATACATTGCACATTGTGAGTAATGGAGGCATACCTAGGGCTGGTGCTCTTGTGTATTGACATACATTGTAAATTCACACATTCCTTTGGTTCTTAAGTTTTAGAATATGAAGCAATGTATTACACATGTGCAGCCCTTCCAGTGTAAATTCACCGAGTTGGCTTGGAGCAATAGACTAGGAAGAAGAAATAAATAAATATTTTAAATAAATAAGTATTTGAATTTATTTTTAATTTATTTGTATTTTTCCAGAATTTTTCTGGCAAAACTAGAATTGATCTGCCAGTGGAATTAAAAAAAAGCCATGGCCAACTTTCCTGGCTAGTCAACAAGCCAAAGATATCTGGGAAAATGGTAAAGAAAATTAGTTAAAGGGCTGAGCTGAGGCGTTCTGAAGTAAATCGAAAGGACCATAAATAATGGATAACATGCAGTTCGTGTTGCACTGTCAAACAGGGGGCACAGCAGAAGTTTGCTCAAGTTTTTCAATTTAGTTGCATAAGAAGCATGAAACAGAGGCTGCATAAAAAGATCTTAAATCCCTCTATATAAATCCCAGCATAAAATCAAGCCATATCAAAAAGGGGGTGATGTACAAACAGCACAAGAGAAATAATATGATTATGCACAGCAGGGGCCAAGCCTGGTTCTTTTCTAATGTCTGATTAGGTATAACAGAAAAGGAAATTGCCATTGACACCTGCTAAAAACTGAACAATTAAGACACGGATATGCATGAGCATTTGCAATCACTGACACAGAAGATTGCCTTTTAAATGAAAACATGTTTGTGGTTTGATGCTATGACAGACAATGTCATTTCCTGACACGTTTGACAACTTTATACCAGCAGAGCCCAAGCAGGAGACTTTGGTTTAACTCTAGCCTCTTTGTACCCTGATTAGCTTCTATCCTTTGTTTACTGTCGTTTCTCTGATACATTAAATGAGCTTAAAAATGTCTCATTAAAGTTACATACAGACCTACCGTTAAGGCATTTGTGTAGGACGTAAGGGATTTGTTAAAAAAATTATACTTGATGTTAAAATTATACTCGAGTCTCAGCAGAATTGGCTTCAGAAGCTACATTTACGTTTATTCAGCATCTCCTAAGTTCTTCCCGCAGAGCTGAAACTCTCACGAATACTAGAAGTGCATCCCCATATTTTATTCCCACTGTGTCTCAAAGTGTTTGATCAGCAGAGGAGCTGGAGATGAGCAGAGGAACATTATTTATGAGGAAGTGTTGGCAGGACCCTGTTCCTGGACCCTGAATCTGCCCCCTGTCCAGGTTAAGGTAATATAAAGGAGACTATATTCACCCAGGACTAATTACATTACCACCCTGATAAACAGCTTGTACTTTGATAAACTTTTTTGCTGGTGCCTATACTTTTGCACTTGCTGCCTTCTAATAAATATTAATGACTCTTAACAGAAATCAGAGATGCATTTTTTCCCCCTCTTCTGCCTGTCCTTGTGAGTCAAGGTTATGTTTCTTCCTAATAAAACACAACCTGTTTAATGAAGATGTGAGCTTGAAATGATGGTCCTGAAATGGAGGAAAACTGCTTCATAAGCCAAAAAATAAATAAGCTTTTCAAACAAAGGATAAGATATGCTGTCTACTTTGTATTATAAACAGACTGAATCTATAGCTTTGGTAACACTTTACAATACTTGTTTAAATTGTTTACATTTTAAAGCAATTTTAAAAGTTCATGTTCAATTATACATTTGCTCATTGTTCATTCATAATACATTTTTGATTAGTAATATGCATTGCTAAGAACTTAATTTGGACAAAGGCAGTATTTTTTTTTTTTTTTACACTCTCAGATTCCAGATTTTCAAATAGTTATATCTCTGCCAAATATTGTCCTATCCTAACAAACATAAATTAAAAGCTTATGTAATCAGCTTTCAGATGATGTATAAATCTCATTAAAAACAATAATAAAATTGACCCTTATGACTGATTTTGTGGACCAGGGTCACTTTTTTTTCTAGGTTAAACTATTGTTCATTATTAGTTTAGGGATAGCTAATGCATTAACTGATGTTCACAAAGTTAGCTATTAAAGTGTTCCTGTAGGATTCCACAAAATATTAAGAAGCACAACTATTTTTAACTTTGATAATAACAAGAAATTGAGTAATGACTGCTGTAAATTCAGCAAAATTACTTTTTAAACTATGTTACAGTTGAAACCAGTTATTTTACAATATTTTTTTTATATATATACGTGACCCTGGACTGCAAAACCAGTCATAAGGGTCCATTTTTGGAAATTGAGATTTATACAACATCTGAAAGCTCAATAAATTCGCTTTCCATTGATGTATGGTTTGTTATGATAAGACAGTATTTGGCATAGATACAAGAGATACAACTATTTGAAAATCTGGAATCTGAGGGTGCAAAAAAAATTAAATATTGAGAAAATCACATTTAAAGTTCAAATGTCCAAATGAAGTTCTATCAATGCATATTACTGATAGAAAAATTAAGTTTTGATACATTTACGATAGGAAATTTACAAAATATCTTCATGGAACATAATCTTTACTTAATATCCTAATGATTTTTGGCATAAAATAAAAATCAATAATTTTGACCCATATTTTTGGCTGTTGCTACAAATATACCCCAGCGACTGGTTTGAACCGTGACTGGTTTTGTGGTCCAGGGTCACATTGCTTTTTTACTGTGTGTTTTATCGAATTAATGCCTTGGTGAGGATAAGACAAAAATGTAAAAATCTTGCCAACCCCAAACATTTGAATGGTTGTATATATAATGAACCCAAATTATTCATACAATTTTATCATATAAGAAACAAAAATAGTGAAATATGGTCTGCCCAAACAAATACACAAAGACTATGTTGACTATGCAAATATCCACAGTGCAGGGTGGAAAAAGTATGTGAGTCCCATTCTGGAATATCTCCGTCACACGTCAACAGTACGTAAAACACTAAACAAAAATGGTGCTCATGGGAGGACACCATGAAGGAAGCCACTATCCAACACAAACTAAAAAGCAAAAAGGGGAAAAAATGTTGAAAGTGTGAAGAGCCTTTGGAGTGCAATTGGAAAACTATTCTATGGACTGAAACCAAAAAAGTGTGGTGCTGGGGGGAAAAAGCCACAGCAGGCCAACATCAAATGCTCATCATAGCTTGGAGCAGCTACCTCAGAGATATCACTGACGGAAAATTTAATTCTCAAGTTTATCAGAGATAAATTAGTTGTGTCCACCAAGTGATCTAACAGGACATTGACTCAAAGTACAGGAGTAAATCAACAACAGAACAGCTTCAGCAGAAGAAATTCCGTTGTTACTGACGCAGTAGGTGTCCAGACCTTCAACCTGACTGACATACTTTGACAGAACGATTCTCTTTAGACACCTTAAGAGTGATTACTAGAAGTGGTTTTGTATGTGTGTGTATATATGAACCATAATGTTTTTTAAACCACATCCTCTGCCTCTGCAACGATGTTTGAAAACATATGTCTGCTTCCATTCATAATGCAAGAGCACTAATGCACATATTCTGTTCTGGGGAGCAGGAGCTGAGAGGGGCACGGGAGACGCATGAAGCCGTTTGATCAGAGCTAATGCGCCGGAAGCTTCTGAGGATGCTACCCTTACCGCTCTTTTCCCTGGAGAGATGGTGAGCGAAGAGAAGAAAGGGGGAATGAAGATGTTCCCAGCGGACACCTGCAGAGCATACCTCACCTTCATCCATCAGGAATCTCCCTCATGAGTTAACGCCAGCAGGGAACCATCCTGACAGGTTTGGCCTTAATGGCACATTCTGTAGTGAATTGAGAATATTCCAGGAGTGCTAGTTAACTAAGATGAGTTCCTGCGATGCATTTGTGTGGTATGTTTACATCCCAGAATCGCATCAGCTTGGTGACATGGAGGCCAGCCTGAAAGGGAAAGCCAGTTATGAGGGTCAGACCCGAGATTGAAACTTGTGAAAAGCTTTCAAACCTTGCAGTTCCATCAGAGCCTTGTTTGTCTTTGAAAATGTGTAAAAGAGCATGAATATAGCACTCGTATGGTGAATCAGTTGTTGGCTTTTACCCAAACCTGAACTGCACTCAGTTCCATTGATTGCCGTTTTTGTTAACAACAGTCATATTTAAGATTTGTGCATTTAATGGATGACACATTTCAGTACTTCGTCTATACAAACTGTCATAAGCAGCTCTATCGCTTTGTGTTTCTCAGCCTGGCAAGGTCAAATGTCTAGTAAAATGAAGCACAGATTATTGGAGCCTCATACATTTCGACATATAATAGGAGGCCTTGGAGACCTGGAAAAATAAGATGTATTTGTGTGTAAATAATAAAAAATTTAAATGGCTCGTCCCTGCGGCTTATGATCAAATGTACTGGCTGTGCTGCAACAAACCTAACCTTGTAATCATGGCCTTTCATATAGTGTCTTTCACAATGATAAACACTGTACAACTCCCTTAAAGTGTTAGTTCACTCCTGAATTAAAAATTCCTGATAATTTACTCACCCCCATGTCATCCAATACATCCATGTCTTTCTTTTTTAAGCCAAAAAAATATTTTGGGGAAAACATTCCATAGTTTTCTCCTTATAGTAGATGTCAATGGGGATCAGTGGGTTGAAGGTCCAAATATCAGTTTCAATGCAGCTTCAAAGGGCTCTACACAATTATTTGCTAAAAAACATGAAAGTGCATATACTTTCTAACCACAAATGCTCATCTTCTATGTCTATGACTCAACGTATTGCGTAATCTTGTAGGACAGGTCATGCAGGGTCATTTTCTCCAACTTCAAAATCACCTGACATCGTTGTTTTACCTTTTTTTGTGAAGGGTGTTTAATGTTTTTGCATGTTTGCTTTGTAAACACTGGTTCTTTAACCTATCTTTCCAACTTGATTACGTAAAGCGTGGAGTCAAGCCAGTGCAAGATGAGCATTTGTGGTTAAAAAGTATATTATGCACTTTCATGTTTTTTGAAAAATGGCTGATCGTTTTGCTTGACCAAGACCTTTATTCTTCGGCTGGGATTGTGTAGAGCCTTTGAAGCTGCATTGAAACTGCAGTTTGGACCTTCAACCCATTGATCTCTATGGACTTCAATCCTAGAAAGTTTTCTTCAAAAAAAAAGACTTCAGTGGTGCCCAAGGGGTTGAAGGTCCAAATTGCAGTTTCAGTGCAGCTTCAAAACTTATTCAGCCAAGGAATAAGTCAAGTCAAGTCAAGTCAGATTTATTTATATAGCGCTTTTTACAATACAAATTGTGTCAAAGCAGCTTTACAATATCAAATGGGAAGGTAATATATCAATAATGCAAAAAGAAACTATAAACAATTGTAGTTGGTTTAGTAGATAAATTAATCAATAGTTCCAAATTAATAAATTGTTTGTCCCAATTTAGTTGTTGTCCCCAACTGAGCAAGCCATAGGCGACAGTGGCAAGGAACCAAAACTCCATCTGGGATACTGATGGAGAAAAAAAAACCTTGGGAGAAACCAGGCTCAGTCGGGGGGTCAGTTCTCCTCTGACCAATAAACAAGTAGTTTATACTCCCATACAGACCTGTAGAGGTGGTCTATATGTACTGACCCACCATCTGGATACAAACTGGATCAGGAAACTGCAGTGACCAACTCTTCAGGATTCATACTGGATCTGACCTCGGAATAAGCAGGAGACAGACAATATTAGCATAGATTCCATTTTTTTTGCATAAGGTGTTATGGGAAGTGTTCCCGGTTCCGGTTGACCTAATTAATGCAGCCTAACAATCCTTTAACGGACTTGAATATTACAAATAATTTAATGTGTAATGTGTAGGCCAGGTAAGTGTCTTATCTAGCGAAAAAGTATATACATTTTTTAAAAATTAAGTTTCGCTTCCCTTTTTCCTTGGTTGGGATTAGGGATGTAACGATAACCGGTTTGATGATAAATCATGATAAAATTCTCCACGGTTAGTATTACCGTTTCATCTTTTAATTATCATTAAAACCGTATTTGATTACCACGATTTGAACAACTTATGATAAATATATACTGTACAGCGTAAAGCAAAGTTTAAATAACAGTCTCATGTGCGCAGAGCACGCAGAGTAACAGTTAGTTTCGCTTTGAATGAAAGCATGACGGAAAGATGGGAGGGTTTAAAAGGTTGCTGAGGGAATATACAAATGAATATAGAAATGAATGAATTATATGAATGTACCTCTGATGGTTCTGACTGTCTTCAGAAAAGATTCGATGGCATTGTGTTTTGATCTTCATTCCATGTAATACCTAATAAAGCAGTGTTCTTAATCGCAATGCTGCATTGTCCACAGAGTTTACGGAAACAGCTGTAACTTTGCTCTTCCATAAGCGCCGCCTAGTGGCAGAGAGTGGATTTACATTGACTTACAATTACGTTCAGCCTGTTTGCAGTTTTTGTCTAGCTAAACCGGACCGAAGTTTCATGCACTGCTGTCATCTAAACTAAAAAAGACTAAAAACAAGGATTCTATAAATTTAAACAATTCACATAATACATCTAGAATTATTTTGATAAAATAGGCTACATATAACATTTATTGATTTGACTTAACCATTTTCTTTATTTAAAGGCTGAAATGTGAGGTTTACCATTTTATAAAACCTTTTCAAAGCTTTATTTGAACATTTCGAACATGTTATTAGGTAATGTTACTGTTTTAGTGTTTGTAAAAACAGAAGTCATTTTATATGTTGTTTGTTGATTTTAAATATAAAACTTTGAGAAACAATTTATGTGTTAGTACTTCTTAAAAACATCCAGCATATTTTAACAATACCGTGATAATATTGATAACCGTGATCATTTTTGTCACTATAATCGTGATAAGAAAATTTCATACCGTTACATCCCTAGTTGGGATTGTGGGATTGAAGTCCACTATATGAAGAAAAATCTGGAATGTTTTCCTCAAACTGAAGAAAGACATGAACATCTTGGATGACAATAGGGGTGAATAAACGAAAGTGAACTAATCCTTTAAGAATACTGAATTACCTCATGATCAATGCTGCTATACGTTTGAGAAGTTCACTAATGTTTGATCAGCGACATTCAGCACTGCGTATTTATTTATTATATTCGCTGTTGTCTAGTAATTCAGTTTTGAGTTTCAGCGGCATGTTTTTTTTATTCTGCTTTCCTTTGGTTTCAACTAGTTTATTTCCCAAAGTCGATGATGGGATTCAGCATTGTTTTGACTGTTCTCAAGGCAAGAAGCTTAGGTCGACACCTGCATGATTAACTGGAATGCTGTGTACTTGTTCTAAGCTGCATAAACTACCAATTCCCGTCAGTTTCATCTGCAACCTATCTATCAATGTCCCCCAGAGATGGATCAGGAGATAATATTTTGGCGTATTTATATGTATGTGTATGTTGTCGGCGAGTTATTGCATGATGAGATGCGACCTTGCTTCCTGAAGCTGCTTATACTTGCTTAGAGGCATGTTGGCAATTATGTCAACATAATTCATGGCAACTAGGACTTCAGGGAAGAACAATGAAACCGGTTTAACAGATTTATTACCTCGCAATCTGGATTCTCCATTGTTTTGCTTGCCCTCCCTCTTGAGACCATGTAAAACAGCCTCTCTTGGAAGTTGCTTGTGATGCCAGATGTTTTATAGAGAGGAAAACCTTGACACTGCAGAGTGCGCAGGAACAAATAGAGGCGTGAGGAAGCTGGGAATGTCACTGAAGTACATGTGCAAAGCTAAATCACATCATCAATCATTTGAGCAGTAAATTACGCAGTCATTTCAGTACATTTGACCAGTGTTGGGGAGTGTTACTTTTTAAAAGAAACACGTTGTTGTTGTTGGTGTTGTTGTTTTTTTTTTTTTAGCTTACTTTTGTGTTACTTTCAATTAATATCTTAATATTTTCTTAATAACTGAGACTCATTCTCTTCAAGTGCTGTGTTTTAGTCTTTTCGTTTTACTTTTATCCCTAGATATACAATAGTTTGCATGTGATTTCCATGAAAAGGTGCATTTCACAAATTTTTAATTTTTTACATTTAAATTTTTTTTTTTTACATTTATTATGCATTATTCATACTGATTGTGCAGGTTAAAAAAAATAAAGAAATAAATTATGAACAAAATGTGTTCCTATTCATCTCATTAGCAGCCCTTCACCACCAGCAGCACTACTTCTACATCTACTTCTACTTCTTTTTCTTCTTCACCACCGCTGCCTTCTTTACCTCTTTCTTCTTCTTCTTCTTCAACTTCTTTTTCACTTTCTTCTTCACTTTCATTTTTACCTTCGGCTCCACGTTATTCTTTTTTTTTTCTCCTTCTTCACATTCTTCATCTTCACCTTTTTCACCTTTTTCACCTTCTTCTTCTTCTTCTTCTTCTTCTTCTTCTTCTTCTTCCTTTCTGTCTTCACCTTCTTCAATTTCTTCACCTTCACTTTCTTCTTCACTATTCCTTCTTCACCTTCTATTTCTTCTTCTCCACCTTCTTCATCTTCACTTTCTTCTTCACCGTTGTATTTTTTTACCTTATTTTTCTTAATTTTTCTACTTCTTCTTCATCTTCTTCTTCTTCTTCCACACCTCCACCTTCTTTACTGTCGTCTTTGTCTTCAACTTCTTCTTTTCACTTTCTTTTTTACCTTCTGCTTCACCCTTTGTTCTTTTTTCTTCATCATCTTAACCTTCTTCACTTTCCTCTTCACCTTTTTCTTCTTCACCTTCTCCACTTTATTCGCTTTCTTCTTCACCTTTTCTCCTTCTTCACCTTCAACACTTTCTTCTTCACTCACATTCTTCATCTTCACCTTTTTCTCTTCCTCCTCTTCTTCACATTCTACACTTTCTTTGTCTTCACCTTCACTTTCTTCTTTACTATTTCTTCTTCACCTTCTTTTTCTTCTTCACCTTTGTATTCTTTACCTTCTTTTTCTTCATTCTTCTTCTTCTTCTTCATTCTTCTTCTTCTTCTTCTTCTTCTTCTTCTTCTTCTTCTTCACCTACTACTTCACCTTCTTGTTCATCTTCCTCTTCTTTACCTTTACCTTCTTCTAAGACCAGGTGGTTCATCCAAATTATACCAAAATGGTTTCAGATCATCTTCAGATCATGCTGGCAAAAAATATTTTCAATAGTTGCATTTGAGGAAAAAAAATGAGGAAAAGCATGCTAAAATGAATGTTATGCTATAACTACACAATGCTGGGATAGGACTGGCATACTGTGACAAATCTTGGTACCTGTCATTCATTATAAGCATGACCTGAGGCTACTTGCCCAGTTTTGGCACAGTGCCACTTGCTGGTCAAGA
Organism: Cirrhinus molitorella; assembly: GCA_033026305.1. Taxonomy (NCBI): domain Eukaryota; kingdom Metazoa; phylum Chordata; class Actinopteri; order Cypriniformes; family Cyprinidae; genus Cirrhinus; species Cirrhinus molitorella. The sequence goes on along the minus strand of CM065133.1, from coordinate 3,102,085 downwards.
GACATGAGAAATTGCTATTCTTGCAAATACATTTGGAACAGAAACATTATGTAAGTAATAACCAGAGCTGTAACTAGTCCCCCCCCAAAAAAAAATTCATCTATTTCCTGCTCTTGCTTAAGAAAGATCTAAAATGTATAAAAAAACATGGTATGTGTGATAGTTTGTGCTATATTTTTATGAACAGGCAACTAGTAGTTGATTGGTAAGAAATGACAACAACTGTTTATTTTTTATCTCTATTTTTAACTGGTTTGAGTATGCATTTGCAAAATGACTTATAACACATACTTTACTTGCATTCTTATGTCATCGCTATTTAGGATTGCTTTAAACACTTCAGAGTTCACTAGAGATTATTATTCAGAGCATGGCCAAGCTTGAGGGAATTCAGTATTCTTGTGCAGTAAACATTGTTTTGACATCATGACAGCTGTGAACCAAAGATGCCTGCAGCAACTTTGCGCCGTTGCACAAAACTTTATCTCTGCTGTGCCAAACAATATTCAGCCCACTACAGCAGATGAAGCCATGCACAGCGGCACGCTAAACCTGTAACTGCTGCTCAATTAAACACAAACCCTTGACATCTGAGTGAATGAAGGCTGACAAATGTCACATGACAGCGTGGTGCATGACTACGTCTGAATGCACTGATGCATGAGAGACAGAGAGGGACTCTACCACCAGCCTATCATTAGCAAATGGGTTAGTGGACTCAAACACACTCGCAACACCAAATGCCGCAGTTCAGTCTGCACAGCTGTCTGATTCTCATGTGTGAAATGCTCGTGAAGACTTGGAACATAATTGGTTTTCTTCTCCCGTACACCTACGTACAAGCTCTATTCTGCTCGAATGGACGGCTCACTATTCTGCTCTAAATGTTCTTCCCTATCGCCATGCTGTAAACCTGAGATAATGATGCGTGTTTAGGGCTTGTTTACCACTTTTTTTTCTTGCAGAAACACTATTTCCAGAGCACTCTGCTCTCATTCATGGCATCTAAGGAAATAACTGTGATTGTGGCACACTTTAAAGCTGAAGAGCATCATTTTTTCCAATACTTTCGCCTATCCTAGCTTAATGCATGGGCAAGTAAGTAAACCATTTTGTATGTTGATTTTTCCCAGAAAATCTGAATACGCTCTGATTTTATTTCTGATTTCACAGTGCAGTTCTAAATACAGTCATTTACTCTAGGAAAAGACAGCCCATTAATGCTTTTGCAGTCTTCGTTGAGATTTTAACAGACTAAAAACATTGCCATTCAAAGAGTTCATTTTCTGAGAGCTAAGAGTACTGTAGACCTTTAGAAAGGTCAAGAGCCGAGACTGGGAGCAAACACACCCACTATCCAGAAGATCGATTTGATACTTCAGTCCAAGTGTATACTGTTCTCTGAGCCTATATAGCTCACTTGCAGAACATGACATTACACTGTGTTGTTATTATTATTTATGATATAAAAAAGCCAGATGCCTGCTCACATACAGTATATTGATCATATCGCCTCAACTGTGCGATTGTCTGTATGGAGTTAGATCAGTTTTCTAGACTAGTGAATCTAGTTGTGTTAAACTATGTTTTTGCTTAAAACAGTTTCACTCCTAAAGGAATCGCTAATGATGATGTTAAACTAATACCCTGAAGCAGACGATAATTACGGTTATTGTTACAATTGCTTTAACAAAGTTGTAAGCAATTGTAATGCTAATGTAATTGTTCAGTCGTCATAAGTAGGAGCTCTAGATAAAACTAGTTTATGCATACGTTAAATGCTCGTTCTCTAATGAGAGCGCTCGCAGATGGAATTCGTTAAAAATAAAGTACCACCGAGCTCGGCTAAACTCAGAAAGAGTTTTGTCGAGTTGTTTTCTTTACAGCTCATTTTGCAAATGCACGTATATCCTTAAGCTGCTCGTGGATGGTATCACAGTTTACTTGACTTCCTCAACTCTCTTCCAGCACTTTCTCACTTGTGGGAAATTTGCATTAATTAAGCAAACTCAGTGATTCAACCGAGGTGCAAGAATGCCGTCGCAGGAGGAATATATTTGAATCAATTTCAGGCAAAGGAAGCAAACGAGCAGACTTTCGGAACTCATCACTTGTTCATGGTGCAGAAAAGCTGCTAGACCTGTGGTGAGATTACAGTGTTTTATAAATGTGCCCTGTGTCTCAGTCTGGTTTTCATTAATCTTCTGCAACATTGCTGCAGTTTAATGCTGCATGTAACTGGCCTATCAGTGCAGTTGATGGTTTATGAAGCATTAGGTGTTATGAATGACAGCTTTATTTTGAATCCCTCATGGGCGTGTGTTTTAGAGCGATCTAATTGCCACTTAACTGATGTTGAATTTCTACAAACATTGTACAGTGTGTAATATAAACTATATAAGGAATGGAATGTCTCTTGATACTGATTGGCCAATTGCTCTATTGAGTGGTCAGATATTTTATGTCTTTTTGTGGCAACACTACACCAGTATGTGATCCTGGACCACAAAACCAGTCTTAAGTAGCAAAGGTATATTTGTAGCAATAGCCAACAATACATGGTATGGGTCAACATAATAAATTTTTCTTTAATACCAAAAATCATTAGGATATTAAGTAAAGCTCATTTTCTCAAATTTTTTTTTTTGCACCCTCAGATTTCAGATTTTCAAAAAGTTGTATCTCAGCCAAATATTGTCCTACCCTAACAAACCATACATTGACAGAAAGCTTATTTATTCAACTTAATGTACAAATGATGTTTCAATTAAAATAAATAAATAAATAATTGACCCTTATGACTGGTTTTGTTGTCCAGGGTCACATATGAATCTGTGTAGTCAAAAACCTCCATACAACAAGCAATGCAAATGCCTTAATAAACTAATAGTTGATTTATGGGGATATTAGATTCAATTATTATTCAACTCTGTGCTATTCAACTGTATTGTATAATAATAAGTAAAAAAATATATATATATACTATGGAAGTCAGTAGCTAAGAGCAGCTGTTTGGTTTGGTAACATTGTTCAAAATAACTTTTGTGGTCAACAGAAGAAATAAATTTATACAGATTTGGGACAACATGTGGGTCAGCAAATTCTGTTTAATTTTTTCAAAAAAAAAAAAAAAAAAAAAAAAAATATGTATATATATATATATATATATATATATATATATATATATATATATATATATATATATATATATATATATATATATATATATATATATATATATATTTGTATTTTTTTTTTCTTTTATTGGTAAATTTAAGAAATATTAATCTAAAAACATGTCTACTTAATTGAAATAATGAAACATACACAATTTACCAGCAATTTATTAACAGTTTAACAAAAATAAAATGTTTAAAGGAATGGGTCTGAAATAGGTCTTATGTTTTTCTCAAATTCAGTTGTGTGTGTGTATACATTGTTTTAAACAAATTCTGTTTTCCGTGAATTTTCACGATTCAATTTTAATGGTTCTATTACATTTTAACAAACATCTCTAATTAACTGATTTAATATAAAAAGGTATTATTATTAACATTATTATTAAGTTTTGAAAAACTTAAATACTGTGCATTTATTTTTTTTCTTAAATATTCAGTAAAAAAAGAATAAAAAAATAGTAGTAGTACTATAATTGCATTAAGTAATATACTGTATTTCTGTCACAGTTTCTTCAAGTTAAACCACTTTTATTTTGATGGATTGCTGTGAAGACTTTCTGTTTGTACAATGATATGGCAATAAGTTTTTCTCAAAAGAAATGGTAAAACGCTCATGGCTTTTAGAGTTTTAGAAATTATGTTCATGGACTCACATATTTAGGCAGCAAAGGCTGAAAAAACTGTGAGCATCAGATGCGTGAGTGTAGTAAACAAACCCGTGCATCCCGGCCATTCATTCACACAGACACTCAGAACATACAGAATTCATATTTAAATAGTCTTTTTACAGCCTCATATTCACAGATACTAGTTCATATCACAATTTGATTTAAGTGTGCTCACATACTATTGATTTATTCATCCAAAATGTGGCAAATTTCGTGACAATCCACGTTTTACTGTAAATTCCATTTTTAAGATTGGGTTCTGTGTTTTTTGTACGTGTTTTTTGCATCACGGAAATCATAGGGCCCTACACATGTTGCAGAAGTCAGCGGGCATGAGTTGAAGATGAACAATCATGCAATAAAGCAGGATGATAAACTACAGTCAGCAGGTTAGACAGAACTTGTTGCCATGACATTTTCTAGTATTTTAAATAATAAACATACACAACTTGTCTTTTAATACTTTACACACAGCCAGAGCGATCCCATCAAAAGGCATTCCAGCACTATCACAAGTGCTCTCCATCCATTCCTCTCAGCTGAAATGTCTATCTCTTAATCTGCAGGAACTGAATTATTAACATGCCTGCTGGCGGTAAGAGAACACACCTTCCAGCAACAAATTACACACAGCGCCCACAATTAACAAGCTGACACTCCGCTCAAGCACTTCATTGGGCTTTTAACGTTTCCCATTGCTGCTAAAATGCTAATCGCTTGCAGAGATGCCATTGCCAAGCATGTGTTAAATAAGCAGATGAAAGTCTTTCAGCTGAATTACCAGTTGTGCACATCAAGTTCACATTGCATTTGTATTCACAGCATGTAATGTTTAAGTTAAGGTAGACTATGCTAGTGCTTTATGTGGAACGTTATTACGCGGCTCTGAAATACTCGATTCTGATTGGTCAGTGTTGATTTCAGTGCTGTGAGACTTAAATTGGTCATTTTAAATTGTTCTAGCTGATCTGAAAAGTGGCCAGAACTCATTAAAACAGACCAGCATTTTCATCTTGGCCATGCTGGGAGACTAGGTTATCATCGTAGGCTGTTTTTCTCAGCAGGATACATATTTGTTGCATTCATTTATCCTGAATGCATGGGAACGAAGCTCTCTCCATCTGTCCTAAACAAAAAATGGTTTCTATCGCAATTCCTCCTGGTTTTTGCTGGATGAGACATCAATTTGCATGGGCCAAATGATTTAATGAAGTTTCCAGTCCTTTAAAACATGTTTAATAGTCATCGTACAGTTCCAGAACAATCTGTAGAGAGTTGAGGTATTACGGCCATCCACCATAACAAGTGAACTCCTGTGCTCTTCCAGGATGAGGACACTGGGGAAGCATCTAACGCACAGTAAAGGCTGTTGAAGGACCAGGATCTTTGAGAACTGGGACACTCAGACACACACGCATATATACAAACTAAGTGTATTAAATTACCATTGTCTAACTTTGTGTTTTATTTCAAAGTGATCCCATTATTTTGCAGCCTCTGAACAATTACATATCCATTCACTGCATTCACGGACTCAAATGAAGTGGAACCGCAGATGAGAGACTCTTCTCCCGTCCTGTCTCTCTGGGGAGCAGAGGAGAGAGCCTTTTCCGTGAAACCCTTTCAAAGCCTCATCTGCGTCTTCCATTAGCCATGCAGAACGAGAAGAAAGCAGGACGCCGCCAGAAACACGCATTTTCGGGTGCGAGGGGAATCACCGGAGGCTCTGATCAGATGTAATGTAACAATTTAGCACACAGTCAAGCCCCTGTGCCTGTTGCTTTCCCTTTATTAGAGTTGATTATGATTGCTCAAAGACTTGATTTGTTCATTTGTCTAGCATATGTTTTAAAATTACAACAAACAATGATTCAGATCGCAGAAAGGTGCGCTGCGAAGAAGGCGAATGAATGTAGAAAGATGCACGAGTTGCTGTTTTGAATTCAACTTTTTGAGACCTCTGAAACCAAAGCACTACACTGCTTTCACGCTGCATGATCTGATTTTAGTGACGTTTATTCGATGTTAAATTGAGTTTAGAAAGCACTTACCTATAGCTCATGCATGCTAACCTGACAATGATTCATGTATGAGAGTCATTGCTCTTAAATTATTAACTCAAATGCTTCAATTCAAAACAAACAGGGGCAACTGCAATGGCAGCAAAGAGCTTTTCTTTGGGGACAGACATTTGCTCCTCCAGGGACAGAATCTTTAATGCAATGGAAAAAAAGGGAAAGTGACTGAACTGCAAGCAAACATCAGACTGAGGGCCTCATACTGTTTACTTTAATGAAGGGTCAGAGTTATAAGCTTTATAATAAATTCACAAATAATCAAACAAAATTATAGCCTTATTGTTTTAACAGTCTTTGGTCACACCAATTCTCACTATTAACTAACTATTAACTACAACTTTTCCCTAAAAAAAACTACTAATTTGCTGCTTATTAATAGTAAGTTTAGGGTTAAGGGATCTAAAATATGGTCATGCAGAATAAGACATTAATATGTGCTTTATAAGTAATAACAAACAGCCAATATATAGTAATATGCATGTTAATAGAAATAATTGGTCCTTAAAATAAAGCGTTACTAGGGCTGTGAATCTTTGGGTAAACAGCGAATCGATTCGATTCATGATTCATAGGGTTTCAGTTTGATTCAAGAACGATTTTTGCACATTCAGAATGATTCGATTCAAGACGATTCACAATAAAATTTGATGCGATTCGATTATTAACGATTCGATTCTGAACACTTTAAGTGTATTCACAGGGTTATATAAATGCTTTCCATAAATTCTTTATATGCTTAGTCAGGGGACAAATTACATTGCAGCCTAACGGAGTCAGAGTGAATGCAAAAAATAAATAAATTAAAACATGTTTGTCCACAGATGCTATGGTATGACTTATAGCCAATGTAGAAATTTACCCTAGTGAAAAGTAATATTTTTAAAATACATTTATTTCAAACCAGGTATAGTTCAAATATATTAACATATTTACTAATATATCCCTCAAGACTTTCATATAAAAATTATTTATTTCTAAATATTTAGCCTAAAATGTGTTTTAATGTCACTATTGCTGAGGATTGTATTATCTTTGAATAAAAAGGTCTTTTAATGCAATATTTAAATTGTATCTGAAATATACTTGCAATAGTTCCACTTTAGCACAATCAAATATACTTCAGTTCATCTTTAGTTGGACTTCAGCTCTATATACTTCCAATTTAGCACACTTTATGCCAGTTTAGTATAGGCTACTAAAAGTACAATTGCAAGGTATTTTTTATTAAGAACATAAACATGTAAATTTATTCATTGTATGAAACAAATATATAGAAATGTATTGTTTTTTATTAGCCTATTACTAGCCAAGATTTTAAAAATGCTTTATAAGTAGGCATTTTATGTCACATCTTTACATGATGTCAGCTTCTTTATCTTATTTTCATAAAATAAAATGCTATTCGAACGCAACTTTCATGCATGTGACAGATAACATTAAACCTTGCGCTCTTATTTTATGGTTGCTGCTAATGCTGCGGTTATTTTGGCCATTTCCGTTGTACTGTCGGTTTAACTACATTAAGTTAAAACGTCATTTACGTTCAGTGGAATTGTGTGTATGCTTTTAGACACTTACTTTGTTTTTGCTCCGTCCAAACGCGTGGCTTTCAACTGCTCAGGTGATGCCAATGGTATGACTGAGAGTTTAAAAGTAAAACTACTTCTAGCAGTACTGGCCAGGAAAAACGATTCTTAGTGTTTTATATCGATTAATAGCCGAAATCAACGATTCACGATTCAAAAATCCATTTTCAAGATCGTTGCATATGCATAGTCAGGTTTTGAAATCGATGCATCGAGAAAACGAGTGAATCATTACACCCCTAAGCGTTACCCAATCTTCTTTTAAAGAAATGCATAAAACGCATGTAATTTAAGAATATTAGCTGAATACAAAAAAAAAAACGCACTTTTGATATAATTTATCAACCAGAAAGATATATATATATATATATATATATATATATATAATTTATTTTTCTTCACACATAATATAAAAATGCAATTTAATAAAAGGAATTCAAAATAAATTCTGAAAGTAATTTAAAACTTTTCAAGACAGCTTGTGACCTTCACAAAAAAAAAAAAAAGAAAAAAAAGGATGTAAAAGTGGCTGTAGTTACACCCACACATGTACCTGTGACATGTAGGTTGAACTGCTCATAGATTTATATGTCTGCTGCCAGGACGCATACTGCTCTCTCCATCTGTATCACTGACCGATACACAGTCTGCTCACCCACATACTCACCTTTGAGTGCTGGGGTGGGCCGCTCCATCACAGCACCTCTCACACTCAACTGGAGGTGGATGTGATCATCCATGTACTGCATCATGTTTTTGCTGTAGGTCAGACTCTCTAAAACTGGTGAACATTCCTGCAGCTATTTGGATCAGTCACATCTTAAATTAAAGTTTGCTTTAAAGGTGAACAGGTTTACAGCAAAAAGACACATGTGCCATGACCTGAAGTAGGACATTTTTGCAATTGCACTAAAATGCCTTTTACTTGCTAAAAAAGTATCAATCAGACTTCAAACTATCAATCAGTCAATCAAGACTATCAATCTAGTTTATTCTTATTAATAATGTGGACCGAGCCGCTTATAATTGATCATTCTGAGACCCTCACTCTCATTACAATTTGTATTGTCCTTGTCCCGCCTCGTGACCCTCAGTTTGAAAACTCCTGAATTGGTCGACAGTAGTAGATTGTGTACAAAAGATTGTGTTTTTTTTTTTTTTTTTTAGCTGTTTTGATTATGGTAATTTAGATGCCTTAGAAATATCTGTATTAAATATGGCACAATAGGTTTTATAGAGTAAAAAAAAAAAGTAAATGTGTGTAATATACATGTATAAACTGATATACCATTGATATACCAATGATTAAATTGATACTGGTTGATACTGACCAATAATAACCATAAAAATGTTAAATATCGGTGCCGATAATCGGTCAGCCTCTAAGCTCATTTTAGATTTTTTTTTAAATTAAAAGGGATAGTTCTCTAAAATATTAAAATTCTGTCATGAATTAACCATTCTCATGTCGTTCCTAACCTGTAAGACCTTCGTTCATCTTCAGAACACAAATTAAGATATTTTGGATTAATTCCGAGCACTTTCTACCTTGCATATATAGCAATGCAACTGCCATGTTTAAGGCCCAGAAAGGTAGTAAAGACACTGTTAAAATAGTCAACCTTCATAGTGTTTCAACCTTAATTTTATAAAGCTACGAGAATACTTTGTGTGCAAACGAAACAAAAATAACAACTTTATTTAATATCTTTTCTTCTGCGTCAGTCTTCGATGCACATTCATGACAGTACCACACATTATTTTTGTTTTCTTTGTGGACCAGAAGTATTCTTGTAGCTATAACATTGATTAAACCACAGATGTCACATGGACTATTTTAACAACATCCTTACTACCTTTTTAGGCCTTAAACTTGTCAGTTGCATTGCTGTCTATGCATCAGATATTCAGATTTCATCCAAAATACCTTAATTTGTGTTCCGAAGATGAATGAAGGTTTTACAGGTGAGTTGGGTGAACTAACCCTTTTAATCTAAAAAAGATTTCTAAAATGAGCTTAGGGGTTGACCGATTATCAGCACTGATATTGCATTTTTATGGTTATCGGTATTGGTCATTTTCAAAACCGATTTGCTGAGAAATCATTTAAAAGCATTTAAAGAGTTAGTTTTTTGCCAGAGCCCTTGTTATTCTTAATTTTGACATTCATTTTAATTTTTATACCAGGCATTGGTTCAAAATATCGGTTATCGGTCTACTTGATCTGTAATAATCTGTATCAGCATCAGCCCTGTAAAACACACGGTCAACCCCTAAATCACTTAACCTCATTGTAGGGCCAGTCGATTAGCATCAGTTACCATTGTGACATCTCTAACTTAGAGAGGCATATGTCAAGTTTAATCAATGAAAAAAAAGGAAAGAAAGCTGTTTGAAAACAGTCATGTTTGCAATTCCACTTGGTGCCTAGAGTAAGATCTGTGGATAAGTTCATGTTGTACTTGATTTGTTTATGTTCAAAACCCAGTGTTTTACACTGTGTCGTTGGAGCATATTTACAGTTAAAACAGCATTGATTACTTCTCCTGTTACTGCTGTTCACAACTCTAACTCACCCGTTGTCTCGCTCACTAACTCTCTCTGTCTCACCTCAGGAGCCCTGTGCCGTCTGCAGACACTAACATATTCGTAAAAGAGTGTGAAAGGAATTGCCACATTCCTGGTTGCCCCCTCCAGCACACAGTAGGGGAAGAGAAAGATCTGAGAGGCAGACAGACAGAAGTTTTTACCTCATGCTGCACGGTGAAGGTCCTATCAGGTAGCATTTCGCACCATACCATGCTTTGATGCATAAATGATGAGATACTCCTCTAAATATTGAGTAATATAGTCTGTGAGGTTTTCAGGTCGACTTTTCGAAATTTGTCTAACCTGTAATAACACGAATGGATGATGTAAGGTGATGTTACTCTGGTTTCTTATTGTCTTTATTGCAACACACATTTACATCAAATACATAATACAGTGTGTTTTTGCATGTCAGATTTTAGCCATGTACCTATTCACTCAAGGCAAAATCTAGGATAATTTCTGGTAAAACACTTTTAGTAGGTTAAATTTTATTATTTACTTGCTGAATTTGTTTCTCAAAATGAACCAAATCAGATAAACGTTCTGTGATATTTAACTTCGCACTTACTGTAGACTCACAATATTACCACAACCTTTCGGATGGAATTTGTATTAGCACAGACTTTGCTTGTCCCAGAATTACGAAAAGCTAAAGTACACTTTATGTGTGTGTATTGAAAGTTTAATTAAAGTTCTGACTGACTCAATGTTTTAAGGGAGGCCCGTGGGGATTCCTGTGCCCTTTTTTAATATTGCTTACTGCCTAATTCAATTTCAGTGGTCCGCTAGCGGCAGACTGAAGCCAGCATTTCGGTCACACTTTAAACATAGCTGGAATAACACTAGCAACTCAGGACGTAATTAGATGAGAGAAAGTTATGCATCCAACTTGGCTGAAGCTACGCGCTTTGACCTTTGATCCACGTAGCCTAAAGCTCAGACATTTTGCTGCATGGATGCAGAGAACATTGATTTGCAAAAAAATAATTTAGGAAAAACTAGAAAACACTAACATAAATCAAAATCAAACTAATTTCTGTGAATCGTTTATTTCAGTTAACTGGTTGAAAAACCATCTAGTGGTTTTAAACAGTAAAACAATGTTTTAATATGTACGTTTTTGCCGCTAGAGGTCATATTTTCAAAACCATAACAAAGCTTGATGCTATTAAGCAGTGTGGAACAATGGGAGATGTCATTTTCACCATCCAGAGGTGTATGGAATGAGATGAGATAATTAATAAATTTTTAATTACCTGTACATTTGATCACACTATTTTAATATCATCGTAATGAATTAGCTGCACAGAACATGAAATTTAATGCTATATTAGGTATTATTGATATGTGACTATTTGTCAAAACATTTGGTGTTAACGGTGCGTAGTTTTACGTATTTAAAACAATCATACTAAGAGTAAATTTGAACAAACCCACAGAATTTGCAAGTAATAGCTCAGTGTTTTTGTGTAATACATACTGTATATAATTACACTGCTATAGACCTTTTCACTAGTTAAGTTCACTAGTTAAGTTCTAACAAATTTTGATAAAAAGCTAAAGTGACTGATGACCAACAGCTCATAACCTCAGTGTTTACAGTAAACAAGACCTCACTATTTTTAATATCATATATCATTTTTACAACATAATTGATAATGCATAGATGTTGTCAATCCAGTTACACATTGTAGGTGACAAAGAATTGCTTAACATTACACCATTGCATTGTGCGTCATCTAACAATAGTAATAATTATAGTACAGAAATATGCTGTAATTCATAGGATAACTTCATATTTATTCAATTCATCTTTACATGACTATTACTTGAATGATTCATAATGTATTTGCTTGTGTCTATTAAGTGTTTGTCATGAAGTTCTTGAAAAAAATCAACCAGCATCTCACATTTAGACCACAGATAAAACCACACATATAATACCTGTAACGGTATGTTGTGTGGAGAACACGGGGAATGCGGGGAATAACTTAATCAGTCTTTAATAAAAGGAACTCAATGGAAAACTAAACATAGGAGCAGGTAAACACACATGCATAACATAGTAGACCAGACGCTAGACAATGAAAAAACACAGGGTTTAAGTAATAGAGACATAACGAGACTAATGAGGGGAACACAGGTGAATTACATAGAACTTAGGAAACATAGGAAACAGGAATAACCAAATATGGGCATAAGAACATGAGGGAAAACGAGGACAAGGAGCACATGCGAACACGAGGGGAAAAAGGAATCCATAACCCTGACAATACCTCAGTACCATGGTAAAAATGTGTATTGTTTTTATTTGTATGAAGAAGAGTATTTCAATAAATCACAAATGCTATAGCTTAATCACAAAAAATACTGTAATCATATTCCATTACTCATTTAAAACCTTTAATACATGTCTACATTAATAAAATAATAAAATTTGATATGAATATCCCACATTTCTGCCACAATACAATGGTGCAGTTAGTGTTACTGTAGTAAATCCATGGTAAATGATGCTGATTTGTAGATTTAATAACTTTCTGTGCTGTTTCATTTAGTTATGCTTTTGACGCATAAACATTGTATCGAACAATTATTGTTTTATTGTAAAACTTATATCGCAATAATTATCGTTATCGTATTATCACCCAGGCACAACTGCATGAAATATATCACACTGTACAAGTGGTTTTTGGATATTTTCTTATGAAAATTGTACACATTTTAATGTTTAAATGCAAAATCTGTATATGAAGTAAAATGTTCCTGTGAAGATACACTACCAGTCAAAGGTTTGGACGCACCCTCTCATTTAATGTTTTTTTAAAGAAGTTTCGTATGCTTATTAAGGCTGTTTTCACTTGATCAATATTGTAAAATATTATTATGATGTAAATCAATGTTTTTCTATATTAATATACATTAAAATGTAATTTTATATCTGTAATTTCCAGAATCATTACTCCAGTCTTCAGTGTCACATGATCCTTTAAAAATCATTCTTATATGCTGATTTATTATCAATGCTGGAAACTGTTGAGCTGCTTAATATTTTTTTGGAACCTGTGATACTTCCTTCGGGATTTTTTGGTCAATGAAAGGTTAAAAAAAGAACAGCATTTATTTAAAATAGAAAGGTTTTCTAACAATATACACTACTGTTCAAAGGTTTGGGGTCAGTAAATTTTTATTCTTTCTGTTTTTGAAAGAAATAATAGTTTTATTCACCAAGGATGTGTGAAATGAATAAAAAGTGATAGCATAGATTTACATTGTTAGAAAATATTTATATTTTGAATAAATGCTGTTCTTTTTAACTTGTTATTCATAAAAGAATTTTGAAAAAAGAATCACAGGTTGCAAAAAAAATATTTGCCAGCACAACTGTTTCCAACATTGATCATTTTAATAATAAACCAGCATATTAGAATGATTTCTGAAGGATCATGTGACACTTAAGACTGGAGTAACAGCTGATGAAAATTCAGCTTTGCATCACAGGAATAAATTATATTGTAAAGTATATTAAAATAGAAAACCAGTATTTTATATTGTGATAACATTTTGCAATATTACTGTTTATTTTCTGTATTTTTGATCAAATAAACGCAGCCTTCATGAGCATAAGAGTCTTCTTTAAAAAACATTAAATGAGAGGGTGTGTCCAAACTTTTGGCTGCTAGTGTAAATGTAGGAACATATTGCTATACATATTGTTTTCTATTTATTGTAATTGTTGTAAAAGAAATTGCGATGTGTAATTTATGTAATTCTGTGCATCTTGTTTAATGTTGCAGCCTTGATTTAGCTTATAACAACTTCAGACCAAATGCAGTTTGCATTTACAGTAAACAATATTCAAATTTCAAATTCAGCTCACAAATCTATTCTTGACTCATAAAGACAAAGTACAGTGAGTTTTTAAACCAGCTCTTCATGACATGTCACACGTCTAAATGAGCTCAATCTTGAGTCGGTGAGGCGTCTAACTCATAATGAAGCAGGTTAATGCTTCAAAAACTTCTTCAGTGAGTAAGTGAATTGGTAAAACAATGTCAGGGTTCTTGGTTCAGTGAGTCAGTGAGTTTGAGTGAGTCAGTCCGATTTATCTGGCTTTGTGAACCAGATTAACCGATTAGTTGAAAAGATCTTGGGAGGAAAAATCGATTCGTTCATGAATTGGACATTACTAAAAAATCACACAGATCCACTTGAGGGCCACCAGTATTGATGCGGGTGAAAGCCTGTACTAAGTACACATGACAGAGGACGAGATTGTCCCGAACTCCTTATCTACACCTCTCTTACCCTCCTTCCCTCACTTTCTCTCTCTCTCAATTTCACAGTCTCTCTCCTACTCCTCTTTTTCATTTTTTTTCTCTGACTGGAGATTGAGTTTGAGCAGGTGTGCCGCTTTCCTCCGCTGCCAGCCCCCCTCTCGCATCGCTACGCCCTCTGCGCGGTGTTAATCGCCTGATCTTGGCGTCACTTTCCCTGCCACTTCTCAAAAATATTCTCCCGTCCTCTGCTCGCTGCACAGGTCGCCTGCTATTTTTACAGCCTTAGGGCTGGCAGCCTTTTTGTGAGTGTGTCCGCAAGCTTTCAGAGCGGAGCAAACAATAGAGGTTGACAGGAAAATAGGGGAAACACTCTATTGATTTGACCTATCCCTTACACACTGTGAATGGCATTCGCTGCTGATGGCGCCCCGTGTGCAGTCTGGGCCTTTTCAGAGAGTCTCTGACTGCGGTCATCGACACCGCATTTTGAAAGGATGACTCATTATGGGTACACAATGGGAGCGACAGAGCCGAGACCAATTTGAACACTTAAACACAGCCGGGATGAAAACTTCCCAGTGAATTACCTGTAAGAGATGTAAACCTCCCTGCAGAAGTCCAAATGCCAATTAAAAGGTCCAGCATCAGCTGTGAGGATTAAACAATGCTGCGTATTTTTCGGTAGCTGTAAATGAGAGATGCCTTTGATTAAAATGTGACAGGGTACTGGGAACTGAAGGATCACTGACTAATGGGATGTGTTTCTTTTTCAGTTTCACCCGCATCTGTTGGTTTTAACCATAACACATTTAACCTTTGACTATAGCAATTTAAAAATGTAAATAATTTTTTTAATTACATTTTTATTATTATGTTCTTAGGTCTGTTTTTCCCCCTTCAAAATCGTACTGTATAACACGCAATTGCAAGTTTATAATGCACAATTCTGAAAAAAAAAAGTCAGAATTGTGAGATACAAACTCGCATTTGTGAGGAAAAATGTCAAAACCATCAAATATTTAACCTTTGACTATAGCTTTTGAAAAAATGTAATAACTTTTTAAATGACATTTTTATTATCAAGTTCATAGGTCTATTTTTTTCCCTTTCAAAATCTGACTTTATTACATGCAATTGTGAGTTTATATTGCACAATTCTGAGAAAAAGCCCGAATTGCGAGGAAAAAAATCTGAATTCAGAACAGAACAAAAGTCAGAACCATAAAATATTTAACCTTTGGCTATAGCAATTTAAAAATGTAAATAATTTTTAAATTATTATTTTTAATATATTCGTAGGTCTGTTTTTTCCCCTTTCAAAATTGGACTTTATAACACGCAATTGCGAGTTTATATTGCACACTTCTGAGAAAAAGTCAGAATTGAATTGTGAGATATAAACTCGCAATTGTGAGGAAAAAAAAGAGGCAGAATTGCGAGGTTTTACCTTTTCTCACAATTGTGAGTTTATATTGCAATTCTGATTTTATAACTCACAATTGCAATTTTGTATCAAAGGTCAGAAATGTGAGATAAAAAGTTTTATATATGTAAGGAATAATTGACTTCTGTCCGCTGAATTCCTAGAAAATAATGCACACCCGAGGTGGTGATGCACACCTCAAGACATCGATCGGATGATATATTTCAAGGCATTCGTCCGGTTTTTGTTCTTAAACGGCTATTGTGAGCAGGATTAATTTCTTACGCAGCTCATCCAAAGCCTTCGTTGCTAGTTTCAAAACGTAATTTTAGACCTAGTAACGACACTTGAGCCGTTGATAGCAGAATAATGCAGTTAATAATGTAGTTTAGACAGACAGACTGGCAGGCAGACAGACGGAAAGAGAGAGACAGAAAGAGATTAAGCTCGTGAATTACCTCCGTGAGTCTGTGCTTCTCTCAAACGTGATCAGCAGCAGTGTCTCTACTTATAGTGAAACTTTAAATTAATTTTCTTCAGGAACAGCGTCGATGTTACCTCGTTATGAGAAATGTTGTGTAGTTTTTAAGTTGTTAATCGTCAGAGCAGCGCTAACAACATTAGCACGTATGTTCACGTCGGTGCTGACTGTTACGTGTGTGCGTCTGTTAGAGATAGAGTGGAGAAATAGTGTGTGCTTTCCGTAAATAATAAAACTAAAACTTGCGGCAAAAACATGGAAGAAATGTCGTTTCTTTGTATTGTTTGTATCAGTATTTATTTGTTTGGCCAGTCTCGTTGTGGGTTTTGTTTATTTTGCTGTTTTAGGCTGTAAGGACCTACGTTGCGTTTCCCTGAAAATAATGCACACCTTCAGAACGTTCATCAGCCAATCAGATTCAAGCATTCAACGGCTCCGTAGTATAAATATATATATATATATATAAGAACAAACTCGGTTGTAAAAACCTTGATAATATAAATATAAATAAATATTAAATATTTAAAATAAATATAAATTAATTGATTTTAATTAATACTTTCTTTCTTTATTTAATTTCCAAACAATTGCATATTTGTGTATCTGGCCTCTGCAGAGATCAGCAGTTATTTGTTTAGTATTTTGAAAGATTTACACTAAACTGCTGCATGCCTCTTTCTATACTGACATTCATTTACTGTACCTGCGACAGGTTGGTCACATGCTGGGTTGGCAGCTCTGCAGTTTGAGGGTTTGCATAAATTAGATTTGAATGAAAGGATTTCTGACCAACCAGCAGCCAATGTTCTGCAAGTCAAAATAGGTAAGATAGATACTATTTTTTATAGAAGGAGACAGGCCAGCTGTGGTTATGATTACAATACAGTGAATTTACAGGTGTCAGCAGAAATGCTAACTACGGGAAATAATTCTGGAGAAAAGTGTTTTTATAACAGTTAAATACACAAGAAGTTAATACTGAATAACTTGCATATACTTTTAGACACTATTTCCAGTTATTTTATCTGCTTTTTCTCTATCAATGGTAAAAAAAAAACAAAAAACTAAATAAATTTGGAAAGAATCAGTTGGCTTAAATGACTCATTCATAAAGATCACCATTTTCTTTTTAAATAACAGATTAGTTAAGTAAATGATTCACATATCTTACTCATACAGACTTATTTTATTGCTAAGTCAGTCAGTGTTTTTGAACTAATTGGTTGAGTGAATTATTCAATATAGAGTATATATAGTATACTATAATATAGCCTCGGCTTGAGGAAGAGTGTGTCCTATACACTGGTGAATCTGTTGTTGACTAGTTCAAAAACTATTTTGTAATATTGCATATGAACAGGATGTTTCATACATATTGAAGCTCATGAGGGATTTATCTCTTTGATAACAGACTGCTTTGGGTACTGTTCGTGTGTCATTCAGCAGATCTACGCCAATGACTGCATTCACAGCGGAGCTATTGAAACATTATTGAGAATATTACAAGGCAGAGCTTTCAGCTCACAAGTAACCTTATGTAAATCATATTTGTGATGCCTGCCCACTTAAGATGGAGTCTGAGTGGTGAAGTGGCTTATTGAACGCAGTAGATTCAAAGGAGATTATACCCAGAGTAACTATTCGGGAAATATTGCTTGGCAATGAGTCTGGCAAACAGATTAAATTCAGGGCAACTACTTTAGGCATTAGTTGTTAAGTAGGTAATATGTTATGTCTTACCTTGTTTTCCACCGTCGGAATTCAGCACATACTTTAGTTTTTAACAACAAAAGCTGTTGAATACATCATATACTATAGTTCAAAATTTTGGGATCTGTAAGATTTTTAATGTTTTAAAAAATGCTCATCAAGGGTACATTTACTTAATTAAAATGCAGAAACAAAAAACAGTAATATTGTGAAATATTATTACAGTTTAAAATAATGGTTTTCTATTTTAATATATTTTAAAATATAATTTATTCCTGTGATGCAATGTTTTTTTTTTTTTCTTATTAGCCATTACTCCAGTCTTCAGTGTCACATGATGCTTCAGAAATCATTCTAATATGCTGACTTATTTATTGAAACGGTTAAAAAAAAAAGTTAAAAAGAACAGCATTTAGTCAAAAAATAAATATTTTCTAACAATACAAGTCATAGCTATCACTTTTTATCAATTTAACACATCCTTGTTGAATAAAAGTATTAATTTCTTTAAAAAAAGAGAGAATACAAATTTACTGACTCCAAACTTAGTGTATATTGTTACAGAATTTCTATTTTAAATAAATGCTGTTCTTTTTAACATTTTATTAATCGAAGAATCCAGAAAAAAGTATCACAGGTTCCAAAAAAATATTAAGCAGCACAACTGTTGTTATTAAAATGATTTCTGAAGAATCATGTGACACTGAAGACTGAAGTAATAATGCTGAAATGGCTTTTCATCACAGGAATAATTCTATTTTAAAGTATATTAACATAGAAAGCCACGATTTTAAATTGCAATAATATTTCACAATATTACTGTTTTGTCTGTATTTTTTTAATCAAATTAATCTAGCCTAATCTATTAGAAAAGACTTTAAAAAAAAAAACAACATAAAAAACGGATCCCAAACGTTTGGACGGCAGTCTACATTCATGCTAATCTTTTTTACATGCCATTTTAATTCCACATAATTGTTTCTGAAATCCTTTGCTACCTGAGCTTGAATTTCTTAAAACCTTTCTCTGTTTTAAGTGGATTGAGTGGGAGTGAGACAGAGGGAATATTCTAGAAGATGAGATGCTGCAGTGTTGTGTACATTGATGTTTGCTTTTTATATTGGCTCCCTGCATCTCAGCATCATGGACATGTATGTGTCAGTCTCATAGACTTTCATTCTCTCTGTTTCTTTTCCTTTCTTAATTTCTTTCTCTCTCGCTCTCTCACCGCTCTTACAGCATGCCGTGGGTGCTTTCAGACTCTCTCTGCAATACTTCTCTGTCACTCAATCAAGGAAAAGCTTTGCATTTTCCTGTCAACCACAGATTTACCATTTCATGTCTGCTGCACATTTATTATAGAGAAAGTTATATCAGTGTTATATTAGTAATCAAATAAATAAATCATGATTTGTTCATACTTGTTTTCTATAGGAACTTCATTTTAGACACCTACGTCTTGGGTTAGTTCACTGAAAAATAAAAGTAAACTGTCATTAATTACTCACTCTCATGTCGTTCCAAACCCATAAGACCTTGTTCATCTTCGGAAGGCTAATTAAGATATTTTTGATGAAATCTGAGATCTTTCTGACCCTGCAAAGACAGCAACTGTACTACCGCAGTAGAGAAGAAATTGTAAAAATTAAGTTGTTCTTTTTGTTTTCTTTGTGCACACAAAGTATTCTTGCAGCTTCATAACATTACAGTTGAACCACTGATGTCGCTTGGACTATTTTAACGATGTCCTTACTAACTTTCTTGAACGTGGTAGTTCTATTGCTGTCTATGCAGGGTCAAAAAACTCTTTTAAAAAAAAAAAAAGTTACATTTTTTTATTTGAAAGAAATCAAACAGAAAATGCACAGATTATCTAGCCAGATTTTGTCTGAATGTAATAAATATTAACTTCAAAGATCAATAAGAGCTGTACAACCATGCTGTAGTAGTGAATATTAAATTGTAAACAGAGCAGCACTACTAATCCATGTAAAAAAGTATTTGATGGATTTTTTTTTTTTTTTTTGTAAAAAAAAAAAAAAATCTATTCCATCTGTATTAATCATTCTTCCGTGGTCTGAATAACAGAACGGTACACCTACATACACAAAAGCCCTTGACTCTCTGACCCTCCCTTTGAGAGCATTTGACATTAAGAGGGTGTTTATGAATGCAGACGATGTGGTCAGCCGTGGCCACTTCCTGTGCAAGGAGTTTGAGTTGATTACTTTTTGATTTACTCTGTACTTCTACAAGCACTACATCAACAGCCTTTATAATCGCATGTATAATCTTGCATGCAATCACAGCCGCTTTTCAACACCCAGTCCTCACAAACTTCAAGAATTGGTCTGATTCCATTGCATATGGAAATAATATAATTGGTGTTTTTTTTTTTTTTTCTCAGTTCCATTTTGACTTTATGAAGAGGAAATGGAACCTATTTTTTTACATTTAAATAAAATAACATTATACATTTGTGTTGTATACTGATATTTATTTCTTAAGGTAAAACACTCCAGGTGAATAGGGTAAAAATGTAACTAACAGTTATCATACTTTCCGAGTTGATTGATTACATTAAGCATTTTTTAAAAATGTTTTTTTGAAAGGTTATGTTTAAATATGCAAATAAGGGCATTATCTAATTAAATGTGCATTAATTTGCATAACCTTGCAGAAATCTGAGTGTTGGATAAAGACAGGTTTAAAATTCATGTTTAATTTTGTTAGAGTCAAAGGTTTCACTATAGGGAATTTTGGATATATTTTATCACTCCATAAATCAGAATTATGGAAGTCTGTTTTCACCACTGAATAATTTTTTTCAAGGTAATTGCAACTCTTTGTCTCACATTTTTTACTTTTTTTTTTTTCCTCTCCCAAGTTTCTTTTCTCAGAATTGTGAGATATAAACTCATAATTGTGTGTTATAAAGTCAGGAATTTAAGATATAAACTTGTAAGTCTGAAAAATTAAGTCAGAATTGAGTTTGTAATGCAATTTTGACTTTGTAACTTACAATAGCGAGTTTATATAATGCAATTCTGAATTGAAAGAATTGCAAATTTTTATCCCGCAATACTGACTTTGTTTCTCACAATTGTTTATTTATTGCAATTCTGAGGAAAAAAAAGGCAAACTGTGACTTTTTGACTCAGTTGCAGGTTTTTATCTCATAATTTTGAGAAAAAAAAAGTCAAAATTGCTGGTTTGTAGCACACAATTCTGAGCAAAAAAGGTGCAATAACCTTTTTCGACTTTTTTTTTTTTTTAATTTTATTTAGTGGCGTAAATGGGCTTCCATACAGAATAGTATCAACAGCCAGAAATATATATATATATATATATATATATATATATCATTTTTTTTTTTTTTTTATATAAAATCAGGCAAATTATTTAGGAACAAAGTCCTTTGTAAAAACCTACAGAATATAAATGGAAATAAAACTGTAAGTTTACTGTAGGACGAAAAAAACCTAATTGAAAACAGAAAAAAAAAAAAAAAAACAGCATCATAATTCAAATCTACCAATATAAATACTTGAAGTCTAGGTGCAAAGTACATTTTTTACTCTGAGTTAAGTCCTATATAGTGTACTGCCACAAGACTTGTTCTCAGGTGGTTTGCTAACACATTCTCTTCCCCTCGTACACACACACACACACACACACACATATATATATACTTCTTGTGTCCTTCACCGGCTCCTGGATGAAGTCCAGCGATGCTCTCTTCTCACCCGAGTGAGAATGATGGGTATATTATGCATCCGGAGCAGCGGCAGGGGCAGAGTTGCAGGTGTTGTGCGGAGAAGGCCTCCCCCAGGGTGGGGCCTGGAGAGGGAACGAGAGCCCCTGGTTGGAATTATTTCCCTGACTCTCAATGCAATCAATCAGACACTCTGGCCATGATGCATTATTAACTTCCAAGGTCCTAATAAAGCACAGTGACCTTCGATTCATCATACCTTCCTTGTTTCTGAGTCTGTGTACTCTTTTACAGCCAACAGAGTCAGCAAACTCTTAGACCTTTTGTATTAGTATGCCAACAGACTCTTCACTTCTTAGGATCGCTTGTATGCAGTACAAAGTTAACTTTCCTGTTGCCCCCCAGAAAGTGGAGCTATAGGTTGTTTCCACTTAATCTGCATATATTTGTAAAGCTGTTAACATTTTTAAAACAGCCTATTGAGTGGCTTAACGTCCCCAAGCGCTCATGTCATACATGACTAATTGCTGTTGGCTTGAAGGAGATGAGTTTCTCCTTTCTGTTGAAAACTTTCCAGCGTCTTGTTTTATTAACATATACTGGGCCATGCAATACTCCAATATCGAGTGAAAACCTTCCTCCCTCACCTTGTGTCTCTTTCTTTCTCTGTAAAATCTCTAGCCATTTGCCTTTTCATCCTGTCACTTACATATTCAGTTTGACTTGGACCAACGATCAGTCTCAGATCAGTTTCCTTCTGTCCGCATTATCATATTAATGAGGACACAATATGCAAAAATTGATTCTGGATTTGCATTTTTATTGTGAGATATTTCAGAAAAATATAGGCCACTGTTTCTCCCTAATTGTCTGCCGCAGCTGAAGCGTGTGATTCACAGCTGAGGAGCTGGAGTCTCTGGACTCGCATTTCTCCCACACTGAGATCTTCTGAGTGAGACATCAAGCCTTCAGCCATAATTTATTGATAGACGTCAGAAAAAAGAGAGGAAGAGAGAGAGAGAGAGCAAGTTTGCATGGTTGGCCGTGCAGGATTCACAGAAAAGACAAAAGGAATTCTTGATGAACTTTGAAGTGCCTTTTTCGGAAGTCCTCGCAAATGCATATTGATGAAGAAATCGTCATTCCTGGGGGGGATAGGAACGTCGACTGCTTTGCTTATCTTCTAAATATTCATGAGCGGAGAGGACACGGCTGTCTCTGCTCGCGTGAGGGGAATGGTAACAGTAACGCGATTGGCTTTGAGCAAAGGTGATTAGAAGCGGAAAAAATGTGGTGTGATGTCATGGGACATTTTTATTTAATAGAAGAAATCTACATGTGAGATGAAAATATGTTAGGTGTGCCACTGCTCTGCATGTTTACAATGATTCACACACACACACACACACACACACACATACATATATATATATATATATATATATATATGGCAAATACTCACAACACAAATACAGAAAAACACAATGGAAATGTTGGGGGACCCCAACAACCCCTATGAAAATACGGTGGTTTTATTATATTAAAATTGTAGTAACCATGTTTTGTGGCATATGGAAGTTTGAATAATGGTTAAACTACGGTTAAGGTAGCTAAACCATGTTAACTAGTAAGTTAGTAAATTATTAAGTTAGCCAGCTTACAAAACAGTTGTGTATAGTAATTGTGTATTTCGTCAGTTTATTTAGACAAACAATATCCAAAAAAGCTAAGGAATTATATGATCAGGATGTTGAAATAAATAAAAATCTCACCTTTCAGAATAGACGTGGATAAGCATGTCCCAGCCAGGTTTGTCATTTGTTGTGGTTCCTTTAAACATTTTCGATGTGGTCTGTGCATATTTGCAGCATGTTTCTGTATTTAGTTTTGTTGTGAATATTTGGTGTGCATTTCTTCATTTGGTTGTGTTGCTAGTATTTGCAGCACTCTTCTGTATTTGGTTGCTGTGTCAGTATTTGTACCACATTTCTGTATTTGGTTGCATCATGAGTATTTGTAGCACATTTCTGTATTTGGTTGTGTAGTGTGTATTTGTAGTGTGTTTTTGTATTTGGCTTCTTGTGAGTATTTGTAGCTCTTTTCTGTATTTGGTCACATTGTGAGTATTTGTTGCATGTTTCTGAATTTGGTGCCATTGTGAGAATTTGCAGTATGTGTTATCAAAATGACGAATATATTTTCTTAATTTGCTGGGGGGGGGGGGTTTTCTATTAGCTTGTAGTTTTTTTTGTTGGTGTTTTAACTGGTATGTATTGATGTTTATTATTTATTACTTTTTTGAATATTGTCATTTTATGAAAATTCATTCTAACACAGCAAGAACATCTAATAAATGTCAGTATAATTAAAGCATAACTAAAAAAAATATTAATTTTGAATTAACACTGTTAAAAAAAAAAAAAAGTACAAACAATAAATAAATCATGCTAAATATTATTCATAAAAATAATATATTAAAGACTGTCCACTGCTATCTTCAGTTGCCAGGTCCTTTTTTCCCTTTATTTTATTGAGTGACTGTTTATTTTCCTGGGATACCATTTGATAGAAATCAACAACAGCGGCTGGCCACCACTTCATTTTCATCATTCAGTATTTAAACCGCCTCGCTGGGCAATAAAGAGTCTTAAACCGTGACCATACGCCTGAGATCAAGGAGCGAGTCGTGAAGTACTTCCCATAGACATTATCAGGCCTGATTTCTGCAATGTTTGGTTTAACATAATCATATATCAAGCCATTCTCTATCTTTCTCCTTGATCTCAGGCATGCCGGAGCAGTGAAAATGGCACGGAAACTTTCACCACTAAAAATAATTCAATATATCACCAGGACACAGGCCCCAGCTGATTTGAATCATGGGCAGCTGGGGTGGTTTCGCATTTTAAGAATCCATCACCCTGTCCTCATAATGCAGCAATACGGCCCACACTGCCTCATTTAGGAGACAATTACGATTCATTTCTCTGATTGACCACTACGATCATTCAGCAGCTCCCTGTTGTTAATCTATTTACTTCCCGATGGGTTCCAGCACTTTCTGTGGAGAGGCCAAATGCCTTTTGCTCTTTCCACATGAAAACATGGAATAGCTTTGAGCTTTCCCCCCAAAATGCTTCATTACACTCAGATGTGTTCATTATTTTGTTCTTTCTTGCTATATGTCTCCAGTTCTGTGACTAAATTTAGTTTCATAGTGTCATTTCAAGGAGAAAACTTAATTGCAGTTGTTTTCACAGGGGGGATCTCTCAACTGATTACCTGATGTTATAAACTTACAGACCTTGTTAACTTTTAGCTTCCGTGATATTTTATTATTATTCGCATATTTGCATAGACTGGCGTGTTATCTAATTTAAGAAGAGATATTACAGGGCTGACAGCAGGAGGACAGACATTTCTTGCGTGTTGTCAGCTATTTTCATAATTTCATAGCTGTTACACTAATAGAAGGGCGATCAGGGTGCTATGGTTTGCTAATCAGTTTATATGCTTTTCATAACGCATTACATGAAAGCAGTAAATCTGAGCAGACACAATTAAAATGTGATTTCTGCCGGGGGCAATAGCTGGGTTGGTATAATGGATATCTATGATCGGGGTTAATGGGGAAAGATGGGCATTGGATCGACTTCAACAGAGGTGTTATGTGGACTCGACCAATGATGCATTATCCAATTATCATTCTTAACTATTGCTAGAATGAGAGTATTCATGTTTAACTTTTTGTCTGTCTGTCCGTTTGATGATTTATGTATTTGTTCACTTTAAACAGCCTATTAAAGGCTTACAGCAGTTATTCATATAGAAACATTTTAAAGGGTTAGTTCATTAAGCACTCACTCTCATATGGTTTCAAACCTATAAGACCTTTGTTTTTCTTCTGAACACAAATTAAGATGTTTTTGTTGAAATCTGAGAGAAACTGACATGTTCAAGGCCAGAAATGTAGCAAGGACATCGGTAAAACAGTCCATGTGACAGCAGTGGTTCAACTTTAATTTTATGAAGCTGCAAGAGTACTTTTTGTGCACCAAGAAAGTAAAAATAATGGCTTTATTTAACAATTTCTTCTCTTCCGTGCCAGCCTTTGAAAACACATTTGTATAATTGAAGTTAATAGGGCTGAAACGATTAGTCGACATTATCGTCATTATCGATATTTTTGTTGTCGAATAGTCATTCGATCTCATATGACCTAATGTAACAGCCTGCAATAATGCGGTTTGACCAGTGTGGCGCTGTAGCGCAAGACTGTTCAGCCCTCATAGATGCAGAAAATATACACACAGCGCTTCAGAGCAAATCAGTGTTGCCAAGTCTGCGGTTTCCCGCGGAATTGGGCTACTTTAACACTGTTGCCGTGAGTTGTTTTTGATGTCCGCTGGTTGAATCGACCCTGATAACGTCATATTTAGCCCATAAAATGCTAATTTACCAGGGGAACCAGACAAAAAAAATGTGTATTTTATCCCCCAGAACGCGATTTTTAACAGGGGACCCCCTCAAAACGCCATTGGGCTAGTTTTGGGCTTGTTTTGAGTAGCAATTGGTTTTGAGTAGCTATTGGTTGCCAGGTTTTGTTATGAAAACCTGGCAACCCTGGAGCAAATGCAGCCGAATCTGAGCGGCATTTAAATGAATATGTAAATATATATTGCACGCTTTTTCTCTCAGTAACGAAATAAACACAACAAAAACTGACAGCAGTATGAAAGTGGCTGTCAAAAATGCATCTGATTACAACAATGTGGATGTTTGCACACACTTTCAGTAACGTTAACTTACTCCAGTAATGTTTGGTCACATCATGTTTATTTATATAGAACTTTATGCAACAGATAGCCTTAAATCAAGCAGCTTTTTGGTATTTAACTTGAAAAACCTGTTGCCTTCAGTTAGAATTACAACTTGATTTCCTGTTACAAAGCAGCTCTCCAGTGTGGAGCTAGCTAATGAGAAAATAATTTTGGGGGGAAAAAAGTGATAATTTGGTTTACAGAGATCAAACTTGATCTAGCTCAGAACTGTTTTGGTTATCATAACCCTATAAAGTATTAAAAGACATTGTGTTGTGAATAAAATAGTTTAAAAATAGTAAAAAAAAAAAACGACAACAACAGAACCTCTTTTACCTTTATTTTGTTTCTTATCCGTATGGGTAACACTTTACAATAAGGTATCATTTGTTAACATTAGCTATTGTATTAATTAACATGAATGAACAATGAACAATATTGTAAAGTATTATCAATTAATTGTATAGTTCTATAGCTGAAGTGACCTTTATTTATATTAGAATATGTATAACGTAATATTTTTACTAAATGCAAATGCTGAATAATCAATCAAAGTCTACTGATTAATCAGTGAAATAACTGACGTTAGTTGATTAATCGTTCTAATAATCGTTAGATTAATCGATTATCAAAATAATCATTTGTTGCAGCCTCAAGTTAATGAGATATATCCGTTGTGACAATGTCCTAATATGAAATTTAGCTCTGGTCTCTTCTACAGTGTATATCTGAGAAAATATGTATCTGGGAAAACCTCCAGCATCTTTCAGATTTCAGTGTTAAATAGGTATGCGTTGTGCTGAGCACGGTTATCATTCAAGCAGATGCAATCTAACTTCCTCTCTGCCAAGAAATATCCAAATAGTCCTGCGAAAATCATATAAATCATAGTTTTGGTACAATCTAATTTAGAGTCCCTCTGAAGAGCCCAAACAAAAGTTGAGTACTGAACAAACACAGCAGTGTCATCTGGGAAAACAGAATGAGAAATACTGTCTGACAGACACGACACAGACGTCCACACACATTTACCGAACAATGAGCAAAATTACTCTGGCCATATTCCATCTGATTGTGTTTACATGTTTTCATAGTAATTTTGAGTGTGTGTGTGTTTTTCCATGCTTGCTAATTCCCAACGGTCTGAAGTGTACGGAGACTGTGGGCAAGCGCACGTCTGTATTCATTTGGTATTTATGAAACCATTCGCTTGCCCTCATTGATTGATATGCTGAGCACTTGCCTCTGAAACAAAGGCTGTCCAACCTCCCAACCCCCCAACACTTATTGCATTTAACATTAAATAAGCATTCAAGAAACGTCTGCTGAGAAATCCTCTCTCATAAAACACCATCTGTGCTGCTTTCTTCATCCTTTCATTTGCCGGGATACATGACAAGGAGTGACACAATAAGGAAAAACAGAGAGCGTAGCGCAAATCAGGTCAACCGTGATCTGTGACCAATTAGCGTATATGCTAACATTGCAGCTTCTTGCTCCGGTGATATTATTTTTTTTTTACAAGCAGCACAAACATGGCATTCAACTAGACGTGTTTGCATTTTAGCTGCAAATTTCAAGGGTAAACTTAGGACATGTAGATGGGGTTAAAAGAGCTCATAAAATAAGTTGTATAAGTTGCGCCATGGGAATTTAAGCAGCGGAAGTGCTGAGATTTGCAAGAACATCTTTAACCTGTCTTTACTCTCTAGCAGTGAAATTAGCACACCACCGTATGTAATGTTCATATTCCATATTGTAATATATTCAAATGAGGAGCAAAGGTAGGGTTCAGGGCAGGACTATGGGAGAGCAATCAGCATATTTACTGAGATGAGGCATCAGCAGAGAGACCTTTGCCAAAATGGGGAACATTACATATTCACGCCCGTACAAGGATTACAATGAGAAGAAATTAGCCTAGGCGGCAAGATTTTCTGTATCCCGCTGATAATGTTGTTAGATATAAAAATATATATTTAGTGCCAGAACTGCTCTAAATGATGTTCTTTTCCATGAAAAACGGCATTAACTAATGTACTATGGGCAATCTAGTGGATGAGATTTTAAAAAATTGTCATCCAGCATTGATCGCAGTCTGATAGCCCTTCACCCTTGGCTACATAGAGAATCAGTGACACTGAAGTTCATTAAGTCCAACATACCACACTTAGTATTTACGATTACATAAGTGCATGATCTGGGTATTTAACCCCTTAATTGCCACCTGTCCCCTCAGTGGGACGCCTAAGTTTACTTCACCATTTTACAAATAAATCCTAATCTAATCATGACAAACTATATATCGTTTTTGTTACAAATTATGTAGGAAAAGTAATAGATTAATTTATGACAAGACCTCAAAAATCTACTTCATGACAGGAGTTCTTTTCTCGTTGCCTTTTTCCTTATCATGCTTTAGAAACCATAAGAAATTATTTATCACTTAAAATCTGAAAATTCATCCTTTATAAACTGTTTTAAAATCAGACATTGCATTACCATGGAAAATGTACATCAAATCATATTACAAAATGTTTTCATTCAGAAATGATTAAAAAAAAAATAAATAAATAAATAATAATAAGTTTGAATACTGCATTTTCACGTCTATGTTCAAAAATAGGAGTAACAGTTAAAGGGTTAAAGGACACTTTCTTGTTGGAATTTTCTGTGTGAACATACTGCTCAAACTTTTTATATTACAAAATGGCTTAGAATAGTGCTTAAAAGGATATATTATTCACCCAAAATGAGGATTACCCCATGGTTTACTCACCGTCAAGCAATCCTAGGCGTATATGACTTTTTTTCCCAGACAAATTCAATTGGAATTTTATTAAAAAGATGTCCTGGCTCTTCCAAGTTTTATAATGACAGTGGGTATTGATCCAGATTATGAAGCAAAATAAAGTGCATAAATCCATCATGAAAAGTACTCCACCTTTTTCCCCGCCAAACACAGAATTTTCTGTTATTCATGAGACAAAGCTTCCCAAACACCAAAACCAAACACACAATTTTCAGGGTTTCTGTGTTTTCACAAAAACACAGACCAGGAATATGCAAAAACAAGTGATGTATATGTATATGCATATGAAAAATAATCTGATCATTAACACTAACCCGCATATAAATGAATGCCTAATGTTACGGAGTGAAATGTCAATCCAGGAAGTGGTAAAGAACTGTGCAAGCTTTGGGAGTACTGATGGAAGCCATCTACTACATCTTTGCTTTGATAATATTATTCAATATAATCTAGAAGTAGTATGTGATAATCAGCTTTTTGCTCACAATGTTTTTTTTTTTTTTTTTTTTTTTTTTTATGAAACCTACCTACATTCAAGTATTGAAAAAAACAAAAAAAAACAAAAAACAAACAATGCTTACAGCTTTTGTTTGAAAGTAGAAGGTCTTTATTATGATGTATTTCTTGTTCTTTAGATATTCATACAACAAAATATTCTGGGGGCCATGACATTTTAGTGAAAATCAGCAAAAACGCTGGCAGTGACTGGCAACTTTTTACAAAAATGCTGGCAGGGAAGAAGTTAATATAGGCCTTCTGAAGCAAATCCAGTCTACTCTTGCCCTATATCGAAATTCTCCCACATTTTTCTCTACAAAAAAAACCCTGTTGAATGGTTAATGGTAAAAGACTGTAAAATTTACCGTTAATAACCGTAAATTGACATTCTCAGAATTCCCTTCGTTAATTTTTTTTTTTTTTTTTTTAAGTAACTCTTTCTTCTTAGTTTTTTCTTAGCAGGTTTGCACGTTAGGGTTGCATGCTACATCTAATGTTGTTAAATTGATGTTTATTCATTATTTCAGTTTCATGTGTGTTAGCATGATGGTGTTTAGTGTTTGTGTGAATGACACTGTGCACCTTCTATATATGTTAATATTTAAAAGCTGCTTGTGATGGGCTTTAGTTTATCATGTGACTTTCCCATCACCACCTGGTTTTGGTGGTTATCAGTGTATTACAAAGGTATAAAACAGATTTCAGTACTTCAATAGGTTGGTACATTACAATTATATCAGTTAATGAAATTATGGCATTCTCTTGTAAATTTAACTGTAAAACGTTGCTGCCGTTTTTTATGGTACAATTCTGGCAACCACAGCTGCTAGTTGTCTACCGTAAATGTTACAGAATTTCTTGACAGTGTAGGATGGCTTGAGGATGAGTAAATTTGAGTTAACTATCCCTTTACGTGTGAATTAGAGACACCTTTTGAATTTTCTGCACTTATTTGCAGTGTTGGGGTAACACAAGTTATGTAATCAGATTACTTTTTTGAAGTAACTACTAAAGCAATGCTTTACTTTTTAATTTACAAGAAATATCTGAGCAAAAATGACTTTACATTAATGTTAAACTAACATTTGTGCTTCATTGTTTTTCATTGCTGAAGAGTGTTGAACCTTCTTCTTCTGTGTTCTACTATACAAACTTTACTTTATTCATTTCAATCTTTGGAGTGGTGAGCTTTTAAATTGGCTAAAAACAGAACTTCTTATATTTAAAAACAAATAAGCAAGCCCTGCCCAGATTTAACAAGTAAAAGTAATGTAACGCATTACTTTCCATAAAAGTAACTTAATTAGTTACTTTTTTAGGAAGTAATGCAACATTGTAATGCATTACTTTCCCCAACACTGCCTATTTAATGGTGACTCAGAACTGCTGCTAAATCTACAGCACAAAAGAGACCGTGTACTATGATTCCCAATGACCGACTCTAATGAGTCTTTTCTTTTTAGTTAATCAAAACCATATGGTGTGAACAGAGTTTTGTAACTCCTGAAAAATAACTCTAATGCAGGGGTGGCCAGCTTTAATTCTGGAGAGCCACAGTCCTGCAGAGTTTCGCTTCAACCCTAATCAAACACGTCTGAACAAGCTAACGAAGGCCTAAGGGTTGCTAAAAAAACTACAGGCAGGTGAGTTTCTATCAAGGAGCAAAACTCTGCAGGACTGTGGCTCTCCAGGACTGACGTTGGCCACCCCTGATCTAATAAGTCAGTTCTTTTTAGTGAGGCACCACTGTGCAGCACAAGCAGCGTAGTTCGAGCTAATAACTAATGAATAGATCATTTTTTTGAGAGAGGGAGAGATAGTCAAGCACATTTTTAATCTATTTTTAAAAGAAGTCTCTAATGCTCACCATGCGCAGTGCAATAAAAACAGTAATATTGTGAAATATTACTACAGTTTAAAATAAAGACAAAACTGAATTTTCAGCAGCCATTACTCCAGTCTTCAGAAACATCTTTACTGACGCTTTTGATTAATTTAATATGCTGAACAAAACTATTTAATTCTTAAAATAAGTACTACTTACCCCAAACTTAACCAACTTAAATGTTAGTGTGTGAGATATATACTTAAGATGGAGGTCCATGTATACTAGTAGCCCTGGAGCTCAAAGTGTTCATTTAAAATGTATGTACATTGGCCTCCGTGTGGCCTCCCTGCATTTCAGGGTCACGCTACATTTAAATAATGTCCCATTCCATCACATAAATGTCAACCGCAACATCAAAAAGCGATTTGAGCACTTCCTTCAAAAATGCCCAAGGCCATCATAAAATGATTCTGATGTGCATTTTTAGTTAAACTTAAAATAACAACCGTTTATTCCGGGGCAAATTTACTCATTATGCTGGACATTTTTTGCTATCTGTTTTTGAAGGAAAGAGAGCTGCGGGAAAATGCTAAAAGATTAAAAATGTTTCTCTTGTGACAGGTAAGGCTATGAATCATGCAGCGTATTTCCTGAAAGAATGGAATCATGCATTTATAGAAGCAATTCTCAGTGGCACCAACCCCAGATATGATCTTATTTGCCATTCGCTTGCAGGATTGGGATTGTTTATGATTGCCTCGTTAAAAAGTGATGCTTATGACTGTATTTCCACGTGGCTCATAGGAGTGCATAGGAGGTCTTTCATGGTTTGGCATTAATAACCGGGGTCTGTGACGCAGAGGGGAACCAGGTACAGGTCGCGAAGGTCAAGCGGAAAACGTTCAGTAAATGTTACCAAATGGACTTTATAGAATACTTTTTTTTCTGATGCATTTCAGCTGTGCTGTGCGACTCTTCAATGCAGTAATTACACATTGTCCTCGCACAATAGCTGACAAAGGAGCCATTATTTAGGATAATAGTGATATTCTGAAGCGCGTGCTATGATAACATTTAATACATAAACTTTTGACCTACACTACATAGATTTTACATTTTATACTACAATGGAGCCTTTGAAGTTGGAGGCTGTCTCACTAGTGAAAACTGAAAATAATATCTTTTAAAAGAAGAGCATTTATGTGTCTAGCAATGACAGAGAGTCAAAACTAGCTTATCTTAAAGGCCATGTCTAGAGCGTCTCAGATATAACCCTGTGCTTTACTTACTGTAGCAGGCTGACACACCATTGATTTCTTCATCATTTTTGAAGGCCAAGCGATCTCACATTCTGTTCTCACATCTGTAGAGCAGAACTGTGTTGAACCAACAACACACAGACCGTATGGTTCCCCTGAGACACACACAAAAAAACGTAAACCTGCTGATCCTTCTACATACTGAAATTATCTGCCAGTGTTGGGACAGCTCTGAAACTAGAGCCTCTCAAACTAACATAATTTATATATTTGCACATTAACATTTATGTACTATATGTGACCCTGGACCACAAAAACAGTCTTAAGTAGAGCAGGTTTATTTGTAGCAATAGGCAAAAATACACTGTATGGGTCAAAAATCATTCAGATATTAAGTAAAGAGCATGTTCCATGAAGATATTTTGTAAATTTCTTATAGCAAATGTAGCAAAACTTAATTTTGTGATTAGTAATATGCATTGCTAAAAACTTAATTTGGACAACTTAAAGGCGATATTTTTTTTTTTTTTTTCAACATTTAGATTTTTTTGCACCCTTTAGATTCTTAGATTTTTAAATAGTTATCTCGGCCAAATATTGTCCTTTCCTAACAAACCATACATCAATGCAAAGCTTATTTATATATAATATTTATGTACAAATCTCAGTTAAAAAAAAAAAAAAAAGGCACTTATGACTGGTTTTGTGGTCCAGGGTCACATATAATAATATAATATATAATATATTTTAGCTTGAGTCTGTATTTTATATTTAAAAATGTATATACAATTTAAATTGAAAATGAGAACAAAAGCAGTTATTTTTATTAATATATTTTTATTATTATTATTTCATCCAATAAGTTATCAATGTGTGGTGAAAGCATTGCACTTGAACATAAACTGTTCCAACAAACACATTTATTTATTTATTTATTTTTTGTAAATAGCATTTTCTATTATGTTTTTGTGCGTGTATGTATGTATGTGTGTGTATATATATACATTTTTTTCTCATTTTTTAAAGAAGTCTCTATGTTCATCAAGGCTGCATTTATTTGATCAAAAATACAAAAAACAGTAATATTGCAAAATGTTATTACAATATGAAATAATGTTTTTTATTTTAATATACTTTACAAAATAATTTATTCCTGTGATGCAAAGCTGAATTTTCATCAGCTGTTGCTCAAGTCTTCAGTGTCACATGATCCTTCAGAAATCATTCTAATATACTGATTTAATATTAGAATTATCAATGTTGGAAACAGTTGTGCTGCTAAATATTTTTTTGCAACCTGTGATTCTTTTTTCAGGATTCTTTGATGAATAACAAGTTAAAAAACAGCATTTATTCAAAATATAAACCTTTCTAACAATGTAAATCTATGCTATCACTTTTTATTAATTGAACACATCCTTGGTGAATAAAAGTATTAATTTCTTTCAAAAAAAAGAAAGAATAAAAATGTACTGACCCCAAACTTTTGAACAGTAGTGTATATTAGAAAACCTTTCTATTTTAAATAAATGCTGTTCTTTTTTAACCTTTTATTGATAAAAATAAAAAAATCCTGAAAAAAGTATCACAGGTTCCAAAAAAAAAAAAAAAAAAATATTAAGTAGCGCTGTTTCCAGCTCTGAAAATAAATCATTTGAAGGATCATGTGACACTGAAGACTGGAGTAATGATTCTGGAATTATTATATTATCTAAATCAACCCGTGAATGAATCAATTTGAGGAGTCGAATTATGAGTGGGTGTTTGATGTATTGTATTAATTTATTTATTTAGCTATTTTTGCTTGAAAGAAAAGCTGCAAAATTTCTGTGCATATGTATTATTTTTTACACTGCAATGTTTACTGTAATAATCTTTGTGAAGCAGCTGTAGTGTATTGAAAATAATAAAACAATGTTTTTAGAGCAGAAACACGCAAGAAATTCTCTTCCCCCCTCATAGGCCTGAGAGGAGAGAAGGACATTAAATCAAACTCACTTCCTTCTCTCCCCCACTCCTCATTTAAAGACAGGGACTAATTCATCCAGTCTCTGTGGGACTTTCCCCTTTCTCTTTCCATTTCTTACAGCAAAAGAGGGCGGATAGGCTTGAAAGTTTTATGCGTTTAGATCAAATTCAAACCATAAATTGCGGTCTGACAACCTTAGCTTGTTAACAAAACCGGCGTCTGCTACAATTCAGAGGTATTTAGATAAAATCACACATCAAAGGAACTCACCAAACTTGTATACGTTTCGCTCACATGCGTGCGCATGAATACGAGCTTCTAATGTAAATCACTTGGAAGGTTAATGTCCATCTGTTCATAGCGGTCCACTGACATACAGTAAATCAAGATAAACAGAGAAAACGTGCAAAAATTGGTTGTATTACAGTAGGTGTATCAAGACACAGTTATGTTTAGAAACTCCGTTTCATTGCCGTCATTACATCCAGATGTGTAAATAAATGCTTTCTTTAGTTCATAAACACAGAGCTTTTAATGTCATTAATCTTGTGTTTGATGCCAGGTTCAACAGAGAGGAGGTTACAAGCAGCTCTGGGTGTTGATTGTGTTGTTACAACATGCGTGTGCGGCCACGGTTATGCGCTTTGGAACTGTACACGAGGCTTAAACAAGCAGGCCGATATTATTTATGAGTGTCTAACTCAGAGCAGGTGCCCCTCAGGCTCTGACTCTCTCATACCTGAAGAAACTGCAGGGCCTGAGAGGCCTAAAGGTTTAGCTGCAAATCAGCACAGCACATTCAATTTTTACTTGCCAAGCCCTGACACTGTTATACTGTGAGAATGATGAAGATGTCATAAAAATAAGACTCCATTATAACCTAGTATGTGAATGACAGTTTTCTGGGAATTTTTCCAGTGATCAAACGAGGTCTGGTTGTCACCTGTCTGGATCTGCAGATATGATAATTTATTTATTATCCGGGAAAAAAATACTGGTTTCTTAGTCTCAGCATTTTTAACAGCCCTCTCTGTTCTTGTTGTCAGGGTTGTAGCCCTGCAAACTGTATCAATCGAACATTTAAAGCAACAACGACAAAAAACAGTAAGTATCTGTATTTTATAAAATCATTTATTTTATAATGTCTTGTTTTTATGCCACTACATTTTACAAAAAATATGGAATGAAAGATTAACACCTTGACTCAGTAATTTGTGAACAAATCGTTCATATGAGCCTATTCTTTTTGATGTTAAGAACCGGACTGATTCATTTGTCAGCTGTTCTTGAGTCATCAACTGATTCAGTGAGGTGGCTAGTTCTTAAAAATGTATAATAGCCGTTAAGTGGCTATTTTGAACAGTAAGACTGAAGAAAACTGTTATATATATACTACCTGTCAAAACACCCTCTCCTTTAAAGAAGTCTCTTTTGCTAATCAAGGCTGCATTTATTTGATCAAAAATACAGTAATATTGCAAAATGTTATTACAGTATAAAATAATAGTTTTTATTTTAATATACTTTACAATGTAATTTATTCCTGTGATGCAAAGCTGAATTATCATCAGCTGTTACTCCAGTTTTAAATGTCATGTGATCCTTCAGAAATCATTCTAATACGCTGACTTATTATTAGAATATCAATGTTGGAAACAGTTGTGCTGCTAAATATTTTTTTTGTAACCTGTGATTCTTTTTTCAGGATTCTTTGATGAATAACAAATTAAAAAGAACAGCATTTATTCAAAATGTAAATATTTTCTAACAATGTAAATCTATGCTATCACTTTTTATTCATTTAATTTTTATTCATCCTTGGTGAGTAAAAGTATTATTTCTTTCAAAAAAAGAAAGAATAAAATTGTACTGACCCCAAACTTTGAACAGTAGTGTATATTGTTAGAAAACCTTTCTATTTTAAATAAATACTGTTCTTTTTTAACCTTTTATTGATCAAAAAATCCTGAAAGAAGTATCACAGGTTCCAAAAAAAAAAAAAAAAAAAAATAGGCATCCAGCATTGATAATAATTCAGCATATTAGAATGATTTTTGAAGGATCATGTGACACTGAAGACTGGAGTAATGTTTCTGGAAAAAATTCAACTTTAATTAACAATAATAAACGCATAAGAAACTTCTTTAAAAAACCTTAAATGAGAGGGTGTGTCCAAACTTTTGACTGGTATATATACATACATACAATCTCATAACCTAGTTTGATATATGAATAGGATGTTTGTCAGCTGATTGCATCTGGTCTAGATTCGTGTTGACAGCTCCGTAAAATAGCCTACTAGAAGCTCTGTAGTTTTGCTGTATATAGCTAACAATATGAAATGGATGCACTTTTTTGGACTATCTAGGATGACTTGAGGATGAGTAAATCATGGGGTAATTTTAATTTTTGGGTGAACTATCCCTTTAAATAAATAGTTCATTCTTTAGGACATTCAAGATGTAGATGAGTTTGTTTCTTCTTTGAAACAAGTTTGGAAATGTGTAGCATTACATCACTTGCACACCTGTGGATCCACTGTAGTGAATGGGTGCTGTCAGAATAACAGCTGGTAAAAACATCACAATAATCCACAAGTAATCCCCACAACTCTTATCGATCAATTCATGTTTTATGAAGCAAAAAAAGCTGCTTGTTTGTAATAAACACATCCATCATTAAGACCTTTTTAACTTCTAACTGTTGCTTCTGGCAAACTCATCTACATTTTGTACAGTGATGGGAATAACGGCGTTATAAATAAACTGCATTACTTTTTTCAGTAACGAGTAATAAAATTAATCACTGTTTATCCTGTTACAACATTGTTACTGTTACTGACAATAAAATGTGGTGTTACTATAATGTCCATGTTGTGTTCTTCTTCTGAGGTAAATTCTAGCTTATTCCTCTCAGCGCGTCTTCTTCTAGAAATGAAACGTAGCCAAGATGAACTTGATGAATGTTCACGTTTGTTTACGGAGGTGATTGTTTTCTTGTTATTATGACTATACACAAATAAAAGTAGACCCTTTGCAGTTTTAAATTGCAGAGTAATTTTTTGTTTCCTAAAGAAATCATCAAGAAAAACCGGTGGGGTCTTCGACCCCGGAGGGCTAACAGTGTTGCCGCAGGATGTTTTTCATGTCTGCGGGTTGAAGCGAGCCCAGTAACCTGATATTTAGCCCCTGGAAGGGTGGTTTTATTCATTTACCATATTTAATATTGGGGGCATCCAAGTTATCTGACATATTTTATTTATTTATTTATTTATTTTTTAAGTAACACAATAGTTGATTTCCCTGGTATTTAGTTACTTTTGTAATAATGTAAGTTAAAACAGCTATAACTAATTACTTTTTCAAAGTAGCATGCCCAACACTGATCTTGGATGGTCTGATGTGATTACATTTTGTATTTTTGGGGAAACTATTCCTTTAAGTACATCAAAATAAGTACTTTCGTATGATTTAAAAGGAGTACTAATACTTTAAGTGGAGTGTTAGGGTATCTGTATTTTATCTAGTGATACTGTATGTGTAATTCATCCACCATGATGTGTTGAAGAAACACTGAAGAAAAGACTGGAGGAAAACCATAGTAGGGCCCTTGTATAGATGCCTCAGAGCTGCGAGTTTAGATAAGACACTCCATTAACAGACCATTATCAGACTGAGAGTGGCATCTCTGCATCAGTGTAGAGTGTCTTTCAGAAAAGATTTAGCACTAACACTGAAAGAGATCTCTCTTTTTTTGCTGTAGTGCAACCGACTAAGCTAGATTGGGGGGGGGAGTTACGCTTTTTTTTTTTTTTTGGAGTGGAGTACAAGTAGTTTTTGACCTCTGAGAAAAGGTCGCCTTTGCTGTGCTTCTTAAAAAGCTTTCATGGAGTCAAGTATTAGACTTTCGTTTGTTTCTGTTCCACCTGGTGCCATCATCCTGACTGCAGTTTATATCGGGGATGATGTGTCTCCATACAAAGAAATGAAAAATTCATCAAGTACCCATCTGCAAACTCTTCTGAAATCTTTCATTTCTGGGGTTCATTTAGTCAGATTAAGAGCTCATAAAATGTGCTCGTTGTTCTAGTTTTTGACAAGCTCATATCTTTTGAAATGGCAGTAAAAGCTAATAGGAATTTAAATGATTCTCTGACGAGTGAGGAGGGTGCGGGATTAAGTTAAAATACAAGATAATGGCCACCGTTTCCTAAATGAAAGGAAGCTTCTTGCTGTGTAATGGTTCTTTAAGGAGTGAACGGCAGAAGGAAGTGTCTATGTCTAAAATCACCATAAAGACTCGAGACAAAATCACATTACATTTTATCAGGCTTCGCCTTTGCTAAAAAAGATCCCTCAGGACCACTTGATAATGAGAATGAAAATTTGACTAATTATGTGAAATATTAGCCCGTCCTGAAGGGAACATATAAGTGAAAACAAAGATTTTCTAAGGTCATGTCCCTCTGCATTACTGTTGCTCTAAACCACGTTCATCAAACTCAGAGTTTCTCAGCCTTGGGGTCGTGACCCTACACGGTCTTGCCATGATAGAGATGGGATTTCCATTAACTGTATCTTATTTATGATATGATTTTCATTAGAGCTGCCCTCCACTAAGGATTTTTCTGGACTAATCGCATGTTTATTAATAAACCATTTAAATCATCATAATGAGCCTTTAATTCCCTACATAGCCTAATAAGTGCTCAAGTACATGCATAAAGTATATAGATTCATTTGTCTGTAAGGCAAAGATATACACAGTTTCACGCTGAAGTTCACAGAAAACAAGACGACAGCAAGTGCATCCTGTTTACTTTTTAATTATTTTACAAAAGCGCAATGTTTCGTTGTTATTGTCAGTGTACACGAATAGACCTCTCTCTCTCTCTCTTTCTCTCTCTCTCTCTCTATTTTAATGTCTGTAAGGAAAAGATATACAGTTTCACGCTCAAGTTCACAGAAAACGAGACAACAGAAAGCGCATCCTGTTTACTTTCATTATTTTACAAAAGCGCAATGTTTCGTTGTTATTGTCAGTGTACACGAATCGAGATTTCTCTCTCTCTCTCTCTCTCTCTCTCTCTATATATATATATATATATATATATATATATATATATGACTGTAAGGCGAAGATATACACAGTTTCATGCTCAAGTTCACAGAAAACGAGACAACAGAAAGCGCATCCTGTTTGCTTTTTTATTATTTTAAAGAAGCGCAATGTTATGTCAGTGTACACAAATCAAGATTTCACGCTCTCTCTCTCTCTCTCTCTCTCTCTCTTTTAATGTCTGTAAGGCAAAGATATACCTAATTTTTTCAGTTCAAATTCACAGAAAACAAGACGACAGAAAGCATATCCTTTTTACTTTCATTATTTTTTACAAAAGTGCAATATTTCTTTGTTATTGTCAGTGTACACAAATAAACGTCTTACAAATTCGAAAGATGTTTTACTCTTACCTGTATGCCCAAAAATGAGGGAGTAGGCTATTTTAAGAGCAAATGACCACACTGGTGCCTCCATCTGTCCTGCAGTAAGCACGTCTGTTCAGCTTCCACACTCCACATAAGCCACTTTTGAGGTCGATGAATGAAAGGCGAGTTTTGGATATACTGCCCGATGTACTGTATTACTATTACCACACAAACTAGCTGTTAATGATCTCTCCGTCACATGACTTCGCTTGTAGATGTATTTATTTATTTGTTTATTTTTTTCTGCGACTAGTAAAATTTTGGTCGACCAAGCCTTACTGAAAACTCTTATTTCATTTTATCTGACAGAAAATTCTTATTTATAATGATTCGTACTGCAAGACGGTATTGTTGTTACATTGGATATGTGGGAATTGCAAGTATGTGTATTGTGAACCGATAAAGGTTCAAACTGCCTACTCAAACTCCATCCATATGGGCATATGGTCAGAAGACCTTGATTTAATGTCCCCAATAAATGTTTGTTTTAAACAGGCAGTGAAAACCCCTCCATGTGTCCACCAGGTGCTGAATCTATTGCAGGTGTACTGTAGTTTATCTCCTCCCACCCCTTTTGCAAGCCATCATTTTCTCCCATTTGACACAGACCCTCTGGTCAGGATACGTATTAACATGTAAAGATGGGAGATGGGTTGGTGCGGGGGATCTGATTATGTCGGCTGTGGCCTGGGGAGGAATGTTGGCGGGGAATAGAGCTGAGATCAGGGCAGCCGGGAGCCTGCTGGGCAGATGGGAAAGAGACGGGGGAAAAAGCCATCAACTCTTGCTGCTCTCAGCTCCTCTGTCTACAACAAACCCTCTATTCTCACCTCCTCACAGTAAATATATGTTCAGCCCCCTCTGAAGAGGGGAAAAGAAGCTCGGAGACCATGACTGAGGGGCTCGGAAGGCAAAGAGGACGTGGTTTTCTTCCTGGAGAGTTCAGACGGGAGGCGATGACAGGCTTTGTAAAGAAACCATAAATGAAAACGAAAAGCAAGTTTATGTTTAAGCTCATGAATTGCATTGTGTTGAGATACACTCAGCATACTAGAAAAGCCGTTCACACGGCTATATATTTTCCCGCACATGTCCAACCCTAAGCACAAAATTTGTGCAAATGAATCACTGATAATAGCGGTCACGTCTCGTTCTTTTGCATTCACCGGTGGTCGACTTTTTTGTAGGAGTGTGGGCTTTAAAAAGCTTTTAATCAAGCGTTAAAATGAGCCTCAAAATGGCATCCATACAGCCACTGGCTTTATTTTCCCGGTGAGAGCTGAAATAATAGCCATGCAGTTAATGTGAGCTTTACAGCTGCCCAGAGGAATGTGAGACAGAAGGTTAGAAGATGCTCCTCCAGACAAAGGTCACCTTAAATCCACAGGTCAGAACATTTATGCTCCCCATGACGACCATTGTGATTTTACACAGCCTTATCACTGGGTGTAATTATACGTAGTACTTCAGAACAGTATAAAGCAGCTCCTTCGGCTGTTTGGGTGTCAAATAATTCAAGGTACGTTCTTGTGTGTGGTGTCCACAAACAGCAAGGTTTTTGATAATGCCATTCACATCGGTTCATTTTATATAATTTTTCTGTAAATGGATTTCAATGGAGATCAGCAGGTTGAAGGTCCAAATCGCAGTTTCAGAGCAGCTTCAAAGGGCTCTACGAAATTCCAGCCGAGGAATAACAGTCTTATCTAGAGAATCGATTGGTCATTTTCTAAAAAAAAGTAACAATTTCTATGCTTTTTAACCACAAATGATCATCTTGCCCTAGCCTGACTTCATGCATTACATAATCACCTTGGAAAGGTCACGTGTGACATTGACAGAAATATCAACCCAGTGTTTACAAAGCAAACGTGCAAAGAAAGTCAAAGTGAAACAATGATGTTGGACGATTTTAAAGTTTTTCACCTTACCCTATCTTTTTAAACCGGGGTACACAAGTGTGACCTTTTCAGTGTGATTACATAATGTGTGAAGTCTAGATGAGCATTTGTGCTTTAAAAGTGTATTTTTTTAATATAATTTTTTGATAGAACCCTTTTACCTTGGCAGGGATTGTGAAGAGCCATTTGAAACTGCAATTTGCACCTTCAACCCGTTGATCCCCATTGAAGTCCACTATATGGAGAAAAATCCTGGAAAGTTTTCCAATGTTTTCTCAAAAGCCTTAAATACTTTTTGACTGAAGAAAGACAGACACAAACATCTTGGATGAGTAAATTATCGTAACATTTTAATTCAAGGGTGAACTAATCCGTTAAAGAGTTGCCCCTTGTTACAGTTGTCCCCTAGTAGCAATTGTGGGAATGTCCTCATCTTCCTTTGCAGTTTGACCAGTGGTCACCTCTAGTTAATTCAAAGATTTCACCGCAGGGCTTGTGTCCTGCCTGGCTGTGAGGGGGTCCGACGAGAGGTGAAAATCAGGCTGCTACAGTGTGGGAGAAGATATATAGGGTCAGCCTTCCCTCAGGATGGACTCTGAATTATTGAGTGACACTGACAGCATCAAGTGCCTTCTGCATTTGACAGGGCCCAGGGCCTGACCTCAGATTCACCCAAATCAGGCTTCACTTCAATGAAGTCACTTTCTGTGCAAGCTTTGATATCATTATACCCAGAGCCCCTCACCTTTTGGCTGTGAATGCTTCTTTGAAAAAAAGTTAAAAAGGAGCGACGGTGGAAAATAGGGCAGCAGACGGAGAGGACGTGCGAAGCGAACAACTTTCTTTTGCTTTGAGAATCACAGGAAAGTAGGAGAGTCTTTTTTTTCTTTTTTTTTTAGGAATTAGCAATTTGAAATTTCTGCAAATTAAATCCAAGGGCAAAGGCAAATAGCTGAGAGGATTAGAGCGTGTTTAATTTGTAAAGAAAACAGGGGAAGATTCCGCTTGGTCCTCTTCATTCTCAGCC
The DNA here is from genome assembly GCA_033026305.1 of Cirrhinus molitorella. Taxonomy (NCBI): domain Eukaryota; kingdom Metazoa; phylum Chordata; class Actinopteri; order Cypriniformes; family Cyprinidae; genus Cirrhinus; species Cirrhinus molitorella. The sequence goes on along the minus strand of CM065133.1, from coordinate 3,058,773 downwards.
ACTTAAATGGCTTTGTAATTGAAAACAACTTCATAGAAGCTCCTTTGAGAACTCATTCAGACTGTGGATTATAGGCCACAAAGAAAAGGGTCTCCAAGCAAACAAGCCTGTATGTGATTAATGGCTTATTCTGCTGTGATAGCTTTAGTGCGCTAAAATATTTACAACAAGCCGTCGTAGTCAGAACCAAGGGGGAGGGGGGGCCACGATTTAAGAGCCCGCCACAACTTTCAATGTCACCTGGGCGTTTTTTTTCCCTCTCTCCTTTTTCACTTTTATTCCATCAGCAGTGAAAAGATGTCTCTGATAATAATAATAACGTGTTATCGGCAAGAACAAAGTGACTGAGATCTAATCAGCGAGTGCGTAATCCTTCTTTTTTTATCCCTCATCTGTAACATCAGGTAGCTGGGTTTTGATGGGGACCGGATGATTTAAGCTCTTTGCTGATGTTTTTCCCCATCTGTCGTCTGTGTCTCCTCCATCTCACCTCCCTATGGGAAAGTAACTCTTGGTGTGAACACACATGGAGCATTGCCTGATTAATGAGTCTGTTGCTTTAAATGACGAATTGTTGAAGCAACCCTCCCACTTGGACTCTCCCGTCGGCTTTATATCGGCATAATTTGTATCATATCTGCGCCTAACAGCGTATCCGTAGACAGAGGTAATGTCATTCCAACAATGCTGGAAGAATTTCCAGATTCCTCAAATATAATTTGCGATCTCAAAAGCAATCAGGATAGAGTCATCCTTATTCAGGGCAGATGCCATACTGCCACCCCTAAATCTGAATCCCTCGCCTCCACACATTCCGCCTTATAGCCTTTTGATTTCCAAGACTCACAATCAATTACAGCGTATCAAGTAATCAATTAAGTGTGAGCTTTGTGTATTGGCAAAAAGAGTACGCTAATGTGTCCCGCATTCCACTGCTGTTGGGTTAGTTTGCTCTGGCTCCCTCGGGGCGCTAACTTGAAATAGCTTTGCTTCTCGGGTCTCCGGTTTTGTTCACACTCGGAGCTGGAAAATGAAATGCGAGTCTGCTAATCTCATTCGGTCTTTAATGTTTAATTCTACTCTGAAAGCATACGGTTGTAGTACTCTAAAACAAACTCCGCTCTGAGAGTTGAGGCGCCGAGTGCGGGAGTTGCAATTTATTGCTCATGATCTCTCATTTCACTTCACATAATTGCCTGCATCCTTGAGGTATACGTCAGGAGCCGGTGCTTTGAAAATAACTGTCTCAATAAAACAAGATGTATGTGACAACAGTGTGAGAGTTTAGTCTTGCCCAGGGGAGCGGCTGCTGTAGTGTGTAATAAAAAACGGCTTTGCGTTCTTCCCTATGAACCTATCTATTCTGTGTTGTTATTGGGTTACCTGCTCTAAAATGCTCACCTGAGAACTAGTCTTCACCTTGGACAGGGTTCGTCTTGGTCAGCCCGCCCATATTTTCTGGAAACTGACCCTGCAGACAGTGATTATCTTGTCTCTGCTGACTTAAGCAAAGCCCACTCTGTACTCTGTAAAATTTATTGTATTGCGGCTCTTTCGTTGCTCAGGAGACTTAATGGAATTTCTTAGTTATGCCTCATTTAATTATCTTTGTCTCAGATGTTTCTCCTAGGTTCCTTACGTAAAATATAAATGTACATTGACTCTGTATTTAAAAAAAAATACACTACTGTTAAAAAGTTTGCAGTCAGATTTGTTTGTTTTTATTTCACAGAAATTATATATATATATAATATATATATATATACACGCACACACACACACACACACAGTAAAGTGATAAAAATATAACTAATAGTAGCATAAAAAAGACAGTAACAAAGGACAAAAGTGAACTTGTATGCTAATTAGAGACAAAAAACAGGTCTTGGGTTCTCATTTCAATCTTCAATAAAGTCTCTTAGTCATATGTTTGGCATCCGATGGTTTTCTTAAGTATAAGTACTAAAAAAATAAATAATAATAATAAAAAGTAATCGTTCTTGAGAGGTGTGAACAAAGACGTCTGCCACGGAGGCCGCCAAAAAGAAGCATTATATACATTGTATAAAGTAATCAAATGTATAAAAACACTGCATATTCTTCACTTTGGAAAATAAATAGATACTTATTCCTATTAAAGATATAGTTGAAGTGATATAGTCAAGAACAGTGAGAGATTTTCTCTTTTTAGTTGTTTGATTAATGAATGATCGACAGCAGGAATATTAGACTGCTGTCACTTTAAGAGATGCCTGTATCAAATATTCCGTTACATGTGTTTTTTTTTTTAATTAATTAATTTTTTTTTGCTCAGCTGTTTGCTTTCACTTAAGACCTAAATGACTTCCAAAGACAGTCATTTTGACGCATACAAGTATGTGCATAATTAAAACATTTAAAATGTACTTTTGTTTGCATAATTTAACATCTTTTTTACAGTTGCTAGTTGTTTTTTACAGCATGAATATAAAACTGCTGTCACTTTAAGAGCTGCCTGTATCCAATATACTGTTACATGTGTTTTTTCTCAGCTGTTTGCTTTCACTTAAGACCTAAATTACTTCCAAAGACAGGCATTTTGACACATACAAGTGTGTGTGTATTTAACCGTTCAAGGCCTATAAAGTGGCAGAAATAGCTTAGTTCAGTACTCTCTCAGAAGGTGCTCAGAAAGCCTCTCAGATAGTGTATGCATGTAGCGAAATAAGTTCTCTTTTGCTGCTGATTGCATTTCAACAGCTGAAAAACTTGTTTTCAAACCGCAATGTTTAAAAATGCATGCAAACAATTTTTTTTTTTTTTTTGTGAACACATAGCACAGAATCCCAGTGCAGATTTGTTTTTAACCTAGCATTTCTTAGAGTGTATATTTTGGTCTGGTTTTCACACAAAACAATCAAATATCTTTAAAAGAGTTTGTTAATATAAGAAACCAAGCATTTGTGCATAATTAAAACATTTAAAATGTACTTTTGTTTGCATAATTTAACACCTTTTTTACACTTTGCTACAGTTGTTTTTTACAGCAGGAATATTAGACTGCTGTCACTTTAAGAGCTGCCTGTATCCACTATACTTTTTTTTTTTTTTTTTAGCTTTTTGCTTTCACTTAAGACCTAAATTACTTCCAAAGACAGGCATTTTGACACATACAAGTGTGTATAACCATTCAAGGCCTATAAAGTGGCAAAAATAACTATAGCACAGCAACGTCACGTGACAAATTGCTACCGTTAATCGTGTCTACCAATATATCACCCACCCCTACATTATGAATGTCTTTACTGTCACTTTTTTTCAAACATTCTTATTCAGTTTTCTTTAAAAATAGTTACAAAATTGTTAGTTCCAGTCCTTGATTCTGATTAGTCAACAGCTGCGTTTTGTTCTATGACCACTTCATCCAACGGTTCTGTGTATCACAGCCTCAAAACTATTCCATGTATTATGTATTTCAGCAAAATTAAGTTTTTATTATTTATGTAATGAATTATGAGTGACTCCTGCTGGTGTTATGCCACGTCATTCAACTTTAATTTTAAGGCCTTGTCCTTCCCACTGTCAAAGAAACTCTTATCATATGGGAGAAACGTTGTCTGTGTGGAAACCCACAGTTTCTGAAGTGCGGAGGGAATGTTATTGTATTCATTAGTAGTACTGTATGTCCACCAGTTCACACTGTATTTATGCTTGCAAACTCGTGTTGTGCTTCGCCTCATGCCTAACAACACCTTTCAGCAATGACTTATTCACAATACCGGCCTCACGTACCTTTTTCGTACCTTATTGCTTACATATACAATTACTGCGTACTTAAAAGAGGCATATTGCCAATTCAGTTCCAACTCATGAATTAAATGTAATTGAATTAATTTTTTATTTTTTCCCAACTTCAATAGCACTTCACATATGATGAAGTGGTAGCGAAGCGAAAGTGTTGGAGCTATTAATGAAGCTGTGCAGTATCTTATTCCACTGCCTCAGGGCTTCATTCAGCATGAGGCTAGAGCTGGATTTTAGAGGTTTTATTTGACTTGGGTCTATAGAGATGTCCACAGAGGATGAGACAGCTCTCTAAGAAAATCTCATACAGGTGTGTATCGCATTACATAAGAATCCAAAGTTGTGGCAACAGAAACTCTGTGGATGATTGATGACATACTGAGCACTGCACTTTGCACAGTTAGATGAAACTACAGTGCTTCTCAGCGAGTAAATCATTAGGCCGACTACTATCATTAATGTCATTCCTGATTGACATCAACTGTGTCAACATGTCAACACAACTGTTCAAGTAAATGTTCCTCACCCTGCAGCACTGCAAATCTGCAGGAAGTTTCCCAAGGTGTCACATTCCCTCATGTTTCTACAACTTACACCCAGTATCACCGATAACTGTCCATGCTGTTTAGTTTGGTAAATAAAAGATAGACTCGTCTAATCCACCAAGTCATCCCCCACGGTATACAGACTCTGGGAATACTGACAGCCGCTTCTACAATCCCTTGACATCTTATTTTAGGCAGCTCTCCCAGAGCCTGGAGGAGTCGGGGCCAGCATAGCAGATGCCCCGGGGCGGTGAGGCAGAGGCTGGGCCATGTGGCTGCTGAGCTGGCTGCTGCGGGTGTCTTTAGCTGCGATATCTGTTCTCATAGACCCTGAGAGCTTTTGCTCAGGAGGAGCTGGTCGAGATTTAAAATAATTGGGTGTGCGGTGGCATAGTTACAGACTTCCATGCGACTGAAGGGAGCATGCTGGGTCTAATTAGAAGATTCAACGTTTGACAGACACCCAAGACAGACTGCTTGATCCCAGTTAATTGTCATTAATTTGATGTTTGTCTAGCTGCTTAAGTCTGAAAGGTCCTTTCTGGTGTTTTACAAGACAAGACAGATAAACAAACAGGCTAACATGTGTCCAGAACAATATCTTGGGTGAATACCAGCATACACTAAAAAATGCTGGGTTAAATGTTTAAACTAACCTTCTGGTAGTTTCATTAATCTCAACTATTGCTCAAAAATTACTATAAATTTTGCTTTAAATGAACCCAAAATAGGTTGAAAATTTACATTCATTAATTAATTTTTAATAAATGAACATTTATTAATAAGTCGAATAAAGAATAACTAAATCGTACACTCTAAAAAACACTGGGTTTGGTTTGTTTTTAACCCAAGGACTGGGTAAATAGGACAGAACACATCTGGGGGTTTTTACTTAGCAAATTGGATTGTTTATTCAACCCAGTGGGTATCAACCCATTATGATGGGTCAAATAAACAATCCAATTATTATTTTTATTATAATATAGTTTTTTTTTTTTTTTTTTTTTTTTTTTTTTTTTACTTTTTACATGAAATAATTTTTACAGATTAACTTAAATCATCTAAACTTTTTTTTTTTTTAAATATTCCACATAACCACTGGTTTGCATGATAACTTCCTTTATTTTCCTTTATTTATCATTTACAGCATTGTTTATCATTTTAATGTGTATATATTGCCTATTTAACAAACATTAAAGGAATAGTTCACCCAAAAATTAAAATTTCCCCATGATTTACTCACCCTCAAGACATCCTAAGTGTATGACTTTCTTCTTCCAGATGAACACAGTCAGAGTTGTTTTAACATTTATCCTGGCTCTTCCAAGCTTTATAATGTTGGTGGATAGTGGCTATTATTTTGAAGCTCCAAAAAGCACATATATCTGTTGGTAATTATTTTATATATAAAATAAAATGTACACAAACCTGGTTTTACCTAAGGAATGTATAAATTCGATGGCACTTAGAACTGCTCTCTCCACGCAAAATCCCTGCGATAAATAACTCAATCGCTGGGTTATGCCTGACCCAGGATCTCAGTAATACAAAAACTAACCAAGCACTGAAAAAATAACCCAAAAAATTGACCCAAAAGGCTCAACCCAGCATTTGGGTTAAAAAACAATAACCCAGGATTACTGCAATTTTGGGTTTTTAAACAATAGTTGAGTTAATTAAAACTGCCTAGAAGGTTGGGTTAAACATTTAACCCAGAAGCTCGATCACTGGGTTTGTCCATATTTCACCCAGCGCTGAGTTGTTTTTAACCTAGCATTTCTTAGAGTGCATATTTTGGTCTGGTTTTCACACAAAGCAAATCAAATAACTTTGAGTTTGTTAATATAAGAAACCAAGTTTTTGTGTATAATTAAAACATTTAAAATGTACTTTTGTGTGCAAAAATTAACATATTTTTTTACAGGTGTTAGACAAAAATTCTGAAAAGTGACATTTGTTTTCAGTTTTTGAAAAAGCATATCATACAATAATATAAAATATCTAAATACAGTTTTTTTTGTATCATCTAAATTAAAAGATGTAGATGTATACAATCAGATATTTTTATTTTGAAATATTTCACATGTATTGTTTAAAGTATTCAGAAAATAAGAGTAATGAATCACCTCTTTGGAAAAAAAAAAATTCTTTAAGTGTAGTTTTGTAAAGATATTAATCATAAAAAGTACTGTACTACTCATGTGGCTTATGTGATTGATGGTATTGTGCAATTTGCAAACCAAACTTTTTGAGTACACAGACATGACTGCAAATACAAAATCAGAGCACGGCGCTTTATGCTAACTTAAACTTCTCTCCTGCTTACTGTCTGCAAAACAATTAGTTTTGCAACACTTGTCTTTTTGAATGCGGTACAGATGGCTGTGATAAGCTTCTTGTGCCGGCCCATCTTGAGCTGAGAGCTGCGGTTGGGTAAAACTGTTTACCGTTGCAGCAGGAGATCTGTCAAAACTGGCTCACTGTTCAGCCTCATGACATGGGAAAGAAAGAATCTCAGCACAGTCCCATCACAAAACCACATGTGCCTTCCATTTCCCATCATATTGGAGCACATTCAGCAATGGAATCTGATGCTGCCCCTCCTTTTGGACAGCACAGCTTCTGTCCAACCGTAGCGGGAATGAAAAACAGAGAATCTGTGTGAGGGACAGAAAGAGAGAAAGAGACAATAGTGAAAGCAAAACAAATTAATTTACCCTATTTAACCATCAGATGTCAGTATGTAGCTGGTGCGGAGCTCGCTAAGTGAAGCGTTGTGTGCCATTGGTTTAAAGTAATTATATAACGAGAGACGAAAAGAACAACCAAAGGGATGGTCATTTCTGATGAGAGCTGACTAAAGACGACGTGAGAACATGATTTCACAAACCACAACTAATGAAGCCACTTGGATGAGTGGTGAAATGTTGAACTAAGGAGAAGCATCTCCGAACAGCATAAATCTACTAATAGAACATGATTTTTTTTTAACGCTGCAGGCAAACTAAACCCTCAGCTCACTGTGTTCAACCCTGTTAAGTTACAAATATATACCCAGTGCATATGTCAAAGCAAAGAAAGTTCCATGTACAGATGACAATGTTGTCAAAACGATCCCTGTTTACACAGATCAGCAACAACAACAAATACTGTATTATGTATGCCAGGACAGTAGTTGGCGATATCACTTATTAAAGAAACACTACATGCTCATGCACATATCTATAGACTGAACACAGAATGCGCATGCATATGATGTGACCATTTTCACAAATTCATGTGGAATTATAATAGTGTAATTTTCAAAATCTTGCACTTTAAAACCTGATTTTCAAAAGTCTCTGTTTTCAGACACCCCAAACCATTGCCGTGTAAATGAATGGCCAAATGCAAAAAAAAGTTCAGTTTTTAGATGAAAACAGTTCCATTTAAACTAGAACTGCACGATTAATTGTTAAAAGAGTGCAGTCTCGATTCAGACACCCACATGATTGTATTTCTAAGTGATAACGATTCAGCTGTGTCTATTAAACCTTTTACATAGTCATATCGGAACATTCAAATCTGTGTTAGCACCAGTGTTGGGGGTAACGCATTACAAGTAACGCAAGTTATGTAATAATATTACTTTTTTCAAGTAACTAGTAAAGTAACGCATTACTTTTTCATTTCCAAGAAAATATCTGAGTTACTTTTTCTTTCCTTTATGTATTTAATCCCATTTGACTTTGCTGCTGACCTTTGTTGATCCAATTCAACCGTACACTGCAAAAATACCTTTCTTACTTAGATTTTTTGTCTTGTTTCCAGCCAAAATATATATATAAAAAAAATTAAATCAAGAAGGATTTTCTAGACAAGTAAATCATAATTTTTTTGGTTTTCAGAAAAAACAAGTCAAAATTAAGTGAGTTTTTGCTTAGAACAAGCAAAATAATCTGCCAATATGGTAAGCAAAAAAATAAGAAATAAGAAAACAAGATTATTTTACTTACCCCATTTGAAGATTATTTAGCTTGTTTCAAGCAAAGACACAATTAATTTTGAACAACAACAACAATAATTTTTACTTGTCTAGAAAATCCTTCTTGATTTAAGAATGTTTAGATATATTGGCTGAAAAGAAGACAAAAAATCTAAGAAAACATTTTTTTTGCAGTGTACTAATAAGCAAAACTTACTTTATGTTAACTAACATTTGTGCTTTTTTCCTCATTGCTAAGTGTTTTGAACACGTTTTTCCTACAGTTGTACTGTACAGGCATGAATTTAATTTTCCTTTAGCCTTAGCCTTACTCACTTAATTTCATTTTGGTGTGAAAGGCCTTTTACATTTGCTAAGAATTGAACGTTTTTATATTAAAAACAAACAAGCAAACCCTGCCCAGATTTAAAAAGTAATGCAAAAGTAACGTAACGCATTACTTTCCGTAATAGGTAACTAAATAACGTAATTAGTTACTTTTTTTAGGGAGTAACGGAAGTTTTTTGTAAGTTTTTGTAGCTTTCCCCAACACTGTCTATGGTAGTGATCAAAATGGAGCAAATCATCTTTTGAAAGCCATTTTCACTTCAAATTGGTGCTTCAAATAGCGTTAGTTGATTACAATGTTGATTACATTATTTCGCCACTAGGTGGTGACAAAAAATGTATGTGTCATTGAATAATTCATATAAGAGATTTGTTTAAAAACTCTGATTCATTCAGTAATGGAACAAGTGAAGTATTCATGAGTGAGTCATTGAATCATTCATTCAAACAATTTAATTTAATTTAGCTTATTTCAGAATCGAGGAAGAATTGTGAACAAAAAAAATTGTGATTCTCAATTTATCTGGAATCGTGCAGCTCTAATGTAAATGACGTATGAACTAAATAGTATAAATACATATGAATTTGCCACCAATTTGACAAAATGTTAACATGTTTCGAATTGCCATCCGATTCTGTTGGTTCATCCAATCATTGTTATTGACCTCATAAATATGAGAATTACAAATGTACAAATACATGGTTAACAAATGTACAGTATAAAACTTGTAGCCTGGCCACCAATTACTAACCATGAGTAAAGATTAAACAGAGTGATACATGGCACAAGATAACTCAGGGTTTAACATTTGCCAACGTGCCAAAAGCTCATGTCAGTCTTAACACTATCAGCCCAGCTTGCCCTGAACAAATTTGTAAACATGAATCTATACAGTCCGTGCTTTATGCAGTTGAATTTCCTGCGAATCCTTCAACATGACACTCTATTGTTCCTCAAATTCCAGTGTCAGGGCGTCTATAGTTGAGGTTAGGCTTAATGGATTACTCCACTGACTGGCTGATCATATCTGCTGATGACCATATGCATCAAAACTCTCTAGAGCCCCCTAACTTTCCCATCATGCCCTTGATAAGTGTGGTCTGTTTTATCCTCCCTAGCAGCCTCACAGAAGGCACAAGCTTATCTCCTGCAACCTGAGCTCCCAACATTAATCACTCTCCCAGCTAAGACAGAAATTAGTCACAGCGCTATCTACCCGGCAATCTCACAATGATTAACGTCAACCTCCCACCCCTCCGACGTCTGCTTGACATTGCCCAGCACTGTATGATCTGGCTTTAAAACAGAGACAGAGCCCTACAGGGACCATGAGGACAGAGAAATAATCCTCACCAGACAGGAACATTAGGTGTTAAGCTATTTATCTGGCCAATGTTTATAAGATTTATCTTTATTTGCTCTAAAGGTGAAGTGTGTAATTTTTGTGCTGGTAGTGTCACCAGATAGAATTGGAAATATAATGATAAAAGGTTTGCCGAAATAAAAGGTAATGATAACACACTCCCCTTTCTGCTGCTGGTTGCCCGAACAGATTGTCCCCTATCTAGGGATGAACAGTGAAAATAAAATAAATATACTGGGTTCCATACCCAGCATTTTTAAACATTACAAATGCAATAAAAAAACAGGTATCAGTATCGGTATTTATAAATCAAAGGTATCGGTATCAACAAGTATCTAAAATAAAAAGATCTGTACTGATATCAGCAAGTATAAAAACCAAAGGTATCGGTATTGACATTGACAAGTACCAAAACTAAAAGTACCGGCATCGAAATCAGCAAATACTAAAAACAAAGGTATCGGTATTGACAAGGGCCAAAACCAAAGCTATCAGTATTGACTAGTACCGAAATTAAGTATTGATATCTGTTTCAGCAAGTACCAAAAATAAAAGTATTGATATTGAAATCGTCAAGCACCAAAACCAAAGGTATTAGTATCGATATCAGCAAGTACCAAAATGAAAAGAATCAATATTGGTATATCGGCAAGTGCCAAAAATAAAAGTATCAGTATCGGACTTGTTCTGGAAAAAGTGATATTGGTGCATTCCTAGTCCCATCCAAAATGCCAGTGGTTGGTTCAATGTGTTAGTCTGGATGCTCAAATATACTGGAAATAAAACAAACATACAAGTGTATACACTTCTTGGAATGATATGGAAGTGTAATTTACATAAGGAAAAATAATCTTTGGTAGATAATTATGTGAAAAATTGTCTAGCATTCAGTTTTATATTTTAAATTACAGTGTAGGAAATAGCATATGCAAATTACTTTCATGAATATGAATTCTCATATTTTCTGCTATATCATAATATTACACATTTTTCCAGTGACATTGTTTTTATATATATATTTTTTTTTCTAAATTATATGCACAGTGCATATTGTTGTGCCAAGTACCAAAAATAAAGCTATCGATATCGACAAGTACCAAAATTAAAAGTATCAATATTGATATCGTAAAGTACCAAAACCAAAGGTATCAGTATCGATATCTGCAAGTAGTACCAAAATGAAAAGAATCAATACTGATATTGGCAAGTACCAGAATTAGAACTATCAGTATCAATATCTGCAAGTACCAAAATTAAAAGTATCAGTATCAGACAAGTGAAAATTGTCATAATTTTGACATTGACAATTGTTTTTTTTTTTTTTTTACTTTTTATCTGATAATTAAGACAAAGTTATCTCATGATTTCAACTTACGTCTCATAAATAAAAATTTTATGTTTTGTATGTGATATTACTTTGTCATAATTATGGCTTGGTAGCTCATCATTTTGACACTTCATAATTTTTACTTTTTATGTCACAATTATATTTACCAAAGCATTTTTTTTCTTGTGTGTCAAAAATGGGCTTCCATAGAACTAAAGCCCTATTTGGACAGGACTAGTTTTACAGGGGGACGTTAGAGAAATTTCTGTTTCACAGACGTACTTTGAGATTTTAATCCCGTCCGAATCTGCCATGTCTGTCTTTTCCAGAGCAAATTCATTTCTGCAGTCAATTACATAACGTTACATAAATTAAACATAAGTTAAAACTTATTTATTCCATTTGGTTTATTATAAGAAGTTCTATAAAACCATCATGTTAAAATTGTTACATTTTATGTTTTTTTTTATTATTATAACTTTCATAAAATGTTTAAAAAGTTAGGATGTTTTACTTTACATTTCAAAGTGCTTAAATGTCAAACTACCTCATTTCAAAATACATTTGATTAAATTTCATAAATTGTGTTTATGGCGGCAACGCCCACATGTAAAACACAGACACTCCTACCTCCGTAATAAACATGGAAATGTTAGTCCCGTCCGAATCCATACATGAAATGACAGACGTCGGCTGAAAAGAATTGTAACTCAAACGTCGTTTGAAAAACTAGTCCCGTCCGAATAGGGCTTAAGACTATCCTATTTAAATAAATAAATAATTAAAATACATTACATTAATAAGAAAATACATTATACAATATACTACGAAAGCATTTTTAGTTATTTTTTTAGTTTTTGAAAATTTCAGCTGATGTCTTAAATTATATTTAAATCATTGATTTGTTAGTTTTATTGCATTAACAAGCTGGATATTTGTTTTAATATATTTGTTTAATTCATACCAAAAATAAAAGAGAAAGTCTAACACATTCAGTGTTATATTTTAAATTACAGTGTAGGAAATAGCAGATGCAAATACCTTGAATTTATTGCTATATCATAATAGCATTTTTATTTGTTATTTTTTTCTCTCTAAATAATATGCACAGTGCATATTGTTGTGCCAAGTACCAAAAACAAAGCTATCGATCTCAGCAAATACCAAAACCAAAAATAAGAGTATTGATATCAGCAAGTATCAAAATTAAAAGTACATTGTTGTGCCATCAGCTAATCAACACTGTCTTAATATAATTTCTCTGCAACTCCAAAATTAGCCACAACATATTTAAAACTACACCGAATGGCTTTAAAAACTTCCCATGAACAAAAATGTCAGATTTCAAATCGCACACATCCCGAGGGTCCAGCGTCAGCTGACCAACTGCCATTGAGATGAATGAACATGCTAACGGATAGGTCCCAGGTATTACAGACCCCCCTAGGCCATAGTGGTAATGTTCTCATTTCAGTATTATCATGTCATCATAAAAATCCCAATTTAGTTCAGCCCATCCAGTCGGAGACAGCTCCCGCTAACAGTGACAGGACCAGCTGCAGAAGGAGTATCTGAGCTCCTGTTTAACACATTCCTCCTCACCCACTACTGCACTCGTTCACCTCCTCTGAACACACACTATCTCTCTCTCTCTCCTTCTCTCCTCATCTGGCTGTTCAGCTCCTTCATGATGGATGTGTGAGTGGGTGTCCTTGTGACCCCTCCGCCACTACAAACAGTGGTGTGGATAAACTCCTCTGCCAAGCAGAATATTGATTTCATGTTTAAGCGTGCTCTCTCTCTCTCTCTCTTACACACCCCACATCTTTTTAAATATATTTATTAAGTATCGCACAGCCATTGTTGCCAAGGAGACAACTAATGGGATAGCATGACCCAGTGTTTCAGAGTCAAACCCGAATGACTGAAAGGAGGTTGATTCCCACACACACTCGTGTACACACACGGCGCTCCTCAGAGAACATGGCAAGATGTTTGAGAGCGGATAAGCAAATATCAAATGACCCACCACTTTTCTCCCTGTTGATTTTTCTCAAGGCAATCTCGCTTCCAGTTTGGATCAGATCGCTCTGAGTATCTCTTAACATGACATTATTGATCGGTTATGCCATTTGGCTCCCTTTGTGTGTTTTCATCTTTAGGCTTGTATTAAAATGGGAGAAGACACGTCAGAACAAAATGACAGCAAGCATTGTGTTTACACACAACATACTTTCAGAGAGCTAAGAGACAACAGGAAATAACAAAGCTATCTTCAGCCAGTTTGTACGTATTTTACGAGGCAGCTAGTTCATACAAATTCGTAACAGAATCGGTTCTGAGACATTGGGAATCAAGTAGGGATGCGTCTATCCGATACTCAGTATCGGTATAGGGTCCGATCCTGGCATTTTCTGCCGGATCGGTCAGACAAGACCAATCCAAATTCGATATTGTGTGTATATTATTCTGTTATTGTTGAGCCCTACGAAAGGTACAAAAGCATTATAAAGCACCACAAAGTTCTTGTGCACTATATTACAAGTGTTCTGCAGCTGTTCCATAGTTTAATGCGAGGTACAGCAATCAAACTAAGCGTTGCGTTCGTTCACTACAGTCAAAACAATAAAAACTCCCTTTAAGAGCGCACAGTAACTGAGGTTTAAAACTTAAAAGAAAAGGCTCATTAAACTAACGCACAGATTTAATACACAACGCTTCAATATCGCTTCCCTTTATATCGTTGAACTTTTCTAATGCGGACTCGGAGCACTGCGCAGCCTGCACACCGTGTTACTTCAAGCACATCATTCTGCGTATCTTTCTACGAAATTAATATCCTGCAGTCATTGCAAAATTAGGTTTCTCCATTCTAAAAAAACAAGAATCGAAAAAAAAAAATCAAAAACAACAGTGAGGAATCAATTCTTGGAATCGAATCCCATCGATTCCAGAACCAGGAATCAGAATCAGAATTGATTCCAAAAATTTCTGAACCGAACAGCCCTAGTACAAGTTAGGTTTGTAGGATTTCTGTGATGGTTAAGTTTAGGGACGAGATTAGGTGTGGTCCTTCATATTTAAATTATACATTAAAATAAAAATACGTACACATTTTCACAAATCGCATGAATTTGTAACTTTCGCAAATTTGTATGAGTTATTCAACTTGTTATAAAATGTATGAGATCGGGTTGAAAATAACATTCAGAATGCTCTTAATATCCGTAATGTGACATATTTCTAAGCCAAGCAGGTTGTTATTGTTGACTAAAACTAAGACGTATTATTAAAATAATTACTTTTAACATGGACTTTTAATTATCATTTTCGGTAATTGAAATAGAGCTGAAATGAAATATAACATTTGATCAAAAACTTGAACTTAAAAAAAAAAAAAAAAATCGACTAAAGTTAAAATTAAAGTAAAATACTAAAGTGACAAACTAAAGCACACAACAAGGTTATCATTTTGAAAGAAAGTTTCAGAAGAGTTTCAGAAAGTACATTTTTATGAAAGCTTTTATAAAAAAAAAAAAAAAAAAAAAAAACTTTTTTCTTTTTACATCAGGCACAATGAGAGAAGAAAATAAGAGGCTTTACCAAGAAGCTAACTCTTGGTTAGACACAAATTACCTCTTGAGCAATTACAGCACAATAGTCCTTTAATTTGCCATTATGAAATTATCTTGACTCACCTATGCATTGAGACCTGAATGCTGTGTGTTTCCCTCTCTGGGTAAAGTGGGATGTAAGTGTATGCTTGTACGGCATTCGCATAAACCTTTTACTCGTATCTGTTTACTCTAATGAGACCCTCTAGAGAAATAAGGCATAGAGATCCACCAAAGTAATGCATGCTTCATGAATATGGTAAACCACTCCAACTATTATGAAGTATTTATGTGGAAATCAGCAAAGCTTGTCAGCGGCCCCCAGTTGAATAGTCATAACTCTGGCACACGTACGCAAACACACACGCTTTCATATGTTTACTGAAGAAAGATTAAAAATGTCCCTTCTGTGTTTCTCTTGTTGTCTGTCCAAACATTTGTACAACTGTGTACTCAGCCAGTCTAGCTCCATGCATGGTTGCAACCAAAGAGGCCTATAACCTTCTGAGACCCCGCAAAAGGGAAAAAAAGTTAGCAATTTTTGTTTACAAATGCAAAGAAAACAAAAATAACAATGCATGAGTTATGGTACCATTGTGAGCGTGCTTCAAAGACACAGAGGAGAAGAAATTGTTGAAAAAATTATTTTTGTTGTCTTTGTGCAGAAAAATTATTATTGTAGCTTCATAAAATTGAACCTGGTAGCTGCATTGCTGTCTTCATCAGAAATATCCTAATTTGAAGATGAACCAGGGTGAACTATCCCTCTAATAATTCTGCAGTTATGGCATCTACCAGCAGGGGTAATAAGACCATGCTAACCAGCCAAATCTTGTCTAGTTGACCTCTTGGTCAGGACAAAGCTCCACTGCATGCTGTTGTAGTCTGTGTTTGTCTCTGTGTGCTTGTGTGGGAGTTTAAGCCTAGATTATGATGATGGAAAACAAGGCCTGTAGGGAAGTTACATCCCAGAATGCATGCGCACACACACACAAACACAATCCCATCCATTTGCTCTCTCCGACACATAAAAGCACACACAGAAACAGACATCAGCCTACACACACAAATACACGCTGAGTCCCTAAACACATTTATCATGACCTAGTGTCTCTAGGTCCCCATGGTTACACAGTTTGAGGTCTCTTCACCACCCATAAACACCAAGCCCTGGCCAGCAGGGGCACTGTCACAAACAGCCACACAACTATTCATCAACTCCTTCCTGAGCCAGTCGGCTTGATGATATCTCGTCTGTAAACATGACCCTGGCATCTCTGGCCAGGAACAGATGTGTGGAGTACCCAGAGACAACTGTAGGGGGGGCTGTCACATACTTTACTCTAACCATTAATCACGCTCTTTATACCAGCGCCATCCTCCTCATCCTTGAACCTGACCCAGTTGTCACCTGCAAGAGAATGACAGCGACCTCTATTACGAAAATACAGCTGATGCTATGATTAAGTGCCACTGTGCGGGCAATGGAAATCTCACTGCATGGAACTCATTGGATGTGAGCTAATGCATTGTGTGAACCCTTTTCATGCTGAAACTGTTGGATATTCTGTATGAAGGTCAGTTTACTTGGTTGCTGATCAAGTTATGGCTGTTATTTGAATTTATAAATCCAGGTGGGTGCCTTTAATGGCAAAAAATGTGTAAATCTGGACTCTTAATATGTCCTATTTTTTCTAAATGTACTTGAGCCTAATCAAAGTGGCATTCTTTTAGTATTGTTTATATACCATTAGTATTTATTAATTCACTAATCTGATTAGTTCACTTCCTGGATAAACAAAATCCAGACAATTTATTCACCCCTATATCTTCCAAGATGTTCAGCTGAAAAGAAATTTAAGTTTTTAAAGAAAAACATTAATGGATTTTTCTCCATAGATGAATTTAGTGGGAGCCAACATGTTGAAGCTCCAAACTGCTGTTTCAATGCAGCCTCAACAGGCTCTACACAATTCCAGCCCAGGAATAAGCGTCTTATCTAGCATAACGATTGGTCTTTTTCTAAAAAAAAAATACAAATTTATATACTTTTTAACTATAAATGCTCGATAGCTTGATGCATTTTGTAGTCATGATGGAAAGGTCATGCGTGACATAGGTGGAAGTACCGACCCAGTGATTACTAAGCGAACGTGCAAAGAAAGTCAAACAGCCTTTACAAAAAAAAAGGCTATACCAACGTTGTCAGTTGATTTTGAAGTTGAAGGAGAAAATGAGATACCCTTCCTTTTTGAACCAGAGTACACGGATGAAGAACTAACCACATCTAACCTTTCCAACATGATTGTGTAAAGCATGAAGTTAAAGAAACATGCATAGCAAAGCTAGTACAATGCAAGAATTTGTAATTAAAAAGTACAGGTGCAGCTCAAAAAATAAGAATATCGTGAAAAAGTTATTTTTTTTTATTGTAACTTATTTTTAAAAACGACACTTTCATATATTCTAGATTCAAAACATGTAAAGTAAAACATTTCAAAAGTTTTTTTTTTTTGATTAGAGCGTACAAAAGTCAAAAATCCAGTATCTCAAAATATTAAAATATTTACATTTGAGTTTCATTAAATTGACCATCCCTACAGTATAAATTCTGGGTATCTCTTGTTCTTTGAAACCGCACTAATGGGGAAGACTGCTGACTTGGCAGTGATCCAGGAGACCATTACTGGCACCCTCCACAAAGAGAGTAAGTCACAGAAGGTCATTACTGAATGGGGTGGCTGTTTGCAGAGTGATGTATCAAAGCATATTAAATGCAAAGTTGTCTGGAAGGAAGAAATTGGGTAGGCAAAGGTGCACAAGCAACAGGGATGTCCGCAAGTTTGAGAATGCTGTCAAGTAAAGCCGATTCAGACACTTGGGAGAGCTTCACAAGAGTAGAATGAAGCCGGAGTCACTACACTCAGACGTCTTCAGGAAAGGACTAAGCCACTTTTGAAACAGAAACAACATCAGAAGCATCTTACCTGGGCTAAGGAGAAAAAGAACTGGACTGTTTCTCAGTGGTCCAAAATACTCTTTTTAGATAAAAGTCAATTTTGCATTTCATGTTGAAATCATGGTCCCAGAGTCTGAAGGAAGACTGGAGAGGCACAGAATCCAAGCTGCTTGAAGTCCAGTGTGAAGTTTCTGAAGTCAGTAATGATTTGGGGTGCCGTGACGTCTGCTGGTGTTGGTCCGTTGTGTTTTATCAAGTGAAAAGTCAATGGACACAACCAGGAGATTTTGAAGCACTTTATGCTTTCATCTGCTGACAAGCTTTATGGAGATGCAGATTTCCTTTTCCAGCAGGACTTTAGCACCTGCCCACAGCGCAACAACCACTTGCAAGTGGTTTGCTGACCATGTTGGCCAACCAACATGCCTGAACTGAGCCCCATTGAGAATCTATGGGATATTTTCAAGAGAAAGATGAGAAACAGTCGATCCAACAAAATACAGATGATCTGAAGGAGCAAGTCATTTGTAATATGTGCTGCCGACATTGAGTGCATAAATGAACATACTTTAAACAACTTAAACTTTTCTGTTTTGTTTTTGATTGACCTTAGGAAATATTCTAATATTTTGAGATACTGAATTTTTGACTTTCATGGGCTGTAACTTTTTCACGATATTCTAATTTTTTGAGCTGTACCTGTATATCAATTTTCGTTTCGCTAGATAAGACCCTTATTCCTCGGCTTGGATCATGTTGAGCCCTTTGAAGCTGCACTGAAACTGCTGTTTGGACCTTTAGCCTGTTGGCTGCTATTGAAGCCCACTATATGAAAAAAATCTTGAAATGTTTTCCTCAAAAACCTTAATTTCTTTTCAACTGAAGAAAGAAAGACATGAACATCTTGGATGACATGAGTAAACTAATTTATAGTAACTAATCATTTAAGTTTTCTGATAACTGAGATGCAAGATGGTGTCAGTTGTGTTTGCACAAATGTTTTAATTCAGATTATACGCATTATTGCCATGCAAGATGGCAAATGTTAGGAAATATCAGACTGCTGAGTGACTTGATTGACCAATCAGAATCAAGCAGAATCCCACAGAACTGATTGATAAAATCGTTCCTTCCAAGACCTGTCTTCTGCGCTGTCCTGTGGGTATTCCTAAATTCCTGCCTATCAATCTCCTTTCATCCTCCAATGAGAATTGACCGAATGTGAACAGGTAGCTGTCCATGGGTGGAAGCCAGCTGCATGTACTCATTCTCAGAAGGGAACTGAGTGATGTCCTGAAGAAAGAGTTTTCTCCTTTTGATTTACATTTATTGATTTCTCAGATATGGGCCATTAATCAACGGGTGGAATAACCTTTTCTCCCCTCTGCACTGCTGCCGTCAGCTGTAAATTTACATGGCCAAACATGTGAGGAGCTGTGCAGCATACCATCATCATCACCCGACCGCAGGAAGAAAGAAGCTGATTTATTCTCAGTGCTTTGTGAAAGGACTGGCTTCTTGTCTCAAATCTCTAGGCAAAAGTTATGTGTTGCCCTATGAGAAAACACAACAAATGGCTTCTAAAATTGGAAAATTATTACTTGCCCTAAACACCACTTCCTGCAACCCTCCCTGAGCTACAGTAGCAAGGAGGATTGTAACATAGCTGAAATATTTTGAGATGGTGTGGTAGCTTTTATCTGGCTATGCTGTAAATCAACCTCTATTATTTAATTTTGTATATAAATTAGGGCTGTCAAACGATTAATCACGATTAATCACATCCAAAATAAAAGTTTATGTTTACACACTAAATGTCGGTGTAACGTGTATATTTATTATGTATATATAAATACAAGCACATTCATGTATATATTCAGGAAAAATATTTTAGATTTATATATAAAATATTTATATTTGTTTTTAATTATATACATGTATGTGTGTGTTTTTATATATACTCAATGAATATACACGCATATAGTATGTAAACATAAACTTTTATTTTGGATGCGATTAATCATTTGACAGCCCTAATTTAAATACAATTATACAACAGTTAGTTCTGATCCGATTCCAAAATGATTGGCTGAACAAGGTTCTGAGAGTACTGACTGTGGTTTGGATTTCCTTCACTAAACCACTTTAAAACTGTTTAGAAACAAATCAGGGGACCATCGAATAAGTAATTGAACCATTCACCCAACTAAAAAACACTGCAAAACTGTTGTCTTTGAGTCATTTAAACATTTTATTTGAAAGAAATTGATTTGTTCAGAATTAAAATTGTGACTGCCTTTTGGAGTGAGTCGAATAGTTTTTCATGCATCCAATTTGTTTAGAAATGCTGATGCATTCATGAGTAAAGCAATTGATTATCTTTTTAAGGGAGTCATTGAATCATTCACTCAACTAACTTTAAAAATACTGATTAATTTAGAAATGAAACTAAATGACCAATCATTTCGCTAGATAAGACCCTTATTTCTCGGCAGAGATCATGTAGAGCACTTTGAAGCTGCACTGAAAATTCTGTTTGGACCTTTAGTCCAGACAGAAAAAAAAAAAAAAAAGAAATACATGAACATCTTGGATGAAGTAAATTATTCAACATTTATTCTGGAAGTCAACTAATCCTTTACGTTTTTTTCTGATAACAACGCTGTAAAAAATAAATAAATAAATAAAAATTGTTGAGTCAACTTAAAATAATTTGTTATTTGCTGACTTAAAAATTTAAGTTCAGTCAACTCATAAGTTTATTCAAATTGAAATGTTTAATTGTACTAAGTGACAACTTAGATATTCAAGCTGACTAAACAAAAACAATTTAAACTTAACAGCTGTGTTACTCGGCTGCCTTAAAATTTTAAGTTCAATCAACTCAAAAGTTGACTAAACTTTTTTCGAATTTAAAGGCAGCCAGGTAACAAATTAGTTTAAGTTGACTCAACAACTTGTTTTTTAAGACGCAAGATAGCATCAGTTGTGTTTGCTGTAAAAACTGAGAGATTGGGTGCTGTTCAAGTTAATGTATTTGTCAAAACATAATATTAACTTTTTATTAATGGCCTATTGTAAAGCAGTATTTTACTCACAAACATTCTGTTGGTCTGCATATATAGACTATTCAAAACAGCAGTGATGTATTCGTAAGGTATAACATTAAATATGTTTACTTAGAAATAGGAATTGTGCCAGTTGGGTGTTCATTTCCTTTGGTAAATGT
Source organism: Cirrhinus molitorella (assembly GCA_033026305.1). Taxonomy (NCBI): domain Eukaryota; kingdom Metazoa; phylum Chordata; class Actinopteri; order Cypriniformes; family Cyprinidae; genus Cirrhinus; species Cirrhinus molitorella. The sequence continues at coordinate 3,037,640 of CM065133.1, read as the reverse complement.
TCTTGCACTTCTTCAACATCCATCTTCAACATTCAAGTATATTTGCACAAATGATTCAATGATGTACTAACATAAAATAAGAGAGAATAGTGTAAATACAGTAAAGCAAACTAGTGACATTATTGCGTGATGCCCAGGGTCCCAGCTAGAAACACTGTGAGTATATTGCAGACTCCCTCCCTGAGGCTGAGTAATGTTATGTGGAGAGAGCAGAATATCTTCCTTAGACTGAATAATGGGACCATATGTTCTGTGACCCCACAGAGCTGCAACGTCATACTGTTTTCTCTTTTTTCCATTTTCTTCTCTTCAGACTGATTTATTTCAAATGTTGTTTTAATAAGTGAGTTCTGCTGCTTTTACTTCATTATTCTCCACAGAACACCCTGTTCTGAAAAACAGTAGGGATCTCATGGGAAAAGGGTTTCATCAATTCTTTAAACATGGAACAAAATAAGAGATTAATGTGGGCAACTTGTAACCTTATTTATCAAATTTTCCTGCTGCAGAAAGGGCCCACATGCACCTCATCACGAAACACTTCAGTAACTTCCAAGGAATGGCAAATTTCTTCTGGGTCTCCATATGCACCCAATGCATTGCTCAAGGGCTACCATACTCAAATGCTTGCTTCTTGTTGTTAGGTTTCTCGCAGAAATACCGCAAACTCTCTCGTGAGTCACCCATAAGAAAAACACTAAGCTGAAATGCATGAAAAAGCCATGATAGGACAGAATTCTAATCTGAATATAACCCAATTAAAGGCCTTAGTGATGATACAGAATATATGAAGAGTTCACATGCAGACGCCTCTAAATCCATCTGACATCTTTTTTAAAAAAATGCATTTTTATCAGGCTCCGATGTAAAGGTTTCTATGTAAGTACTGGTACTTCTGATTGGGCTAAAGTAAAAGTAGTTGATGGATGTATAGCATTCATTCAGTATCATTATCTCATTTTTGACCGAGATGGCTTTTAGCTGGTTTTGCATCTGAACTCTTCATATGACACAGCACCTGTTGCTGATCGATTCAGGTTGAGTGCTTTCCTCAGCTGGTCTTCTCTAAGGGGTTTCTTTCATTCCAAAGCTTCCCTTGAGACCTTCAAACCATTCTCCCCTCTTTATAACACTTTTTGACATTCTCTCTGACTCTCCTTCGTCTTCCCCGGAGCCTCCTTGTATGTGTTCATCTTGTTTTCCACACAAAGCCTCCTTTTATCCACAGGTCTGGTGCCCACCTGTTGCTTCTGTTCTCCATATCCTCTCTCTCTGTTTCACTTTTACATCAGTACACTGATGGCCTGCATCACTGGGAGCGATTTTATTTCTGGAGGTCAATAGGTCGCTGTACTGTTGACCTGAAATTTATTGTTGCGCAATTTGATGACAAGCTCTACTATTATACCATTGAAATTGCTCAGAATGAATTTTGCAGACTACAGGGCACAGATCATGTCTTCAGTGACTCCCGTTGGTAGTCACCACATCGCATGACTGCTTTTTTGCATAAAGTTGAACTTTTCTTAGCTTTTTTGTGTCAGTGCACACATTCACATCACAATCCTGAAGTTGTTGTCATTCATGTTGGTTCAGATCACTCTCACTTCTAGGGATTATTAAAATATTTATGTCCCTCTCTCAACACAAATGCATTCACTGAAACCTAGAAAAAGCTCAAAACACCTCAGTTGTGTGTGATATTGATCCAGTTCATCCTCAGAACCTACGTGACAAATCACACTAGTGTAGGTGGAGAAGTTCCTGTGGGTGACTACAGTAACACATAATGCAACACTTTGACTGCTTTCTGCAGAGCCTTTAACAGGAACAATCCTGTTCCACAAAAATGTCACACATTTAAAAAAAAAATAAAAATAAATCACAGCTTGCATTATTCAATCTTTATATATTTTATGCAAAATAATGCACTATACTGTGTGATTTGTAGTGCAGCAAGAGGCTTAGCATAATAATAAAAATAATAATAATAAAACAAATGTCAGTTAAGCAAAAAAAGGAAAGAAAAAAAAATAATGTCTGTCTAGTTTCAGCATGATTAAGCTAGCAGAAATGTAAGCATAGCTTTATCTGGACTAAACAGGATTGGAAAGAAGTCCATATCTTGTTAGATAAAGGGTGAGTTAAACAGTCCCTTTCTCTGTTTACTCAAAGAGCAGAATGGCTGGCTGTCTTAAAGACCTCATTCTCCAAAGAATCAGTCTCTGTGTATCAGGATCTGAGCTCTGTGTTCTAAACCGATAGGGAGGAAATGTAGATAACACATATTTAAACAACCTGAATAGACAGAGAGCTTGTGAACTTATAATAGCTGCTTCTTAAGGAAAGGCATTTAAAACAAAATACAACAATTTGATTTGCAGAATAAGTTTATATAATATATATATATATATATATATGTATGTGTGTGTGTGTGTATATGTGTGTGTGTGTGTGTGTATGTGACTGACTGTAATTTTATTATTATTTGTTTTGTTTATATATATATTTCTATATACATGATTGCATTCATACATTGAGAAGGGTTTGATTTTATTTTCAAGCCCAAAAAAAGTCTGCAAATATCTGCATATATATCTTTTTTGGACTATTGTAGCCTGGTCGGATCGTCACTGCTGCAGAGTAACACATACCTGCGTGAATCACCATAGACATAAACTTAGAATGATCTTCTGTGGAATGAGTGCAGTTCTTTATATATATATATATATATATATATATATATATATATATATATATGTATGTATGTATGTATGTATATGATTGCATTCATACATTGAGAAGTGTTTTGATTTATGAAGGTCCCCTCTTAGATAGGTAGAAGTCACTGATCAGGTCCCCACTTGGCATGTGTTTAAAAAAAAACTTTATTATCTCTGCCTATGAACTATTGCCATGTGGCTGACTGTAATTTTATTATTATTTATTTTTTTTATATGTATTTCTATATACATGATTGCATTCATACATTGAGAAGGGTTTGATTTTATTTTCAAGCCCACAAAAAGTATGCAAATATCTATTATTTATTGATTTAATAACCATTTAGCATTATTGTCTGAATATTTGTGCAGTACTGATTATGTGTAAATTTTCAAAAGTTTAGAGTTAAAGTCAGATGAAGTGAAGAAAGACTGTGTGCTAACAGTCTCTGTGTCTCCACATACATTAGCATTGCAGTCTATAAAGGTCCCCTCTTGGATAGGTAGAAGTCACTCAGAGTTTCAGGTCCCCACTTGGCATGTGTTTTTAAAAAAAAAAAAAAATGCTTATTTTCAGTTGTATTCTGAAAAAAGACCTTAAAAGAAATTTTGTATGTGATTTTTGTTGTTTTAAAATAAGCAGAAACCCTGGTCCCCTCTTGGCCAGTGTAGAGTGACAGTCCCCTCTTAGTAACATAGATGTGTATTTATCACGTTATGGGGACCAAATGTCCCCACAAGGATAGTAAAACTAGTAATTTTTGACCTTGTGGGGACATTTGTGAGGTCCCCATGAGGAAACATGCTTATAAATCATATTGAATGAGTTTTTTGTTTTTGTTTTTTTGAGAAAGTAAAAGTATGTACAGTCTACTAGGTTTAGGTGTAGGGCGATAGAAAATGCGGTTTGTACAGTATAAAAACCATTACGCCTATGGAATGTCCCCATAAAACATGGAAACACCACATGTGTTTGTGCTCATATAAAAATAAAATATAAACCAAATGTCAAACGTGTCAAAAATGACTACATGTAATTTGCAATTTACATGCAATTCAGTCAGTCTGTCAACCATGTCCTTTCATAGTAGTACATGGAGGCCTGTGATAAAATAGACTGCACATCTAGGACAGCTGATGCTGTGTTATCTTCAAGGATGTACAGTTTGGCTGATATCCTTTATCTGTGGAAACAGGTTAGAGAAATGTAACCTCTCAATCACAGGAAGAACACACGTTGTCAGTGCAGAGCTCGCAGAGTTACTTCTCGCAATTGGTCAAGTGCTGCTTGAGGGTTCTCGGAGGTTCTTCAGCAGAGGCGAGTGTCATGTCTTGAATACCATCAATACATCTTGCATATCTTGACCTTTGAATCAAGTCAACCTTGGGATAATGGAAAAAGCAGTCTCTGAGTATCTAGAGGAGTTATTGCGAGTGAAGGAAACCCAAAGTGCTTCTCTCCACACGTATGTAATATTCTTTGTAGTTTGTGGTCTTAGAGACCCCCTTGACTCTCTCTTTCTTTCAGTCTGTTTCTCACTCGCTCTCTGCGTGTGATGTGTCAGTGCGGTGAGTTATTTGTTCGGGAGTAGGAGGCGTTGATGGGAAGGATCCAAGGCCTACCTACATACAGTAATGAGATAACTCAATCGCCTCGACCACGACTTGAGCTTTCTGTCATGCAAAGAGCATTATCGACTCATTTTCACACTTCCGCAGTGCCAGGTGCCCCATCTGAGTAAGAGCAACAAAAATTTCACACTTCATTCTGAAGTGTGACTGCTCAGAAACTTTGTTCTGGTTTTTGAGAGTTCTGGACAAGCTTATTTATTTATGTTCTTTTTTTGGTCACCACATTTTCTTCACATGTTTTTCTGGATGACATGTGAGAATGTGGTTATCTAATGCCAACGTGAGAAAAAATATCTTTCACACAGTCTGAGTAGTTTCATTAGTGGGAAGTCTATGCACTGTCAGTGCGTGCAATGAGCAAAAATTACTAATTGGTAGTCAGAAGGCTTTAAAACTTAACCCCTTAATTGTCACCCGTCCCCTCAGTGGGACGCCTAGGTTTACTTTGCCATTTTACAAATAAATCTTAATCTAATCATGACAGATTATATATTGGAAAGGTCTAAGACTCCTAAATAGATATTTTACCATTTTGCTGTGTTTCAAATTATGTAGGAAAAGTAATAGATTAATTTATGACAAGAGTGCACCTCAAAAATCTATTTCAGAGTTCTGACCTTTGTCACAAAAAGACTTTCTTGTTGCCTATTTTCTTGTCATGCTTTAGAAATCAGAAGAAATTATATATCAGTTTAAAAACTTAAAATGTCTAAATTCATCCTTTGGAAACCATTTTAAAATCAGACTTTGCATTGCAATGGAAAATGTACATCAAAATCATATTGCAAAATGTTTTCGTTCATGAGTTATAAAAATGTAAGTTTGAATACTGCATTTTCATGTCTATGTTAAAAAATGGGACTGACAGTTAAAGGGTTAAATATTAAAATACAATTTTGGGTTAATACAAATAAAGCTCAGTTGACACTTAACAGTCAGATAACTACAAAAAAAGTAAATGGGGCCAAATATGAAGCTCAGATGTAAGACTGACAAATACAATAAAATAATAAAATATAAAATATAATAAAACAGTAAAACACACACAATTACTATAAAAACACTTAATTAATTATTCAGAGGATTAATTCATCTGGTAAAATTAGTGTATTCTTTGAACTGAATATATATATATAATATATATAATGTATGTGTGTATATGTGTGTGTATATATAAATATATATATATATATATATATATATATATATATATATATATATATATATAATTATCAATGTTGGAAACAGTTGTGCTGCCAAATATTTTTTGAAACCTGTAACCTTTGAAACCATTTTTTTTTTTTTTTTCAGGATTCTTTGAATAACAATTTTCACAATATTATTATTTTTTCTGTATTTTTGATCAAATAAATGTAGCCTTAATGAGCATAAGAAACGTCTTTAAGAACCATTAAAAATCTTGCTGATCCCAAACTTTTGAGTGGCAGTGAATATATATATATATATATATATATATATATATATATATATATATATATATGTATGTGTGTGTGTGTGTTCGTATATAGCCTAAAATGCCTTTTAGACAAATTGTTCCTTTAATATTCAAAAGTAACTAATAACCAACATTTTGCTACTAATGGGCTGAAATATATCCAGTTTTTTTAAATTTCCATTTATATATAAATAAACCAAATGATATTTTATATATATTCATCACTTGCTGTCTGATGAATACATTTAGTATGAGTTTCTCGCTTTCACCTATTATGCAGATCTGCTCCTTTTACTATAATTTTCATAATTTGTCAACAACATTTGTCTTGATAAAAAGCCCTAACAGCACTGTCATTTTTCCATCATTGATTTACATTATAATGCGCATAATGAACTATTGCCTTGTATCGAATTCCTCAAAGACAATGGCTGAGTATTTATTGGCAGCTTCATATCAGCGTGTATTGATCATTGAGTCAGTAGCAGCTCAAATGTGCTGTCGGTTCAGCACTGCGTCGCTTGACAAGTGCATCTCTCTCGCTGCGGGGCGATATCAGTGTAATTGACTGCCCTGTTCTCACCCTACAGCAGTGAATAATGTGTGCGCAGCTGACAAAACTAGAGGTGTCAGAAAAACGAGTCCCTCTTCTTCGGCACACTTCCCCATCCCCGCCCCCCATAACCGCAATTCAACTCCCTGCAGATGATGATGGCTGTTGCAAAGAGCAGTAATGCAGGACTGCACCACCTTCCCTCCTTGCTGGTCTGCCTGCCTGTGTGTCCCTTTGTCCTTGCAGGCGGTGGAGGCCCGTAGCATCCATCTCTGTCAGCCAGGCACATCTCTGGGCCTCCCCACCACGTCACTGTTAAATGGAGCTCTGACAGTATATTGACTGACCCCGCACCAGCCTCCACGAGAGAGACGAGCGAGAGGGAGGGATACTAAATAAAACAGAGACACAAATTGAAATGGGAGTGAGAAGAAAAAGGCTAAATGAAAGAGATGATGAAGGTATCATATCTCTTGTGCTACCCGGTCGCACCGCAGCCAGGTACATGTAGGTGAATCACTGTCTATGTAATTTGGTCGTTGTAAATTAAGCAACGAGTGAAGAGAGACTATGTTTTACCGTGTTTTTAGTACAGGGTCAAATCATAGTAACACAAAGAGTGGCTTATTGCTTTTATAAAATGGTGGCAAAATCAATAACTCTTCCATCAAATAATCAAACTATATTAGTGCCACACTACTACTAACTTTATACTACAACTTCATACTTGAGCTACTTATTGCTAAAGTGCACTTGTTTTACAACTGTTATTAAACTGAACTGACTCAACATTGAACTTTAAATGGTTAGTTCACCAAAAAATGAAAATTAGCCCATGATTTACTCACCCTCAAGGCATCCTAGGTGTATGGGACTTTCTTCTTTTAGTTGAGTTATATTAAAATTATCTTTGCTTTTCCAAGCTTTATAATGGCGATGGGTGGGTGTTTCTGTTCAACAGTCTAAAATAAGTCCTATAAAGTCTTTTTAGATTTGTTTGTTTACATATACAGTGGAGATCAAAATTAGAGAACAACCTACAATTTCATACATTTTGAGGTCACTGCTTAGTCCTAACTGAAGTTATCCTAACAGGAGTAGAAGTGCAGTTTTGTAAGCACATTTCATGACATATTCTGAAGCACAGTAATAAAAACCTAAATGAGATGTTTGAAAATGACTGATCGAAATGAGAGAACACTTACAGATACCTCCAAGTCATTGGTGTTAATCTGGTACCTGGTGCTAATTTCTTTAATTATCTGACAAACCCTATTTAACTAGAAGCCTAACTTTCCAGTTTGCACTGAATTCGCAAGATGGTGAGCCATTCTAAAATGACTGAAACCCTCCGACAGCAGGTTGTCCAGATGAAGAACAATAACAGCCATACACTCTTACAAATAAAAGTTCTTTATTGGCACCAATGGTTCAGTGAAGAACCTTGAACATCCATAGAACCTTTCAAATGCAGAAAAGGTTCTTCTATGGCATCACTGCAAAAATACCCTTTTGGAACCTTTATTTTTAGTATAGCAAGAGAAGTTGGTTGTTCCAAATCTGTATTTGCACTAACTCATTCAAGTCCCCCCAAAAGGCTGGTCGTCCACAAAAGACAAATTCACAAGAAGACAAGACACTGCAGAGAATCTCAGTGGGCAACTGGTTCAACACTGAAGCTGGAATTGTTTGCCAGTTGAGTGCTGAACAGGGTAAGGATCTGTCTCGGTATGTTTAAGAGAAAACGGACTGAAAGCGCACTCTGCAGTGACCAAACATCTCATCAGCAGAACGAATCAAATGGCTTGCCTCACCTTTGCTGAGGAACATGCTGTGTGGAGAGAGGAGAACTGGTCCAAAGTTTGCTCTAGTGAAAGAGCAAGTTTAATTTATTTGGGTCTGATGGAAAACATTTTGCTCAGCATCAAATTGAGAAAGCTTGAAGCCCAAGTGTGTAAAGAAGTCAGTGAAAGTGACATGGTTTGAGGAATGTTTTCTGCAGCAGGAGTTGGGCCTCTTGTACAGATACATGGCAGGTGAATGCAAACATTCATCAGAACCTTCTTCAGCAACATGCACTACCTTCCCTGCATTCATCACACAGTCATCCAGCATTTTTTATGCAGTGCAATGTCCCCGTCACACCGCATAACAGGCAAACCAGCTCCTTAAAGCTGAAAACATTCAATAACGAGTCCTGATCTAAACCTGATTGAAAATCTCTAGAAAATCCTTGGTGACAAAATTATGGCTAAGAAACCCACTACAGTCAACGAATTGTGGAAGAGAGTGAAAGAGGACAATCTGAGAAAATAGTGTTGTCTTGCGGCCACAGATGTGCTGAAGTCATTCAAGAAATTTTAGTTGTAATCTTTCTTCGTGCTACAATCATTGCGGTTTCTCTCATTTTGTTCAGTGGGGTTTTGTTGAAGTGCCTTGATTATTTTATAAAACACTGTTCTATTAGCATGGTATAGCCACAACTAAACTTCCATCAAATTTTGAACAATGAAGATGCATTATTACTAAAAGCAAATGTAACCCTGGAGCACAAAAACAGTATTAAATACATGGGTATATTTGTAGCAATAGGCAAAAATACATTGTATGGGTCAACATTATATGATTTTTGACATTTTTTTATGTCAAAAATCATTAGGATATTAAGTAAAGGTCATGTTCTATGAAGATTTTTTTTTTTTTATAATTTACAACTGTAAATTTATAAAAACTTAATTTGTGATTAGTAATATGCATTGCTAAGCGATTTTCTCAATATTTATTTATTTATTTATTTTTTGTTCAGATTCCAGATTTTCAAATCCAATGCTAATAAACCATACATCAATGGAAAGCTTATTTATTCAGCTTTCAGGCTTTTGTGGTCCAGGGTCACAAATCAGAAAGTGTTTACAAATCTAATTCTGATCTCCACTGTACATGTAATACCCCATTTCTCCCGAGATCTTCTCTTTGTTCGTATGGTTGTGGTGCGTTTTCGACACGTTATACAAGCTGTTATGTTGTTGCTAGACTTCCACAAACCATTCACAGCTTGTTTCACGGTTGCACATCGGCTATTGTGAAACTACTGACGTAGTCGGAGCCATAATCATCCTGATTTCAAATCTTAAATATCAAACGTGTTTGATATGATCGGGGCAGCATAATATTCGATCTGTGAACTGTGAACGCCTCGCATTACCAGATAATCTGTGCTGAACATCAGAACCAGCCGAGGTCCTGGACAAGATTTTTTTCTCAGATTGTCGGGAAGGGTAAATCGGGGATAAATCAGCCTAAAACTCATAGTGTGAACCTAGCTTAAACAACCTTTGAGAGATTCAATTTCACTCCTAGTTTTGTAGTTACTGTGTTTAGTTTTTGTAGGTCTATGCTTAGTTTAGTCTTTATGTGATTCATCCCAATCAGAGTTTACAGTCTGAACAGTTTTCTGACATTAACATAGTTCAGTGTTCTTGTTACTTCAAACGGCAAGCGTGAGAGCGAGCGAGCGAGCGAATATATAGCTTGTTGACAGCCTTTGGGATCGCTTATATATTGTACCTTTACACAAACATGCACGCACATACCCAGGGGGCTTGTAAAAATCTACTTTAATGGTTATGCAGTTTATTTTCATTGAGAAGCCACTATTTCAAAGCCCCGTTCTGCCTCTTGAGTAAGCTGCTCTACACATCAACAATATTTCATTTCAGAAATAAATCCCCTTCACATGAATATGACGGAGGATATAAACTGTCTTTTATTAAATTGTCCAAGAAAATGTGAAGTTACAATAATCCCACGGCTCCGTAGAAGCTCTCTGAACTGTCTGAACAGAGACAGTTTGCCATTATCAAGAGAGCAGCAGTCTAAGTGAAAAAATCCAGCTCTGACGGAAAGGAACAAAGGTAGGACACTTTTTAGAGAATGAAGGGCGGATAACGACGAGCATCATAATGTGTAAAGATAGCAATATCTATATTTAATATAAATTAAATTGGAGTGTTAGATGATGAAAAATGACAAACAAAAGTATTATATCAGCCAGCACATAGCGAAGAACATCTCGTCTGCCTAGTGTCCTGTTCCTCAGTTTAATCTGTGAGGCTCAGTCAGGAGTCTCTCCAGGCAGCAGAAGAATCACTGCAAGCTCCCGGTCATAAAAGGGAAAGTCCTGCGTCTCCCTGGGGAGGCAGGAATCAGAGGCCAGCATTTATATTCCCCCTGCATGCCCACATCCATCAATCAGCTCATCCCACGGCGCCTCAGTCTCAGAGGCCGCTTGCTTTCCGAGGCCTTTGAGTGCATGTATTGAAAAAATCCTGTTAAAAGAACAAAGGCGCGGCGATGTCAATAAATCTCCAAAGATGGATTGACATTCACTGTTTTGGATCAAAATTGAAATGCTGAAAGATGATTTTGACATTGCTGAATTTCTGTTCTCCCCGACAACTGACCACTTTTTTTTTTTTTTTTTCTCGGTTTTGGCAAAGTGTTTGCTCTGAAGTACAGCAGAGGATGATGTTTGATTTGTGTAACCAGATGAAAGAGGGTTGTTGGTTGTATGGAAACTTCAATTGCTGAGCTTGTTGTTTTTCTTTTTTATTCAGACAATTTGAATAAATCAAACTGAAATGTGATCCACAATGTGAACATTTTACCTCAGATTTATGGCTTAAATTTGGATATGCTTTCTCCATTGGCTTCAAAAAACTTTTATTTACCGGATTAGAGTTGAATGCACCACTTCTGTCGTTTTTGAAGCACGACCGACAGGGTCACTGAATTGAAAATGTGATTTCATAATAGTTTTCAATGGAAAAATTAACAACATACAGGTTTTTTACTGACGTAATTGCACTAGAGCGCAACTGGAAGAATAAAGGAGCAGTGATGGGAATAAAGTCATGAAAAAATAATACATTTTTGATCCATGATTTATTTATGATCTTTTATCAGTTTTCTTTTGAACTTTGCCTTTTACTCACATCTATCACTCTGGTAAAGTTTGCACTGGCCCAAACTTTATGTGGACTTACTATTTGAGGAAAGCTCAAACTGTTCTCCAGATCTAATCAGCTGGTAAGAGGCCGACCAACACTGTGCACTGTTGACTTGCACAATGTATCACAAGAGCTCTGAATAAATAATGACGCATGAGGTGTTTTGAAGAGAGACTTTCCCAGCTGAATTGAAACTCTTTATACCCCCTCTGGCTGTTTTAGCTGTATCTGCTGAATTGTGTAAAACATCTCTGCTGAATCACATTTTTTTATAATGAAGATGTATTCTTACTTAAGAACTGCACAAGGCGTTTCAGATGTTTGACAGAGGAACTGAGCTACAGTTACAATTAGATACATGATACATGAGATTTTGAAATTGTGTAATTTTTTTCACCTGTTTTGACACCAAATTGAGAACAAAATCAATGTTATCATTAACAATTAAAAATGATTTTCAGTAACTGAAAATAAAATACAATATAAAATATTAGATCTAAAAAGATCATTAAAAATGTAGTAAAAAGTAGTACATTTACTAAAACTGAATTTTAAAAATGCTAATCTATATAGAAATATAAAAAACATAATAAAAAGATAAATATAAATGCTATAATAGTACAGTTGAGGTCAAAAGTTTACATCCCCCTTTAAGAATCTGCAAAATGTTAATTATTTTGCAAAAGAATGCATGTTGTTTTATTTAGTACTGACCTGAATAAGATATTTCACATATAAGATGTTTATTAGATGACTATATAAAAATGACCCCATTTAAAAGTTTACATCCCCTTGATTCTTAACACTGTGTTGTTACCTGAATGATCCACAGCTGTGTTTTTTTGTTTAGTGATAGTTGTTCATGAGTCCCTTGTTTGTCCTGAACAGTTTAACTGCCTGCTGTTCGTCAGAAAAGTCCTTCAGGTCCAACAAATTCTTTGGTTTTCCAGCATTTTTTTGTGTTTGAACTGTTTTCAACAATGACTGTATGAATTTGAGATCCATGTTTTCACACTGAGGACAACTGAGAGACTCATATGCAACTATTACAGAAGGTTCAAATGATCAATGATGCTCCAGAAGAGAAAAAACATGCATTAAGACTCAAATTCAAACTTTTTGACTTTGAAGATCAGTGTCAATTTAATTGTATTCTTATTTTATTCTTACCTGAAGAACAGCAGGCTGTTCAGGACAAACAAGGGACTCATGAACAACTATCACTAACAAAAACACAGCTGTGGATCATTCAGGTAACAACACAGCATTAAGAATCAAGTGTATGCAAACTTTTGAACAGGGTCATTTTTATAAATTTGTCATTTCTCTTGTGAACTATATGTAAACATCTTTTATGTGAAATGTCTTATTCAGTTCAGTGCTAAATAAACAATAACATGCATTTTGTATGCTTCTTGTTTTGGTAAAATCACTTTTTTTCAGATTCTGAAAGGGGGATGTAAACTTTTGACATCAACTGTATATAAATGATACTAAAATAACATTGACAGACACACATGCAGAGTTAAGAACTGACAACTGGATTTTGATTTACATGATCTTACATGCAATGGTGTCATAATTGGTGTAAGATGTGTGCAATCACATCTTTATCAAATTTGAGTCATATCTCTTCCAGAAAAAAAAAAACAACAATAAATCTAATATTTATTTTAATAAGCAAAAACAACAAAAAAGAGAAATTGGTCCATACATGCAATATTATTTTTATATTACCAATATTATTAATGTTGTCATGTGTGTTCTTAAAATGCTGTAGATTAAGAGAAATAATGAGTGAGAGATTTACAGGGATGTTTCATCATATTTCTGTTGCGTCATGTTGGGATTTCACACGTCACACTGATTCTGTAAGTGAGAAGAGTCGGAAGAGCTCTGGGACTGAACAGAAACCATGTGTGGGAAAGTAAAGGAAGAAAAAGCGCCAGAGGAGGAATGGCAGCATAGAAAATTTTCCTAGGTCAAAAGGTCATGGTGGCGAGACAGAGGAGAGGAAGCTGTCACAAGTGCTGTATCCAAATATCTAGTGTCAAAAATCCAACAAGTATTATTATATGTGACCCTGGACCACAAAACCAGTCATAAGTCTCTGGGGTACATTTGTAGCAACAGTCAAAAATACATTGTATGGGTCAAAATTCTAGATTTTTCTTTTATGCCAAAAATCAATAGGATATTAAGAAAACATCATGCTCCATAAGGATATTTGTACATTTCCTACCACAAATATATCAAAGCTTAATTTATGATTAGTAATATGCATTGCTAAGAACTTCATTTGGACAACTTTAAAGACGATTTTCTCAATATTTATTTATTTTTTTTGCACCCTCAGATTACAAATCCTCAAATAGTTGTATCTCCGGATGTTGCCCTATCATAACATATAACCATATATCAATGTAAAGCTTATTTATTCAGCTTTTAGACGATGTATAAACCTTAATTAAAAAATAAAAATAAAAAAACCTTTATGACAAGAAGAAAACGTAGATTAAAGTTACAGATACTAACTGAAAGCTACAGGTAAGGTCCAAGGGCGTTTTTCATAAATGCCATTTTTAATTATAATGTTTGTTGTTGTAAGATTCATAAATGTATTTGCATTTAGCTAAAAACCCTATAATAGGATGCTTAATTGTGACAGTATGCCCTACTGGCCAACATATCTTTTTCACTGAGCAATAATGGTAGAAATGTTCAACTTTTTGCAGCCCAGACTTTAGGTATATGTCTATATAGAAACTGTCTCTCGAAAACAAACCTGAGAAAAATGCACTGGAGAAAAAAAACAATATGACAATCTGTCATCTCCCTTATATATCTAAAGTATATTTGTGAGTGTGTGTGTGTTCATAGTTTGTATAAAGTTGTTTCAAGATAAATAAGGTTTAAGATGATTGTTAAAAAGACAAAAAGAGATTGCAAAGAGAGGAATAACAGAAAGGGAGGGGCGGAAGAGAAAGAGAGCTGTCAGGAAAGGATGAGCAGTGTCCTTCGGCAAAGTGGGAGCTATTTTACGACTCACTTGACAGTTTGACTGCTTGTTTCATTCCCTCCGACCATATTCCACCTTCTCTCTCTCTGTCTGTCTCTCCCTCTCTGGCTCGCTCTCTTCCAGAGCATCTTCAATCAGAGGCTTTTCAGTACTGTCAGAGGAGCTGCCAGGCCTGTGATCGTGTCTCTCTGAAGGCCCAGGGCAGACGATGATGATGACCCTGGCCTCCACCTTCTCTTCTCCTCCAAGGCCAGACAACATAGAACCGGCATCCAAAACCAAACTCATCTTTGCCGTCAGAAGCGAAGCTCGCTTTACAGCGAGGTCACAGGATGTTCAAACCATCCGAAGTACAGTGTAATAGACTCTGGTAAATGCATTATCTTTCTCTGCTCCGTCTTTCAAATCTGCCTGGAAGAAAAAAAAAAATAAAAAAATCAGTGAAACCTGCAACATTTCAAATGAGATGTCACAGACCTGCCTGATGTAAACCGAACATAGTCTAACAAACCAGACCTTTGGCTATCAGTGTAAGGGCTGCTACATGTTACAGCTTCTTCCGTGACATTTCTAAGACGTTTTTGGAAATGAGTCTAGACCTTGTGGTCAGAATTTCCCTCCATCCGAAAGTAATATTAACTGGCATGCACATCAAACAAACCCCAAACCCCCAAATGCAAATGATGTATTTTTTGTTAATAGAAACATAAATGTTTACAGGAACGTTAATGGCACTCCGTTGTGCTTTAAATCGAGTGTGAAATGATCTATTTTCCCCAAACTGTGACGAAGGCATGTTGCCCTTCAATGACCCGTGCCTTAATGAGCACAAATGGAACACTGTAAGTCAACTGATTTAAGTGGCAAGCCGTAAACTCTCCCTCGAGCCATACAAACCAACAATAACAAGATTCAGTAATGGGAATCAATGGGTGGCTTATGTGACCTGATAAGTAGCTGTTCAGCCGCAGGACAGAAGGCCGATACTGTGGCGCTCGATGGCTCAGTCTCAGTTGTTCTTTCTCTTCCTGTACGCTGAATACACAGACAACACAAATAACTAAATCATTACACTACAGCATACTCTGAGTGGGATGTGTCTTTTTGTAAAAAGTTACTGGACAAAATATAGGTATAAAGGTTGTCACTAAGGTTCTTAATAACAGGGATGGTTCTGTACAGTGGATTGGATTGTTTTAATAATTTTGTAAAAGGTAGAATAATGTTACTAATAGTATTAATTATTATAAATATTACTAAACATTTCATTAGAGTGTAATTTTTTTAGTCAAAAGAAAAAAGAAAATCACTGAACTGAAGACAATTGAAAACAAACTACCTCAGTTTCTAAAGTTCACTGAAGCTTAGCCATCTGGAAAGATTAAGCAAGTAAAGATAAAACCAAACAGAATTAATTAACACTGCTAACTTAAAATCAGTAGTGTGAGCTCAGCTGTTTGATAAGCAGTTTTTAAGTAGCTTCTTTTCCAACAAATAGCCTTATAGTGTGACCAAATGCTGCTCATTTGTGACTCTTAACAGCTCTGTCTTTCAAACGCAGAAATAGAAAGTCTGATTCATTCTTTCTGTAGAATCAGTTCATTCAGACAGTTCTCTGTATCCGTGGACATCATGATTAATGATCCCATTCATTATAAACCGTTCACATGTAGCTTTCGATGCCCAATTTGAATTAGTTCATTCTAAACGGTTCCTTTTCTCTTGTATTGTTGGAAATTCTGGTTCATACTAGTGAAAATTGTTCTCTCTATCTTACTGTCAATCGGTTCATCCTAAATGGTTGTCCCTTACACATTAGATATCCAATTCGTTCTAGTGAATCGATTCATTCTGAATGGTTCTCTCACACATGTACTGTAGTATTAGATATCCAGTTCATTCTAGTGAATCAGTTCATCCTGAAAGGTTCTCTCAGACATGTAGCCTTAGAAATCTGATTCATTCTAGTGAATCAGTTCATCCTGAACAGTTCTCTCACACATGTAGCATTAGAAATCCAATCTATTTTAGTGAATCGGTTCATTCTAAATGGTTCTTTCTCACATATGTAGCATTAGAAATCTGATTAATTCTAGTGAATCGGTTCATCCTGAACGGTTCTTTCTCACACATGTAGCATTTGAGATTCGATCTATTCTAGTGAATCGTTTCATTCTAAATGGTTCTCTCACACATGTAGCCTTAGAAATCTGATTCATTCTAGGGAATCGGGTCATCCTATATGGTTCTTTCTCACATGTGAAGCATTAGAAATTTGATTCATTCTAGTGAATTGGTTGAAATCTGATTCTTTCTAGTGAATCAGTTCATCCTGAAAGGTTCTCTCAGACATGTAGCCTTAGAAATCTGATTCATTCTAGTGAATCAGTTCATCCTGAACAGTTTTCTCACACATGTAGCATTAGAAATTCAATCTGTTTTAGTGAATCGGTTCATTCTAAATGGTTCTTTCTCACATATGTAGCATTAGAAATCTGATTAATTCTAGTGAATGGGTTCATCCTGAACGGTTCTTTCTCACACATGTAGCATTTGAGATCCGATCTATTCTAGTGAATCGTTTCATTCTAAATGGTTCTCTCTCACACATGTAGCCTTAGAAATCTGATTCATTCTAGGGAATCGGGTCACCCTATATGGTTCTTTCTCACATGTGTAGCATCAGAAATTTGATTCATTCTAGTGAATCGGTGGAAATCTGATTCTTTCTAGTGAATCAGTTCATCCTGAAAGGTTGCCCCTTACACATTAGATATCCAATTCGTTCTAGTGAATCGATTCATTCTGGACGGTTCTCTCACACATGTACTGTAGTATTAGATATCCAGTTCATTCTAGTGAATCAGTTCATCCTGAAAGGTTCTCTCAGACATGTAGCCTTAGAAATCTGATTCATTCTAGTGAATCAGTTCATCCTGAACAGTTCTCTCACACATGCAGCATTAGAAATCCAATCTATTTTAGTGAATCGGTTCATTCTAAATGGTTCTTTCTCACATATGTAGCATTAGAAATCTGATTAATTCTCGTGAATGGGTTCATCCTGAACGGTTCTTTCTCACACATGTAGCATTTGAGATCCGATCTATTCTAGTGAATCATTTCATTCTAAATGGTAGATATCATTCTAAATGGTTCTCTAAATGATCCTAACATCCTAAACAGTTCTCTCACACATGTAGCATAATAAATTTGATTCATTCTAGTGAATCGAGTCATCCTATATGGTTCTTTCTCACACATGTAGCATAAGAAATTTGATTCATTCTAGTGAATCAGTTCATTCTAAACAGTTCTCTCACACATGTAACATTAGAAAACCAATTCATTCTAACGAATTAATTCATGCTAAACGGTTCTCTCTCTTATATGTAACGTTCGACGGATGGTTCATATAAAAGAACAGATTACAATACAATTCTATACTATGTTTTCAACATTTTTTGTGTTGTATTTAGTATACATTTAAATATACAGTCACCCAAATTGAAATGAACTACATATCCTGATTTTTTTTACATATCCTGATTTTCGTTTTGGAAATGTGTTCGTTACATTTCATGCATACTCGTTACTTCTTTTTTTTTAAGCTGCCTCCCTCCATCAAGTTATTTTATATGCAGTGTCACTTTATCAAAAAATTTGAGCAAATCTGACATTTGACCATTGTATTCAGATTTAAAATGAAGGCGATGTTTGAACGGAAGCCCTGAGAGAGTGAAATGTGCGATGAATTAATGATGATGGCCAGACTAATACAGCTGTGGGAGACTCAGACTGATATGACGCTAATGTTAAACCATCCTGCCGTGAGATGCTAGTTCCTCCAACGCTTTCTCTGATATGTATAAACAAAGATGCTTCCAACCACGACATCCTCTGGTTGAGGAATATTTATAGCACATCTAGGAAACACTGGCTGATTTCTTTCCTTTCCCTCATCATTTCTTCTTGTACCCCCCCATTTGAATAACGAATCTTTCCCGTTGGAACATTCCTCTGGTGGAGAAATGAAGACATCTTGAGCTCAACTTCAAACACTCTCTTTGGTAAACAGACACTGTGGAGAGAGAGCGTTTCATCCGTGCCTCTGGGATATTATTAAGCCTCTCTAGCTCAGACTGCGGAAAAAAGGGAGACTGCGGAAAAAAAGAGAGTGAAACGGGAAGATAAGGAGGTAACTCCTGTTTTCTCAGCTACAACACTGAGAAATACAGGAGTCTGCCGAACCAACCCGGTTCTGGGACTCTAACCGAAGCATGCCATTTCATTAAACTGGGCCTGTATTCAATCACACACATTGTAAGGTGAATTGAAACACTGGGAACAAGTCTGACTCCTGGGAGGAATACCAAGTGCATAAACTACAAAAATGAATTTACTTTTTATGACACATAAGCCTAATATTTAGGAGATAGAGCACTGTCCTGTTTACAGAGCCGGCAACAACAAACTTCTGCTTCCTATACCTCAATATCCCAAGGACACATATGAGATTTTTATGTGTTCAATGTGAGTGAAAGTGCCCTTAGCCCCCCTCACCTTTTCGTAACCTCCGTCTCATACTTGGACTCCATGAGCTTTGACATCCACTAAAACACTCACAATTCCTCCATTCATCAGCAGCATATTTGGGTTCTTGGTTCATTCTCCGAATGCGGATAATGACAGCGCATTCCAACAAAATTAATGCAGTAGTACCACAGGAATGATGATGGAAATGAGCCATGGAGACAGATCTAATGGGATAAAGTAATGTTTACCGATGAACACTTATTTAATCTTTAAAAGGACCTCTAGCAATTAGTGATTCTGAGTGAATGGCTTCGGTGTGCTTCCTTCAGGCAATAGTTGAAATAGTTGAAAGCTGAAAAGAGAATTATGTTGCAGTTGCCGCCAGAAATATTAATAGACTGATATAAATGTCTTGTTTATACAAGTGACCAGAATGAAAAAGGGACACATTTAGACCTCATTCAGCAGCTTTTCATCTAAACCACAACAAATTTAAATGCATGATTTTTTTGAGTTAGTACACTTAAAAATGCAAACATCTAAATTAACTGGTTTTATTAAAAAAGGAAAATTACCCAAGATTTACTCACCAATTCCAATTCCAGAATCAGATAATTAAGTTCAGGAATCGTATACTTTTTTCATCTGTGAGGACCCGAACTACACTCTTAAAAAAAAAGTGCTTTAAAAGGTTCTTCACAGCGATGTCATAAAAGAACCATTTTTGATGGAGGAACCATCAAGGAACCATTCAGTCAGAGGTTCTTTAAAGAACCATCTCTTTCTTAACTTTTTATAATCTGAAGAACTTTTTTCACCAAAGAGCCTTTTGTGAAACAGAAAGGTTCTTCAGAGGTTAAAGGTTCTTTATGGAACCATTTAGACAAAAACGGTTCTTCTATGGCATCATGAAGCACCTTTACTTTTAAGAGTGTAGCGATCTGTCAGGACCTTACTCGCTAATTGAAGTGTTCCAATCAGAGGCCAAAAAAGCTACGCATAATATTTGTAATAAGCTAAACATGTTGCAAGAGAGGTGTCACCACCAATATGACAAAAAACAAACAAAAAAAAACACTTTATTTTAAGAGATTGTTAAAAATTGCAAACACTATTCAATCACAACTTGATTCTATTCCTAAATTACAACAATTCATCCGTTTCATTCATAAACCTTTGATGTGCGTGTGATTTGAACATTCAAACCTGCGTTTGCACTGCCACTGACCTGAAGAGTGCAGCTGTCATGTATATGAATGAAACCGCTTCACAGTCAGCTTTTCAACAACACAGTATCATTATTTCTGTTACAAACTTTTAAATAATCACAGAAGTACTTGTAAGTACTTGTACACAGAGAAGAATCTTGTAAGAACCAGTCTCCATTATTAATATATATATATATATATATATATATCTATAATTCAGAATCATGCAGCTCTTAAATGAGTCCAGTTTTTATGTGGCCTGTTGATTTTTGTTTATGGTATTCAGTGGCAACTAAATGTTTAACAATAATAAGACACATAATAAATATGTTTAATATAATTTTTAATCACCTTGGAATCAAAAATAATCAGAATCGATAATTTTAAGTTCAGTCAACTCAAAAAAAGTTTTGTCAACTTGAAATGTTATGTTTTACTAAGTGACAACTTAGATATTTGAGTTGATTCAACTTAAACTTTTAAGACAGCCAAGTAACAAACAAAGCTGTTTAAGTTTAACACATTTTTTTTTGTCAACTCAAATATCAAAGTTGTCACTTAGTACAACTTAACATTTCAACGTGAATAAAATTATCTGAGTTGACTGAACTTAAAATTTGAAGGCAGCAGGGTAACAAATTATTTTAAGTTGACTCAACAAATTTATTTATTATTATTATTTTTTTACAGTGTACGACAGCGGAAACTAGGGATTACAGTTAATAACGTTTTAAATATGGATATTTTTCTTACACAAACATTGATTCCCTTCAGAAGGCCTTTATTAACCCCCTGGAGCCATGTGGAACACTTTTTATGATGGATAGACACACTTTATCGGACTTCAAAATCTCAACCGCCATTCACTGCCATTATAAAGCTTGACAAAACAGGGGCATTTTATATATAACTCTGATTGTAGTTGTCTGAAAGAGGAAAGTGATATACGCCAAGGATGGCAAGAGGGTGAGTAAATCATAGGGTCATTTTAATTTTTAGGTGAACTATCTATTTAATTCATACGAACAGTACTATGTGTATAGGTGAAATCAGGTAGAAGTAGGCCTAGCTCATTTTACAGAGTAGTAATTGTTTACGTCTCCTAATATTTTCATCTAAATGCAGTATTCTAGTGGACTTCAAAGTTCATTTGGACCATTTTTGACCGCTCACTCAGCAGAAAGAAGTTTTGTCACACCGTTAGTGACACACTCAATGCCATTTTGAGAGCAATGGGTAGATTATACAAACCAAATCGACATCGTCTACTGCTTTCCCCCGCTCTTCATGCCTGCCATTTGAAATTTACCTTCCCTGTGTTGCATTTTACACAGTCGAGGCCATTAGATGACAGACTTAGAGCGACTGCACGCTATTTGAGCAGACTGCAGCAGTTCTGTGATAAGGCGAGTGGAACATTTAAGCCTCTGTAACAGAAATCAAGGGGCTTGATTAACCGTTTTTCCCGGTGACATTAAAGACGGCGATTGTCTCAGTTACACTAGATTTTAGATGTGAACACGTCATGCACATGCAAATACACACATTCACCCACTCCATCTCTCACTCTCCCTTTCACCTCCTCTCACATACACATGTCCACACAAACACTCACACTCACACATACACCTACACCCACAAGCACTGTGTAAATTACAATTAAACAATAAATCAACACACATCAACTCTAAACAAAAACGCCGTGCTTACAAGGGAAAAAAGTGCCACTTTTCTGTGCAAACAGATTGGGGTTAGTCACTGACTGAATACAGAATTGCATTACTCTTGTTACTAAACATAATTAAGTCATTAAAATATCATTTACCTTAAAAATGGCAAGGCAAATGAGGCCTGCAGTGGTTTCTGCCTGTTTTTGAAACAGAATGAAAATGCAGCTGATGACTTTTTAATCAAAAAAGAATGAGATTCTTGACACAACACATTGTCGGTTATTCATAAAACAGCATGTAGGAACTAATGTAGGGCGGAAAAAATCATAAATATTTCTCTATTAAAAGGCGACCTTCTGATGCCACAGTCCAATGCAGAAATGTGCTCGTAAATGCCATAATATGGCTGGATTTTATAGGACACTCTGATGGTCTCTTAAATGACTATTCATTTTCCAACGTGACCGTCCTGTACTACGTGCAAACAATTTAAGGAACATGCCGGAATCCAGTGTTTTATCAAGCTCTGGCGATGCCAATATCAAGGTCGTGGGTTTGGCTTACAGGAATGAAAAAATAATCGCCTCGTCTCAGTCGTGAAATATCGGTCAATCTCTAGTTAAAAGTATCTGTCAAATGAAAATGGTAAATATTATTGATTTCTCACACCCGTGCTGTGATTGCTGGCCATCCATCCCACCTGTAAGGGAGTTCGGTCCACAAGCCAGCTGTGTTCATTTTACTCTCAAAGACTTCTAGGCCAAAAAAACTCAAGCCAATATGTGCATACAAACCCACCCGCTAAACACATGTGCTGTTTATTTACTCGAATTGACGAAGAACTGATGCTCGTCTATAAATAATGTCACGTACTTGAAATAAACCACCTATGCTGAAGCCTACCATTAGCTTTTCATCAAGGTTTTGGATATGGGAGAGTTCTGCCTTTGTAAAGGAGATTAATGCTTGTTTTGACAGGTTTACATACAATTTTGTCTCTTACCTTGGGAATAAAATAGGCCTGTCGGTGGTAGACGTGTTTTTGAGACATTTGAAATGCGGTTGTTCATATGGTGTGGTACGGCAATAAATCTTCCTGTGATGTATGTGCTATATAAGGTGATGTGATCTAGACTGCATGTCTGTACACAGCCATAGATAGTGTAACATGACTCAGGATGATTCACTAAATGTGTTAAGATTCATAAAGACCATCATAATAACAAACTGTTCAAAGCCAATTAAATATATTTGATGTATCTGATGTTTAATCTGCTGTCAGAGAAGATTACCTCTTGGTCTGTGTTTGTTTTATCATCATTTCCCTTTCTGTTTCCTTTCTTAGATTTTGTTACCTTGGTTATTCATTGTTTGATTAATTCACCACACCTGTTTCTCATTACTTTCATTAATTTGTATTTGTATATAGTGAGCCTGTTTTCTGTCAGTCTTTGTTCCTTCTTTGTTGTGTTCTGCTGGCTGTTTAGTGTTCTTTTTTATCCTTATATAGTATTCTTAGTAAGTGTTAAGTGCAATTCAGATTTTTTTTTTTTTCTCAGAATTGTTAGGCATAAACTCGCAGTTGTGATTCATAAAGTACAATTTTGAGGGGGATAAAGATGTATGTTCTCAGAGTTTGTTTCTCACAATTCTGACTTAATAACTCGCAATTGTTATAAAATCAGAACTGCAAGAGATAAACTCGCAATTCTGAGAAAAAAGATCTGAATTGTGAGTTCATATCTCTCAGTTCTGACTTTTTTTCAGAATTGCAACTTTATTTCTCAGAATTCTTAGTATTTCATAATTCTGACTTAACTCAAAATTGTTATAAAGTCAGAACTGTGAGATATAAAGTCACAATTCTGAGGAAAAAATCTGAATTGCGAGTTCATATCTCGCAGTTCTGACTTATTTTTTGGAATTGTGACTTTATTTCTCAGAATTCTTAGTATCTCATAATTCTGACTTAATTTGAAATTGTTATAAAGTCAGAACTATGAGATATAAACTCACAATTCTGAGAAAAATTCAGAATTGTGAGTTCATATCTCGCAGTTTTGACTTTATTTTTTGGAATTGCAGCTTTATTTCTCAGAATTGTGACTTTATTTCTCTGAATTCTTAGTATCTCATAGTTCTGACCTAATAACTCAAGATTGTTATAAAGTCAGAACTGCGAGATATGAACTCACAATTCTGAGAAAAAAAAATCTGAATTGCAACTTTATTTCTCAGAATTATGACTTTATTTCTCAGAATTCTTAGAAAAAAGTCAGAATTGTAAGATGTAAACTCACAATTATTATCCTTTATTTTATTTTTATTCAGTGGCAGAACTGTTTTTTTTTTTTTATGCACCATTTACACGTTGTAGCAGGTGTACATTCCTTTCATGCCAACTAACATTTTGAATATACAAACATTTTCATGAATTTGAATGAAGGGCCAACGTGATTTCAGAAAGTACAACATGGTCCTGGATCAACATCCTTGTTGATCCTGGAACAACATTTCAATCAACCAATCAGAATTTAGGGATAACTTTTTAGGAAATTTTTAGTTTTAGGCTTATGATCAGGGTTAGGTGCTTCTACACCCTTGCTAATCAGCTATCATTTCCCCCTGATTTTAGAAAAAAAAATAATATGGGTAAGGTTAGGTTTAGGGGTAGGGATTGGGTTAAGTCTATATTGATGTTGATCCAGGAACATGTCTTACTTGACAAAATCACGGTGACCTGTTTCTTGAATGATGCTCAATGTTAGTAATTCTACAACTGATTTTATATAACTGCAAAAGATCAAAACATTCTGAGCTTTTGATATAACGGTTATATAAGAAGTCACATGGTTAAATGCATAAAAACTAAAATTCATAGGGAAAAAAAAAAAATATATATATATATATATATATTTCAGGCGGGTGAGGAAATTAAGTGGCTGAAATAGAAACAGTATTTCTGCACCACAATGCCACAATGTTTGTTTTTTTAGCAATTATTTTATCTAAATGTAATCTTTTTTTGTTGTTATTCTGTTAAGGATGCATAGATTTACATAGACACTTTTGTTGGCTAATTTATGTGTCATTATTTCCCTCAGGTTTAAAGCCATCTTAGATGCTGATATACACAGCTGTAAATCGAAAAGCTTTGACCAGTGCTGTAAAGCTAATGCCAGTCTTTGAGAATAATAACCCCCTATATTTGTCAGAGTGTGTACCTGTGTGTATTGGTCTGTATCCCCAGTGCTGGGGACGCTTGTAAGGCTTTCGTTTCTACATGCCTTTTAAAAATGCTACATGTGGGCTACAGATGCCACTCTGTGCGGGCTGCTGTCAGCAGAAGATCTTCATTAGGGGTTTCAAAGGCAGAGCCCTCTGGCTCTATACAAGCCGCCCTCAGCACTTCCAGAGGAAAAGCTACTGCTGCAGAGAAAAAAAGCCTCTCTCTCTCTCTCTCTCAGCCTCACACTCTCACCCAAATAACGTTCCTTTGCCATTTCATGTTTTATTCATCAGCCCTCAGCTCTAAGAAATTTTGCTACTTTTCAATTGTTTTCAAAGTCTGAATTCTCTTCACACAAAAATGGCTGTCATTATATAAAATATTATCTGAGCCCTAGGCTGAATAGACCTATTGTTAGATGTGATACTGGACACAAAAAAAAAAAAAAGAGATAATGGTCAGATACTCAGCATGAAGCAATTGACACATGACTGCAGAAATACTTCTCTAGCCCACAGAGACTTACTGTATGCTTAAAAAAATAAGGTAATTGCGACTTTGTATCTCACAGTTCTGATGTTTTTTCTAAGAATTGAGATATAAACAATTGTGAGTTATAAAGTCGCAATTCTGACTTTGTTTTCTCACAATTGCGAGTTATAAAGTCCAGTTCTGAGGAGAAAAAAAAGTCTGATATGTTCACAGAATTGCGTGTTAATGTCTTACAATTCTGACTTAATAACTCACAATTACGAGTTTAAAAAAAAGTCAGAATTGTAAGATAAGTTGCAATAACCTTTTTTTATTTTTTATTCAGTGGCGGAAACAGGCTTCCATACTTTTCTGCTTATCAAGGCTGTTTATTTGATTAATAACACAAAAAAACAAAAAAAACATTAATTCTGTGAAATATTATTGCTATTTAAAATAGTGGTTTTCTATTTCATTATGCTTTAAAATAGAATTTATTCCTGTGATGCAAAGCTGAATTTTCAGCATCATTACTCCAGTCTTCAGTGTCAAATGATCCTTCAGAAATCGTTCTAAACTGCTGATTTATTATCAATGTTGGAAACAGTTGTGCTGCTTAATATTTTTTTGGAACCTGTGATACTTTTTTAGGGATTCTTTGATAAATAAAATGTTAAAAAGAACAGCATTTATTAAAAATAGAAATCTTTTGTAACAATATACACTACCGTTGAAGGTATGAAGGTTTGGGGTCAGTCTTTTTTTTCTTTGAAATAAATTAATACTTTGATTCATCAAGCATCAAACACAATTTGTGCAGTGTCCATAGTTGCATTTTTGTTTTAAAATACATATTTAATTGAGTTTGAGAGATTGCATTTGTAACAAAATATGCATGTTCCCACCCTACCTCAGAGAGGTATCATTAGGGTGACCTTGCATCCTCTTTTCCCTGGACATGTCCTCCTTTTGGACTTAAAAAAAAATGTGTCCGGCCAGGATTCCTAAATCGCCCAAAATGTCTGGGATTCGGCTTTTGCTTTCTACAGTCGCCATTCATTGTGTGTGTTTTTGTATTAAAGCTTTGGACGGGACTATTTTCTTAATCCTGCTCCCACAAACATTCTAATAATTTTCACGCATCACAGAGTCACTATCAATATGCAGAGTATTTAAATCGCTCTGGATGCAGCTTGTGTCAGATGTAGGGTTGCCAAATCCTTTTTTTTTCCATTGAATTGGGCTGATTTTAAACTGCTGGGGCGGATTGATTTTCTCCTGTGAGTTAAAAATTTGAAATATTGCACAAATATTGTGACTGAAATGCTTGTGAAGCTTTTTATCTGCATAACGGTGACTGTAAAATGTGTAATTTTGGTATGGAAATTACATATTTTGATACCAAAACTAGGACTCCAACCACCCTCCCCATCCTACATCCACTTTTTTGAAAACTAAAATATGGTCACCCTAGGTATCATAGAATGTAATTGCAACAATATAAAATTTTTAACACAAATAAAGTGGTTGTACTGTAAATGTAGATTTTATTTAACATGTACAGTTTGATTAAACTATTTTATAAAATACATGTTTTATTATATGTAAGGAAAAAGTTGCCCTTGTCTGTGGTGTTACAACAATGCTTTAAGATTATTACATATATATATATATATATATATATATATATATTTTTAAGTTAACTAAATTTCTGACAATTTCATGTGTTCCACTTCATTAGTGTCTGTGGTGTTATGCTGATAACTTGCAGATCTGACATATTTCAATCAAAATTTTGATAAATGCATACTTATTAATATTAATAGATAAAAAAAAAATGTTAGTCAAGACAAACTTTAAGTTGGCTTGAGAAAGCCTGACCAGAAAGTTTGAAAAGGTTTTAAGTTTGATAGTTTTCAGTCTGAAATAGTTTTAAGTTTAAAGTCGTTTTAAAGCTTAAGGCATGAATGTTTTGAAGACAATAGTCAGATAGATAGTCAGTTACAGATAGATATATTAGTATGTTGCTAGCATGATTAGCAAGTTACTAACATGTTTCTAGCACGATTCTATCATGATTAGCATGTTGCTAACATGATTAACAAGTTGCTGACATGTTCTAGCATGATTAGCGTGTTACTAACATGATTAGCAAATTGCTAGCATGTTTCTAGCATGATTAGCATGTTACTAGCATGTTTCTGGCATGATAACAAGTTGTTAGCATGATTAGCATGTTATTAACATGATTAGCAAGGTGCTAACATGTTTCTACCAGGATTAGCAAGTTGCTAGCATGTTGCTAACATGATTCTAGCATGATTAGCAAGTTGCTAGCATGATTTTAACATGATTAACATGTTGCAGACATGATTCTAGTATGATTAGCATGTTACTAGCATGTTTCTAGCGTGATTATTAGCATTGAGTCTCAAGGGATTGTGGGAGTTTTGTCAGTGTGAGTTTGAATAGTCTTGGCTCATTTGAACATTCCGTCAGTGTAAGTCTATGGGATTTTTCCCAGTTTTAATCGTTATTTTTAGGAAAATCATAAGTCCAATCAGTTAGAAAAGATATAGCAACTGGAGTCAGATCAGTCTGAAGATCTGGGCCGAGTTTGAAGTTTGTAGAGTTAAAGCTTTAGGAGGAGAGCTTTCTCAAGCCAACTTAATTATTTAAAAATCTAAATCAAAAGCTTCTATTTTAACGGATATAGCATGTTAAACTATTTTTAAGTGCATAGCAACACATTTTATTAAAAAAGACAAAACATGCATTTTTACAAATTCTGCCTCTCGTTTGCCATCCCAGTTGAAGAATGACCCAGTTATCAATGGAAAAACACTGCTAAAATGAAACATCTTCCCTTTTTCTTTGCATTTTCAGTAAGCCCTCTGTTTGCATGCCAACAACTTTGCATACAAGATTAGCATAGCGCTAGCAGCTTAAGAAAATCTCTTGATTAGCTATAACAAATGCATGCAGAGCCTGTAGTCACTGTTAGGCATTAGCCAGCAGGGGCTCACGTGTCCATGCTAACAGGCTAAACCCTATACCACACGTCCTCCACTGGACAGCGAGAGGAATGAACAGACTGCAGCAGGTGTCTGACTGCAGATGCTTTAGCTCTTCATTCTTTTGTTTGGCACACTTTGGACGTGTCACCCCGGAGCTAATACGTCTGCTAAATTAGCCCCCATCGTTAGCATGGACAGTCTGTGTCCTGCCAGCACCAATTAGACGGTGGCGTGTTACAGAAGAACCAGGCTGAGGTCAAAGAGACTGTTACTCTCATGGAGAGAAAATGAGAGAGAGAGAGGAAAAGAAAGAGAGAGAGAGATACTCCTGCAGTACTTAATCAACATTTCCTGAGGTCTGCTCTGGAAATGCCTAAATAGACGAATACACAAACAGGGGAAGAAACATTAATCACTGTATCGCTGTGTGTGTGTGTGTGTGTGTGTGTGTGTGTGTGTGTGTGTGTGTCTGGTGCTACTGCACAGTGAGGCTAGCGCACGCAAATCCATCATCTGATTAGCATGAGGTAATGACAGGTCTGTGCAGAACACTGTTATTAATGAGGTAAACAAAGCTTGGTTTAATGCCATGGTTAGTCTTGTACTAAACAAGAACTAGTATTCATTTTTATGCAAATCCTAATTAATAAGTGGATTGATAGCACAGTATGTGGCAGATTTGATCGTTCTTTTAAATCGAAGCGGCGTCATTTCTTTTATTGAAGTTTATTCGGTCAATTAAGCTCTTTTTTTGCAAAATCATGCAACCAACTGTCAGCATTGTACAACACATAAAGATGGCCTAGGGCAACAGACTGCATTCAGGCCCCAAGCCTCCTCTGTCTCTGGTTTGCTTTATTCTCCCGCCCTTTTTGTTTTCTACTGAGCGCACAGACTTTCCTGCCAAAAACCCTGTGTTCTTGCTCATAGTTAGGATGATAACAATAAGAAGCATCTGCTTTGGGCTCCACTGACTGGCTACTAATGGCTTTTCTCACTGGCAAACTGGGTCAGCAGAGTTGGAATTGTGAAATCAGACCACAGAGGTTTCAATGAAGGCCGATTTCCTTCCAATCTCCAGTCTTGATTTAAGCATTACATCTGGACGGAGCCCATAAATCACACTGAGAACACAGTCACGAGGAGGTCCAAAAGCTACACAAGTATAATATCATTCTGCGCTGTCATTTGTCTAACAGTTATTTCCGCTGTCCATCACAATAGACTTAAGTTCAACTTAGGCAACGTCGACATAATTGGAGAGAGCGGGGATAATTGCGACACAATTAGAATTGATTTTTGCTGGCTTGTTACGAAATATGTCGAGTTTAAAGCTGCGATTCTTGCCTCAAAATATCTTTGACATACTGCCAGTAATTATCTGTGGTAATTATATTCATAACTTTAATCAACTCTGATAAAGTACACTAAGGCCAGAAACCTGTACATTCTATTGCTAATTAATACAAGATGCATAGTCAAATACTATCCTCAAGTACAGGCTTTAAAACTGACATAAAACTATGCAAAGAATTAAAATGAACTTATAAATAAACATACAAGAGACATTTGTTGAAGGCATTAAGGCATGCTATTGCTGGGAAATCAAACTGAAAATGTGAAAGATATTATATTTATATATATATATATATATATATATATATATATATATACATACATATATGTATATGTGTGTGTGTGTGTGTGTGTGTGTGTTCTTTTCAAGTTTTTATTTATAATCCTGAAAAAAAAAAACGATGGTTTGCACAAAAATGTTAAGCAGCACAAATGCTATTGGCATTGATAATAAGAAATCTTTCTTGAGCATCAAATCTGAATATTAGAATGGTTTCTGAAGGATTATGTGAAGTAATTAGGCCCTATAAAATACTTTTTGTTTTTTCCCCCCAAATATTTTTTTTTCTTTTTTTTAATCTATTTTATGAACATTTTTATATTATTCTAGACTCTTTAACAGCAATTTATTGAAAGTTGAACAAAAATTATATTTAAGGCCCTATGAAATGCTTTTTATTTTTACCAAATTCTAATTAAAAGCATATATATATATATATATATATATATATGATTTATTATTATTTTGTATATTTGTATATTTTGTGTGTGTAGTTACATTTCTCTGGTAAATAAGTCCTAGTATTCTATTAAATATTTCTTAAAGAATAATGTTTTTATATATATATATATATAGTGTTCATAATAGTGCTTTCATAAAGTAGTATATTTCTGTCAGTTTCTTCAAGTTAAACTGTACTTTTATTTTGATGGGTTGCTATGAAGGGCTTTAAGTTTCTGTTTGTGAGATGAGTTTTTTTTTTTTTCCAAAAGAAATGGTAAAATACTCACAAAGTGGCTCTCTTTGTGCGGTTCTAGAGTTTGTTTATGTTCATGTACTCATATTTTGAGGTGACAGAGACTAAAAGTCACTTGTGCTTCTGTATGTATGTAATGAAACTGCTTGACATAATTTATTCACAAAAAAGACACAAAACATGCAGGATTCATATTTAAATAAGAATTGCTATTTTGGCTTAATCTTCACAGACACTAGTCCATGTAGTGTTTTGATTTAATTTAATTTTTAATTTATTTTTTACTTTTGACTTTTACAAATGTACAAATTCTGTGACATTCTGCGTTATACAGTATTTTATTTTATTTTATTTTTTGGACATCATTGGAAGTCTTTTTAAAAGTTTTTACTGTATTTTTAATCAAATAAATGCAGTCTCGTTGAGCATAAAAAAACAAAAACAAACAAACAAAAATCTTACCAACTCCAAACTTTTGAAAGGCAGTGCCAGTGGATGAATGGACTGAACGAGACAATAAAGTCTGTGAGATCTAAAATAACTTTGACAAAAACATCTCAGCCTCATCCACTAAGGAGTGTCACTCACAAAATATTTTCAGTTGCTCTTCAGGCAATTATTTTGGCCTATGGAAACCTAGCTGTTGAGGACTGCTCAGAACTCCATTGTTCTCTACCTAAAGGTGAGGAACTATGAGAATCGATGGGTGCCAACAAGGTCCTCGCTCTTCTGTAGTGCATTCTGAGAGAGGCAGATGGGAAGAGGATACCCTCCATTCCTTCACCATGACAAAAGAGAGCCTGAGACCGGGTTGCCTCTCAAATGCCTCGATGAGGGAAACCAATATCATTAGCGACACTGGAGGAGCAGACAGGATGAAAAGATCCCCGCAATGAATGGACTACCGGGTGTTTTGTTTTTTCTTTTTTTCTTACAGGGGTCGAGAGGGGCCGCGGGCACAGAGTAGCTTCTCAGACTGCAGATGGCGGCTTCTCATTGTTTTTAATGGGAAAGTGTCACAGAGCACCGCAGACACCCACCCGCGAATGCTTTCGAAATGCTCGCGCTGTAACGTCGACCAGACAGATGGGTTGCTTTACAGTTTTACAGTTCGCTATTTTTTTTTTATTTTTGTGTGGTGTTGTGAATGTCACCACAGATTAAGTGATACAGACTCACCAACATGCACCGTGTCAGTGTATTTGCCCGTCAAAGTTTTAATGAAACACATACCCCGTAATCGTATTGGAACATGAGATGTACTCATTGTATCGAGAGGAGATTACTGTACCGTTTGTGTTTGATAATGCAGTCAGGATGTCAGCATCCCGCTTCTTGTTTATTCATGCATGCGCATGCCATTGTCAGATATACACTTTTTTTGCCAAAAGTATTGGCACACCCCCTTCTAATGAACAGGTTTGACTACTTTAGTAATTTCTATGAGTACTAATCTTAAAGTTTAAGCATATAATGATATTCTAGGGAATTGTGTCCTAATTTTATAGCACAGGTTTGGACAAGAACCTTTTTTAGTCTAACATGACAATGCCTCTGTGTATAAGGCAAGGCTCATATAGAAATGTTTGATTCAGTCAGTGTGGAAGAACTTGACTGGTCTACATAAAGCCAAGTCCTGATCCCAGTTGAACACCTCTGGTGTGACTTTAAATGCAGACCTTGGGCCAAAAACACATTACCAAACACCAATGACTTGTACATACACTGTATGGACAAAAGTATTGGGTAGGGCTGCACGATAAATCACATGCGATATCCAATGCGCATCTTGTCAGTAAAGCCGGTCCTGTAATCAGTACTAAATCTCCATCACCTGTGCGCTTTCAGATAGAGCAGCGCTTACTACACAGAGCCATAGTCCATTGACAAACTGCACCAAACCACGCTGTCAAAATCATCAATCTCGTGCGCACTTTGTCAGTGAACAACAGTTCTTTGTAGTAAGCGCTGCTCTATCTGAAAGCGCACAGGTGATGGAGATGTACTACTGATTACAGGGCCGGCTTTACTTACAAAATGCGCATCCGATATCGAATATGCATATGCATATTTATAATGCAGCACTACTATTAGGACACTCCCTTCTTTAGAACAGAAAAGGGCACTTCCAAAACTGTAACAACAAAGATGGAAGCATAATTCATGTATTTAAAAATTGTATTTCCATCTCTGTTGCTTCAGTTTTGGAAGTGTCTAAAATGACTGTACCCACATGAAGTCATTGGTGTTTGGTCTGAGATTTTGGCTCAAGGTCTGCATTTAAAGTCACACCAGAGGTGTTCAGCTGGGATTAGGACTTGTCTTTATGCAGACCAGTCAAGTTCTTCCACACTGACTGAATCAAACATTTCTCTATGAACCTTGACTTATACACAGAGGCATTGTCAGGGAATGCCATTATATGCTTAAACATTAAGATCTCATGGAAATAACTAAAGTAGCCAAACCTGTTCATTAGAAGAGGGTGTCCCAATACTTTTGGCAATATAGTGTACGTCTAATAATTTAATTAATACATACACACATTCAACCTTACTGGAGTACTGCGGTCCCGTAGCTAATATATTCACTGCCGAGCTGCAGCGTGGGCGCTAATGCAGGTGGCTGTCGTTCTTCCCGCGTCCCTGCGAGCAACGGGGCTCTGCGGCTCGTCTAAAACAAACAGGTCGCTGCGGCAAATCTACAGTGAGTCACGGGGCGTCTCTGGCAGGGCCACAGACAGCCACCTCTTTGAAACGAGGATCAAAGGCTTGTCTATAGTGCCAGGCTCGCTGCCTCTGCGCCGAATATTCATGAATAACACGACATCTGTCAACAACTAGACGCACTGGAGTAGACAGAGCACAAGAAAGGTGATGTTTGTTGCCAAAAACCGAAGGAGGGGCTTCAAAATGCTGGAGAGCAAACAGCTGGGCAGTATGCAGGCCCATGAAGAACAAGCATAGCTGTTCAAAACATTTCAGAAGAAACTAAGCCATCTTATTTCAAGACGAAACCGCGATAATGAAAATGTTACACAGTAATGAAGAGTGATTGACTTTATTACTATTCCTTATTGTTGTGGCCGACGTTATTAAAATCATACAGAGACGCATCTTAAATCAATAGCAATATCTCAATATTGAATGCAGGTGTTTTTATTTCAGCGTTTGGTGTTAAAATATGTTTAGTAAAGACTTGAAATGGAGAATAAAGATTGCCATGAATCTGCTGTAATCTGCAGTGTGTTATAACTTTACACATCAGCATACTTTTAAAGAGAACTTATGTGACGCTGGACCACAAAACCAGTCATAAGTGTCAATTTGTCGACATTGAGATATATACATAATCTGAAATAGGAATAAATAAGATTTTCATTGATGCATGTGTTGTTTGGCCGAGATACAACCATTTGAATATCAGGTATCTGAGGGTGCAAAAAAATCAAAATATTAAGAAAATCGTTCTTAGCAATGCATTTTACTAATCAAAAATTAAGTTTTGATATATTTACGGTAGGAAATTTCCAAAATATCTTTGTGGAACATGATCTTTACTTATAAAATAGTATAGAATATCCTAGTGATTTTTGGCATAAAAGAAAAAAATCTATAATTTTGACCCATACAATGTACTTTTGGCTTTTTCCATGTTTAAGTGCTGTAATTGGGTCCTGGTTCATCCACTAACCCATTGTTAAATAAAGTCCTAATTTTTGTTGTCTTTGCACACAAAAAGTGTTCTCATAGCTTCATAAAATTAGGGTTGAACCACTGATGTCACATGGACTGTTTTAATGATGTCCTTACTACCTTTCTTGGCCTTGAATGTGATAGTTATGTTGTTCTCCATGCAGGGTCAAAAATCTCTCAGAATTCATCAAAAATATCTTAATTTGTGTTCTGAGGAAAACTAACATCTAATGGGTTTGAATCGACATGACTGTCAGTAATAAATGACAGAAGGGATAAACTATCCCTTTAAGAAACATACAGTAGTCATGAAACTACTTTCTTTAAGTGTATGTTTATTTCATTAATATATTATATATAAGTATATGGGGCATTCTATAATTGTGGGTACGTCTCATGTCTGTGAAGTGTATTTTTAATATATTTTTATTAATATAAAGCCCTGATGCTTAAATTTCTAGTACACAATTATATTTTTCCCAATCACACTACTATCTGTTGAAAAAGCCATATCTTTTGTTAAAAAAATGATGTTCATATCACATAAAACCCTGTCTGATTTTATAAAGTTGCTCATTCTACTGTGCATTTAAGCATAAAAAATTACCTAAAATATAAATTACTTTCATAGTTTTGCCTTTAGTTAGATTAGGTTATGAAGACATTTGGGTGTGCACTATAAAAATAATAAGTGTTTATTTTGATATAATTTTTTTTATTTGTGTTCGACAAACCATTATCAACTATGTTACCCACTAGAAAGAAAGAAGAAGGAAAAAAAAAAACTCAAAAAGGAATGGTTTTCCCATTCTTACATAATTTACACAGTATGATGATATTTCCTCTAGAAGCATATGGATGAAATACTAGAAGTTATGCTCTCTCTCTTTCCCCTAATATTGGTTAAACTAGCAAACCTGTGTCAAGAGTACAGTATTACTTGCTGCCAAGTTTAAGACAGTTGAAGACAATTGAACTAAAATGTATGTTGTGTTTAGGAAAATATTTCTAAACATACCATATGCTCAGTAGTTCTAGGCTTCCATGTTGAGTTATAGGCCCAAAACCCAAAAAATGTAAACTAAGTTACTGTAACGTGCTGGACCGTAGCAAACATAGATGGTATTTATGCACATATTCCTACTGATCACCTTTATTTATATAGTACTTTATGCAATATAGATAGTTTCAAAATGTTTGATGTACATGTTTGGGTTGTTGGGATAATGGAAAACTTTTTTCTTGACATTGTCAAATGCTAAAAATACCCCTAATTATAGAATGAACCATATCATGCTTGAAGTACACATTCAATACAATTAAACACACTTCATTTTCACAAGCGGAGGGCGCAGACGTGAGTTGTTTTTAGCGCTAAGGTCAAATGTCATTCTACAAAGATGGCACCTGTTGTCTGGCTTGAATGTCTGATTAAATAATGAGGTGTGTGAGAGGTCAGGGAGGTCGGAGGTTTTCACCTGGGCCATTTGGGAAGAGTGTGTGACACATGATCAGAGAGATAACGCAGCCAAATGACAGTTCAAAGACAGCTTTTAAATGGAGGAAAGCTGCTCTCTCTCATATGCTGTGCTTTTCCTGTGGGCGTTGAGTTAAAGCATCAAGTGTGAAGCGGTTTCACTGTTATTTTTTCTTTGGCAGATCAAAGGTATGCACATGAACCCAAACATCATTGTTAAGTAACCTTCAGTGAGGATGAAATCTAAGAGAAAATGGCACTAATTAAGACACTGAATCTGTTTGAATATGGTGAAAGAGACCTAGTTGTTATAAGAGAGAAAAGGACCGTAAAAATAAATAAACAGACAACTGAGGGAAAAACATGAGAGGCTTATAGAAAGATAGTTAGATAATATACATTATATAATAGTTTTGTCACATTTATTTTGCAATTATACGTAATTAAGGACAATTGGAATAATAAAATAAAAATATAATCACAAAATAATATATAATGTATTATAATATAATATAATATAATATAATATAATATAATATAATATAATACAATACAATATGTGACCCTGGACCACCAAACAAGTCATAAGGGTAAATGTTTTTGAAATTGAGATTTATATATAATCTGAAAACTGAATAAATAAGCTTTGATGTATGGTTTGTTAGGATAGGACAATATTTAATCGAGATACAACTATTTGAAAATCTGGAATCTGAGGGTGCAAAAAAATCAAATTATTGAGAAAATCACCCATAAAGTTGTCCAAATGAATTCTTAGCAATGCATATTACTAGTCCAAAATCAAGTTTTATATTTATATTAGTAAGTGTATAAAATATCTTACTCAATTTACTTATAAATTACTTAAAAGCCTAATGATTTTGGGCATAAAAGATGCATATAATGTATTTTGTGACTATTGCTACAAATATACAAATGCTACTTAAGACTGGTTTTGTGGTCCAGGGTCACATAATATAATATAATATAATATAATATAATATAATATAATATAATATAATATAATATAATATAATAAGTGGATTATATTAGCATTTGCACCATCCAGATAATTATCAGTGTCCTAATAGGTATAAATAATAATAAAAAAAAGATAGATAGATAGATAGATAGGTGTGGCGATGCCATCCTTTCTGTCAACAGCTCTGTAAAGCTTTGCATTAGTATAAGTTTCATGTGGAACACTTTCCCTTGTTGTTTGGTTTGTGCTAGTAACCAAATCGACGTGAAATCGAATACACATGCAAAAGACAAACAAAAGAAACTTGGTTGCAAAACAATTGCCCTGCCATTTATTTTAGGAGCAGGCCTTTCATCATAAGAGCATCTATATTAAATCGGAGACATTACAAGTCTTTCTGACGAGCGTATGTGTTTTCAGCTAGCAGCCATCAGAGTCTTAGAAATAGCGTGATATTGTATTTCCCCCTTGAAACGGAATGGGATCAAATTGTATTTTGATCTATGCAAATGAAAACCGCACCATGCAAAGTAAAGCGAAGCCAAGCCGAGGAAGTCCAATTCCGCCTCGTGTTATCAGCGTGCCTGGCCCTTTGGTTATTGTTGATATGATGTGTATGCATGAGGGGAGCAGGTATCAAAAGCTGTGGCGAAATCCCTGTAAACGTCTTGGGTTAGGTAAAGCAGGTCACAGTTGCATTTGTATTCATGAGAGAGCCAATGAGCAGATTAATGAATAAATGTATGACAAGAGGATCCCAGATTGTTGCATAAATGTCAAAGGATGGCCCGTTTTCGCTAAAGATGAAACGATTCAATCGGCAGGAAGATCGGGTCAGCGGAGAAGTGAGCAATGATTTAAAGAGCTGAACTTAGACACAGGTCATTCTCAAAGATATAATGAAGTTATTTCCAAAAGACAAATCGTAAAGTTGTTGGTCTGAATGTTTAGAGTTGGCATACACCACATACGACTCAGCAAAAGAGACCCGAGTCTTTCTGATGGGAGAGGAGAATAGAAAGAGGGATGGACGGCATGGGAAGATCTGAGGACGATCTGCCTGAACAAGACCGAGGCTTCATAAACACAGCGCACAATGAGAGTTCATCATTATTATTTAATGCTACAGCACCTCTTTGATCCTTTGATCTGGTCTGCTTGTCTTTGAGGCAGATGTCTCATTCTTATTGGGGGTAAAGAGTCAAACCTGTCGCCTGCCAGAACTAGGCCTAAGTTTAGGCCATAACTTCATCTTGTCAGAAGCCCAGGGCCTTGAGCAATAATACTGATGTCTTTGAAGAATGAAATCATCTAGCGGATGTATAATTTTCTTCTATTTTGAGAACTGACAATTTCTTGTATGATTGCAGCTCCTTAGTCTTCCAAACGTTTCCTGGTAATATAATATTTGATAAAAACTGATATCTATGGAAACCCGTTTCCCCCGCTGAATGAGAAATAAAAATCTTTTCTTATATAAACTCGCAGTTCTGAGAAATTAAGTCAGAATTGCATGATATAAACTCACAATTGCAAGTTATAATGTAAAAATCGCAAGATACGAACACGCAAATCTGACTTTTTCTCTGAAGTGTGTGATATAAACTTGCTATTAGATGTTATGAAGTCAGAATTGCAATATAAAGTTGCAATTCTGAAAAATAAAATCTGAATTGTGATATACAAACTTAGAATTGTGACTTTTTTTCTCAGAATTGCAAGATTACAGTTGTGTGTATATTTCACAATTCTGTGGAAAAAAAAATCTGAATTGTGAAATGTAAACTCTATATGAACTCTATTTATATGAAATCAAAATTCTGAGAAATATGTTTTCCCCCTCAAAATTGGACTTTATAACTCAGTTATGTTTATGTCACTCAGAATCACAATTCTGAAAAAAAAATTGGAAATTGGAAAACAAATAAATAAAATAAGAAGAATTGTGAGTTCTGACATTTTTTCTTGCAATTATGAATTTATATCACACAATTCTGAGGAAAAAGTTTGAATTGTGAGTTCACATTACTATAACTCACAATTACAACTTTATATCAATATATCAATATAAACTTGCAATTGCATGTTATAATGTCAGAATTGCAAGATATAAACTCACAAATCTGTCTTTTTCTCTTAATTGTGTGATATAAACTCGTAATTATTTTTCCCCCTCAAAATTGGACTTTATAAATTGCATTTGCGAGTTTATATCTCACAATTCTGAGAAAAAAACTCTGAATTGCGGTATATAAATTTGCATTTACGAGAAAAAAAAATTGTGAATTCATGTCACGCAATACTGAGGAAAAATTCTGAATTGCAATTTTACATCTTTCAATTCTGACTTTATAACTCACAATTGTGACTTTATAACTTGCAGTTGTAAGTTTATATCACGCAATTATGAGGAAAAAGTCAGAATTCTCAGTTTATATCTTGCAATTCTGATTTTGTTTTGTTTTATTCAGTGGCGTAAACAGGCTTCCATAGATATTATAAGGGCACATCATTCAGTGACAAAAATGAATTATTTATTCATAAACAGTTTTTCATAACCAGTCAAATTTCAATTGATTTGCCAGGTCAAATGCACAGATTCTTTTTGGAAGCATTTTGGACTAAGGCCTTTCATGTTATCAGGTCATTTACGTATGTTAGGGCTCATATGTGTCATCCATCCTCTTCATGCAACTGCCACATCATTTGGATGCTGGAACAGAAAAGGTCTTGAGAATTTCTCTGTCGGGGAGATTTATGAATTGTTTAAGTGC
The DNA here is from genome assembly GCA_033026305.1 of Cirrhinus molitorella. Classification (NCBI taxonomy): domain Eukaryota; kingdom Metazoa; phylum Chordata; class Actinopteri; order Cypriniformes; family Cyprinidae; genus Cirrhinus; species Cirrhinus molitorella. The sequence continues at coordinate 2,997,856 of CM065133.1, read as the reverse complement.
CCCAAGGTTATCCCTATCAGGTGAGGTGTGATGGGAATGTTTTCTGTCCAGATAACAGTCCGTCACATGCCTCTCCCTGACTTCCTCCCATGACCCCTTAATGAGGTCAAGCAGTATGTGTGTGAGGGGGGGTAATTGTGTGTTAGAAAGGCTGAAGGATGAAGGAAGGGAGTCTCTCAATAATCAATAGAAGTTAAACTAAAATATCACAAAGTGCATGATCCCGTCTGAGAACTTCAGCAGTGCTACTGTATAACAACCACATATCTCCAACACAAATATTTAAGTGTAAAAATAAAACCTTAACACCTAAAAAAAAAAAAAAAAAGGAAAGCAGACAACTGTTTAAGCTGAATTCTCTACTTAATTATTTCAAGTAATATACTTACTAAAGTTACAGTATTGGGATGCTGTGACTTTAAATTTTCCATCACTGTGTCAAATATCTTTTTAGAGTATGTAAATCAAAGAGTCAACATAAAAATAAAATAAAAACATACAAATAATTAAAGAAAAGCAACTTTCTTTCAAAATCAACTTAACCTTAAAGTAGCAAGTTAGAATCGGGTTAATATATTTTTACTTAAACTCAAATTAAAAACTGAAGCTATAAACAATTTTGTTACTTTAAATCAAATAAAACAAAAATCTTAAACTTATTTTATTTCTATTAGTTGCCAAGACATCAGTTCACTTCTGACTTATTTTCTCAGATTTGCATGATACAAACTCACATTACTGAATTTTTTCTCAGAATTCCGAGTTTATATCTCACAATTGTAACTTTTAACACGCAATTGCGAGTTAAGTCAGAATTCTGATATATATATATATATAACTATATAAAACTATATATAACTGATATAAAACATATAATTGTTTTTCCCCCTCAAAACTGGATTTTATAACTTGGAATTATGAGTTGATATCTTACAGTTCTGAGGTAAAATAGCCAGAATTGCAAGATATGAACAAAACAAAAACCTGACTTTTTTATCAGAATTTTTTATCTTGCAATTCTGGCTTTATAACATGCAGTGAAATATAAACTTGATATAAACTCACAATTCTGACTTGTTTCTCAGAATTGCGAGTTCACTGCAAAAAATGCTTTTCTTGTTTAGATTTTTTGTCTTGTTTCCAGCCAAAATATCTAAACATTCTTAAATCTAGAAGGATTTTCTAGACAAGTAAAACTTATTGTCTTGTTTTCAGAAAAAAAGAAGTTAAAATTTAAATTAAGTGGGTTTTTGCTTGAAACAAGCTTGAAAACTCACTTAATTTTGGGTTCTTTTTTTCTGAAAACAAGACAAACATTTGGACTTGTCTAGAAAATCCTTCTTGATTTAAGAATTTTTAGATATTTGGGCTGGAAATGAGACAAAAAATCAGAGTTAGAAAACCATTTTTTTGCAGTGTTTATATATCAGAATTAGTCAGAATAAGTCAGAATTGCATTATACAAACTGACAAATCTGACTTTTTTGTCAGAATTGCTAGTTTATATTTTTATCTCAGAATTGCAATTATTTTTTCTTAGTATTGTTTATATCTCGCAATTCTGACTTTATAATATGAAATTGCGAGTTCATATTTACATCTCAGAACTGCGTTTCTTTTTTTCTCAGAATTGTTTAAAAAACCTGACAGGATTTTATAACTCACAGTTATGAGTTTATAGAATTGCAAGAAAAAAAAAATGTCAGAATTGTGAGAGAAAAAGTCACACTTTTTTTTTTTTTTTTTCCAATTTAGTGGTAGATAAGGCCTTAAAATAGCACTAGTAATAATTTTGAAATAATATGTAAACCAAAAACTATTTTGACTGCATTATTTAGTAGACCTGAGAATATTTTTACATTCTAGCCTTTCCGTTGCAAATACAAACACTAAAATTGTTATGAATTATTTTGTGATAATCCCTTAACTAAAAAAAAAGCTAAAATAAAAATAAATAAACAAATATATAAATAAAATAGTGCTACGTAAACATGCTTTGCCGTGCAAAAGTGCATTCATTCATTACTCAAAGCCAGATTAGGCCATTAGCCAAAGTAATAACCAATACAGTGCTTGCCAATAAAATGAAAGCTAGCTTTCAAACATCACTGAGCTATTGATCTTCCTGAATTAATATGCAGCGACTCTGAATAACAAGACCTGCTGTCTGTTTCTGAAAGGCATGTTTTTGAAAAAAGCGCAGTTGCATTATTCTTCAGAGTGATGGACTATGACAGCATATATTATGGCATCTAAACTCTTTACATCCTACACTGTTTTCATACAGTCGAGTTTGTATGTATCTTGTGTCTACAGAGGCTGCAAACATCACTAGTTGAATGTGAAAAGATTGTTTCCGCCTTTGATATTAAAGCTCTGTGGTGAACTGGTGAAGGTTGATGATTTCTAAAATCACTTGGCTCTGATGATGCATGATCTTGTTTTGCTGCACTGAGCCAAGTTTCCCGGCAACCATGTTTCTCGTACTGTGATGATCTCTGTATTCAACAGCGCCTTCGGGAAATTCAGCTACTATACCAGCAGCACTCGTCTCTGGATTTGTATATTCCAGTATGTTTTCCCTGCATCCCCTTTGACTTCCTCTGGTAGCCTGTCTCTCCTCACGGAGAGCAGATGTGGCACTTCTCTCATGTGTGTCTTATGTCGACAAACCTTTCCCCATCGCATTTTCTTCACTCTCTTTTCCTGTCGGTCTCTCTCCTTCGGTCCCTCGCTCCAGCTCCTGAATGGATCAAAGAGGCGCACACGCACACACACTCAGTAAATAAACACATCAAAATGCCCAACAAAACAGCCCTTAACAGCTCAGGAGGGAGGGAGGCAGGACGAAAGAGAGGGATGAATAGGAAAGCAAGGGCTGTTGGCCATCAGATCAGAAGGCAAAGCAGAGGAGGAAAAACAGGGCTGTTCAGAGGAGCGCATGTAAACGAGTTTGAGCAAAGCCCCTTAATGATGTCACTTCACAGCTAGCGGCGACGCAGCAAAGCAAGGCACACTGATACTGAGCCGCAGTATGCACTATTGTGCTTATAAGATGTTTATCGATGAACGAACCCCTGCCTTGGGATTTTTTACATATCAAAGAGTAGTAAAAACTAGACTATTGTTATCTTATGGTTTTATAGATTTTTTTTCCACTCACATAAGGAACATTCACAGTCTGCATGGAGTGTAACTCATTTTATGAAACACAGTATATCAAAAATTTAAAAATGAAAGCAAAAAATACATTAACAAATAAAATAATGCTTAAAAATGATGAAGAATTAGTTTTCAAAACAAACTAACAAAGGACAAAAACTGTAATTCAGTAAAAATACATAAATTATTCTTCTTCTTAATGCAAAATACTAAATTACACTGATATTTAATGTTTTGTTTCATGTCACCAAAGTTTCAATCACCAAAGTAAAAAAAAAAAAGACTTTTTTTCTCAGAATTTATATCTTGCAATTCTGACTTTACAACATGCAGTTTTGAGTTAAGTCAGAACTGTGAGATATAAAATTGCAATACCGAGAAAAAGACTTGCAATTCTGAGATATACATATAAAGTCACAATTCTGAGATATAAACAGTCTTTTTCTCTGTATTGCAATTTTATATCTCGCAATTCTGACTTTATAACATGTAGTTTTGAGTTATTAAGTCAGAATTGCATTATATAAACTCACAATTTTTTTTTCTGAGAATAAGTTTAATTTAATTTGTAAAATATTGTAAAATGTTATTACAAAATATATATATTTTTTGTCTGTTTTTATACATATCAAATTGTAATTTATTCCTGTGATGCAATGCTGAATTTCAGCAGTTGTTACTCCAGTCTTTAGTGTCACAAGATCCTTCAGAAATCATTCAGATATGCTGCTTAGGAAACATGGCTTAATGTTATCACTGTTGACAACAGTTGTGCTGTTTATTTTTATTTTATTTTATTTATGTGTTTGTGGAAACAGTGATACTTTGATGAAAAAAAGAAATTTCAGAGATTTCATAGAGAAATATTTTGTAACATTAAAAATAACTTTACTGTCAATTTTGAACAATTTAATGCATCCTTGTGGAATAAAAAAAATATTAATTTATATATATAAAAAAATAAATAAATCGTACCTCCAAACCTATATTTTGAAAGGAGGTTCTCAAAGTTCAAAGTATTCAAGTTTTCTTTTTTTTTTTCTTTTTAATCAGATGTACAGTCATATCCAATCATATCGCAACAGATGCATTGCCTTCTCTCACATGACTTTCCTCCATTCATTCTTAATTACCCCCCACCAAACTCACTGCATGCTTTAGGGAGTCTGTTAAAACTCAGTGGACTCAGGAGAGGCGAGAGAGACGTGGATTTCCACTGTAACTTTACCCGCTGGTGTCACTTTGAACAACGTGTTTAGAAAAATCTGTGATTTATACACGTTTAATGTTATATTTTGTAATATCGGCATTGTTTTATTTTTGTATTATAGTTTTTTGTATTTTATTTTTGTTAGTTTATTTAAGTTTAAGTTTATTTATCTGCTATTGTCAGTGTTGGGGAAAGTTACTTTTAAAAGTAGTGCATTACAATATTGAGTTACTTCCTAAAAAAGTAACTAATTACATTACTTAGTTACTTTTTATGGAAAGTAACGTGTCACGTTACTTTTGTGTTACTTTTTAAATCTGTTCTTAAAAAAGTTCTATTTTTGGCAAATGTAAGATAATTCACATCCGTACAGTAGACTGCAGAAGAAAAAAAAGTCAACTCTTCAGCAATAAAAAAAAAAAGGAAAACAAAAATTTGATTATCTTGAGTAATTGTTGCTTATTAGTATGGATGAATTGGATCATCTAGGGTCTGTAGCAAAGACAATTGTTAATAAATACAGAACGGATATTTGTATTATTTAACATATTTAATTCTTGCAGGTTTGCGTCATATTCTGGGTTGCATTTCACTGCTTTTATTCATTTTGAGGAATACTGAATCTAAAGTAACATCTTACTCCCAATTTCTCTCAACGTGGGGTCGGGAGAGCTTTTAATCTGGCGTTACTTATTTAAAAAAGTAACTCAGATATTTTCTTGTCAATTAAATACTTAGTTACTTGGAAAAAGTAATATTATTACGTAACTTGCGTTACTTGTAATGCATTGGCTGTTGTTGTGTGACAGAACATTAGTTTTATTTTATGCCCCTGCAATGTCGCCTTCATCTAACTACACTTTTGAGTGCAGCGTCCACATTTCAAAATCCAATCATCATCAAATGCATAGAGCCAAGTCCCTGCCTGATTTAGAAAAGATCTATCGCCACCACCATATCACTGACTTTTAAAGGTGTGGTGCTAACTGTGTAACAGTGTGTACCTTTGGATGATCACAGTACAAAATGAGAAGGGAAACTAAGCTGCGACAAATAGCAACCTGCTGCCAAATGAACAATGTTTCAAGGCTCATGCACTCATTTTGTGTTTCCCTTGGATTCCACTGCAGGTTTCCAATATGCCCACTAAATCAGGTTGATGTGATTCTGACATGGCCTCCTGCTGGTGCTCTGTGGGCCTCCAGAGTGGGCTTTAATAGCTTCTGACAGGCGAATCAAAGAGCAAGATGGAGAGGCACGATAAATGGCAGGTCTTTATTAATTACAGGGCAGGTGGACAGCAGCGAGGCGGAAGTAAAGACAAGGCTCCGAGCCACGTGTGATTCGCTCATAGCTAATGAAGCTTGTGGGAATGTGACGGATTCGGAGCCAGACGCACATGCAGAGAGAGGAAATGAAAACACCGTTACCAGCACTTAATTAGCACCTCCGTTCATCATTACATCTCGAACAATATATGAACATAAGGACGCCTCAAAAGTTTGGAAGAGTGATATTGTGCTGCGGGAAGATTTATGTTAGACTGTGAATCAGAGCTAACTCTAAATAAGCCGAGTTTTGCTTAGTGAGCTACAGTCAGTTCCTGTGCCTTATGATGAACGTCACTGCGTTGTTGTACAGTACATCAAATCCAACATATTGCTGAGCTGTCAGCAGATAACACATGCCTTTTTTCCCTCAGTTTTCTTAAAAAACATTTAGTGAAAATGTAAAGCAAAAGACAATTTGAGACAATTCTGAGCCCCTCTGGAATTCTAGCATGGCTGAAATAAAACGAGTGATGATTTTTCACGTCACTCCGTTTTTAGAGAATTAAAAGAGTCCCACTGGTGGGAAAGAGCCCAGTTAACTGGGATTTTACTGCATATTAGTCTCGGATTTGACCTGATTTGAAGTGACCTTGACCTCAAAACATATTTTCTATCCCACATGCTTTGCATAAATGTAGATTTGTGACAGCTGGCAGGTGCTGCATTAGCAGAAGCCTTCAAAACAACAGCAAAACTTAAATGCACTTCCAGTAGAAAGTCACTACCTACTGGCCAGAAAGTAATGTTTGGTTTCAATTATTTCCAGCTCTATTCTTGTTGTACACCAAAACAAGGTATTCCCATAAGGGAAACACCACTTTTATCCGTGTACGGGAGTTTGTTTTCTTGTAGAACTTAACAATGTGTTTTATGGTCCTTCTAGAGTTACATAAAAAAATACATAAAATACACATCTGCGTTCTTTTCTCTTTCTCAGATCAGTTATTCTTTTTTTATATGGCCTTCATTCAGTTTATATATTTACTACATTTACCCAGATACGCTGTAAATTAATGTTGTTCAGGTCACTTTTTTTTGGTATTTCAGCTGTTCCATGACTACCATTCAAAAGTTTGGGGATTTTTGACGCCAGAAAAATATAATAAAAGCAGTAATATTATAAAATATTATTACAATTTAAAATAATTGTTTTCTATTTTTAAATATTTCAAAGTATAATGTATTCATGTGACGCAAAGCTGAATTTTCAGCAGCCATTACACCAGTCTTCAGTGTCACATGATCCTTCAGAAATCATTCTGATATGCTGATTTGCTACTTAAGAAACATTTAGTATTATCAGTGGTAAAAATGGTTGTGCTACCTAATATTTTTTTTGTGAAAACCATGATCCTTTTGATCCAGATTTTGTTTTGTGATTCTTTGATGAGTACAAAGTTCAAAAGAACAGCATTTTTTAACAGAACTCTTTTGTAACATGTCATGTAAATGGCTTTTATGTCACTTTTGTTTAATAATATAAGGAAGCCCATTTCTGCTACGGAAACAAGGCTATAAAAGTGGTAATTTCCACTTTTTATCTTGCAGTTCCCACAGTTGCGAGTTCATAGAATCGAGTCTCGAACTCTGTGAGTGATAAAGTCACAATTGTGAGACATAAACTCTGATAAAGCAATTCTTATTTTATATCTTGCAATTATGACTTTATTTCTTACAATTTCAGATGTATATCTCACAATTCTGACTTTATTACTTGCAATTGCGAGTTTAAATCATGCAATTCTGAGGAAAAAAAATCTGAATCTGAGTTTTTTGAAGAATTTTGAGAAAATAGACTTTTTTATATTATATATTATTTTTTTATAGTATAAAAAAGTATTTTTTCCCATCAGAACGTTTTTGCTACTGAGTTGTAAACTGGACTTTATAACTCAGAATAGCTAGTTTATATCTTACAATTCTGAGAAATAAAGTCAGAATTGAGAGTTTATATCCCAGACTTTTTTTCCTCGCAATTTTAACTTTATAACTCGCAATTGCAAGTTTATGTCTCACAATACTGAGAAAAAAGTCAGGAATTGTGAGAGTAAACTCACTGCAAAAAAGCTTTTCTTATTTAGATTTTTTTTTTTGTCTCGTTTCCAGCCAAAATGTCTAAACATTCTTAAATCTAGAAGGATTTTCTAGACAAGTAGAAATTATTGTCTTGTTTTCAGAAAAAAGAAGTTAAAATTAAGTGAGCTTTTGCTTGAAACAAGCTAAATAATCTGCCAGTGGGGTAAGCAAAATAATCTAGTTTTCTGCTGGAAAGAAGATTATTTTTCTTACCACACTGGCAGAATATTGTACTTGTTTTAAGCAAAAACTCACTTAATAATGACTTATTTTTTCTGAAAACAAGACAAAAAATTTGACTTGTCTCGGAAATCCTTCTTGATTTAATCATTTTTAGATATTTTGGCTAGAAACGAGACAAAACAAAAATCTAAGTTAGAAAAGCATTTTTAGTGTAATTGTGAAAAAAGTATCGTTTTGAAATAAAAAGTGACATTTACCTTATTAAGTGGTGGAAATGGGCTTCCATGATAATGCGTCCTTGCTGAAAAAATGTGTAATTTATTTGCAAAAATTAATTAAATTAATAAATAATAATAATAAAAAATCTTACTGACCCCAAACTTTTAAATGGTTGTGTAATGTAGAAATATAACAACACATGAAGTGTATGTCATATAAAGACACATTACAAGTTTATTTCACACAATTACGTCTTAATATTTCAGAATTGCGAGTTTATATCTCAGAATTCTGACTTTATTTCCCAGAATTGTGAGTTAAAATCTTACTGACCCCAGACTTTTAAATGGTTGTGTAATATAGAAACATAACACATGAAGACACATTCTTAAGTGTTGAACTGTATTAGATACTTCATTATCTTCGATTCTTTACCAATATGTCATGTGGTGAATACGAGCTAAAAGACTTCATGCTCTACAAAAACAGGTAAGGCGGATATTGTCCCTTTGTAGGAGCAGACGAACAAGAGCTTGTCTGAGTGCCATGTTAAATGGGGTGGTCAATCAGAAATGACAGGTCGGCAACACATCGATACGGTTACAAGTCTCCCTCTTTCTTTCTCTCAGCCTTCCTCCTTACTCCCTACTTTCCTGTGCTAAGTGCAGTAGATGACTCTTGCTCTGCAGCAACAGAAGTGTGTGTTTATCTGGGAGGAAGCTGTCAGAGCTATGAAGGATGTGAGAGTGACTTTATATTTCCTGTATATTTCCTGACATTTAGTCAGCCAGAAGATCGCCATTTAGTTCACTGCAGAGGTCTAATGCACACAGCAAGTGCTGCGCTCCTCCAGAACAACACTTGGCACCCCATTCGCACTGATGACTCTGAGAAACTTTAGGGCCACATGAAAGTCACGAAAAGTGAGTGAAACTTATGATCCAAAGTCAATAACAATCTCTTTTTCATTTACACATCTGTTTGCGAGTAGCTGACACAAAACGCTTTTGGGAAGTTATCCTGTGGTGTGACATGCGATACTTCATCTAAAACTATTTAGAAAAATTCAAATTGTTTTATAATTATTATTCATGCGGCTTTTATGACCTCATTAATTGAGAAACGACAGGGAATATGTGTCCTTTTAAAAAATCATTTGTCATACCACAGGACCATTTCAAAAAAGGTGCCTTTTTTAGCATAAAAATTCAAAGAAATGAATAAATGTTGTTAAACTGACTGCGCCACGCTACAGACTGGAGGGACATTTATGTATATTTTACAAGGCCTAAATGAGTCATGCCAAATGTACAGAAAAGGAAAATTATTTTTGATGATCTCCTTTCCCAATATGCGGTGGCGGCAACCTGCTGGGTTGGTTTTGGGAGACAAATGTGTTACACTTCCTTTGGCTCCAGCGGGACTAGAAGATATATAATTTAATGTGTTCTTCATACAAAACTGAAAAATGTGGTCGGTGATCGCAGGAAGTATTTGCTAGCCAATAAGGCTGTTCAGAAGGCAATTTTGGATGACAAGATGATAATATAAAGTCAGGAGCATCATTTTTAAAGGGACACCAGCAGCAGGAGTACGGATTCACTTTGATATAATATAATCAAATATCAACCAAGTTTAGAAATGTGAATGTCTGATATCTATGGAAGCCCATTTCCACCACTCAATAAAAAATAAAAAAAGGTAATTGCGACTTTTTATCTCACAATTCTGAGTTTTTTCCTTGCAATTGCGAGTTTACATCTTGCAATTCTGACTCTTTTTTTTCAGAAATGCATCATTTAAACTTTTGTTCTTAGAGCTGTGAGATATAAACGCACAATTGCAAGTTAGAATTGTTTATATCACAGAATTCTGACTTTATTTCTCAAAATTGTGAGTTTATATCATGCAATTGTGACTTTATTTCTCAGAATTACAAGGTTATATTATGCAATTCTGACTTTAGAACCTGCAAGTGCGAGTTTCTAACTTGCAATTGCAACATTGTTTCTCAAAATTGTGAGTTTGTATCATGCAACTGTGACTTTATTTCTCAGAATTGCAATTTTATATCTTAGAATTCTGACTTTATTTCTCAAAATTGTGATTTTATATCATGCAATTGTGAGTTTATATCCCACAGTTCTGACTTTGTTTCTCAGAATTGCAAGTTTATATCTCAGAATTCTGACTTCTCAAAATTGTGAGTTTATATCATGCAATTGCGACTTTATTTCTTGGAAATGCAAGGTTATATTATGAAATTCTGACTTTATAACTTGCAGTTGCGAGTTTATATCATGCAATTGCAACTTTATTTCTCAGAATTGCAAGGTTACATTAAGCAATTCTGACTTTATGACTTGCAATTGTGAGTTTATGTCATGCAGTTGTGACTATGTCTCAGAATTGTGTTTATATCATGCAATTGCAACTTTATTTCTCAGAATTGCAAGTTCATATCATGCAGTTGCGACTTTGTTTCCTAGAAGTGCAAGTTTATATCATGCAATTTTGACTTTATAACTTGCAATTATGAATTTATATCATGCAATTGCAACTGTTATTACAACTATATTAATCACACGCAACTGTGAGTTTATAGCTAATATTTCTCAGAGCTGCGAGTTTATATCACACAATTCTGACTTTATATCTAGCAATTCTATAAGTTTATATCTGACAGTTCTGAGAAAAAAAGTCAGAATTGCAAGTTTGTATCTTGCAGTTTAGCATTTTAAACAAGAACATTTTAAGTTCATTTAAGTTCAAGTTTCTCAAGTTCAACATTTAAGTTCAAGTTTGATGCCTGTAACTGTACTGCAACCATTTACTATTCACTGAGCTATAACTCTGAACATTTAGACTCTTAGGCGCAGCAGCAATACATCACTCTATACATACATGATCAGAGCTGCACCGCCGGTGCCTTCTGTATGCAACACTTCATTTCAGCCCTATTTACCAAGCCAGTGGACTGCACTTTATTACACTGAAGATCAACACAGTCATATTATTAATAGGGCTTAGTAGGAAACAACATGTTCATATATAGCAACTTATAAAATATAACTAATGGATGACTTCATATTTGCTGTTTATATAGTGAGAGCAGGAGGCTATATTATTACCACTTCCCAGGAGGATTTTAATGCCTTGGTGTCTGAACGAACAAGACAAGTGGAGATTGATGGTTTGTTTCCAATGACTGGTAACACTCAAATGAATGAGGCTGTTTAATTGCTCAAGCCGACAGATCCGAAGAAAGAATTCAGACAGAGTGTATGCGCAACACTAACATATAATGTTTGCTCATATATCTTTATGATGGACTGAGCAAATGCTCTTTATGAGTTGTCATTAAACAGGTCCTTTAAATAAACCTTTGCATTTAATTGAATGAAATTGAAATCCTTGTGTAAATACGGTGATGTTCAAGCCTGTATTTGAATAAATGTGAGAGCTGCAAAGATACTGTTGTGTTATGAGTCACCAATATGATGTGCATTTAATATGATGCATAATTAAAACCAATGTGGAAATAACACATTTTCTAATCTTCATGTAAAACTAAAGTCATGCCACCGATGGGAGAGCAATGGCCTACAAAAGGAGAAAGAACTGATGTGAGTGAGCAAAGGACTCTGACACTGACAGCTGAACGAATCGTTATTGAGTGGATTTCCAGGGCAAAGCCGCTGTAAATTTCCATTCAAAGCAAAGCAAAGAACTCATTTTTATTTTAGAGGTTCCCCTTAAAGTGCCTTAAAAGATACTATTTAAATACCAAAACTGAGAAACCCCTAAGCAAGCAAACGCAGTGGTGGACTAGATAAATGCTTTTGTCCAAGAAACCTGCAAAGAGGTTGGACTGAAGCATAATGACAGGATTCAGCGAACCCTCAACATTTACCCTATGGACTGTTTACCTTAAATTTTACAACCAAGGCTCACTGGAAAAACTTGGCTGTAGATATAAAGAGTTCAGATGCAAAACCAGCTAAAAGCCATCTCGGTCAAAAATGAGATAATGATACTTAATAAAACACATATTATACGTCCATCAAAAACTTGCTAAAATCCCACCCTCAGCCCAATCAGAAGTACCAGTACTTACATAGAAACCTATGCATCAGAGCCTGATAAAAATTAATTTTTTAAAGAAAGATGTCAGATGGGTTTAAAGGCTATTGCATCTGAACTGTTGATATGTCTCTGCAAAATGATATTACATTGCTTCTAGCATGTTTTGCATTACTTTCAAAGTGAAATGTCCAGTGAGTGGTGTTAAAAGGCTACTCATTCGCATTCAGAAATAACATACCACCTACACTAAACCTAACAATAGTTTTAATGAAAGTAAGCGCAAGCTAAAAACACATTCATGTCATTTGAGTTTGTTTCTACAAGATTTTTATCATGAATCATGAACAAGTTGACCGCATTAAAAATCGCAATGTACTTTTGATTAAAGTCTGCTAAATTGGAACAACTAATTTTGTACTTAATGCACTTTAATTGTGCAAAGTAGTGCTGAAGTACAACTAAAGATATGCTGAAGTATATTTGATTGTGCTACAATGGAACTATAGCAAGTATACTTCAGGTACACTTAAAATATCTCACATTTAAATACATTATTTAAAGATCACAAAACACATTGAATCACTTTAGAAGGCATTTATTAACCCTCGGGAGCCGCGTGGAGTACTTTTATGATAGATGGATGTGCTTGTTTGGGCTTTAAAATCAAAGCCATTCACTGCCATTATAAAGCTTGGAAGAGTCTTTTTTTTGTTTGTTTGTTTTTAATATAACTCCAATTGTATTTGTCTGAAATAAGAAAGTCATAAACACTTAGGATAGATTTAGGGTGAGTAAATCATGGTGCAATTTTCATTGTTTTAGTGAACTATCCCTTTAATCGATTATCTACACCTGAAATCATAATTTGTGTGAAAAGAAAGAAAAGTTGGTGTTTTACCACCACTACTTTTGCAATAGTTTAAACATTAGAATGTATTTCCATTGAATAATTTTAACACCAATAATTGCAATTTAAAGAGTAAAAAGTGCAGGTTTGTGGCAAAATACTAATAGCAAAATATTTGTTCCTCTTTTGTAAGTCTTTTAAATAAAAGTGTCTGCTGAATGCATAAATGTAAATGTGAATACTAAAAGTCAGCAACTTTTGATGAAAAGTTAAATGCCTTCAAAAGAATTTGAACACTTTTGTATATTTGAGCCACGCATACTTAATTAATTTCATGCATTAGAAACAAATATTAAAATCAAGCGGAATCTGCAAATGCAGATTCCGCTTTTCTTTTATAGAGCTTTTCTCAGAAATGACTTCACTTTTCTCACCTGTTCTTTTGCAATTAGTTTTAACCTTCAAATTCTCAAAGTTAATGGACAAACTAATGACGTTTGACAGTCAGAATGTCAAATACTTCTGTCCTCTGATTTTACATGTGTTATATTTCTTAAAAGTATGAATGCCATTTGGTTTCACATTTTGTTACATAACAAAATGAACAAGAAGTTCTCACTAAATCCTTTTCATTCTGCCTGTAAACAACGATGAGACACACTGGAGAGCAGTGAAGCTGTCTTACTGACCTGCTACAAGACAGAAATGTCACATTGTGTTATAGCTGATACATCAGAGTAAATCCAGTAACACCACAGTCTGACCAGAGCTGGTGAAACAGTCTGTTCTTTCTTTAAAGTGTCCTTGCTGCCTCGAGGAGGCCAGGCACTTGGTATCACTGGAATTTCCTTCAATACATACAACTTACTGCCAGCAATTCCAGATATGTGGAACAATATAGACAGGATATCTGCAAAAACTAATGAAAGATGTTTGTGTTCTTACTGGCATGTCCGTGTGATTCCTTAAACTAATATATCATTGTCTCAAATACTGTTTATCAGCTCTGTTACTTTCTGATTAAAATGGGCTACTTTTCTTAACATTTATGCATATATAAAATGTTCGTATTGTATATATAGATATATAAAATTGTATATATAGATATACAATTTTCACGTTTTTTTTTTTTTGCCAACGAAAGTAAAGAACTGGTAAGTAAAACGTTAAATGCACACATTATTGATCTTAAATAATAGATCAGTCCTCAGTGTTTGCACAATCACTGTGTGTTGCTTGAGGGTGATAATTCAGACACGAGCGTTAATAACAATGAAATTCCACTATATAAAGAAAATAACGACTTTAGTTTTGTTAAATGTTCCATCTGGATTTGATTTACAAATAAATTATCCAATAAGAAGCCCTTTCTCCATCATTTACTAATAAACAGATGCTAGAAGACTGGAGTGTCTGTCTGTGTGTGTGTTGTTATACTTTTTTATTGACTATAAACTTAATCAACTAACAGGAATGTATTTTTTATTTTTGTTTTCCAGACAAATCAGGTTTTAAATGTACCTTTAAACAGCCATAAGGTTAAATTTTTCGGGATTCCATTTACTTTTCTAGACTACTTCTAAATTAAATTGTATTAATCAAAAACCATGTTTAATTAATTGTGTGTGTGTGTGTGTGTGTATAAATAACAAAATAACAGCAATTTATGAGAAGTTTAACAAAAATTACATTTAAAGGCTCTATGACATGTTTTTCTTTTTTCCCCTTTTTTTTCATTTTTCAGTTTTTAATTTGACCAAATTCTTTTGGATTCTATTTTAATGGATTTATTAAATTTAACAATCAAAAACATCTCTAATTACTTATTTGTTTAATTATATATATATATATATATATATATATATATACAGTTGTGCTCAAAAGTTTACATACCCCTTGCAAAAATGTAAATTATTTTAGCAAAATAAGAGGGATCATACAAAATGCATCACCCCCCGGCTCTTAATGCATGTTTTTTTTTTTTTTTTTTTTTTCTAGAGCATCAGTGAGCATTTGTACTTTCTGTAATAGTTGCATATGAGTCTCTCAGTTGTCCTCAGTGTGAAAATATTGAACTCAAAATCATACAGTCATTGTTGGAAAGGGTTCAAATACACAAAAATGCTGGGAAACCAAAGAATTTGTGGGAGCTGGATGATTTTTCTGATGAACAGCAGGCAGTTTAACTGTTCAGGACAAACAAGGGACTCTTGAACAACTAAATTCAAGTATTGTTTTCTCTTGTGGACTATATGGAAATGTATTTTATGTAAAATATCTTATTCAGGTCAGTACTAAATAAAAAATAACATGCATTTTGCATGATCCCTCTTATTTTGCTAAAATAATTAACATTTTGCAGATTCTGCAAGGGGTATGTACACTTTTAATTTCAACTGTGTGTGTGTGTGTGTGTATATATATATATATATATATATATATATATATATATATAATTTTTTTTTCAATAATACTGATGTGTATTTTTTTTTCTGCTAAATTATGATTTTTTTTTTTTTTCTGCTAAATATTCCTTTACAAATAATGTTTTAATAATAATTGTAGTAGTAGTAGTAGTAGTAGTAGTAGTACTATCAGTACATTAAGTAATATATTTCTGTCACAGTTTTTTCAAGGTAAACTAAGCTTTTATTTTGGTGGGTTGCTGTGAACGTGTAGAAAAAGTGTGCCATTCATTCACACAGAGACATGCAGAACATGCAGGATTCATATTTAAATAATATTTTTACAGCTTCATATTCACAGACACTAGTCTGATTGAAGTGCACTGAGCTACTTTTGTTTATTAATCCAAAATTTCCAAAATCTGTGATATTTTGTGTTATACAGTAATTCACACATTTCTGCAAACTGCAAATGTGTTGCTTATAATGGTGAAATCTATCTATCTATTGTCACTAAAACTGAGATCTGAATGAGACTAAATGGTTTTCTATGCCATGGAGTTCCAGCACTTTCTTGAACATGAATGCAATGTAAAACCATGAGCTTTTCCAATTAATTTCAGTTCAGCGGTTTTCCGATCTGCGTCTGCTAGCGGTACAGCTTGCTTGTTTGTTTCTCTTGCATGTAAGTCAATACAGGCGCGTGCAAGCAGGTGAAGAGGTTCTCCATATTCCATGCAGCATTACCAGCGTGAACGCTTCATGTTTGCCGCACGCACCTTGGACGTGATTAACCGTCTCACCCATATTAAAGCAGACCGGCACAGCCATCTGCCAAGTGCGATTGTGTTCAACCTGAGAGGCCATTTCATGAGAAAACTCATTTTCAGCCTCCTAATTATTTTTCATTACATCGGTGCTTTGGTGAAGTAAATTGGAATTGGACAGTAATTGTCCGGCCGGAGAGATGCAGGTAGTCGCGGTGTATCAGGCTAGATGAGGTATGACAGGCAGACACCTTACCACTACGCAGCGCCTATTAGAAAGCTTCCCTCCCTTGATAGCTGAGCTAAACTCGCCGCTCTGACTAGGCAAGGTCATCCAGAGAGCGTTAAAGAGAGAGGATTTCCGCTGAGAGGAGAACAGCCGCTCTCAGACTCAGTCCACCTGTGCCCATCCGCGGCCGATCGGCGGCTCCAATGTTACGAGTCGCTTTGCCATCCCGGTGGAAATAATCGGGTCGGCGCACCTACGGCTTTAAGGCGGATGTGTTCAGCACAGTCAGGGAGCCTGCTGTTCGGATTATGACTTTTTTCTCTCCCTCTTTTTCTTTATCTGAACGATGACAGAAAATCCTCTCCAAATGCAGTGTGGTTTTCTGCCGCGCCAATCAATAAAGCTCCATCAGACCCGACGGGGGGAAGAGGGAACTGAAAAAAAGACAAGGTCTTCTCTATCTGCCAATCTGTTCGTTCTCACTGGGC
Organism: Cirrhinus molitorella; assembly: GCA_033026305.1. Lineage (NCBI taxonomy): Eukaryota > Metazoa > Chordata > Actinopteri > Cypriniformes > Cyprinidae > Cirrhinus > Cirrhinus molitorella. The sequence continues at coordinate 2,980,853 of CM065133.1, read as the reverse complement.
GTTTTATGATCTCGCTTGTGTTTGTGTAGTGAGAGCTCGGGGTTAGGAAAATGAGGAAGAGATTTGTCGGCCTGCCCTCACCTGTGGAGCACCGTGAACTACCTGTAAATCACTTTATTTCAGTAAAAATGAGGATTTTGGTGCATGCCAACTTTCTGACATAGCACTACAAGAACTTATAGGTCTCCTGTGAACGTATCAAGGCAAAATTTGGCTTGGCTTTGAATTTATTCTGACTTAATTTACTTAGGGGTTATTGGATGCCAATTTTCCACAAGTTGATATGATTCTTTAGGGTCTTAATGAAAAGTCTATAATATACTTTGGTTAAAAAATCTCAATAGTATTGTAAAAAAAAAAAAAAAAAAGTAAAAAATAGCCTTTCTCAAAAATCAACCCATTCTATTGCATTTTCCTTTAAATGCAAATGAGCTGTGCTCACCCTGCCCCTCTGTTCTCTATATGAAGTGACAAGCCATTGTTTACTTTAGCAAGTTTATCCGCGTTTAGCCATAAAATTTGCTAACTAGCATGTTATTAGGAAAGACGATTGCAGATTCATAAAAAAACATACTTCTGCTGTAAGTGAAGCTGGATCACGGATTCACATGAACACAGACACATTTATGTTGGTCAGGAGGTGCATTCCATTCAAAACAAAAGTCATCCACTGCATCTTCAGTGGCTCAGATGTTGAGTAAATAAGGACTATGTTCATTATTACATCCAATAAAAAAACACCTCATTTGCTTAGGAGCCATTCTTGTCTACATCCCTGCTCCGGCATCGAGACAATGGCAATGGGACTATTACAGCTCATTATAGATTAAATGAAAACCACTGGGTGGATTTTTTTCAAACAACATGCAAAAGTGAACTTTGCATCTGATGACCCCTTTAATTATTTTACACAATTACCTATTTGTATTAATTAAATATAAAAATAATAATAAACAATATTAAAAAATATTAATAATTGAACATTTTTAAAGTCAAAAGTAATGGGAGTAGTTTCATACAGAGACATAAATCCAAATTAACAAAAAGCTTTCAAAATGTTGAATAAAATGTTGATGAAGCCAAAATGTAAACTTGTTTAAAGTTGCAATGTAATGGAAGTAACCAAATAACTTTTTTTTTTTCCGTACTGAGACATATGAGTGAAGTCCATTTCCAACACTGAATAAAAAATGTAAAAATGTTATCGCAACTTTTTATCTCACAACTTTTTTCATAGAATTGTGAGAAATTAACTTGCAATTCTGAGAACGTCTGGGTTTTTTTGTGACTTTCTTTCTTAGAATTGCAAGTTTATGTCTTGCAATTCTGAATTTATAACTCACAATTGTGAGTTTATATCTCAAGAACAAAAGTCTTTTGAAGAATTGCAAGATGTAAATTTTTATTCAGGGATGGAAATGGGCTTCCACATGAAACTGATTATCGGAAAATAACAAAGGTTAAAAAATGTTGAAATTGAAATGTAAGTAGTGACAGAACTTGTCTTCCATATTGAGATGAAAATCCAAATTAACAGAATTATCAGAAAAGAAAAAATGCAGACATGGATTTGGTTCCTTTTAGTTTTTGTTTGGAGAGAGGCAAATATGAATCTAAGCTTGCAATTGATTGTAAGAAATGGGCAGGGTTTTAAACAGGCTAAATGTTTTAAGTCCATCATGCGTCACCAGAGAGTCTGTTGTTTCACTGGAAGATCAAATTATGACAGTTTGATTAAAAATGATGAGGTCAAAAAAAGGTAAAATATAAATATTGTTCACAATAAAATGAATAACATGCATTTAGAAAATAGATTTGAATTTCCACTTCATGCCAAAATAAATATTTTACATTTAAAGGCAACCACACTGTCGCTGTGGCATTTATTACAGTGGCGACAGAGGGAGGATAGATTTTCAGAGTGGGGCTTAATAGCTGGCTTTCTATGCAGCTGATATTAGTCTCCCTGCTCGGGCTTAAAACCGCATCCTGTGACAGACCACTGAACTCAAACACTTTCCTGCAGGGTCATTTTATCTGCACAGTTAGCGAGTGCTCGTTAGCAAAGCTCAGATTAACTCGCTATCTGAAATAGCACTACCTAATTACTTAGCCTTACAAGACAGACATCATGACAGTTTCATTTCTTTACTATTTTTACTGTGCCGATAATTAATTTTTCAAAAGGCAGCCTTAAAGCTGACATGACTTAATGGCTTGGCAGCCGCTCCACATTCTAATATCTAATAAAGATGACAAGTACTTTTGCGATTTTTCTCTCTCGTGCCATAAAGTACCAAGAAAACATTGATTAGATAAGGAACGGCTAAACAAAGCCAGTCCAACATCATATATCAGCATTGAGAGTGTGCCAGTGTTACTGCAGTGTCTGCAGTGCTTCAGGTTTTATGGAGGGCTCATCAAACTCACGCTGATTCAAAGGTTGAATATCAATCCATCGTAGTCAAACACCAACAAACACCTAATCGCCTGATAGATCATAAGACAGACATATCATGTGATTCTTAATAGACTGACGGCTTCATAAATTAGCCACAACAGCTACTGAAGATGCAGAGAGTAAGCACTATATCAAGAAACTGGGTCAGTTTTGCTTTCCATACACAACTTTAGCCATGAGAGCTTATGGAGAATAAGCCAAATCTGTTTATGTAACTTCAGCACACATTACATAATCAGAATGTTACCATAAATATTACTTTTTCCAAAAATTTTGTTTACTGTTAAATACCGCATAAACCTTAGGTGAACTCTGTTTAGGTTCACTGCAAAACACATACACACATAAATAAATAAAACCTGTCCAATATGTACAAATATATTTCCACTTTGAAAGCCTGAATCTCAGTCAGTTGAAGATTAGAAAGGCTAACTTTTTTAACCTACACTAAGTAACAAAAACTATTAATATGCTAAAGGATGCAATTTGACTGATAGAGATAAATTGAAACATATTTTTATTTTATTATATATATATATATTACAAAATAACAAAAAATACTCAAAACTACAAACAATATATGTATATTAACAACTTGTCTGTTATTTTATAGTATTATACCATTCATGACACAATATAGTTTTTTTTTTTTAATACAGGAACATTACTATATTATTTAAACAGTATTATTTCTGCTTTCTTAAATTACGTACACATTTATGTAAAATTACAAACATTATGTCATTAAATAAGTAGCTTATTATATTAAAGGTTTATATCCATACTAACAAATTGAATACTCTTCTTTGTAATTTTATATTCTTTGCAATATATATATATATATATATATAATTGCACTGTAAAAATAAATAAATAAATAAATACAAAATAACAAAACAAATTATGAAAAATATAAAAAAAAAAATATTCCAGCATTTTTCTGGAATTTTTGAATATACTCTAAACTTTACAAACAAGTTCCTGTTTTTTTTAATACAGGAACATTACTTTATTATTTAAACAGTCTTTTTTGGTTTTCTTAAATTATGTACAAATTTATGTTAAATTACAAAAATAATCTGTCATTAAATAAGTAGCTCATTATATATATATAAAGGTTTATATCCATACTAACAACTGAATATTCTTCTAAGTAATTTTAAAATAAATATTTAGTTGTATATTTAGATGTAATATTCAAACTATGTAATTCTGAACACAAATATTGCAAACTGTTTTCATTACATCAAACAATGCATAGTCTGTTCTCCAGGTTGAAACTTTCAGGCTGCAAGTATATTTAGGTATCACATCATTATAATGTACAAATGGATATTCATTTTGAGATCTCCAAACAATGAACAGTGTTTTATTAGTACAATAATTATTACTGTTTTCAGATATTAAATTTAAGCGAGCATTAGATGACAAAGATAATCTAAGTGTAAAAGTGAAGAAAAATGAGTATGCAATATTCACCAATACCAATAAAATAAAAAAATATATATCTAATATTGTGCATCCCTAAACAAGTTTCAAAGGTAACACTCCCCAAAGCTGCTAATTACATGTGATTGGATCAAGGGTTTAGGAAACATGCCAAAAGTTCATTGTCACTTCTTCAGTTATTTTGCAAACTGATTAAATTATAGAGCGCTGGCCCTTTGGGGAGACGTGTCTCTTGTTTATTCCTGTTGTTGTTAATCACGATTGTGCCATGGGAGTGTTTGTTTGGAGATGTAATGAACTCTGATGGGAAGAACTGAAGTCCATGTCATTAGTTAATTAGTCTGTTTCTGATGCAGTAGGGAAGGAGTGTTGGACACCAACAGGAGCTGACGTGGGATCAGGCAGGTCCACCTGAACAAGCTTTTTTTTTTTTTTTTTTGTTCACAACACAGAGATACTAATGAAAAAAGACACATTATGGACTCACACTGCATTCCCATTGAGAATGCAGATTGTGCCCTCTCAAAATAAAGCAGCTCCTTTAATTAACTTGATTTAATACAACATTAGCAAACTCAAAACATCAGTCATAGTTATCTATAAAGGAAACTTTTGAAAACTTTTAGCTGATCCCAAAATATATTTAAGCAACACAAAACTACATCCCTAATCCCACACAATACCTAATTTTAGCAGCTACCTTGCTAACTATTAATAAATAGCACATTTTGATCTGTTTAGAATCTCATTCTGACGGCACCCATTCTCTGCAGATGGTCCAATGGTGAGCAAGTGATATAATTCTACATTTCTCTAAATCGATGAAAAAAAAAACATACAAAAAAGAACATTTTCAGCAAATCTTTATTTGTGACTCTGGACCACAAAACCAGTCATAAGTCAATGGGGTATATTTGTAGCAATAGCCAAAAATACATTGTATGGGTCAAAATTATAAATTTTTCTTTTATGCTAAAAATCTTTAGGATATTAAGTCAAGATCATGTTCCATGAAGATATTTTGTAAATTTCCTACCGTAAATCTATCAAAAGGTCATTTTTGATTAGTGATATGCATAGCTAAGAACTTCATTTGGACAACTTTAAAGGCGATTTTCTCAACATTTCTATTTTTTGCACCCTCCAGATTTTCAAATAGTTGTATCTCAGCCAAATATTGTCATATCGTACAGCCATACATCGATGGAAAGCTTATTTATTCTGCTTTCAGATGATGTATAAGTCTCAATTTCAAAAAAATTGACTCTTATGACTGGTTTTGTGGTCCAGGGTCACATTTTGGGTGAACAAACAAATTGCACATATTTCTTTTCTATTTTTTATTCTCATTTCCAAAAAATAAATAAAAAATAAATAATGGCCATTCACAGCATTTGTTTATTATTTGTCAAAGGCATATTTAGCTTAAATTAGCTCAAAGTGTTAATTATGCACATACCGCCACACACACTGTACACACACAGACACAAAGGCCTTAAGACATTGTATTGGTGAGGTGAGTGGGTTGCTGACCAATGCATTATTAATATTGCTGCATTGCACCGTATGTTGCCTTCAGAGGAGTCACGTAGGCTGCAATCACTCCCAAAACAAACGACTGGATGGTTTGTGCGTGCATAACATCTAGCGTGTCCTGCATTGCTTAAATCATAAGTTTCCATTGTTCATGGTGTTCGTGACTTTGAAGTATAAAAGAGATATTCCGACCCCCAGCACAACACTCAAACAGCTTTCCCCTTCTAATGGACCAATAAATTATTAAGCAAACAGTGCTGTCATTTAAAAGTTCTCTTTAATTCTTTGTAAGACTTTTATTTACAGCACTATTTCCAGCCCACTGCCTCCTGCCACAACTGGAAGTGCTACGCATACTGAAAACTGAACGCTGAAAGTCTGTTGTTTGGGATTTCTCACAGGCCACAAGGGTGCTGGTGTTATTATGCTTTATGATCAGAACAGCTGTGTTTTACTAGATCTTTCTAATGGAGGAGGGCCCGCATGGAGACGAATCATTTTAACAAGGGCAAAATCCGGTGTAACAGATTGGTTACTCGTGTTCGTGAACCAATGAATTAAACAAAGGATTCAATTCACTTTACATCATTAACATCCCGCGTGTCTTTCCCACGCGCTCTATTTCAGTTGCGCTAAACGGATGAGAACGGCGGGACTAAGATATGTTTTCACTCATTTCAAATATCTAGAGGCCTGAGACAGACAATCGACAATAATACCGGGGTGTCAAAAAGGATTTTAGAGAGATTTTATTCTCGTAAAATTAATCTTTCTGTGATCGCGTCTCGACTACGGCTTCATGAATACTCACTTTAATTTTTAATTTTTTAACGATTCATTTCTCCCTGAGGTAAACCTTAAAATTACTCTCAAATATGATTCTAACAGGATTTTTTTTACATTTTGTATGGGTCAAAATGATTGATTTTTCTTTTATGCCAAAAATCATTCAGATATTAAGTAAAGATCATGTTCCATGAAGATATTTTGTAAATTTCTTACCGTAAATATATCAAAATTTATAAATATATCAAAAGGATATGCATTGCTAAGAACTTCATTTGGGCAACTTTAAAGGTGATTTTCTGAATATATCGATTTTTTTTTTTTTTTTTTGCACCCTTAGATTCCAGATTTTCAAATAGTTGTATCTTGAACAAATATTGTCTTATGCTAACAAACCATACATCAATGGAAAGCTCAATAGAAATCTCAATTTAAAAAAAAAAAATACCCTTATGACTGGTTTTGTGGTCCAGGGTCACATTTTAAAAGTTTTTAATGCTCATCAAGGCTGTGTTTATTTGATCAAAAATACAGAAAAAAAAAGTTATATTGTGAAATATTATTATAATGTAAAACAACATTGTTCTTTTTTAATAGTGCTGAAAACAGTTGTGTTGCTTAATGTTTTTTTTTTTTTTTTTTTTTTTTGGAAACTGTGATGCTTTTTTCAGGATTCTTTGATTAATAAAAAGTAAAAAAGAACTGCATTTATTTAAAACAGAAATTTTCTAACAATATACACTATTGTTCAAAAGTTTGGGGTCAGTACATTTTTATTCTTTCTTTTTTTGAAAGAAAGAAATTTATACTTTTATTCAGCAAGGATGTGCTAAATTAATAATAAGTGATAGCAAAGACTTACATTTTTAGAAAAGATTTATATCGGAATAAATACTCCTAAAAAACTCCTAAAAAATCACCGGTTCCAAAACATGGATTTCTGTTTCCAACACTGATCATTCTAGTAATAAATCAGTATATTAGAATGATTTCTGAAGGATCATGTGACACTAAAGACTGGAGTAATGGCTGATGAAAATTCAGCTTTGCATCACAGGAAAAAAATTATTTGAATGTATATTGAAATAGAAACTATTATTTTATATTGTAATAACATTTTGCAGTATTATTATTAAATAAATGCAGTCTTGATGAGCATAAGAATCTTTGTAACATTACATTACAAGTCTTACTGATCCCAAACTTTTGAGCGGTAGTGTTTTTACTGATGTTTTTATTAAAAATAAATAAAGTAAAAATTAGTACATTACACAAAGTAAAATCTTTGGACTGAAATTTTACCTGTATGATGGAGTACAATAATGAAAATCTTTTAATACTAATTATTATATTTATTTAATAAATAAATATTTATTTATTTTTGGATAAATTCTCTTTTACTATTTTGGCTGTTAATACAAAATACCCAGCTGTCACAGTCACAGTCACATTGTAATATATTTCCATAAACACATTTAATTCTTATCTTTAGTAAAGTTTTAAAAGTGAAATAGTAGAAATATTTATTTATTTACTGACATATCAGCCAATCAGATTTAGGCAAATAAAAATCACAAAACCGAAGGCAGTCGCAGATTGTTTCAACAAAGCCAAGTATTTCAAGCTTCCATTCAAAGCAGCAAATGACAACCAGCACTTTGTAGTTTCACACAGCACAAAGCCTGGAATATTTGCCACCCTTAAGAGATGTGTGGAGAGATGATAGGCTAGAATAACAGAGCCTGATGAAAAAGAAGAGAGAGAGAGATGAAGAGAGACTATGAGACCCTTGTGTACAGATGGGATCAGAGCCCATGGTGCGCTGAATAATCAGACTCGTCGCATTTCATGCTTGACCTTTCCATGCGGCGGGAGAGGCTAATGTGAGACCCAGATGTGGCAGGGAGAGAGATAGCGCTCCGACTGTCCATCGGTATTGTGACCGTGCCCTCCGTTCCTGCGCCGTGTGCCCCGCGAGACAGCCAATCTCCATGACATTTTCATACTTCAACGAGGGGCTGCGCAATTTGGTAATGATGGTATCAGTTAGTGGCCATGGGACATGCCACTCAAAAGACGTAAACAGAAAAGATAAAAGAACGCTAAAAACGCAGCAGGTAGTTGTGCACCTGTCATATTTTGGGTGACCTGGTAGAAAAATCAAGCTTTGATGAATTTTATGAATTGAAATGACTTGCTATAAATGCTTGTCTTGTCGTGACAGCTCAATTGGGGAACGTTTTCATCTCTCTTTCGTTTCCTCTTCCGCTCTGGGATGAAAGGCACATCATGTTGGGACAGGTAGCTTCACAGGCTATAACAGGGTGACTCATAAAAAGATGTCACAGAGAATCGGAGAGCGAGGGGGGAAGACGGAGAGCATGAAATTGGGGGAAACTCAATCCCCTCGGCCCTCTCTAAGTGATGGATGTGCTATGATGGGCCGGCGCCTGCCCATAAACATGTCACTTACTCAAAGACAAAAGAAACATCATTTTACTGCCCTTGTCTGGGCATCTTTCACGAGCGTGCACACAGCTCTCTCTGTCTGTCTCTTTTTCTCTGCTTCATTCTCTCCTTAACGGCAAATGACAGATGGAGATTGTGCAGATCGAGTAAAGTCATCGAGGATCACGGTGCTTCTTTACAACTGAAGAGTCGTGTCTTCTTGTATTTGACACGTTTTTTCAGCTTGACTCTCTTTTGTGACAGTGTATATTCTCAATGTATACTGTCTCTGTTAAAAAGGATGATTCTGGCGTTATTTACACATGGCTTTTTCAAACCTGCGTTTGAAAGGATAGTTCACGCAAAAATGAAAATTCCGTCATTAATTACTCACCTTCATGTCTTTCCAAACCCGTAAGACCTTCGTTCATTTTCAGAGCATAAATTAAGATATTTTTGACCACTGATGTCACATGGACTATTTTAATTATGTCCTTACTACCTTTCTGGGCCTTGAACGTCACGGTTTTAAGAACATTTCTGTCTATTGAGGGTCAGAAAGCTCTCAGATTTCATTAAAAAATATCTTAATTTGTGTTCTGAAGATGAATAAAGGGTTTGGAACGAAATGAGGGTGAGTAATTAATGACAGAATTTACATTTTTGGATGAATTATTCATTTAAGACAAAAATAGGATGCATAACTTATGTTTACCGATGACTTTACACTGAAAAAAAAAGGTTTTCAAGCAGTACATCATCCAAGTAATAATTTGTCTTTCTATTCAGTTTATCATTATTTGTTGTATTTTTCAAGTAATATTATTTCAGTACAAAACATTGTTAAATATAAATATTTTTCAGTAAGAGCTCAACTAAGACATATTTGTTTTTACAAATGTAAAATATCAAGGTTACACACAGACCAGTGCATTTATTAAACACAAAGTTCAAGTTATTTGTTAAATGAGAATTTTTCTCTATAGAATTTAAATTAATTGACTTTCTTTAACAAGAAAAATATGCTTTGTGCCAGGTTTTATAAAATAGTTTTCATAAGCATAGAAAATATTATTCAGGTCAAGTCATTTATTTTTCATTGTTTCAAGTTATGAAATATAGATGTGAACCTTTACCATTATTATTTTATTTATATATTTTTTTTTTTTCTGTATCGGTCAAAATTTTTATATTTAGATTACCTTTAAATAATAGATTTAAATAATATTTATGCAGCCATTTAAAGAATATTATATATTTTTTTAAGAATAGAGATCTTTAAAGAATATATGAAGACTTCAGATGCAAAAGCCTCTAAATCATCTTTCTTTTATCAGGCTCCGATGTATAGGTTTCTATGTAAGTATTGGTACTTCTGATTGGGTTAAAGGTGGGATTTTAGCGAGTTTGAAGTAGAAGTATTTGATGGATGTATACTGTGTGTCAGCTTTTAGCTGGTTTTGCATCTGAACTCTTCGTATGCAGCTGCATGCACATTTTTGAAAATGTCCTCTTTTTGTTCAACAAAACAATAACAGCTTATGGCTTTGACACAACAGGAAAATTAGTAAATAATAATGAATATTACTTTAATAATCTGCCTCTTTATTAAGAGCGTCAAATGTTCTAATGTTCCTATCATAAAGATCCTGCCCAAAACCATTGACCTTTTTATACATCTTAGGCCAGGAATGTTAAAGTCAAGCACAGAGCGTAAAACTGTGCTCAGTATGTCGGTATATTGTTAAACTGTGTATTTGACTATGACAAAAGCACGCTTTAACGCCAGCACGCTGATGCAACAGTTGCAATTAAGGTGAAAGATTTTTTTCTTTCTTTTCTAGTATTGTTATTTTGTCTAAACCCTCCATAAAATCCAATGATTGATGTTGTGAATGTACCAAATGAAGAGATATAAACCTGGTAAGAGGAAAAATAAACACATAGATGCACACCATTACATGTTCTCTCACTTATACACCATCTCTCTCTGCCTACACAGTTTCAATAGAAACATGCAGCTCTGAGATTTCGCAATCAAGATATCATGCCTTCCCAGCCCAGACGGCCAGTCTTTGATGACCTTCTCGCTTTTCGTTTCTCCGACACAAGCTCTTTAAACCCCCCGCTTACCTGAGAGAGCTGAACCCCCGCTCCGTCCTGCGTGATAGCGATCGATAGCCGGGCTGGGTGAAGTGCTGGGTCCTTTGGAGCCACTGAACCCCAGCTTGAAGGGTTAAAGGAGAGAAAGACAGCCGAGGAAAGCAAGGGCAGCCCACACCGATGCCGAATCCCCGGCGAAGAGAAGAGGGCCTTGGACGCACTACAAAGACTCGCCATCCAAGGCCATCCTCAGTGTCTCCGTCCTCCCCCTTGAAATGCGTTTGGTGGGAGAAGAGAGAAACGTATCAAAACCACACAGCAGACAGATTGAGTGGGAGAGAAATAGAACAATGATGCCTTAGAAGGTTTAGAAGATGCTTTTGAAAAGCATCTGTGAAGAACAGAAAGGATGAGAAACGTTTCAGAGGGCTGAGAGGAAAGCTGAATTAGCATTCTGCCATCTTTGAGTGGCGAGGAAGCCGTCGAGGTTACGCGGGTGAAATTAAAAGCGGAGCCGGCGTTCCTGTTTAAAGGTCTTAGAAGGCGAGCTCATACAGCCGAATGAGTCAAAATGTGAGATCTGTGAGTTAAAAGCCTGCTTTACTGCCTTTATGTTCTTCACAGCTCTTTTCTATCAAGACACTAGAAACCTAAAAGCAAAAGTCTGCATGTTGCAGCTCTATTTCATGAGTTTGACAGCTGTTTATTATCCAACACCTTTGAGTTACATTATAAAATCCTACCAGGCCAGCGCCAAAACGACTCAAACCTGTGAGACTCACGTTGGGATCGCCCATCCCAAAGCAATAAGGTTGCATTCTTGAATTATGGGCCTCTAGGGTTTGCTCAGCTTTTTTGGAGCTGTGTTATCCGCGGTCAGGACCGCGGCCCTCTGACATTTTGGGTCGCCTGTGGGTGTTTTGGAAAGGCAGTGGCTGCGAGCCATATGCGGTTAAGCCTGGGCTTGTGGAAAAGCTGAATCAAGGGAAGAAAGCTCTCCGCTGATGGATTTGAAAAGCCGCTGTTATTGCACGCTAGCCTGCAGATCCTCACGTAAAACAATGGCTATCATTAAGAGGTCACACACAGCTGTAAATAAAACAAGACGACGAAAGTGGGGTGGATGAACTGAAAGATGTTTGCTTGCTTCTGGAGTCCATTAGTCTTATAAAAAATGGAGACTTGGATTGTGGGTCAGGGCCGGTGTTTGAAAGACAATGGACGATCAGAAGTATTCTGTACAAAGTCCCAGCACGCAAACCTGCGGCCAGAAAGACCTCACTGAACCCAACAAAATTGACGTCATCTCAGACTGGCGGAGGTTGTTTTAGAATCACAATGGGTAGATTACAAATTGCGCAGATAACAAAATCTAAGTGTGATTCAGCATCAGGAGAGAAATGCGCTTTGAAAGACATTTAAATACTTTCGCACCAAAAACCACAGATTTGGATTCAGCTCATAGAAGAGATTTTGAGAGTCCAATCAAGTCCAGGCAATTTTACCTCACAGTCTTTTCATCATTATGAGTGATCAGACAGACTCATGGGAACAGGTGACTGAGACCTTTCTGCTAAATGATGAGCCGTGTTTTGCAATGGATGATCGGAACTATAATGGATCGTTCGTACCGGTGGTGATTAAACAACTGGAAGTCGTTCTCTGTGCTGTTGATTGCTAATAGGCTTTCCTGTACAATCAGGTGTCAGATCACTGTCTGCAAAACACATGGAAACCTAAGTCTAAAGCTTGAGTTTGCATTAAGTATTTGATCATTTTAATACATGAATGGTGTCCAAAGTACACAAAAAATGTATTCTTTACCTAATGCTACTTAAGTAAATGTTAAGTTACTAGCATGTTGTTAGCATGTTTCCAGCATGATTGGCATGTTGCTTGCACGTTTCTATCATTATTGGCATGTTACAAACATGTTGTCAGCATTATTAGCAAGTTACTGGCACGTTGTTAGCATGATTAGCAAGTTAGCAATATAAATAGATAGATAGATAGCGAGTTACTAGCATGTTGTTAACATAATTAGCATGTTGCTATTATGTTTCTAGCATGATTAGCACGTTACTAGCATGTTGCTAGCATGATTAGCATGTTACTAGCTTGTTGTTGGCGTGTTTCTAGCATGACTATTTACTAGCATGTTGCTAATATGTTTCTAGCATGATTAACAAGTTGCTAGTATGTTTCTAGTATGATTCTAATGTGATTAGCAAGTTGTTATATTGTTTCTAGTATAATTAGCAAGTTGCTAACATGTTTCTAGCATGATTAACATTTTTCAAGTATGATTAGCATGTCACTAGTATGTTGCTAACATTATTATCCTGTTATTAGCATGTTGTTAGCACGTTTATAAGATGGTTAACATGTTACTATCATGTTGTTAGCATAATTCGCTAGTTACTAGCATGTTGTTAACATAATAGCATGTTGCTATTATGTTACTAGCATGATTAGCACATTACTAGCATGTTTCTTATGTGATTAGCAAGTTGTTAGCATGTTTTCTAACATGATTAACAAGTTGTTATATTGTTTCTAGTGTTTAGCAAGTTTTTAACATGTTTCTACCATGATTAGCATGTCACTAGTATGTTGTTAACAGTATTATCCTGTTACTATCATGTTGTTAGCACATTTATAGGATGAATAGCATGTTACCATCATGTTGTTAGCATAATTAGCAAGTTACTAGCATGTTGTTAACATGATTAGAATGTTGCTATCATGTTTCTAGCATGATTAGCATGTTACTAGCATGCTGTTAGCATGATTAGCATGTTGTTTGCATGTTACCAGGATGTTGCTAGCACATTTCTAGCGTTATTGGCATGTTACTAGCATGTTGTCAGTATGATTAGCAAGTTACTAGCATGTTGTTAGCATGATTAGCAAATTGCTAGCATGCTGTTAGCATGTAGTTAGCATGACTAACACGTTCCCTGCATGTTGCTAGCATGATTAGCAAGTTAGCAAGATAGATACATGTTACTAGCATGTTGTTAACATGTTTATAGTATCATTAGCATGTTTCTAGCATGATTAGCACGCTACTTCTATATTATTAGCTTGTTTCTAGCATGGTTAACATGTTACTAGCTTGTTGTTGATGTGTTTCTAGCATGATTAGCATATTGTTATGCTATATTGTTATCTCAACCCTAAATTTTTGAATAGATCATGCTAACAAATTAGAGAAGCATGCAAATTTGGAGACTTGAGGCACTGATCTTTATCTTCAATGACTCAAACTCCACCTGATTTAGGGAACATGTCTAGTCTACATCCATCGGTAGCCACTGCACCTTGACGCTAATCATTTGCTCCAGATCACTGTCAATATGCCCTTTAATTATTATTAAAAAAACCACTTGGCAATCACTTCCAACTTGCTTTCTACCATTAGTCTTTCTCTAAACCCGCGAGACATTTAATGAAACGAGCACTGAACTGTACTGCACAGAGATATTATGCCATCATTTCTCAACCCCAAATTTTCAGGCCTAGAATGTTGACTGCATCGATCCACTTTCAAGTGGACCGTGACCTGCGCTCTGATGGTAATGGATCTCTGCAGTTTTAATTGAATAAATTGGATAATGACAGGTTGCTGGAGTTCAAACTCCGAGATCACAAACTTTATATGGCTTTGTTTAAAGGCTGTATAAACATATTTTTTAGAGTAATGCAAATCAGATTCACAGAATGTGTTTATACGCCGACTAATCTGAGCAAGATAAATGCTTTGACTTGGAAATTTTTAAACATTTGGAAAAATTGTGAAAGCATTCCAGGTGGGCCTGTATGATTTGTCCTTTGACAGTAACTAGCAGAACTAAAAGCACAGGAAAATTCCTGCTTTGCTAAGCTCTGGTAGAAAATGAAAGCAAACAGATGGAGTAGATGTAAACTCAAAGATGTCGACTCTACACAGTGATCTAAGACTCTTGGCTGCTTTATATGCACCTCATAAAGCACTACTTAAACATTCAGAGTTGAAATCATACACTTGTTATTTTAATTACAGTAATACATTTTTCAGAACGTGTGTGATTTTATATGTGTATTATATGTGATCCTGGACCACAAAACCTGTCATAAGGGTTAATTTTTTGAAATTTAGATTTTTACATTAGGACAATATTTGGCTGAGATACAACTATTTGAAAATCTGGAATCTGAGGGTGCAAAAAAAAATAAATAAATAAATAAATAAATACAAATAATAAATAAATTAAATTACTGAGAAAATTGCCTTTAAAGTTGTCCAGATGAAGTTCTTAGCAATGCATGTTACTAATTAAATTAAGTTTTGATATATTTACGGTAGGAAATTTACAAAATATCTTCATGGAACATAATCTTTACTTAATATCCTAAAGATTTTTGGCTTTTTTTTTGTGACTTTTCTATGACTAACCTGAGTGTAACACACATGCTGAGCTGGTCAAAGAATATAGAGGGAATTTAATGAAACTGTGATTTGCATGACTTAAAAAAGACATTGTGTTCTTTTCTTACTGTTAGGGAACATAATTATCCAGGCTGTAATATTGCCTCTATTTTCACATGCTGCAAATGCATTTTTTTCCCATTAATATTTTGCAGTATCCATTCACTCATTCATTTATCTTCTGTGGGGTTTGCCGTTTCTATACTATTATTCTGAATTTTGTGTTAGATTAACCTAGTGTTTCCAATAATTGCATTTCACCAAATACGGGTCTCAGGCACTCGTCTGAACGTGAGTGGGTGGACGATTCATGAAATTCGCTCCTAAACACTGAGAGTGGCAGCAGGTATGAGTTTATTTACTTTCTCAGATGTTACATGACCTCAGCTTCCTATTGTTTAATTTGAAAAGATTATTTACTTAAGTAGGAAGGCCAACTGCTTCATTTCATGGCCTTCACACAATGTGGAGTGACTGATGGAAATTGCAGAGCGAGTTTACCGAAGGCCAGACTGGTGGAGGTGCTTGTGTGTCCAGATTTCTGGCTTGATGTATATTCATGAAAAAGTGAGGGAATTTGTTGGCTTGAGATAAGCACATGCCAGACTGATCTATTCACGAATAACAAACCATAACAGTCATTTCACGGACAAATTCAACATGCTTCACACAAAACCCAGACACACAATTTATACCCAAATACTTATCTCTAAAGACTATCCCAAAAGCTCACAGCTAAAATATGTCCACCCATTTGACTAAACTGGTGAAAGTCTACAAAACACAGACTGGGAGACATTTTATTCCCATTTTAATGAACCAGTCAAGTTATGGGTGAAGAAACAAATCTTTTCTCCCCCCCCCCTCTTTAAAACTTTGAATGTACTTCACAATTATTTATTTTGGTTTGTGTTAACACATAGCTTTAAAAAAAAAAAAAAGAGCAGGAATGGTACATTGTGCTGGAGCAGCACAAAACCTAGTTGTGTGAGATTTTGAATCAACGCTGAGAGAACCAGAGCCAAAATCACATCCACTTCTTGTCAAAATTAGTCAAAAACTGTGATTTTACACATCCACATAAATCTGTAACCTGTGCCTGTTTTCTTATCTTCAAAAAGCCACATTACTTTCACTCTTTTGTGTTCAGAATTGCTTTTTCCACAAAAGAAGTAGCTTATCCCACCTATTAATTCCTTATTAAACCTCAGCAATTTCTGGGTGAAAGCACCACATATCCAAATTGACTTCAAGCCAAGAAAGCACACAATGGCTCTTAGTGGACTACCCTAATGAGCGCAACACAGAGAATTTGCATTTGAGCCAAAATACTTGCTGAGAAAATAATTAACAATAATAATTGTTATTTGGTTTAGTATATTACAAACTTTGTCACAGACTACATTAGTGCCTGTGTTGTAATTAATTAACATTAAGTCTTTCAAAAATGATTATGTTGTGGTATAGCAGTTATTGTTATTGCTATTATGATTCAATATATTAAGTAGGACAAATAATGTAATCTAGAGTGTCACATGTTTTCTTTACTATGCCTAACTGTAAATAAATCAATAAATAAATACATTATTTTTAATTTAATATCTCATGTACCGTGCAGCTTGAAAGTTTGTGAACCCTTTACAATATTTTATATTTTAAGGAGATTATTGAGGATCTCGGAAAAAGAGCTGATGTTGACTCTAAAGAGTTTGGATGCCACAAAAATTCACAGTGAGACAGATTGTGTACAAATGGAGGAAATTCAAGACCACTGTTACCTTCCTGAGAGGTGGTCAACCAACAAAGATCACTCCAAAGTAGAATTTAGTAAATTACAAATTTTGTCACAGACTACATTAGTGTCTTTGTTGCAATTAATTAACATAAATAAATGACAAAGCAAATATTTTTCTCTCACTTGTTTAATTGGGTTCTCTTTGTCTACTTTCAGGACTTGAAATCTGATGATATGAAAATCTGATGATGTTTTGGGTCATATTTATGCAGAAATATAGAAAACTGTAAAAGGTTTACAAACTTTCAAGCTGTATATCACTTTTAAAGCCCAATTCACTAAGAGTAAGATATATTTTGGTCAGGCATAGTGGCAGTACATTTGAAGACATTATTCATATTCTGGTGCATAGTGCTTTAGAAGGCAAAATGACATCTCTCCCTTGACACATTCACATACGGTCACAAATACATACTGCATTTGACAGTTAATAATCTAGCATAGCGAGCTGGTGGCAAAGTATCTGTTCAGTATACAGAGCACAATGCTCAGTAAAGCCTATGCTATTACGAACCAATCGGATCGCTAGAACTCTTCATTAAACCACATTTTCCCCCGCTATTGTGTAATGACATATCGATGAGTGTATTCAGTGCATGGCGTATCCGTCACTAAACGCTCCTCTCTGTCTCTGTTCTAGCCTTCTAGCAAAGACTCTGAACTGTTAAAGTCACTTCATCCAGTGCACCAATTTACTACTAGTGTGTTCAAGGAATAGTTCACCCAAAAATACAATTTGCTGAAAATGTATTCAGCCTCAGTCCATCTAAGAAGTAGAGTTTGTTGCTTCATCTTAAACAGATTTAGAGAAGTTTTGCATCACAAATAGATCCTCTGCAGTGATTGTGCTATCAAAATCCAAACAGCTGGTAAAAATATCACAACAGTTCACATAATAAATCATAATATCATTATAAATCACATAATAATCCTTCCTATATTAAAAACAGTTACATCCCCTGTTGTCCTCCCACTTCCAGTTCTACCAGAGCTGTTTTGGCCAGCTTTCACTTGTAAATGGTGCTTGATCTGTGCATATATCTCTCCTGAATCAAGTTAATCATTTTTACTGGAAAAATAATGGTTCTGAATAGAGGGCTCATATAGCAAGAAACAAAGGTTTAAAGTTAAGAGGCCTTAATTGTGGATTTCTATATTACAAACGTGCAGCTTTTCACTTTCCTCCACCTCCCCAGCTCCACCTATATAGATCTGCTACGGGCCATTATATATGCAATTCATCTATTCTGCCAACACCAAAAACATTGTTATATCCATTACCATGCTAAAATCTTCTGAGATTTAGCATAGATAGAATTCTGTCATTCTGATGGCACCCATTTACTACAAATGATCCATTTGTGAGCAAGTCATGTAATGCTAAATTTCCAGCCAGCTTGTATTTTTGGGTGAACCATTCCTTATAAAAGCAGGCAGGGCATCCAATAATAGTTATTATCATAAGGATGAAGTCCAGATAAATATTTAATGGTTTACAAATGGATCAACAAGTTTTCATTCCACCAACTTTCATCTGGAAATTTGAAAATGTATCTGTGAATAAATTATTAATGTCGGCCAATGAGTCATTCCCTGTATTTTTAGATAAAAAGACACTAAGAAAATGAAAGAAGTACTTTGTCTCCAAGCACTTTCCCAGACTGTAAAGTCTGCCTCAGTAAAACCTAAATCCACTTAAATTGAAGCAAAGTTTTAAATGAAGTCTGTCCAGCCTAATTCTTTGAAATAATTAAAAAGAGACTGAGATAAGAGCAGGGAAACACGGACGGCCTCGTTTGCGTTCTGTCTAAAGGCAAAAGGTTATAAATGACGTGTTCGCTCCTAGACAGGCTGCTGCTTTCAGCGCCAGTGAATGTTTATATGGTGACAATATAATATGACTTCTAGTTATCATCGCCGCAAAGGCACAGCTTCATTGTCGCAGTCTCCAAGTAGGTCTGCCAGTTCAGATATGTCATCCCCTGTGTCCAAAGAAACAGTGTTCATTAATTCATCTGACAGGAGTGCCTATGCTAGCCTTCGCTAACCTGTCTATTATTACATGTTTTGGGCATGGGGTTCAAAACAACACTAATGGCCTGTGGGATTGTGCTGAGAGATGTGGCTTGTAGGTATCACTTACACCCACAAACACACTCCACTGTCCTTCAGACTTCTGCACGCCTTGCTGATTGAAATGCTGCAGTGATCGCACCCCCGGGAGCCACGCTTGGGTCAAGAGAGGTCATGTTGGGGCCTTTGAAGAAAAGCCTGTCCAAGCCAACAAATCAGATTCCCAAAACATACCTCACACAACGATGTCAGCGTGAACTTCCTGCGCCGAGAGGGTCAAAAGCAGTGCGGGGTCATATGTGGGCCGGTACTTGTCGGTACTGAATAACAGTAATTCTGTGCTGTTTCGCTCACAGTGCTGGGATTATTCTTGCATACTCTCACACAAAGACTGTTTCAGCCTCATAAATCAAACTTTTGATCGGTATTACATTTTGGGCATATTGTAAGTATCGGACTAATAACTGTTTATTCAGATATGAAGGGCGAATGACATTCTGACAGATACGTTAAACCAGCAATCACATTTATAGGCAGGCAATAAATCATGTATTAAAAAAAGTTATAATTCAGGAAGCATGATTGCATGTCATGTTTACTGTACTTGTCTCCCACAATTAAAATTAAGATGTATTTTACATGTTAATGATAGTTTCCAATTTAATGTTATAGGCAGGCAATAAATCATGCATTTAAAAAAAGTGGTAATTCAGGAAACATGAGTGAGTAGCTTGTTTACTGTACTTTTCTCCCACAATTAAATTAAAGATCGTTTTAATGATATTTGACACTGTAATGTTCATATATAATACAACTATGAAGTCGGCAATCACACTTACACTCAGGCAATAAATCATGCACTTAAAAAGTGATAATTCAGAAAACATAACTGGATATCCTTTTATACTTTAATATATATTATAATAATAATATATGTTGAACGTATCTTTTTCGGAGTAGACCACTATTTCAATTTGCAAGTTTTTTATAAATCTAAATTTTTGTTTTGACTAATGCAGTTATAATTATAGGTAAATGTAAATTGTTTTTGAAAATTAAATGGGACAAAAATGAAAAAAATAAAAAATAAATAAATAATAAGTTAAATAAGTAGATAAATGCACTATGCACCAGAATATGAATAAATTTAGACATGCAAATTTGATACTATATCATATTATTGTTACTATAAAATAATAAACAATATAATATTAAAGTAGTTATAAAATTTGCCATTTGAGAATTTTCGTTGACACTTTTCAATAAGGTTCCATTTGTTAACATTAGTGAATATAAACTAACAATGAATAATCTACTATATTAGTCAATTTCATTTACTAATACATCACTAAAATCAAAAGTTGTCTCTGTTAATATTATTTAATGGACATTAGCTAACATGAACTAACAATGGGCATTTGTATTTTTTATTAATTAACATTAACCATGATTGTTGTAATAAATGTATTGTTTACAATAAGGTTCCATTAGTTAGTGTTGAATGAACAATGTACAATACATTTGTAACATAATGTATTTAAACTAATGTTAACAAGGACAACATTTGGCTTTAATAATGCATTAGTAAATGCTGAAATTAACATTAACCAAGATTAATAAATGCTGTAGAAGTATTGTCCATTCTTAGTTCATGTTCAAGTAGTAAAGTGTTACCATGTAAAGTATTACAGAATTTAAACTGAAATTCATAAAGGTTTTTAAATTCTTAAGGGTATTCTTAATTTTTAAGTTCTTAAGAGTACATTTTTTACTATAAAGTAAGCGCTGTCAATTCAAATGTTGAAAAAGCCTGAAAGTTTAAACAAATGTAAAAAATGTTGAAGTTGTGTTTTATACAATGTGACTAAAGTGTCACCTACAGAAATTTGCATTTGTGCTTATTTATATTTAACACAAATGCATTTCAATACAATTATTTGCCTTACTAAAGGGACAGTGGAGGTACTGATCAAAATGCATTCGGACAAGCCAATGCTCCTCATTCCCACCTGTGTGCTGCCGGCTGTGACAGTGGTCACCTGTGCTGGCCTGACCCCAGCTAAGACCTCTCATATCCCCCTTACAGTCCTCCAGCTGTAGCTGCAGTGCCCCTCGGTAGCCCTGCGACGCCGGCCTCATCATTAACACACACAGGATCCATCAGCCCGCAGGCCTGTGGGGCTGGAAGGCAGGAGGCCACGGTGCACAGATGCTGCAGTGTTAAGAGCTGCCCTACAGCAGGTGACACAGAGGACCAGGGCTCTACGGCAGGATGCCAAAGCTCAGAAACCTACAAAATGTGTTTTAAATGAGCTGGGCAGCAGAACTACGTACTAGGAGCTCTGCCTGAGGATTCAAAACGGATTTAAAATGTGTTGAAATGCCAAACTTGTATGGTTGTTTTTGCAAGAAAACAGATGGAGAAGCAAGAAGGAAAATGCCAGGCAGCCTGATACAGGCTATCTGTAAAGCTCTCTCTCTCCTCCAGCTGCTCATGATCAGTACTTAGCGGTTCTCATTGGTGTAGGAGGGATAGGTGTGCTCCAGGGCAATCCGGCAATCAGAGAGCGAGCCGTTCTCTGACTGCAAGACACACCCACAACGCTCTCTCTGTCCCTAACCTAATCAGGCCAGCAGTAGTGTGTATTTAGTGTATTTTAGTAGGGGAGTCCATTGTAACACAAGCTGAATAATATCCTCGCTTGAACCACTTACGCACAGAAATATATCGAGCCTCACACATTAAACGCAGACACATATATTTATTGTGGGCACAAATTAGGAATTCATCTACCTGATCTCATGACAAAAACATACCAGTGGGAACTTTTTCACAAGGCGGCAAATATGTACCTATAAGTGTAATATCACTGCAGTTTCCAACAGAAATGAACACTAGAGGTGGTAAAACAGTGAGCACTTGTAAACGTTTTTGTACGCAGTTATGATTAACTGCTTTCTGGGCATAACAAGCTTGCTCTGTAGCTCAGCCAGCAGAATTAGACTTAGGATGTGGAATCCTTGGGTACGAATCCTGTGAAAAACATGACTCACAATGAAAAACAAGCTAAAATGGCAAGCTTGCGATTAAATTTTTACGTCACACTCGCTTCTGTTCATACTATTAGGTAGGTTTAGGGTGTAGTGCAGATGGTACATTATTTTAAAACCACAGAGCATTAGCTTTAGCGTTATAGTGCCACTTAACAGATATTTAATGTTGGAACTGCGATGACACCTACAAAACCAACGGCATATAAAACATACCATACAGCGTCTCACAAAAGAGAGTACACCCCTCACATTTCAGCAACCATTTTAGTATATCTTCTCAAGGGACAATACTATAGAAATGAAACTTAAAAATAGCATGCAATATTTACATATTCGTCCAAACACCGCTTAGATTCTGCTGTGTTTGCTCTGAAGCACTGTGTGTCATCTTCTCTTGAATTGCATCCAGGAAAGCTGAATTACAGTCTTGCGTTACAGCGCCACACTGGTCAAACCGCATTATTGCAGACTCTTACATTGCGTCATATGAGATCAAACGACTACTCTACAACAAAAATATTTGTGACATTCTTTTATTGTCGACGTTGTCGATAATGTTGTTTAATTGTTTCAGCCCTAATTGGTAATATCCCCTACTCCAAACCCAACTCTATACCTACCTGATAATGTTAACAAATGCAAAATTGATTAAAAAATGTATTTGGTGATGCAGCCGTGCTATTTTCACTTCCTCATGAAGATTTGAGCGACGTTTCAGTTTTTTTTTATTTTTACGTCACACTCGCTTCTGTTCATACTATTGGGTAGGTTTAGGGTGTAGTGCAGATGGTACATTATTTTAAAACCACAAAGCATTAGCATTAGCGTTATAGTGCCACTTAACAGATATTTAAAGTCGGAACTGCGATGACACCTACAAAACCAACAGCATATAAAACGTACCATACAGCGTCTCACAAAAGAGAGTACGGCCCTCACATTTCAGCAACCATTTTAGTATATCTTCTCAAGGGACAATACTATAGAAATGAAACTTAAAAATAGCATGCAATATTTACATATTCATCCAAACACCGCTTAGATTCTGTTGCGTTTGCTCTAAAGCACTGTGTGCCATCTTCTCTTGAATTGCATCCAGGAAAGCTGAATTACAGTCTTGCGTTACAGCGCCACACTGGTCAAACCGCATTATTGCAGACTCTTACATTGCGTCATATGAGATCAAACGACTACTCTACAACAAAAATATTTGTGACATTCTTTTATTGTCGACGTTGTCGATAATGTTGTTTAATTGTTTCAGCCCTAATTGGTAATATCCCCTACTCCAAACCCAACTCTATACCTACCTGATAATGTTAACAAATGCAAAATTGATTAAAAAATGTATTTGGTGATGCAGCCGTGCTATTTTCACTTCCTCATGCAGATTTGAGCGACGTTCAAAAGTATCAAGTTTTCTGTGTTTTTTTGAATACAGATTCTCTAGTTGGGCACATCCCTAATGGCCACAAATTTTTAATTTTGTTGCCTTGATATATGAATATTTCTTTCCACATGTACTATGCGGGGCTCCATTTAAATGTGCATTTACATTTTGTTTTTTAATTTTATCAGGTTGTTAAATGTGTGAAATGACTATACTGGTGTCATATGAATGAGCAGGCTTAATTGAAGGACTTTTATCACATTTAATAACATGACTTTCGCCATTTACTTCATCTAGACCCACAAACGTTGAACAAAATGGGAGAGTGACAAAATAAGGTTCAATAGTAACTCTAAACACATCTGTGAACAAGGTGAAAACGCGGGACATATTCCAACAACGTAATGTTAAAGGGTAATCAACCAATTGTGTTGAACTGAAGCTGTGAAATATGTATGAGATAATTCAGCCATATGGTTTGAAACGATATATGCGATATTGGATGGGGATTAGCTTTTGTGTAAAACTGCAGGGATTCGAGATTAACTTTCATCCTCTCGTGGTGAGACACGCGAACCTGATATTGAATAGGTTTCAAGCTCCTGTGATATTAATCTGATACCTGACCCAATCTTCTCTGTTCCTTTTCACTTTCTCAAAACAAACCGTCACTCAGCTCTATGGAGCTCATGGTGAAAAATTTCGATTCTCATAAACAAATAATGTGCAAAAACCGTAGGTCATTAATTCTCGCTGTCACCCTGTCCTCTCTGTTTTAAATCAAAGAAGCATGTTCATATTTCCAGTAGTTGCTCAGCTTGTCAGGTCTATAACATTAATCATAACTGCAGTGGCATTTTGACTGAGACCAGTGGAAGGTTTCAGAGGAGCAAACAAACATCTGTGAGCCAAAATTGCGTTGGGTCCGAGACCAACTCTCCCGCTTCTCTGAACAAAACCGGACACCTAGATTTCGAACCGACCTGAATCAGGGGTTAAAAAGATTCAATGATAAATTGTAGATGAGTGATCCCACTGGATGCATCCCAAGAATTTAGAAAATTGGCAAAACATAAATAGGAATTAAACGTCCCCAGCTGCTGGAATTCGACTCGTGGTGAATTTCCCTTCTTCAAGTTTCAGAGTGAGGTGGTTGCAGCAGCCAGCTCTTAACAAAGTCCAGTTGTGTTTATGAAATGGCAGACCCAAGCAGCAGGTCAGAGGACTTGAAGGCATGATGGATTGGATCCAATGAGAGAGGAAGCTTGGTGATGTCTTCAGGCCAAGCGGAGTTCAGACCAGCCTTGGTGTGATTATACGGATGGCCAAACTACAGAGATGTGTGTTTATGTGACACAGGTTGGATCACCGAGAACAAATTCGACAAGCTTCACTTCAGTCTTATATGGTTAATAGAAACCAAAAGAAAATATTTTTGTTAAATGAAATAAAAACTACCATAACTGGGGAAAATTCAAAAACTAAACTAAAATATATTGTCAAGACACTAGAGTGTATTAAAATTAAATATAAACGGTCAGTTTAATTTAATTTTGGTTTTAATACAACCTGCAGCAATAACATAAAACTGTGAAAAAATAAGAAAGGTAATTGTGCATTTTATCTCAGAATTTCGAGTACATTTCGCAATTCTGACTTTTTTTCTTTCAATTGCGAATTTGTATCTCGCAATTCTGACTTATTTTCTCAGAATCGTGAGACATAAACTCGTAATTCTGACTTTTTTTCGTGCAATTGCGACCGTCTTTTTTTTTCTCAGAACTGTGAGATATAAAGTCAGATTCGCGAGTTATAAAGTCAGAATTGCTAGATATAAAGTCAGAATTGTGGGATATAAACTCACAATTGTGAGAAATAAAGTCAGATATAAACTCACAATTCTGCTTTTTTTTTTCCTTTCAATTTTGACTTTTTTTTCTTGCAACTGTGGGTTTGTATCTCGCAATTCTGACTTATTTCTCATTCTTATTGCAATTTGACTGTCTTTTTTTGTGAGATAATAATGCAGATAGATATAAAGTCAGAATTGTGGGATATAAACTCACAATTGCAAGAAATAAGGTCAGATATAAACTCGCAATTCAGACTTTTTTTTTCTTGCAGTTGCAACTTTGTTTCTTGCAATTTTGACATTTTTCTTAGAATTGTGAGATATAAACTTGCAATTGCAAATGATAAACTCCACAGAAAAAAAAGACTGATATGTTCACAGAATTGTGAGTTTATATCTCACAATTCTGATTTAAAACAAGCCACAATAGCCTTTTATTTATTAGTTTATTTTTTCAATGGCGGAAACAGGCTTCCATCAAATAACATAAAAAATAAAACATAAAAAAAATCTTTTGACTAGTATTGTACTGTATATATATAATCACAAACAGCTTTTTTTGCATAGTAGTAAATCTAAAAACAACACAATAAAAAATGGAAATTAAGATAAAATGTAAAATTTTGTTAAAGTTAGCAAAGAATAACTAATTTATATATATATATATATATATATTGCATAGTACTTTTTCTAATAAAAAAAGATATCACAATGATAAAAGGTGCAAAAAACTGCTCCTAAACAACCAAAATTAACCCCAAAACAAACAAAACAAACAAATAAAAACTAAACCAAAATTAAGAAATTAATATTTACCAAAAAAAAAGAAAAAAAGAAAGAAAGAGAAAGATTGCATTCAAAAGTATACAACAACTATACAATCAACTTTCAGTTCAACTCCACGAGTGAGAAATGTTGGCTATTTCAGATCGAGGTCAGTCTTGTGTAGCGTTCCAGAAACTTCTAACTAACATAGTTTACAAATGTAGCCCCTGAATTCCCCATGAGCTTCACCGGAGATGTTACAATGTGCTGAATCGACTCTTCCTGCTTTTGCAAAGTCATGGAAATATGAAGGCAGAGGAGTTAATCAATGTCACACTAATCAAATGTATTGTCATTGCAGTATAAAATTTAAACAGATATGTTCTGACCGCCTGCCCTTTGTTTTTGTGTGTGTGTGTGGCACTTGTAACAAATGCAGCAACCCAGTGCAGATATATCCAAGAAAGAGAAACGTATACCAGCTCAGGTCTCCTTCTAAAAGAAAATCAGCCAGATCCTGCATCCGCACCAACGCTGATTTTATCAAACTGGTCTTTTCCTCTAAAACTATCAGTAATTGAGGAAGAGCGATGCCTGTGGGACACCTCTTTGCTGCTAAAAATCATAATATCCACAAACGCACACATGATATTTGATTATTCAGTGGGCTGTCGTTAATAGAATGAGTTGATCTAATCTCACAGTCACATGCGCACACATCAGTTTCACCAATCAAATGTAATACGCTCACCTGCCGCACGCAATTATTACTGTAGGCTTCTGTCAAGAAGAAAATATGTGTGTTTTGGTCCTCAAATATAAAGGTAGGTATGGACGGGTATTCAAAGCAGCCTGCGGGTGTTTTGAGCAATGCTTTATTAAAACACTGAGCTAATGTTCTGTGTGCAGGTTCTGGCAATCGGGGTTGACAGGGCAGTGTGATTGGTTGATCTGCGGGTCAGCGGGTGAGGTAATTGAGCAGAGTCTGAGCACTCAGGTGATTGGTCACCTACGAAGGTGGTTATTAAGTGAGACGGGAAGAAAGGAAAGCACTGCTTGTTGTCCTTCAGCATGAAGTAGTTTTGAAATATCATATGGTTTTGCTCCTGTGCCTTTTTAGATTCCATTTTATTAGTTTTTATATATATGTTTATTCTGAGAGAGGATTGTGCTGGATTATGATACTTCAGACAGAATACAAACACAACATCACTAACCTGTGAGAGACGTGGTTGGCAACAGCCTCCTCTGATTTTCATATCATCTGGGCCTCTCCGAATCTGCTTGCGAGATCATTTGCAAATAATTACCATCAGCAGATTTATTTCACTCATGCACAGGTTTTAATTAAATAACATAGTGAAATTAATTAAGATTACATCCCTTAGCCACGCTGAATCAAATTACTGCATCTTCCCTTCCCCAGCGTGCGTGTCCTGGAAGTGCAATTTTCTTAAAAAACAGAGGAGGTGGGGGTCACGGATGGGTTTCCGGATTCTCACCCTGAGCTAGGCAGATTTGCAGTCTTGGTGTGTGTGCGTGTGTGTGTGTTTGCATGTCTAACACTGCCCTGTCAGGACACTCGTGTTGTGCTGGTCGTAATTTGCTTCTTAATCCTTCAGGAATGATAACGCAGCATGAAAGAGTTCAAACGCATTTGCCCTTGAACTGTAGGAGATGGAGAATTGAGAGGGGTTTAATAATTTATCAATTCATTAAAGTCAACTAGAGTGTAGTAAAGATGTGTCGTAAAAATATGAAATGTATCCCTGCTGAGAGAAAAAATAAAGCTTACAACTGTATACAATGGTTTTAGAGGAGTTTTGGCCACTTGTCAGCTGGTCAGCCAGCTAGAAAAACAGAAAACCAGCTTGACCAGGCTGGTAAGGCAGGCTAAGATCAGCTGGAGGCCAGCTTGACTAGACTGGTAGACCAGATAAACTAGCTTAAACCAGATAAGATCACTTTAAAACAGCTAAGACCAACAGAAAACCAGCTTGGTCAAGCTGGTGAGGTAGGCTAAGATCAGCTGATGGACTGGAAGACCAGGTAAACTAGCTTAAACCAAATCCAGCAAACTCTTTCAGAAGATATGTTGAAACTGAACTTGAATTAAAAGAAGAGGGAGAAGAAGGAAATAAAAATGTGTCAATGTAATAATGTTGTTTCTCTCATTAAAAAGAAGGAAACTAGTTCTTACCATCTAAGACCACTTCAAAACCAGCTTGGTCAGGCTGGTAAGGTAGGCTAAGATCAGCTGAAGGCCAGCTTGGTTGGACTGGTAGATCAGGTAAACTAGCTTAAACCAGATAAGACCACTTTAAAACAGCTAGACCAACAAAAAAGCAGCTTGGTCAGGCTGGTGAGATAGGCTAAGTTCAGCTGAAGGCCAGCTTGGCTGGACTGGAAGACCAGGTAAACTAGCTTAAACCAGATAAGACCAGCAAACTCTTTCAGAAGATATGTTGAAACTGAACTTGAATTAAAAGAAGAGTGAGAAGAAGGAAATAAAAATGTGTCAGTGTAATAATTTTGTTTCTCTCATTAAAAGAAGGAAACTAGTTCTTACCTGCTAAGACCATTTAAAAACCAACTTGGTCAGGCTGGTAAGGTAGGCTAAGGTCAGCTAAAGAGCAGCTTGGCTGGACTGGTAGACCAGGTAAACTAGCTTAAACCAGATAAGACCAACAGAAAACCAGCTTGGTCAGGCTGGTGTGGTAGGCTAAGATCAGCTGAAGGCCAGGTAAACTAGCTTAAACCAGATAAGACCACTTTAAAACAGCTAGGACAAGCTAAAAAACAGCTTGGCTAGGCAGGCTGAGTAACTAGTCTAGTTTAACACCACTAAGACCAACAGAAAACCAGCTTGAACAGGCTGGTAAGGTAGGCTAAGAACAGCTAAAGAGCAGCTTGGCTGGACTGGTAGACCAGGTAAACTAGCTTAAACCAGATAAGACCACTTTAAAACAGCTAGGAAAAGCTAAAAACCAGCTTGGCTAGGCAGGCTGAGTAACTAGACTAGACTTAGATCAACTAAAGACCAGCTTGCCTGGACTGGTAAATCAGGTAAACTGACCAGCAAACCTGTTCAACAGAGATGTTAAAACTAAACATAAACTAATTGCCTAAATAAATACATGAATAAATAAACAGCTAGGACAAGCTAAAAAACAGCTTGGCTAGGCAGGTTGAGTAACTAGACAAGTTTAACACAACTAAGATGTACAGAAAAGCAGTTTTGCCAAACTAGGAGGCTAGCCAGACCAGATTAGGACAGTTAGGACAAGTTGAAAACCACCTTGACCAGGGTGGGAAACCAGAAAAGATTAGGTTAAATCTGCTAAGACCAGTAGAAAAGCAGTTTAAAAAAGTTTAGTCAATCTAGGAGGCTAACTAGACCAGTCTAAAACAGTTAGAGACTGAGATACAGTTTAAAATAGGTAAGATCAGCTGAAAACCAGCTTGACCAGGCAGAGAGAGCAGCTAAGAATAGTTTAAAACATCTAGGACCAACTGAAAACCCTGCTCAAAGACCAGCAGAAAAGCTGGGTGAACAATCTAGTTGGCTAGACAGGCCAGTTTAAAACGGCTAGGATCAGCTGAAAACCAGCATGGTTGGACTGGTAGACCAGTTAAACTATCTTAAACCCACTAAGTCCAGCAAACTTTTTTAGCAGAGATGCTATGAGAAACTGGAAATTTACAAAAAAGATTCAAATGGAAACGTATCATAAAAAAAAAATTTATGATAAAAATAAATTTTTCATAAAAAAAAAAAAAAAAAAAAAAAATTAATCTCTTTATTCCTTCCCTTTCTAGCTTGTACTTGTCTGAAGCACCACTTGAAATCTGGTATTATAGCACTGCCTGTGTCTGTTTGTCTCCTTAAGAAGAATCGCTCTATGTTCTCCCAACTGTATGTCGCTTTGGACAAAAGCGTCTGCCAAATGCCTAAATGTAAATGTAAATGTAAATGTAATGTATCAAACCTTCATAATCTATTATTTTTTCCCTCTTGCTAAATGAAAGAAACTAGTTTTTAAAGTATGTGATGAATTTCAAAGGCGTTTCATCATGATATTACATTCTCAGACTCCCAATCACTGGAGACTGTAAAATGAAATAACCTTTAAGTATAATAGTAAGCTGAATAGAGGGTCATCAGGCAGATTGTGGTTGAGAGGGTCTGCAGAGAGATGATTAATAAACATTGGGTCTGGTTTCTGCTCATTAACATGTCTGCCTCTGATTTTGATGAAGGAGCAAATGAACTAGCCGAGTTTAAGCTGAACTTTTAAGTTAGTTGAGTGTGTGTGGGTGGTGGTGAGGCCGAAAAAAGACAGACAACACATTGTGAGCGTGTGTGTGTTTATGGGCTTATGTGAATGTGTGTGCGTGAAAGGTTCGGCATTGGCAGCTTTGCGCTCAGCGTTCAGCCTGTCTGTTAGTTTCGGATGGCTGCGTACACTTCATCTTTCATCACTGTGATATCCATCTAGAGACAAGCTTCGCTCCTGACGACTGCCACCATGCTGGCTCCCAGCCCCTCCAATGAGGCTCCCAACCTCCACTCTTCAACTTCCTGATCCTGGCAACAGCACATGAATATGCATTCACCTTCACCAGCGAGTGAGCGAGAGAGCGACTGCACTGCAGCTCTCTCAGTCTTGTCGTCCTAATGTGCACTCTGAGGCCTGCCTGTAACTGCTTGGCCTTGCCGGCTTCAGATGAAGCACTGAAGCGAGAGAGTCTATAGATGCCTGAAGAGTGATTTCCCAGGTGGTCGGAGGACTCACGTGCGCTCCTCTGGCTCAAAGCGAAGCGACTGCTCACGTTTATGTCGGCTCATCGAATATTCTGTCCTCTCGGCCCTAGCCGAGGAGCTGAGTTTAGGAAAATGACAAAAATCAATAGTTATTTACTCTGCTTAAAATTAAAACCTACCAGGCCACAAAGCAAAAAGACACTGGATGAGAGAATAAATGAGGAGATTTTTTTTCAAAAATGTATATATATATATATATATATATATATATATATATTACTATTAAATGTAAATGCATGTTCCAGCCACATTTTCTTGGTTAAATAAACATACAAACTTACAGTATCAATAAAATATATCAATAAAATTCCGATTAATCACATCCAAAATAAAAGTTTATGTTTACATACAATATGTGTGTTTACTTTGTATATTTATTATGTATATATAAATACACACACATGCATGTATATATTAAAACTAAATATTTATATGTAGATATATTTATACCAGTATACATTTTAGATTATAAATAAATATAAATATTTAATATATAAATCTGAAATATTTTTCCTTAATATATACATGCATGTGTTTGTATTTATATATAGATAATAAATATACACAGTACACAAATATATAGTATGTAAACATAAACTTTTATTTTGGATGCGATTAATCATGATTAATCGTTTGACAGCACTAATATATATATATATATAATTTATTTATTTATTTATTTTTTACATGAGCAAAGTAATCAGTTTTTTGGATCATCAGTCAAAGCTCTGTAAAAAAAATTGTCACAGATGCAAAGATTTACTTGAAATTTCAACATTCACTAAAAACTCCCACAGATCTTGTTTTCTTATTTCTTATTTTGATGTAACAAAGTAGTTATATCTAAGTGTGTAAGTTGTTTACTTACTTTTTTTAAATTAGTCTTTCCATTAACACCATTATATTGTTGATTCAGAGGTGGGATTTATCACATGAACCAATCCCAGTTGATCATAATCAGTCATATACAATCGTATTGCGATGAAGGCATTGCCTTCTCTCACATGATTTTCCCTCATTCATTTTCAATTACCCCCCACTGAACTCATTGCATGCTTTAGGGGGTCTGTTAAAACTTAAAGGGCTCAGGGGAGGCAAGAGAGACGCAGACTCCTTCTGTAACTTTACGTGCTAAATTGAGATTTATACATGCTGAATAAATAAGCTTTCCATTGATGGTTTGTAAGGATAATACAATATTTGGCCGAGATACAGCCATTTTAAAATCTGGAATCTGAGGGTGCAGAAAAATCTAAATATTGAAAGCTGTCCAAAATTAAATATTACTGATCAAATATTAAGTTATGATATATTTACGGTAGGAAATTTACAGAATATCTTTGTGGAACATGATCTTAATATCTATTGATTATAATATCCTATTGATTTTTGGCATAAAAGAACAATCATTTTCAAAATCATTTTGACCCATACAATGTATTTTTGGCTATTGCTACAAAACATAAGTCTGGTTTTGTGGGCCAGGGTCACATACTGTCATTGTATTATTTTTGCAATACTAATTTTGTCTCATCCAATATTACTCGGAGGATATGCCACTGATATACTGCAAATGTGGCCACAATAAATATATATTTTTTTCTACGTATCATGTGTGGGGCTCCGTAGCCTAGTGTAATAGACAACACATCAAAATAAGTATACTTCTTTAAAGCACTTCTAACAAGATGATTCAAAATGTACTTTAAAGTTAAACTTTTCAAGCATGTGACACGACGTCCACCACATGCTGCATGTCTTTGCTTGTCCTGAACTGTGCAGTTGCCTCAACAAACTGCTATAACTGAATCAGTTTTATTTTTGGAGACAGATGCATTTGAGCCGTGCTGTGAAACTGACATCATACTACATGGGAAGGAAAGGTTCCCTGCAGCTTCAGTTAGCTGTAAACAATACGGCAAAACGGGTCAAATCTGTATCTGTCTTCAGTATATTGACTCTCAAACTGAGATGATGGAGTTTTATGAACATTAAAGCACTATTCATAGAATTGTTCTTTCTTTATTATATGAAACCCGCTAAATTGTTTAGGTTGCTTTTTTCCTTAAATTTACAATAAACGGCCGCTGAAGCTGTCAAGCTCTGAAACTAACTCTAAAAGCAACTTCAGGTGTTATGTATGAAGTCGTACAATGGTTTGTATGAATAATAGACCGAAATATACATTATTATTCAATGACAATCTTGACCTCTACAAACTAAACCAAATCCAAGTCAGTCCAAATCAATTAGTGAATAATTCATTCACACCAGGTTTGCAAAGTGACTAACTGAAAGAATGATTTGTTCATTAATTAAACAGCGCTATTTCTCTTATAAACACAACAGCTTTTCAAACATTAACTGTCCTTTGGACAAATCTGTCATAAGACATGAAATACAGCAGACAAATCATATGGATATTTCATGGTCTACATGTTCTTTGGTAAACACTGAAAGTTTCTGACCCTGTCACACGTCTGGATGTGTTATAGTTTGAGGCGACATGTCAAGTCCTTCCCACGAGCTCTCAGATGATGGCTCTTTTGATCCGAGTCATTTTCATGGTAATATGGTGCATCCGGGCTCACTGACCACATGTTCTCACATACTTGCGCGAGTACGAGACTCAAGGGAGCAATTACAGTCAGTGAGAGATATGGATTACAGTACAATTGCTTTTTTACCACACCACAGAGTCTGACACATTTTCACTTTCCTAGACTATCCAGACAGAGGTTTATAACTTGAAGATGTTCTGTAAAATATATATATAGCATGTAATGTATTTTTGTGAGCAGTTTCAGCACAACTTTTTTTTTTTTCTGAATAATTGCTGATGTTTTTCATATTAATGTGGTTCATCATTCTAATTCTAATCGCCTTTTTTTGTTTTTTTTATTTTATTTTAAGTAAAAAATAAAGTTCAGTTCATTGGATTTAAAAGCTGTGATTTCATCCATTGCTGAAAAGTCAATCAGTCCGTCTTTTAGACTCCTGCTTTAATCAAGGCAAGGTTACCTTTGAGAAAACAAATATTGTTATGTGATAGCACTTCAAACAGCCATGTTTCCTCTGCCCCAGGGTAGTTAACCTATAGGCCTGCATGTGAATTATTTAAAGCTAAATTCATGTGCAACGTGACCCGGGGTTTCACCTGCCCTGCTGCCGGGAAAATAGAGAAAGAAAAAGACTGAGGGTAAATAGCGAAAGAAAGAAAGAAAGAAAGACCCAAGGCAAATGTAATTGCTGGCTGTATTTCATTAGACAACCTTTGACAGACATAGACTCCACCTCAGGAGAAAAAACAAAAAACAATATCTGAAATTCCTAAAGGTCATCTCTATCACTGAAAGTGCTTTTATTTGCAAGGAATTGCATTGCTTTCCTGATTCTGGGAATGAGAGAAATCTAAATACTCTTTGTTTAAAGTTCATGAAACAAATACCAACTTATTCAGAGGGAAATAAAGTAAGTTATATAATGTTGGGGGATACTGCAAACAAGCTGTTGCAGTTTATTTAATATAAATATGTTTTTAGGTAGATTTGCTGTGAGAACGCTGCCATTTATATTTAACTGATCATATCCTATCATAAAAACTATGTATTTTGTAAATAGTGTATTTTTTTTTTCTTTTTAAATAATGTTTTTTTTTTAAAGAGGTCTCTTATGTTTAACAATGAGCAAAAATACAGTAAAACAGATGTACTCTAAAATCTTATTGCAATTTAAAATAACCATTTCTTATTTTAATATATTTTACCCTTTAACCCTTTAACTGTCACCGTCTAAGTTTACTTCACCATATTACAAATAAATCCTAAAAAGGGAAAGGTGTAAGACTCCTAAATAGATATTTGACCACTGTTACAAATTATGTAGAAAAAGTAATAGATTCATTTATGACAAGAGTGCACCTCAAAAAAATCTACATCATTACAGGAGTTCTGACTTTTATCACAATAAGACTCTCTTCGTTGCCTTTTTCCTTATCACGCTTTAGAAATCATTAGAAATCAATTCTATATCAGTAGAAAACTTCAAATCTAAAAATGCATCTTTTGAAAACCATTTTAAAATCAGACATTGCACTACAATGGAAAATGTAATCAAAATCATATTACAAAATGTTTTCATTCATGAATTTTAAAAAATGTAAAAAGTTTGGATTGCATTTTCACATCTATGTTAAAAAAAGGGAGTGACAGTTAAACGGTTAAAATGTAATTTATTCATATTATGGTAAAGCTGAATTTTCAGGTTCAGTGTCTTCAGTGTCACATGATCCTTCAGAAAGCATTCTAATATGCTGATTTGCTGCTCAAGAAACATATAGAAATATTTATTCCAGTTTTTTATGCACAGGCTGGAATCTATTTTGCAAACATTTAATTAAGAGCAGAGCATTTAGGCATTTGATTAAAATTATCTTTACTTCGCCCTCTCTTTCCCATATTAGGAAAGCAATTAAATGCCTTGCAATTAAAAGCTCTGTATGTTTAAATATGGATTACTCTGAACAGGTGGGTTTTCACAGCTGAATATAGTTCCTCCTTTAGTTTGCAAGGCACTTTTTACTAGCTGTGGACCAATATTGTTTAAAACACTATCCACCATTTTTTTTTTTTTTCCATGCAAATGTACATTTTGTAAATTTTATGGGTCTGGCTTCCTGTCTCATCCGCGTCCAGCTATTTTTAGCTGAACAAAACAGCTGCTTGATATTGTGCGGGTGTCTTACGATATTATTTTAATGTATTATCTTAATTATGAGCACACTGGTTTGTAATGCAAACAGTTTTACTGTTTACTGCACGTTGTTGTTATTCTCATTATTTTATTTTTATTTAAATAACATAAAAGCAAATATTTCAAATATGAGACACCCGACATCAGCTGAGATTGTGATTGTTCTTATAACATCTGTGAGGTTGCAAGATATACCTTAGCTCATTATCTTAGAATAATTTAAGTTGCATTATGTAATATCGATTTTAACATTTGATAATGTCAAAGATTACACAATACACAGATGCTCATGCACCTTTTCTGTCTGCCAGTGAAAATAAACCCAAAAGAAGCCAAAGCATCAGCTTTGCTTGTCGCCAAACAATGCAACATCTGGAACAGATGCTCCACACCAATCTCAAATAATCACTTCAAGAAACTCTTGGAACACTACTCGACAAAGAGCAAAATTGACTGCCATATAATACAATACGCTCATGTGAGCTTTAGAATACGGTTCCAATTCAGTTCAAGCAAATCCAGTCAGTTTGCATAACACATTCATCTTCAAGAGAATTATCTAGAGTCCTGCTCTGATCAAGTCAAAACCTTGTTAATCCTGTCTGCTGAGGTGTTGATTTGTTTACTGCCAGAATTCCCGCCGACAAGATGTCACTTCCCTCGTGACAATCAGACGAGGACAAGCAGAGAAAACAATCTTTAATGGCTTTCCTGGAAAGGGGCCGACTGTAAATTGAATTTAAATAATTTCTTCTGAAATCACATATTAGCATCTTAGCTCGCTTTAATCAACTTCACTCACTCTCTCTGTCTGGTAAAGTGCCTTTAAAGTGCTCAGTGCTTTTAAAACACGGATTTTGTCTGTTTTGTTGGTGTTGAGTCACAGTCTTTGGATTAAAGATGCATTTGATAGTTGAGAGACGATGTAATTTAAGGTCAGCGTAACATTTCAGTCCCTTGTACGATGAAATTTAGACCCCTAAGAACATTTTTGACTGAACTCCAAAAAGTGTATTAAAGGACTAACAAGACTTGCTCCCAGCCACTGCATCTACCCCAGGAGCCAATCAATCAAGCATGGTGCTTTCTCATGGCTCTGATTTACCAAATGCATCCATCTTGGGAATATTTGATGAAAGGTTATTGTACTTTTCCTTGTAAGAGATTTAGAAGCTGATGTTCACAAGGTGCATTAAAATTCAATCAGAGTATAATTGATTCTTGATGCCTCTGTCCTGCAAGTGGTCAGTGTTTGGCTGCTTAGCTTTAGTGGTTGGCCCCTGCTGGAAGCTTGAACGCAATTTTCCTGTGGTTCCAACATAATCGATCACATGGCATTTAAGGCTCAGGTGTTAGAGAAACAAAATCTCTGTACAGTAAATTCCAACCAGAGCCATTGAAAAACTGTTTTTGCAGTGATGCCATAGAACAGGGTTTCAACTCTGGCCCACAAGATCCATTTTTCTGCAGAGTTCAGTTCATCAAGGTCTTTAGAATCACTAGAAAGCATCACACGGGCCAGAGAACATCTGCCATAGAAGAACCATTTTTGGTTCCCCAAAAAAGGTTTTAGTGAACAGTTCTTAAAAGAACCATTTTGAAGAACATTTTAAAGAACATTTTTGACTAAAAATAACCTTTTCTGCATTTGAAAGGTTCCATGGATGTTTAAGGTTCTTCGTGGAACAATTGATGCCATTAAAGAACCTTTACTGGAAAATTCCAATAGAACACCACTTGAAGTCACACTCCCAAAACTGGCTACCAAAACTACAATTTCAGTTTATTGAGATGCAAATGTATGACATTATGAAAACATGGTCATGCATAAAGCCTCTTCAGCAAACATTTGCGGAGGCAGGTGTTTAAAATATGGTATATTATCTTATCTGTTCATAATCAAACACCTGCGCACTAGCACTGCATATCATCATTTATCCTCCGCAATTTGGTTGCTAGGAGACAATGTAGACAACAAACAACTACAAAAGCCAACTCATCTCACACCTTTTGTGCTACAGGCATGAATGATATCACAAATCATGCAGCTCGTTGAACAAAGATGTGCTATTTTTCTAGGGCTTTTGCCAGTTGGACAACATAACATGAGTGAAGGAGGGGCATAAGTCAAATCAAAGACTAGAATATCATGTGCACTATCATGTGTTTTTGACTTGGACCAGTAAGCAACCACCCAGATCGCAGAAATTTGGCATGCCACTTGGCTTCACAATATGATGTGCTGAAATTGCATTACTTTTATATAATCATATTCTGCTTGAAAGATGTGTTGGATAAATTGTTTGTTTGTAAGTCACTTTGGAAGAACAATGAAATGGACAAGTAAATAAGAATAATGAACGTCTGCCTTAATGTGGTGTTATTCCAAACACATACACACAAAATACTACTATTCATCCTTTTTATATTACAGCCTATCACATTAGTTAAGTAAGGTCAAGTGATTCAAGTTTTCAGTGTTTGGTGGCACAGAACGCAAACAATGCCACTAAATCGAATGAAACTTGCATGTTTTGCTGATTATTGCTGTTGAAAATGGTCGATTATTGTCATGTTTTGGCCTGTACTAATTGGTCAGACCGGGGAAAAACATTTGGAGTACTGTAGACTGCCAAAAGTATAACAAATCAATGAAAGAGTGCAGAAAACTGTCTGAGGAACAAAATACATTTGTGGTTGGCCAAACTGAACCAAGATTTCCAGGGTAGGTGACATATTAGGCTAATATCTTACATATCTTTACCACCTGTTACCTTTAGTTTGTCAAAATATTGCGCACTTTCCTGCTTACTAAGTCCTTCTATATATGATTTAACAGCGTACACACGTTTTTTCCGTGGTTTAGACGGCCTGTACAGAGACTTGCTACTGCCAGTACATCCACAACATGCTGCTGTAAGCATGTAAGAAATACTGCTGCTGTACATATAACATATATGAATAACCCCCATAGCATACATGAATCACCTCGTAGCAGATCTATACAGGTGGAGCTGGGGAAGGTGGAGGGTTTCTGAAACATGCTGCAAACTGCTACATCTAACACTAGTCATATTTGAATGTTGAGCAGTGAGCTCATTGGCTACTGATACAGGAAAGAACCAATCGGTTGTGCCATGTGATTACGATGTCATGTTGTCAGATTGAGTAGACCCATCTGTCTGCGTTTTAGAGTTTCATGTCAGAACTCTTATTAATTGCCATAATGGTATGCCTCACAAGCTGCTTGAAGATGTGGTGTTCCATTTTGGGAAATCTTCAACTGACTGATGGTTTCACAAACCAAGCGCTAATGTGAGAATCAAAATGATATTATTCTGGATATATTTTCCTGTGTGTTTATGTGCGATATATTTAAGTGCTTATGTGGATTAGTTTCCTACTTAATTTTAATGTTTGAACACTCAAAACTGTGTACTTTTTTCACCAAAGAATACATACTTTAAGGGTGTATTATAAGTAGGCACATTGGGACACAGCACTTCACTCTTCTTCGGAACACAATCCAAGATATCCAGAAAGGTAGTAAGGACATCGATAAAATAATCCATGTGACATCAGTAGTTCAACCTTAATTTTCTGAAACTATGAGAATACTTTTAGTGTGCAAAATAACAACAATTTCTTCTCTTCCATGTCAGTCGCACAAAATAAATAAAAAAGAAAAATTATGGTTGAACCACTGGGCCACATGGACTATTTTATTGTTGTCCACACTACACTGTAAAAAACAATTTGTTCACTTAAAATAATTTGTTACCTGGCTGCCTAATGTTAAGTCAACTCTAAAAAGTTTAGTCAACCTGAAATGTTACGTTTTAATAGATTTTTGAGTTGACTCAACTGAAAATTTTAAGGCAGCCGAGTAACAAACACAGCTGTTAAGTTTAACAACCAATTTTTTTGTTTAGTCAACTCAAATATCTAAGTTGTCACTCAGTACAACTTAACATTTCAACTTGACTTAACTTATTTGAGTTGACTGAACTAAAAATTTTAAGGCAGCAGGGTAACAAATGATTTTGTTGACTCATCAAATTTTTAGTAGGGCTGTCAAATGATTAATCGCGATTAATCCCATCCAAAATAAAAGTTTATGTTTACATACTATATGTGTGTTTACTTTGTATATTTATTATGTACATATAAATACACACACATACATGTATATATTAAAACTAAATATTTAGCTGTATATACATTTATAACTGTATTTAGATTATAAATAAATATAAATATTGTAGATATAAATCAAAAATATTTTTCCTTAATATAGACATGCATGTGTTTGTATTTATATATACATAATAAATATACACAGTACAAAAATATATAGTATGTAAACATAAACTTTTATTTTGGTACGATTAATCGCGATTAATCGTTTGACAGCACTAATTTTTAGTTTTTTTTTTTGTTTTGTTTTTTACAGTGTACCTGTCTGGTCCTTGAACGTGGTTGTATTGCTGTCTATGCAGGGTCAGAAAGCTCTCGGATTTCATCAAAAATGTTAATTTGTGTTTTAAAGATGAATGAAAGTCTGAGACATGAGGGTACGTTTTTGGGTGAACTATTCCTTTAAGATTATGTGTATTCCTTATCAATAAATGAGCTACTAAGGCTGATCATTCGGTTTGTATTGAGGTTTAAAGGTGTTTTGGTTTAACGGAAACATGCTTTTTGCTAATGTCTCCTCTTTTTACCTGAGGTGTGTGCTTCCTCTATTTGGATATGTTTCCCTCAAGTGTATCTAGTCAAGGCATTGAGATCTCCACTCTCAGTCTCCAGCAGGCTCTTCACAGTGTTTCATAAGCATTGATCAGCATCAGGTGATGGCTGGGAGCTGTTTGGCATATGGGTTTGTTTTAGGGGGATTAATTGCTGTCGTCCCCACTATGTCCAGGCACAGCTATGTGGTAAGACAGCCACTGTTGCCCAGAACAGAACAATACCGCCAACACTGACATAATCACTTCAGACTGTCATTTTGATTTAGGTGTTTCTGACTGAACTATACTTGACATTTTTCTTTATTACATTTTTTTTTCAGTAGCATTCAAAACACAGTGCATCTCCCAGAGTCCCCTGAAAGTGAGCAGCGAATTTTCCTGTGCATGGAGAATAGGAGGGGCTTAAGGTCGTTCTCCATTAGCACCAATCCGCTTTTAAGCTTCCTCCCCTGGTGTGTCTGTTACCACAGGAAGAGATTACAGCACTTTGTTTATCTCACATCCTTTAATATTAAAGCACAATTAAAGTGCTGCGCTGAAAGTTGTATCTCCCTCCTCAGGAGATTGAGGGCGCTCACCCACGCATACACACACATTTACATTTGCACACACTTGCTGACACACACACAGAAAGGCATTCATAATAACATGTGCATGTACAAAACTATGCCACATTTCATCAGACCTTGCATGAGATTGACAGTTCATATAACTTGTTCATAAAAAAATTAAATTCTGTCATGAATTACTCACCCTCGTGTCGTTCCAAACCCGTGAGACCTTTGTTCATCTTCACACAAATTAAGATATTTTTAATGAAATTGACATCAGTGGTTCGATCATTGTTATAAAGCTACGAGAATACATTTTGTGCGCAAAGAAAACAAAAATAACAACAACTTTATTTAACTATTTATTCTAAGGGAACACATGCTTTTGTACTAATAAATGAGATTTGATGGTAATTTAATGCCAACTTTTTATTTGAATTTCTAAATAAATCAAATGTATAACTACATTTGCCAGATTAACAGTTATTTCTTAGGCAAAGTTGTTTAAATCGACTGATGCCTTAGCCTGAAATCCTGAAATTAGCCACCCAGAATGCATTAAAATATGTATACTGTATATCTAAAGTAATCTAAAGTCAGTAATAAAAAAAACAAACAAACAAAAAAAAAACATACATTTCTGAAGAACTATGTGACACTGAAAATTCAG
This sequence comes from Cirrhinus molitorella, assembly GCA_033026305.1. Taxonomy (NCBI): domain Eukaryota; kingdom Metazoa; phylum Chordata; class Actinopteri; order Cypriniformes; family Cyprinidae; genus Cirrhinus; species Cirrhinus molitorella. The sequence continues at coordinate 2,939,121 of CM065133.1, read as the reverse complement.
CTTTTCAATCACAGGAATAAATTACATATTTAATGAGCTATACTCGGATAAAAAAGTGTTTTTTTTTATATATATTATTATTTGTTTATAATAATATTTATATATATATATTTCACAACATGACTGTATTTTTTATCAAATAAATGGTGAGCATAAAATACTTTTTTAAAGCATAAAAATACTTTTTTTGAAGCATAAAATATGCTTTTTTTTTAATAATTACACAATTATGTATTATTAGTAGTAGTAGTAGTAGTATTAAAACAAATAATAATTACAAAACCCCCAAACTTTTGAAGAGTAATACACATGTGAAAAGGTTTATATTTGTGACCCTGATCTGAAAGCTGAATAAATAAGCTTTCCATTGATGCATGGTTTGTTATAATATGACAATATATGTTTGAGATACAACTATTTGAAAATCTAGAACCTGAGGGTGCAAAAAAGATATACATATTGAAAAAAATCACCTTTAAAGTTGTCCAAATGAAGTTCTTAGCAATACATATTACTTTTCAAAAATTATGTTTTGACATATTTACAGTAGGAAATGTATAAAATATCTTGTTGGAACATGACCTTTACGTAACATCCTAACGATTTTTGGCATAAAAGAAAAATTCATAATTTTGACCCATACAATGTATTTTGGGCTATTGCAACTTATGACTGGTTTTATGGTCCAGGGTCACATTTTAGATTCTGCCAACAGTTTGTATATTTCCAGTTTCTACGCAAAACAAAAAGTGTTTTTATAACCATATTCAAATTAGTTCAGCCTGTATAATTCCATCTCTTTTTTCCCTTGATCACACACGGTTTGATTTAGCCACGTCTGGATCTTTGTGGCTATAAGTCCACACAAATCTCATGTGGAGGATTTATGAGACATGGCAGACATTTGCTATATTTTACATGACCTACAACCTGTGTTCCTTGTGAAAAGAGTGTGAAAGAAACGCTTCTCTTCGATATCCTCTCTGATCCTTTCACGTCCACTGAGCAGATCTGCTTAAACTGACAGGAGAACCCAGTCCCATGCTGTCAAGCATCTAGTCTTACACCACATCTACACTGGAAGCGACCGATGACACGTCGTGCCACGGTCAACCAGTTTGAATCGCAGTCTCTATGTGTTAGTCTTTCTTTCTGAAATGTTATATCTGTCAGAAGACATTTAAATAATAAAATTCATGCCAGTCTATTTACTTCTGATATTTGTATGCAAAATCATTTTGTTATTAGATGGATGAGGAATGAGTGGCTGGAGTAGCTCTGTAGTGCATCAAAATAATGTGTGTGTTTGTCAGCTAAAGTGCATGCATAGTGGACGCTTGCAGTGTAGACAATGTCATTGATTATAATGGGAGTGATTTAGTTTTGACATGTTGTGACGCTCCACTTTCATCCTTTGTAGACATAATGTTTGAAATTTCAAGTTTGATGCCAAATGTAGTGCTTAAGTAGGATTACAGATGCATAAACGCTCTTGCTCTTGCTCTCGCTCTCTCTCTCTCTCACACACACAAACTTTTTAGTATTTTAATCATATATCAGTCCCAAATCCATTTCCAAACCTTCATGATAATTTTTCCCCCATCTGTGCTGTAGAGTCCTGAACTCTTGTAATGTTGGGTTGTGTGTGTGTGTGTGGTGTGGCCATCAGTAGCTCAGAGTCTAATCACAGCTGACCATGAGTCTCTTTCCCACCTCTCCACGCAGATGAATGCTGATAGCAGGACCTGTGTGATATTCCTTTCCAGAAGTTTATATTATTCCTGATTTTAAAGGTGCAGATGGGGAACTGTTAAAGAATATAGAGGATCTAACAGTTAACAGCAAAACATTGTACAAAGGCTGTTAAAATGGTAAACGTTTCCTATTATGCCCCTTTTTAACAAGGTGTAAAATAAGTCTCTGATGTCCCCAGAGTGTGTATGTGAAGTTTTACCTCAAAATACCCTACATATAATTTTTTATAGCTTGTTAAAATTGCCACTTTTAGGCAATGAGCCAAAACGCACTGTTTTTGTCTTTGTCCCTTTAAATGCAAATGAGCATGTGCTCCCGCCCCCTTTTCAGGTGAAGGCGGAGCTTCTAGAACCAAAAACACTTGGGAGACATTCTCATCAGTGCAGCAATGGTGGACTCATAACTCACTCGGGGGGTGGTTCTATGTTAAAACGGCAGTGTCTGTCAACATTTGTGGGCGGAGCCTGTGGCTAGTTTATGACATATGGGGATAAAAAAAAAAAAAAGGAGTGGGTAGATTTTTATCACTATAGGGTGGTGTGTACACACAATGCCAACACACATTTATGTTCAAACACCATGCAAAAGTGAATTTTGCATAATAGGTCCCCTTTAACGGAAGACACTGTTTGGAGAGACAAATTAGGTTTGGATCAGAGTATAAAAAACAGTGTGGAAAGTTTTTTATAAACCTCTTTGGGAAAAAAGGTGGAGGATCTCCAATAGAGAATTTTACACTGCGCAGTTGTTAACTTTTTTGTGCATATTATTAATCCAAATGTTTGCAACCTGTGTCCTTTTTGTGGAAAAAAAGAAAAAAAAATCATAGTTTTAAGGAGTGTCCAAGACTGTGTTTTTATTTGATTTTCTTACATTGTTGTTTGGTAAGTTAAATTAAATTTTGCTGTTCAGAGTTTTATTCTTGGGTATCAATATTCAGCAAAAAAACAAGATAAAATGTCAACTTTTAAATTTCATTGTAGGTGAAGCAATAATGGCAGTATATATAAGCAGAAGGAATAAAATCAAAGGGTTAGAAGGATGTGAAGTTGTATATTTAAAAAAATCGGATAAAAGCAAGAGTGTGAATTGATTTTAAATTTTATAAGATGATGAAAGACAAGTCAGTGGTGTTATAATGATGCAGTTTGCTCTGTTGTAGATGAACCTTTATTTATTTATTTTTTCTTGTTTGTTACAATGATTGATGCTAATATCAATTTAGTTTGAATCATTATTGTATTAGAATTATTTTGAGACTATAAAAGTTGCGAAATGAATGTTTGGTTAAAAAATCTCTCTCTCTCTCTCTCTCACACACACACACACATGCACACACACACACACACACACACACAGTTTTGTTATAGTCATATCAGTCCCAACTCCATTTCCAAACCCTCCTTCATGATCAGATTTTTTTCCCCATCTGTGCTGTAGAGTCCTGAACTCTTGTAATGTTGGATTGTGTGTGTGTGTGTGTGTGTGTGTGTGTGTGGTGTGGCCATCAGTAGCTCAGAGTCTAATCACAGCTGACCATGAGTCTCTTCCCCACCTCTCCACGCAGATCTGGAGTGGGCCAGTGAAATTAGGATGAGATGAATGCTGATAGCAGGACCTGTGTGAGACACTCCAAACCTTGCTATCTGTCCACTGCTCTCCTTCTCCAGCTCACAGTAAACAGTATTTACTGATACTGCACTACGCACACACATCCTATAGATCTATACATATTTGGAATATTATGCATGTTATTTGACACTGGCATAGGCAGAATAATGTATAAAATCACATTATAAACAAAAGATGTTCCACCATATTTATTAAATGTACACTCTTAAAAATAAATGTTCTTTATAGTCGTAAAAGGTTCTTTGGAATTAAAATGTTCTTCAAAATGGTTATTTTAGGAACTGTTCACTGAAAGGTTATATATTATATTATATTATATTATATTATATTATATTATATTATATTATATTATATTATATTATATGTGACCCTGAAACACAAAACCAGTCATAAGTTGCATGGGTATATTTATAACAAATAGCAATACATCTACAGTACATTGTATGGGATCAAAATTATAATTTTTTCTTTTATGCCAAAAATCAATAGGATGTTAAGTAAAGATCATGTTCCAGAAAGATATTTTGTAAATTGCCTACCATGCATATATTAAAACAATTTTTTTAAAGTAGTTATATGCATTGTTAAGAACTTCATTTTGACAACCTTAAAAGGTGATTTTCTCAATATCTTTTTTTTTTTTTTTTGCACCCTCAGATTTAAAATGTTCAAATAGTTGTATCCTAACCATACATCAATAGAAATCTTATTTATTCAGATTTAATAGGTCTGAAATTATTATATTATATATGTTTAATTATTCTATTCTATTCTATTCTATTCTACTCTATTAGATTAGATTAGATTAGATTATTACAAAAATGTAAAAAAAAAATTGTAGGGCAAGTTCAAGTTTTTATTCCATTTCTCATATGCTCATCAAGGCTGCATTTGTTTGACCATGAATGAATGAATGAATGAAGAACATCCATGGATCATTTCCATTGCATTATAAAAAAAAAAAAAAAAAGATCTCCATACTGAAAGGTTATTAGGTAAAAAACACAAAATTGTTCTTCCAGGGCATCTTTATTTATAAGTGTATATATATTGAGTATACATGACCCATGTATATATTGAGTCGCATGGGTTAGAAGAGGCATAAAAATTTGTTTAGTGGTTGTCTACTGTGGCCTACAGCAGCCCACATCAATAAAATGCAGTTTACATGATTTTACGATCAATCTTAATTCAGGTATTGACTCTTTCTATATAGGAGAATTGTTATAAAACCTCAAACTCTTAGAAAGCTAAAATAAAAGGACCAGTGGAGGTGTTTCAGTGCAAAGCAGTAAATGTTTTTCCCTCTACAATATCAACCTGTGCAGGCTTACAGTAGGTCATTAGCATAAAGGTCCACCGAGCCTCAACATGGCTGTTTCACCTCCTGTCAAACACGCTGTGCATTTATATTCCACTCAGCACTTTAGGTCTTTGTTGTCGGCATAAAGTCGTTCTGATTCATTGCAGTTTTTTGATGTGCTCTTGTTTCTGTCTCACAATGTGAAATTAATAATTAATGCTGTAATGCCCCTCTGATTCACTTATCAATTTAAAAGCACAAACAATGGCCTTGAATGCACGGAGAATGCAAGACTTCCTCAGGGAATGGCGGCAGTGAGGGGTTTCATGTAACAGGAGAAAATAAAAGAATCTGCTCTGCAATGATTTCATGTCTAACAAAAGAGGGGCATTTGCTTTTGTTTTTCTTTTTTTGGCTAACTTGTTTATTTTCTCTATTTTGAACATGAGGCAAGAGAGAATTCCACTGAGAAAATGTATTTACATCTGAGTTGGCTTGAGATGGAGGTGGGGTGTGGCATTTATCAAATGGCTGGCTTGACAGTACATGACAAATACTGGTTTGATTGGTGGCAGGATGGAGATCTCAAGATGGCCTTCAGCTCATTGGACGGGCATGTCAAAATGGGGCTTGTCAGTAAGTCATCCAGAAATGGACAGATGCACCTGGTCCTAAAGGGCTCTGTCACAGAGAAAACAATGCAATATAGCTAGATATTAGCAAGGTAAAGCCGTATCTCAATAGCTGGGGGTTTGTCACGCTGTGTCTTACCAAGCAACAGGACATTTGAATTCCACGGTTTGAACTGGACATAAACTGATTTGTGATGTAATCACAGGTAATCAGATTGTAATGATGTTTAATTCACACGTTGTTGAACAAGCGTCATCAATTTTAGCATGTTAGCATCTCTTTTGAGTAAAAAACACAACTTGAAATACACTTTTTGGGAAACAAAATTATTATGGTAATAATTTACTTTAATGGGGTCATGAATTCCCTTTTTATTTTTATTTTTTGGACTGTTTTGAGATCCATGTTATCAAGATTTTAAGTAAAAAAATAAAATAAAATTAGAAGTAATAGGCTATTTTTGGTCCAAAAAAAAAAAAAAAAAATTAATTAATTAATTAAAAAAATAATAATAATATAAAATAATAATAATAATGATGATGGTGATGCATTTCATTTATCATGCGCTTTTCTGAACCCAAAGCGCTAAATCTATTAACTACAAACGTCATGAACCTTTTTAGGCAAGTAAATCCGAACAGTGAAATTAATTAAATTAAATGAGTTAAACTCAAATAATAATGAAAGTTCATTGGACTTCAATTAAAATAAGTTCTGTAATCTCAAAATGTAGTTGTAGTAAGCTGAACTTTAGTTTTCTAGTTCCCAGCATGCTTTGCATCAGATAACATGGAAAATAAATGTTGAAATTAAGTGTTGTTTCGTGCGTTTTTGCACAAGATTAACATAGGGAAACATAAATTAGCACTTAAATGTTGTGTTATGTTAGTATTTACGTTCATTTCTCATGTGTTGGTTTTGTAGTGTTATACCATTATACCATTGTAGTACATAATAGGTTGAGAATGGACAGCAAAACTTAAAGACTACATATCCTGCATGTTGCTTGACTAAGTGTATATTGAGAGTTTTTTTATAACTACATTAGCATGTGCTAATGTGCTGTTGCTAACTAGCACTTAGCTATGAATGAATGAATTTGACCATTATGAAAGCAAGTTTTTGGATTGGATTGGCTCCCACGGCTTTCAGCCTCGCTACTCTTGTCATAAGAATTTTAAGCACTACTAACTTAAAAAAAAAAAAAAGAGTTTGATACCTCAAATGTTTTAAGTTTCGTCAAATGTTTTGAGTATTCTTAACTTAACAGTGTACCAGATATGGGTGTCATGACTAATAACATATTTTAAAAGGATTGAATTTATATTTATCATGCTTAAAATTTAATTACAAAAAAAATGGGGGGAAAAATGTGCTAATTATGTTTTCATTTCAAACGTATTCAAATACCAAATAAATTATATGCAGAAAGCGAGCAAAGAACATCACTGACTTTGATCTATGCGTGTTTAAGCACTTAAAAAAATTAAAATAAGTACATCTGTGCTCTGATGTTCATGACGAGAGAATTAATTCAGCTTGCACACATCAGTGTTGACTCATCTGAATGCCTCTGATTGGCCATTGCATTCCTAAGCTCAACAGAATCGTGTGTGATTGATTATAATGCGCACCACTCTGAAAACACGAAAAAGAAATGCAGTGCAATATTAAGGGTTACTCAACCCCAAAATGAAAATTGTGTCATTTATCACTTACCCCCATGTCGTTCCAAACTCGTAAAAGCTTTGTTCGTCTTTGGAAAACAATTGAAAATATTTTGTTTGAAAATCGGGAGCTTTGTGGCTGTCCCATTGACTGCCAAGTAAATAACACTGTCAAGACCCAGAAAAGTATGAAAGACTTTGTCACAAAGCTCACGGTTTTCATCCAAAATATCTTAAATTGTGTTCCGAAGACAAACAAAGCTTTTGTGGGTTTGAAACGACATGGGGGTAAGTGATCATTGACAAAATTTTTGTTTACGGTGGAGTAACCCTTTAACAGATGCTAATTCAGTGTCGCAATAGACACTTTTCATTCATTTTCACTTCGTTAGAAACATACGGAACAGATTAAATTTAATTATGCAGGGACATTTTGATCCTGTTTGGTGGCCACTTATGGTGACCAAGCAATAAAAACAGTTACTCACACAGTGTGGTGCGACATTACTGTCAGATCCAATATAGTTGGCACATCATTGTCTCTTAGTTTTAATCTTTCTGAAAATCCTGCGTCGAATTGTGCTTTATTTGTAAACAAATCCACAGTGAAATGAAGTGAACAAAGGATCAAGTTCTTACTGACACCTCTGGAACTTCATCAAACATTAAAATTAAACTTGGCACTGAACAGTGTCTGGTTGTCTTCCGAGCCATCTTTATTGTTTAGTTTCTGCATTCAGACGTAGATCTTCTTCTGCAGAAGCGGTGTGTAGCCACACTTATTACATTATAGTTTTGACAGATTGGCTTCAGTTTCAGCTCATTTGGACTAATGAGAAACTTTGAGTTCTGAAACTCAAAGGATGTTTAATTTAACATTACAAAATGCACTTTGTCATGAAAATGTATTCTCTTAAAGTACACCTTTTTCATTCATATATTATCTGCAAGTACGGTTCTTTTAATATATGTGACCCTGGACCACAAATCCAGTCTTAGCACAGGTGTATTTAAAGCAATAGCCCAAAATACACTGTATGGGTCCAAATTATTGAATTTTCTTTTATGCCAAAAAATATTAGGATATTATGTAAAGATCATGTTGCATGAAGATATTTTGTAAATTTCCTACCGCAAATATATCAAAACTTCATTTTCGATTAGTAATATGCATTACTAAGAGCTTAATTTGGACAAATTTAAAGGCAATTTTCACAATATTTAGATTTTTTTTTTGCACCCTCAAATTCTAGATTTTCAAGTAGCTGTATCTCGGCCAAATATCGGCCAAATCCTAACAAACTATACATTAATGGAAAGCTTATTTATTCAGTTTTCAGATTATGTATAAATCTCAATTTCAAAACAGTTATCCTTATGACTGGTTTTGTGGTCCAGGGTCACATATATATTTGAAGTACTCTAAAAAGTGCTAATTTAGTACAACTAAGCAGACTTTTTCACATGGAATAGCCACACAGCTATTTGATTTGAAGTTTCATTCTAATGTTCAGCATGATGCCTCAGGAAAACATGTTTTTGGTGACTTTAACAAATAGATTATCTTTCATATATTACGTTTTGACTACCACAAGTCCCTTCCAGGCACGATACAGGGAACAATAATAGATTCTACAAACGGCAGTAGAAGTAGCTTTTGCATTTTTCATTCAAGCCAAACGCAGTTAATTATGTCCAAATATCCAACAGTGACCGTCACTTAACTGAAAAATTATGTAATTAAACCATAATGATGCCATTTCCCTAAAGTGTATCTGACATTCAAATGAGCTAAACGAGAAAGTGTAACATAAATCCTATTAGGTTTGCTTAATCCATGAAGCCAAGCACTTATCAAAGTTCAAACATTCACTGGTCTGAACTGAAAAAGTGCACAAGTAACAGGATTAAAAATGCTAGAATGCATTCCACTCGATTTATTCTCAGTGAATGAGGCAAAATAAAGCAGATTATGCCAAATGTAAAAATGTACAGTGGACTGGTGAAGTAATAATGCTGCTTAAATAATAAGAAATGAATCTGCTATGGACATTATTTTAGAATATATTGTAATTAAGACATCTTCTGGACATTTTTATTGCTGAAAGTGTAGGACATCGTGTACTGATGTACTAAAGGCAGTGAACATGCGTTGAGCAGACAGGAACAGGAAATAAACAAGTCCATTTTTCATCATACTCCCTCTTCTCCTTGTATCACAAGGCCCAACATCAATCTTTTTTAAAGGGGTGGCTGTGTATGAAAGCAAACATGCTCTATGATGAAAAGGGATATCAGGCACATAATGATGTCAGTACTGTTGTAGGAGCTTTCTTGGCCTTTGTTTTCGTTTTTCTTCTTCTCGGTTTGGCTTATACTTGCTCTCCTCATACATTTTTCATCTACTGATTCACTGACATTACAGGATCAAAAGCAGAATGATTTCCTGCAGTGCTACATGTTCATGTATATCTCAATGGTTGCGTTTCCAGAATCATTACATGCAACATTCAGTGCATGCACATAATGTTTTCTTCTTTACATTTTGCATAGTCTCCAGTGCTCATCTTTGCTCAGGCACCTTTCATCTGCCAAGCTTTGAACTGAACTAAATCTCCTATGGAGCTTCTATAGATAAATGTTTTTTGATTCTGTGCATTGAAGAGACTAACTTCAAGAAGACCCTACAGGCACACTGAGAAACTCTGAGTCAAGGATGAAATTTTAATATTTCACCAGAACTTGTATCATGACCTTACTCATTAGCCGGAATCATAGTGGGTTGGAGGAGGATGTGCCATTTACTGCTACACCTGTAATAAGTTGGGTCATTATGTAAAAATAACCATGAACTGGAGACATACTAGAAAAAACCTAGAAAAAAAATGTTGAATACTGATATTTGAAATGATTTGGGGGGAAAAGGAGGAAATATACTTGAAATATAAACTTAAAATTGCTATTAGGTGCCAGCAAATCACTGCATGAGTGAGTCATTATTTCATTCATTTAACCTATTTGTTCAAACTGCTGATTCATTCATTAACACTATTATGTGTTGCTCAGTGACGCAAAACTATAGAAGCCAGTATATATATATATGCAAGTTATAAAATAAGAATTGTGAGATGAAAAAAAAAAAAAAAAGTCACAAATGCAAGGTATAAACTCCCAATTCGGAGAAAAAAGTCAGTGTTTATATCTCACAATTCTGACTTTGTAACTCACAAATGTGAGTTTATATCACACAATTTTGAATTCATTTTTTCAGAATTGCAAGTTTATATCTCCAAAGTCTGAGAAAAAAAGTCAGATTTGTGAATTTGTGGCACGCAATTCTGAAAAAAAAAAACTGAATTGTGAGATGTTAACTCGCAATTACAAGAAAGAAAGTCAGAATTGTGAGATAAAAAGTTGTAATTACACACTGTAAAAAAAAAAAAAAAAAAAAAAAACGTAGAAATTTGAGTTGATTCAACTTACAATTTTAAGGCAGCTGAGTAGCAAACAGAGCTGTTAAGTTTAATAAACACATTTTTAGTTTAGTCATCTCGAATATCTAAGTTGTCACTTAGTACAACTTAACATTTTGGCTTGAATAAACTTATTTGAGTTGACTGAACTTAAAATTTTGAAGTCAAAAAGTTGACTCAACAAATTGTGTTTTTTGTTTTTTTACAGTGCATACAAAACAGTTCTGCTGTGGCTTTGTTTGAAACTATTTTCATTGATGAAAATAGTTTTTTTGCCCCCTTATATTTTTACATTTTGGGGGAATTCTAAATGTATTTATAATAGAATAAATCATTCAGTGAAAGTGTGAACTCTAAATGTGTTTGTGCTGTAGTCTAACCTTTTTGTGTAGTGTATTCATGCACTTTCTGAGTGTGTTTTTGTGATCAATAATGTGAAATTGCATATCGCTTAAACAACAATTACAATATTATCGTAGACCATTTTATCACACACCCATACATATTACTGTAGAGAATATGTAAGAATGTGAGACTGCTTTATTATTGATTGCGTCTACTCTGAGGATTATTTTATGGATCATGGAAAGCATTTTGAATGAGTCTAGCTAAGAATGATGATGAAATAATAATGACCTCCTCCTTGGCTTAATTTTAGCAAATACGCTATACACTAAGCCATTGCATTTTCTAGTGTCTATACTTGAGTTTTGCTATTTGTGAATAAATGTTGTCTAGTAAACAGCAGCTGGGAGTTTCAATATATCATATTGCCAGGCGGTGAATATGTAATTTAGAATAAACAGTAATGTCACGAAAGCACTGTGTTGCCGAATGCTGCAAGTCGACTGCTTTATGTATTGTATACTCCTCTAATGTTATATTATGAACATGATTCATCAGGTTTTAGCTGTGGGAAGAGTTTGCTGATGATCAGTATATATCGACATAGTCTTCAATTCAGTCTCATAGATACAGACATCTGCAAATTGTCTAATGTACTGCTGCTTTGGTCTAGGAACAAGATTTGGTTTCCCATACCCAAAACCATGACCTCGGTGTCCATGTTGAGTTGACATTTGTTTACATCACCTGATTTGAAAAAGCTGCAAACAGTAGCCTATAGTACTTTTAACACACCTCACTCATAGAAATGTAAAATTGTTTGAACGTTTTAATGATTTGGTTTTGCATGGTCTGTTTTTGATTAGTAATATGCATTGCTAAGAACTTTATTTGGATAATTTTAAAAGCGATTTTGTCAATATTTCATTTTTTTGCACCCTCAGATTCCAGATTTTCAAATAGTTGTGTCTCTGCTAAATATTGTCCTTTCCTAACAAACCATACCACCAGCTTTGAGATGATGTATAAATCTCAGTTTACAAAAATGGACCCTTATGACTAGTTTTGTATATATATATATATATAAAAACAATCATTAGGATATTAAGTAAATGTTCCATGAAGATATTTAGTAAATTTCCTACCATAAATGTATTAAAACTTTATTTTTCATAAGTAATAAGTAATATGCAACCTCTAGATTTTCAAATAGTTGTATCTCGGCCGAATATTTTCAGCTTTCAGGTGATGTATAAGTGTCAATTTCTGAAAAATTGACCCTTATGACTGGTTTTGTGGTCCAGGGTCACATATATATGATGTAGGGTAGCTTAAAGGGATAGTTCACCTTAAAAAAAATAAATAAATCTGTCTTCATTTACTAACCCTTAAGTTGTTACAAACCTGTATGAGTTTCTTGCTTCACCTTAACAAAAAAGCAGATATTTTGAAGAATGTTGGTAAGTAAAATCTCAAGATCTTGCTTAAATAAATATTTAAATACAACATTGAATTATTCAGTGCTTTTATTGTGTGTTTGACATACCTATTTAAGACCTGGCTGGTAGTGTTGTTGTTGTTTTTTCTTTTTTTTTTTTTTTTAAGTGATGCTTGACAGTGCTCGGGCTCTCCTGAGGCCTAGACATGCCCAAGGCAAAGCTCGAAGTGATAATTCACACTGAAAACCATTTTGGGGCATACATTACTGGACTGCAAAGATTGCTATGTCTGTCTTTGGGTCCAGTGCACCAAGACAATTACTAAAGTAAGCCATGCATATCAGTCATGCATTGGCCTGGAATAAAACTCAGTCCTCACCTCCGATACATGCTACCTATAACCTTCGTTGGCTTGTTTCTTTGTACTTTTTTTTTTTTTTTTTTTCACTAATTTAGGTGTACACAAAACATTGCCTGTACCCTTAGGCCTGCTTTACATTTACTCAAGAAACCAGAGCATATTTATTTTGACGCCCGTATTAACAGGTTACAGCATTCATAAGCGTAACTGTGAGTTGAGTTTCGGTGCTGAACTTATTTTTGTGGAAAATACAGTGAATGTACTCTTAAACCTTTTTATGAAAACAGTCTTTTGAAAAACAGGCTTTTATGAAGCAACAAAATAATAGAGGTGATGCAACTCGAAGTTCCATACTCCATAATCATCTGCCTGAATACAGATGATATAAGAACTTTATAGCTACAGTTTGGGTTTAGCCTTGGGTTAAGTCTTAGAAATATGAAGATTTATGAAATTGCATAATTGTAGGAATACAAATCGTGTCTTGCTTTATTCATAGACAGAAAATAAGACATTTGCAAGTCAATTGTTCATGCATAAGGAAGATGTATAGCTATCTGTGCCAGACATTGTATTAGAAACGGCGTAATCTTATAAAACGTTCAGTATAATGTTATTGTTGTATGTAAGCGTGTGTCCCAACTCTGATTAATGTGAGTGAATAGGAGTAATTGTTGTCCTCACATGTTTATAGAACCAAACACAAGTGGATTGAGCCTAATTATCACGCATTATGATGAAGAAATCAAAGGCTTTAAAACCCCTCGTCACTCGTCATAAACAATTTATGTGAGCTCCACCAGGCAAATTCAGCACAGTTGGAGTGCTGCTTTTAATTTCCTCTGAAAAAAGGGGGAAAGCAGGAGGGTTAAAATTTGATTTATCTGACTTTTGAATTACTTGGGCAATTAAGGACCCAAACTCTGTCCAGATACACGACTTAGTTAAAGGAATGCATTAATCCACAACCGCAAGAATAGTTAACATGCCTTACTTTGATTCAAAGGCTACAACCTTTTTAAATCAAATTACTCTAATTAAATAACTTTCTGATGAGTAACTGATGTTGAAATGAATCCCACTTTAACTATAAGCCAGTATGTGTATTCTTATTGCCTTGATTCATTTTTAGTGAGAGCTTACTTTCAGACATTTATTTGGAAAAAATAAGTTTGGACGTTGCTGTGAAAACCGACTGACTCTAAATGGACATGTTACATATTTGCTCAATTAAAATGGTTGTTCTGGAGCACATTAATTTATTAAATGTGCTAAGATGGATGACTACAGTTTTAGTACAGTAAGTGCAATTTAGAGGGTTAGTTCACACAAAAATATAAATTGTCATGTCATTTCAAATGCATAAGACTTTTGTTCATCTTTAAAACACGGATGAACTTTTTAAGCATCAAAGCTTTCAGATTTCATTTAAAAAGTCTTTTATAATATAAGCGAACATCTTATGGATTTCATTTTGGGTGAGCTATAATATGTGACTCTGGACCACAAAGGGGTCATAAGGGTCAATTTAATTAAATAAGTAAGTAAATAATAAGCTTTCCATTGATGTATGGTATGTTAGGATATTGGACAATATTTGGCTGAGAAAATCTGGAATCTGAGGGTGCAATCAAAATATTGAGAAAATAGCCTTTAAAGTTGTCCAAATAAAGTTCGTAGCAATGCATATTTCTAATAAAAAAATAACTTTTAATATATTTATGGTAGGACATATATTCATGGAACATGATCCTAATGATTTTTGGCATAAAAGAAAAATCGATCATTTTGACCCATAAAGAGTATTGTTGGCTGTTGCTACAAATATATCCATGCTACTTATGACTGTTTTTGTGGTCCAGGGTTACATATGTGTGTCATATACTGTAAATATCACTGTGAAAAATGTTTCTAGGACAGATCTTTTGACAGAAGTGCAAGTTTTACAGATTCGTCGCAAACTTTTAGTCACTTTAGTTCAAGTCTGTAGCCTTGAAAGACATTTAATAAACACTTGTTCTTTTCCCTAATGAAGTCCGTCTGCAGTCATCTCTTCTCAGAGTATTCCCCGTAGATCCAAATGGGCTGCGAGATCATTCACAGCACTGGACGAGGGGGAATATCCACTAGTCTAGTAGCAAGAATGGAGTGGTCAATTGGGACATAAGTACCACCTAATTAGGATTAATATCTCACTCCATGCGAGCTCACAATAAAAATATCAGCTCTCAGGGGACATGAACCAAATCCGACAGGACCAAAGGCATTCCAGCTCTTCCATGTTGACCCAGAAGTATCAAGACAATTGCAAGGTTGTCATTTTTTGCCCTACTATTGAACAGAAGCTGGAGGTCTGAGTGAGGACACTATTAACCAACCTAATGAGTGATGCTTTTTTTGGACGTCCATGGGATGGAGCAGAAGTTTAGCTCCAGCTCATCTCAATATGTCTTGTTTGTGTAGCTCGTTCCCAGGGACCGGAGCGCTTGGCATGCGGAGCGAGGAGCTGGCAGGGACCCGACTGAGGGCAAACAGCAAAGAAGAGACAGGTTAGTTTTTATCGTCTGGCTAGATCTTCACACATTTCCCTCACCCGTTTGCACAGCTGGGTACTGACCTGGAAGAGATCTGCGGGCTTGCTGCTTCAGGGGTTGGTCCACAACCACAGGGAAGACTGCCAGGGCTTGGACACCAAGACCCGCCGGTCCCATTTGACCTACCGCTTGTTCCTCACTGCCTTTTTGGGAAGCCCCAAAAGCACGACAATTGAGTAGACATGCAGTCAGACAGAGCTTTAAATCGCTCCTCTCTTTCTTTTACTGCCTTGCAGGTGAGCTGTCACAAATCGAACAAGGTTTCATTTTGACAAAGGCAAACTGCCAAGAAAGGAGGTGTGGGGACCATCACGCTGAGAAGGTCTGAACAAACAGGAGGGAGGAACACCCGATTAAAGGCTGTTAGATAAAAGCCCGAAGCTTTCCCCGTAGGTTCTGCCACGAGCAGCGTGTGAACGTTAGCGGAACTGTCACAAACACCGTAGTGCATTAATTGTGAACCCATCACCGAGAAAGTTAATTACAAGCACCCGGGACGAGTCGGTGGTTGAGCACGCCCCTTTTCTCTAACTCTGAAGTGTCACCTCTCATTTCACTCTCCCAAACATTTAAATAGCACACCGCGCTTGTTGTCTTTGCAGCTCTGCGTCAATGTCAGTGCGCGCCACAAACATTACAAGCGCTCGGCTTTCCCCCAACGTTCAGCGCGGACCTGGCTGTGCATCACATCGCCGCAAACTTAATTATGGTCGGTAATTACAAGGATCTCGGGGAGTTTGACTGAAAGTCAAATTACAAAAGCAACAAAACACAGGCTGAATTGCGGGAGGACTTGACAGGGGTCATTAAACCGTCATTCACATTTAAATGTCCGGAGCGTTTCGACATCCTTGTTTGGGTTTCGGCACTTCGCCTCCCTCTTCTTGGGATGTTTGCTCAAGGCCTTTGTGGTAGGATTGAACAAACGCTTTGTGGCCTTTTCTCTGCAGGTCATGAGAAAAGCTGAAGTCCGGCCAGCTACTCCCAATCTCTTCCAACCACCTGCGAGGGCAATTACCATATTGTTTTATTTGCGTAATAGAATAGCAGCTTAAATAGTATCGCACACTTTTTGGGGAGGGTTGGCATGCACAGAACTAGCAAGATCCTTCCAAGAAAAAGACAGAAACTGTGTGCTGATACTGTAAAAACTACAGGGCTCAGCAATTAAGGATGGACTTCTGTCCCAGGGCCAGTATCAGGCCAGCTGACGGAATGATTCGATGTTGTATTCAGCACTGTTCTGCTGATCTCCAAGACAATGCTAACTACTGTAACTGGATAACATAACTGAAGTTTGTTGAATTGGCAGAAAGTCCTGAAAACATCACTAAGAAAAATCTGAAACCAATCAGCAGTGTTGGGGGTAACGCATTGCAAGTAATGCGAGTTACGTAATAATATTACTTTTTTCAAGTAACTAGTGAAGTAACACATTACTTTTTCATTTACAATAAAACATCTGAGTTACTTTTTGTTTCCTATGTATATTTAATCTTATTTTATTAACCAGTGTCTTTGATCAAATTCAACCATACTAATAAGCAAAACTTACTTCAGATTAACATTTGTGCTTAATTTTTCTCATTGCTGAAGAGTGTTGGACTTTCTTCTCCTGCATTCTACTGTATAGACGTTCATTTACTTTTCCTTCAGCCTTAGACTTATTCATTTCACTTTTTGGTGTGAAAAGGCTTTTACATTTGCTAAAAATCGAAGTTTTCATATTAAAAACAAACAAGCAAGCCCTGCCCAGATTTAAAATGTAACACAGAAGTAACGCAGAAGTAATGTAACACATTACTTTCCATAAAAAGTAACTAAGTAATGTATTTAGTTACTTTTTCAGGAAGTAACACAATATTGTAATGCATTACTTTTAAAAGTAACTTTCCCCAACACTGCCAGCAATGTTTAGCATCGTTTTCTGACATTTTGTTTTATTTTTTGTGAAAATTCTGTCATTAATTTGAGAGCTTCTGACCCTGCGTAGACAGCAATGCAACTATTATGTACAAGGCCCAGAAAAGTAGTAAGGACATCATTAAAACAATTTTATGAAGCTATGAGCATACTTTTAATGCACAAAGAAAATAGAAATTATCCACTTCAGTGAACGTAATTTCACCAAGTACAAGATGTTCCCTGGATCAACATCGTTGTTGATCCTAGAACAACATTCCTATCAACCAACCAGCATTAAAAGATAACTTTTCAGGAAACGTCAGTTTTAGGCTTATGATCAGGGTTAGGTGCTTCTTCACCCTTGTTAATCAGCTATCATTTCCCTCTGATTTTAGGATTAAATTATGGGTAGGGTTAGGTTTAGGTTTAGGGGTAGGGATTGGGTTAAGTCTATATTTTTGGACAGTAATGTTGATCCAGGATCAACAAAAGATGTTGATCCAGGAACATGTCTTACTTGGAAAAATCTCAGCGACTGTTCTGACATAGAGCCCAGATTTGTCTTTCGTAAACATCAGAAGATTTCAACAGATGAAATCTTGCATTTTTTTTAGCCCAGTCCTACACTGCAAATAGGCTTATTTTTGTATTTTTGTCTTGTTTCCAGTCAAAATATCTAAACATTCTTAAATTAAGAAGCATTTATCTGCCAGTGGGCTAAGTAAAATATTTTACTTACCCCACTGGCAGATAATTTAACTTGCTTCCAGGGGGAAACAACTAAATGAAGTATTTTGCTTAAAACAAGACAAAATTTCTTATGTCATTTTGCTTATCTAGTAAATGCATCTTAATTTATTATATATATATATATATATATATATATATTCTTATATTATTTGACTAGAAAGTAAGATAAGCCAGCTTTGTATACTGTAACACACTCAGAGAGGAAGATGCAGTAACTGAATACGATTTTTAACTGATTAAGAGATGTTGGTTGTTGTGAGGAAAAACACATTTTCTGTTATTAAACTCAGAGACTGTCCCTATAGGCAACTGGAGTTTCTTTATCATTAATATTCCTGCAATTAAAACACAATGGCTGAATCATCACAAAGCAGACTCTCCTTTTTGAAGATGTAGTTCACATGAAGCTTAAAGGGATAGTTCACCCAAAAATGTATTAGTTACTCATTAATTGCTCATCCTCATGTATATGTAATATATATCTAATATATATATATTAGATTTCATCAGAATATATAATTTCATCAGAATAAATGTTTGATGAAATCTGAGAGCTTTCTGATCCTGCAAAGACAGCAACACAACTACCATGTTCAAAGCCCAGAACTTTAGTAAGGACATTGGGTAATACTTTATTTTAAGGTGTCCATAATACAGAGTAATTACCTAGTTAAGTACTCAGTAGTAGCCATTGTACTTACATGAAACAAAATGTACTTACCATGTAACTAAGTTATGGAACAGACTGTACTTACAGTTTGTAATTATGTACATGTAATTGAGGCTACTGTTACACATATGTAACAGACGGTTACATAGCTAGCTACTTATCTATACTGTACACCTTATCCAGCTGCACCTTAGTTTGATTTAACCCACCAATACACAGCTTAAATACATGTAATACCTTTCTAATTACATTACAATTACAGAATATTACACAGGCCTAAGCTGCTTAAAATAAAGTGTATCAAGATTGTACTTAAGTGTACAAGTATCTGTGTAACCGATTCAGTCTGTTACCTATGTGTAATAATAGCTGTCTATTACATCTACATAATTACAATCTGTAGGTACAGGCTGATCCATAACTTAGTTACACAGTAAGTGCATTATGTTTCATGTAAGTACAGTGGCTACTACTAAGTACTTAATTAGGTAATTACTCTGTATTATGGACACCTTAAAATAAAGTGTTACCGGACTTTGATAAAATAGTTTTTTTTATGAAATAGCTAATTTTATGAAGCTACAAGAATACTTTTTGTGTGCAAAGAAAACAAATTTAACATTATTCAGCAATTTCTTGTCTTTTGTGTCACTCTATGCTGCACTTTTATAAGATGCTACTGACAACGATCTTTCTTAGTTCAGCATCTGTATATTCTGGTTCAAATAAGTACACTGCAAACAAAAAAAAAACAAAAAAAAAAACATCTCTTCCAAGATTTATGGTGTCTAATGAATTATCTTTTGCTCCTTTAAAAAAAACAAAAAAAAAAACAATAAGCAGGGACATGCACATCTCTATACAGTTACACTCTTAAAAATAAAGGTGCTTTAAAAGGTTCTTTAAGCAATGCCTTAGAAGAACCACTTTTGGTTCCACATCTCTTTCTTACCTTTTCATAATCTGAAGAACCTTCTTTCACCACAAAGATGTTAAAGGATCTTTATGGAACCATTTAGGCAAAAAAGGTTCTTCTATGGCATTGTGAATCACCTTCATTTTTTAAGAGTATACTGTACACTTCTGTCCTGATTATCTGATGTTCGTTTTAAAACAAGTAATGATGTTGCTTTTATCCAATGTGCCTCACGTTGCATTCAAGATATGCATTTTATCAGCTCCTGATTTCCCTGGCCTTTGCGTTTCTAGCATCATGACCTTTGTCTTTCTAGTTTTGATCATTATTAACATTAATTCCTTCATTATTATTTTCAAGCTTTGCTAAAGTATAATTTTTACAGCAGTGAACTGAAATGCATAGCATAAAACCTTAGCCCTATTTTATGCAATCATTGGTGCTGGAACTTATTTGTGCTTTGAGTGTCATGGTGGGCTGACAGACTGACGACTCTGGTCAAAGAAAAATAAACTATGCAGAGTTTAGTAGTTTGGCATCTCTTGGATGTGGCATGCAGCATTCCTCCAGAGTAACTGCACCCTTACACTTCAGTCTGTTCTTAAACTAACTAACAGCCCCCTTTTGGGCTTTATAGCACACCACATCCTTCCCACTGCCAACCAGACACAGGAGTTTTCAGAAGCAGGGCTTGTGGTTAATTCATTATTCTTTCAGAATGCACTGAGAGAGAAAAAACGAATACTAAGGGAGTTTCCTTTGTAATTTCTTTGCTAGGTGTCATATTTGAAAGTGACTAATCTTGTGAAACTATCAGATGTTTGCTTCTCCACAGCTGTTGCTGCTCTCGTAGGTAAGCTCACCTAGCCCACCAGGGACCAGACGGCTTATCACCTAATGTTTTTTACATATAATTTTGCTCTTTTCTGCAGTAACAGCTTTTAATAAGAGAGACACATACAGGTGCTCCCAGAGGAGCAAAGTAAACTGATTTATATGCAGCTCGCTGGGTCATTACCACACGCTAAGCGCCGCAGAGCTTGAGAGGAAGCGAGTTTCAGTGCATATAGACAAAACATGCAAAATGTATTGATCTTTACGCAGCCTGGCGCCCATGTGCTGAACTCTAGTACTGCTGCTGCTGCAGCACTTTTTCTGCATCCATTTTAAAAAATGCAGAGATCCATGCAGCAGTGTGGCAGCGGCGGCAGCTGGCTGACCCAGTTTCCAGACTCCGGCAGAGATTCAAAGTTTTCGCTCAGCACTTCTCAGGTGGCCGAGGGGCAGGGGAAGAATCCAGAGTCCTACGAGACTCATCCTTTCTCATTGATTTCCTGCAATGTTACTAGGACTAGGACAGGAATTAGTGTGGTCCTGTAGGAACACTATAGGCCTTTAGCACCACTGTTGCACTGTGGTTTTGTCACTTCCCTTTATAGTATGCAGTGTCCATTCCTCTGCTCTTCTATCCTCTGCGTAATGAGAGTGAAGTAACTGGGATACTGAGACTTTTTTATTATTTCTTGTAATATAGTTATTATTATTTATTTTTTTTAATCAAAACTGTAAACTGTAGCACTAATTTATTGCTGTGAATTAATTAGCAGTAATAGTATTATTAGCAGTAGTAATAGTATATAGAATTTGCATAATTTACTTAATTTAGAATTTGCATAAGATGCAATCATGGTTAATTGCTAATTTATTATTTAAAGTATTTTCACTAAAATGTATGCTTTTTATGTATAATAATAATAATAATAATAATAAAATGTTTGTGTACAAATGTGGAGCATGATTAAGTTAATTAAAAAAATAGAATAATTATTAATAGTAATACAAACAAAATGTATTATTATTATTATTATTATTATTATTATTAGCATTAATTCACAGGCGCATGATTGTGGGTTTATTATAATGATGAACCTAATTAAAAAAACTATTAGAAAAAATGTTGTTAATAATAATAATAGTAATAATTATTATTATTAGTAGTAGTAGTAGTAGTAATAGTATTTACATCATTAATTCACAGATAGATGCATGATTTATTATTTGCATTATTGTTTAAATAATATTTTAGTACAATTATTAACTTAATAATAAGTCACTGGGGTATATTTGTAGCAATAGAAAAAAATACATTGTATAAATCAAAATTATAGATTTTTCTTTTATGCCAAAATGATGAGGATATTAAGTAAAGATCATGTTCCATGAAGATATTTTGTAAATGTTCTACCATAAATATGTCAAAACTTGTTTTTTGAAAAGTAATATGCATTGCTAAGAACTTAATTTGGACAAATTTAAAGGCAATTTTCTCAATATTTTGATTTGTTGTTGTTATTATTATTATTAATTCACAGATAGATGGTGCATGATTGTGTTAATTTATTGTTTACTAATTGTTCAAATAACATTTTAATATAATGATTAAATGTAATAATGTTATTAAATGTACTATTATTTGTAATCATTTAATACATGAAATATATATTTAAATATAGTGTATATATTATTTTTAAAATATATTTAAGAACTATTAGTATTTTTAATATTAATAACAGTAATTCTAAATGTGTGTGTTAAATTGATAGTTTTAGTACAGATTGACACTGCTGTGGACTGTATGCTACTGTTAGATTTATGTTGACTGACTGTAAAAATCTTTACAACTCTTAACATTATACAAAAACTGGTATAAGCGCTTAATTCTGATTCATTTAAATAATGAATTAATGGGCATATCAGGTAACTACTCCTATTAAATCTTAAATTGATTGTGTGCCCCAGTTTTTATTTGTTTTTAATTAAAAGCTATAGGGGATGTTAATTATATCCCTTAATAGCCCAGCTCACGTCGAATCATTTATCTAAAGTTGTTTGCTCAATTCCTTTAGTTCTTAGATGCAAAGAACTCATTTAAAAACTGTTATCTGGCTTGCTTGGCACTTGAAAAATGCCCAGGTGCTCCACTCTGAGCTTCTGAGCCGAGCGAAAACAGTGATTGAATAACGTCCGAGAAATAATCAAATGAAGTCATCTGAAGGATTACACAGGGGCATGTCTTTTAAAACCAACCCGCCTCCCTCTCAAACCTATTGTAGAGTGGGGGGCCTCCGCGGGGAAAAACAAGGCTGTGTAATTATGTCTCCTGCAGGCAGGGCGAGTGTGCCTTTGACAAAAGGCCGATTCTTTGGGAGAGATGTGAGGAACTTTGGGGATCAGAGAAATCCTGGGCTAATTATCTCAGTTCTGCCCGGGTGTGAGGGCTGCGGAACGCCCTCGCTCATTGGTCAGCTCCGCCGGCGTGGCTGGAGATTAGAGCGAGGTGAGAGGGGGGCGGGGTCACCCCTGCGGTGGAGAAGATCATAATTGAGGACATTCAGAAATTTCCAAGGAATCAGCGCTGCGGTGCCGGACAAAAGTTTGGGTGTGGACAATACAGCTCCTGGTACGGGTCCGGAATCTTCGGCGGCATTGTTACCCTTGCCTTCGTTTAATTTCCCAGCAGTCCCTTTTAGGTCACAGTGTCTAAGTCTGTAGATGTGAGTCTGAAAAGGCTTTTGTGAGGAGAGGTGCATGCTGGGAGCAGGTCCCTGGGTCTTGTCTATGGTCAGCTATTATCCTCTCTTTTTGTTGACAGCTTTAGCAAAAGAGGTGGGTTGCGGAGCGGCCGGCTGTGGATTTTATATTTTAATATTCTTGGATATGGCTAATTCGAAATGGGCTCGGAGTCCGTCAGTGTGCCTGACATCTTTATTCAAAGGCCTCAGCCAGACTTCCATCTCCAGCGGCCGACAGCAGCAGTCCTGGCGCTGAAATCGTCAGCCCCGCCGACCCTGACCCGCTAAGCTCCGCGGCTGTAATGAGCAGGGAGCTCATGCTAGCAGGTTAATGTGCTTTTATTGTCACGGTGCACCTATTAGAGCTGTGATGCCTTTCAACCCACCTCCCTCCACTTCTCTAGCAAATGGAGGACAGGATGGAGAGAGAAAAGTCACTGTGAAATCTCCCGGAGGGGATGGAGGCTGTCTTTGCACTGGAGTGTACTTGATGGATAAAACATTTTGACAGAGATATATAGCTGTGGGAGACCTGTACAAATTATGAGAAGTTTAAAGTGAAATCTCTCTCACTCTCTTACTTTCCCATCCATCCAGTGTTGCTGATTTTGGGTTATTGGTGAATATGATATTGCTCGAAGAGAGAATGGACAACTGACACCTCTATACATCACCAAACCCATTTTAAAACTGGTCTGTTAACGATTTTTTAGCACAGTTCTCGAGCTTGGAGACCCAACTCCCATTCATACCGGCACACTGAACTTTTACTCTAATGCACTATTGATTTATCATAATGATTTGCATTAGCTGAATCACAAATATATGCTTCTCTGATGCCGCTTAATGGAATGTATGGGAAAACTGCAATAACTGATCAAATAAACAACTTTTGAAATGTTCCAGAGGCACATTTATTGCTTCAAATGCACCGACATCAATAGACTCTTTTATGTTAGTTAGGATAAGATTTTGATTATTTCTTTGGAAATGCTTTGGATATTTAACATCATGTCTGCATACAGGATTATTTACTGTAATAAATATACTGCAAACATAATAAATCACCATAACCAGGTATCAAAAATTGTACACATACAGTGGAGATTAAATTTAGAGAACAACCTGCAATTTCTTAAATATTAAGGTCACTGCTTGGTCGTCTTTGATATTTTCTTAAAAGGAATAGAAAGGGCCGTTTTTAAAGTATATTTCATAAATTAATTGCTGACTTGTGTACTTAGAATGTTTAAATCCAGATAAATAAGCTATTTTAACCAGCGTCATACATCCTTGATTTTCCGGTTTTATTTAGTAGAAAACATGGAAACAAAAACACACTTTAATATGTTATGCATTTTATTAGACAGGTGACAAACACACAGAGTAGCTTTATAACAAAACTTTCAACACACTCAAATGTATTTAGCATGATAAAACAGTAATGCTTTTTCCTATATAAATGCTTTTTCCTACATAATAAAAGCTCCACTGCTTTAGAGTGTTGTATCGCGCTTGTCCTTCATCAGCAATCACTTCAGTGTCCTTGTTTCACTTCCACAAATTTCAGCCTCACTCTGTGTCATACTACAGTGACCTTAAATCTTTTATACAGTCCCAACGGATTGCATTGGCTGTGGGGATGAAGACGACAACTCCCATGATTCCACAATCAATCACGGCATCATCAAACTGCACCTTTGTTACATTGTTTGTTTTGAATATGCACCCTCTAGCGGCAAAAGCGTACATATTGTGCCTTTAAATGAAATATTTGAAAGAGAACTCTAATCAAAATTAGAGAACACTTATCAGAAGTTATTGGCGGTTATCTGGCACATTGTGCTAATTTCTTTAATTGTTGGGCTGCTCTAAGGTGACTGAAACCCTGCGACAGGAGGTTATCCAGATGAAGGCCAAAGGGCTAGAGCCACTGCAAGAGAAGTTGGTCAATCCAAATCTGTGATTTTTGAAATATTGCAGGTTTACAATGACACTAATACATTCAAGCTGCCAAAAAAACTGGTCATCCACATAAAGATGCACTGAATTTTTCAGTGGGGAATGGGTTCAGCATTGCAGCTGGAATTGCTTGCGGGTTCAGTGCTAAACAAATGTACGGATCTGTCTCAGGATGTTTAAGAGAAGTCGGACTGAAAGTGCACCCTGCAGTGACTAAACCTCTCATCAGCAGAAGAATCAAAAGCTTAGCTCACCTTTGCTGAGAAAAATGTTGTGTGGAGAGACAAGAACTGGTCCGAAGTTCACTTTAGTGGTGAGAGCAGATGCAATTTATTTGGGTTTGATTGGAAACATTTTGTTTAGATTATACATATTACGCAAAATTATTTGTTAATCACCTAGTAAATAAGGTGCGGACTAAAACGTTCTTCTTATACATAAAAGTAAGCATGTGTACACTGTGCAGCACTATTTTAGTGCAGATGGTGGCTAGGTCAATTGACTAAAATGCAGTTATTTGTCTTGCATTAGTTGGGTTTTTAGTGTTTTTGTTTCATTATGTTTCATTTATCTTTACCCCTGCTGAAACGCTTGCAGATGTCCTACTGAGATCTACTGTAGTGCAATGCAATGTCTGGATGTGAACCTCTGACAGAACCATTTGTTTTTTTGTTTTTAGAGAGAAAAAAGTAATAAAAAGTGTGCGTAGAAGTAATAAAACATTTCCTTAGCCAGTATTTTTGTTGTTATTGTAATCAGACTGGAATGTATTTAATTTGAGGCTCACAGGGTGAGTGGTAATATGTATTCCTGTAATTAAGGCAGCTCCTGCCAAGCAGGACAGTGTTGTGCATTCCTCATCCAGCTGTCTTACAATGTGTGTCCATAAAACCATGATTCTCTTGCACACTCATCTGCCCTGGAAATGCATGGAATATTTAAGAGACATTGGTATTCCAAACCATTCACCCAAAGCAGAGTCTGAGCCCAGGAACATCCTCTAATGCTACCAAAACCCCAAATCGTATGAGTTGTGTCCACACCGAGAGTAGTGGGATTCTTCTGCAAACTACTCTGATGATGTTGGCCAGTGTTTTGCCATTCAGACACTGGGTTCGCACACAAGTGTTTACCATGCCTAAATGTTAAAATTTACCAGACATTCCTCACTGTTTGTACCATATTCTACTTAAATGTCTATCATTACAACTCTCTGAAGATTTTAGCATTGTAATGGATATGCCAGTGTTTGCTTTAGTTGGTTATTGCTGCAAAGCAAGTATAAGAACTTGTTACTGCCAATAAATACACTGATGTGGTGCTGTGAGTATTTCAGACATACTGCTGCTGCACAAGTAGCATATATAATAACCATAGCAGATCTATACAGGTGGAGCTGGGGAGGTGGAGGGTTTCAGAGGAACTCTGCTCTAGTGAATGCTAACCAGCCATTTAAATGTAAAACTGCAAGCTTATTGGCTGCGTATGTAACATAAACCAGTCAGGTTGTGCCAAGTGATTTAACACTGTGAATATCATCAGTTTGTGATAATGACTCATCAGCCTGCGGTATCTAGAGTATCATGCAGCTTTACCCAAAATGGACAAAAATGTTTTTCAAAATGTTCATATGCAGTAAGTCATATAAGTTTGAAATGACAGTGATGACAGAATTTTCATTTTTGGCTGAACTATCCATTTAAATTAAAATCTCTTTGCTATTATTTTAAGTCTCAACTCTCAAGAAAAAAAAATTCTATCCACTTTGCATTCTGACACCTCGACCTCTCTCTGCAGAGCTTAGGCTTCAGTCTACTGAGGAATTCCTCTGAACTGAAGTGGCACTGAGAGTGGTAATTGTGGGAAGAGGGCGGAAAAAAAGGAAAAGAAAAACAATGTCTGTTTCTCTCATGTTTGCCAGGAGTCTCCTGCTCCCTTCCATGCGCTCCTGTCCAGAAAAGTAGGATTACGTCTCCACTGAGGCCAGTAAATCTCTAAACCCCAATTACTGTGCTATTTGGTGATTTATGGGTTTATTTTAATGACACATTAAAATGCAATTAGTATTAGTATCCAGAACAAACTGTGTGCATCCAATGAAATTCCAGCACTGTAAATGACAGCCTTTCTCTCTTTACACATCACTGAGTGGCTGCTTGGCAGGGTAGATGGTGCTGTGCTTTGCCCGTTGGCTGCAATCAAACAGCACTTAATGGCTGATCTTTTA
This sequence comes from Cirrhinus molitorella, assembly GCA_033026305.1. NCBI lineage: Eukaryota > Metazoa > Chordata > Actinopteri > Cypriniformes > Cyprinidae > Cirrhinus > Cirrhinus molitorella. The sequence continues at coordinate 2,911,917 of CM065133.1, read as the reverse complement.
AACCTAACGGGTAGTACTTCCATGGAGTTCCATCATGTAGGAAAATATGGTGGAAATTTGATTTTAATTTTAGTTTATTTGTTTTATTTTGTTATTTCTGCTAACTGCTAAATGTGTTTATTATTATTATACTTTAAAGTCCCCATTCTCATCAAACATTCTGTCCAATCAGATGCTCTCTAGAATCTGTAGTGTCCCGCCCCCTACACTATAAATAGACGCTGAAGCTTTTGACTTGTTCACAGAGTTAGTATTTTCTGTATGGTGAATGGCATGTAGTGCGCAATGTATGCGATAGGGAATGATTTGGACAGTGTAAATATGCTTTCTGTCGGGGCAAATGAGGTCTGGTTTTCGCTTTGTGTCACGCGAACCATGGCAGCGCGCAGTCTACTCCGGATTTTGGCTCCGGTATTAAAACTACACAGCCTCAGCATGATTATGATCACTATTTTGTTTTAGTAAGAGTTTCATATTGAATTTAGGGGGTAATCTATTAGACTGTGGCTAAATGTAGCTTTACTGAGCTCAACGCCTCTGGGCCAAACAGATATAAATGGAACGCTATTGGCTATTTTAAAAAAGTGGGTGGGGCTGCTCGATGTGGCCCGCCCTGTTTTCCTGTTTCCGTTGAAATTACATCACCACATAGAATAACGCTACGTGTTTCAAGGCACTTCAGTGACCTTTAAACACAGGAAGAATTAGTTCATTCCCAAAATTTGTAGCTACACTTGTCAAAAAAGAACACACAACAACATAAAAGTCATACAAATGGTCCAAATGATTGGACATTCAGTCATGAGTCATTCAGTTTACAAAATTTCTCAGAATGATTCATTTTCAAAGGCTGATCCAGCATTCAATTCACTGGCTTGTTCTGGTTGTCGTGGTTAACAGCTGACTGGATAGGAACATTTTTAGCGAATTACATCATATGGGCCATTTTTTATAGCACTTTTCTGATGCTTTTATGTCCTTTTTGAAGTTTTAAAAGCTAGCGTGTTCCATGGAAGAAAAACTCACACAGAACAGGTTTGCAATAACATGTGGCTGAGTAAATCATGACAGGTTTTCATTTTAGGCTGTACTGTTCCTTTAAAAGGAAAACTGCACCATTCAAAAGAAAACCCATTTCAATCTCCAACTCCAATTTGGTAACACAGAGGCAGAGGCGTCCTCCGGCATTGACCTCTGAAATGGAGGAATTAGCTGTGGTTATGTGTGAGGAAACATTTTCTGTCAATATCTGCTGTGACCTACAGATGCCAAAACCAAAGACTGTCTCCCCGCAGAACGATAGTCATCTTTACATGCGGCAACATACAGAAATAGCTCAGAGATCAGCCGATTGCATTGTGAGATGCCCCACAGCATACTGATTGTTATTCCCGAGCTCCTGTCTGCGAGAAATGAGTTCCCTCAGCATAAACACAAGCCTGCAAAATTAAAGCACTGTATGTCATGCAGGATGGCTGCTGTAATATCTTTTCATCTCACTCATCTCATTGATTTCACGTTGTGAGAACACGCACATACAGATGTTTACATAAAAGAGGCTGGAGGGACTCATGAACATCACATTAAAATACATCACCGTGATGCAACAATTGGCAAATAATATAAATTCAATCCAGAAGACAGTGCACCAATTTCTGGTAATATATCTCTTGTACATTGCAGGCAGTTCATGTTTACACCCATCAGCCATCATTCATCAGTTTCACACTCACTTCACATACACTATCGTTCAAAAGTACAAATTAATGTTCTTATTAAGCAATGACTTATTAGGGGTGGGTGATATACGGGCAGATATGATTAAACGGTAGAAATTTGTCAACTGGTAGAGATTTTGAGCTATCGTCTCTATTGTGGTAACATGCTTATGTGACTTTGCTTTACAATGTGGTCACAAAAATGTATTGATTGCACACGTTTTTATGCATTGCGGTTTAAAAACAAGTGATTTTTGAGCGCTGTCAGAGAGGCGCGCACATGTAAAGATGGTTTAGGCCTTGAACGGTTGTAAAAAATATGGACGTAGTGTCCGTGACTTCACCCGTAAGTTTCTGAAGAGCGTTTTTGAAGCTCACAGTGCGCGGGAGTCAGCCGTCACCATCTTGGAATCGCGTCACCGGGCGTCACTCTTGGATAATCAGAAATGGGCAAAGAGGCGGGGTGTGGGTGGAGCTGGTTGCTGAAACCACGCCCACCTAGCACAACAGTGGTGACAGCAGCTGCAATTCACCTGTCACTCAAGTGGCCACTCCCTTAATTATGCAGAACTTTAAGGCTTAATATAATTTTAACGGATGAGTTATATATATATATATATATATATATATATATATAACTTTTTGTACCAGGTTGTAAACAAGTACTGTAACTGTAAAGTTGGGCATTTTAACATAGGGAGTATATGGGACTGAATCCCTTTTGGAGCCAATCTCTAGCGGCCAGTCGATGAATTGCAGTTTAAGTCACTTCCGTGTTGGTTTCAATAGAGAAATGCCCATTATTGCAAATATCCTCATAAACACAGTAATACAGCAAAATAAAGAAACTCTCTTGACTAAATCACTTTTGTAACGTTAATAAAAATAAATATATATTTACACACAGTGAAGAATATTCTGTGTTTTTATACATTTGACTTATTTAATTATTTTTATTTTTTTATTTATTTATTGTTTATTTATTTTTTATATTGACACCGGTGACGAATTTTGAACTTTCTATGGTGTCAAAAAACTTTGCAAAGCAAAAATAACTATATTGTGATATATATTGTTACCATAATTACTTACTTATCCCCCCTCCATTTATTGATTAAAAGCTCTCCTATTCCCATGTTGAGAGAAACTGGGAGTAAGATGTTACTTTAGTTCTAGAATAAATGTGAACATGCATTAGCAACTCAGAATATGACGAAAACCTGCAATAATTAAATATGTTAAATAATACAAATATCCTTTATGTATTTAATTCCATTTTATTAACCACTGTCTTTGCTGCCGACCTTCGATGATCCAGTTCGTCCATACTAATAAGCAAAAATGACTCAAGATTAAAAAGTTATGCAAAAGAAACGCATTGCTTTCCATAAAAAGTAACTAATGTAATTAATTACTTTTTTAGGGAGTAACTCAATATTGTAATGCATTACTTTTAAAAATAACTTTCCCTAACACTGCTAATGTGTGTATGTATATGCATTTTATAAACACTATCAAGCTTTTCCTAATTTTGATATTGTTTCATAATGTTCATATTTAATCCTGCTGCATGCCAGCCTGTTTTTACAGTTATTTTAATGTTGCTTAACACCAGGTTAAAATCTGTGGTTAGACATTTGCATTGGCTAAATCATATAGCGTGAAAAGAATACTTGTTCACACCAACACACCCCAACAGTTGTTGAGTCAATATGCTGACTCGTTTGCATTTGTTGCAGCATGCAGTACGAAAATGACAGTTGCGTTTAACATACATACTCAATGAATATGCCAGAAATCACCAGCTAATACAGAAGCAAAACCAACTTGTCTGAGGAAAACAAGGAAAAGTTTATGAAGAAGTCTGGACTAAATGCAGTCAGGTCAAGGTTTCTTTAGGAGGATAGGTGAGATCTGAACAGATAAATGAAAGAGGACAGCATAGAGTCAACTACAGGGGGTGAGGGAAGCATCAGACACACAGCAGCAGGGTTAAGCTCACCTACAGTGACAGTCTGAATGAGAGAAATGACCAGCAGCCAACAGCCCTGTCAGCACAACTGACCAGTCGAGTCTGAAAAAGGGTCTCAGTTCCATTTATAAAAGCCCACACCTGCATGTTTATGTCAGGATGGCTTCCTGGACAGCAAATGGCTCCCTGGTAGCGATTCTCTCCCGCTGTCTCTCTCCCATAAACTAATTAACGCACGTAGAACATATGGCCGCAAGCACAGGGAAGTAATCATATGCAAATCTCAGAGATGTATTTTAGGGGTTTCATTTTGCCTGGAACACATGCCACGAAGCCTGTCAGGACAATCGACGAGGAAATATCCGACTCTGCGGTATTTGTGTCCATGGAGACTGCAAAAAATATCAAATTATGCTTCCCTCTTGCATGGATGATGGTGAGCCTAGGCCGTATTCTTTATTTAGTGACAATAGGAAACTATTTCACCAGCCGCTGCACTTCAGCGTCATTATATATAGTCTTGTGGAACAAAAAGCGCTTGGTTTATTTCAGAGGATAATGAATGTGACAGTAAGCGCGACGCTCGCGACTCTTCAGTGATCTCACTGGCTTCTTTGATAGATGTGTGAGTTCTTGATAAATCTCTGCTATAAGTGCCGCGGATATGTCAAACTAACATTCCTCCGTTAAGAGCCGTCACTAAACCATTTGTATCATTTTCCAGAACATTCTTCCTTGCCGTAATGCCGATGCACTTACCCTGCCTCGACAGATGTACAACACAGCTGACAGCTGCATTACTCACCAGAACAGAATTAACAGTCATAACCCAAATCAAGATTTCTCCTGAACAATTACTTCTGAATGGAGGCCAAGAGGTTAATTTACTAATCATGAAATCTGCATAAATGGGAAGCTGTAATGAATTACGCAAACTGTTGCCTGTGCTCGCCACACTAAGGATGCATTTCAAGAGGGAATATTTATAATTGTCAGCCCATAGGCATGTACTCAAAAGTTTGGGATCAGTAAGATTGTTGATGTTTTTTTTAAGTCTCTTATGCTCATCAAAGTTACATTTATTTGATCAAAAATACAGAAAAAGAGTACTATTCTGAAAATGATTTTGTTTTAATATACTTAAATATAGAATTTGTTTCTGTGATGCAAAGCTGAAATTTCATCAGCCATTACTTCGATCTTCAGTGTCACATGATCCTTTAGAAATCATTCTAATATACTGATTTATTACTTTTATTGTCAATGTGAGAAACAGCTGCTTAATATTTTTTTGGAACCTGTGATACTTTTTTTTTTTTTTTAGAATAAAAAGTTACAAAGAACAGCATTTATTCAAAATAGAAATCGTTACTATCACTTTTTTTTATCAGTTGAACACATACTTGCTGAATAAAAGTATTAATTTCTTTCAAAGAGAGAGAAAAAAAAATAATACTGACCCTAAACTTTGAGCAAGGTGTTTATTGTCACAAAAGTTTTCTTTTTTAAATAAATGCTGTTCTTTTTAACGTTTTATTTATCAAAGAATCCTGAAACACTGATAATAAATCAGTATATTTGAATGATTTCTGAAGGATCGTGCACTGAATACTGGAGTAATGATGCTTTACATCACAGGATTAAATTATTTTTTAAAGTATATTAAAATCGAAAACCACTGTTTTAAATTGCATTTACATTTCACAATATTACATTTTTTCTCAGTATTTTTAATCAAAATGCAGCCTTGATGAGCAGAAAAATCTCCTTTAAAAAGCATTACAAATTATACTGATCCCAAACTTTTAAGCACCAGTATAAATATGGCATATGTTCTTACCTTTCCTGTGAAGGATAATGCTGATTGTGCATTTTAACAAGCTGCAAATTTACAAAGTACATGCCACAGGTATTTAATTTCTCCTACAGAAAACCCCTGCCTGAAACGTCTTGTTTTTCCAACATTATTTATGTTACTTGCAATGTCACCATGTTACACATTTGCATATTGGCCACCTATAGCTGCTTTGGTCTGCCCTCAGCAAACAGCTGTGTAAGTGATTTCACTATATTTGCTATTTTATTTATTTATTTATTTTTTAGTATGGGCTTATAATACACACACCATAGCTTAACAAAGGTCATGTCTCGATGAAGCACTGGAGCCGCAAAGCTTGGGCCCTCCCCAACACTATAATAACTGGACCACATTAGCATGTGATTAGCAGTGGTTCGGCCACTCAATTGTGAGTTAGTGTCATTACCGTTAGTTACTACAGCATACAGTTTGCTACTGTAGCTACCTATGCCCTTCGTCACGCAAGGTGCAAAATAGCTTGGTCATCCATTATTAAATTTTTTTTTCTTTTTTTAGAATTGACATGGTGGCCAGATGACTAAAGTTTTCATGGATGAAATCCATGAAACACACACTAAATGGCTCCACGGATGGCACGTCTTTTATTTAGCACAACTATTTGCTGTATCTCTGCCATAGTCTTTCTTTAAAAAATGCATTTTTATCAGGCTCCGATGTATAGGTTTCTATGTAAGTTGTGGTACATCTGATTGGGCTGAGGCTGGGATTTTAGCAAGTTTGAAGTAAAAGTATTTGATGTACGTATAATATGTGTAGAGCATTCACTCAGTGTCATTATCTCATTTTTGACCGAGATGGCTTTTAGGGGGTTTTGCATCTGAACACTTCAACTAGACTCCTTTTACTGCCTAATGGTTTGCCCGTTGATGTACCTTTGGATAAAATAATTAAAAAGCTAACAACATCAGTGTAAAGGCAATCTTATTCTTTGCATGAAAACACTTCAATTAGCCTAACTGAATTTGTATTACACCTTCAGAATTTGACAGAGATGTAATAGATGTCTTCAGCAATGAGAAATGAAAAAGCTCAAATGTTAGTTAATCTAAAGTAAGTTTTGATTATTAGTACACTGCAAAAAATGCTTTTCTTACTTAGATTTTTTGTCTTGTTTCTAGCCAAAATATCTAAAAATTCTTAAATCAAGAAAGGTTTTCTAGACAACTAAAAATGAGTCTTGTTTTTTTTTTATCTGAAAATGAGTCAAAATTAAGTGTGTTTTTGCTTGAAACAAGCAAAATAATCTCCCAGTGGGGTAAGCAAAATAATCTTGTTTTCTGTTTGAAAAAAAAAATAAAAAATTGCTTACCCCATTGGCAGATAATTTAGCTTGTTCTAAGCAAGAAAACAAGAAAATAATTATTTACTTGTCTAGAAAATCCTTGATTTAAGAATTATTTTTATCTTTTGGCTGGAAACGAGACAAAATGTAAGAAAAGTATTTTTGCAGTGTACGGTTGAATTGGATCAACAAAGGTCAGCAGCAAAGTCATTGGTTAATAAAATGGGATTAGATACATAAGGGAAACAAAAAGTAACTGGTGATACTTTTTTGAAAAAGTAACTCATATATATTCTTGGAAATTGAAAAAGTAATGTGTTACTTTACTAGTTACTTGAAAAAAGTAATATTATTACATAACTTGTGTTACTTGTAATGCATTACCCCCAACCGTGGTTTCATCTTAAGGTATAAAACCCATAAAAAAAACATGAAAGATTTACGTTATTTAAAAAAAATCCACATCATTTAATACATATTTTGGACTATATTTTGGAAATTGTTGCTCTCAGTGAGCTATTGGCGCTACCTGTTGCTATTTTTACCACAACACAACTAAAATAAATTACTGATACAATGCCACATTGTGCAACTTTTGGTTGTAATTTTTAGGCGAAGGGCAACAAAAGAAGCAATGTAAGTCTTCACTGTTTTCCTAGCGATAGGAAGAAGAGAAAAGATTGGGAAGATGCCTGTGGACGAATAAAACTTCCTAAAGACCTGTGTCTTCATTCACTCCACTTCAGCCCTGATGGCTTTAAAGGCTTTAATCGACCACAGCTACCGAAAGAGCTTGCAAATGGCAGAGGCAAGAAACGCTAGATGCCGTCCTGGGATGTTTAGATGTTTGAAAATCAATGGTATGGCATTTTGTTTAAGACTACGCTTATATGATGTGGATTTTTAAAATAATGTATATCTTTCATGGGATATCTACTACATATTTCCATAAGAGTCATTGTTTACATTACATTAGGCCATACTCCCTTTAAAAACAATGCTGCGTTAAGAAGCATTACAAATGATTCCAACGAATGAGTCAGCCTTCAGAGTTTGCGATTGTGAACTGCATTGCTTAAAAATGTATCTATTTTCTCCCACCGGTACAAGTAGATGGTATATTCTCTGGTTTGCTGTAACTGTGTTGCTAGGTTTTAATACTAGACCGAGAACATCATGAGCTCTGGTCAAGGGGGACGTGGTTTCCCATGATCCTTATCACCATGCACAATGTTCCACAGGTAAAGGTGACAGTAAGCTAACCCAGTTTACAATAAACACACCACATGAGGTGAGGAGGAGACATGTACACCATATATCATCAAGGCAGTTTTTCAAACAAGGACAATACACTGGAGGTCGACTAAGCACAATAGAGAAATATAAGCTTTTTATGTTGTTGTGGAAGTGTGGAACATTTCAGTAAAGCAGAAGCAGTATATTTGAGTTGTCTTAGTCTAGTCTGTTAACACGCAGCTTCCTTTGGAAAACAAACCCAAGGAGTGACATAATCAACAGAAATAACACACTCGCATAGTCATTAGTTTGGATTTTAATAATAAACCATTAAAATGATTGATTTGCACCTACTGCTGCTGTTTATCAATTAGCCGAAGCGCTTGCTTACTATATCTATTAATCATGAAAACATTCGTCTTTGATAACGATGAGGGCTAAGTTTGTAGCATGATACGCCAGCAGCGAGAGCCGTAATAGTTCCTCCTTGATCTTGAAGATAGCTCAATTTAGAAGAATTTTCTGGCAAATTCCCTCGTGCTGTGGTGGGATTACACCGCCTCGTACCCCTGGGAGTAATCAATACTGAATGTCTGTTGTTGCCTCTCAGAACTCTGCTTCCCTTCTTAAAGTTCAGCTGTGTTCCCATTTAAACACATCAGTAACACACTGGGACCCAATCAATGGCGTCAGTATCACCACCCCCTACAGAGGCATCAGGGTATCGACCCGCTCCGCTCACCGGGTGCTGTACAGCTCCAGCCGCCTGTTCTTTTCTTTTTCTTTTCTTTTTGTTTTGTTTTCTTTTATTAAAGCTGAAAAAGTTTTTCAAGTTAATATATATATATATATATATTGCATTATTAGCATGTTTTTGAGAGGTCACACCTCCTGACATTTTACAGCCTAAACTAATGTTGCCTTGGTCAAATTAAAAATAATAGGAATACGAATGTGAATACTAAAAATTCAATAACAGTTAAAATGCAATTCATCCATACAGTGACTTTGATCCTTTGATAAACTTCTTTTGAAATTCATTAATTAATTAATAATAATATATATATTTTTTTTATCTTTTATTATTCTTTTATTATTATTTCTTAATAAATAAAAAAATAAAATACATGTCTAAGAAAAATAATAAGACAAACCATTCGTTCATTGAAATATTTTGAATTAATACGTTTTTGGGAAGTCGCACCACATGACATTTTACAACCTGAACTAATGTGGCCTTGGTCAAATTTTGTAATATTGTAAGAGACTTGTATAAAAACAATACTAATATGAATACTAATAATTCAATAGCAGCTAAAATGCAATCCATCCATACAGTGACTTTGATACTTTGATTACTTTATTTTGATATGTATATATATATATATATATATATATATATATTTTTTTTTTTTTTTTTTTTTTTTTTTTTTTGAAAGCATAAAAAAGACAACAATTTCAAAATAAGATCATAATATCATAATGAAAAGCCTTGTTAAAAGAAATATGTTTTTAAATTATTTTTTCATAATCAGTTTGGAATAGTCTTTTGAATCATCATCATCATCATCCTCTTTGTAATAACTTTTTTATTTTTTTTGTCTTAATATTTAATTATTATTTCTTAATAAAAAAAACAAAAATAAATTTATAAGAAAAATGAATTATTCATACGTTTTTTGGAAGTCGCACCACATGTCAAATTGTGTAATATTTTAAGAGACTCATAATAATAATAATAATAATAATAATATTATAAATATTATAAATAACTTTATAATTAAATATTATAATACTTTGCAATAACCAATAAATCTTTTTTTTTTTCTTAATCATTATTTTTCTTTTAAAAGATTTTGACAAGCCATTCATTTATATATTGAATTATTTGGAATTATGACAATGTTTTGGAGAAACATGTTTTGGGGAGTTACACCAAATGACATTTTACAACCTGAACTAATGTTGCCTTGGTCAAATGGTCTAATATATATATTAATATTAAAATAATAATAGCAGTAATATAATCATCATCATGAATCATTTCTCTATAAGAAATAATGAAATATAATTCCAAACAGTTTGAGATATTCCTTCTCAATAATTCAATTCTTTAAACAAGGCTTTTTTTTTTTCTTTATTAAGATATTATGATCAAACCTTGACAGTCTTAATGCCAAAAAAAAAAAAAAAAAAGTGTATGGATTTAACACAGAAACGTGTCATAAGATGTGTATTGGCTGACACGCATTTTGAATGTTTTTGAAAATAACAAGTTTTCCTTTCTTTCTTTCATAGCGCTCTAATATCATATCTTGCGGTCTTAATGACTATCTCTTCCTCATGTGAGTGGGTGACTGTAATGTTGAGCTGTGATTATTTGCTGCAGTCGAGTTGTTATCGTCTGTTTTTATCCGAACCTACCATCCTACCAGAGCATCAGCCAAACATCTGTTAGCACCTCTGCTACCGCCGCCGTGTGGATAAATCATTACACATTCAGCAGTTATAACTTATGTCCGTCTGTCTGTTTCCCTCCATGTTACTCATTCAGCCTGATTGTCGTGTGGTTTTTCGAGCAATGTGTAATTACTGAGATGAGTAAAACAAGGCGAAATTGCATAGGGATAGGAATAGCAATACGAAATTGTCAAACAGTTCAGCGTCGGTGTACCAGATGTCTTTCTCAGCACTATTCAGATCCAAACTCATCAGTTTGGGCTTTCATCCATAGCTAAAGGTTGCCAGACATAGGATCAAAGAATTGATTTCAAAAATTAGCATTGAAACACATGATTGGTCAAGGTGTTGATTGGTCAAATACTGAATATGTCAACCATTAAAAGCCTAAATGCATGTTTTTTTTTTATTGCATGATTGATATGTAGTCTGTAGTCTTTGTGTCTGTCCGTTTTCATTTGAATGGTGCACTTCTGCGATGAGACTGGCAGATCTTCTTTATTCATCCAGTATCCCAGACCATCAAAGCCTCTGGGATTCTCTGTTCTGCCTATTATTATGAGTAATATCCCACATCTTTTGCGAGATGAACTGATAATGGTGTCACAATGCTGTCACACATCTCTCCCCGAGCCTTATCCACAAAGGGCTATTCTCCCATCTGTTGAGTATTTCGTGCTTTGCATGACTGTGTGGTGAAGTCTGAGCCTCCATCTCTGACCCTCTGGATCCAGAAGAGCCCACGCACATCCAGCACTCGACCTGGGCAGATTTGGAAGGTCAGATCTGCTAGACTCCCTTTTCACTTCAATCACTGCTGTTTTATGTAAAAATAAACTAAACAAACAAACCAAAGCAAATTTCACTTTGAAATTACATTTGTTTTGCATATATAGCAAAACAAATGTAATAAATGTGGACTCTATAATGATAAAAATCCATTTACTCATTTTTCTTAATCCCCCAAAAAACTAAACTATGAAGCTATTTTGATATTCTGAGCAGTATGATGTCATACTGCTCAAGCCCCGCCCACAACCACTAACAAATCATATTAGCACATTCCCGGAGTCAGTCAGTTGTACGCTGTCCACCATTTTCTCTGTATTTGTTTGTTTTAGTTTTGCTTTTGATGGTAACGCGCCATTGAATACACTTAAAACTGAAGATGGGGTGGCGCGAGCAGTAGCTCATTATCATTTAAAGACACATGCAGTAAAACGGGTCGCTGTGAACATAGCTGTTTTTTGTAAAAAGTGTTGTTTTATATGACCACTGTGGAATTATTTTGTAATTATTTTGTAATTATTTCGAAGTATTTGCAGATGTTTCATAAAGACCCTAAAGAATCAGATAAACTTGTGGGCATCCGATATCTCCTTCAAATAAATGTTATGCTATGTGTCTCAAACTTGATATTTACTTGTTTATTTGCTTTAATTTGTTTGCTGCAGTTTAGAAATCATATCCCTAAAAAACTAAAACTAAAGTTTAACACGTGGACTTTGGGCTTTGTGTATTTATGTATTGTAATTTAAATGTACTGATTTGTTTTATTACAAATGCTTTAATACATTATTCTTATTAAACGTTAAATATTAACATTAATGCCCCCACCCTTATGCCATTAAATTATTTCAAAACAAATGTACAGGAAACTGGTTTTACTAAATATTTTATTTATTTATTTATTTATTATTAAATTGTTTTTATAATAATGATAACAATAATAACTAAAATATCAAATAAATTATTATTATTACAAAATGAAACATGTATAATAATAATAATAATAATAACTGAAATATTTAATAACAAATGTTGTTATTATGAATATTATTATGAAATGAAAGAGTTAATAAAAACATTTAATTTTATAATAATAATAATAATAATAATTATGTAATATTAAATATTCTAATTATTATTATTCTTAGATAATTAAATGCTTATTAACTATTTCATTTTATAATAATAATAATAATAAATTAAATATTTAATATCAAATGTTGTTATTATTATTATTATTATACAATTAAATAGTTAATAAAACCCTTTATAACACTAATAACAATATTTGTTATTATTTCTATTACTATTATTGTCATAAAATGAAATAGTTAATAAAAACATTTTAAAAATTAATTAATTTATGTGTAAAGCTTTTGTTATTGAATTTAGTTTTTTGTATTTTGTAACAAACAAATAAATATTACTTACAGCGTATACTGCATATTTATACTGTATATGTATCCTCTAGAAACAAAAAAAGGCTTTTATTTGTTTTTATTTATTTAATTTTAGATTTACAATTTTTAATCAATAGTAAAATTCCATCAAATGCATATTTGTAATTTAATAACTGATAAAGAATTGTTCAGATATTCATTTAAAATTCATGTAAAAGATTTATTAAAATAAAATTCATGAAATCGTACTATTAATTAAGCTGAATAAATATTAAAAAAAGGCTTAACATTTTATTTTTTAGGTCTAGCTTATTTATAAAGTGTATAGTGATATATAGTGACATTTTGTGATATTTAATGTTTTTTTTTTTATTATTATTACATCTTACGTTTTAATTTTAAATCATTTCGTACTATTATATCTTTTTATTGCAAAGCCCTTGATAGTTTTGTTTTAAAAGGTGCTACAAATATTAATACATTTAAAAAAAAAAAAAAAAAGAATACAATGAGAGTGAGGTGTGTGTGTGTGTGTGTGTGTGTGTGTTTTCTTGTAACTTCTACTGTGATCTCTGTGATTTTCACCCCTGTAGCTCATTTTTAATTGGTTAACCTGGTTCTGGCTCACTCTAGCTTTCAGTCACACAGTAACAATCTTGCACAATATAAAGGTGAGGCCAAAAAGAACGCAATATTTCCAAATTAAAACCAGTCTAAAAATTCATAAGGGCCTTTTTTGTTTCTGGGTTGTGGAAATACAATGCTAATCCATTTATCCCGCTGACCTTTGAAATCTCTTCAGGCCTCAGATGCTGTAAGCGGCCGTCATTTCCAGCTCCATCCACACCTGCAGTCATTTCCCCATCATAAATGAAATCTCTGTCCTTCCAAATATGAGCTGTCCGTGCCACGGGCCGGCTAATGGCGGCACCCCTATTACTCATCCCGCTCCCGCGTGCCTTTGAGGAAACCATCGTATCTGCCAGATCCATCAGAGGAGGCATCAGGCAGCCTGTGAAATTGATCATCTGCTCAGGAGATGGGAGAGGATGGCAGAGAGGGGACACATATTTTCCTGGCTCCTTTAAATACTTAATGCCGAAAGGTGCCATGAGCCCAGCCCTGAGAAAAAGGAAATCCAGATCCGTGGCAGTCGAAGCGCTCGGACCGAAATTGCTTTTAGGTGTAGCTGGGATACGATAAGAGCATCTAAAAGGCTTTTAATAAACAATACAATATCCCAGAGTCCAGTCACGCTATCGCTCTCCATTCGCCTCTGAACCTGATATATAAAAGAGCAAAAGCCATAATATTGACTTTGAATTCCACTATGTATTTGCATGGGAAACAGAGATGCCCAGTGCGAGCGACGGGGGAAAGATGTCTCCTTTTCAGCATGTTGATATGAATGGCTGATTATTAATGTTATTATAACAGGCACGCTGGATCCCCTGGCAAAGAAAGCGCTCGGCTATCATTATTGCATCACGGTGCAGGGGACGGTAATTACTACTCAGAAACTTTTCTGCACCTTTCCAATTATACGGTACATCACGTTCCCATGGGTATTGTATAACCAGCGAGGAATGAGTATATTAAAAAGGGAAAAAATAATAAAGGAAGAACGGACAAAACACACAATAGATGCACACATATATCAGACTGTGTTAGCGTAGCTGCATGGGCTGCTGATCCTTACTGTAAAAGAATATTATGGCTTCAGTACGAGTTGACCTCAGCTGAAGGCATCATAATGTTGATTAGCCCAAATAAGTGCAATTTAAATCAACTTATGCTTTGTTTTCTTTAAAGGAAACTAAAAGCAAAAACAAGCTTAAGGTGAAGCCTGGTTTTGGAGGATTATATATGAAGATTAGTCCTTGTGTGTTATCTGAGAAGCTGTTTAAATTCATTTTTTAAAGGTGTTTCAGAATTGATGGCATTGTATTGGAAAATAGGAAAACTTATCACAGACAAAGTGAAGTCATTTATTCTCACTAAAATGTCTTGTGGCTATACCAGTTTATTTTAGTATTATTGATATACTATCTTTACACAAATGTAACATTTTATTATTATTATTATTATTATTATTATTATTATAGCTATTTTTTTTTTTATTTATTCATTTATTTTGTTTTGTTTTGTTTTAGTGCATTTAGTTTTTGTTATTTCATCTTGTTGCCTTGGCAAATAGATGTTTTTTAAATTAAATTAAATTAAAAATAAAATGAATTTAATAATGAAAATGTTGCCTTAGCATGTATTCTTTTTAAAAAATTAAATTAAATTAAATTAAATTAAATTAAATTAAATTAAATTAAATTAAATTAAATTAAATTTTAAATGCATTGACAAATAGCTAAAATAAAATAAGTTTATATAAAATTAAATTAAATTAAATTAAATTAAATTAAATTAAATTAAATTAAATTAAATTTAATTTAATTTAATTTAATTTAATTTTCAAATGTTTGGCAAGTAGCTGAAATAATATTCTTTTTAAATATTTAGTTTAATTTAATTTAATTTAATGAAAAATGTTGTTAATGTTACTAAGCTAATGTTGCCTTGGCAAGTATTATTATTTTTTTATTAAATTAAATTAAATTAAATTTGTTAATTACATTTTCATTTAAAATGCCTTGACAAATAGCTAAAATAAAATAAGTGTATATTTAATTTATTTTAATTTAATTTAAAATGTTTGGCAAGTAGCTGAAATAAAATATGTTTTCTTTTTAAATATTTAGTTTACTTTAATTTAATGAAAAATGTTGTTAATGTTACTAAGCTAATGTTTCCTTGGCAAGTGTTCTTTTAAAATATTAATTAAATTAAATTAAATTTAATTTAATTAAATTAAATTAAATTTAATTTAATTTAATTTAATTTAATTTAATTTAATTTAATTTAAAATGCATTGACAAATAGCTAAAATAAAATAAGTTTATATAGAATTTAATAAAATTTAATTAAATTTAATTTAATTTAATTTTCAAATGTTTGGCAAGTAGCTGAAATAATATTCTTTTTTTAAATATTTAGTTTAATTTAATTTAATTTAATGAAAAATGTTGTTAATGTTACTAAGCTAATGTTGCCTTGGCAAGTATTATTATTTTTTTATTAAATTAAATTAAATTAAATTAAATTAAATTTGTTAATTACATTTTCATTTAAAATGCCTTGACAAATAGCTAAAATAAAATAAGTGTATATTTAATTAAATTTAATTTAATTTAAAATGTTTGGCAAGTAGCTGAAATAAAATATGTTTTCTTTTTAAATATTTAGTTTACTTTAATTTAATGAAAAATGTTGTTAATGTTACTAAGCTAATGTTTCCTTGGCAAGTGTTCTTTTAAAATATTAAATTAAATTAAATTAAATTAAATTAAATTAAATTAAATTTAATGAAAAATGTTGTTAATGTTAATAATCTATAGTAATGACCTATACTATTAACCTATACTATACTATTAAGCTATTGGGTATTACTATTAGTCATTTTTTTTATAGTTTTAGTTTTAGTTAATGTTAATAACCTGTACTAATGAGCTATACTATTGAACTATCCTATACTATGATACTATTGGCTATTCTGGTAAAACAGTGAGTATTTTCATGTTAACATATAGACATTTCATTGTAAGTGCTGCACTCTAACCCAGATATTTTCTTTGAAAAGAGACGAACAAGTGAAAAATAATTTTGGAGCTGTTCAACATTATGCACAAATGATTGCTCTTGAACTTGTACTGAACCTGAAATATTCCTTTAATGAAAGAGAATGACTGCTAATCAGCTGCCTTTCAGCACAGCATATTCTAGCTTTCAATGTCTCATAGTGTTGTGTTGTACAGTGAGTTGGACTGAATCTCTTGGGAAACTTTGAGCAGGTTTCACGCTGAGCTGTTTTCATTAGTGAAAGCTGACATCTGAATGCGTTCAAGTCGTGTAGCGCTTGTACACCTGACAGAATGAACGCTACACGACAGCTCCCTCGTTCATTAATGTCAAACACACACATACCTCCACGTCTGCGCTCCGGCACGGTGAGCAGTGTCTAATGTTTCCCCTCACTTTCTCACCTTTATATAGATGCCAGGACACTCAGATATCGCATAGATAGACACAAACTCACAGGCTGCATTCTTAATTGACAATCTGTGGAAGATCTGTGAGGTGTTTGATGTGTGAGAGGCAATATGGCACGGATCAGTGTTCAGTCACTGATAAAGTGCATCAATTAGTGAAGATTGGGAATGATTGACTGATTTTACCATCATAATCATGACAGGAGCAAAAGAGCACAAAGACTAAAACAACAGTCTTAGTCTGAGCTTTAAAAAGTATTATTTGAAAGTTATGAGTTCATTTTGTCATGGCTGTCAAGATTCCTTAATTCAGTTAGATTACTTGATTACTTGCCCGTGTTACTCAATTACTCGATTAATCGTCAGAATAATTGACTTGTTACTCGATTACCAAAGTAATCGTTAGTGACAGCCATAGTTAATTTATGCATTTAGAAGTCAAATGCAAATTGTTATATATTTTTATGTTAAGCAATTGTAATATAATTTTGACATTTTAAATATTAAAACATTATTTATATATTTATATATTGTTTTTTTAAATAACATTAAAAATATAGCTGCAAGCAGCAATTATGGGGCCAAGCACTAGGCAAGCAAGGCAGCAAACATCAGAGCAACTGCAGCAATGAGTAACTGAAGCCATTTTAAGATGATTTTAGTCAAAATAGGTGAAAAAGCATAAAAACAACCACTAGTAATGTGATTTAATAGGTAATCGATGAGGTGTGTTCAGTGTGAGGTGACAATGACACACAAGTTTGGTGTCAATATGTCAACATTTTGCAGAGAAAAAGCAAGAGTCATTTTGGCATCATGGCTCCAATTTTGTCTATTGATACAAAAACCATAACTTTGTTTCAGCACAGTCTGAAGACGATCTGACTCGATTTTAATGAAAATCGGACGAACATTCATGGAGGAGTACGAAAAAGTAGGTTTTCAACATAAATCAAAATGGCGGACAGGAAGTACGGCTGACTATGTAATAATTGATATCTATGTTGTCAGCATGACCCAAAGAATACTTTGAGGCCAGTTTCATTACAATAGGCTAATACTATCAAAAATTATTAACAGTTTTGGAAATGTCATTATTGACAGTTAATGAATGGTTTATCACTCTCGACCAACAGGTGGCGCTGATACCAAATTGATGTGGCAATGGTGAGAGGTGACAATGGTGCATAAAAAAATGGTGTCAATATGTCAAAGGTTTGCAGAAATAGTCTAGGAGGAGTTCGAAAAAGTAGGTAGGTTTTTAACATAAATCAATTATGGCATAATTGGTATTGATGTTCTTGGGATCTCGAATATATCAAACATAATAAGTCCAGTTTCATTACAATAGGCTAATTTAAACAAAAGCTATTAGCATTTTAAATAAATTTCATTATAACTTAGGGTATGGTGCCGAAGACACATATCGAGTTTCGTAACGATATGTCAATGTGTTCATAAAATATAGCATTTTACAGCAACTGTCCAGGACAAGTAGGTTTTTCGAACAATTAAAAATAGCGGAAAAACTAAATCTTAGGATTTTTTAATTTTGGACTTTTGGAATTTTGGACTTTTGGCATGAGCCAAAGAATCAGAGGAAAAAGAGGATTTTTACAAATAAAGCAGAACTGTAAATGTATTTTAAAATTCTTGTCGTTTACAGGATCTTGATCCCTTTCATTTTGTTCCGTGGAAGTATAATCTCAAATGAACAAACAGTAAACTCCAAATGTCATGGAATCAGTTGCACAGTTGTGTTCCCGTCAAACGAGCAAAACAGTCTGGTAATTCTTGATGGAAGTGAGATTAGTGGGATTAGGGATGTTCTGTCATCAGAGAAACAGCCGCGCTCGTCCAGAGCCTGTCAACTTGTGCCAGAGTCTTTTGTATACAGCTTTTGAGATACGATGAGGTTAAGATTCCCCCCCGAGTTAATAAAATAAATATCAGAGTATCTGCGGAGATGTAATCTTCATAAATCCATTAGGGCCTCTTTGTTTAACTCCCAAAGGGGCCGTGGCTTAATTTTCCCATGTCAGAGGCTTTGGGTAATGTCTTTTTAATGACACTATCCAGGATCCTGTCATGAATCGGGTCATCAAACAAATCTCCCACCCTCTCTTCCTCTCGCTCTCTGTCTTGTCAATACAGAATGTTAATATTCAAGTCAAAGCGCTTTAGCAGGGGACCAAGCGATTCTCGAGGGTCGCATTAGCCCTTGTTCCCTGGCTGTCTGCTGAATCACACAAAAAGCCGCTTGAAAAATACATGAGTTACAATACCATATTCACATCGCCGAAAATTTGTGATATGCAAAATTCAAAATTGAAGAATTGTTTCACTTTCATGTGCAAATTTGGTCAGGAGGCTCATTTGAAATTAAATAAAAGAGATTTACTGAATTGCAAATCTTGCCTGACCATGGAAAATGATCTTAAATATATTAAAGTTGTTGCTGTAGTTAAAGTTCCAGCAGGAGTCTGCATATCTCTCGCCTCTCCTGAGCCCATTGAGTTTTAACAGACCCCCTCAAGTGTGCCGTGAGTTTGGTGGGAGATAACAGATATGAATGGAGAAAAGTCACATCACAATATGATTAGATATGACTGGTATCGGCTGTGATTGGTTCATGTGATAAATGTCTCTCTCTTGTATTCACAAAACAGTCTGAATGAACAATATAATGGTGTTAATGGGAAGACTCACATTTTGATATAACCACTTTGTTACATCAAAATAAGACTTAAAATGGCATGAAAACATGATCTGTGGGAGTTTTTAGTTGGTAATCTTGCTGAAATTTAAAGTAAATCTCTGTCTGTGACCATTATTTACTGAGCTTTGATGAGTGATGACTCAGAAAATGTAAAAACTGTTAAAAGTTAACTATTATAAAGAATAGCTGAACATAAGTTTATTATTTGAGTTATTATTTTGGAATTAATGTAAAATGCTTAAAAACACTAACTTGATGAGATTCGTACTTGGCTTTAATTAATAGAGTATTGGCTACATTGTTAATGCAATTTTTTATATATTTTTTTTGATAGTGTAAGTAATATTTAACTAAGAATGTGTGACTGGGACATACATTTACATTTGCTGTATAAAATAAAAAAAATAAAAGGTAATAACAGGTAAAATCTAAATTAAATTAATTTGATTTTCTTCTGATTGACGCATAAACCTGTGAAACAGGAGTTTTAAATTAAAGCTCCAAGAGGTCTGTTCTCTATATTTCCTTCCAAATGGAGGTCCGGAAAATAAATAGGGATAGTTACACATTTCCATCTGGGTACCAGTGATGCTTTAAAAAATAAATAAAAATAATAAAAAAACACCAGAACACCCTAAACAGTCAAAATAGTCAGCAAAAATGAGAATAATGGGGCCTCAAAGCTAAAGGCCAGTAGTTTCTAAGAATTTTTCTAGAAAAAAAAAAGAGCACACACAAAATCATCATCATCGTTAAGCTAGATATGAATATTAAAAGATAAGGTCATATGTTTTATCAAGCTGTTACATATGTATGGCAGAAACCCATGTGGCAGAAAATATGCTTTTTAGGGGGGTTAGAGTTTTCCTCTTTCCATTTTTTATATTTTGATTAAACATATTCAAAACGCTCTCATCATGAGCAGAAAACAGTTTTCTGAGTTAATTTTAAAGTTCATGTTGTCTTTTCTTGCCATCTACAAATCATTTTCACAATTTAAATGTTTATTTAAAAAATGCTCTTAACACGATTAGAAAAATGTTTTCTGCATTGTTTTAGCAAAAGTATCAATCTATTTTGCTGCTCACTGTGATTCTGCTTCTATTTTAAAATAACCACTTCATCTGCAGCTCTTAATGGTGCCTTATTGTCTTTATAGAGAAGCAACTCACATGGGGAGACCTTGAATACCTGTTTGGCTCTAAATAAAACATATTAGAGGAACATATTGTGAACCGCTCTGTTGTTTGGAAGCACTGCTCACTTTATTTTAGTCCAGCTGGAACCAAGCCGAGGTCCGGACCCGGACTGTCGTCCGCTAATTGAAACTCATGGAAACAGAAATGAAAGGCACAGACACGGCTATAGAGATTGCATTATATTTCCAAAAATATATGTACAGTCTATTACAAAGGTTACAAAGCAAAAGAAAAAAATGGTCTATGTAACAAGAAATTGTCTAGGTAAATGACCATACTGGGGAAAATACTTTTTTTGACCAATGAATACTCTCCATACTCTTGTCACAGAAAAATAAATAATAAATCGACAATTCATTTGTACTGTACATTTTGTCCAACCTAAAAGAGAAACGAAAAAAATACTCTCCTAAAATGGAAACCTATTAGCTCTCTTTGGTCCTAAATGAGAAATTATGTACAACTGAAAGAGTGAGGGTGACGAGAATCAGCTGCATGTGAGATAGAAAAATATAGTGCATTTTCAATGAGCTCACTACCGAGTACTTGAGTGAAAAACAAAGAAAAGAAACCACAATTATAAATAAAATATACAAGTTTTACAGCTAGAACATATACAAATTGTCCTCTGGTTTGTGATTACTCTTGACACAATCAACAGTGCTGAACTCTTTGGAATATTCCACTTCACTTTTTGTCTGGGTGGGCTCTCTAGCGTCTTTAATACCCTGCTGCGCCGTGAACTCAATCAATCCACAGCGCGAACCGTCTTGACCGAAAACTCCGCTACCATCAAACCAGGAAAGTTCGAAACGGCACAAAGCAGAAAAGGAGACAAAATTGACAGATTTGTCATTGACCCGTACGGTGGCCTCAATGTGGGATTGATTGAATCCAGGCGTTAATCTCAAATTGGCTCAAACTGCTGTCTCTACAGGGGCCCCGGATCCGAACGGAGAGGGTAAGGGCCTGCGAGGGGCCTCCGGGAGGCCGGCGTGTGAGATCAGAGCGAGGGGAGGCTGATCTGAGTGACTGCAGCTACTGCCCAAGCTCGGGAGGTTTGTGCTGACCGAGAGCCTTTCCGCTCGCTTTCAATTCAAAGGCCTGGCGTGGGCTCAATGCTGAGGTTAGCGAGATGGAAGGATAGCGGATCGGAGATGGGCCTCAAAACCAGGCTACGATGTGATCCGCATGAGACAAACCAGCCGGGTTCACGATGGAGACGGCACGGCAAACGGTCCCCCGGCGATCCTTCGCCTTCTTTCTAATCAAGAAAAATGCCACGTGTTGGCACGGCTGAAATGGCGTTGGCTCCCCAAAATAATAAAAAAACATGCTGCGTGTGTGTTTAAAATGTGTCACATAAACAGTTTTGTGGCAAGCGCTAAAAAGCGCAACATTTAATTGTTAACGAAACATTCAGTTGAGAGTGGAAGGCTGTTATGGCACTAAAACTTCAAGCGTAAACCTCGTCACATTTGAGCTCAGCACAACAAATAGGTGGAAGAAACACGAGAGATCCTCGTATGTAAATTCACCGACTCGCTTTGATCAAATTTCACAGCACCGCTGCTCATTTTCAAGCAGCACGTGAGTAAAAGTCTATACAGCACCTCGAATTATTGCTCATATTGGTCAGTCTCTCCCCAAGTCGGCCGCGATCTCACAAAGAATCTACGTATGCTAAAAATAAGAGCAATAGTTGACTTGTTTTAAGGCAGTATTACTCCTTTACACCACAACATTGTATGATTTTAAAGTCAGTCACCTGCTAGGAAACCAACTGACACTAAACCAAAAGGAAACGGTTGCCTAAATTAAATTAGCCTAACTTTTTTTTTTTCTTGTATTTATGGTAAATAATGTCAATATTAAAAAGTACACATTCAACAACAGCACTGATAAATCCATTCATGTGGTAAATATAAACTTATAAAGAATATTGCCACCGTAATAGTTGTTCTTACATTTAAAAAAAACCACCTGAAGTGGTTGCAATACTAATTCACATCTGAATTGTCTCGTAGGATCATAAAATATATCTAACCAGCTGCAACCAAGCGGTGGGATATTTCTGCTTGATATAAAAGACCGGGTCGCCGCGGCTCTCTGCCGACGCTTTAGTCTGGAGAGAGCTTGGTGTCAATAGTGCTGGCTGGAGTAGTAGTGCTCAGCCTCTTTCCTTCCAGATGAGACGTTTTACCCTGTTGTCAGTTCCGTAACACAATCCGAGAAAACAAGCTAACGCAAATCAACCGAGTAGAAGAGTAACGTCCCACATCGTCTTAATGCGGATATTACAAACCAAAGCAAAACGAAATCGCTGCAAATTCACTCCTTATGAATTGGATTTGCTTATTTTAATATTCACCCTTGATTAAAAAAAAACAACAACAAAAAGAAATCAGTGAAATCTATAGCAACTATGAGCAAATCAACCTTTTGTGACGATAAAGACGGTCCGTACAAAGCATAAAAATCCTCTCGAATGCTCCATCTCAAAGACGCGACGAGTTCGTTAGAGCATCCAGAGGTCACTGTTCGTTTAGGATTCTCTCCCTCTTGCCTGTTTGCGTTTTCCACGTCTCTCCGTCTCTCGGTTTTCCAGCACCTTCGCCAAAATCCTTCGCCAGCGACAAAGGAATGATTCTGTTCTGCCAGTTCTGGAAGGTTAATCTCACCGCAAGGGTGCGGAACGTTTTTTCGTCGTCGTTGTTGATTTGTTTTGTCATGTTGTTTTTGCGCTGTCACGCGCTTTGCGGTGCTGTCCTGGAGAGTTCTGCTTCATCCGACCGGGAAAGGGCTGCGGACGCCCCCCATCACACTTGAACGCCCGTCCCGTGAAGATGCAGCATCTGGGCTCTCATAGTCTGTATACTGCTCATGATCTTCTTCTGATGGCCCACCAAGGAGATTCCCAAACTCATTACATCCCTAAAGCAGAAACACAACGTTCATAAATCACAGCAATGGAGCATGAAGCGCCCGAGAGGTATTTCATTACCGAGGCAAAAAGGAAACTGAGAAAAGGCCATTTTAAATACAACACGATGAGTCTGAGTCAAAGAGATCTGATTAAAATGCAGCGCAATGTCAGGACGGTATTGTGAGTGAGAGCTGAGGGCTGAAATTACTCCTAGAAAGATCATGCATTTCTATAGAGCGTGAAAGATCATAGCAAAGCGTTCTTACTCGATAGTCATTCTAGCGACAGATTCGAGCGAGCTGTAGCCCGCAGCTGTGAAGTTGTCCGCGTATCTCTCCATCTTGATGGCTTCCAACCACTCACTGACCAACCGGAAAGAGGTGAAATCTGGAGTGTTCTGGTCAAGCAGTGGGCTTATGGGTCTGAGGAAAAAAAGAGATGAATATGAGTCTTATGAAGGCACAGTACCATCATGTCTTAGTACTGGTACATTGTGCTCTCCTCAGTTGACCCTTTTATGTCAAAAGTATCTATCTATCTATCTATCTATCTATCTATCTATCTATCTATCTATCTATCTATCTATCTATCTATCTATCTATCTATCAATTATCTGTCTGTCTGTCTATCTATCTATTATCTGTCTGTCTGTCTGTCTGTCTGTCTGTCTGTCTATCTATCTATCTATCTATCTATCTATCTATCTATCTATCTATCTATCTATCAATTATCTGTCTGTCTGTTTGTCTGTCTATCTATCTATCTATCTATCAATTATCTGTCTGTCTGTCTGTCTGTCTGTCTATCTATTATCTGTCTGTCTGTCTGTCTGTCTATCTATCTATCTATCTATCTATCTATCTATCTATCAATTATCTGTCTGTCTGTCTGTTTGTCTGTCTGTCTGTCTGTCTATCTATCTATCTATCTATCTATCTATCTATCTATCTATCAATTATCTGTCTGTCTGTCTGTCTGTCTGTCTGTCTATCTATTATCTGTCTGTCTGTCTGTCTGTCTGTCTGTCTGTCTATCTATCTATCTATCTATCTATCTATCTATCTATCTATCAATTATCTGTCTGTCTGTCTGTCTGTCTGTCTGTCTGTCTGTCTGTCTGTCTATCTATCTATCTATCTATCTATCTATCAATTATCTGTCTGTCTGTCTATCTATCTATCTATCTATCTATCTATCTATCTATCAATTATCTGTCTGTCTGTCTGTCTGTCTGTCTGTCTGTCTGTCTGTCTATCTATCTATCTATCTATTATCTGTCTGTCTGTCTGTCTATCTATCTATCTATCTATCTATCTATCTATCTATCTATCTATCTATCTATCTATCTATCAATTATCTGTCTGTCTGTCTGTCTATCTATCTATCTATCTATCTATCTATCTATCTATCTATCTATCAATTATCTGTCTGTCTGTCTAGATAATACTGAATAATACTAATACTGAAGGTTAAAATTAAAACTAGAAGTTAACTTTGATTGCATTTTTCTACTAATTTTTTAACAAAATTTAAATGGTGGCTGTAACAAAACCTTAATGGATGTATTCAAACTTAAATATTGAAGTAAAAACAGTAAATATCATGTCATATGGTGCATACATTTAGCAAAATGCTTACTAATGAGTTTATGGTCACCAATTATGTTTTTTTTAAGGTAAATACGACATTATTTGATGTATTGTTTAAAAGCTGTTATACTGACTGGCTGTTATCTTTGCAGGGTTGAAACTCTGATTGAGCAACTACATGAGACAGGATACAGATTTTGCTAAGTTGTACTCTTTCTTTTAGCATACCCTCAGATGTTTATTTATGTTTATTTCATGCTGAAACTGTCAATAAAGAGAAGGAGATCATCAGTTTATGTGCGTTTCATGCTGCCACTTCTCTTGAACTGAGACACTACAGCGATCTTCCACTTCACAATAAATGGTGCCAAAACAGCATTTATTGTTTGAATACTGTATTAAAATGGACAGAATTTGAAATCTGAGACTGTTTCATGTCATTCAATTTATTGGATGAGAGGTGCACTAAAATATTCTGTTCATTAAATGAAAAAAGTTGAGACTAATCGATTCTTCAGATTTAAGATATCACTGATATAATATTAATATAATCTATCTATCTATCTATCTATCTATGATTACTTTTGCATTTTCTTTTTCATTTCAGAATTTTAAGAATAGTTAATACTACTGTTAAATAATTAAAAAAAAAACTTGGTCTGCATCCTTCGTTTTTATTTGTTTACTGCTTGCAATTAGTTTCTTTGTCTAAATCAATTACATGAACAACTTGAAGCTGAAAAACCGGAATGTTTACTTCATTGAGAAATATTTGAAGGCTGCGTGCCATTGTTACAGTTTAATTTGCTAATTTCAAAAACATTTTAAATGAATAAGAGGAGTTCAACAGCATAATATTCTTGCAGCGGTATTGGAAGTGAGAATAATGAAAACTCTCTGATATTGGTATCGTGCCAACCCTAACTCACATGGACTACAGACACAGACACATGGTTTATTGCGATTTAGCAAACTGTTGCTTTGCATTACTCGTAAAAGACGGTTTGGTAGACCAATGGCTTCTTCCCAAAGTTTTAAAGGTCATATCTTCAATGTGAGACCCCGTTTTCGGCTCTGATTGTAAACACACAGTTCCTCTGGCTAATACTACGCTTGGGACTGGAGTTCCCACAAGGCTTTAAAGTCTCAAACACTCATTATGACAATTGATTTAAAGTCCTTGTTATCGAACATGAAGGCATGGAGGCTGTTTCGCTTTATTGATTCCCCGGGATTTATCTTTCATCAGTAAACCCTAGCGGATAAATCAAACGCCGGACAGATGGAATTGTTCGCAAATTTACTCGCGAACCTATAAAAGGGCTCAAAGACATTGGAGGGAGGTGCAGGAGTATAAAACATAACAAGCAACTTCCATGCGTCATAAAAGCAAAGCTGGTCTGTGAACGGCATCGTTTTCCTTGAGCAGAGATGGATAACGGTGGGCAGTAAAAAAATCGAATGGGCGTCCTCACCGCGTACACGTTCCCATCGGCGTTTTTAAGGTGTTAGGATTGCGGATCATTTTGTCCAGGATGCCGACGATCTGGTCAAATTTGGGTCGGTCTGCTCGGTCTTTCTGCCAGCAGTCCAACATGAGCTGATGGAGGCCAGGAGGGCAGTCCATGGGGGCGGGAAGACGATATCCCTCCTCTATAGCCTTTATGACCTGCAAGATCACAGCGAGAGATGGAAAATTAGAAAAGCTGTGAAAGGAAACCAACAGGTTCAAAGACAGAGATACAAAAAGACTTCAGCATCCAGAAGGAAATGTACACAAAGCCCTGCCTGCACCTCTAGCTCTCCATTTGCTCATCCTTTAATCAGGCCTCTGTAAACAGCAGCTTTGCTGGATAAATCTGTTGTGGTTTACCTCCAGCATTACAAAGTACAACAGAGGAAAAGTAGGCTAACCAGATGTGATTATTCTTGCATCGGTTATTGGAGGGCGCATGAGCCCAAGGAAAGGGCACCACTGAAACTGGATGTGAATGAAGCAAGCGCACTAAAAGCCGTCTGTTCAACAGCTGCTTGTGACTGTCATACTATCATGAGTCTATTTAATTAACTAGCTAACAGGGTTACGCTTTAAACCAAAGATGAACGCATTGTCACTTGGGTGTCTGCGCAGTTGACTGGCTCCACATGCCAGGGACCATAAAACAATAAAACAACCTGTTCTTTTATTCCTAATAATACAGTGTTGCTTTTTGTTTTTAAAGATGTTTCTTATGCGTATCAAGGCTGCATTTATTTGATTAAAAATATAGAAAAAACTGTAATATTGTGAAATATTATTTCAATTTAAAATAACTGTTTTCTATGTGAATACATTTTAAAATGAAATTTATTCCTGTGATACAAAGCTAATTTTTTAGCATCATTACTCCAGTCTTCAGTGTCACATGATCCTTCAGAAATCATTCTGATAATATTATGAGTGTTTTTTTTTTGGTTAAAAAGAACAGCATTTATTTCAAATAGAAAGGTTTTCTAACAATATACACTACTGTTCAAAAGTTTCTTCTTTTTTTTATAATTAATACATTATTATTCATTAAGGATGTGTTAAATTAATAAAAAGTGATAGCATAGATTTACATTGTTAGAAAAGATTTATATTTTGAATAAATGCTGATCTTTTTAACTTATTCATCAAAGAAAAAAAAAAAATCACAGGTTCCAAAAAAATATTGTTTCAACTGTTTCCAACATTGATAATAAAAATAATAAATCAGGAATAAATTATATTGTAAAGTATATAAAAAAACAACAACAACAACAACAACATTATTTTATATTGTAATAACATTTTGCAATATTATTATTATTATTTTTTTTTTTTTCTTTTTTCTTGATAGCCTTGAGTGGCATTATACACATTATATTTTATGAAATAAAATAATACTTTTTTTATGCTGTTCTTTTGAATTTTATACTCAAATAAATTAAAAAAGGTATCATGGTTTCCACAAAATATTAGCAGCTCAGCTTATTATCAATTTTTATTGATAATACAAATGATAAAAAAAAAAAAAAAAAGTTTCTTGAGCAACAAATCAGAATATTAGAATGATTTCTGAAGGATCTTGTGACACTTAAGACTGGAGTAACAGCTGATAAAAAATCAGCTTTGCATCACAGGAATAAATTATATTGTAAAGTATATTAAAATAAATATATGCAGCCTTGATGAGCATAAAAGACTTCTTTAAAAAAAAAAAAACATTACAAGTCTTACTGATCCTAAACTTTTGAGCGGCAATTATAAAACGTTATATTTCATGAAATAAAATATCACTTTTTTATGCTGTTCTTTTGAATTTTATACTCAAAGAACTAAAAAAAGGTATCATGGTTTCAATAAAATATTAACAGCTCAACTTATCAATTTTTACTGATAATAAAAATTATGAAAAGCAAAAAAAGTTTCTCGAGCAACAAATCAGCATATTAGAATGATTTCTGAAGGATCTTGTGGCACTGAAGACTGAAAAATCAGCTTTGCATCACAGGAATAAATTATATTGTAAAGTATATTAAAATAAAAATTATTTTATTATTTTATATTGTAATAACATTTTGCAATACTGTTTTTTTCTATATTTTTGATCAAATATATGCAAATAAAAAAGGAGACTTTTTTTAAAAAACATTACAAGTTTTACTAATCCTAAATTTTTGAGCGGTAGTGTATATATACATACATATTATATTATTTTATACAATTAATACTTTTTTATGCTGTTCTTTTGAATTTTATACTCTTAAGAAGTAAAAAAGGTATCATGGTTTTAACAAAATATTGGCAGCTCAACTAATAAAAATTATAAAAAGCAAAAAAAGTTTCTTGAGCAACAAATCAGCATATTAGAATGATTTCTGAAGGATCTTGTGGCACTGAAGACTGAACTAATGATGCTGAAAATTCAGCGATGCCATCCCAGGAATATATTACACTGTATTTTTAATCAAATAAATCCAGTTATGAGAAGCTTTAAGACTTTAAAATATGTGGACTCACAACTAGCACCTAAATTGATAAAACTACTTGAATCTGAGTTGACTAAACTAAGCAGAGAAAAGGCTTGTACAGATCTATGATTTCCCCCCTCGTCTACTCCCAAGGAATAGTAGAAGCAGACTGTTTATTTTCCCCAAATCCTCATCTGCTATTCTAGTCATGTCTCTCCAAACAAGGCTTGAGCTACGGAAAGAAAAGTGTCAAAACAGAAAGAGTTGGAGAAATGTAAATATTTCCTTCTTTTTTAGCAGCCCTCAAGGAGTTGTTCGCCTCCTCCTCAAAAGGGTATAAAAACATCTGACGTTGAGGCCTGACAAGTATCAAGACTCCACCGAGGCAAACGTTCGAACGCAAAAAAATAATAACATTAAAGAGCGATGCTAGCTAGCCGTTCACTAACGTTCACTAGCGAGCAGAGAATTACAAGTCATCATTAGTCTCACTGATAAGGGCTGTTTACCTTCTCTGAGGATGTTCAAGCTTGTGTAATTTTGACAAAGAATCTGCGTACACGAGACAAGTGCCTACATACAGCGGGAGATTAGCAACACTTCCCCTCATTCATATCGTTAGGCGTGACCGTATCTGAATTTCAATCCGCTTCAACTTGAAAACCCCGCACGCATGTGATCAGAATGATGAACGGCACTTTGCTGTCCCAATTTCTTTGAGACAAAAGCTCGGGCCGCAGATTGTTCAGTAGGTTTTGCATGGCTAAGCAGATATCTTTGAATTGATTGAACTCCGCTAATGATGAATTTGGCTCGCATTATCATTTCTCATTATAAAGGTTGAAAGTGCAGCAGAATACAAAAAAGGAATTCTACAAGCAAAAACACTCCGCAGATCCATTAAACCTTTTTATCCTCAAAATGTATCATTAAAACAAGGTCACTCCTGACACCTGTGTTGATATCCAGCTTGAAAATTCAAAGTGTCGGACGTGCTAATACTTGAATACCTACAGATTATGTTCACCGACTTAAAAAATAGGCCTTTTGGTCTTAGCTGTGGTTTTACACGACTATAATGGGAGCTGAACGAACAAGAGACTTTGTCTTTTCTTCTAAAAGTGCCTTATGATATAGTTGAAAGGATGTGGAAAGAATTTTAGTTTCTGGCTTTTTAATTTAAGCTGCATGAGAAACGTTTGAAAGCGATCAAATATGTATAACGGCTGCATTAAAAAAATATGAATTCATGCAGAAGGAATTTAAAACAAGATGATCACAGAGCTAACATATGCCTTGATGCATTAGAGCAGTGATGACTGGTCAACTAATATTATGATGCTGATGGCTGGTTTACTGATGATTTAGTCAACTGGTATTAGCACGATTTAAAATATGTATATTTGTATGATATTATATGCATTTTTATTACATTATTTTACAAGACTAGAATATTATTTTACTATACTAGACTACAACTATTCAGTAATCATAATTTCTATATATTCTAAATATGTATTATTCTTTTTTAAATTATATTATATTATATTATATTATATTATATTATATATGTTCAGAAACCATTTAATTTGAATGTACTAAATATGTATTATAATTAATTAAAAATATGACATATAATTTTCAAAAAATATTGTTTCTATAAAAACAAGTTTTTTTATCTTATCTTATCTTAACATGTATATTCAGAAACCATTTGATTTGAATGTACAAAATATGTATTATAATAAATGTAAAATATTTATTATGTATTTTTAAATACTTTTTAATGTATTTGTATATTATATTATATTATATTATATTATATTATATTATATTATAGTATATTATATTATATTACATGTTCAGAAGCCATTTTATTTGAATGTACAAAATATGTATTATAATAAATGTAAAATATTTATTATATATTTTAAAATATTTTTAATGTATATTATATTATATTATATTATATGTTCAGAAGCCATTTTATTTGAATGTACAAAATATGTATTATAGTAAATGTAAAATATTTATTATATATTTTAAAACATTTTTTAATGTATATTATATTATATTATGTTATATTATATTATACGTTCAGAAGCCATTTTATTTGAATGTACAAAATATGTATTATAATAAATGTAAAATATTATTATTATTTATTATTTTCTATATTTTTATATTATATTATATTATATATGTTCAGAAACCATTCGATTTTAATGTATTAAATATGTATATGTATAATTAATGAACAAATATGTAGTATAATAAAAAACTGTATTTTTATTATCTTATTAATAAATGTAAAATATGTATTATATATATATATATATATATATATATATATATTATTTTCTATGTATTGTATATTATATTATATGTTCAGAAACTATTTGAATGTACAAAATATATATTATAATAAGTGAAAAAAAGTATTATATAATTTTTAAAAATAATTTTCTATGTATATTATATTATATTATAATTAATTATATTATATGTTCTGAAACAATTAGATTTGAATGTACAAATCTGTATTATAATAAATGTGAAATAATTATTATAAATTTTACAAATTATTTTGTATTTTTCTATTATATTATATGTTCAGAAAACATTTGATTTGAATGTACACAATATGTATTATATGTAAATAAATGTAAAATATTATATATAAAAAAAATCGATGTATTTTTCTATTCTATTCTATGTTCAAAAAACACTTGATTAGAACGAACAAAACATTCATCGGTACAATAGCAGTAACTTACATCTTGATTGGACATATCCCAGTAAGGCCGTTCTCCGTAGGACATGACCTCCCACATGACAATCCCGTAGCTCCATACATCACTAGCTGATGTGAATTTACGATACTGGATAGCTTCCATTGCTGTCCACCGAACTGGGATCTTTCCACCCTGTTTAGTAAAGTGAGCAAAAATTCACAATCAGTGCACTCTGCGAAGACTTGGAGAGCACCGCATTGATGTTCAGTACAATTCTAGCATCACAATGCAGCACAGACAGTATCTATATTTGTACTCCTATCTGATGCACAGATTGATTTGTTTATTCTGAGAGCGCCTTGGGTTTTTCAAGGCAGGTATGAAGAGACAGCGGCTTAATTGACTCACCGTCGTCGTGTAGACAGCTTCGGGATCGTCGTCAATCACTCTGGACAGGCCGAAGTCGGACACTTTACATACGAGATTGCTGTTGACAAGGATGTTTCGCGCCGCCAGATCGCGATGGACGTAGCCCATGTCTGAGAGGTATCTCATGCCGGCCGCGATTCCGCGCAGCATCCCCACCAACTGAATCACAGTGAACTGCCCATCATGTTTCTGCACGAACACAAACAGAGAAACGTTGTCTATCCATCACAGACGCACGCTCCATCCACCACGTGGGGGGCTGACAGTAACACGGCCCGAGAATGAGCAACGAAATGGCAAATCGCAGTGGGTGTAATGAACAGAACAGAAAAGATATTGTATTCACTGACCAGATTGTCTAGGGTGGTTTATACGTACCCTGAGGAATGCATCTAATGAGCCATTTTCCATGTATTCAATTACTATCATGACTGGTTTTCCTGAAAGAGCAAAGAACAGACTCCATTAAAGTGAAGTGCGGCCAACACACACTGTATGAAAGCAGTAATGAGAAACAATTCGCAGACAATTCTACAACACTGGATTCACTTTAGTCTGTCGACCGGGCTTTTCATAAACCCTTTCGGAGTGTACGCTCTCCAAAAATAATAATAAACGACCCTGAGCCACAAATAATATTAGCCAAATTACAAGATCAAATCATAACAATATGACTTCACAACCGAGTTTACGGAAAGTCGTAACTCTCCTGAGTTTAGAAGATTAATAGTACGCTTTAAAAGTTCAATTTCAGTCCGAATAAAACGAGGATTTGTCTTGTTTAAATGTCACATAAACACTTTAGTCTGGCTGAAATCACACCAGTCTGGTTTTTGCAAAGTCAGACACTGAAAAATGTCATTCATCGCACTATAATTGGCCTTGTCATTTTCGATGTGGCCAGACATTCAATTTTATTTCTGATGAAGATGGTTGACCAACCTTTGTATATTGCTGATACGATTTCCTGATAGTTTACTCACCCCCATGTCATCCAAGATGTTCATGTCTGTCTTTCTTCAGTCGAAAAGAAATGAAGGTTTTTGAGAAAAACATTTCAGGATTTTTCTTCATATAGCGGATCTCAATGGAGATCATTGGGTTGAAGGTCCAAATTGCGGTTTCAAATGTCTTTACACGATCCCAGCAGAGGAATAAGGGTCTTATGTAACGAAACAAAGTACAAAATAACACATTCTATACTTTTTAACCAGAAATGCTCGTCTTACACTAGCTCAATTTCATGCATTATGTAATCACGTTGGAAAGATCACGCTTGATGTAGGCCGAAGTACCGACCTAGTGTTTACAAAGTGAACATGCAAAGAAAGTCAAACACCCTTTAAGTCAAATGGAGGAGAAAATGTGATGGAGTTTTCTGAACTGTAGTACACAGATAAAGAACTAACCATGTGTGACCTTTCCAACTTTAGTTTATTACATAATGCATGAAGTCAAGATAAAAAGTAAAACTTTTCTTTTCTTTTAGAAAATGGCCGATCGTTTTGCTAGATAAGACCCTTATTCCTCAGTTGGGATCGTGTAGAGCCTTTTGAAGCTGACCTTCAACCCGTTGGAAAAACCCTGGAATGGGTTCCTCAAAAACACTGATTTTCGACTGAAGAAAGAAAGACATGAACATTTCGGATGACATGGGGGTGAGTAAATTATCAGGTAATTTTTATTCTGGAAATATGGTAAAAATGTACTGTATTTATGGTAAACTAAAATATGATTAATGTAACTGCTATTAAAACTTGCATATCATGTATTTAAATATATTTGTGATTGACAATTTGTAATTAAGCTGCCGTTTAGTACATTAAAGGTATATTTACTTTAAAGGAGACCCCCTTGTCATCCAAGATGTTCATGTCTCTCTTTTTTCAGTTGATAAGAAATTATGTTTTTTTGAGGAAAACATTTCAGGATTTCCCTCCATATAGTGGACTTCTATGGGGCTCCCAAGTTTGAACTTCCAAAATGCAGATAAATGCAGCTTCTAAGGGCTCTAAACGATCCCAGCCGAGGAAGAAGGGTCTTATTGAGACATTTTCTAAACAAATTGACAATTTATATACTTTTTAACCTCATTTTCACCTCCAACTTCAAAATCGTCCTACATCGCTGCAGAAGTACAGACCCAGTGTTTACAAAGTGAACATGCAAAGAAGAGCAAACACTCTTAAAAAAGGGAAAACAGCGAAGTGGGAAGATTTTGAAGTAGAGAAGAAAATGAAATGTTTTTTTTCGGCATACCCTAACCATCTTGAACCGTGGAAAAAACAAAGTTCAGG
This sequence comes from Cirrhinus molitorella, assembly GCA_033026305.1. Classification (NCBI taxonomy): domain Eukaryota; kingdom Metazoa; phylum Chordata; class Actinopteri; order Cypriniformes; family Cyprinidae; genus Cirrhinus; species Cirrhinus molitorella. Next base: position 2,877,212 of record CM065133.1, on the reverse strand, counting down.
CAGAACTAGACAGGATGAGTGTTTGAGGTTAAAAAGTATATACTGCCCTCCAAAAGTTTGGAAAACGTCCTAGAAAAGTGGGGTTTTGGACAATATTTGTATGAATCCTTTTTAATTTGTGATAATTTTGCACTGATAAGGGACAATACAATACATATTTTATTACATAAACAGTTTATACATAGAAAAAACTTAAATTTGATTGATTCGTCAAAATATGCACCGTTAGCAGCTATTACAGCTCTGCATAATCTGGGCATCCGAGCTGTCACTTTATTCAAACATTGACTTGATATATAACTCCAAGCCTCCTGAAGGATTGCCCAAAGATGATTCACACAGGTAGGACACTTCTTACGGACATCACGGTCCAGTTACTCCCATAGTAGCTCAATTGGGTTGAGGTCGGGTGATTGGGGAGGCCATTCCATGACAGACATGATGGTCTTCAATGATAATGTCAAGTTACTTTAATGTATTTGCACCAAAAGATGATAAGGATTCATGCTGATATCAACCAAAACCACACTTTGCCAGTCTTTTTTCACAGGGGCGTTTCCAAACTTTTGGAGGGCAGTGTATAAATTGTGAAAAATGACTGATCGTTTCAATAGATAAAACCCTTTTTCCTTGGTTGGGATCATTTAGAGCCGTTTGAAGCTGCATTGAAACTGCATTTTGGAAGTTCAAACTCATGGGCCCCATTGAAATCCACCATATAGACAGAAATCCTGAAATATTTTCCTCAAAAAACACAATTTCTTTACGACTGAAGAAAGAAAGGCATGGACATCTTGAATCCCAAAAGGGTTAAATACACTCAAAGCACGTGAACTTCACGAAGTGCCCACCTCTGGTGACGACGCCCTCCAGATGGACCACGTTGGGATGATCGAACTGGCCCATTATGCTGGCCTCGCACAGGAAGTCCCGTCTCTGTTTTTCAGTGTAGCCTACTTTCAGCGTTTTTATGGCCACCGACACGTCCCTCTTTCCCGGCAGCTTGAGTCGCCCGCTGCACACCTCTCCAAACTCTCCTGTGAAGCACACAACCACCCGCAAGCTGAGTTCCAGAGATCCGGGCCACGTTTGACACCGTTACCTGTACCTGCGCTGCCTAATGCACATCAGTCACACGAGCGGCAGCAGCAGGATTCAGCATTACATGATGCTATGCATCAGTACGCAGGGGAGCGCAAGCGAGAGAGCAGATAATTGGATATGCTATATAGAGGACACACTAACACACTCATATGGTTTGCAACTAAAGAGATGCGGCAGCAATTCATCAATGGCGATGCATTTATGTGCATCCTGGCCTTAAGAGAAGACATATTAATTATAAACCAATCCTACGGCAGCGCTATCAATAACAAGGGGCCAGAGAGATGCTCGGGCCGCTATCGAGAGTGTAAATATTTGGTTGTCACTGTGATAAATGAGAGGTGTGCGCGACTAAAGCGAGGCAGCGGAGAAGACAAGGGAAGAGCTCACCTGCGCCGATAACCCTCTCAATCTTGATGCAGGAGGCATCCAGCTCCTTGGCGAACTGATGGACAGCCCTGTTCGGGTCCTCGTAGGTTTCGGGGTCAATGTAGGTTTTGGTGCCTGGAAATTTAACTGTAGAAGGGTAAGAGGATTACTGTTACGATTAAATATGCATGCCGCACACACACAGAGCCCTTGATGGACGGATGCGATTACCGGAGGCTAGAGACACGCGGGCTGTGGGCTAAACAGCACACTGTGATGGAAGATAACGTGTCAAAAGGTCTCTTTCATCAAATAATAAAACCTATGCTTTTATTTTTCCCACATATTTCACGAAAGCGCTATTACATTTTCTTGTTAACCTTCTCACAATGGAGCCGAAAGGGTATTAGCCGTACAGCATGGCAGCCGCATTCGTAGCTGTCACTCATTGGATAATGGGTTTCGCAAGACTGAACTATTCTTTTGAATTCTGAGAAAGAACATTTCACTGCATATGACCATCAGACAAACACAATTATTACAAACACAGTTAGGACTATGCCTCTTCTTCTTTGTCTTCTTAAGGACATACTCGCAACAACTGGTACACTCATTTCTAAACTTGTGTAACAATTCAACAAGTACTGAATATCAATTAATGATAATAATAATACATACAATTATAATAATTAAATAATTATAATAATAATTTCATTATTAGGGCTCCGTTTTGCCACAAATTTCACTTCTTCTATTGCTTCTGCTTTTTTGACTTTTTCTTCAATTTTTACTTCGACTTCTATGGCTTCTGCTTTTTCAACTTTTTCTTCTACTTCTAATTCTTTGACTTCTATGACTTCTAATTCTTCGACGTTTCGGCTTTTTGCTTTTTTGACTTTTTCTTCTACTTCCACTTCTTCAACTTCTATGGCTTCTGCTTTTCAACTTTTTCTTTGATTTCTACTTCGACTTTTTCTTAGATTTCTACTTCTTCTATGGCTTCTGCTTTTTCGACTTTTTACTTGATTTCTACTTTGACTTTTTCTTTGATTTCTACTTTGATTTTTTCTTCAATTTCCACTTCTTCGACTTCTATGGCTTCTGCTTTTTCAACTTTTTCTTCTACTTCTTCGACTTTTTCCATGACCTTTAATTCTTCTACTTTTTCTTCGACTTCTATGGCTTCTGCTTTTTTGACTTCTTCTATGGCTTCTTCTATGGTTATATTGTTCTCCAAGGTTGAAACACTGATTGAGCGATTAAATGATACTGAATACGGATTTTACTAAATTGTACTCCTTTTTTAAACATTCTTTGATCAGTTCATGTGCGTTTCACGCTGCCGATCTATCACTTCACATTAAACAGCACCAAAACGCCATTTATTATTTGTAAAATGTAATAAAATGAACATAATTTTTTTATATCAAAAGTACACTGCAAAAAGGTTTTTCTTACTTAGATTTTTTTTGTTTTTTTTTCCAGCCAAAATATCTAAAAATTCTTAAATCAAGAAGGATTTTCTAGACAAGTAAATATTATTGTCTTGTTTTCAGAAAAACAAGTTAAATTAAGTGAGTTTTTGCTTGAAATAAGATTATTTTGCTTACCCCATTGGCAGATTATTTTGCTTGTTTTAAGCAAAAACTCGCTTAATTCTGACAATAATTTTGCTTGTCTGGAAAATCCTTCTTGATTTAAGAATTTTTAGATATTTTGACTGTAAACAAGACAAAAAATCTAAGTAAGAAAAGCATTTTTTGCAATGTAAGCACAAAGCCTATTGTAATATTGGAGTGTGCTACATCATTCATCAACATTAATACTATTAACAGTTATCAATGTTAAGATTAATTATTTTATTTAATGTCATTGATGGAATTATAGTATAAAAAAAAAAAAATAAATGTAATATTTTCAACATTCAACAATTAAACTATTATTATTACTAGCATCAATATTATGAATAGTTATCAATGTTAATATTAATTATTTCAATAACACCATTGATGGAATTAATTGCTCATTGTAAAAACTAGCATTATTATTAATAATAAAAATATGTAAATATATAAAAAGATATATTTTATACAGCATTCAACAATTATAATGTTATTCACATTAATATTATTGATACTTATTTGTTATTATGAATTATACTAATAACATTAATTTATTATTCATAGTAACAATTGTTGTTAATGATAGTAATAATACTGCTACTAATAATAAATATTTAAATGTAATATTTAGCATGATCAATATTCAACAATTACTATAATTACTATTACTATATACAACAATTATTATTATTATTATTATTATTATTATTAGCATCAATATTATTAATAGTTATCAATGTCATTATTATTGTAAAAACTAATATTATTATTAATAATAAATTATTTAAATATACAAAATCTAAAATGTACAAACAACAACATACAATTTATATTATTATTAACATTAATATTATTAATTATTACTAATAATTATTTGTTATTATGAATTATACCAATAACATCAATTAATTTACTGTTTATAGTAACAATTGTTGTTGTTAATGATAGTAATAATACTGCTATCAATAATAAATATTTAAATGTAATAATATTAATAGTTATCAATGTAATTTATAATTATTTCAATAAAGCCATTGATGGAATTAATTACTTATTGTAAAAACTAGTATTATTGTTAATAAAAAAAAATAAAAAATCAACATTCAACATTCAACAATTATATTATTTTATAACATCAATATTATTAATAATTATTTGTTATTATTATTCTACTAATAATAGCTGATCAATTAATTATTCATACTAACAGCTGTTATTATTATTATTATTATTATTTAAATGTCATATTTAACATGATCAACATTCAGCAATTACAATATTATTATTAGCACCAATATTTTTAAATAGTTAATAATGTTATTATTCATTAGTTTAATAATGTTATTGATGGAATTAATTATGCATTGTAAAAACTAATATTATTACTATATTATAATATTATTATTACTAAAATTATTATTATTAATAATAAAACATTTTATTATATAACATCTAAAATATACAAACAACAACATACAATTGAACAATTATATTATTATTATTATTATTATTAACATTAATATTTGTAATAATTATTTGTTATTATGAATTATACTAACAATAACATTGATTAATTAAGTAATAATAGTAATAACCAAATCACTAATTCTATTATTAATTGTTAATAATTTGTTATAATACTAATATTACTGTTATTAATAAATTCACAATGTTGAGCAATATTTGACTTTCTTTTATCTTTATGCAACACTTTGGGCCCAATTAATGCGTTCGCCCAGTTTTACTATCTAATCAAATCCTATAATTACATTGCTACCTGTCAACTTCAACATTAAGCTCCGTTTAATGAGATGCAAAAACTAATAGGCTACATCACGCTGGGATGAAAACGACTAAAACGGACTGTTGCTAACGAGTAATTAAATTACTAATTTGCAACAAAAGCAATGCCCAGGAACAGGGAGAGAGCTTTTTTCCTAATATCCCCCATCTCCTTCACGGCCTTCACGACGACATAAGCATTGTGCTCCAGTCATATGCAACGACAGCTGATATTTCCCTTCTTCTCGCCTGCTATAATTGCTTCGTCCATCTAGGCTGTCAGTAAATCTGATAGAACGTGTTTATCACTGTTGCCCGCACAACACGAGCAACAAATTGGGCGTGCGAGTGCCTTATCTGCCTTTTGTCAAACCAGCTAGCGCGCCTTTGCGTAGCCGAGCGGCTTCTCTTTATAAGCAGATGTTGTCTGTAGCGTCTGGTGCTGTTTTTGGCAGGGCTACGTGGCGCGGCGGCGAGAATATGGCAAGCTGTAAGCCTTAGCGTGTGGGCAGGACCGCTAGAGCTGCCCCTGTACAAGCAAGCTGTGCCACCTTGAACCTTTGTTTCCAAATCAGCAGTTTGCCTACAGCACTGATCATTAGCAGAGCAAGTCTAGGGAGGCCATCGCCAGCGCTATCTCCAGGGGCTTCATTAGGGACTGCTGAGAGAAAACATCTTACTGGCCGAGAGGCCTGGGTGCAGAGGTTCACAATCCAGAAAAGTCAAGCACCTAGAGGAACATGGCAACGCTGACAGCTCTGAAAGCTCTCTTTAGACGACGATCTGGAGTTGAGGGCATGTTTCTGTAGGGTTATGGCCTAGCTTTACACCACAGGCGATGCTAGACGCGTATTGTGTGATTATGTAACAGTTCGAACAAAGTCGAGGTATTATACTACTTTTTGTACTGATGCTGAAATGGTGGTGTTTTAATAAAACTTGGCTGTCAATGCAGGAGAAACATGAACATATTTGTGAAATCGAGGATACGTGACTAGAAAACGGAGAAAAAGGGCTGCGGTGTTTGGCATCTGTCCAACTCTCTGTGGGTGGAGATATAAAAATGCAGAAGTTTGATCTGTAGTAGTTTTAAGAAACCCCTGAAGCGGTCAAAAGTCAGCAAGAAATTGTCAGCATAAGTCTGCTGGATGGTGCAAAACCTGATAATATTATAATATAATATTGCTGAAATTTTTATTCAAAGTTGCAACTAATGGAAGTAAGTTGAATCACTAATATATATATATATATATATATATATATATATATAAGCACTACAATTTACTAAAAAAGTTACAAAAAATGTAAATGAAAAATGAAAATAAAATACAAGCAAAACCTTCTATAAAAATTAAATTATATTTATAAACCTGAACATTTCTATTCAAGTTGCAACTAACTGAAATAAGTTGAAGCACTAATAATAATAATAATAATAATAATAATAATAATAATAATTTTTATCAAGTGCTACAATTTACTAAAAATTGAACTAAAATTAAAATGAAAACTGAAAATTAAAAATGAAAAAAAACAAATACAAGCAAATGAAGCTGTCAAAATTCAGCAAATTCTCAGCAAAAGTCTTCTAGATGGTGCAAAACCTTATATAAAAATTATATATGTCATTGGATATTATAATTATATTTATATAGCTGAAAAGTTAATTCAAAGTTGCACTAAAATTAACAAACAAAAAACAAAAAACAAAAAAAACAAATAAGATTTGTTGTTTGAAACTACATTTAAAATGAAAAAAAGGACATCAAAATTGTCAGCAAAAGTCTGCTGGGTGGTGCAAAATATATAAAAAAAAATACATTATTATTTATTAATAAATATTATATAATTAATAATATAATATTATATAAAAAAATGACATTATTATTTATTCAATACATATATTATGTATTCAAAGTTGCAACTAACTGAAATAATCTGAAGCACTAAATTAAATTGAAACTGAACTAAAACTTTAAAAAAAAATTATAATTATAGATTTAAAAAAAAAATAGTAAAACTTAAACTACAATTAAAATGAAAACTGAAAAAATATATATATATATATTATTTTGAACATTTTATTCAAAGTGAACTAAAACAAACAAACAAAAAAAAAATCTAATTCAAATTCAAAATATTAATAAAAACTATAATAGCGTATGCTGTAAATACTATTAAAAAGACATGGATATAGATTAATAACAGGCCATTTCTCAATAGCTGACCGTAACATGAAAGTCACCAAAGTACATCCCTACACTTATTGCAAACTGAAAGCATTAAACTAAAAAGCAAAGGATTGAGATATTTCATCAAAGTTGAAGCGGGTACAGCTGTAACGGTTGACCAGAACATGATCAATGATGTACAGCAAAGCTCAGTCCTGTTCCTCCCCTCCTGTAGAGTTTAGTTCCAGTCCTGCTTTAACACACCTGCCTGTAATTTTCAAGAGTGAGCCCGAAGACCTTGATTAGCTGGTTCAGGTGTTTGATTAGAGTTGGAACTAAACTCTGCAGGATGGTTCTCCAGGAGCGCGGCTGAGCGCCGCTGATGAGCGTCTGTATAATGAGCTGATGAAAGCTGGCACTCACATTGAAAGTAGAGCTCCTCGTCCCCTTCCTGATCCGCCTTACTGTAGCCGCAGTGTCTGCACAGGGAACAAAAAGAAACTAATTAAAGGCCTGCAGTGACCAGGTGTATGATTTCAAACATAACAGGGCTATGGAGGGCAACACATCTCAGCTCAACCTGAGGAAAACGGCGCAATCGGAAATGTTAATCGCAGTGTTTTTCTTGACACGGAATAGAAATGCCATGAATTCCTGTTCCGTTCGGTTCCAAGCTACGAGCTTTGAGATAAATTAATCAATTAGGTCCATTTTTGTTGGTGTGTTTGTATTGGCAAATTGTCCTGAATGAATAGATTTAGGAAAAATAAACATCACGCATAAGTAAATGATCTGCCATCTGGAATTTCTGGAAATTATCTTGCAAGTTGATGATTGGAAATAACTCCATAATGAGTTTAACTGATATGGAATAGCAAAGCATTCAGAGCATTCGGTGCTAATGGACATGCAGGAGAGCAAAACGTGTTTGTGAAGGATTCATGGGAATTCGTTTACACCAGTTATACCACAAACATGATGAGTGGAAAGTTTTCAGATGGAAAGGCACTAGCGTTTTTGGTTCCACCATGACAGACAGGTAAAAAAACAAGGTGAAGGGAGGATTGCAGTTGTGAATCCCATTCCGGGTGTATGCTAGCAGCATGAGCTTGTGAGGGGAAAATGCATTAGAGGTCACATTCCCACAGTGGACGACATGAGGGTGGGTGGGTGTGATCACACGCAAGTGGGCGAGGGTGTGAACTCCACAGCTATGGTGGCCTTTGAGGGACAGAAAGGCAAACTGAGAGAGCGTACGAGACTCACAGTAGCGGAGAGTCAATGGGGGCCGCGAGAGCGTACCTTCTCCCTATGATGAAACCGAACACCATGAACACCAGGATGATGGTACCGGCCACTGCCACCACCGCAATGATGATGACTGGATTCTGCTCACTCGATATGACTGTAGCTGCAATTAAAACACAAACGATACAAGATGTCAATTGTAGTCCAATACGTTTGTTTAGAAAACACTGGAATTCAATATGAAGAGTTCCGATGCAAAAACCCTCTAAAAGCCATCTCGGTCAAAAATGAGATAATGATACTGAGTGAATGATCTTAACACATATTATACATCCATCAAATACTTTTGCTTCAAACTCGCTAAAATCCCACCCTCAGCCCAATCAGAAGTACCACTAACTTGCATAGAAACCTATACATCAGAGCCTGATAAAAATGCATTCATTTTTTTGAAGAAAAGATGGATTTAGAGGCTTTTGCATCTGAACTCTTCATATATATACCTATATATATATATATAGGTATCATCAGGGCCTAAAATTAACACTCGGCAAGCGCCAAATGCAAGGAAAAAATGTTGGTGAGTATATGTAACAGCATCAGTTGCCAGGTAAAAGGCTTTTATGGAATATATAACAATGCAATGTAGTGAAAACAACAGCCAGTTTTTAAAGAGATTCGCTGTTTCAGTCGTAAGCGAATAAAATACATTTTATTTAATTTTACAACAGACATTGCTGCTTCATTTCGTAAAATTAATGTTTCCTTTCTTTATTCTTTATAACCAGAGAATGCGGCGTCACATAGTTGGTCTTTACTTAATATCCTAATAATTTTTGGCATAAAAGAAAAATCTATAATTTTGAATACATGTATGTCGATTAACAATGTCTTACAAATATACTTAATTATTATGAAAATACACAAAATGGCTTGAAGAACCATATATTATTGCATATATTATTACATGTATTTGAAATACAAAATACTATTTTGTATTTTGTATCTACATACATTTAATCTTAGTATTTTTGTATTTTCAAAATACAAAATACAAAAATACTTTTCGCCAATCAACCTTTATTAGACTGCTGATTTGCTGGATCAACAAGCATCTAAAAAATACTAAATACAAAGATTAAGTGTATTTAAATACAAAATACTTTTGACTTTTTCCAAAGGTATTTAAATACAAAATACAAAACAGTTATGCATGCCCATCCCTGATTGAAAGTAATCTTTAGCAAATCTCAAACTTAATATCCATTTTCATACTGTGTAATTACTTTGTGATGCTTAAATTTACTTATTGAAATACAAGATTAAAAAATATTTGAGAAAGACAGGTAAATAGAAAAATATTTTATAATTATTTTTTTATTCTCATGACTTATTCATTTAGTCTTGTTAGTTAAATTCATTCCTTTGTTTTAATTTAGTTAAATCATGGCCACAATTTAATTAAAACCAGGGAACAACGTCATAATTTCTGTGAGCAAATTAGTACAGCATGGACACAGTTTACCTAAACTAAATAATAAATTGTGAGAATGAATTAATAAATCATAGGAACAAATTTTTATTTAATGATTTCTGCTTTCTACTTTTCCCCCCTGAATGTCATGTGTTGGGGCTCAATGGTTTTTAGTGTTTCATTTCAAATTTATTTACACAGTTGTGAAAAAATTGTGACTTTTAATGTCAGCCATTCGTGATAACATGAAAATAAATATCTGCTTACTTGAATCATAAAGAATTGTAATACTGATGCACTCCTAATTAACTATTGCAAAAGGAGACAGCAGAATAGCTTAAAGCAGAGCTCCATTGAAAAAGCGTGGCACGGTTGTAACCCCCTTTTCGTCCTTTCTCTGCTGCGGGGAGGGGCTGGCTCTATTTTAGGGTCTCGCTGAGTGCACGGTTCTACTGTTTCTGAAAGTGGGCTTAATAGTCCCAGATGGTAATACAGTGGCCTGCATTTGAAACAATGACACATTCAGGTTGGATCGTTTCTCGTTAGGTTTGTTTCTCCGAATCGAATATACTGCGCTCATTGACAAACTGCAGAGGGAACCGAAACTCTTATCGAAAATACACAATGTCTAAGGTACAGTCTGGGTCAGAGATTTTATCTGGAAGAAACTGGACCTTGCCTATGTGTAATCGGATAGATCATAATGAAAAACCTTGCCAATTAAGAAAGAAAAAGGTTAAAAAATAGCTGTTTGACATACTCTTTTGCTCACCAGATCCAGTGGATTCTTCCTTGGTGGTGACCTCTACTCTGGGACCGAAAGTGCCGTATCCCGCGGCGGTGAACGCTCGGATCTGAAAGATGTACGCTGTGCTCGGCTTCAGATTATTGACTGTGGCTGAAGTCGACTTTGACTTCACGGTGGAGTAAATGCGATCCTTCTGGTCCTTGAGGTTCAAAAGAAGAAAACAAAATAACAATCTTGTCACAGGGTATCGAAAGCACAAATTGTACAAATTCTTTACAGAGAGGGGTGGTTACGCTGAAGTGTTTGGCAGCGAATACTGGAGCATTTGGCCCTTTTCACACGCAAAGAGTTCAAGCAGAGGCAATATCGCAGTATTTCATCCGTAACCTAGGTAACCAGAAGCAAGCTGTTTGCGAGGAGCCGGTGCTTCATTTACAATTGGAATGTCAAAGAGAGCTCGAGGAAACACAAACACATGCACGCCCACACAGTATCAGCTCATCCCTATTTGCATGTTATCCGTCCTATATAGTAGGCCAGATTAAGATTAGTGTGTCACAATGGTGTGCAAAAGATGTCTGTTCTATTTTTAGTACATTTCTATCATGACAACTCTCGGAAGACTTTGGCATGGTAATGGATATGGCAGCGTTAATGTATTTGGTCTTGGTGGAACAGATCTGCTACGCTGCAATTGCTGTCACTGCAAAGGAAGTACAGGAACTTGCCACTGCCTATACATACGCAGATATGGCATTGTAAGCATTTAAGACATACAGCTGCTGCACAATCAGCATATAAAATAACCCATAGCGGATCTAAACAGGTGGAGCTGGGGAGGTGGAGGCTTTCAGAGGTCATTTAAACTCATTTCCAGTCATTTAAATGTAAAGCAGCAAGCTCATTTGGCTGGGTATGCAGCCTGAACCAATCAGCTTGTGCCAAGTAGTTTAAGGCTGTGAATACCCATTTACACACCCATTAGCCTGCGCTGTCTAGAGTTTCATGACAGAACTTGGCATTTTTTTGACCATGCTTTTGCTTTCTTTTTTGTTTATTACTGTCCACACCCACTTGCACAAAAAAAAGCTGTTAGTACTGGTTCTACTACTTTAAATATTTGAAATTAATTCTAAGATACGATTTAAATTATATGCTAGCACAATTAATTATAAATTATTTGCTAACTACAATAATAAGCAAATAAGCAAATTTTTTAGACAATGTTAAGAGTGACAAATAAATTTGTGAGGTATAAAGTCGGAGAAACAAGCAATTGTGACATGCAAATTGTCCATTATCGAAAAAAAAGTCCATTGTGTAATTATTTAATTGTAAGATAAAGAGATAATTACAAGGTAGTCACACTGAGATCACATTTATGATTTATATAAATGATGAGTCACAATTATGAGAAAAAAGTTACAAATACATAAAGTAAAATAACAATTTTTATAAATAAACTCACGGTTATGAGAAAAAAAGTCACTACTGACAAAAGTTTGGGGTCAGTAAGACTTTTTTTATTATTAATAGTTTAATTAAACAAAATATTTCTATTTCAAATAAATGCTGTTCTTCTAAACTTTCTATTAAAATGAAAAATAAATAAATAAATAAATAAATCACAGTTTCCGCAAAATAGTTGATTTGACATTGACAATAATAAGAAATATTTATTGAGCACCAAATCAACATATATATATATATATATATATATATATATATATATATATAGAGATTTTTTTTTTTTTTTTTTTTATTATTATTATTATTTATTTTATTTTTTTCATAACAATATGTGACCCTGGACCACAAAACCAGTCATAAGTCGCTGGGGTATATTTGTAGCAATAGCCAAAAATACATTGTATGGCCAAAATTAGTGATATTATGCCAAAAATCATTAAGATATTAAGTAAAGATCATGTTCCATGAAGATGTTGTAAATTTCCTACCGTAAATATGTAAAAACTTAATAAAAAAATAAAAAATAATAATAATATGCATTGCTAAGAACTTCATTTGGACAACTTTAAAGGTGATTTTCTCAAGATTTTTAATTTTTGCACCCTCAGATTCAAATAGTTATTCAAATAGTTATCCAATACTAACAAACCATACATCATTGAAAACTTATTTATTATATGTATAAATCTCAATTTTAAAGATTTAAAAATTGACTGGTTTTGTGGTCCAGGGTCACATATGTCATTGTTTTTATTGTAGTTTTGATCAAATAAATGCAGCCCTGATTTAGGTGGAAACAGACCTTTCATACTGCACATGCAACTGATTCAAACCTGCATTCCCTGAGTGAACACATTATCCGCACCAATGCCGCACCACAGCATTTTCCCACTGATCTGTAAATTATCTCTCATGGACTTCAGAAGAGAAGAAATAAAAAAAAAAACTCTTAAATGGAATGCCACAGGCTGTTAGGAGTGAAGTCAAGCTTGCTTCTAATTTTCAAACAGGTCGGACTACAGCTAGAGAGCACTGCTCAGGAGACTGGTTCTGCTTTCACATTGCCTAAGAGACCGGAACCCAACAGGCCTAGCGAACGCACTGGACCTTTCTGCTCATGCCTGACTAGCTGACATATGAGTTTGGAGGTAGACGCTATGAAGCTATGCTTAATAATGGACGGGGGTCGGATTGAGCAGGAGAGTAAGAAAAAAATGAAGTGTGTGTATGTGTATGTGTTCATGTTTTTTGGAAGTACAGTTCTGATTAATGTTTTAGTCGCAGCATGTGCGTGCCTGCAAGGGATTGTTTTTGGGTTGTTTTTCACTGAACAGATGCTCAGGTACAATACCAGACGTATGCGTGCTGCTCCAGTGTGTGCATTTCTGAAGTGGTCCTAGACGTGTACGAGAATGGTAAACTCAGACCGTCCCGTGTATGTTTGTGTGGGATTGCTGAAGGACCTCAGTCTAATTAAAATCTTATGAGTGTCTCGTTCATTATAGCAATTAGAGGGGAAGGATCCACTCAGACCGGATCATTTGACTGTGAGCTTTGTGCACAGAGAATGCAAATCAGGAAAAAGAAAATATATACAGGATGGGACAGGTTGCATGGGAATTGAGATGCTGACAGACAGGCAGGTAGACACACACACACAGTCATTGTCTCTCGCTGTCTTTCATTTTGTGAAACACGCAGACATATATTCATTAATAGCTTATGCTCTGGAGCAGGTGGTGTGTACTCACTTTCTCATAGTACTTGATCTCGTATTCAGTGATGACGCCATTGGGCTGCTCTGGTTCCTGCCAGGAGAGCTGAACGCTGTGCTGCTGAACTCGCTCCTTTATTACCTCACTCACTTGAGATGGGGCTGAAAGAAAGAAAACAGGAGAGATACTGAGTTTTAGTAATTGTGTACACATTCAACTAGTACAATTAAAGACAAAACAGTACCTAAATGACAGGACTGACATAACCTTGATTTAAATGTAATACTACATCTGCATTAAAGAGAGAGTTCTCCCAAAAATAAAAATTCTGACATTAATCCTTCACTCTCAGGTCGTTCCAAACCCGTTAGACATTTGGTCATTTTTGGAACACAAATTAAGATATTTTTGATAAAATCCAAGAGCTTTCTGACCCTGTATAGACAGTAACACAACTGACACGTTCAAGGCCCAGAAAGATAGCAAGGACATTAATAAAATACTTCATGTGACATCAGTGGTTCGACCATAATGATATGAAGCTACTAGAATTATTTTTGTGTGCAAAGAAAACTAAAATAATGACTTTATTTAACAATGTCAGTGTCAGTCTTAGGAGTACCACAGTGCATGAGTGTGGCACTGACTTAGTCTGTATAGACCAATTATAGGTTTGTAAACATTTGGGATGCGTGTGCATCATGGTTGCAGAAAACACAGGAGAGATAGATTTAAGGCTAGAGAACTGCATGGATATGGTACAAAATAGTTAGATTTAAAAACTATTTTAGATTATATTGATTAGATGTGATTTTCAAAATGTTCTCCGCATATTACAAGAGCTTGTCACCCAGTGATAAGCACTATTATTTAACGAAAACTGACATGGATAGTCGTACAGATCCAACAGGGATGATGTTTTTATGGTGGCAGAAAATGACGGTTTTCAAGTGGCAGTCTATGGAGCCATAGAATAAAAGAATACAAAAAGGTACATTTGATTTCATATTTCAAAATTCTGACTTGAAACAACTCGTCATTCTCTCTTTTCGCCTCAGCTCTTCTGGCTTTTTTCCCTCAGAATTGACTAAGTATTTTTGAGTTAAACTGAGTCCGAATTAGGACATATAAACTTGCATTTGTGAGACACAAAAAGTCAGAATTGTGAGATAAATGTTAAAAGCAATAGGTTTAAATAATATTTCATGCTGTAACTGTAGGGCTAATACAATACGTCCCCTATGAACAGGGTATGTGAATATTATGTAGACCTACTGTTTAAATCAAATTTATGCTTTAAAAGTAAAGTAATCATAGCAGTTTTCATCCATAGTCTGTCCGTTCAAACATCTGGGTTTAGCTTCAAATGGCGTCTTTATTCTATAAAAATTATTTGCATTCTGATTTTGACATCAAAAGACACAAAACTATTTTTTTTCACTTATTCCATGAATTTTTACCTGTTTCCCTCCTCTTGTTACCAGTGTTTTTTCTGCAAACACATTCGTCTCCTCTGAATTGGTCTACATTCTGGTTCGAATAAGTAAGACGGGGCCAAAAATTACAAGTCATTCTGTTTGTCGAAGTCTGTTTTAACCACTAATGCCACATGGACTATTTTAATGATGTTCTTACTACCTTTGTGGGCCATGAATGTGTCATTTGCATTGCTGTCTATTCAGAGTCAGAGAGCTTTTAGATTTCATCAAAAATAACTTAATTTGTGATCCAAAAATGAACAAAGGTCTTACGGTTTTGGAACGACATGAGGGTGAGTAATTAATGACATAATTTTCATTTTTTTGAGTGAACTATCCCTTTAATGCAAATTGTAAAAAATGTTAAATAGCAGGAAGTCTAGTAATTGTCTATACTTAAGATAATGTCTTAAACACAACGTGTTAAACCATATAAATCATAACAAACAATAGAGAACAAAAGCATCAGACGGTGTTTGTATAAAAGAACATAAAACGAATCAACCTCACACTGAGAAAACAGCACCTTAATATATTCATATACGCATACCAAAAAAAAAAAAAAAAAACTATTCCCTTGCTTTAATGCAAATTCAGTACCTGGCTGGCACAAATACACACAGAGAGAATCTTGTGTCACTACTGCCGCCGCTGATGAATATTCACTTGGTGGCTGCTAAATGTTTACACCTCATAATGGAAATTTCAATTACTGAGCAAACAGCAGAAGACAGCCTTATCCCAGTCAGACTAAAACCGCAACGCCTGGCTTATGAATGTCAATTAAGTCGAATTAAATCTGCCGACACAAGCGAAAGCGCATTTTAGAAAGAATGTACCCTAACCCCACCGCCGACTTTTCTAGTGATCCACATGTGCGTCCAATACAGTTTCTTCTCCAGTGTGCCGTAATTGTCTTTAAATTACAAAGTTATTGCACACTTTGGTCGTCGACTCGGTATAGTGTTTCCAAATGCTGTGTGAATTGTGCTAACCCAAATTAAATTCCTTGTTTTTAATAACTTCAGAAACAAGATCCGTCCGATTCTCAGAAGGTAACCTTCGGATAAGGACGTTCTGGAAGAAGTGCATGGAAATGTAGCGCTCAAGCGTGCGCCAATACTGAGCGTCCATTCTCAACGTCTGTTAAAGTAAGAAAAGACAGAATTCCCTCAAGTAGATGGGAAGGAAAAAGAGAGTTAGGCTTCGGGGGGAACTGAACCGATCTGTGCATGCAGTGAGTGAGACACAGAGAAGCGGTGACGTCTCCGGTGATCCGTCGAGGGCAAGGTTTCAGGGTCGCAACCTCGCTTGACCCGGGATTTTGTTTTGCGCTGACCTTGTGGTAATGAGCGTTTCACGATTAAAACCTCATTACAGGACCACGGATGGCAGCGCAGATCCAAACCCGCAACGGTCAGATTGAGTGTTTTGACATATCTAGTGTAATCCAACTAAAACAATCTAATTTCCCATCCAGATCTGAAGGTCGGCCAGACCGACTCAGACGTGAACCCATGCCACACTGTGCCGGCCTACACGCTCATTTGTAACAGCGGCCAAATGCCTCGCTCTCCTCGCGAAGCTGTTCAATCCAAACCGCAGCGATCGTACTGATGCGTTTAGGGATGTTACGTACTCAAAGTGTTTTAAACTCCCTCGGTTGGAAAGTGCGCTGATGAAGAGGCTGACTTTTTGAGTCCGAGCGTCTCAGAATCGGTGTTTGTTTTTCCTCTCTGTCCACATTCATTGTATGCAGAGAGTGTCAATTACCCATGAGGAGTGGGGCGATGCAGGCAGGACATAGCAATTTAAAGAGCACACTTGTACAGCACAGAACCAGTTGTACTGGAGTAATTGGATCTTTTGCCCCTTTCAACTGACTGCTTCTTCTGTAGTAGTGGGTATGAGGTGCTTGACTGTCTCTCGGAGTAATAGCCTGGCTCCTTTTAACCTGATCTGGGAAATAAAAGTTGTGACTGTTTTCTCCAGAGTTACTTTTCCCACATGAAGTGTTTTCTTGTTATTCTTGTATATCTATTTCCATATCCAGCACACCCTCTGACTTCTGAATGTAGTTTACGCTGTACAAACACACGTACGCTGCTTTTGGGATCTCCGAGGCACATTTCCATTGACAAGTCAATCTGTAAGTCACTTGTATTTGCTTGTAAAAGCATTAAACTTTGGCCCTGAGGTAAAAGACGTCTGCTAGTCATGGTGGACACTTGTTAACAATAAAGCCAAATAACAGTAATAATAGTACATCGACAGACGCATTTGTACAGAAACTAGACAAGAAATAGTTTTGAAAAAATCCTTTAAAATCCCAAATTGGAAAAAAATTGAGGCTTTTAGTACAATTTTTGTAACAGACAAAAGTTTGATAAATTACAGACCATCTATAAGCTAGCACTATATATATATATGTGTATTGTGCAAATAAATAAATAAATAAAAACAGGACATTAACTGATGATAAACTATGTCCCTATGAAAAAATGTAATTAAAATTTAATAAATAAATGAATAAAAACAGGAACTGATGATAAACAGTGCACCCATAAAACTAAAAATAAAAACATACTGGGCAAATAAACAAATAAATAACAAACACCCACGCATTAACTGTTGATAAACTGTCTCTATAAAAAAGAGCAATATTTGGACAAATAAATACATAAATAAATATTGGTCATTAACTGATGATTAACTTGTGTCCCTATAAAAATAAAAGTATACTGAGCATTAACTGATGATGAAACTGTCCCTATAAAAATATAAACATAAAAATAAACAAATAAATATTGGACATTAACTGATGGTAAACTGTCCATATATATATATTTGGGCAAGTAAATACATATGGGTCACTAACTGATGATAATGTGTAGCTATGTGTATTAGGTAAATAAATAATTAAATAAATAAATACTGGGCAAATAAATAATTACATAAAAAGGAAACTGTATATATATATTGGCCATTAACTGATGATGTACTGTTTTCCTTCACTGATAGCTGATAATTTAAAATAAATAAAATATTAAATACATTTTTAAAAATAAAAATACTAAACAATATTAAATATTATTTATCAAAAAAAAAAAAAAAACTGAAGCTTTGAAAAGTTTTGAAGCTTTTAGAAAAGATAGGAAACTATAGATAGAACTATAAGAACTAAGATCAACCACACCACTTTCAAGCTCTTCAATGCAGACAATATACCCACAGATGTATTTATTTGGCCCATAACTTTACATCCCTCTCACAAAAGCTAAAACACAAAAACTCCTTGAACTTTTTTCATCATTTAAGTCCGACTCCAAACTTTCATCATAAACAGCGGCCTCCCGTTTCAGCGACGCGGGACAAACCAGCGTCCCCTCTCTCCGCCGAGAACCGGCCGGGTAATTGAGAATCGAGCGCAGCGACAGCCCTCATATCGACTCGAAATCTGCGAGCTGGAAGAGAGACCCTGAGTTCAGTGTTAATATGGAGGAAATGTGTCCCTCACTCCCTCTCCGTGGCACCTTCCCCGTGGTATGTTTAACCACTGCCCTATAACAACCATTAATGACATGCTTACCTCAGAGCGAGTCAACCCACTCCCACTTTTATCGTACGAAAGGGGCCTAGCGCAGCAGAAAATCGTATAATTGTTCCGTCTGTCCTGAAGCGGCTGTGCGAGGGGGGGCCGCTTTGTGTGCAGCGGTCGGGTGACATAAAAGCAGATATTAGTGACCTTCTCGAGCTTCCTAATGCATAAGTTAATTCAAGCAGAAGCAAGCGTCTATCATGTTCTGCATTAGAATACATTAGGGCTACATTATGCATGGATGTTTTTATATACTCTCAGCTCCGTTCTCTCTTTGCCTCTTTTGGCTGTCTGTGGCGCTTCTAGAGTATCTGAAAGCGCTAGAATTGCATTATGTAACAGAAATCATTTTCTCTCTGCGCAGTATTAACTTTGAAGTATTTTAATTATCCAGCCACTTAAGTCAAGGCTGACGCTTTCACGTCCACAATTCCTTTTCATCCACCTCAAAACTATCGAATTGAACTGAAACGGCGCCACAAACGCGCTCTCTTAAGTGCTGCATTGCAGTTCCTGTTTTCTTTGACAGAAGCCTGAGGTGGAAGAACGGAGCCAAGGGCGTAGGAACGATCTGAGAAGCACATTATAAACCTTATCAGGCTGGCTCATGAATATTAATGAGGCCATGTGATGTTCGCCCAGTGAACGCTTCTAACTGGTTTGCTTTAAAGCAGGTGGGCGCTGGGTTTGTTTGATCGATTGCCGATGCTAGCGTTCGCAGGGGCTTTCCGCTTCGCCGTAAGCTGTCGTTTTTAGGTGGCTGGCTAAAATATTAGTGCACAAGGATGGGTTTTGAGCTTTCCGAAGCATTGCAATATGGTTTCAAGTGTATGTCAGAATATTGTTGGGTCTATAAAGTCACAATGAAGTCAAGTCAGAGTTAATTTATTTAACACAGCTGACGCAAATGTCTGTATTAAATATAATATGTATATGTATTATTCAATTATATTAAATATTATTATAATAAATAATAATACAAGAATAAAATTGATTTTATTAGTGAATTTTAATTTTAGATACATTTTACATTTCAAAATGTGTTACAATAGTAAATAAATAAATAAATAAATAAATAAATAAATAAATAAATAAATAAATAAATTTATTTTATGTGACCGGTTACTTTGTTTGTTTGTCTGTCTCAGTCAAAGCAAATAACCTAAACAAAATTATTAGTGCACAAAAAGTGTCTAAATAATAATAAATGAATAAATAAATAAATTAAATAAACAAACAAATAAATCAATAATTTTTTTGTGGCTTCGTTTATTTATTTATTTATTTGTAAATGCAAAGAGCCTAAACAAAATGTATTATTTATTTATTTATTTATTTATTCATTAATAAATAAACACACTTGATGTGGCCAGCATTATTTATATGTTTTGTTTTATTTATTTATTTATTTATTTATTTTGTAAATGCAAATAACCTAAACAAAATGTACTATTTATTGAACAAATTGTACTATTTTATGAACAAACAAACACATTTTATGTGGCTTTATTTTGTTTTATTTATTTATTTATTTATTTGTTTATTGTTTTTTTAGTTAACACGAAGAACCTAAACAAAACTGAGTGCACAAAAAGTTTCAGATTAATTTTACATTTCAAAATGTCTCACAACAGTAACCAAACAAACAAATAAATATGTTTTATGGAGAAAGCTACATTTATTTATTTATATTTTTTTCAGTTAAAAAAAATAAATACTTGTGAGTTTTAATTTTAGATTTTAATTTTAGATAAATGTTACATTTCAAAAGGTATTATAATAGTAAATAAATAAATAAATACATTTATTGTGCCTGGCTACTTTGTTTATTTGTTTATTTCAGTAAAAGCAAATAACCTAAACAAAATTATTTGTGCACAAAAGTGTCACAGATGAGTTTTACTTTTCAAAAGATGTTACAATAATAAATAAGATGTGGAAAAAAAGTCATTTTATTGGGCTGGCTACATTTATTGATTTATTTTTCAGTAAAACCAAAGAGCCTAAACAAAATTATTAGTTCACAACAAACATCACACATGAATTTTATATTCCAAAGGTGTTCCAATAGTTCATACAGCTTTAAGTGTGGGGCAGTTTGATGCATGACTAAAAGCAATGCTGCAGACACGTGGGGTTGGGGGGTTAGTGGGACGGGTGTGGGATTCCTGTCGTTAGTTGGATATTTTTTATATTTATGGTCATCTCTCGGCTGGAGCGCTAGGCTTTAATAGAGCTGGGCCTCCCGCAGACGGCTTTTCCAGAGCCCTATGAAAACATGGAGATCGGCGACAGAGCTCTCGTCGGACAGACACTAACGAGGGCTGACGTAATCAACCTTACTTAGCTTGACATTTTGACTCTGAGCCGGAAAAGAAAAAGGCCCACAAAAAAAAAAAAAAAAAAAAAAAAAACCTCAAGGAGAGGCTGAACCGGTGTGCGAGAGTGTGTAAATGAATATGTGAACGGAGACAGAAAGCGTGGGTGTTAGATCTGCCTCATTATTGCCCCTGGCTACCACTAAATGTGTGTGTGTGTGTGTGTGTGTGTGTGTGTGTGAGAGAGTGAGTGAAGGAAAATGTCCTCTTGTTCCTCTTGTTTGCCACTGCTACACAAGGCCAGAAAAATGGTCTGTATGTGTATGTGTGTGTGTGTGTGTGTGTGTGTGTGTGTATATACTTATTTAGACTAACCTGCATAATGTGCCTCAGACATGAGATTGAGTGTGTGTGTGTGTGTGTGTGTGTGTGTGTGTGTGTCATTTATATCAGTGGCTCTCAACTGGTGCATCATGACACAAAAATCATGGACAAAAAAAATATAAAAAATGCAGTATTAAATAAATGGGCTCAACAACTTTTTTAAATATTTTCTATTCAGAATATTGTTGGGCCTATGCCATTTACGATGATCAAGTCAGGTCAGAGTTTATTTATTTTGCACATTTTAAAGTAACAGATAACATCCCAAAGTGCTGTATAATTTTATATAAATAAATAAATACAATGCTTTACGCTAAACCATTTTTTTTTCAAACTGTTAATTAATATTAATATTATTAAATGATACTTATTGATGTTTCAATACATAAATGAGGTCATATAAAATAATAAATAAATAAATAAATGTTTTGCTGCAAAACAAAAACATAAATAAATAAATAAATAAATAAATAAAGGTTTATCAGAGCCTCTTATATCTCTGAATGAGGTCTGATCTGATCCAGCTTCTTTAAACTGATAAATAAATAAATAAATAAATAAATAAATGCTTTCCACAAAACCAAAACCATTTTAATTAATTAATATTATTAATATGATTAAATTATAATAAGTCATGCAAAGATACATAACTAAACAAACAAACAAATAAGTGTTTTGCACAAAACCAAAACAATTATTTAATTGTTAATTAATATTATTATTATTAATATGATTAAATTCTAATAAAACATGTTAAAATAAATAAATAAATAAATAAACATTTGTCATATTATATTATACTATATTATATTATATTATATTACTAGATTTTTAATGACTTTTTTGTTTATAATAAATTATGGTAAAATAAATCAAGAAATATATATATAATTGCAAAGCCAAAACAATTAATATTAATATTATTAATAAGATAAAATTATGATAAAATATGTTAAAAACAATAAATAAATACATTATTATATTATATTATATTATATTATATTATATTATATTATATTATTATATTATAGCTTGATCATCGTTTGCTCATGGCTATGTATGCTGGGACTGGCCTTACAGCGAAAGTTATTCAGTCAGTCAGTTGATAGCTCATATAGTTGAGTGCAAGTATTATAAAGACTAAGAGTGGGAAAGAGAAAGATAGGCCGAAACCGAGAGAAATAAAGAGACAGAAGGCAGAAAGGGAAAGAAAGCAAGGAGAGGAGAATTCACTCCGTCAGTAGAGGCTCAGTGATTCAGAAAATAAAGTAGGTAGAAGATGATGGGCCGCCGTTTTGATGAATGTTGAGGGAAGCGGCAGAATTGCCGTGACAAGGTTTTCTCTTTTGCTGTCTAGTGCTGTCTCTCTCTGTCTCGCTCGCTGTCTGTCCCTCGACCCCCGGCCCCAGCGTCCTGCCGCTGCACACTAGCGAACAGAAATGTGCTTTTCCAAGCACCGTTACCAAGAGCTTTGTCACTTTCAGTTAGAGCGGGGCCAGGGGGACGCTCCGATTTGGCGCTCCACACAGGAACCGCTCAAGCTGCTAAGTAACGCTTTCATTTCTCTCAGGGATCAAAGCCCAAGCTCTTCGGCAAACCGTGAGACGCTTTAGAAGTGAAAAGGCCACTGAAACGCACACTTACAGCTGAATCTCAAAGTATAAAGTACAGTTTTGGGTCTAGTCACGTCTAGTTTGCTTGGTGGTTTTCTTTAACTGATGTAAATGTAAGTAACCGAAACGTTTTCGTCTCACAACCTGTAATATTTTTGCTGTAATATTTGAAAAGCTGAAAGCTTTTTCATACGTCTCCCTCCTCACTTTCAGGCCTTCTCGAATACTAATGGCAAAAATTCCTTATGAGAGTCCCTTATGGCACACCCTCTGCTTTGGAGGAGTGGTTTTGCTATTAGGATAGCTGGATATCAGGCTTTTATACTCTCCTATACGGCTTTACAGAGAAGTGGAATCCAGTTCAAAGCAGCCACTGTACCCCGACAGCTAATGCTCAGTCATTTTGGCAGAGCTTATTGATAAAGATGACTAATGGAAATCACTGACAGATGACGACAAACTCACAAACAAACAAATAACAGCATCACACTGTGAAAAATAAAGTTTGTCCAAGCCACAAACAAAGGTTTATCATAGCCACTAATATATTTGAAGGAGTTCTGATTTGATTCAGCATCTTTGAATTAATAAATAAATACATTTATTCAAATGAAGTCAAATTTATAAAAACATTGCCAAAAAAAAAAAAAAAAAAAAAAAAAAAATCCCAAATAAATCTATAAATAGCAATATCATTATTTATATTTTTGTATTATTTTTGTAATATATATATATATATATATATATATATATATATATATATATATATATACATACAGCAAAAAATAAAACAAACAAAAAAACACCAAAATAAAACAAAACATAGCAGACAAAAAAATATCTCTAATATCTCTGAAGGAATTCTGATAAATAAATACATTTTTTAAATAATAAAGTCAAATTTATAAAATAATATTTTTTATAGTCTGCAAATCCACCTTAAATAAATAAATATTAACATAATATATTATAATATATATATTATATGTTTTTTAATACAGAGGTGAAATTAAACAAAAATAAATAAATAAATAAATAAATAAAACAATAGCAGCAAAAAAAAAAAAGAAACTCTAATATCTCTCATATAAAACAAGAAAAAAAAATAAAACTTCTAGTCTCAAAATCCACCTTAAATAAAGATTATTATTATTAACATTATTTTAGTTTAACAATATTATTATTATTATTTTAAAAAAGGTTGATCAGAGCCTCTAATAATTATAATTATTTAATATTTCTGAAAAGAGTTCTAATATATATATAGATAGATAGATAGATAGATAGATAGATAGATATACAGAGGTGAAATGAAAAAGCATAAATAAATAATGTAGCAAACAAGTTCTGATCTGAAAATCCAGCTTCATTACATAAATAAGCAAAAAACTAAAAACATATTTTACACATATATATATATATATATAAAACAAAGGTTTATCATGTGTATTTAATATCCCTAAAGAAGGTGTGATCTGAAAATTTAGAAAGTGTTATTCTTTCAATATTGTGACTGAGCCTTGATCACATAACACCAGCCATGGCTTCATATAAACGGCCCAGCTGTCCTGCGCTGTGAGCCTGTCATAAGTTTGGAATGGCATTCGGTCGTATAGCAGATGCTGAATTGCCTGACACCTAAAGCAAAGCAGGCGAAGACCATCTCCAGACTTCCTCACACAAATTACAGTCCAACAGTGGCAGCCTATTATCAGCCATCACTGCTCCCACTGCACCTCCTGACCCCAGACACAGTCACCTGACCCGCTCATTTACAGACATATAATCATCATACATGATTAGTGACCCAAGATTGACACTCTCCATACACTGTGAGGGACAAATGTCAAAGATCACTAATGAAAATGCTTCCACTGCGCTACATCATCACCACAGCAATTTTAATCAGGAGTTGAATTTATAAAAATGAATATGAGTTTGTTTTCTCATTTTAAAATCTCTTTCTAAATTGAAATGAGATGTTTTTAATGGAGGTACAGCACAGTTAAAAGTTTTCTCGTCTAGTTTCACACTTCTTTTAATGTATTATAGTGTTGCACAATACACTGCTACTAATAAGGTATCGCTTTAAAAAAACAATACATTTTCCACATTTTACTAGTAACAGTACTTTAAGAAAGCATTTTAATAAGAGCCGTATTGTTTATTTAGGGTCCTATGATTAAAGTCATAAATGTAATGTAATGATAATACTACTACTAATATATATATATATATATATATATATATATATATATATATATAAATATATATATAAAAACAACAACAACAATATTTAAGGAATATTTACCAGACAAAAATATTTGCCAGAATTTATTTACAAGAAAACTGTAAATACACAAGACAGTATATAAATAATAATAAATAATACATAAATAAATAAATAATAATAATAATAATAATAATAATAATAATAAATAATTCTGTATAAAATCTAATTAATATTTATAAATTAATTAGACATGCTTTTGATTATTAAAAGTTAATGAAACTATTCAAGTGGAATGCAGAAAATTAAGAGAAAACAGATTCACAGAATTTGATCCAAATAAACTGAATTTGAGAAAAATAATAAAATGTATTTTATATGGCCTTAAAGTGTAATTTGTAAAAAAAAAAAAGGTAACATTAATTTGAAATAAATAAATAAATAAAATGAAATTTGGGAATAAAAAAAAATTCATAGGGCCCTATTTTTTCATTAGTGTCTTAGGTTTATTGTATTTGTCCTTTAGTTTGTTAATTGCATCTATGTTCTTATTATTAACAACAAATATAAAATAACAAAAATGTTCTTCATTCAAATAAAGTCAAATGTATAAAAAAAATACAAAAAAAATATAATACCTTAAATAATAATAATAATAATAATAATAATAATAATAATAATAACAATAACAATAACAATAACAATAACAATAATAATAATATATTTTTATTATTATGTATCTCTTATATCTCTGAAGGAATTCTGATCTGATCCAGCTTCTTTAAATTAATAAATAAATACATTTATTAAAATAATAAAGTCAAATTTATAAACTAATATATATATATATATATATATATATATATATATATATATTTTTTTTTTTTTTTTTTTTTTTTTACTAAAATGAATAAATAAATAAACAAACAAAAAAGAGTCCACCTTAAATAAAATAAATAAATAAATAAATATTAACATTATTAGTAGTAGTAGTATTATCAGATATTATTATTTTAATATTATAATATATATATTTTTTAATACAGAGGTGAATTAAACGGCAAAAAAAACAAAACAAACAAACACCAAAATAAAACAATAGCAGCAAAAAAAAAAAAAAAAAAAGTTTTATCAGAGCCTCTAATATCTCTAATATAAAACAGGTAAAACAGATTCACAGATTCAGAGAAAAATAAAACTGAATTTGAGAAAAATAAAAAAAATATTTTATATGGCTTTAAAGTGTAATTTGTGCTAAACTTTTAAGAAACTGCAGTTAAAAAAATTTTCATGCTTTTTGATTAATACATTTGTAATGTAACCATTAAAAATTCAAAACGGTTAAAACTGAAAATGTAAAATTAATTTGAAAAACAAAACAAAACAAAAAATGGAATTTGGGAATAAAACATTTCATAAGGCCCTATTTTTTCATTTGTGTCTTAGTTTTATTGTATTTGTCCTTTAGCATCGATGTTCTTATGATTAACAACAAAGATAAAATAACAAAAATGTACTATACCATGAGAGAATTTGTTATTGTGAAATAAAATGGCTACATCATGAAATAAGCTTGGGCTGAGTAATTTAGTTTATTAATAGATACTGGTGCTTGTGAATTATTTATTAATTATTAACTATAACCTCCATTTGGATCATCTATTATTTATTAACATTACCTGTCGTTCTATGTTTTTGTTGTTGTATCAGTTTAATAGTAGTATCGAGATATTTTAGTCAATGATAAAAAGATAAAATGTTGGTATGGCGACAACACTAATGTATTATTACTGCTGCTTCCTGTAATACAAACACCTAGTCATCAAGTCAATAAGACCAAAAAGATTTGGATGATAACATACACAAACACAATGAGAAACCGTCATCAACACCGAGACGTTACGAAACCAGCAACGGCGGAATTATGTTCTCATTTCCTAAGATGAGTAATCGTTAAGGGAGAGAAGGAGAGACATCGGCGCACATCCCTGAGTCTCCGCTGTGGGTGGAGAGAGAAGAAATAGAAAATGGTGCGATTATGACTTGACTCCTGTGTGCTAGAAAAGACAGCACTCTGGATTTTAACAGGCTACCCAGCATCCCCTCCACTCGAGCGTGATGGCCTCAGCCATAAGCACCTCATCATCTCCGCAATACACACATCAGCGCTCCACGTTCAATTCCCAACTCCACCGCAGCTTCCGTAGGAGAAACCCTCAGACCGCTTCTGACATTACGCTCCCCACCTGCTGCCACGAGACACCCACGTGACGGATCCAAATCACAAGATCAATTGCTCTCCATCGTCTTGATCTTTGATGCGGATTTCTGCCGAAATGACAAGGTTGAAAATATGTAATTGAGTTTGGGAGGCTTGTTTTTTTTTTATGGACTTCACTGGAAGTTTACACACGCTTAGACTGGCCTCTGCTTTCAGAGTGTATAAACACACACTGATGTTGACTGAGCTGTCTAAATAGGGACACTGCATAGATTCCTATTGTTTTTATTTACAGCTAGTTATAAATACTGCAACCTACTCCTAAGCAACACTAAAACTCTAACGCTTGTGCTATTTCAGTCTCACTCACATACTATAATCATATTTGTTTTATATATATATATTGAATTTGATTTTATTTTTACATAAAATCAAAAAAGTTTTGTTTTGTCTTTTTTTTGTCATATCCCCCCCCCTCCCCTTTACTTTCAAAATTATTATTATTATTTTTTTTTTTTCTGTATTAATTTTTACATTGTTTTAATGGTTTCAGGGGGTTTTTTGTCTTATCATTTTGGCATTTTTAGTACGTCTATGTTCATTATTTTTTTTTTCAACTTTAGTTTTACTTATTTTCATATGTCAAGTTAAACTAAACTAAATGAAAAATGCTAACACAACTAGCTGAAACATGTTTACATTTTTATATTTTATTTAGCATTTACACACATCTATATGGCCCTATGAAATCTGTTTTTTTCATTATTATGAATTGATTTATTTACTTTCAAATTATTATTATTATTATTATTATTTTTTTAATGTTATTAATCAAAAAGCATGTCTAATTAATTGAAATTGATTTTTTTTTTTTGTGATTTAAAAGCATCTCTACGTAATTGTATTGAAAACATATTTTTTTCCCTGTAAATATTCCTTTATAAACAGTGTTTTAATAATAATTTTAGTTATAACATATTTATAATCGAAAGCATCCCTACTTAATTGATTTTAGTGAAAATTTATTATTGTTATGTTTTTGTATGTATGTATCACAGACAGTAGTCCATATCACGTTTTGATTGATTTATTCATCCAAAATTGGCCAAATTCCATAATATTCCACGTTATACAGTAAATTCCATTTTTATGATTTTTATGATTGTATTTCCACATTGCAGAAATCATAGGGCCCTATACACACACACACACACACACTTTATTGTTATATGATTTTCACTAATGAGAACATCCTCAAAAGAAGGTCAGTTGAGGTTAAACTCACAAATCTGTTCCCAAAATATGGTTAAATAGGTACACACACACACACACACACACACACACAAACAAGCTTCACTCTAATTACAGACTTTTCAGGAACACAGACTGCAGTGGTGGGGTTAAAGGTTGTGATGTAATCATAAAAATATGCCACAGACCCCTCTCCCACTGGGCGTTTCATACAATGCTCCCGACCGCACGGCCCCGAAAGCGACGCAATCCAAATGAGGGATGAACGTCCCGGGACAGAGGCCAATTTCGTCCCACTCTTCCAGTTTATCTGCTGCCAGCCTGACCTTTGGCTATACAAGAAGCTACACGACTACAAGACATTCCCTGAGTGTTAACACGCGCCATGCTTTTTATCGTTTGTCTTAATAAAGCGGAAGGCTGCGTGACGATTCGCATTTGAAGGGCTCACTAAACAGGCAGAAGGACCTCAACCTTCTCATCTCAGCGAAATGTCAAAGTAATGCCTCAGGCCCGCGCAACACATTCACACTCGCGCGCCGCGCTGATTGCATATCTGAGCCTCGGCGGAACCCAAAAGCTAAGATTATTCACCAAACAAGCTGTGCTTTAAACTGATGGGTTTTTCAGGGTCAGAGGCACATAGCAAAAGCTATTATTTTAGATTTTGCATGCATTCAAGGCCACTTATCTTAGTTTTACCATCAGTTCAGTTCCTCTGACTATTTCTTAAAGAAACAGTTCACCCTTAAATGAATATCCTAGCATTTACTCAACCTTTGTGCCATTTCAAGCGTGTATGAGTTTATTTTTTTCTGTGGAACACATAAGATGGCTTCGGATGAGAAATAGACTACTTTTGTATCCTTTTTAAAGCTTGAAAACTCTAATTTACATTTATTGCAATTACATTTATCACTGAAACACAGTGTTTTCAGCATCCGCTGCCTCAAAATATGAGTACTTGAACACATAAACAATCTCTACAACTGCTCTGAGAGTCACCTCTTGAGTATTTTATCATTTATTTTGAGAAAAAAACAGAAACTTAAAGGTCTTTACAGCAACCCTTCAATAAAAGTTTGGTTTAACTTGAAGAAAATCTGACAGAAATAATTACTTAATGTAATGATAGTACTACTAGTAACAATAAAATTATTATTAAAACATTATTTTAAAGGAATATTTACCAGAATTTATTTACCAGAAAGATGTGAATATATAACACAGTATTTCTGAAAATAAATGAATAAATAAATAAATAATAATAATATTTTTTTTTGTATAAAATCAATTAATTAGAGATGCTTTCCTTTATTTAAATTTAATGAAAAAAATCAAATAAAATCCAGAAATGTAATGAACAACACAGAATTTGGTAAAATAAATAAATAGTTACAAAATGAATAATAATAATTTAAAAAAAAAGAAATAAAGTATTTCATAGGACTTAAACTTTTAATAATTTGCTGTGAAATTGTGTTAAGTTTCTTGATTTAAATTAATGAGACATGCTTTTTTATTATTATTATTAATTTTATTTATTTATTTATTTTTTAACTTAACCATCAAAACATAGTAAAATGAAAAGGGGTGGGGGAGGGATTTGAAAAAAAATAAAAAATAAATTATATATATTGAATTTGGTAAAATAAATAAATAAAAATAAATAAAACTGAAAAAAAAAAAAAAAAAGATTTTATAGGTCCCTAAAAATGTTATTTTATTTGCTGCTAAATTGTGTTACGTGTCATTATTTAAATTAATTAGACATTCTTTTTTATGTATATTATTATTATTTTTAATTTAACCATTAAAACTTGACAAATGAGTCTTGACAAAAAACGCAATCCAGAAAAATGAAAACAGAAAAAAATGAATTTGGGGGGGAAAAAATAATAATAAAACAGATTTTGGAAAAATAAAGACCGATTTCATGTGACCTTATGTAAGGAAATCAGCAACCAGTACATTCTTTAAAAATTGAGTTTGTGTTTGAAATTACAATAGCGGAAATGATTTTTGGTGAATTTATCCTTTTTCTCCACTGAATAAATCATATAGTTTAAAATCTGCATGAGCACTTTGGAAAACGATGCTATCGTAAATAGCCATTTATTACCCAAAGCGTCTGTCATCAGCAATACGATTGTATTAATCAGACCTCATATGCTCTTTAATCACAGGTTTGGCTGCCGTCCACATGGGTGGAACCAAATCCACCGCTCCGTTTTCTGTACTTTCACTGGTTACAGGCATGGCTCTGATTAAAGCTTGTGCGCGCGCCAAGAGTTAGTCACTCACCGAGAGCTGACTAAACCAAAAATCACAGTCATTGATCTTTCTTGAAAAAAAAGACACATGAGAAAAGTTCAAAATCACACACCCAAGTATCATCAGATTAGACCCCTTGATGCTCTGATCCCAAATACATATATATTTTTTACATATATTACACCTTTCTTTTAATATAAAATACAGAGCAACTGTGTTTTTAGATTTCTCTTCTTCTGATCTTCCAATTCTGATGCTCTTTCTTTTTTGCATGTCTGCTTTCTAAGACGGTGAGTGATGAAGAGAAAGAGAAGAAAGGCAGAGAGAGAGAGAGAGATAGGCTTGTATGTGATGTTTTATTTGGCCTGAACGCTGCAATCAGAGGCAGGGAGAGGGACACATCTGCAAAAGCCTGGACATGCTCCGCTCCAGCCAAATTGGCATCAAAGCGAGCGAGAGAGGTAGAGAAAATGAGAGAGAGACAGATGAGAGATTGAGGGGTAAGAGAGAACTGCTCTTGTTCAACAAACACTCCAATTCCGCGTGTAGCCAGAGAAAATATGAAATGAAAAACAGAGGAGGCTGCCTGGGCCTAAAAACCAAACAAAGAAAATACTTTTTCCTTCCACAAAGAGGCCAAATTTATTTTCCGACCTGCAGTGTCAAGCCCGCTCTTGCCCCTCTCTCTCTTTTTAATGACCTCTTGTTATCCTGCTCGTGATGGAGAGAACATTTGCTTACGTTGTTGTCACTGTCTGTTACTCCACACAGATACGCTCAGGTTTTGTGTTTAACATATCTGCACAGTGACATGCTCTATAGGCACTCGTTCAGCCGAACATAGCTGGCAACAAACAATGTGTATGTGTTTCCACTCAGTGTGTGTGTGTGTGTGTGTGTGCGCTCAGCTGGGGTTCAATCAAACCTTAATATTATATGTACTGGTTATTTTAAGTAACACTACCTTTAATAATTTAAAGTAGAGGTCAACCGATATTGGATTTTATCGATACCGATAGCTGGCCGATATTGATTAATCGACCGATAGATTTTAAAATGGATACTGAATGGAAACTGAAACAGTGGTCTACTATTTAAAAAGGGACTGAACCATATTTTGTAAAATAATTCATTTATTAATATTAATTATAGATTTAAAAATATCAGTAAATGTTGAAATTAACACACTAACAGGGAACAATACTTACATTCTACAGCTTTTATTAATTTTAGTTAATTATCTACAATAATATAATATAATAATGACAGCAAAGCCTTCCCAGCTGCTTCAGCAATGGACGCAATCTGGAAAAACTATCGGCATGGATTTTTGCCAATAAAATATCGGTGCCGATCTATTTATTTATTTTTTGTATCTAAAAAGCACACACACACACACACACACACACACACACATATATATATATATTAAACTAGGATAATAATAATAATAATAATAATAAAACATTGTTATTTGCAATAAATTATTATTATTATTATTATTTTTACTACTACTTCTACTACTACTACAATTAATATTATTAATATTTACATTAAAATTCATTTAATGTTTCTAATAATAAATAATAATGATTATGCTTAATAATATTAATAATAATAATCATTTTAAAAAGTATTGTTATTTGCAATAAATTATTATTATTATTATATTTTACAAATGTTTATGTGATAATGATGAATATGATGATTAATAATAATAATACTAATAATTAAAAAAAATATCTTATTTGCAATAAATTATGATGTATTATTATTATTATTATTATTATTATTATATTTTACAATCAAATTCCATTAATATATTTGTAATAATAATGATGGGATATATATATATATATATATATATATATATATATATATATATATTTTTTTTTAAAGTAATGCATTACAATATTGCGTTAAAAATGTATGGTAAGTAATGGTTACATTACTTTTGCGTTACTTTTTAAATCTGGGCAGGACTTGCTTGTCTGTTTCTAATAAAAAGTTAGAATTTTTAGCAAATGTAAAAGCCCTATCACACCAAAAAGTGCAATGAATAAGCCTAAGACTGAAGGAAAAGTTCATTCCTGTCTGTACAGTAGAACTGTAAGAGAAGGAAGTTCAATATTCTTCAGCAATGAGAAAAAATGAAGCACAAATGTTAGTTCATCTAAAGTTTTGCTTATTAGTATGGTTGAATTGGATCAACAAAGGTCAGCAGCAAAGACATTGGTTAATAAAATGGGATTAAATACATAAAGGAAACAAAAAGTAACTTGCCTCACTTTTTTGAAACAAAAAGTAAAGATATTTTCTTGTAAATGAAAAAGTAATGCATAACTTTACTAGTTACTTGAAAAAAGTAATCTGATTACGCAACTCGTGCCACTTGTAATGCACTACCCCCAACACTATATATTTATATATATGTATATTAAACATCAAACACAGATGAAGATCGATATCATGTTACAAATCCTGTGTGGTATGTGCTCCTAGTTTGCATTCATCAGTCGTATTAAAGCGATCAAAGAGAGAACTGCTCTCATTGGCTGTTTTGTGATTGACCGTGACGCGTCACATGTTTAGTGTGAACAGACAAATTGCCTGTGAGTAGAATCCTTACTACAGCCAGACAAAATGGATGACTCAACATTACAACGGGCTTGTTTAGAGATGTGTCTGGTTTTGTTCATCTGCGCTGCGGTGAACAGACTTTGATGGAGGTCATCTTAACTAACATTAAACTAATTCCAGACACGCTCGCACACCAGCACCAGCTGTTCGTCTGCCGCTGCGGCGAACGTTGCGCAAGACTTCTGAGTCATGCGGATGCGAATCGTGTTTGTTTGCATGTATCTGTCATTGCAGGTGAACAGCCCTATCATTTTTATGTCTCATCTGGACTTGACGTCTTCTTTTCAGCGTGAAGGAACCCCGCCGCATCTTTCTTCTTAAGCGTGTTTAGACAAAGCCCTTGTCGGTACTTACAGATGTATTGCCTTCTGAAATTTATTCCAAGCGGTCCTGCTTCTGTTGGCCTGCGATATTACTGTGCGCTGCCGCTCCGTCGGATTACAAATAATGAGGCCCAGAAAGACCCACTGCTCTGTTCTGTTAGCGAACAGAAACTTGTGTTGATTGTGATTAATGCCGAGTTGAAATGAAACCAGAAACAGATTTGTTAATGAGGCTTTCCTATTAGAAAAAAAAATGTCTATGTGAGTTTTGGTCAGTGGATCTGTTTTGATCACACCTGTAATGATGATTTGTTATCAATTACCAGGATGTTTACATTAGTCTCAATGAGATGATTCATGGCCCAATTAACTCGGCCTCTGGGAAACAGACGTTTGAGGGAAGCGTACTATGCAACGGGGGCTGAAAGTTCAAGCTGATTTCAGTGCTTGTATTCTTCTCTTCGGTTTTGTTCTCTCTGGCCTGAGAATAGGGTGATCAGAGTGAGAAAGAGCTGATTATTCTCTCTGTCTGAAGAGAAGAGGATTCTAGTATCCATCTGGCTCGCTTTAGTGTGAGAACCTGAGCGCTGCTGACGGATCCTCTACAAGCTAAAACAAAGCTCTCTCTTACTCAGCCGTGGTTTACCAAAACTCTCCTCTTACATCCATTCCTACTAAATGAGTCAAATCAAAAAAAAAAAAAACGCAATGTTTTCGTTTTTAACTCACAGGTTCACTCAAAAGTTTAAGACGACTAGTAAAACCTGTTTTTTTTTAAACATTAAAAACTTTTTGGTTTTTAACTCGCAGGCAACCTTGAAAAAAAATACAGTGACTTTAATGCAAATAATCCCAAGAATCGATTAGTCTAGCCTGTTTTCAGTTAAACAACAAAACATTATAGTGCACCTCCCATCCAAAAAAAAAAAAAAAAAAAAAAAAAATATCGCAATAAGCTTTGCGCATTGTTACTTTTTATATGAAACAAAGTCTCAGATTTCAAATTCTGTCCATTTTATTACAGTATTCAAACAATAAATGCTGTTTAATGAGTGACAGATCTCTGTAGCGCCTCAGTAAGAAGCAGCAGCATGAAGTGATCATCTCTTCTGCTTTACTACTAGTTATAGTACAAAATAAACATGAATGAATATCCGAAGATATGTTAAAAGAAAGAGTACAACATCGTCTGTTTGATTATGTCAATATTAACAGATTTTTTGACATAGCGCCACTAGCAAGCTACTACTAAATATATTGTAGAATCTTTAATTTTCTGTAAAGCTGCTTTGCAATGATTTGTATCGTGAAAAGCACTATACAAATACACTTGAATTGAATGAACTGAACAACTTACTTGTCAACAGTATCATGTAAAGTCACATTTGTGTGAACTTGTGAGAGGAGCATTTTGCTAAATATATGCACCATATTGATTATAATTTTTACTGTTTTTCGATGTTTTATTTACATTTGAATAAATCTGTCAAGTTTTTATGACAGTCACCATTTACATTTTTTTAATAAAAAAACAGGCAAAAAAACAAAACAAAACAAACAAATTGGAGTAGAAAAATAAGTATGCAATGTAGGGATACAAAATGATTAGTCGCGATTAATCGGTTTAATATAAAAGTTTATGTTTACATACTATTTGTTAATGTAGTGTGTATTTGTATTATGTATATATAAATACACACATATCTCATTAGTTAGCTAGAAAAAATGAACTAGAAAGGAACATTTTGTTCCTTGTTCATATATATATATATATATATATATATATATATATATATATCATATATTCAATGCTTAATTTACGTTACACGTATGTTTGTGTATTTATATATACATAATAAATATACACAGTACACACACACACACACATATATAGTATATAAACAAACTTTTATTTTGAATCTATTACTTGCAACTAATCGTTTTGCAGTCCTAATGCAATGTTAGTATTACTTTAGTATTATAAAAAAAATAATTAAGTGTATATTTTACAGCAGTAGTATATATATATATATATATATATATACACAGTATATATGTGTATGTGTTTATATATTTCAAATTCAATTTCATTCAATTTCCCCAAATTGCTAAATTTAGTTTACTACTGCATAGATTCGATTTCAAATGCCATCTTTTCATGTACTCTCATATTTTTTGGACCCCTTTATATAATCTTAGATCTTTTTTCGGTCTCTCTTTCATGTCTCTCTTTATTCTCAGCTTTCTAGGCCAAAACGTTATGCTAGGAAACTCAAACACGGCTTTCAGATGACAGACGGCAAAGTATATTCCCCTGTCTCTTCCCTGTGTCCCTTCATATCTCCATATCTCGCTCTGTACATTGCAGATTCAGCCGACTTAATCGCTCCAATTGAAAGTGCCTGTGAGCAGTCCAAGCTCCCAGCGCACAGTGCAGAGATAAAAGAGAGGGCCAGTTGACTCTCATCCCCACAGGATAGCTGGCCCCTAATCCTATTTTCTGTACTTTTATGAAATGAGAATAACAATATTCTGATGGATAAAGCAGTGCCAAGTTCGTCTCGCTGCTGGAAGGGGGCTCGTCCGGGTGGCTTGAACTCTAACCTGTGTATAATGTAGAAAAAGCTATGCCTGAGGTAAACAAATCTATAAATGAGTACATGTGTGTTATAGCTATCATTTCTGCATACACAACATTTTGATCTGACATTGCCAGTTTGCAATTAGCATATGAAAGTCTTATCTTCCCTCTCATCGTCTACTCGCAAAACTTTATTTTCCCCATGTTGCTGGTTTTAGCACAGCTTTGCAAACAGTCGCCGTACCAGTTTTCAGTAATGCAGTGGAGCGCATCTGACGTTTTTAATAGGTCTAGGACGTGAAAGCCTTCAGTGTCAAATTTCACTAGCGTCATTATTCCATAATAACTCAGCGTCATATTAACATAGTAGTCTGAGTCAGTGAAGACAATAAAAGTGAGCTTTTAAAGCACATCTCCTCTAATGGACTAGATACTGACTCCACGTTTCGAGTACATTTATGTTATTCATTATTATTAGTAGCAGTTTTTATGAGAGAAACAGCGTCGTATTAAACCGCCTGACTTCATAAAACCCCACATCAACTGCAATATAAACTATTTAGGCCTAAATTTAGGATTTATGTATTTGAACTGCATATAAAATGTTCATCCATTTGGATTTACAAACTAATAAACTTAATGTAAAACATATTTGTCAATCACACGTACATGAAGCAGTTTAAATTTCGTTCAGTCTCACATTTTAACTATCTGCATATTTCTTGCTCCACAACTAGCCATATTTTCACCATGTTCATACTTTTAAACTAAATAAGTGTACTTTATCACAATATGAATAAAAGTATTTTAACAATATGATTATTTAAAATCAAACAGATGCAAAATGGTATTTTGAGTGCAGAAATCTTACCAGATTTATGTATGCATGACTGACAAATATGTATCACATTAAGAGAAAATGTTAAATGTTGCAATTTTAATTCAGATGGAAATTAAAAAAAAAAAAAAAAGAATAAAATAAAATAAAATAAAATAAATTCTCTATATACACTGTTGTTCAAAAGTTTGGGATCAATAAGATGTTTAATGTTTAAATAAGTTTCTTATGCTCATCAAGGCTGAATTTATTTGATTAAAAATACAGAAAAAAATGGAATTTTGTGAAATATTATTGCAATTTTTAATACATTTTAAAATACAATTTATTCCAGTGATTAAGGCTGAATTTTCAGCATCATTAGTCTTCAGTGTCACATGATCTTTCAAAAAATGTAAAATAACAATTTATAATCAATGTTGGACACAGTTGTGCTGCTTAATATTTTAGGGGGAGCCATGTTACTTTTTTCAGGATTCTTTGATAAATAAAAAGTTAAAAAGAACAGCATTTATTCAAAATAGAAATTTTGTGTTACAATATATACTAATATTCAAAGGTAGTCACTGAAGTCAGTAATATTTTCTTTCTTTTTTTTTAAATAAATTAATGCTTTTAAGGATGTGTTAAATGGATAAAAAATGATAGTAAAGATTTATATTGTTAAAAAAGATTTCTATTTTGAATAACTGTTATTATTTTTAACTTTTTATTCATAAAAGAATAAAAAAAGCATCACAGTTTAAAAAAATAGTTTCAAAACTGATAATAAATCAGCATATTCGAATGATTTTTGAAGGATCATGTTACACTTAAGACTGGAGTAATGGCTGATAAAAAAAATAAAAATCAGTGCTGCGTCACATAAATAAATTATATTTTGAAGTATATTAAAATAGGAAGCCAATATTAGAAATTACAATAATATTATTATTTTTTTCTATAATTTTTAATCAAAAAAATACAGCTACAGTCTGCTATGGGGAAAAAAGTTAGTTGGAATATCTCATCAGGAAATGCCTGGCCATCAGAAGCACAAAGTGAAGCTCAGGTCGGCTCTGAGCTACTTCACTTGAAGAACTCCACAAATAGTCCTATAAATATGGTGGTCTCCAGATAACATACCTTGTGTCATTAAGTAATTATTGAGGGTACTTGCTGAAATTGCTCCATTAAATGGATAATGTTTTTTTTAATTTAGGATCAAAGCCAGACTCCCCTGTCGACCGGCGGAGCACATTATTGCGGGGGTTTCTTCAAATGTCCAAACCATAGACGAGTCAAATAAAATGCCGCTCAGCGTGTAAGATGAATCATTACCCTTCCCATCTCTTTGTCTCCCTCCATACAGCTATAAGTTGGAGAGGAGAGCAAGTGGAAAGTAGTGAGATAGAGAGAGGTCTTGCAGATCCTTTGAAGTCTGATTAAAGTCTGGAAAACAGCCAGATTCAAAACCTCCAACTTAGATTAAAAATTAACCATTTCCCCTTTGGAAAAGATGGACAATACGTAAAAATGCTGCAGAACAGCGCACACATAACAGAGATGTCTTTGAGTTTCCGGTCAACTGAACTCTCCGTCCATATGGAACTAATCAGTATCCGATGCCGTGAATCACTCTTAATGGCGCTGTCTCTAAAAGTGCTCCGCCTAACGCAAGCATCATTAATCAAAGCACACATCTTTAAAAAAGAAGCTACTCTTGTCTGCTCTTTGTTTATTGGCTTGAATTACTGTAATCCCTCACTATTAAACCAGACCAATAGTCTTTCAAATCTATAATCCCTCCCCTTGTCTCAGCCTGAGCCAATCAGGACACAAAGACCACCATCGCTGTGGCTTTTAAACACACACTGGGTCCTCGTAACAACGAACAGGACCACTCTGGCGGGTAACAACTTAACAGGTGTTACTATTTTCTCTGGCACTATGTGGGGACTGAATAGCTTTACTGTAATTGCCGCTTTTACATGAGCCTGGTCATAAGTGGGGGACCAAGAGCAGTCCGCCCCCAACTTTTCCAAGCACAATGATGGTTAGAATGAAGCTTTGGCCTTTCTTTGTGCTCTCGCCTTGTTTTCTTAAGGGAACTAAATCCACTTTGTCAG
The DNA here is from genome assembly GCA_033026305.1 of Cirrhinus molitorella. NCBI lineage: Eukaryota > Metazoa > Chordata > Actinopteri > Cypriniformes > Cyprinidae > Cirrhinus > Cirrhinus molitorella. The sequence goes on along the minus strand of CM065133.1, from coordinate 2,837,652 downwards.
CAGTTAATTGGAGGATGCTGCTTTTCTATTATGCAAATAGGAAAAGTTTTCACTGCATTTAAACAGAGCCACCTTTTCCGTTAGTTAGGGGTAAAAGACTAAGAAAAGCACTTCAGTGGCCCTGCTCTGTTCCCACACCTGCCTAAAGAGACATTGCTGCTGACATTTCCATCAGTGATATTCAGTCTGGGTGGTCACAATGTCCTGTCAGGTTCATGCAAACATCAAATCAGAGTACTGAGATGTATATAAGATGTATTTTCTCAATAATTTGTTGCCATACTCTACAGCTGAGGTTAAATGTTTACAATCTGCAAAATTTAAATTATTTTACCAAAATAAAAGGAACCATACTTTTTTTTCCCCCCAGTTCATGAGTTCCTTGTTTGTCCTGAACAGTTAAACTGCCTGCTGTTCTTCAGAAGAAATCCTCCAGGTCCCACAAATCCTTTGGTTTTCCAGCATTTTTGTGTGTTTGAACCCTTCCCAACAACTGTATGATTTGAGATCCATCTTTTCACACTGAGGACAACTGAGGGACTCATATGCAACTATTACAGAAGGTTCAAATGCTCACTGATGCTCCAGAAGGAAAAATCATGCATTAAGAGTCATGCTTCCCAAAAACTTTTGGAATTTGACGATCAGGGTAAATTAATAAAACTTATTCTGTCTTTTGGGAAGCATGTAAACATCTGAAGGGCAGTACTAAATGGAAAAAATATAATATTTAGGCAAAATAAGAAAAATTTACACATCTTTATTCTGTTCAAAAGTCACCCCCGGCTCTTAATGCATTGTGTTTCATTCTGAAGCATCAGTGAACGTTTTAACCTTCTGTAATAGTTGCATTTATTTGATACTTTATTTATTTGATACACTGAGTCCCTCAGTGTGAAAAGATGGATCTCAAAATCATACAGTCATGGTTGGAAAGGGTTCAAATACACAAAAGTGCTGGAAAATCAAATATTTTTTATTTATTTTTTTATTTTTTTCTGACGAGCAGCAGGCAGTTTAACTGTTCAGGACAAACAAGGGACTCATGAACAATCACTCAACACACACAAAAACAAACAAACAAAGCAGCTGTGGATCGTTCAGGTAAGAACACAGTATTAAGAATCAAGAGGATGTAAACTTTTGAACAGGGTCATTTTTACAACTATTATTTTCTCTTGTGGACTATATGTAAACATATTTTATGTGAAATATCTTATTCAGGTCAGTGATACATAAAAAATAACATGCATTTTGTGTTAAAATAATTAACATTTTGCAGATTCTGAAAGGGGTGTGTATACTTTTGACCTCAACTGTATATTGCCCCTGGGTATTTGTGGCACTTTGGCAACCAGAAATTAAAACGCTTGCCAGATTGTAGTCCTGCTTTTGAAGCAACATTAAGAAAATAATGAATAATACATTTTAAAATAATAATAAAAATGTAATTATTGTATACAAATAAATGTATGTATGATGTATAATACATTTAAATAATTAATTACTTTTTTTTCAGCTACTAGTTAATATATCTTGTTCACGTCTGTCAGCGAGGGTTGGGGTAAAGGGCTTAACCAGCTTACAGTCTGTGATCTTATTGAAAGAGGAAACACACCTGTCTAGACCATGCGGAATCCCCTGTTCTTTCTTTTCTACACATGGAGAGGAAAGGTCAGCAAAAACAGACAAAAGCTACACAAAGGCGGCGGTTTGTGTTTTGTTTTGTTTTAATGGCATGTGAAAGTGGGCGCCCGCTCTTCTCTAAAGCAGGGGGGAAAAAATGCTCTACATTTTCGCAATTTCACTTTTTTCCTCTGTACTGTCAGGGAAGAAAAATCGCATTCCTCTCAGCAAAGGAAAGTATAAAAGGAAAGAGTTCTATAAATAAACCAGAAGGAGCCATAAGAAAGCAACAAAAGAGCAAACAACTGAGCATTTCCCTTGAGTCTGAAAATGTTATTTTGCACAAATCTGCACAGGTACATTCCACATGGTTGTTGGTACAATATGGTTATGCCAAATTTCCTTGTTTAGTACCATTTCCAATTCAAACTTGAGGCTAAATCTATAACTAAAATGCCCAACAATAAGAGAGATTTTATTTCTGCTGAAGTTCAGAAATAATATATATATATATATATATTGTTTTTTTTAAATTAACATTTTTTGCTATGGTTTTTATATATTTTCTATATCAAAAGCAATAAAATAAATACATATATATATATATATATATATATATTACTGATTTATTAACATTTTCCTAGTATTTGCTAAGGAATGTTTTATTAAGCAAGCAATAAATAAACAAATACATGAATGCTTTTCTTACTTAGATTTTTTGTCGTTTTCAGCTAAAATATCAAAAAAACTCTTACATCAAGAAGGATTTTCTAGACAAGCAAAAAAATTTGTCTTGTTTTCAGACAAAAATGTGATTTTTTTTTTGCTTGAAACAAGCAAAATTATCTGCCAATGGGGTAAGCAAAATAATCTAGCTTGCTGTTTGAAATAACATTATTTTGCTTACCCCATTGGCAGATTATTTGCTTGTTTCAAGCAAAAACTCACTTAATTCAGACTTCTTTTTTTTCTGAAAACAAGACAATAATGTCTAGAAAATCCTTCTTGATTTAAGAATTTTCAGATATTTTGGCTGGAAACCTAAGTAAATGTAAGTAAGAAAAGCATTTTTGCAGTGTGCTTGTTGTAGTAAGAGAGTATTACTCCTATATAAATCTTTAATATGAATACAAATAAATAAACTGCCTAACAGTTTTCTCAACTGGCCCGAAACACTCTGACACTGGCTCCAGGCTATCAGGCCTTCCTTACTGCCGAACCATGATAACTAATCCAACAGGACACGAACAGACACAAAAAGATAAAGAAAGGCCTCCTGGCTCATATTATAAGTGACAGAGACGATTTTAATTGTGGCGAAACAAAGCTTGACCTAAACAAAAAGCAGCAAGCCTTTCCTGTCCACTGCAATGACAGAACACCTGCTGCTGGATGAGACAGAAATAAGTTTTTCAAAGCTGATGGTCACTATCCGCCATCCCAGCATCCTCTCTGCCTCCTGCTACCCTTTTTTTTACGGTGTCCAGTCCAGCTGTGGTTCCCATCTGTCTGCCGAAGAGATTCCTCTCACTCAGTCTGTGGATGCTGTAATCTTTTTATTGTTGTTTTATACTATAAACATTAAAAGCCAGGAGAGCAGATGGCCCTCATATCGTCCTGCAGCTTTGATGAAAAGGCACCAGAGCAATATGGCTGAGAGGCAGAGTGAGTGTGTGTGTTAGCGTCACATATAGCTTAGAGAAACCAGCAGGTGTGAGAGATGAAACAATTCAAGCCTAGGAAAAGTTGTCAAAAAAGTTGACGATTCTGTGCAGGTGCCAATCGTGGAATCATTACTTTTTTTTTTCTCCTATTTTATTCTAGTGAGCGTTTATTCTACTTCACTTATTCCCATGCCAAAAGTAGCACGACTAAAACTCATTAGAATTTCTTTGGCTAATGGAGAGAATAGGAGGAGGTGCGAACAGGAAGGGATGAAGACATAATTAGTTTCCTTCTCCACAGGAGACGGTGCGTTGATGAGACAATGAACAACAGAATAATGAGGAAAAGGAGAACTTTTCCATCATCGTCTGGCCTTTAATCAAGTAAAAAAAAGGCCAGTCCCTAAAAAAAGGGACGCTATGATGTTTCATAACATTACGATTAGTCTGCTTTAAATCAATAAAAATGCCAAATGTACAAACAGCTTGTCTACAATAGGGCTGTGCAATATTGAAGAAGAATGCAGTATGCGATAACTTCATATATATATATATATATATATATATATATATATATATGAAGTGTTCAGATGAAGAGCCTCTAAATCCATCTGACGACTTTCTTTTAAAAAAAGCATTTCTATCAGGCTCTGATGTATAGGTTTATACCTAAGTATCAGTACTTTTTTTTTTCTTTTTGATTGGACTGAAGCTGGAATTTTAGCGAGTCTGAAGTAAAAGTATTTGATGGACGTATAATATGTATCCAGAGCATTCACTCATTATCATTATCTCATTTTTGACCGAAATGGCTTTTAGGGGGTTTTGCATCTGAACATGTTTATATGTATTTATGCATCAAAAGCTCCTGTAAAACCAGAACAAATTCCTTGTGTTTGTGCACACTTGGCGAATAAAGCTCATTCTGATTCTAATATATTTAATCACACGTTTCACTTTTTGTGAGAAGAAAGCACCCCTACAACAACTTTTTAAATGAACAGTAGTTTTTTTTTTTACTCTAGCATTACATTGAAAAAATAATAATTTTAGGAAAAATAAAACACTGCTTAGTCTTCCCTCTATGAATTCAATATGCACCGATTCTTATTTAACCTACAAAAGTTATTTATGTAAGAGCAATAATGTTCTCTTTGTCTTTTGTTCATGGCCCAAATATTGCAAGCGGTAGCGTTATGCATATTGTGATATGTACGTTTGCAATATTTCAATAACATCAGTGTCTTCAGTTTAATATTAAGTAGATAAACATATCTAAAATATAGATTGAATTTAAACTCAATAATTTATTTTGTGAAAAGAAAGAGACTAAGGCTATCACCAACGATTATTTTAGTAATTGGACAATTATTCTGATGGTTAATTAAGTAATCAGTATTTATAATTAATTAATAATTATTTTGTGCTAATACAAATAGATCCAAGTGAGCAATAGTCTTTAAAATGACTTAAAATACATATATAAGAACAATGAGGCAATGATAATTAGTTCAAATAAAGTTTCAAAAGCAAGTAATCATATGGTTTTATTGAACAAAACTGTTAAAATATATAATTCTAATGTACATTATGCATTATAACAAATGACTTTAATGGGTGCTAACACCCTGATGATTGTTTGTACACTTTACTGTGTGATCTAATCCTCATTTAATATTGACTAAACAACATTTAATTCAAATATCCACTTAATCTTTAGTATTTGCACATTGCTTTACAACATAAGAGCCACTGTAATTTCTTAAATATGTGGAAATCAAAATGTGTAAACGAGTGAGGAACAGATGAGACATATTGATGTATTCTCTGTTCTTGCGTAGGTTTATAAATGATTTACCTTACAAATATGATGAAATGGCACACGTTTTGTTCCCAGATGAACGTAGTAATAAACCTAAACTCACAGCAATATGCAGAGATTAAATTTGAGACGCTCCACACATGTAAATGATAGCAGTTTGTGTGGAGCAGCATTTACTGTGAACGCATTTATCGCTCTGAGATGTACGTAACCTTCACATATGTAAATAATTAAAGCATTTCATGGATTCCCTTAGGTGGATTGCACCACTTCCGGTAATTTGCAGATTATTTGACATGGGAAAATGTAATCAGGGTTTTTTTTTTTTTTTTTTTTTTTTTTAAATCGAGTGCTCGACTTGAATCGAGGAATAATGGCAGTCCTAAAAGAGACACAGAGTGATATGAGAGATGTTAAACTAACACAGTGCAGGTTGCCAAGACCAATTTTTTCAGCCAAATGCTATAATTGAGTCAATAATTCCAGAAACTATGAAGATCTTTTCCTTACTTTACCAGCAAAATCTGTGTATGTATGATTCCATTACTGTTTGACAAGCTTGACAAGGCTGTTATAAAGAAGTACGATATCAGATGTGCCAGTCCGCTGTTCAGTTTGGCACACAGATTTGTGCTTGTCAAACAAGCAAAAGACAGGGTTAAAGGATTTGCCACTACAGCTGTATTTCACATCCAAAAACACGCACACTTTAAATGCACATGCACGCAATTCCTCTCTCACAGTCACACGTTTTAAGTGTGAGCTGTTAAGGCGATGAGTTCGTTCTTGAGTGTGGTAGGTTGCGGCAGCTGGTCTCGGGCATCGCTGACACATATCTCAATTCAGTCGTGCACCACCACAGTACCTCCCCTATGATTCAAGCCTTCTGCAGCAGGAAATGAAACACTCCAACCCCAGAACTGCACAACACTGGGACACATGTTGCATGTAAACAGGAGGACGGAGTGGCACAGGTGCGTTTGTTTGTTCGTGCGATTGTGTGAATATTTTCAAGTCGGTTGTGTCCAAAAGTCCAAAAGCATGATGAATAAATTAAAAAAGCAAAAATGGGGTCAAAAATATGTATATAAATATACTCCCTATTGCTATTTCCTATGCGTTTAGTCACAACCAGCTTGTGTCTGAATTGCATTTTAACAAATGGATATAAATCTTTTTATAAATATACCGTATTGACCCGAATATAAGCCGACCCTAGTTATAAGACGACCCCCCTATTTCAAGATGTACCTTTTGGAAAAAGGCTTTTTGAAAAATCCTGTGTTTTATTAAGAAAAGAATTCTTAAATTATTTTCATATTAGATATTTTTCCTTTTTTAGTTTTTGTTTTGAAAGTATGATAAATACTGGTAAATTGCACCGACAATCACATAAAAAATATACGCTTTTTGATGTACCACCAAAATAACAGGTAGTCCATCTAAATTATATAACCTCATAGTAGCCTACCAACATTTCATTAACAGCAGAAGTGAAAGTCTTCAAATCTGGGTACTGTCTTACATTTTAAAATCACTTACAAAGGAAGTTTGTTTTCAATCGCGTTGTTCTAAAATTACCAATAAACATTGCATATGAATTTCTTGGCACACTCATTTTATGCAGATTTGGTATAGACCCTGAATATAAGACAAACTTGTTTTTTTCCAGATGTATTTCCAAAAATGATCTGTTATACATTTCATCTTCGCCCATTAAAAAATTTCCTGCTATCCTTTACGCAACTGACTGCTTCTGGCTTTAAACTATCCTTATAACCTCTTTATATCAGACTCATTGTGAGCTGAAACAGTTTTCTCAAAGCCTCTATGAATTACCCAGTCAGAATGTTCAATTAACGCCTGTCAGTTAGAACTGGCCGTTAATAACCACCCGCCATGAAGGCCACCAGCATTATGTGACGCTTCCATTTTTGTTCCAATTTATATTTCTCTGCTGACGGCACATCTGAGGACGTTCGGGTGAAAAGGCTCGGAGAGTTCAGAAGGTGGTGACAATTACAAGGAGACTAAAGCCTCCAACTTTTTATGCATGGTAGGCACCTGGAACTCGAAAAAGATTGATGGTAATTTGGAAAGTGTCTGATACTCGTTTGCTCAGATAGAGACAACGTGTTTGATGGCAAAAGCAGAGGAGAGAAGAGGTGTGTGTGTGTGTGGGGGGGGGGGACTTTGTCTGAAAACTTTGTTGCTGCCTCACAGGAATCTAAATAATTGAGCGAGTTGGTATCCGCTCGTCTGACAGAGAGAAAAGATGAGTTTGAGCAATGGGGTGGTGAAGGGGAAGTTTGATTAAGAGACACAGAACAATGAAGTGAGCCCAAATACATACAAGTTATGGTTTTAATACCTGCCTCACTCCTTCACTGAAAAAAATATGAAAAACAAAACCATTTAACTTATCTTATCTTATCTTATCTTATCTTATCTTTAACTTAATCTTGTAAAAAAAAAAAAAAAAACAACAGTTTTTACTTTTTTTTCTTTTTTTAATCGTTTATCTATGCCTGACTCCATAAAGTAATGTTGAGGGATTTTCTCTGAAGATTTGCTTTTATTAATTAATTTATTTATAAAGCCCACTTTAAAAAAAAAATAATAATAACTTTTTTTGATAAGAATAGTGAATTTCAAAAATGTTTCACAATTTAAAAATACAATGTAATTTTGAAAAAGAAAGACTAAAATTGTTTTTCTTGTAAAAACGTACTTCAAAAAAAGCACTGAATAAAAAAATAAATGAAAAAGGCAATTGCAACTTATCTCATAATTCTGATTTGCAGTTGCGAGTTATAAGGTCAGAATTGTGAGATAAAAACTCAACTCAAAAAACACTTTTTTTCTCAGAATTGCATGATATAAACTCACAACTGCAAGTTTATATTCTGACTTCAAGAATTGCAAGATATGCAGTTAAATTTTGAGGAAGAAAAAGGAACTGATGTTTTTTTTTTTCCTTAGAATTGCGAATTTATATTATTCCTCGCAATTTAGTTTAGATCACACAATTTTGAGAAAAACTGTTTTAATGTTAGTAAGTCTTGCAATTCTGACTTTATAACTCACAATTATAAGAAAAAAAGCCAGAATTGTGAGATCGAATCACACATGTCTAAGAAAAAAAAAAAAAGTCAGAATTGTGAGCTAAAAAGTTGCAATAAACTTTTTTTTATTTTTCTTATTATTTTTTGTGGTTGTTTATTCAGTGGCGGAAACAGGTTTAATTTTCTGTGCATACAAAACAAGGAGTGCCAAATTATCTGTAAAAAGTGGAGCAGCAAAATATATATTTACTTATTTTTTATCCTTTTTTTATCTGTTATCTAATTAATTATTTCATCTGACTCCAGAATGTAATTTGAGGGATTTTCTCAGTTTAATTAAGTTTAATCTGATGTTTTTTTTTGTTTTTTTTTTTTTTCTGTAAAGCCAAAAACTAAACATAAAGCTGCTGTAAATTAGTATTATAAGTACTTGCAAGCATGTTTCATCTGGCAAATCTCTGAACAGCCAGCTGTGCTTGATTCCACTTGATGGACACTAGAAAGTCCTGCTCGCGTTCAATCCAACAGGTCCCTTCAAGGTGGTTGGCAAACTTCCCCTCCATCCCGTCGCTCCTGCTGAGAGACAAGTGTAGATCTCTCTTTCTTTTTCTCTGCGTCTGTCTCTCTCACTTCCGTGACACAGTGGCCAGTTCAGAAGGACACACTGGAGCAGTGGCTGCTGGGAGTCTGCAGTCAGTCAAGCAGAGAAGATTCTGGGGGATTTGGGGGGCTTGGTTTGCCAGCAATAAAAGGCTTGCAACAGGATCCTCACTGAGATTAATGACCTAGATAGGCCACCGCAATGCCATTTAAATGGGAAAGTAATTAAAGTGCACCTTCCATGAAAATTATTCATTGCTGACGGATTGGGTGACGGACGAATCGCGAGGCATTCCGCACAATGCCACAGGTTAAGTGCCCAGAGTAAGGCCGTCGAGGCCGCTGCGAGCCAGACCACCAGCGATTTAACCACAGCTGTTGAATTGTAGCGACCGGTCCAGCTCTTATCAAATTACCACAGATGGAATTACCAAAAGAGGGAAGACAGAAAGCGAGAGAGTGGCAAGGGAGAGAGAGAGAAAGGCCTCTCAGGTAACATAAAACGGCATACAAATGCTACAAAAGAGGCTTGAGGGATCTGCTTAACTAGAAAATTACACCACCTAGCACTTGCCGACTGGGAATCCCAGGAATCAATCAATCCATTCTGTTTAACGTCCCTGCCACAGATTAGGATTTGCAGGAGATCAATCAATAGGCCTTATTGTTCCCCAAAGTGTGATTCTTCTCTGGGGTATTGAACGGGATCCATTTTGCAGTGATAACGTGTCGAAAAAGTGGCCGTATTAATTACAGGAGAAATGCCGGGAGGATCGTCTTTTAGTCTGGGGCATGAGAATGCTTTTTCGCACTTTATAATGCTTGGCGCGACACGTTTTGGACATCGCTTGAAGCTCGTTTGGGTTCTCAGAGTTCAGCCTCGTTTTATCATTATTTTAAATCCATGCATCTTCATAATCTCTAATCAAAAACATACCATCTGTCACTTACTCGAGATCACGGCAATTAGTAAACGACAATGTTCCAACGATCCAATCAATTCCATATGGACAAAATCAATCACCTTACCTACTAATCGCCTCGTTTTTTTTCTAGTTTGAGAAGCTGCTTCACTTGGAAATACACTGCTGTTCAAAAGTTTGGGATCAGTAAGACTTGCAATGCTTTTTAAAGAAGTTTCTTGTGCTATCATCAAGACTGTATTTATTTGATCAAAAAATACAGAAAAATACAGTAACATTATGAAATATTATTGCAATTTCTAATATTGGTTTCCTATTTTAATATACACTTTAATATATATTTTTTTTTTCCTGTGATGCAAAGCTGAATTTTCATCAACTATTACTCCTGTTTTAAGTGTCACATGATCCTTGAGAAATCATTTTAATATGCTGATTTATTATTAGAATTATCAATTTTGGCAATAGCCAAATATATATATATTTTTTATATATATTTTTTCTGCATTTCTGATAAATAAAAAGTTCAAAAGAAGAGCATTTATTTAAAATATTTTAAATGTTTTCTAACAATATAAGTATTTGCTAAGGATGTGACGAGATCTTGTGGTGCGAGAATGTGACGATATCGTTGCAAAACATTTTGAAGGGTTTGCATTAGAGCTGCAAGATTAATCCTTAAAAGACTGCAATCTCTGTTCAAACACCTAAGATATTTTATTCAGCGGTGTCTACTACGACTTTCAGATGGCGCTGCTCACGCTCCACTGACGCTTGAGATGTAACACAGGTGTAAAAGTCTTTTCAACCACATAATGATCATCATTTCTGCGTTACAGACATTTAAATAACAGCTGTACTGAGATAAAAGTTTATAGTCTGGGTTTAAACACTTATAGTCTACAGTAGCAATGAAAATGAAAGTATCTTCACACTTGCATGTATTGTAATGCTTATCCTCTTCCGCCAGGAGGTGGCGACAACTGCAAGTTAAAAAATGTATTTATCATTGAATCATTCTTTCAGGAGATTTCAAGAGTGACACAGGTCTTTATTATAGAGACGCTGACTTCATTTCTTTTACATTTTGATTAAATATATTTCTTAAAAGACTTGCAATGATCACTGCGTCAGAACCACTAGTAAATTGTTATTTTGTTTAGATTTCTTGTATTTTTTTTAATTCAGAATCGTGAAAGCATTGTGATCTCCAATTTATAAAAAAAAAAAAAAAAGATTTTCATTTGCTTTAGTTTACATGTTAATTACTGCATATAATTAATTAAAATAGAAGTTTAATTTCATAAAGTACAAGTTCATATGAAAATGCACCTACATTTGCTTGCATTTTGTATTTTTCCTTATATATATTCCATAATTGAGGATTTCTTAAAAAAAGTTTAAAAATCTTAGGATAAGCATCTCGTCACACCCCTAGTCTTTGCTATCACTTTTGATCAATTTAACACATTCTTGCTGAATAAAAGTATTAATTACTTAAAAAAAAAAAAAAAGAAAGAATAAAAATTCACTGGGCCCAAATTTTTGAACGGTACTGTATATTGTTAGAAAAAATTTCTATTATATAATAATATAAGTAATGTAAGTATCACAGTTTCCAATAAAAATATTAAGAAGCACAACTGTTTGCAACATTGATAATAAATCAGCATATTAGAATGATTTCTGAAGGATGCTGTGATGATCACAGAAATACATTTGATTTTAATTATTGAAATAGAAAAACATTATTTTACATCAAAATATAATTTTACTGCACTTTTGATCAAATAAACAGCCTTGATGAGCATAAGAAACTTCTTTAAAAAACATTAAAAAGCTTCTGTATCTTGTGTGTGTTAGAAAAGAAAAGATCACAGTTTCTGTTTTTTTTCTGACTTTGAATCAAAAGGTGTGACAAAACAGTTCCTGCTAATGCGACCAGACTGCCCTGAACAACAGAGAACATTTCGGTTATTTACTTCGTTCGTGCAGCACCAAACTCAAAGGTTCTTGAGATCAAAGTACGACGTGAGCTACAGAGCGTCTCTCCTCGAGAGATGAGAGGAAATAACACGACTGGAATCTAGTAGCAATGGCAAAAACTGGGCTACGTATGGAATCCATGTGCCTCGCTGAATACAATTTCTTATTTAAAGCCATTTCCCCTTTAAGGCGGAAGATAAGAGCAGCGTAGCGGAGTACAGGGTTAATGTGCTTCCCTATCAAACACTTAAACAACTTTGCAACACTTTGCAACATCCTAGACAGAGTGGGCCACAGTCAGAGGCAGCTATCAGCGGGCAACATGCACATCGTGCTCTTCTGACATGTAACCTAAGCATTAAAAATCCATTTCCACAGCTTCTCGCCTTCCCTCGCTTTGATTCTGTTTACCGCGCATGCTGTTTGCATCTAAAACGCGCGTCTCACATCTGGCTGCTGAATTCGGTGCCTGATTCCACACTGTTTTCCTCAGAAGGACTCTCCTGAATAAATATTAATGGTGATTCTTTGAGCTATTTCCGCTCAAGAGCATTGGGAAGAACAACGGCTGTTGTTTAGACAGACGCACGGAGAGATAGAGCGAGAAGGAAAGAGAGAGAGACGCATCCGAGGGCATCTCTACAGAGATGTCAAGTGACAATAGAATGCTGATTGAAATGCTCTTCACCAAACTTCCCATGCAGTCCTCTAGAAAGAGGGGAAAAAAATTGCCATTAAAGAGAGAGAGAGAATTCGCATTCATCTGCGGGGGGATAGCAAGAAGCGTCAATGGAGGAAAAAAAGAACATAAAAAAAGAAATGATGAACCTGCTGATACAGAAGCGGTCGCTATTTAAAACCATTTCATGGAGAGCAGGGAAGTAATTAGGCTGTGGAGGAACAATGAGTACTCTGAGTAGCCGCTCTCTCATACGGACACATCCCTTCTTCTGCGCTCTTTTTGTCGAGTATTGTGTCGCTCAGTAGTGGAAGGATAATTAAAGAGAGGATTCCTGAATTCCTCATGTGGATTTGGGCTCCTCACCTTTGCTTTCTGCTGTCCTTACCGTTTCTACTCCTACGCTTGGTGCCTGAAGGCCGACTTATTCTCATGCAGATGGAGACGAGAGGGTCTCATTCCCCACCTCTCGTTTTCAACATCCCTCGTTTTCTCTGCCTTGTCTTTCTTTAGTGCTTTTCTGCTGTTAAAGGTGTAGCTCAATATAACATTCAAAAGTTCAGGGTTGGTACATTTTTTGAGCTTTTTTTGGAGTCGTTCCACTCACCAAGGTTGCATTTATTTTAACAAAATACAGTCAAAATATAAATTATTAAAGGACTAGTTCACTTCCAGAATATAAATACCCTGATAATTTACTCACCCCCATGTCATCCGAGATGTTCGTATCTTTCCTTTCCTCACTTAAAAAGAAATAAAGGAAAACATTCAAGGATTGTTCTCCATATAATGGACTTCAATGGGTCGAAGGTCCAAATTGGAGTTTTAATGCAGCTTTGAAGGGATCTACACGATCCCAGCCAAGGAATAAGGGTCTTATCTAGTGAAACGATCAGTCATTTTCTAAAAAAAAATTAAAATGTATATAGTTTTTAACCACAATCACGTTGGAAAGGTCACATGAGACCCTTATTCCTCGGCTGGGATTGTTTGTCGATTGTCGATCCCCATTGAAGTACACTATAAAGAGAAAAATCCTGGAATTTTTCCTCAAAAACCTTAATTTCTCTTAGACTGAAGAAAGAAAGACATGAACATCTTGGATGACATTGGGGCTAAGTAAATTATCAGGAAATTTTATTTCTGGAAGTGAGCTAATCCTTGAACACAGCAAAATTATTACAGTTTAAAGTAACTTTTCTATTTTAATAAATGTGACCTTGGACCACAAAACGAGTGTAAAGTAGCATGTGTATATTTGTAGCAATAGCCCAAAATACATTGTATGGGTCAAAATTATTGATTTTTCTTTTATGCCTAAAATCATTAGGATATTAAGTAAAGATCATGTTCCATGAGTATATTTTGTAAATTTCCTACTGCAAATATATCAAAACTCATTTTTGACTTTATTTGACTTTAAAGGGACTTTATTTTGCCAACTTTAAAGGTGATTTAATTATTTAGATTTTTTTGCACCCTCAGATTCCAGATGTTCAAATAGTTGTCTCTTGGACAAATATTGTCCTAACAAACCATACATCAATGGAAAACTTATTCATATTTTCAATTTTAGATTTTTAAAATCTGGTTTTGTTGTCCAGGGTCACATATTGGTGTCACATGAACCTTTGGATATCATCCTAAAATGCTGATTTGCAGCTCAAGAAACATTATTAGTATTATCAGTGATGAAAACATTTGTGATACATTTTTTCATGATTCTTTGAAAAATAGAAAGTTCCATTTACCTGAAACAGAAACCTTTTTTCAACAGTATAAATGTCTTCACTGTTACTTTTGATCAAATGCGTTCTTGCTAAATAAAACATTAATTTATTTAAAAATGTAAATAAATAAATGCAAATTATCATACTGACCCTAAACTTTTAAACATGTAGTTTAATATAGTTTTACTTTTATTGTATTCATCAGCAGAGGGTGATTAATTATGATTTTAGAATAATACCAACTGATGAATCTTAAAAGTACAGATCAATGTTAGATCAATTGTAATTATTGCTCCCCACCCCAAATGCTCTTCACCTTTCCGTTCTCTGTCTTTATACACTTTCAGGTATCTTTCCCCAGGTAATAAGACTTGGGAAGAGCTTAAAAGATGCCATTTCTTCTACTCTGGAGGCCTTGATAAAGTCATCAGAGTTAATGAGTGTCCTGCTCTGTCTGACCGGGCCGGCAGCTTATTGTTTCAGGAAGCTCCATTCTCGCCCATTATGAGGTAGTCATCCATTGCGGTGGTAACCCAGGGGTAAAATTGCGCCTGTAAGGCTCCGGCAAGCAGAGAATTGAGCGTGCCCAGATAGGGTTAAATTTTTCCATCTCCAGCTCTAAACAAGGGGTTGATTGTCCAGGGCTTCTATCGGTTTGCCCTCACAGTGAGCCTGTTGTATTCAAATGGAGCTTGTGCTTAATTATTAAAGGTGAATTATTAATTATATGAGTAATTGAGTGGGAAACCATTACATTTACATTCAAATGTAGTTGATTCGGCCCTGTTGCCAAAGTCGGACCAGTGTTGCCAAAGTCGCGGTTTTCCCACACAATTGGTCTATTTTGAAAATGCATTAGCCGGAAAAATTTCAGAGCTGCAGGTTATGTTTTTTGGGCTACTTTTACAGCCACTCAAAGTGTATCTATAAACAAATAAAAATGAAAATAGACCCTTTTACTAATTTTGTATTATACTTGGAATATATACCTGGCAACTTAAGAATGGAGAGGCAGATGTCACATCACAAACTAGTACATGAGTTTCGAACTTTGCCTCCAAAGCATCTCTTGAGAAAGCTTTTCACCACATAATTTGAAAAACTTCACGAATGCAAAGAAATTTTAACAGAAATATATTACTATGGTTATGATAAATTTCAATTTCAAAATAATAGGCTAACAGACCATTTGTACCGAATATCATTTAACCCAAATGTTTTTCATCCACGTTTTAATATCAAACATACAGTTTTGCTGTGCATTATCTTATCTGACAAGTGCAAATTTTTCATTATTTATTTTTATTTTTTTTATTTTGTTATATATTATACTATTCTACATTATATTTTAAAATATTGATTGCATTTTTAACGTTTTTAGACAGAATTGATCATGATAAATTTGTATAAATCATACAAAATAAATTATAAAACACAAAATAAATTAACTGGTAAACAGAATCTAAGGAAATATAAAGTGAATTTCATGGGGGCCTAAATGAAAAGTTGGCTTGATTATCTTGAGGAAAAAAGGAAGATAAACTACATATATATGTAGTTTATCCATAGAGCAAGAATAGATAGATAGATAGATAGATAGATAGATAGATAGATAGATAGATAGATAGATAGATAGATAGATAGATAGATAGATAGATAGATAGATAGATAGATAGATAATGAAAAAGTGCTAAAAATATTATTATGGAAAGTGAATGAAAATGAAAGAAAGGGTAAAAGAACAAAAAAATCTGAAAAGAAAATACAGATTAAATAATTTTATATGCACATATTACACATAAACAAGTTGTGCTAAGATTTAAAACATAGATTAAATAAAATAAATATATATATATATATTTTAGGATGCTTTAATGAAATAAATCTGCTGTTAGCTGTGATTGGAAAGGGCAAAAATTGGGCTAGTTTTCATTCCTTTTGAGCGGGTTTTGCAGTGGGTTTTGAATTTTTCTGGGACCTGGCAACCCTGCTGTTTACACAATCATATCTGATTTCAAAATTCCTGTATTCAAAATGAGCTAAATGCAGTGCAAAAATACGGTTAATTTAAATGATGTTGCTAATAAAAAACCTGACTAACCTGTTGAACTGTCAACCATAGAGCAAGAATTAATTCACATTGAAAAGGGATTTTTTTATCCTGTCCTTCATGTTTTACTCTCCCTGGCCTACTGTGTAGTTTGAAAGACGTGAAAAATGAAACCGGCAATACTGTCACTATAGAAAACAGGGCTTTACTAATATATTTTCTCAATCTGACAATAACTAATGACTAAATATTGCCCAGGGTGGCTGGTGTAATTGTCTGTTGTCAGTATGCCAGACATAATTACGGCCGGCTCTCACTTTGAGACAAGGGTCTTTTCCCCTGCTCTCTCTGTCCCTTATCTCGCTTTCTCTCTCTCTCTCTCTCTCTCGTCCGCTCCTAACCTACCAAGGTGTCCGTGTGTCCTTGTGGCTCCTTACTCCAGCGAGTGTCTCTGTCACGATCCCTGTCATGAAACATACATCATCCCCTCTCCCCTTCCTCCTCGGCCGCGTTCCTCCCTCATTTTACTGCCTGCCGGTCATTATCGCCTCTCCCTCTGTGTCTCTTCCCTCATCTCTCTGTGAACACGTGCATGCATGAGCTGCTTGTGTTATCCCGTCACTGACCTTGTTTTGTTTGCAAACCATAAAAACAACAAAAATGCAAATGCGAACTTGAGTTTTGAATGCAGGTGGGGAAACACTAGGGATGTACAAAACCACACACTGTCAGAAGCAACGAGTCTGTAAGCTACCTGAATGACTGAATGACTAATTGCTCTAGATTAAAAAGAAATGTATTTTGTATTTCTTAGACAGCGTTTACATAAAACAGATCCTTGCATTCAAAAACAGATGAGCTAAGCACAACAGAATGGAACAGAAAGCAGTCTCAAGACACAACAGACCAAAATATCTGTCTTAAAGACTTTAGCAGTGGTACTTTTCTTAGTTTGGTGTCTAGATATGAATAAAGTCTATAGGGGTGGGTCATGTATCTATAGAC
This sequence comes from Cirrhinus molitorella, assembly GCA_033026305.1. Classification (NCBI taxonomy): domain Eukaryota; kingdom Metazoa; phylum Chordata; class Actinopteri; order Cypriniformes; family Cyprinidae; genus Cirrhinus; species Cirrhinus molitorella. Next base: position 2,820,502 of record CM065133.1, on the reverse strand, counting down.
ATCATTAACCAGTAGAAATTTGTCTGGTAGATCATTATCATTGGATTATCATCTCTATCATGGTTAAACGCTCATATGACGTTGTGTTTGCACACGTTTATAAGCATTGCGGTTTAAAACCAAGTGATTTTAAGACAACTCATTTCACTATATGCGCATATGTATTTCACTTTTTAACGGTTAAGTACACACACTTGTGTCAAAATGCCTGTCTTTGCAAGTACCCTCATAAACACAGTAATTTAGGTCTTAAGTAAAAGCAAACAGCTGAGAAAGAAAACAGTCATGTGTAACGGCTCTTAAAGTGACAGCAGTCTAATATTTCTGCTGTCTGTCATTCATGTTAAGCAAACAACACCAGAGAGAAAATCTCTCACTGCTCTCGACTAAATCACTTTGTAACTTTAATAAGAAAAAAGATATATTTAATTTACACTGTGAAGATTATGCAGTGTTAATGTTGATATCATTAAGACCTTATTTAAGTAGCATTAAGTAACCATATTGTGATATATCATTACTGTGAAATAAAATTACTAATATTGTGATATTAGTATATGATATTGTGTAAGATTGTGCTCATATTGCCCACCCCTAATAATGTAGATAAAAGAAAAAAACAAACTAAATATATATTGAAAATTAAAATTTGTATATATTATGTTGATAAAAAAGAGATAAATTAGTCAACATATTAATGTCTCAATTAATTATTATACATGTTATATAAACTAGATAAACTAGTCAACAAATGTCTAGATAAAATAAATAAATTAATGTTGAGGAAGATAAAGTAGTCAACATATCTTTAAAAAAAAAAAAAATATATATATATATATATATATATATATATATATATTTTAGACTAAATAAATATAGAAGCAAATAATTGTCATGATTGTCTAAATAAAACTGTATATATGTGACCCTGGACCACAAAAAAAAATATTTGTAGCAACAGCCAAATATACCTTGTATATGTAAAAATTAACGATTTTTCTTTTATGCCAAAAATCATTAGAATATTAAGTAAAGATCATGTTCCATGAAGATATTTGTTTATATTTCCTACCATAACTATATAAAAAAGTGTTTTTGATTAGTAATATGCATTGCTAAGAACTTAATTTAGACAACTTCAAAGGAGATTTTCTCAATATTTATATTTTTTTGCACCCTCAGATTCCAGATTTTCAAATGGTAGTATCTCGGCCAAATATTGTCCTAGTTTAATAATATACTAATTGTATAAATATAAATTTTTAAAAATAGCCCTGTATGACTAGTTTCAGATACAGTGAGATCTCTTTTCCAAACAGCAAAGGCTGAAATGTAAGTTTGCACGTACAGCAACACTGCAGTCTCTGCGCTAGTTGCTGAAGCGTGGTGCTAAGCTATCACTGTCTACTAACCTCTTGTTAACGACCAGAACCAGTATGCATTTGAAGGCAAATTGTATTTCATGGATGCTTGGGCATGAAAGAGAAATCTTGTTTTGCAGATCCATAAAAAATAGTTCATTAAAAAACATGCATTTCTCCAGCATGTGCAGCCTCAGAAACAGCTCTTAAATTATGTCCGACTCCCGAGAGAGCGAGCGTGAGAGAGAGAGGCAGAGCCAAAGACAGGCAACCACTCGTCGAGCTAATAATGTTTGCGGCCACGACTTCAGCACCAATGCAAGCATTTGCCACCCATTTAATTTCAGGGGATAAAGTGAAAGCTCATATCATTTATCAAGAATTCAACAAAGAGTCTCGCGGAAATGTCAACCATGGCGACTGTAAGTGATATTTAAAGGTGGCGGTTCTTCTGGCAGACAATGCAAACTAATGGGGAAACGAGAGAGCTATTCTTGTGCGTGACTTTGATTATTTATCATCTGTTGCTGCTCACCACTGTACTGTTGCCACAAAACCACAAATTATGAACTGCAGGAAAACGGTTGCCAGATCATTTGTTAAATTATCCCGACGGCGGTAAGCGCAGAAACGCGAACGCGCCATTTGGAAATTGCACAGCCTCGAGATGAGAGTGCCGTCCAACCGAGCAACACCAGAACTTCCTTCTAGCGTAAAAAACGCTTCCAGAGGGGTGTCAGAAACAAAGAGCCGAATAGCCGCCGAAGTCCAAATCTCTTACCTGCTTGGCTGGTCGCGATGCTGACGGCTGCGAACAGTCGCTGGGTACGGCTGAGGTCGGACACGCCGTTCACGGCCTCCACCTCGAAGGTGTAGTTTGCGTGAGCTAACAGGTCGCTGATGGTGACGTAGGTGTCCGTTAATCCACTCTGCTGTGGCGAGTAGCCAACGTTGCTCCCGCAAGGAAAGCACTCTTCTGGCTCCCAGGTGCAGCGGCGGCATATAATCCGGTACGTCACGTCGTTACGGCCGCCTGTGTCGGCCGGCGGGGTCCACTCCAGGCTGACGGTGGTGTGGTTGATGTTGTAAAGCAGGTTCTGAGGAGCCGATGGTGGCCCTGTAGAAAGAAAAGAAAGGGTTGCTTAAATAACATGTGGCTTACGTTTAATAGTAGGGGTGTAACAATACTCATATTCGTATTGAACCGTTTAGGCATCAAGAGAAAAATTTTGGGAAAAAATGAACACAGTTAGCTAGGTTATATATCATTATCAGCAGACGTTGAAGAAGATTTGTCTCTCGTCGTCTCTGATAGAATAGCGAAAGCTCTGTCACACTGCAAAAAAAGGCTTTTCTTACTTATTTTTGTCTTGTTTCTAGTCAAAATATTTTAAAGGATTAGTTCACTTCAGAAGAAAAAATTACAGATAATGTAGTCACCCCCTTGTCATCCTAGATGTTCATGTCTTTCTTTTTTCAGTCGTAAAGAAATTATGTTTTTTGAGGATTTCTCTCTATACAATCTGTGTTCGTTGTGGCCAATAATCAAAAAATAAATTAGTAAATTATTTAACTTCTGTACTATTTTAACTAAATAAATTAATAATATATATTAATAAATAAATACAATTGTTTATTAAATACAATTAATAAATAAAAATAACTGGAAAATGGTTGTTATTATATATATATATATATATATATATAAGTAAGTATATTAAATGAAGTATATTAAATAATTTTTATTTTGTATAATAAATGAAATTTTATAATGTTTTTAATAATGATTATTTTAAAATAATTCAGTTATTTTACAAATTATTTAAAAGAATTATTAGAATTTAGGGCACTATAAAATATATATTTTTTTAAAATATATATATATATATATTTAAAATATATATATATATATATTTATATATATATAGCAAAATATTCTTCTTTTCTGTTTGAAATAAGTTGGTTTTGCTTACCTTATTGGCAGATTATTTTGCTTGTTCTAAGCAAAAACAAAAACTCACTTAATTTTGACTAGTCATTTCTGAAAACAAGAAAATAATTTGTACCTGTCTATAAAATCCTTACTGATTTAAGAATTTGTAGATAGTTTGGCTGGAAACAAGCATTTTTTTTGCAGTGTGAGTACATTATCTGTAAATTTTTATTCTGAAAGTGAACTAACACTTTAAATTAAGATGGATTTACTAGATAAGCAGACATTTAGTGTTGTTTTAAGCAAAATGCTCCCCCCCCCCCCCCCCCCCCGGAAACAAGTAAAAATATCTGCCAGTGGGTAAATAAAATATTCTTAAAACAAGAGCATTTTACTTACCCCACTGGCAGATCATTTTACTCATTTTAAGCAAACACTTTATTGCACTTTATTTTGTTTATTTTCCCCTGGAAACAAATATCAATACATATAAATATCTTATGTAATTTTGCTTGTATAGCAAATGCATCTTAGTTGAAGAATTTTTTGATATTTTGACTAAAAACAAGACAAAAATACTAAGTAAGATAAGCCTTTTTTTTGCAGTGCATCTCTCTATCATTCTGTTTTTACTTTCACTTTCTGCATAGTGAATTGACTGAAACAGAAACCGTGACACCACTGTGTCATACTGAACTGAACCGTGAATTTTCTCTAGATAAATCTCTAGATTTTTCCTCTTTCAGACAAATATGAGGAATCCGGGCCCTTGGCAAATCCTGACATGCAATTATACCGTAACCCAGATACATAGAGATGTTATGCTCAAGAATGCTGGGGAGTTAAACTTGAGCGCTGCCAGGGATGTAGCAAAACAATGAAACAGTGAACAACTAGATTCTGTTTCAAGGTAGAAAACCTTGAGATAAGACCGTTTTCCTCCTACTTGGTTCTCGGTAGCATTTCATTACTGAGCTAGAGAGTTATGAGTTTCCCAGGAAAGAGAAGAGGTGATACAATTGGCAAAACACTTTCTTTTTTTTTGACGGCCAGGGTGACAGGGAGTCTGAGCCATGGAAGACAGGGAGTCTGAGTCACTTCCAGAATTTAAGAGTCAGATCATGAGCGAGTTATCGCCCCGACAATAGCAACAGCACAGGATTGCGCTCAGCCTACAATAACCAGCTCACAGACGGATGACCACAGTGGAAAACAACCCATCATCCCCTAATCCCCGCCAGTGCCAAGGAATCTGGCACGTCTCATAAAGCAATGATTTATACTTTGCTACTTTTATCCAACCACCAAGCCTTTGCTTTTATCGCCCTAATGTTTTTATAACGGCAGCGCTGCCTGTTCAATATCTCTTTTATTAGAACTTGTCTTTGTGATGGTCTTGCATCACGGGTTCACCGTTTTGGAGAGGTTCGATTTTTGTACCTCAAAGTGAAAGAGCGACCTGTACATGTTCACTGGTGTGGAGCTGAATAGGCGTTTTCAATCCGCTCTCAGCGACAGGCTCACTAGAGGGATTGTGGGATTGACAACAGGGCAACTGGTAAGCATTTCGAGAAATTAAGGAATGTCTACAAGAGGTGAAAATGTTAGCCATTAATGGTGTCTGTCATAGGAATTCAATTTTATTTATTTATTTATTTATTTTTTGTAGTTTACAAATGATTCATTATTCATAAAAAAAAGTAATAAAAAAATAACATTTAATAGATATAATAATTATATTTCAAAAACTATTATTGCAAGCTTTGGGCAATATTAAAATGTTATACTATTTTATTGTGTTTACATAAATAAAAACAAAAACATTAAAATTGATAGTTTTTTCATATTTATTATTTTCATGTTGTTGCCAATAATCAAAAAGAAACTGACATTATTCAACTTCTGTAGTATTTTGACTAAATAAATTAATAATATATATTAATAAATAAGTAAAATTATTTATTAAATACAATTAATAAATAAAAATAACTGGCAAATCGTTATTATTATAGCTTTTTTATACTAAAATTTGTAAGATTACACTGAAGTATATGATTAAATTATTTTTTTTTTTTGTATAATAAATGAAATGCTTTTAATAATGACTATTTTAAAATAATTCAGTTATTTTACAAACTATTATAAAAATGATTTGAAGTTAGGGCCCTATAAAATCCATTTTCTTCTTTTTTTTTTTCATTAAATTTTATTTATTTCCAAATTCAGATATTTATTTTATTTTATTTTATTTTATTATTTTTGTGTGTTTTTTTATGTTTTTTTTTCTTCTAAAATTCTGTTCTATTTTAACCAAATTCTGTGTTTTACATTACTTTTCTGTATTCCATTTCAATAGTTTTTAAATAAATGTAAAAAAAAAAAAAAATCAAAAACATCTGTAATTAATTCATTTTATTAATATTTTTAATTTAATTTAATTTATTTTATTTTCAGAAATAAAATTGTGTAGGCATTACTCGCAATTAAGTATGCGTTTAGTTAACAAAACCACACTGTCTTCGCCATTCATTCACACTAAGACAAGGATTTGTGTTTAAGTAGTATTTTTGCGGATTATAATCAGACACTAGTCCATATTGTGTTTTGATTCAGTTGTACAGGCCTACTTTTGATTAATTCATCCAAACTTTGACAAATTCCATGACATTCTGTGTTATGCAGTAAATTCTGTTTTTATTATTGGATTCCACAATTCCATCTACGTCTTCGGCTAGGGGCCTAATTTCAAGTGAGTATCAGAGGATGGCAAAGGTATCTCAAATATGGGTAAATGATATGGATTTATCATTTTTGCAAGTAATGTCAAGGTCGCTTCGTCGCTACAAAACGCCCCCTTGAGTCGTGTGTCGCCATTGTCTAGGGACGTTTACTAACAAAACACTCACTGCATATGCATGAGGGGAAAGAGCAAGCATTAGAATTGTGCGAATGCTTAATACGACACTTAAAGTTTGCTCCTCATTACAGCTAATGGCACACACATCCATCCATATTCATCAAAGTAGGAGGGGAACGAGTGAACGGAAGAGATGAAAGGGCCACCTGTGGCAGGTGAAGAGATGTGGTCTGTCTCTCCGTCTCTCTCTCTTCTCTGAATCTATCTCTCAAGCTCCAAACACAACTTCACCTACTGATGCTAATGATGTCCCTCCTACTCCATTCCCCTTAGGGAGAGCCACAACACACACACACACACACACACACACACAGACACACACTCATCCTCCTGAGACTTTAGCATTTTATTTCTATGGTTACCTGTAAGAATAATAATAACACTAATGGCTCCATTTGGCAGGGCTTTCTCTTTCTGCTCTTGAGTGGCAGAGATCAAGGGATTGTTTATCTTTAAATGGACAGCTGAGACAGGAAGGGACTCAAGTCAGGCTGTGATTGAGCATTTCTATTCAAGCGACGAGGTAGCGCTGAGATGAATCACTATTCAAGGATCACCATGGAGAGGTCCCTATTGATTCAATTCTTGCAAAATGTTAAATAAAAGCACTGTAATCTAATAACAATCCATGATGTTGTTTTAATTTCATGATTTGAGGCTTTGTACGAAACTGCCTGGTTTGTCAATCACTTAATGCACGATGATTTTGTATGAAGGTACGGAGGCTTCAAGGCAAATTGGTTTCAGACGGTACACAAAGCACCACACCTGATGATCTAGAACAAATTCATTTGAGTTTTAGACATATCCAAGCAAATATTCAACGAATGCAATAGACATTTCTCTATGGCAAATGCATAATGTACAATGCTTTTAATCATTGTGATTATTATATAACATATCATAATAGAACATTTGACTTTTATGAAACAATTATCTTCTAATTTTATATTATATTTTTAGTTTTCAGGCTGAAAACAATGGAAGCCCAAGCAAACTCAAATAAGTTTATTCAAGTTGAAATGTTAAGTTGTACTAAGTGACAACTTAGATATTCGAGTTGACTAAACTAAATGTTTGTTACTCGGTTTGTTACTGCCTTAACATTTCAAGTTGACTAAACTTTTTTCAAGTTGACTGAACTTAAAATTTTAAAGCAGCCAGGTAACAAATTATTTTAAGTTGACCCAACAAATAGTTTTTTACAGTGTATTTATCTCGCAATTCTGACTTTTTTCTTCACATTGTGAGATATAAACTCGTAATTGCGAGTTATAAAGTCAGAATTGTGAGACAAAGTCACAATTCTGAGAACATATCTTTTTTTTACCCCTCGAAATGTTACTTCATAACTCACAGTTGTGAGTTTACCCTAGTAAATAAGTAATAGTCTAAAATAAATGCATTTTAAATCTAAGTATAGTTCAAGTCTATTAACATATTATGATATATCGCTCTTGACTTACTGATATAAAAACTGTAATTACACTTTAATTGAAGTACTACTTGTGCACAATTCACATTTCTTAATATTAAGCTTAAAATTTGTTTTAATGTCACTATTGATAAAGATTGTATGATCTTTAAATAATATCAGTATAATATCAGCACTACTTCTGCTTAATTAAAGTGCATTAGGTATAAAATTAGTTGTTCCAGTTTAGCAGACTTTAAATATGTCAGTTTAGCATACTAAAAGTACAACTGCATGGTACTTTTTATTAAGTACATATTATGTGCATGTATTTGTAGTATACTTAGCATGAAATAAATGTATCTTAAACACATTTTAGCATATTTATTTTTCACTAGGATATATTATATATATATATATATATATATATATATATATATATATAAATTATATTATAATTGCGAATTGCATTTATAAAAAGGAGTTTTTATCTTGCAATTCTGACTATATAACTTGCAATTGTGAGTTTATATCTCACAATTCTCAGAAGAAAAGTCAGAATTGTGAGTTTGTATCAAGGAATTCTGAGAAAAAAAGTCAGGATTGTAATATTAAAAGTCGCAATAACATTTCCCTATGTTTTATTCAGTGGCGGAAACAGGCTTCCATTGAAAACAATGAGTATCGAGTGAAACAGCTAAATCAAGACTTTCATGTCGAGTGTACATCTGGTGTCTGGAGAGTCCTGCAGTTTTTTTTTTTTTCATACACTGTTGAGAGCGTCATCGTCTGCTGGTTAACAACAAAATGCCCTCCGAGTTTACTGCTCTCATTTGCTCTTTCACACACGAGTGCATATGTGTTTCTATATATGTAATCTGTCACCTCCTCTGCAGTCTGCTTTGAGACTGATTCTGCAGGGACGCTGGAGGAAGTCTGGGGGAAACTGGGACAAATATCTGCCACAGACAGCTTGATTCTCTACACCACAAACCGAACTATTCTTTTAATGGGTATGGAGTTTGCTTAAAGCCCAGGCACACTCTTTCACACTCTTTCTTTTTTGCCTTCTCCTTGAACCTTCTTTTAAACGTGCGTTTCTTAACCAGATTGTATAGCCTCAAACCGCCCACAGTCCGTTCACAGAGTATCTGATGAAGATTACACACAAAACTGCTAACATCTCTTCTATTTTTTCCTGAGTTTTCTGTACAGTCGTTCACGGAAAGGGCCGTGCCATCTGAATGAGTTTTTCCACAGAGGTCTATTGTTGTGGAATAATCTATTTCGGGATAAACCCGCCCTTAAATGGCATGTAAAAACAAAAAATGTGATTGATCCCTTTATATGCAGGTCTGTCCAAGCAGGCAGTTCTTGGTCAGAATGAGGTGGAATGTGGACCAAACAAAGTCAAAAGTCTGGTAGATGAGATTTAGGGACACATTTCTAACAATTAAAGGAGCCAAATATCCTTTCAATCCAAAGAGTGAGATAATGAATGCGAAAAAAGATAATAAAATCATCTTTGAAATCAGGAAAAGGTGGTCACGATTCTTACCCTTGCTGTTTTCCTGTGAGAGAATGTTAATTAGGTCAACCTGCTGATCTTGCATGTCTGTCTGTGTGTGTGTGTGTGTGTGTGTGTGTGTTAAGCCTAAAGTCTCAAGCCGAGCTGCACTGAAGCTTAACTCAGGAATCCAGTTGTTATCTGCACGTCGAGCAGCTCTTGGCTGTCATACTGGTACTCCTCCTAATAAAGGATAATTCACCCAAAAATCATTTACTCACTCTTAAGCCGTTCCAATCCTGTATGACTAGATTTTTGAATTTCAGAACTATCCTATTTTCAATTTAAAGAAAGGTAATGACATTTCTGTTGACTGTATATCTTTTGCAGTGAATAATGAATCATGACTTGCATTTCGTAAAATTTAAAACAGAGTCCCCTGGTTTCAGAGACAAGGCTTAAGTCTAATCCCAGACTAAAATATAAGATGTTTTAACTGAAAGAAACTTGCACTAACTGGTTTTAAAATATGTGACCCTGGACCACAAAACCAGTTTGAAGTAGCATGGGTGTATTTGTAGCAATAGCCAAAAAAAAAAACATTGCATTGGGTCAAAATTATCGATTTTTATTTTATGCCAAAAATCAATAATTATTATTATTAAGTACAGATCATGTTCCATGAAGATATTTTGTACATGTTCAACTGTAAATATATAAACCTTAATTTTTGATTAGTAATATGCATTGCTAAGAACTTCACTTGGACAACTTTGAAGGCAATTATCTCAATATTTAGATTTTTTTGCACCGTTAGATTGCAGATTTTCAAATAATTGTATCATCTCAATCAAATATTGTCCTATCATAACAAACCATACATCAATGAAAAGCTTATTTATTCAGCTTTTAGACCTGTGGTCCAGGGTCTTATATGTCTGTGTCTTTGTTTTGCCTCAAGATGCACACCAGTAATGTTTATTTATTTATTTTTATTCATTTTTTTTGCTAAAAAACTACTTAAATATCCTAGTTAAGCTATTGCCTAATCCTGGCTTAACCTAAGTCCTGTCTGTGAAACCAAGCCAGTATGTACTTGTTGAAAAGATATTTTTTATTTATTTTTTTCTTTTTTTTAATGAAGTCTCTTAATCTCACCTGCATTTATTTAATCAAAACTACAGTAAAAACAGCAATACTGTGAAATATGAATACAATTAAAAACAAAAAAATGTTCTATTTGAACATATTGTATTCTCATAGCTTCATAAAACTACGGCTGAACCACAGTTGTCACATGGACTATTTTATTAATGTTTTTACTACCTTTCTGGGCCTTGAACATGTCTGTTGCATTGCTGTCTACACTCTTAAAAATAAAGATGCTTCACGATGCCATAGAAGAACCTTTTTTGTCTAAATGGTTCCATAAAGAATCTTTAAAATCTTAAGAACCTTTCTATTTCACAAAAGGTCCTTTGTGATGAAAGAAGGTTCTTCAGAATATAAAAAGGTAAGAAAAACATGGTTCTTTAAAGAACTTTTGACTGAATGGTTCTTTGTGGAACCAAAAATTGTTCTTCTATGGCATCGCTGTGAAGAACCTTTATTTTTAAGAGTGTATGCAGGGTCAGAAAGTTCTCAAATTTCATCAAAAATATCTTAGTTTGTGTCCCGAAGATGAACAAAAGCCCTACAGATTTGGAACGACATGAGGGGGACTAATTAATGACAGAATTTTTATTTTTAAGTGACTGTCCCTTTCAGACTTACTCTCACACTAATAAGGGTCCCAGAGGGCTGCTACTTGTGAACCGTGTTTAAACAGTCCAGCCACTAATCCTTAATCTACAAACATGGTACCTGAACTTTGGCCTCACTTGTACCAAGCACCAAGGGTAGATTGAGGAACGGAGTTAGAGAGAGATGGCCGAGAGAGGCTGGTTTTATTACTGTACTCCTGTCCCTTAGCAACTGTGGGAAAAAGGAAAGTCTCACCCTCAGGGACACGTCAACGAATGGAGGTGATGATTCCAGGGGCTTGAAGAGAGCTGAAAAGAGCGTATGTAGGTTATGCGCTCTCTTGCTTTCTGCCTCACTTTTTCAATGTCTCCCGCTCTCTCTTTTCCTCTTTTTCTCTCTGTCACAAAGTCCCACCCTCCATCCGCCCCTTCCAGACCTTCGCTAGTGCCGAAACCACGTGCAGCTGTCGAGTGATTGATGTCATCTCTGAAAGCTGTCAAGAACTCCCTTCTTTCGTTCTATCTAAAAAGAAAAAAAAAACTTCTCTCGTACGCAGCAGGCTCGCCTAAGCGTCGCCCATTTATCTTGACGCCTCACAGGTTGTGGTAAACCGGGTGAATTTATACCATGCCACTGGGATTATTTTGTGCTGTAGATAAAAATCTCAAACAAGTAAATATTTCTGAGCTATTTTTCTTTCTTCCTTTCAACAATGACAGACCTTTCTTCAAGTGAATATTAATTCCTTTCACTCCAGAAATCTGAATTTCATTAAGGCCCCTCTTAATCCGTGTTCTGAGGAGCTGAGTGCGTATTGACAGAGCTTAAGATTCGGTAGGTTTACACCTCGCTCATTTAAAAAGCTGTCCATCAGGGTGTTTATTCAGCGAATGTAAATTCACCCCCAATTACCATTCAGTTCCACGCGGCTTTAAATCCCAAAAAAAGAAATCTTCATCCCAGACAATTCAGATGGCCACAATAACTTAATCCCGAGATAATTAAGACAAGTCTGGTGAGGACAGTATTTCGAATGCACAACACTTCAAAAGAGACGCAATTTATGTTTGTTAAAAGTTTTTTGTTTTACCCCCTCGATTTGCATTTTTTTCCTTCCTGTCACATCCTTATTATCCCAAACTCTTGCCACATCCTCTATGACTCACTTCTCCCTTAATTCCTTGTGTATCTGGATTTCTTCTTTAACGTTATATCTTTGTGATTTTACAAAGCGTCGTCTACATACGTTTGGTAAGATTTTATTTTAAAGCTGCTACATTTACTTGATCAAAAATACAGCAACTTTTTCTATTTGAATATGTTTTAAAATGTCATTTATCCTTGTGATTGCAAAGCTGAGTGCTTAAAGCTGCATGTATCATCCCTGTAGTATCTCTCATGCATCACGCATGCTTATGCGTCACCTTTAAAGAAGTTGTTCACTTCCAGAACTAAAATTGACAGATATTTTACTCACCCCCTTGTCATCCAAGATGTTCATGTCTTTCTTTCTTCAGTCATAAAGAACTTATGTTTTTGAGGAAAACAATTCAGGAATGTTCTCCATATAGAGGACTTCTATGGTTCCCATGAGTTTGAACTTCCAAAATTGTAAAAGTTTAAATGCAGAATCAAAGGGCTCTAAACGATCCCAGCCGAAGAAGAAAGGTCCTATCTAGTAAAACAATCTGTTATTTTCTAAAAAAAAAAAAAAAAAATTTACAATTTATATTTCTGCAGCAATGTAATTAGCGATGATTATAGAAGAGCTAGACAAGAAGAGCATTTAAGGTTAAAAAGTATATATTGTCTTTTTTGACTGATAAGACACTAGATAAGACCTGTCTTCCTCAGCTGGGATTGTTTAGAGCCCTTTAAAGCTACATTTAAACTCTTCAAACTCGTGAAGTCCACTATATGGAGAAAAATCCTAAAATGTTTGCCTCAAAAATAATAATTTCTTTATGACTGAAGAAAGCAAGACATGGACATCTTGGATGACAAAGAGGGTGAGTAAATTATCTGTAAATGTTTGTTCTGAAAGTGAACTTCCCTTTTAATGCCTGTATCGTCTTCATAACTGTATTTCCACATTGTACAACTCATGACTTCACCATTAATTTTCTCGCTAAAAGCCGTAGAGAGAAACTAGATGACTCATTTTGTGTGCATTTTTCAGCAATGTCAACATTTTCATGCTCAGACAGAGTAGCAACAGCCAGACCGTGGCCTGATGTGTACTTGGAGGGAACAAGAAAGAGGAAGGCAGAGGAGACTAGAGTAATTGTGTAGTGAATTTGAAGCCTGTGTTTTCTCTGTTCTCTGATTAGGGGGCAAATGGGCAACAATTAGACTAGTGCGTTTCAATGCGATCATCGCTTTTGGAAGGCAGCGGTGAGACAAATGCGGGGGAGTTACTGTACTGGAATAAAGAAGAAAGAAAAAATGAGGGTGGATACAGAGTGGAAAGTACTGTAGGGGTAATGCTTAGTTGAATGATTAATGCATGATGTATGTGTCATCATAGGATAGGCTATGCATTTGACCTGATCCACAACACCACAGCTTTCTCTCATCTACACAAATTCATTTGTCATTCTCTGTTGTTTATTGTAGCATCATAACACAATTAGTCAAATTAAAATCACCATAATATGCCTCTGTGCGTTATTATAAATTATATTAATAAGCTATTATAAATGCATCATTAAATTATTATTATAATTTCAGGACTCAGGATTGATAGATAAAATGTTATTAATATTGAATTTAATTGTAATATAGTAATAATATAATATTGAATATATATAAAAAATGAAAATTATTTACAAATAGTCTATTGCAATTCTACATTGTAAAAAAACAAAAAACACAATTTGTTGAGTGAACTTAAAATAATTTGTTACCCTGCTGCCCTAAAATTTTAAGTTCAGTCAACTCAAATAAGTTTTCAAGTTTAAATGTTAAGTACTAAGTGACAACTTAGATATTCGAGTTGACTAAACTAAAAATTGTTTGTTAAACTTAACAGCTTAGTTACTCGGCTGCCTTAAAATTTTAAGTTGAATCAACTCAAATATCTAAGTTGTCACTTAGTAAAATGTAACATTTCAAGTTGACTAAACTTTTTTCGAGTTGACTGAACTTAAAGTTTTAAAGCAGCCAGGTAACAAAATTATTTCAAGTTGACTCAACAAAAAGTTTCAATGTTTTTTCTTCAGCCTTAATATTCAAGCAGCGTCTTTATGAGATGTTTAAGATTTCATAGTGCAGCTTAAATCATAACATTTCTCAAAAATAACTTGCAATATTTTTTTTTCAATATCATGCAGCCTTAATCCTTGCTTTGATGTGCTCTCTCCATCGTTTTGTCTCCAGAAAGTGAAGCACATCCTGGGATTCTACCTGATTGAACCTGTCCTTGAGCACATTTCCAGTTAGATCGACTCGCCCTGAACTCCCTCCCCGCCTCTTTTCACCCTTGTCTGGCCTGTGTAAATAAGTCATCAATGGCTGCAGAATAGCTGTGTTATTCAAAAAAAATAGATGGCCGAGGAGAGGAAAGACGAGGACAGGTGGTTATTAGAAGGGAGGGGAGGAAAGTACTGCTGAGACCTGCTTCCGTTCGTTCCGACTGTAATTACCGGAATCGTTATGCCCATTCAAACTGAAGCCAAACACCTGCCCACTCAGATTTTTTTTTGAGTTGATTTTATTATTAAAAAAACAATCGTGCAAAACAAAAAATGTAAGACTGGACTATCATGTCTTGTATGTTAAGTAAATTATGTAAGAACTATGCAGTTAAACTATGATTTTTTCTTTCTCTCTCTCCCTATTTTGCCTTGGGCACCAAGTGAGTCAGGAAGGCCACAGTGTGCCTCAAAATACAAAGGTGCTTGGCGCCTCTGGTAATTAAAATCTCATCTGACAGGAAACTGACAGGAATGAGATATGCCAGTTTGCAGATATAAAGACATATGTAGAAAGAAATGAAAGAAAAGGAAGACCAGAGATTCAGAAACAGTTTACTCACTAGTGCAGGCGACAGATGGAGGGTCAGAGAGGGCTCTGTAATAGCCGTCCTCGCAGTCACATCTCCACGAGCCCTCTCTGTCGTTATAACTGTGTGCAGGACAACGGGAACACTGAAGATCCTGAGATGAAGACTTGTAGAATCCACGACCGCAGGCTGGATAGCAAAGAAGAGAAAGAGAGAGAATTAGCATGTGTTCACATTTTGTATCATCGAGTGTTTGGATCTGACTGCCTCTTAACCACTCTCATAAGAAAGAAAATAAAATGTCTCTTTAATATCTCAGAGACTTTAGAGCTTCTCAGATTCTCAGATCATGGCCTTATGTTATTGCAATCGAAAGTCAGAGATGTTATGAACTCAAACTATTCTGATTATCCCCTTAATAGTCACTGTCCCACCTGTGGGGTGCCTAAGTTTACTTCACCATTTTACAAATAAATCCTAATTTAATCATGACAAACTATATATCGTGGGAAAGGTCTGACTTCTAAATAGATATTTAACCATTTTTTTGTGTGTGTGACAAATTATGTAGGAAAAGTAATAGATTAATTTATGACAAGAGTGCACCTCATAAATCTACTTCATAACAGGAGTTTTGACCTTTGTCACAAAAATACTTTCTTTGTTGCCTGTTTCTGTATCACGCTTTAGAAATCATACGAAATTATATATCACTTAAAAACTTAAAATCTCAAAATTCATCCTTTGAAAACCATTTTAAAATCAGACATTGCACTATGATGGAAAATGTACATTAAAATCATATCACAAAATGTTTTTTTGTTCAGGAATTGTAAAAAAGTTACTGCATTTTCACGTCTGTGTTCAACAACGGGAGTGACAATTAAAGGGTTAAATTCTCCCAGGAGATATGCTGCTAATATGAATGTTATATTTATAGCCAGTGTTGTTATAGTTAACTAAAAGTAAAAGTGAGAAAACATATTCTTTGTAGTTAAAATAAAATAAAGCTGAATATAAATAATAATGGCAATCCAATAACTAATAAAAATGACAAATCACATAACAAAATTGTTCAAACTTAAAGTGAATTAACATAAAAACAAATTATATAATAATAAAAGCTAATACAAAAAGAAAGAAAAGTCAAATAACCAGGTAAAAGGAAAGAAACAGTAAAAAGAAACAGTATTTCTCCTAGGACAAAATGTGAAACATGCATAATTACTAATTGTGAAAAGATCAACCTTTGGGCGTTAACATTTTCTGCTGGGTTACTACAACACATACTGAGTCACTCATACGTTGATCACCCCAAAAGCACTAGCATACCTGCCTTTACACCACCTCTAGCAGTCAAAAATGTCCTAGAGGCAAGGTTACTGTGGAAAATAGGAAACTTAAATGGATTATTTCAGTATTTCACCTTTTATGAGGGGAAAAAAGGACATCCCACAGGCAGCCAGGGATCAGAGACAAAGCAGAAATTAGGGCCAGATCGCTTTAGGCTATGCACAAGAATCACCCTCACACGTTCCAATGACAACGAGTCATTTACTCCCACACTTTATTTCATATGCCCATATGGGCTGAATTGCCAATGAAGCCCCATCATCATATATTACGATCTGCATTATAATTAGACAACATTAAATACTTAATAAAATGATTTTCCCCCTTTATTCAGTTTTTCATGACTTTTAATTCATCACTAGAAACTCTGGTGCTAATTAACCATCTGAAAAGAGGGGGAAAAAACGCAGAGAGAAAAGTCTGGGGTGATTCCACAGGCTGAGGTATTTTCCTGGTTCACATCAGTAAGCAAAGAGAAATAAGCTATTTTCGGTTTGGCCTTTTGGTCGGCACTGCTGAGAGTCACTAATCCACACTTAGCAGCTGTTTGCTTAAAACCCCCTTCAGCCTAAAGAGGGAATCGGGCCCACATGATTTTTCTTAAACCCCAACCACGCCCGCATCCCCTGGATAAATATTACTTTGTTCACAGCTATGCATTTTAATGATTATTACCAGGGACACAACACTACTGATTTTCACTTCCAAGCCCAGTTTTTAGATCTCCGTAGTTGCATTATTGTTTCAAGGCCTTCAAAAAGCGGAGAAAAAAGACTGCAGCTTTCCGTGACAAGACTAAAATGGAGATCGCACAGGAGGTCGGCCGATTTCCTCATTTTAAACAGCACCTTGTTGAGATGGGGGGTGGCTGAGGGATACGGTATCCCCATTTCAGCTACATGAAAGCCCTGTCACTGTGTATTTAGTTCAGTACCATGGCATGGTGTGGCTGTGCAACGTAAAGAACAAGAGCCTTCTGAGGCTGAGAAGTGGAGGAAAGGGATGTGATTTTATCTGGGATCTTTCACAACCAGTGAGGACTTGTAATTGAAAGCAGCAAGTCTAGTTCTTGTTGCAAGGAGGTGGTGCTGGCAAAGTGCACCGTGAAATAGCCATGGTTTAATGGTTTTCAGGTATTTTTCCATTTAGGATTCATTCAATTAGTTGTTTCTACTCATTTTTTAATTGTGCAAATGACGTCATTATACCAAAAAATACATATTTAATAATAAACGTGTAGTGTCAAAACGTGTTACGATTACTTTTCATATAGATTGTCTATGAATAAGAGATTTCAAGCTATTTGAAAGTAGAGGAAAGAATGAGAAGGAAAATTAACGTGAAAGGTAAATGCAAGCAAAAGGAATGAGGAAACAGGAATGAGAAAAGGAAAAGAAAAAAGGAAAATAATCAGGTAAAAGGGAAGATAAACAGGAGAGAGAACAAGAAAAGTAAGGAAAAGGACAAAGCAGAAAAGGAAATGGACAGGACAGATTAGAGAACAGAATGGAAATGGGAACAGGAACGGGAAAAGTGAAAACAGGAATGGGAACAGGAAATACAAAAAGTAAGGAAAAAGACTGGACAGGCTAGGGAACGGAATTCGGAATGAGAAAAGTGAAAACAGGAAAGGGGACAGGAAACAAAGATACGATAAAAAGGAAAAAGAACACAGAAAAGGACTAAACAAATGGAATGGAAATGGGAACAGGAACGGGAAAAGTCAAAACAGGAATGGGAAACGGAAACACAAAGATAAGGAAGATAAAAAGTACAAAGGAAAATGACAAAACAGAAAAGGAATTTGACAGGACAGGTTAGGAAATGGAAACAGGAAAGGGAAAAGTAAAAACAGTAAACGCAAACATAAGAGAAATGGACAGGACAGGTTAGGGAACGGAATTCGGAATGAGAACAGGAATGAGAAAAGTAAAAACAGGAATGACAAAAGAAACACAAACATAAGGAAAATAAAAAGTAAAAAGGACAAAAAAAACTAAGGAAAAGGACAAAACAGAAAAGGAAACGGACAGAACAGGTTAGGGAACAGAATAGGAATGGGAACAGGAACAGGAAAAGTAAAAACAGGAAGGCAAACAGGAAACAAACATAAGGAAGATAACAAGAAAAAAAAGGACAAAACAGAAAAGGAAATGGACAGGTTAGGGAACAGAATTGAGAACAGGAATGAGAAAAGTAAAAACAGGAATGGGAACATGAAACAAAGATAAGAAAGATAAAAATGAAAATGAACAAAAAAGTAAGGAAAAAACAAAAGAAAATTGAGAGGACAGTTGAGGGAATGGAATGGGATTAGAAATTGGAACATGAATGGGAAAAATAAAAACAGGAATGGGAACTGGAAACAAAAAGGGAAGATAAAAAGGAAAAAGGACAAAGAAATGGACAGGAAAGCTCAGGTAGGGTGAGGAACAGAAAAAAAAACAGGAAAGGAAAGGAAAGGAAAGGAAAGGAAAGGAAAGGAAAGGAAAGGAAAGGAAAGGAAAGGAAAGGAAAACAGGACAGTTAGGGGACAGGAAGAAGAGAAGAAATGAAAAGACAAAAAAGACACAGGACATGAAAGACAGAAGCCATTTTCCTGGTAAGCTGGCATGTCTGTTAGTTTTAGTTTTCAGCTCTGAGCCCATCTGTATGGGGAAAAGATCCCGCCTGAGCCCGAGAGCTCAAGACCTGGCTGCGGGCACTCAACGGCTCTCTCGTGAACACACTAAGATTAGCGCCGTCGCAAATCACCAAAACAGGAGGACTCTCGACTGCCGACTCGACTGGCTTTTTACGTCTCTGAAGCGGGGACGGTTTATTTTTACATCCGTGTGATCAGGATTTGTTTATCGCAGCGTCTGAGAAGCCCAAGTATCCCTGAGTTGTTTACACAAGCAACCAACCAGCAAATTAGGCCTCAAATCAAATGTAGCGCTGACACAGGGGCCCGCCTGAGAACCTGTCTCCACTCCACCTCTCCACTTTTACTATGAGTGACATGCACAAACACGGGCATTTCTGAGGCCCAAATTCCTGCCCTCCCAACACAGACGCGCAAATACCAGCGCTCAACTAGTCAAAAAACACGCTACTATTGGGCTAACACAGTAACCCGCCACCGCGGAGATAAATGATAGCTTTGTTTTCCCCTTCCTGACAGCTTTATTTCTGTGGGAGAAAAAGATGAGGCTTGCCCAATTATGCCTCCTTCTGCCATGCTGCATAATGTCTGCTAGCATGTAATCATGACTGAATTAGCGCTACATGACCCCGTGTGCCAGCGGCTCTTGAGAGCATGGTAACCAATCTATGAAACTGACATTGAGACGATATCCTCCACTTAACTGCCCATTTCGCCTCTGAATTGAAAACATGTCCTGCCAACGTAACCGCTTGGCTGATAAATTGTGAAACCGAAAGGAAAAACACTATCTTAGGCGGGTTTAAAAAGTTAGCTGACGGACTTGGCGAGCGAGGGCTTTATTCGAGCTGCCACTAGCATGAAGGCGAGCTAATAGGATGTGCTTGTTGACATGGGCACGCCGAGCAGGCAACAGCAACCTCATTTACTGCACAAAGAAATTAGTCGGCCCCTTAGAAACACAGGTTGAGGTTAAACAGAACAACAGAGAAAGAGATTAAAACAGCCTGACATTCCTCCCAGAGTCTTTAGCAGGCGGCGGGTGCCAGCGTCGGTAATTTACCTTTCAGTGGTCAAGCCCTCTGGTTCAGCTAAAGGGAAAAAAAACAGGTCTTTCTTACACGGCACTGATAAAGCAGAAAGACTTTCCCACTATAACATCCCAATCTCTAATGCACTCTTAAAAATAAAGGTGTATCACGATGCCATAGAAGAACCTTTTTGTTCAAATGGTTCCATAAAGAACCTTTAACATCTAATGAACCTTCTACAGATTATAAAAAGGTAAGAAAAAGATGGTTCTTTACAGAACCTTTGACTCAATGGTTCTTTATGGAACCAAAAATGGTTCTTTTATGGCATCGCTGTGAAGAACCTTTTAACACACCTTTATTTTTAAGAGATACCGATTTCCTCAAAATCAGCTTTAATATTATTTTTGGCCTTTGCAGCAATGAATCCCTCCTCATTTTTAAAGACCTATTCCAGAGATGTAATAGCAACCCAGAGGTAAAATTCGAGACAATGTCCAGCTGAACTGCACAGACTGCTGACTTGTCTAAAATTAGCGTATTGACTACAAAATTCTCTAAGAGTCCTCCCTCTAGGGAGGGTGAGGAAATGTCCTAATCACAGGCTTTCCTAAAGCAAGTGCTGGTTTTTCTCTTGGTCTTGTGCTGTCAGTTGTTTTCTCTTGTTGGCTTTCTTTCAATGAATTTCCTATAAAGCCTCTGGACTGCCCTTTTTAGACCTCACTATATTATTTTCTGATCTCAAGTTATGTTCAGAATGGAACAGTACTTTGCTACTTACAGAATACTGCATAGTACACACTTTGAACTGAAAAAGTAATAAGTATATAAAGTAATAAGTGTAAAAAACTGTCAAAAGTAATAAAAGTATATGTGTGTGTGTGTGTGTGTGTAACCCTGGACCACAAAACCAGTCATAAGTCACAGTTTGTATATTTGCAGCAATAGCCAAAAACACATTGTATAGGTCAAAATTATCGATTGTTCTTTTATGCCAAAAACCACTGGGATATTAAGTAAAGATCATGTTCCATTAAGATATTTTGTAAATTTCCTGTATTAAAACTTAATTTTTGATAAGTAATATGCATTGCTAGAACTTTATTTGGACAACTTCAAAGGTGATTTTCTCAATATTAAGATATTTTAGCACCCTCAGATTCCAGATTTTCAAATAGTTGTATCTCGACCAAATATGGTCCTATCATAACAAACCATTCATCAATGAAAATCTTATTTATTCATCTATCAGATGATGTATAAATCTCAGTTTCCAAAAATGTACCCTTATGATTGTTTTTGTGGTCCAGGGTCATCTATATACACTGCCACTCAAAAGTTTGGGATCAGTTTCTTATGCTCATCAAGGCTGTATTAATTTAAATTTAAAATAACTGTTTTCTATGTGAATGTATATTTTAAAATGTTATTTATTCCTGTGATACAAAGCGAAATTTAGTGTTTTAGTGTCACATTAACCTTCAGAAATTATTCTAATTTATTATCAATGTTGAAAACAGTTGTGTTGCTTAAAAATTTGTTGGAACCTGTAACAAATAAAAAGTTGAAAAGAACTGCGTTTATTTAAAATAGAAATCTTTTGTAACAATATAAACTACCATCTAAAGGTTTTGGGTCAGTACATTTTTATTTGTTCTTTTTTTGAAAGAAATTACTACTTTTATTCACTAAGGATGTATTAAATTGATAAAAAGTGATAGCAAAGACTTTATATTTTGAATAAATGCTGTTCTTTTAAACCTTTTATTCACCAAAGAATTCTGAAAAAAAGAATCACAGGTTCCAAAAAAATCAGCATATTAGAATGATTTTTGAAGAATCGTGACACTGAAAACTGAAGTAATGGCTGATAAAAAATTCAGCTTTAAATCACAGGATTTTAATTATTTTAAAAGATTTTAATTATCTTTTTTAAATTGTATTATTTACTATAATTAATTCTATTTTTCACAAGAGCTGTGAAATAGCATCTATATTATTTAACTACTATATTAAAATAGTTTCAAGTATTATGCCACCTTATTGTCACATCTCAGCTTCTCAATGTCTTGAAAACAAAACATTATTAACATAACTAAATTACTGAAACAAAATCTAATTTCGAGTGCAAAAAAGCGTCTGAAAATTTGACATGCAAATCAAATAATGAGTTAAAAAAACAACTAATTAAATTCCATCACACTGGTAACGGAAGGTCAAGTCAAGCTCATTGCATTGTGGGATACAGTATCTCACGCAGTGGGCTCTGTTGTATACTGCACATTTTGGCAAATGTAGTAGGTCATCTGCATATTTCATATAGAACATTTTCAAACTGTGCACAGCACACAAATAACATTTCTGCAGTATATATTCAGCAGCATGCTAGTATGTGCTCACACTACTTGAAAAGGGTTAGAAATACAGTTTATCCGTTAACATCTGTGCGAGTTTTTATATTACATTAATTGAGACTTTTCTCTGCCTCATGCTGTAAAAAGTAAACAAACAAGATTAGCATTATATTTTTACTCTTGAATAGTGCACTTACTGGCTATGAAAAGAAGTAGTTATCAATAGCTACTATTATTTCCAGGCCTGATGAAAGCACTCTGAGAGAAACTAAAACCTTTCAAACTCACAGAAAGCCTGTTTCCATGCTGCCAGCCCTTGTGTGGCAAGCATTTTAATCTTTCCCCCCTAAGAGGGCTAGAAATCTACCCAACTCCAGGAAACAGGCCGAGGGTACAAAGGAAAGGGGAAGAATCAAAAGGCAGCAAGAAAGCAACACACCGGGATGGGGTCCGGTTTTGGCCCTGTAGCCTTTGCATTTCTCCTACAGCTGCTGGACTGAGACGGGGAGCCGTAACGGTTACGGAAAAAAAGCCGAAAGTTGGATTAGAGGGTTGTGAAAATGTCAGATTAAAATGTTAAAAGATGGATCTAGTTCGGCGCTATTCGCACAGTGCCCCACGCATTACTGGGAGCGAACAGGTTGGATTAGGGGTGTGTTCCTCTACATGCAGACAAGAATCTCATTCATGGCAGCTACCTGTGTGGAGAAGAGATAAGTAGCTTTCCGTCAGAAACAAAGAGAAGATTAGCATTCTCTTACACTGTGCTGAAGGACACACCAGGATGCCCTCTGAAGCCCTCAGAGAGGAACAAGAAAGACTTGTGAAGAAAGAACAGATCAAAGCCTGTCAGAGTCCTCTCCTAAATATAGTTAAAATGTTAACATCACGAATCGTGCCAAAAAACAGCTGTTTGCTTGAAAGAGTCACTTTGGAGCCAGATAGACTTATTTTAAAAATAGATTACATGGAAAATTAGGTCTATGAATGAAACTGTAAGGTTAGGGAAAAACAGCTGTTAAAATCGTGTGCATGCCGCTTAGCTAAATACATTTTACAACATACGTAATGGCATCTTTTGTTCGCAACACAATGGCATAACAATGCTTCTCTTTTACATGTATATTTTAAACAGAGTAGGGTATATCTCTGCAATTACTGCTGAATGCATTATGCTTTGACAGTCGCATTTGTGTTGGCTGGAGGTGGACATCGCCGCTGCCAAGAAGAGATCTTTCAAGTTGCTCCTCATTTCTCATGTGAGGCAGACTGCAAATAAATGTGATTACACTCGAAATACGGCCATAAAATGGTGGCAAAACACTGAAAGATGGATCTGTAAAATGTTATTGCTGTTAAACAGACCAAAGAAAGGAAAAGATCCATTTCAGTTAAATACAACAGCTCAACTCATCCCAGTAGCATCTGCCCAGATGGCTTTCCTGGCATCTGATATGTTCTGTGATAGCGGAAAAGAAGGAAACATGAAATGTCACTTTTACAGTGAAAAGAAGCGCTTTTAGAACAAAGCGGCCTTTTAGGGGGGAAAAGAAATGGTTTTGGGCTTTTACCAGAATTTAAAATGCCTCAGGTGAAATGTTTCCTTCCAAGTGTAAATGCTGGTCGCTTGTTTGCGGCTGATTGCAAAATAGAAAATGTAAGCATGTCCTGAGGCAACTGCACTTCCTCTTCCACGTCATTCGGCCTGATTTATCGCATTGATTAGCAAATGGAAAACAAAGATTTTAATGTTAACCCTTTAATTGTCACTCACTTTTTTTGAACATTGACGTGAAATGTTTTATAATTCATGAATGAAAATAATTCATGATGATTTTGATGTGCATTTTCTATGGTAATGCAATGTCTGATTTTAAAATGGTTTTCAAACGATGGATTTTGAGATTTGAAGTTTTCAACTGATATTTGATTTATTATGATTTCTAAAGTGTGATTAAAAAAAAAAGTATTTTTTGACAAAAGTTGGAAATCCTGTTATTATGATGTAGATTTTTGAGGTGCAGTTTTGTCATAAATCAATCTATTATTTTTCCTACATAATTTGTAACACAAAACAGTGGTCAAACATCTATTTAGGAGTCTTAGACCTTTCCAAAAATACATAGTAAACATCCAAGATGTTCATGTCTTTCTTTCGTCAGGTGAAAAGATTTTTTATATATATATATATATATATATATATATATATAGTGAACTTCAATGGGGATCAGCAGATTGAAGGTCCAAACTGCAGTTTCAATGCAGCTTCAAAAGACTCCCAGCTGAGGAATAAGAGTCTTATCTAGCAAAATGATCAGTCATTTTCTAAAAAAATTAAAATGCATATATTTTTTAACCACAAATCCTTGTCTTGCATGACGAAAATACCGACCCAGTGTTTACAAAGTGAACGTGCAAAGAAAGTCAAGCGCCCTTTACAAGAAAATGTAAAACAATGATGTCGGACAGAGTTTTTTGCCCTACCCTAACTTATTTAACCAGAGTACACAGTCGAATAAATAACCATAAGTGAACTTGAGTACGTCATGTGAAGTCTGACTGATCGTTTTGCTAGATAGGACCCTTATTTCTCGACTAGGATCGTGCAGAGCTCTTTGAAGCTGCATTTAAACTGCAATTTGGATCTTTAACTTCCTGATTCCCATTAAAGTTCATTATACAGAGACAAATCCTGGAATGTTTTTCTCAAAAACCTTAATTTCTTTTCTTGGATGACATGGGGGTGAGTAAATTATCTGTCCATTTTTATTTTGGAAGTGAACTAACCCTTTAAATCTGTTAGATCATCTTTTTTATATCAACAAAGATGTTGTGCATTTACAAAATGCGGTCACAGCTGTCATCGTGGTAAACAACCCCAAAATAGGGTCTTTTCTTGAAAGATAAAATGTGAAGAACCATGTCTAATCAGATCTAAACCAAACCTCCACCATCAGCAAGTTATCCCTCACACACACAGAGACACACAGTCTGGATGACTTCGCATCTTTGACAGAGATGACTAAGTGAACGCACAATGGCGAACCGGCAGAGGTCTCTCATTATAAGCCAAACACAGCCGTGACCTGTCCAAACCTGCATGGACGCACACCCATTTAAACAAACGCACATCCACGCACACCCAAAGCCACCCACGCTCAGCCTAAAACCCGCTTCTATCCCTGCCTAGAGACTACAAGATACAGCACTCAATCATCTCCCAGCATCACTGCCGGTGATCCATGAAAAACTAGCATGCGGCACACATTTCTATCTTCCAATAATCATCTCCTCAGACAAATGATAGTTTCATGTAGTCTTGATTACTGCGCTGCTCGTAGCTGTCCCCACAAAAGTAGAAGAACAGCATTGCTTTCTAATTTTATTGATTCTTCTTTGGCACAATGTGTTCACTTCGAGTTACATTCAGTAATAACTTGGCTAAGAGACAGCGCTCTGTGTGTGTGACATTTCTTCTCCTTAATCTCATTTTATGAGCAGGAGAGAATTTAGTCTGCTTCTCATTAACAAACAGCATCTCGGCCCCAGCAGAGCACCGCGAATGTGGAACGATTTCGAATGTGAATTTGGAAAGCTTCAATAAGCATGCTATTTATTTAAGCATTGATCTCAGAGGATTCGATTGGAAAAGTACACTGTGACTTCTGAAAAACATCAAATTAGTGAGGCCTTTTATGCAAACACGGTTTATGTTTATTTCAAAATGTCTCATAAATCCAATCCTTTTCCATGAATGCATCTTTTAATCAAAATGCAATCACATTCTGAAATAAATGTGTCCCTGGAACACAAAACCAGTCATAAGTAGCAAGGGTATATTTGTAGCAGTAGCCAAGAATACATTATCAATTTTTCTTTTATGCCATAAATCAAAAGGATATTAAGTAAAGATCATGTTTCATTAACATATTTTGTACATTTCCTACAGTAAATATATCAAAACATAATTTTTGCTTAGTAAAACCCATTTTACTGGGTTACCCACCTAACCTAACCCTAACCCATTTTACTAACCCATTGCTAAGAACTTCATTTGGACAACATTAAAGGTGTTTTTCTCAATGTTTCGATTTTTTTGCACCCTAAGATTCCAGATTTTCAATAATATTCTATCCCAACAAACCACACATCAATGGAAAGCTTATTTATTCAGCTTTCAGACAATTTATAAATCTCAGTTTGGAAAAAAAATACCCTTATGACTGGTTTTGTGGTCCAGGGTCACAAATAATTAAGTAGAAATAATAAATAATAATTTCAGTTTATATAAAACGTTAAAATAATAAAAATTATACTTATATATAGTTTTAAATTTGACATGTTTACATGTTTTCTTTATATATATATATATATATATATATTTTTTTTTTTATCCTAAGTACTGTATACAAAGTTTAGCCTATTAACTTTACATCCTACATCCTTAAAATTCTGTAGCTTTTAATCTTGTTTATATAATCACAAAACATCAAATAACCAGTCATTTTCTGTTTTAAAATACTGTACACAAACTCGGCTTTGCTTTTGCATGGGAAAGTGCAAAACTTCCTCAATCCAACAGCGTCTAACATGTTATTTCTTCCATGTTTAATGCAAAACTTCAGTTCAACACAACGAAGCTGAACATGACTCAGCAGAGGAATTTTTTTCTTTTTTTTGACTCAGCAGGGAAATGCGGCATTACATCAAACGCATACATTTCGACAGCGAGAACAAAAACGCTGAAGCGATGCGAACTAAATAGCCAGAATCAGGAATCTTTGTCATTTCACCAGCAACGTTGTGATTTCCGCGGTGTCACCGGGGTCGCTCGCGGGCTGGGCATGGGGTCAGTGAATATTAACTTCATTTACACATGGTTGCAAACAGAGCAGCTTGCACAATGCAGGCCTGCCTGCTCTGCTTAGTAACGTGAGCAGCCGAGCTGACAGGTCACTGCCAGGCTGGAAGATGGATGAGCTGAGCAGTTGACCCTTGGCTTGCCTGAGGAGCCAGCTCTATGGCTTCTTTCCCCTCTGAACAAAGACCCCCTACCAGCAACAGCCCTGCTCACAACTCCAGCAGCACTAACAGGTCCCGACATCTCCATCAACCCTTGACGCACACACAGACACGCAAGCAGATTTTGATAGGCTTAGTCTTTTTAGCCCGACACACCCAACCAAACGCTCCTCTTTTATGCACGCATACACACAATACGGGCAGCTTACCCCCTTTAGCTGCCTAAACGCTGGCACACACACTTCTCTTTTCGAATTGCTCTCTGCTCATCCGTACTAATGGATGCAATTGGACAAGCGGACACTGTGTTAAAAGCAACAAAGCAGCCGTGTGTGTGCGCGTGCGTGTGTGTGTTCGGAGCAGCTTTGGCCCGAGGCGACCGGGTGAAAGTGATATGTGACCAGGTTGAAGGCCTTAACACTCGGTGAGCATCAGGGAGGGTCTGTTGTCAGAGTGACTCTCCTCTGGGAGAGCGGCAGAGCAGGAGACTCAGCAGCTCAATCTCTCCCTAAGAGCAAAATCAATAACTTATTACATAACTGCACACTTTTCTCCTTTACAGAGAGAGAGATCGAGAGAAGGAAGGAAGGAAGTCTTAGGAGGCTTGTTCTAGTATGAAAATGTCCTTTTTTACTGTGCTAACATCACAAAAAGGACTAAATGACAAGGAAGCATTTGGCTCCTGTAATTGATCATTTAGGAGCCAAATCGCTTTGTTGACAAATTATAGAAATGCTCAGTATAGATGGCTGTTCAGAAGTGCTGCTGTCTATGCTCATATTTAATCATAATTATCTGCTGTGCTCTAGATCTACACTAGATTGCCAAAAGTATCCTTCTAATAAACAGGTTTGACTACTTTAGTAATTTCCATGAGTACTAATCTTAATGTTTACGCATATAATGATATTCTAGGGAATTGTGTCCTTCTAATTTAATAGCAAAAGTTTAGACAGGACCCTTGACAGTTGAACACCTCTGATGTGACTTTAAATGCAGACCTAGAGCCAAAAACTCATTACCAAACACCAGTGACTTTTAGACACTTCCAAAACTGAAGCAACTGAGATGAAAATACAATTTTTAAATAGATGAATTATGCTTCCATCTTTGTTGCTACAGTTTTGGAAGTGCCCTTTTTCTGTTCTAAAGGGGGTGTCCCTATACTTTTGTCCATATAGTGTATGTACAAGTCATTGGTGTTTGGTGATGAGTTTTTGGCTCAAGGTCTGCATTTAAAGTCACACCAGAGGTGTTCAGCTGGGATTAGGACTTGGCTTTATGCAGACACAATTCACTTCATCATTATATGCTTCAACATTAAGATTAGTACTCATGGAAATTACTGAAGTAGTCAAACCTGTTCATTAGCAGGGGGTGTCCCAATATTTTTGGCAATATAGTGTATGGGAATGCAAAATAATCACAACAACACGATGCTTTTTCCTACATATGCATGATCGGAAGAAGCAGAAATGGTTGGTTGTGGCATAATAAAATCTCCGCTGCTTTAGAGCCATGTATCACACTCGTCCTTCATTAGCAAATGCTCAAGTGTCCTTATTTCGCTTTCATGACTTTTAAGCCCCACCATGCTTCATACTAGTGACCTTAATAGGTATTTAACACATTAGCTCATCCAAGGACATGATTTTTGCCCGAGTCCCGATGGATTGCATTGGCTGCGAGGAAGAGGACAACAACTCCCATGATTCCACACTCAATCACTTTGGTTATTAGTTTTGTTTTAAATATATGTGACCTCTAGCAGTGAAAATGTACATATTGTGCCTTTAAATATTATTAATTAGTGACTGAGTGGACCCAGTAGCTGTGTGAATCATTGAGTGAGCAAGTCTAAGTTAAATCACTAAGTTCAAGACTATTTTATGAATTGTTCAGATTGATTTACTAAAAAGAACCAGTTCAAAAGAGTCATTTCTATATATTTTCAGTGACTAAACATTCTTTTTATGTGCTTTGGCAAACATTTTTTCCACAGTCAGGAGCCTTTTAATAGTTTTTACAAGAATCTATTGAATAATGCTTTAATTATGAATGACGGCATATTAACCGTTCCTCATTTTACCTAAGAACTCTTTTTGATCCCATGAAACAACAGGAAATGTGATTGCGAACATGCCGCCACTACAGCACATCAATAACTGGACTGCCGCCAACTGACAGGCCTGACTGACGACACAACACAATGACAGCTCCTCTCGTGTTCAAAGCCACTTTCCATCCGACAAAACCGAGAGGGAAAAACAAACAGTTTTCTCCAAGACCCTGGCCGGGTGAGAAGACCATTATCCATCAGCAGATGATTCTAACCCTGACAGCTTCAGACCCAACGGGCTTCCCAGAGGAACTAGCCTCTGTTTGAATAATTAAGCCCACTTACAGTTCTCTAACGGATGACCGTTTGTAGCCTTTACTTTCACACCTTATCAATCACTTGTGTGTCAAGCTTTATACAATCCTCCCGCCCACAACTCCTGGTGGCATCATTTGAAATGCAAAACACGGCCTTCAGTGAGCCTGGGTCTTGCTCTTGTGTCCCTCCACCCCAGCTACTTCTGCAGCTTGTCTCCACAGCTAGTCCCCTCCTTCTGTGTTCTGGCAATCCATCAGGCTTTGACTAACTTCTGTCCAACTATTTGACATCTGGGAGATGGATGGTGTCAGCGCCTGCCGTTGCCAGTACCTCCTCCTGTTAGCATGTTAGCCAATGCTAGCTTGTTTTCCCCCCTTAGAATAACAAACAAAGGCCTGTCTTGTAAACAGCTCAAACTGGAAGAGTAGGTCAACTATCGGTTAATATTTGCCATTTAGAGAAGACACGGTTATTAACGTGACGTGATGTGACTGAGCAACATACATTCCATAGATTGTTCGCAAAAGCTTAACGAAAACAAAGAGATCAATGTCTGTCTACAAGGACTCTTTTTCCGCTTCCAAAGGACTTAGTGTCTCCCTTTTCTCTGAGTAGCCACTGTTGAACGGAGCTTCGCAAATGAATAGAAGCTATTTTTGCTTGAGGTCCATGCAAATAAACTCTGGCATGCTGCTGAACACTTCAAATTGCTTTTTTTTTTCCCCAATACTCATAACACTGATTGTTGTAACTGTGAGGAGCGAATCTCTGGAAAAGCAGGAAGGAGTGAGGCCACGAGTGCCACGAAATGAGTCAAAGTCGAGAGAAAGAAAATTGTATGTAATTTCAAACCTGTATGACTTTCTTTTTTTCTGTGGAACCTAAAAGTTGTTGTTTTATAGAAGATTTCTGGTCATACAATAGAAGTCAATGGGGTCATTGGTCATTTTGTGCTCTACAGAGAAAGAACATGTTCATTTTTGGTTGCACTATCCCTTAAACAGTTCACAAAAGACAGTTTGACATTTTAAAAGTTGGTGGAGTCCCAAACACGTGGCGCTCATGACTCATGACTCGTCACAAAAAAACATCTGCTAAACTAGTGTTTACGTAAGAAAACAATTAACACACAATGCCAACGGATGCAAGAGTGTGTCGTGCGAATGTCCGCTTAAAGGAAGCGAAAGACAGAAAAGGGAGGAAGAAATGAAAGACACACAATCCTCCATCAGGCATCTGACGAACGAGACGGTCAAAACACACATTTTCATAGGCCTCCTTAGGTTTCCCCACTCAATTTTTAATGCAAGACATTTTAGACTTTATCCCGTATGCATGAGCGTCTGTTTGTGTGCGTATCCGTATATAAATAGTGCGGATTTTATAACAGAACACGGTGTAAAAACAGGAGTTTTTGAAGGCATCAGGGTCACAGCGCCTCGGCCGAGCCCCTGAGGCTAGGAAGAGAAGGTAAAGATAAAAAAAAGACAGAGAGAGCAGCAACATGAGCTGTATGCTCTTGGAAAGATCAGTCCTCCATATTAAAAAGACCCCTGTCACTCACAGGCCTTCAGCCCCAGATACCATACACTGCATTACTGTTTCTCCCACAGACAAGGGGAAAACACACCAGTGTTTTTCAGTCTGGTTTGTGCTCGGGGGGGAAACTCTGAACAGGCAATTTAATATCGGGAGGATCGCTAAGAGGAAGTGCTGATGCGGCAGTCTCATGCTCATTTTATTTAGATTAACTACAACGGTAATATCACAGCCACTCATGCCAAGAGCGACGCACAACTCATAAAGTGACAATGGAAGGGGGCAGGAATCTAAATGGGTGACAGGGTTTGTTTGTTGCCGGCTCGGAGAGAAACACGCAACATTGTTTTTGAGGAATGCAAGATGGCTTCGTGAACAGCGATTAATTCCCTAGAAAAGCGTTCAAAAATTTCTGAGAGTTCCGCGTTGCTTTCAGTTTTATTTATTTATTTCTTTTGTGCTTCGAGTGAGTGAGCGAGTGAGTAAAAAATCCTGAATGTTTTAAGCGTTTAAAAAAGGGCAGAATTGTAAAAAAAGACCTAAAACGCATCCTTTTATTATGCTTAATGTGTACCAAATAGCCCGTATTACATAGAAGCGCCATCAACTTTCTCCTTTGCTCCCTTTCTGGCTTTTGAAATGGCTTTCAGCTTTGCAACAACCTCTCAGCGTGAAGCAGCCTTGCCCATTTTAGCTTTTGATAACATAATAGTGTTCTGAAGCACCCTTTACATGATAACTTAATGATGCAGACGTGTATGTGCAGCGCATAAAAGCTATCCAAACCTTCCGGAGATATCTGATAAATCATTACTGGTCTGTACGCTTGATAATCTATAGAGATGGGGGTGACCCAGATTGGAAGAAAAAAGGGTGGATGGCCACTTATACCACACAAAGCCCCTAATCGTGTGTCATGTGATGGCCAAAAAAGCAACGCTTGGCACTGTTAGTGACAATGATGGCACTGGGAGTGTTTTAGTCTTAATTGTAGAGTATATCAGAGGCAAGTGTAACTGCGTTTCCGGTTCAGACACTTGCCTCCGCTGTTTGTTTTCTCTTCCTGCCGGGGTCATTTAAAAGGTCCGGGCGACGGGCTAAAGCTCCTCAGGACGCAGTGTCGCTTGCGAGCGATTAGTTTGGCTCAGCGCCAAATGTAAAAAGAACAGGAGAGGAGAAGAAAGACAACGGGCTGTTTCTGAGAGCTAGGCTGGAGTGCTAGTTATCATTTAATTCCAGTGTCAACGTGCATAAGGCTATAAATTAAGAGCCCACAAATCAAGCAACTAACAGGGATTCCAATTATTGTGCCAAGGATTTTTGCCCCCACATTTAATCCATCATTATTATCTCCGCTCAATAAGCATGCGTTTTTTGACTCTGCTTTTCTTTTATTAATCATTCGTCGTCTGCTTTGTGTTTTTCAGCATGGTTTGTTTTGTTATTGCATTGCTTTGCTGTAATTCGGATGAATTACCTCGCGTTGGGATAATTCTATGCTTGGGCACTCAGTCAAACAATTGGAACAAGGATTGGACACATAAGCGAGTCTTACACGTAATAATAACTTATTAATTGCTTCATTGTCCTTTCTTCCGTCTCGCGTGAGGTTAATCGGCGGCGCTCTAATGCATGCCACCAGATGTGTGCAAATGAAAATAAAGTACTCACGTTCACACGCATCTCCCTTCTGGTGAAATCCAGCTTTGCATATACATTTCCCAATGGGTACCAGCCACTCTCCTTCTGCGCTGCAGTGCATTTTAGGAGAGTTGTCGGCCTCCTCCTCTGCGTCGCTGACGCATGTGCCCTCCACTTCCACCAGCGACGAAAACTCCGATCCGGTCACAGTGTCTGGGAACGTGGCCAGGTTCTCAATGATCGACCAACACTTCTTGTAATACACTTTGACGGAGACCAAAGCGATGCAGGCACCTACATCCTGAAAGGCCAGGTAGAAGCCTCGGCGGGAGAGGGGCCCGATTATACGCACCTCCGTGTTGAGCTTCATCTTTCTTTCCCCCAGGTCGCCCTGAGTGAAGCTCTCGTCCGCGGCTATAGTGTCAATTTTCACGTACTGGCTCTCCCTTATATTCCTGCCCACCTCCACGTCGGTTTCCTGGTAGTACAAGTTGAACGTCTCCTTGCAAGAGCCTACCACCCCTGGAAGGCTGTTACAATCCCTCAAGGTAAACTTCAGCTCCACAAAAATCCTCTGGGCATCGCCCTTCTCAATCCAGTTAGTCCGTAGCCAATTGTTCTGATTTGGCTCCATGACCTGGCAGACCTGGTATGTGCGAATGGGTGTGTAGTTTTCATCCAAGCCGCTGATCTCTTCCCACTGAGAAAAAGTAAAACACAGTTAATCATCATTATACCATGTGCTGTACTAAAATGCTCAGAAGTAACCGCAAAGGAGAATCTCACAGCGTGTTAAAACTGGCCTCTGTGTGAACAAACGCACAGCTCCTCGACATAAGACAATCAACATGAGTTCATCTGCAACCATGTGCTTTGTTTTTTACATCTTTTGCATAAACTGAGAATCTCAAATGTCTGTCTTGTTGAGCGTATCAACATAAAAAAAAATATTTTTAGTAATCTGCAATTATATGCGCAGTTACAATAATGGTTAATATCTGTCAAACAATGCAAACATTTATAAACACATAAAAAAACATCAAGCCTAATAGTAACAATGTACACATTTTTCTTTCATGCCAAAAATCATTAGGATATTAAGTAAATATCATGTTCCATGAGCATATTTTGTAAATTTCCTACCGTAAATATATCAAAACTTAATTTTTGATTCGTAATATGCATTGCTAAGAACTTCATTTGGACAACTTTAAAGGCGATTTTCTCAAGATTTAGATTTTTTGCACCCTTTGATTCTAGATTTTTTTGTCAAGTCAATTTTTGATTCGTAATATGCCTTGCTAAGAACTTCATTTGGACAACTTTAAAGGTGACTTTCTCAATATTTCGATTTTTTGCACCCTTTGATTCCAGATTTTTTTGTCAAGTATCCGAAAAAAAAAAAAAAAGTTTGCTATTGTGTGATGACATCAAAATTAACTGCTTTAAATTCATAAAACATTATTTAATATAACTCAATCTGACTAATTTAGGTTACACCAGCAAAAGTAATTTTCTAGGCTTCTTTTAAACAACTTCCACCTGGGACGCTTAAATTCAGTTTATGCTGGACAGTTGTTGGCCGGGTTTCTTTTATTATTAGATTTTAATTTATATAAACACACAACACAATACTACTTTTTTTTGCCACAATGAATGCAAATTTAAAACTCATAAAAGTGAATAGAACTGGCCGAAATTGTTATGACAAGTTAAATAAATAAAACCAAATATGTTGTTACAAAGATGAAAAGTGCACTCTGCATTCTAAACTTTTCTATTGCTGCTACTTTTTTTTTACTTATGACTTTTCAGAATTATGTGTGTTCTAATTAATTGTTAAAAACGCCTAAGACTTATAAAAACAACAAAACATCATAATTAAGAATATAACTAGTAATTATCCTACATTCAGCAGAAAATCACTTTGTTGGCCTTCGTTGAACGACTCTAAAACAAACGCGTCTGCATTTTACACGCCTTTCTTAAACCTATTATAAAACTAGTCTAGGATCGACAAACAACTTTTAAAAGAAGCAAAACCACCTTCGCATAGCAAAACCAAATTATCCATTGTTACGCATTTTAAAAACGTTGTGATGTGGTGCGAAGACTCACAATTATACATTATACCACCGCATAATTTTAGGTTGCATTCAAAACACTACAAGCAGTAAGCGCATTACAGACGAGGTGAAAATCATAAATGTTTGCTGTAAAGTAAAAGTTGCAAAGTTTCCAGCTTACCCCGCTTGGAGGAGACGATATCCATTCCAGCTCTGTCTGCTGCGCCTTTGAATCCAGCAGGATCACTGCCGACGACACATAAAGCGCACACTTACAATAATGCATCTTTAATTGTGATTAATGTTTGGCACGCATCTCGCTCATATTCCAGAAGCATTTTACATCGCGAGCGAGCGCAGATACAAACCAAACGTGATAGAGCGCGCGAGTTTGACCCATTTTCAGCAGACAGCGGTAGAGATTTATGGCAATGAGCACCTCGCACCTCTGAAACCTGTGCGACACCTGTTCGTGTGTCAATATAACCGACGGGCACGCTTTCGCTTTTGGTGGAGATCGAGAAATCGACAAAGTTCCTTCGTTGGAACCGCTGGGGATATTACGCGGATACGCGCACGCATCATGTTAAGACTTCATCGCATGCGAAATTAATCGCTGTTTTGCTATTTAAATACATTTCGTTGAAGCGTTGTATGTTTTTTGTGTGGTCAAACGACTACAAGGAGATGGTTAAATAGTCAAATATATAATTTGATTAAATAAACTCTCAAAAGGTCATTCGCTGAGAACCTTAATTTAAAATAAATAAATAAACAAATAACATCGATTAGATAAATAAATTCGTCATTGAGTATGTTCGGTAATCAATAAACCTCTAAGTGAACTACAGGAAACATCCATAAGATCAACTGGATATAGCCTATTTATGCGATATACTGAATTGAATGAATTGAATTTCATATTTCAGCACGGAGGCACGATACCTTCGGCTTAGTCTATAGCTAATATAGTCGATGTAGATGTGTGTGATATACATATTTGCAGTGCAGACGTGTATGGTGGAAACACACCGCTCTTTATACTAAATCTGTACTCGATAACTTGGTAATGCAGAAGCACTTGTATTGCTTAATGATTGCATGGGGTTTTTTATCCCGGACAAATCCTTTACTACTACTATGTGAAGCTGATCCCATGAGTATTTTAAAATAATAAACGTGATACATGTTGCAGTCAAGTTGCAGAATTGACTGTATTCCTGCAGCCCGGTTGGTTAACAAGACACATCAAGCGGATCTTTTCAAGTTTGGTGTTGCTGTTGTCTCTTTGCAGTCTAAATGGAAAGCACGCAGTGTTTTCCGATACAATGAGAACGTGATAACCACAAGATAAAGGGCTGTGAGGGTTAAGCTTAACCAAATAAATATTGTCTATCAGGTTTAGTTGCGATGTGCAGTTGTAAATCACTCGTCTTCGCGTCTGATTAGCGAAAGTCCGCGCGTCAAAGAAACATACTCATGATCTCAAACACAGTCAGACGCATATCGTGATAATAAAAATATGTTGTCTGTTTGTCTGTCAGACTGTCGATACTGTATCTGCTCTAACTACTGATTTGCTCGCTCTCGCGTTCGCGCTGTCAGGATGCAATGAAGGAAACTTTAGCACTCACCCTCTCTTGTGTTCTGTGCTATTCCAGTGTTCACATAAAAACATAAATGAAGGCAAAATATAGTCCACAAACACGAAACTGAGGTGCAAACCATGGTGCAGTTGAAAGTTGGCTAAACAGTGTGCGCTTTTTCCAACGCGGCGTTCCCTTCCCATTGACGACGCTCCGGCAAACCAGCTCTGGGTGAATAAAACAGCCGTCTCTCACTCAAATAGCATCGGCAGCTGAGAGGCGGGGCTTAGGGCATTCGGCGTGTCACTCATCTTGACTGACAGAGAGCACACCCACATTTGGCGCGCGGTGTAACAACGCGGACGAATCACCTTGAAGCGAAGGCGGATCCTCAATTTCGCTTTAAAACCTACCGTGCGGATTCATAAACTTTAAGATTAAGATACTTTGTTGCACTATGCATTAAAAAAACATGCTATTTTAATGTTAGGTTCGAAATACTGCACTGGAAGTTAACGCGTAAAAAGCTATGGGTTAAATAAAAAGGGAAAACAGTGAGCACATCAAAACAAACTCTGAGAAATAGTGAGATGCCTTTCCCTGCAACACCGCTTGCACGGAAGCTACTCTATCAAGATAAGACTTGAACTTTGGGTAGGGCAGACAAGCATGTCACGACATCCGAGGAAACGTTTAAATTTTTCCCAAGTCATTGAAGAGCATTGCATCATCAGCCAATAAATCCTTCGCAAACCTCATCATGGTGCCTGTCGTGTCTGGCAGCTGTTTTTGAACGCTTTCTCATAGCTTGCAGTGCCAAGACTTTGTTTCGTCACTAACCTAATGTCACATTACCATCTGAGTTACAGCAATAAAAATGTTTTTTAGAGGCCAAATAGCTCCCTATTTATGTATGCATGTTTGTGTGTGTGCATTTAGTTTTCCATAGAATTCACATCCCACATGAAAGTGGAAAGAAATGTTAGGAAATTTTATATGTGACCACAAAACCAGTCATAAGGGTATGAATGAATAAGTTTCCCAATGATGCATGGTTTGCTAGGATAGGATATTTGGCAGAGACACAACTATTTGAAAATCTAAGGGTGCAAAAAAAAAAAAAAAAAAAACCTTTAAAGTTGTCCAAATTAAGTTTTGATATATTTACAAAATATGCTCATGGAACATCTTACTTAATATCCTAATGATTTTTGGCATAAAAGAAAAATCGATAATTTCAACCCATATGTTAATAA
Source organism: Cirrhinus molitorella (assembly GCA_033026305.1). NCBI lineage: Eukaryota > Metazoa > Chordata > Actinopteri > Cypriniformes > Cyprinidae > Cirrhinus > Cirrhinus molitorella. Next base: position 2,782,755 of record CM065133.1, on the reverse strand, counting down.
TGATAATTACAACATATGTTGCTTTTATCTCTATAGACATTTAATATTAAGGATATTAACTAATTTGTTGACAAAACCAGGTTTTGTGCACAAATGTACTCTTACTCCAAAGGGACAAACATTAAAACATAATGAGCAATTTACAAATATAGCACAGTTCTTAAACTAGTTGTTTCCCATTTATCTGTGTATTCAATTGTGAAGGCCCAAACCTGCAGAAATTAAAAATGAATAAACGTAAGAAATACAGAAATAACAAATAAGTAACAAATATAGTTAATTACTATTTATTCAGTATTTATTACTGTTAATAAGTAGTTTATTACTTTACTCATTCAAGCGTAGGCCTCATATTGCATGACATCTTTAACTAATAGACACCAAGGAGTTATTTCTTTGACAAACATACAGCGTGCTTTCTGAAAATAAAAGTGAAACTCTTGTTGTTTGGTCGTTGAAGGGCAGGAGGTCTGTTATAAAGACATCGAGACAGACAAACACAGATAAACATTGACTGCTGTGTTTTTTTCGAAGGTCACCTAATGAAGGAAAGTGCCCTGCTGATTCTGGGCAATGGGTGTGGATGCATTGATTCATTATATGCGTTACTGCTCAAGAAACGTTCACCATGAAGATTGAGCTGCTGGGGTTTTAAGCGGCGCCAAGGAATCGAGATAAACACAAAACACAATTAAAAAGTGTAAAGTTAATTTCCTGCTGCTCAGATGACTTGCCAAATCACTGATAAATGAAAGCATGAAAGGGACCTCATTACCCCCCGAACGTATAATGCATTTGTTACAGGTCACTTATGAATCTCCATTTCCTAGAATGAGTAAAACAACTGTAATTATGCCCCCCAAATATTGATTAATAAACTCTGTGCATCACAAATGGATGGAGGTAGACAAGGACTCATTTCAAGGTTTATTTACCTCTGTTTTCTTATTTGTTTTTTTGCTGTTTGGCCTGTTTATTATGCAAATGATTTCTAATCCTCTTTACCCTTGATGCACGCTCCTGTGTTGCACATTTCCATGTTGCCTATTATTGCCGTATTAAACCAGCTTCAATTAGTAATGTTTTGGACGGACATACTTTAGTAGCCTATATCTTAAAACTAGTTCAAATCAACTCGCGTGGGTATTCAAACGAGCATTCGCTTTCCTCATATAAATATCGTCGTCTGAGCTGGATTAAAGAGTCATGGATGGATGTTTTGAATATTTATAATCAGCAAAATGTTCATTAACATTCTCATTCGGCTGAGTCTCGAGTGATAGCGCCAGGCTTTCCAGGTTGTTCACATACTAATTGCACTTTTCTTCATTTTGGTTCAACTCAAGAACAAAAAAACAAAATCTTTAACCCAGAATACACATTTAGCATCTTCATCAGTTTCATGTTGCCATGGCATCAGTTAATTGAATTCTTTTGTTTGAATTGGGATTAGACTGTAGTAGTCATGTGGAGATGACGTTTTGCCTAAGCGACGTTATACCTGACTCCACATAGAGCTCTAAGCTGAGCCCTCACAAAGAGCTAATCATTTTAGAGGATACTTCATTCTGAGTAGGTCTTTAGTGCGTCTTCCCCGAGAAAGAATTACCATCCTTCAGTGATAACACTAACCATTATTGGCATTTCACCAATTCATTTGAAACAAAATGGCAGAGGTTGGGTGAAGTGTACTAGACTATTAAAGCAATATTTTAGAAAATAACCTACATTGAGTTCATACAAATGTTTATTCGGCACTTAAAAGCAATAGTTTTTATTCCAAAAAACTGTGGCAAACACGACCCTCAAGGGATGCCACTTCAAGTGAGCGAATTGACCACATTTATAAATGTCTGCCTACGTTCAAGTGCTTGTAACCAACAAAAAGAAGGTGTGAAAAAACTAGGACATGACTTGCTCAAGGTGTTCTTATTATGTCTGATCTTTTTGGCGTTTATTTGCGGCGTTTTTCACAGCACAGAGACTTTAGTCTAGATCTCTTCATCAGCAGGCAATAACATGCCGTTCTATTGTGTTATTTTTCCTTCAGGACTGCGTGTTTTTTTTAATAGTTTCTCAGTCAATCTGCTGCAGCTAAACAACTGAGCCGAAGTAAATGGAAGGCCAGGCCAAAAGTATTATTAAATACTATAATATATATTTTCCCCTTGTTTATAATGAGAGTGGAACACCTTCAGAGCGGCAGGCTGTCGGCCTGATCCCTTTACTCAGGCTGGGTGGAGCGCAGCAGGGCTGTCTGGATTCTTTGAGGGCTTGAAGGGAAAACCACCCAGAGATTTAATATCCAGAGGGACTGTAAGCTCGGTGGACGGATGGGCTTGGTGAGCACTTGCGGGAAAGTTTTAGTCCTTTATATTAGTTAGTAATATAGTGTCCCAACAGATCCAGACAAAATCGGGGGTGTTTAATATTACTCAGGGATTGTTGTGGGCTGACTAACACTCACCTTACATTGTCTGCTGTTGTAATCACAAATCTAGACCTGTACTGGTTTTGTGTTGTAAGACATGTTCTAAATTGTAAAATGATTAAGAAATTTTTTTTTTTTTTTTTTTTTGGCTTCCTAACAGACCTGGCTGTGTAAATTAATGTGAGATATAAAGGCAGATTTAAGGCAAGATTTAAATTTAATACTTTGATAAAATGTGATGGTAAAGAATTTTACATTATTGCTACAAAAAAGATTGTTTCATAAGTGCTGTTCATTGCATTTTCCACAAAAATATTAAGCAGCACAACTGTTTTCAGCATTAATAATATTAAATATTACTAGGATTGTGTGATACTGAAAACTGGAGTAATGGAGTAAATTTTATATATTATACACTGTTAAAAATCAAAAAGCACAATTTGTTGAGTCAACTTAAAATAATTTGTAATTTGTAGTTGAATCAACTTAAATATCTCAGTTGTCACTTAGTACAACTTAAAATTTCAGTTAACTGAACTTACAATTTTAATGCAGCCAGGTAACAAATTATTTTAAGTTAACTCAACAAATTGTTTTTTTTTTTTTTTTTTACAGTGTACAGTAGAAAACAATTGTTATAAATTGTAATAATTTTTCTGAATTTTATTGTTTTTATCGTATTTATTTTATCAAATGAATACAGACATATTTCAAAAACATTATAAACTTTTGAACTGTATATATAAACTGTATATTTAAAAACTTTTTGGTACTGTAAAAAACAATTTGTTGAGTCAACTTAAAATAAAGAGCAGCTTAACTTAATAATTTGTTACCTGGCTGCCTTAAAATTTTAAGTTCGGTCAACTCAAAGAAGTTTAGTCAACTTGAAATGTTAAGTTGTACTAAGTGACAATTTAGATATTTGAGTTGATTCAACTTAAAATTTTAAGGCAGACAGGTAACAAATTATTTCAAGCTGACTCAGCAAATTGTGTGTTTTATTTTTTACAGTGATATTCATATTTTATTTCTATAAAAAAATGTAACTATGTTACAGAATTTAATTAGAAAATAAATGCAACTGTAATCTGTTACTGAGGAATAAAAAGTGTCATTTAGTTATAATTGCGTATGAAAAGGCAAACGATTACAAAACGGATTTACATCAAAATATTTGTTTTTGCATGAATATCTATTTCTAGCTATGATTTTAATTCTTCGTTTAACCCCAGAGCAATCGCACAAGTAAAAAGATGTGCTAAAGTCTGATTTTGTGGTGGCTCTGTTTTAAATTATTATAATTTTAATTCAAGTCATGAAGAATTTATGAGAATCTGATCTCAGTGTTAAATTTAAATTTTTGAAAATGATTAACAGTTAAAAGCATTTATTAGAAATTAAGAAAAGTAATCAAAAAGCAATCAAATGTAATCAGTTACATTACTTTAATGAACTGAAATAGTTACAATGCTTATTGCGTTTTTAATGTATTGTAAAACAAACAACTTAAAAAAAATTGTTTCAACTTAAAAAAAAGCAAGTGTTTGTGCTGCCTTAAAATTTTAAGTTTACTCAACTTTTTTCAAATTTTAGGTTGAAACAACTTTTTTACGTAGTTTTTTTTTTTTTTTTTTACAGTGCTGTAACAAATTATATTTACAAAGTAACCTTCCCAACACTGCTAATAAATAAGTAAACAAAGTTCTGAGAGTTCTGAGATTTTTTTTGGCCCACAACCACAAATGGCCTACCAGCTTTTTCAATTATAGATTGCCCTTTAGACTGTAAACATTTCGAAAAGCACCCATTACTTTTCAGGCTGAAGCGAACGGAGGGAATTTAATCATATCTCCTTTTACCCTTTTCAAAAACAACAATTAATGAAATTTAACTTGTGCATCAATTTCAAACGTCTATTGTGGCAGGTCACTCCCACAGTGTTTGTCTAGAGGAAAGACAATGACACCTCATTTGTGTCGGTGAAAGCATGTTGCAGCGATCTGTCAGTTTAGACAGCGGGGCTGTTTAACTCCACTAATTGTCAGAGTAACATGAAAAACAAAGCTCTTTTTATCTGTAATTTAATTATGTACAGAGCTACAGTCGCCATGCAGTACAAATCAGAGACAGAAGAGGGACTGCCTGAATCTTGAGCTATGCGAGTCTGTCACCAGAGGCGGCAATAAACTCCATGCATTGATTGATCTGTGCTCGTTATAGTGAAGAACCAAAGCCTGCTCATGTTTCTTATGCCAGCATTATTATTAGTCAAACAAAACTGATTTGAGCTTTTAACCACAGCTTGTTTTCTACTCAAAATGTGTGTGAAAGAGTCAAATCGGCCGTTTTCATACAACATGAGGAGTTTATCTGTCGCTTGGGAAGTGGTTTGACTTTTTAAATACATTTATTTGTCAGAGGAAGCCTCCGACTTTAAGACTTGTGTCCTGCCCCAGCGTTACTGTGGATTCACGTCATAAGTGCTATGTATAACTGCGTCTTTAAATAAGCTCTTTATGGGGAAGCTGTTCAGTTTACCCTCAAATGAAATATGTGTTTATGAAAAGATTAAAAGCGAAAAAAGGCTCTGCTCTCATGATTATCATGTCAACAACATGACTATCTCTATTTCCCTATGTGTCAGTTTCCTGCTCTGTACGGACTACAGGGACACTTGCGCAGTTGTACACAGATTTTGTAGCTGACAGATGAAGACATCCAGATGGCTGCGCGGAGTTAGTCACACTAGCCTGCTACGCTAGTCCGGCATGTAGAACTAAGCGGGGTTATGGCCGTTTGATGATGTCTATTCTGGCCTTTCATGTCATTCTACAAGCTTAGCATGCCACGTTACCACTTAGTCTCAGGATAAACAGACAAATCACATCTTGAAACGCAAGTGTGGAGGCGCCTGACACGCACATCTGGAGATGAATAGCGCTTGGGCTTTCAAAATCGCTAGCAGAAATCTGGACTTTCATCAAGGTGACTGTACGAAAGGATTTCACTCCTACCCATGTGTCTTGTCTTGCTCCTTTCACGATCTATGGACATGAAAGCGAGGAATGAAAAGTAAAATCGGCTGAGTGATTTACAGTTGATCAGATATGAGACCTCTTTGTCATATATCATCCCATGTAGAGCTACACAAATTCCTTTTAGCTTAAAGGTAACACCTAGCTGATGCTAAAGGAAGAATGGAAAGACCAAGACGGTCTTTATGCGCCAAAACGGTTGACTGATATTTTTCTGAATGGGAGAAAGTGCACGTCTTATATTGTGTAAGTGCACTTCGCAATTAACAATCACCAGGACCAACCTGAAATCTGCTCGAATAGCATTAAGTAAACATTAAAGCAATTCAAGTACGATGTTGGTTTTGTATGAAATGGCGTTGCAAATATGGCTACTGTGTAAATAGACTTAAAAAGATGTAGCTTGGCACTTTAAAAAGTTGAAATTGTGTCTATCTAAGCTGGTTTCAACAATTATGCATAGGTATTAGTTCATAACATTTATAGGTAGGAAAAAAAGACTTTTTATATCATAAATATATTTTAATAGTTACATTTGTGACCATGGACCACACAACCAGTCATAAGGGTCAGTTTTCCTAAATTGAGATTTATACATCATCTGAAAGCTGATGTATGGTTTGTTATGATATGGCAATATTTGGACCGAGATATAACTATTTGAAAATCTGAAATCCGAAGGTGCAAAAAAATCTAAATATTGAGAAAATCAGCTTTAAAGTTCTTAGTAATGCATATTACTAATCAAAAATTAAGTTTTGATATATTTACGGTAAGAAATTTACCAAATATCTTCATGGAACATGATCTTTAACTAATATCCTAATGATTTTTGGCATAAAAGAAAAATCTATAATTTTGACCCATACAATGTATTTTTTAGATATTGCTACAAATATACTCCAGCAACTTATGACTGGTTTTGTGGTCCAGGGTTACATTTGTGAGTCATTCTATAATTAGGGCTACATGTCACGTTCATGGACATTATTAATTTTACTAATTTTTCATAAACTTTTCACTTCAAGCAATGATCACTTTTATATCTGGGGACATTTCTAATTCATTTAATACAAAAATCCAAAAGATACCAATCTTTTATCTTGCAAAAATCACATACAGCTGTTTTTGTGCTATCCGATTTTGTAAAAATGTGAGGTTTCGCTCTTCAGATTAGCTATAAAATACATTTTTCTGTATATACGCTGCCCTCCAAAAGTTTAGAAACGCCCTAGAAAACTGGGGTTTTGGACAATATTGGTATGAATCCTTTTTAATTTGTGATAATTTTGCACTGATAAGGGACAACACAAACTAAGAAAACATATTTTATTGCATAAACAGTTTATACATAGAAAAAACTTCATCAAAATATCCACAATTAGCAGCTATTACAGCTCTGCATAAATTGGGCATCCAAGCTGTCAGTTTATTCAAACATTGACTTGATATATTACTCCAAGCCTCCTGAAGGATTGCCCAAAGTTGATTCACACTGGTAGGACACTTCTTACGGACATCACGGTCCAGTTACTCCCATAGTAGCTCAATTGGGTTGAGGTCTGGTGATTGGGGAGGCCATTCCATGACAGATATGATAGTCTTCAATGATAATATCAAGGGACATTAATGTATTTGCACCGAAAAATGATAAGGATTTATGCTAACATCGTCCAAAACCACACTTTGCCAGTCTTTTCTTCACAGGGGTGTTACTAAACTTTTGGAGGGCAGTGTATTTCTTATAAATATTTGTCCAAAATAATCATTAAATTATGAGAAAGGTGTTTTTAAATATTTAAAAATAATAAAATAAATATTTTAAATATTTTGCTCATGCATCTACACTAAATCATCCATTTTGTGTATGTCCAGAAAATGAATGTAAACTCTGTTACTCCCTATAAACCCCCCTATAAATCAGGAATGGTTTGTTCCAAAGTCACATTTCCAACATCAGGTGATGTAATTTCCTTTTTTTGGAAGTAAATTTGAAGACAGTGTGGTAAGTCATAACTTTTTGTCTTCAGTAATTTATCTATATTACTGTCTGCGCATAGAGTAGATTAATTGACCGTCAACTGTGTTATCAACATGTTCTGGTGAACTTGCATCACATGTTATATTTATAAATATGTAGAGAAAGAATATAAAAACATAAGTTAATCAAGGTCATTCACTAACTACACTTTTAAAAATAAAGATGCTTCACGGTGCCATAGAAAAATCTTTTTTGTCTAAATGGTTCCTTAAAGTACCTTTAACATGAGAAGAACCTTTCTATTTCACAAAAGGTTCTTTGTGGCGAAAGAAGATTCTTCAGATTATAAAAAGGTGAGAAAGATTGTTCTTTAAAGAACCTTTGACTGAATAATTCCCATTCCCATTATGAAGCCCCAAATTCATATTTTTAAATCAGTTACACTGTAAAAAACAAAAAAACACCAATTGTTGAGTAAACTTAAAATAATTTGTTACCCTGCTGCCTTGAAATTTTAAGTTCAGTCAACTCAAATAAGTTTATTCAAGTTGAAATGTTAAGTTGTACTAAGTTACAACTTAGATATTCAAGTTGACTAAACAAAAAAAAAGTTTGTTAAACTTAACAGCTGTTTGTTACTCAGCTGCCTTAAAATTTTAAGTTGAATCAACTCAAATATCTAACCGAAACATTTCAAGTTGACTAAACTTTTTTTAGAGTTGACTGAACTTAAAATGTTAAGGCAGCCAGGTAACAAATAAGTTTAAGTTGACTCAACAAACTGTTTTTTTATAGTGTAGACAGATAACCTAAAAAACTCTGGTGAATAGACTCAAAAACCTTCAAACAAATGTTTTATCAAACACGTGGCACTTTATTCATGTTTCATTTGACACAGCATTTGTCCGTAACACAGTTGACAAAATAATGAATCAAATGTTAATTTATTAATGTATTTAAAAGGTCATTAGAGCTTATGCTTGCCAAATAATTAATTTAGCATATTAAGGGGAAGTATTATTCAACCACCTAGTTTATTTATCAAAAAAACATACAGATTTCCTGACTTTTTGGCTGACCTGAAATGTACCTCTAAATATAGAATGACTCTTGTGTTATTTTATAGATATTTTAGATCCCTTAACCACCCACAAACCTAAACATAATCACTTGAATAGAGAGAGAATGGGTAACACTTTATTTTACAGTCTCTTATTTAGTTGCTTATTAGCATGCATATTACTAGTTACTTATGAGACTAGTTATTAGCATGCATTATTACATATTACTTAATATTAGCCATTTATTAGTACTAATTAAACACATTTTAATGTCTTATTCTACATTACCTTATTCTACATCCCTAATCCTACCCAATACCTAAACTTAACAACTATCTTACTAACTATTAGCAGCAAATTAGGAATTTATTAATTCATTAATTTCTTAAAAATACAGTAAAGTATACAGAAATATAAGTGTACTTGCCATAATTTATGTGTTGCTAAAATTTCCAAAACCAAAGTAGTACCAAAGTAGCTGAATCACATCGTGTTGCATTTGCAGTCTTTGGAGGTATACAATAATTTTGTGTAAAACATAAAGGACAATTAAAGTCTGTGTTGTTTCTAAATATTTTATATTATAAACACATTACAAAAACTGTGAGTTATGTAGTACTAAATTATGGAGTTAAACAGTTTTTCACCATTTTTGTGTTTAGGGCCTGAAATCATGTTTGGATGACGCACTGGAGCCACTAAGCATAGGCCCTCGCTTAACACTATAATAACTCTAGAGAGTATTAGCATAGGCCTTCCCATGAGTTGGCATATTTATTTTTAAGATGTTGATACCTTATTTTATTTACTTTTTTTGTCATTTAAATTTGGCTGGGTGGAAATTAACACATTTTCTGTGGAGTGACAAACTCAGAACACATATTTAATTTATTGTTTTACATGGACTTTAAATATCCTGAATTATCCTATCTTTTCCTAATCCACTCTGTGAATGTTCACATATCACATTCGAACACATATCACCAGAAACAGCATGACGCAATTGGTGACGAAGCAGGCGAGAGCTAATGAGCATCTAATATCACTGATGTAAAGTCTTGTAATGTTTCTTGAGGTGGCCAATTCTGAATTAAAGTTTGGGATTTAGTTGCTACTAAGAAGGAAGACAAAGATTGTTGATTAAAGACTGATTGATTGGGCGTTGATTGGGGTCTGTTCCACACAAAAAGCAATCATATGGATTCTGAAGACTTAAATTAGAGCGCACAATTAAAATTGATTACTTATATGATCATTTTATGTTGCGTTTTTGGTGTATTTTATGGTTGTTTTTGAGTCAACATTACGTAATCCTTTGAAAGTTAGCATCAGAAGTCACAACAAGTCAACTGTGTTAAACAAATCCAATTGAAAATTGTAAAGATTATTAAAATAGTATCAACCGATTAATTCTGTGAAATTAGCATTCTTACGGATGCCTAAATGTAAATAATTTCTGTTTTATATGCTGTTAATCAGTGTTGGGGAAAGTTATTGCATTGCTTAGTTATTTTTTATATGGAAAGCAATGTGTTAAGTTACTTTTGTGTCACTTTTTCTTATCTGGGCTGGGTTTGCATGCTAGTTTTTAATATAAAAAAAGTTATATTTTCGGCAAATGTAATTTTTTTTTTATTTATACATAAAAATGATAATTATTATTTACCATATTCAATATTTGCAGGTTTGCACACTTAGGATTTCTCTCAGCATGGGACAGGAGAGCTGTCAGTCAATAAATGAAGAGTTCTGATGCAAAACCAGCTAAAAGCCATCTCGGTCAAAAATGAGATAATGATACTGAAGGAATGCTCTTGACACATATTATATGTCTATCAAACACTTTTACTTCAAACTCGCTAAAATCCCACCCTCAGCCCAATCAGAAGTACCAGTACTTACATAGAAACCTATACATCGGAGCCTGATGAAAATGCATTTTTTAAAGAAAGATGTCAGATGGATTTAGAGCCTTTTGCATTAGAACTCTTCAAATGGAAAAAAACTAAATAATTTATTTGAAAAAGTAACTCTGATATTTTCTTGTAAATTAAAAAGTAATGTGTTACCTTATTAGTTACTTTGAAAAAAATGAATAACTCACATTACTTGTAATAAATTACCTTCAAAAGTGCTGTCAACACATTAATCATATGTTAATCAGTGCAAAAATCAGACCTAGATAATGTGACTGTAGCTTGACTCAAACTGGCCTTTGCATTGTGCGCATGCTTCAAAGATAGATGAGACATGCAACATGTATCTAATCCTTTAAAAATTTGATTACGTGTATTTAGACAGACAGATGAAGACTGTAGACTGACTATGCAAAAACTAGCTGTATCTCAATTAGAAATGCACTTACTGAGACATTTTAATAGTATAATGAAGAATACTGGCTAACAGCCTTCATTTTAGGTGAGAATCAGACTAATTATGTATTATTCCCTTAGGATGGTAAACCACCTATATGACCACATGTTTCAAAAAGATGATGTATTATGTTTTTTTAAGCATCCAAATACCTCATCACAACTGTTGTATAAGTTCTATTAGCACGAACTGCACAATTAAACGGTGTCACAATGGTTCATTTGCAACAATTCAGTCTTGCACTGATGTTCTTCAGATCTTTAACACGCCACAGCTGTTCTGCCAAAAATAAGACGGCTCTTAGCTTACCTTTCAAACAAACCTCCTGCCCAGGTACAGCAGACAGGCATGAGCCAAATGTAGCAACGGTCTAACATTACTCAGCCGACTCTTATAAATCAACCAGCCGTGAGAGAAAGAGAGAGAGAAAACAGCCTGTGTGGGTTTTCCATGGTGTGAAATAGTAGACGGTGGCCCCTGTTTGAATGTGAAGGATGGCTAGCAGAAAGGTGTATAATTTCAGCGTTACCCCAGCTGCCTCAGGCAGCCCTTAAATGCTGACGGTAGTCAATTTGCTGATCCGTGACCCACCAGCCGTGTTGCATCACCTCGCTACGCTGCCATCCGCATGCGTGTGTTATCCAGACATCACTCCCTTGGAATTAATGCTAATTTGTTTGTTCAAATATGCTGCATGATAAGACGTTAAAGGCTTCATATAATCTCCCCCGTGACTTACGAACCAGCACAATATGTTTCACTTTATGACTACAATTATTAGCTAAATTTATTATGTATGAACATAATAACTTCAAATCATGCAATAACAACAGCTGTCGTTATCAGGCTGAGAGGGAACTATAGGTGTGAATTTGCTGTCCTTGAGGCGTGTAGCAAATATGAAGCATATTGATTTTTAATTTCACAAAAGCACAACCAATAGTGATCCACAAACCTTCAGCAATTATTGTTCAATCAAGAGGCTAATGACATAAAACACAGGCCCAAATGAGCTCACTTTAGGGAAAGCCATTGAACACACACACACGCGCACACACACACACACACACACACACACACACACACTTTAATGACATGCACTCGAGCATCTGTGGCGATGAAAGCAAACAACATTGGTTCGCAGCAGTCCAGGTTTTGAAGACTGTCGTTATGTTCACATGGGCTCATTACACATCAACGCATTGCTTTGGTTGTATCCAGAGACACAATAAGAGTAAGAGATGTTCCACTCATATAAAAATAATGTTTTTTATTTTCATATACTTTAAAATATAATTTATTCCTGTGATGCAATGCTGATTTTTCATCAGCTGTTACTCAGTTTCCCAGGCTTAAGTGTCACATGATCTCTCAGAAATCATTCTGATATTCTGAATTATTAGTAGAATTATCAGTTTTGCAAACAGTTGTGCCGCCAATGTTTTTTTTTTTTTTGAACCTGTATTTTTTCTTTCAAGAACAACATTTATTCAAACTATAAATCTTTTCTAGCAATGTAAATCTATTATGTCACTTTTTATTAATGTAACAATTTATTCATTTCTTAAAAAAAAAAAAAAAAAAAAGAATTTTGAACGGTAGTGTATATATATACAGTTGAAGTCAAAAGTTTACATACACCTGGCAGAATCTGCAAAATGTTAATTATTTTACCAAAATAAGATAAGTATTAGTATTTAGTACTGACCTGAATAATATATTTCACCTAAAAGACATTTACATATAGTCCACAAGAGAAAATAAAAGTTTAATTGATAAAAAATACCCCGTTCAAAAGTTTGCATATGCTTTCTTAACACTGTGTTGTTTCCTGAATGATCCACAGCTGTGTTTTTTTTGTTTAGTGATAGTTGTTCATGAGTCACTTGTTAGTCCTGAACAGTTAAACTGTCTGCTGTTCTTCAGAAAAGTCCTTCAGCTCCCACAGATTCTTTGGTTTTCCAGCATTTTTGTGTATTTGAACCATTTCCAAAAATGAGTGTATTATTTTGAGATCCATCCTTTTACCCTGAGGACAACTGAGAGACTCACATGAAACTATTACAGAAGGTTCGAATGCTCACTGATGGTCCAGAAGGAAGCACAATGCATTAAGAGCCAGGGGGTGAAAAGTTTTTGAATTTGAAGATCAGGGTAAATTTAACTTATTTTGTCTTCTGGGAAACATGCAAGTATCTTCTGTAGCTTCTTAAAGGCAGTATGAGAAAATAGGATATTTAGGCAAAACAAGAAAAATGTCTTATTTAAATAAATTTTCATTCTGTTCAAAAGTTTTCACCTCCTGGATCTTAAACCATTGTTTTTCCTTCTAAAGCATTTGAACCTTCTGAAATAGTTGGATATGAGTCTCTTAGTTGTCTTTAGTATGAAAAGATGGATCTCAAAATCATACAGTCATTGTTGGAAAGGGTTCAAATACACAAAAATGCTGAAAAACCAAAGAATTTGTGAGACCTGAAGGATTTTTCTGAAGAACAACGGGAAGTTTAACTGTTCAGGACAAACAAGGGACTCATGAACAACTATCACTAAACAAAAAACACAGCTGTGGATCATTCAGGTAACAACAAAGTATTAATAATCAAGGGTATGTAAACTTTTGAACAGGGTCATTTTTATAAATTCAGCTAGTATTTTCTCTGGTGGGCTAAATGTAAACATTTTTTATGTGCAATATTTGGTCAGTACTAAATAAAAAATAACATGCATGTTGTATGATCCCTCTTATTTTGGTAAAATAATTAACATTTTGCAGATTCTGCAAGGTGTATGTAAACTTTTGACTTCAACTGTATACATAGCAACAAAAAATGTATCTAGACACCTTCAATATTTCTCACATTATCGCAGTTTATTTGCTATAGTTTCGAAAATGGGAATAACAAGAACTCAAGAGTTAAACTGCGTCAGAACAAATTCATCATTTGTCAGATGACTTTGATAGAAAGGTATGAAATGGATTAAAATTAACCAAAAATGTAAACTGTTAGTATGACAGTATTTACACAACTATCTATACTTTGTTGACCAATTACCAAGCAATGCTTGTGTAAAAAGGTCACATTAACGCTTAAACAAAACATGGTCAGGTCAAAGTGTCTGAATAATTTTTGGTCCCAAATTTTGAAAATTTTACTGTTAGTCCACTGTATGAAGAATTTTTGGGCATAATATGCCACAGTTTATTTTGCTATCCTCACTTACATAAACTATTGAAAAAATATCAAAATGTATATCTGGTGTCTGAATAGTATGTATGTACACACATATAGCTATATACAGTATATATAATTTGCTCACAGTAGAGATCCAAATTAGAGAACAGTCTTCATCGCTCAGGTGTATACCGCTGTTCTACATCATGTTTCAACAAAAACCTTCATTTGTCAATGCAACACAAACCTTTATTTTGTGGAAAACACAGTGATCAAAATTAGAGAACATCAATCACTGTAGCACGAAAGAAGATTGCAACTACAATTTTGGAGGGTTACAGCTGTAGAGATGCCTTTCTTTCAAATGACTTCATCTGTGGCAGCAGGACCTCACTCATTTCTCAGACTGCACTGGTGTGATCTTGGTACATTCTTGAACTCTCTTGAATAGTTCGGTAACTATGGTGGGTTTCTTAGCTATAACTTTGTTGTTTTTGGTTTAGATCAGGGCTCTAGGCCGACCGTTTCATTATTTCAGTGTTAGATTTAAGGAACTGATGTGCCTATTTTACAGTGTGTCAGGGGCACTGTCTTTCATAAAAACTGCAGGCTGATTAGGAGATGCTTGCAGTGAAGGAACTGAAGGTAGGTTCTGAGAAACATTTGCATTCACTCTGCCATGTAAATGTATAAGAGGCCCAACTCCTCCTGTAGAAAACATCCTCTGAACCATGCCACTTCCTCCTCCACCTTTCACTGACTGTAAACTGGCTTTGGACAAGTTCTCTCTCCACAAAACATGCTCTACAACAAAGGTGAGCTTAGCCTTTTGATTCTTTCTGCTGATGAGAGGCTTGGTCACTGCAGAGTGTACTTTCAGTCCAACTTCTCTTAAACATGCCGAGACAGATCCTTACCCTGTTCAGTACTCAACTAGCAAGCAATTCCAGCTTCAGTGTTGAAACAATTCCCTACTGAGAGTCTCTGCATTATCCTGCCCTCTTGTGCATTTGTCTTATGTGGATTGCCAGACCTTTGGGGGGACTTAATTGAATTAGTGTCATTGTAAACCTGCAATATTGGAAAAGATTTGGAATGACCAACATCTTTTGTAGTGGCTGAAAATGTTGTCCCTTTGGCCTTCATCTGAACAATCTTCTGTCACAGGGGTTCAGTCACTGTAGAGCGGTCTGCCATCTTGTAATCTCAGTGAAAATTGGAGGAATGTTGCCAGTTAAACAGGGTTTAGGACAGTAGCACTAGGTGCCATATAAACACCAATAACTTGGAGGTAAAAAACCAAAACAAACAAACAAAAAAATTGCTAAGTCAACTTAAAATAATTTGTTACCCTGCTGCCTTAAAATTTTAAGTTCAGTCAACTCAAATAAATTTATTCGAGTTGAAATGTTAAGTTGTACTAAGTGACAGCTTAGATATTTGAGTTGACTAAACTAAAAAATAGTTTGTTAAACTTAACAGCTGTGTTACTTGGCTGCCTTAAAATTGTAAGTTGAATCAACTCAAATATCTAAGTTGTAACTTATTAAAACATAACATTTCAAGTTGACAAAACTTTTTCCAATTTGACTGAACTTAAAATTTTAAGGCAGCCAGGTAACAAATTATTTTAAGTTGACTCAACAAATTGTTTTTTTTTTTTGCAGTGTATCTGTAAGTGTTCTCTAATTTTGATCAGAGTTCTTTTTCAAATATCTCATTTAAGTGTTTTATACTGTGCCTCAGAATACAATTAATTGATGAAATATCCTTAAAACGGCCTTTATACTTCCATTAGGATAATTTCAAATAAGACTAAGCGGTGACCTCAAATGTAGGAAATTGTGGTTGCTCTCTAATTTTGATCTTTATTTTTAATCTGAGCTATAGAAGCACTATTTATGATAGCATTTTTATAATTCCTGCTTTGAAATTATTTATTTAAATGTAACATTGACAGTCAGAATTTGGAGATTTCAATATTTCCTCATGCAAATACAGGGGGTTTCTAAGATGGCTGCCAAGTGGATTTGTGTACATTGGCACATATTGTGATTGTAGCTCAAACTGAATTTAACAGCAGTGTTGCGGTGATGATAAATCATGAAGACATGATTATATGCAAACCTTGAGATGTCAGTTTTCCTGAGAAGCACCATCAGTTGAATAGTCAGTTTAAAGGGGAAAAAAGACAACTGACAATCACTACACGGATTCCACTGGCAGTTATGACAATTATTTGAGACATATAATCGTAAAAATGTCAATACGTGTTTTGAGATGTATCATTTTTACAGCAGTAAGGATGACAAGTACTAATAAACATGCCAAAGGAACCTCAACTTCATTACTTTATTAGTATGTTACATTAGTATATGCTAATTTCATCAGAACATTCAGTGTAGGTTGAGAGAAGTAAATTGATATTTGATGATACTACAGTACATCAAGTCATTAACCTGTGCATCTGAAAGTTGCTCATTTCTCTATTTTGGCTGTTATTTATTGGCTAATTCATGGAAAAATATGCCAAAAAGTAAACAAGCCAATACCCAAGGAGTGTTGGCTTGATGCTGAAGTGTCAGATCCTTGGCACTTGCCACTCATTGATTTCAATACCAGATTTTGTAGCTGTGTTTAAAGAAAATCCAGGAGATGACAGAAACAGATGTTTATACAGCTTTTGTGATGCTGTATAGTCAAAGCTCTCTTAGTGCAAGATGCATAATGTCCAAACAACAAGAAATATATAAGAATATGTAACATATGAATGTTTGTGCATACAAAAACACACACATCATTACATATATATAGCATTACACATTGCACCAAGGTTACAATATATCACAAAATCATAAAAATAAACATACTGTAAGCATAAAACCCAAAAGAAATAACAGAATACTACAACTAGTATAAAACATCAAAGCTGTCATGAGATGTTCAGAAGTGCTTTGTTTATTTCACACTGTGCCAACTTCATTTACTTCACATTGTTCCAATCTAAGCTTGAGGCCCCTAGCAGTCATATGCCCCGAGGCAATGGCCCCCATTGGCCCAGTCCATAATCCGTCTTTGTGTAGAGCCTATTGTTTTTCAATAATTGTTTTTCATCGAAAACAACTGAATAAAACTGTCATAAAATTTACAAAAGGCCTAAAATTCCATTTGTTGTTTTTCTTCATACCACTTTAGAAGAAAAGCAATATAAAACAATAGTTTTTTTGATCAGTTCGGATCAAAAATGAACATAAGAAGGCAGACAGGCGAGGGAAAGGGAGGGGAACTGCGTTGGCCCTTATTGATAGTCTGAGTGCCCATAATGAGATGCCAACAGCTCTCAGCAAAGTTTGGAGTCATCTCCATCATTAAGGCGCCCACATGGACTTTTGACTTTAAGCATAGGTAAAATTTCCTTGAGGGAAAGAAAAGAGGGATTATGTAAGCTTTGAGGGGATTGGAGCACGTACATCCCAGTTCCTCTGCCTTGTTTCATCTTTTGATTCAGTTAATTCTTTGTAGGGTAAAGGAGGAGGTGAAAGCGCTGACTGCCGGCTGAATATACTCTTTCTCTTTCATTTGTGCTCTTCCGCTTCGTCCTTCACTTTTCTCTTCCCTCACCCCTTCTTCCTCTCCATCTCACAGTCTTTCATTCGCACTTTCTCTCTCATTTCCAAGCGCGGTGCTCTTTTACTCTTTCTCCTGTTTTTGTTGCTCCTGTCACCTCACAAGTTGTTTTCACTGTTTGCTCTTCTCTGCACCCCACTTTCCATCACAGTGGGGCATAACATACTGATGCTGACAGGAAGACTCCAGAGTCACATCCGAGTTAGCTGGCAGCTCATTTTCCCAAGCTTATTCCAAACACACTGCTGTGTACAAATAGGCAGTGTTGACCCCACTCTGTGCCACATACAGTAAGTGTCCGTGCTTACTAAACCTACTCAGAAATTGTTCAACACAACAGTACAGCACAAACAACCACTTGTTTCCATTTCAGAAGCGCTGATGTTGTGGACAGGTTTGAATAGGAAAAGCCAGCTCTGATTCCAGGATTCTTTTAGTTTTGAATTTTGACAAACATGACCTTACATAGCTGCTTTGAAACTTTCTATATTGTATAAAGTGCTATATAAATAAAGGTGATCTGTAGGAATATGTGCACAAAATACCATCTATATTTGCTACTGTCCACCACGTTACCTTTACTGGGTAACATAGTTGACAGTAACTTAGTTGACAATGGTTTTTCAGACACAAATAAAACAAGTTATATCAAAATAAACACTTATTATTTTTGAAGCACACACGTCTTGATAACCTAATCTAACTGAAGAAAAATCTATGAAAGTAGATAGTATTTTTACATTTTCATGCTTAAATGCAGAGTAGGATGAACAACTTCGGACAAAATCAGACAGCTGAATACCAGGGTTTTATGTGATACGAACATCATCTTTTAAAAAAGTATATTGTTTTTTTAACATATAGTAGGGTGATTGAGAAAAATATAATTGTGTAGAAAATTAAGCATCGGGGCTTTATACTGATGAAAATACTTCACGGACATGAGATGTACCTACAATTATAGAATGACCCATACACTGGTTAGGTATGTTTTGAAGCATGGCAGCTGGTCAACTCAAGTGACAACTTAGATATTCAAGTTGACTAAACTAAAAAATTGTTAAACTTAAACAGTTGTTAAACTTAATAGCTGTGTTTGTTTCTCGACTGCCTTAAAATTGTAAGTTGAATCAACTCAAATATCTAAGTTGTCACTTAGTAAAACGTAGCATTTCAAGTTAACTAAACTTTTTTCGAGTTGACTGAACTTAAAATTTTAAGGCAGCCAGGTAACAAATTATTTTAAGTTGACTCAACAAATTGTTTTTTTACAGTGTATGTCGTTCCAAATCCGTAAGACCTTTGTTCATCTTCGAAACAGAAATTAATATATTTTTAATGAAATCCAAGGGCTTTCTGACCCTGCATAGACAGACTGATATGTTCAAGGCCCAGAAAGATAGTAAGGACATTGTTAAAATAGTAAAACCTAAGGTTATGAAGGTAAGACAATACTTTTTGTGCACGAGGAAAACAAAAATAATGACTTTATTTAACAATTTCTTCTCTTCCGTGTCAGCCTTCGACGCACATTCATGACAGTACCACAACGCGTTCAGTACTGTATGACGTAAAATTCTGAGAGACAGTCTTTTGGTTAATAAAAAAACATTATTGAATCTTTGTGTTAACTTCCACATCATTCAAACTCCTTGTAATCTTAAGAGAGTTAGGTATGATGAGTCATAAAAGATGTAGTAAGTGCAGTATGCTGCACAGCTAAATTATTAATAGGGTATTTTTTGCCCTTGCAGCAATGCAGGCAAACATTGACTATTTACATAGCTGAGGCAGCTTCAGGTGATGTTCTGAAACACATAATTGTAATGTTATTATCATAAGAACACACCAAAATTACATTCCAGTCGCACAAATGTTCAAAGCTCAGCCTTAGGTGCGATTCTGATCTGAAAGTAGATTTGTGTTTCATGACAAGGAGAATGTTCTAGAAATGTGTCGGTGATGACAGGCACCGCAAAGTAATAATCTCCCGGACCTTGAGGACGAAGAGATTTATAGGCATGGGAAAAATGATTTCGGTTCAGGCCGCGAGTGGCAAAGCTGCTTCGAAACATGAATTTAATTGAAGAAGCATCGGCCGCACAATGATATCAGATAATTAAATCAAGAAACAATTGTGCTTTATGTCTTCTTAAAATCTCTGACTTAACACGTGAAATCTGAAACCGCCACTCTGGGAGACACAAAGCCCCTGAAAAAAGGGGGGAAAAAATCTTTTTAATTCCCAGGGATAACTTAGCATCAGAGGAATCGGAGAGCTCGTTGTCATGGAGGGCAAGATTAGCAATTATTCCTTATTCCGAGAGCTCTTCAACATCGCCGGCTATGTATAACAAAGGCCCTCAAAGTTTGCACTTTGCCTCTGAAAAGGTATAAAATCTTTTTTTTTTTTTTTTTTCCTCTATTAAATTGAAATCCAGCTCCCCTGACATAACAGATATGGCATCTGAAAACTTAATAAGTCATTTTCACAGCTCATCAGCCATTCCCCTTCTAGAAGCTTCGTCCTAGGCGCCGTGGACATCGCGAGCCTCAGAGGCCAGGAGGATAATGTACTTTCTGTCAAATCGTGACACTTGATTGACATGCGGAGACAGGTATTAGGCCTCATTTTCCACCCATACATCCCTGAGTTAATATCTCTAGATGGCTGTGAGGAAAAAGAGGATGAAAATAGATTTGTTTGGATGAGTGTTTACTCCCCTGGATGCTTTAGAAACAAAGCCCTAAACAACATCCTATCAAAGGCGAATCTGTAAGCGGACGATCCGTTTGATGGCATGAAGTGAAATATCTGACCTCAATCTTGGCGATAGTCACGCTTCTACGGGACGGATAAGGAATTTTATGAATAAAACTCTAACGTTAGATACTCGTACAGCCATGGTCGTATTTGCGAACGCTAATTTGCATCCTTGGGTTCTTTGTTTTTGCTACAAAAACAAGCAATTTAAGAGCTCCGCTCGTGTTTACATAGTTTCGCATGAGTCGGGTTCCATGTGCAGCCATGCAAAGAGAAGAAAGAAAACATAAAACAACCTTGTTTCTTTCAGATTTATGATCTTTTCTGTTCTTTTAGGTCCCGATAGCAATCTCTTTCTGCATTCATTTTGTTTTCCACACTGCCTGCGCTTGTGAAAAGGCAAAGGCTGATGAGAGGACACGTCATTCGTTCCCATGATGCACTGCAGTCGCATACTTGCACTAACAGCTGTAAAGCTACGTGACAAACGGATCATGTGTTAAGAACAGACATGCTTGATCAGTCAAAATAATGCAGTAATCATGGTCTTCACACTTTGAACCAAAAGATGAAAATTCTGTCATCATTTACTCACCCTCATGTCAATATTCTGACCCCAGTGTTCTTAAAAATATCTTCTTTTGTGTTCAGCATAACAAAGAAAGTCTTGAGAATGAAACGATGACAGAATTTTTGGTTGAACTATTCCTTTAACGTCAAATCAACACCATTGCCGTAGCTGTCATTGCAGGAATCTGGATGGCTGTATTTATGACGATGTTGATAGACTGCAGATATGCTGCTTTGAGCAAGTACAATATGATGTATTATGTGGAGAGAGAGCAAGAAATAGGTGAAAGCATGGAATTTGTGGCATGCGTAGCTACATAAACAGTAGAAATTATGCTTTTCAACCAGCATTGATCCACAAAACAGTGAAGGACGTTTGAAAGCAGACCGGCGTGGGATTGATATTAAGATTCAAAAGCTAAACCACCGCACCGATATATTTCAGAAATGCTCTGCTATCACATTTTACTCTGACCATCTGAGCAAAAATCTTTCAGATTTAAAATTGATTTGCTGTCAGTTTTTAAATAAGGCCTATTTAAAATGAAATCAGTTTAAATGAGAAGAATTTGTATTAGTTGCACACAGACACGCACCTGTAAATGCTTTCACCAAGTGCATTTCACAGGATGACCTGTGCCATTAGAATAAAATGTTCATTTTTATTATAAAATCTGTAATGCGTATACCTCTAAAGCTGCCAATAAGGTGTTTGACACATTATTATGAAAAAACAGCTCAGATGTGATATGTGATGGTATATAACAGTCAGGAAGAGTCTCATTTATAATCACACTCCCTTGTGTCTTTATTACAGACCGCTGGAGGCAAGGTTTGAACAATCCGCCATATATGAGAGACTTCACAGATTTATCAATTCATACGGTCTACTCTGCTCATTCCTAGCCCAGCTATTAATGCTCCATTAGTTTCTTGCCCTGGAAACTCTGAAGAACATGGCTATAGCATAACAAATGAAAATAGTAAATAATATGCAGCCCTTCTGGCAAATATGATAATTCAGCCTTGGCAGAAACTCTGTCCTCTTGGAAAGTAGCCACTGTTTTTCAGGTTGTGAATGGTGCAGAAGCTGATAAGGTTTTTAAAAGCGAAGGAGAGAAGGTATTTAGCAGGTAATTAATCCAGAAAAGCCTGGCAAGTTTCAGCTCAGTTGCAAGAAGTATATGGGTCAATGACACAGCGCTCAGTTTTTGTTCTCTGTAACTGTTTATTTATTTAAAAAATACCACATTAAAAGCAATTCATATATGTATTACTTTTTCTACAATGGACAATTTCTATATTAAAATATGAAAAGGGTCATAATGTTCTAGGACCCATGCAAACCCTCATGAAAGTATGCAAAGGTCAATGAAATATCATATAATTTGTGCATTTTATGACATGGCATAATGGCAATAGTTCAAGTTGTAAATTGCCAAGTGGAGTGAATCTTCAAAAATATAATGATTTTTCTAAAAAAAAGATTAATTATATATTCAGAATTTTTTTTTTTTTTTTTTTTTTTGTAACATCACATGCTTGTTTTTGCACTAGCACATGTGGTTTGTTTTTCATCTTCGGTTCAGAAAGGTGGGATATGAGGTGGAAAACTCTATAACTCTCATGACTTCAAAATCATCCAACATTTTTTTTTTGTTTTGTTTTGTTTTTGACTTTCTTTGCATGTTCGCTTTTTAAACACTGGGTCAGTTCTTCAGCCTATGTCCCAACGTGATTGCGTAATGTGTTAAGTCATGAACGCAGAGCTAGTAGGGTAGAGTGGGGTAAGTTGAGCCAGTGGGTAAGTTGACCCACCCCCTGTAACTTGTCAACTGTACACTTTTACTGTCATGTGATCATGTATTTTGAAATCACACATCATTTCTGCCAGACTGTGAAAAGAAGAAACACATGGGAGGAGTTGAAGGCACCCATTTACTCTAAAAACAGTTTTTAGCTTGTCAAAGTAAAATATACATATGTAATGGTTGTTACATCAAAGCAAATTCATCTAAAGTCTAAAAATATATATGATGCATATCGATCATTTAGCAACATATAAAACCATGCAAATCATTTAGCTAAATTATATATATATATATATATATATATATATATATATATATATATTTTTTTTTGTTTGTTTTGTTTTGTTTTGTTTTGTTTTTTTCCAAAAATGCCAACTATGGGGCAAAATGAGCCAAATGCTGTGAGGTAAGTGGAGGGTAAGTTGAGCGTAAGTTGAGCCAGCACTTTAACTTAACCCAATATAAGGCACTGAAGTTAAATTAAATCTCTGAAGTATAAACTGGCATTTTAATGTGATATTACGCAACTGGTTTAGTTGGTCATATATATACACATATTATTAGTTTATTTGATAGGGACAGTGTACAAGTGCATCAAATCCTTCTCTGAAAACCAGAATATGCTTTTCATCACATTATAATCAGGTATATCTTTCCACATAAAGTCTCTAATGGCCTGTTTGACATTGAAGAAAAGCTACCATGCCAAGAATCTTTTGACTAAATTGTTTATTAGTCTAATTCAGTTTTTATTCAGTTTGTATTTACAAACTCACTTTTAATTTTTAATTTTATGTTTTTATTTGTTTTAGAAATGCAAAATAAATAAATACAAATAAATACAAATTGAAAATGAAGCTTCATTTGATTGGTTTTATTTTGTTACGACTGTATATGACTGCAAAATTAAATCTGATTAAATTCGTTTTTAAAAGAGGTAAATAATTGTCAGGTAGTCAGTTTAAACCTAGATGGTGCATTTTATGCACTGACTCAGGTCAACTTACCCCCAACCAGGGGCAAATTGAGCAACAGCACTTTTTTTAATAAGAAGCCATATTTTGGGAACCCTTTGTCATAGATACATTCAGATGATTTAAAATGATGGGAAACATCCTGAAATTACTTTAGATACTTTCATTGTGCTTCTGCCTCATTTTCCCTTATCTCAGTGTTTCTCAAACTTTTTTTGGTTGCGCCCGCCTTTAAACCTTTAAAAGCAAAATAATCTGCCAATGGGGTAAGCAACATAATTTAGTTTTCTTCTTGAAATAAGATTGTTTTGCTTACCACATTGGGAGATTATAATGCTTGTTTTGAGCAAAAACTCACTTAATTTTGATTCAGTTTAACTTTTTGTCAACAATGATAGCATGAAAGCATGCATTTATACACTGCAAAAAAAACTTTTCTTACTTAGAATTTTTGTCTTGTTTCCAGCCAAAATATCTAATAATTTATAAATCAAGAAGGATTATCTAGACAAGTAAAAATGATTTTCCTGTTTTCAGAAAAAAAGAAGTTAAAATTGAGTTTTTGCTTGAAACAAGCTAAATAATCTGCCAATGGGATAAGCAAAATAATCTAGTTTTCTGCTTGAAAGAAGATTTTGCTTACCCCACTGGCAGAATATTTAGCTTGTTTTAAGCAAAAAACAACTTAACTTAGATTTTTTTTTTTTTTTCTTTTTCTGAAAACATTTTTACTTGTCTAGAAAATCCTTCTTGACTTAAAATGTTTTAGATATTTTGGCTGGAAACAAGACAAAAAATCTAAGAAAAGCATTGTTTTGCAGTGAACACTGCAAAAAATGCTTTTCTAGCTAAGATTTTTTGTCTTGTTTCTAGACAAAATATCTAAAAATAAAATAATCTTATTTCAAGCAGAAGACTAGATTATTTTGCTTGTTTCAAGCAAAAACTCACTTAATTTTAATTTCTTTTTTCTGAAAACAAGACATTAATGTGTACTTGTCTAGAAAATCCTTCTTGATTTAAAATGTTTTAGATATTTTGGCTGGAAACAAGACAAAAAATCTAAGAAAGAAAAGCATTTTTTGCAGTGAATGAAACAGGGACTGTTTTAAACTTGTTTTATATGTCATTATTCCATCTTCCGGCTCTCTCTTGCACCATATAGTAGGCCGCCAGTAGCCATACACACAGCAGTACTGAAGCTGTACATAACAATGCTCCATCTGTGCATCCGCTGGTAGTTTAGAGAGTCCTGCTGCTCTAGTCATGGTGGGGCTGTCGAGGAAGCGGACTGCATAAACAGAGCTCCTCCTGCCAGCTGACCCAGCAGGTAGAAATCGCTAAGGTACATTCTCCCATTCAGCGGTCTACATCCATCTCCCAACCCCAGGGTTCCTATCTTGCGCTCTTACTCCGACTCGAACCCGGCTAATGCTCTGAGCTCTGAATTTTCATTCTCATTTTCCAGCTTATTTGTCGTGTCAATTTATGAGGGATGTTGGCGAACGGAGCCTGTCATTTCCTTTGGCTCATACGAGTGCGGTTGTGAAACTGTGCCAGTATTCCAGTTCCGCTCATGGTTGCCCAAATCCGACTGCTCTTTGCTGACATTTTACGAAAGAAAATCAATTTCTGAGCATTACCGAATTCAAAAATTAGCATTCTCCCGACCTCTTTCGCTCCCTCCCTCTTTCTGTGCCGTTTTGATTGTGTCAAGACATTGAGCCCCACTGTTGCTCGTTCTGTCTGGACTCTAGAAAAGCCGACGACTGTCGGCAAAGCTTGATTGTTATTTCAGGCACAAGTCCTGGCTCTCACTCAAGCGCATCAGTGTGTTTTATTTTCCTGTGGACGCAACTCTGCCGAGAAGTTCCTGCTTGGAGGATTGAGAAGAGTGGCAGAATCTTAGTACGTTTTCCTTCTTTCGAGTGTAACTTTAATCTAACTCATCTCACGAAAAGCATCAGACAGTCGTAAACAGGTTGTCAGGATACATTATACCCCTCATGGAGCGAAATCCCCTCGTGAAGGTAAACACACCTAAATTTAGAGTTTAGAATGACAAAGAACATGTTTGCATCAACCTAGATGCGGATGGCTTGTTTGTTCGATACGGTATCTGGATTCAGCAAGGCTTGAAACTTATATTAGTCGTGAGAGCGCATTGAAGTTCTCCTTGCCTCAGGTGATTAGTGATCTCATTATAGCGTTGGAGAAGATAATCATTAACCTTTGCATGCGCTGCAACCCTTTCCCAACCTGACTCTCCCATTGTAGCTATGCAATAATCACCTCCTTTAATTAGCCCATAGTAGCACCTTTCCCAGAAGAGCAGTGAGTCATTTAAGAAAATCACCCACATGAATCAATTATCGGCCACTACAAGCCCAGTGGACAATGAACTGTTTGCACAAATGAAGTATATTGTTTGTGCAATAAAACAGTTACAGGAGCCCAATATTATGTTTGTGTCTGAGAGGCTTTTGTAATTACTGGAAGCTTAAACCCAGGTAGAAAATAACTGTGTAATCTTGAGGATTACTGTCCTACTTTCAAGAATTCGGATGAATTATTATCTCCACTAAATGTACATGATACTAAAGCAAACAAACACTCCAGGTGGAATCGTCCCCACGGGGCTCCCATGGAGTCTTGTTTCCATTCATATTGTTGTTTCGTTGTGTGAAAGTGGTTTATATCCTGTTGAAAAATCGGTGTTGTTATAACAATTACTGTAATTCACAGGGAACGAGCTGTCACTCACGTGGCCTTGTGGAAAACTATTGAGCATGATCATCATACTGTAAAATATTGTCAAATGTACAGTTGATTTATTTGTATTTACAAAACTGTTTAAAACTTTGGGGTCAGTAAGAGGTTTTAAATATTCTTGAAAGAAGTGACAGTATACAATATTGCATTTATTTTACATACACTTCTACCTAAAAGCAATGATGCAACTTGTTTAAAGTGAATAAACACAGTTTTTTGGGCATTTTCAACACAGTGATGTTGAATGTTTTGTTTTGATGAGTATTCACATAAACACACTCGCTTACGTCTTAAATGAACGTAGATAGATAGATAGATAGATAGATAGATAGATAGATAGACAGATAGATTGATTGATTGATTGATTGATTGATTGATTTCCAAATTTCCAAAATGTCCTTTTAATTAAAATTAGGAAGTAAAGAGCTGTGGCTTCAGTCAGAAATGAAATTATATATATATATATATATATATATATATTATATTAAATGCATGTTATTTATTATTTTTTCACATTATATTTCACATATGTTTACATATAGTCAAAAGTTTATATAGACCTGATAATGTTTTGTTACCTGAGCAACCTACATCTGTTTTTTGTTTGTTTGTTTGTTTGTTTGTTTTTGTGATAGTTGAATCCCTTGAATCCCTTGTTTGTCCTGAACAGCCCACTGTTCTTTAGTTCTTTTGGTTTTTCTGCCATTTTATGTGTATTTGAACACTTCCCAAAAATGACTGTATGATTTTGAGAACCATTTTTTTACAATGAGGGCATCTGAGGGACTCATATGCGACTATTACAGAAGGTCCAAACACTCACTGATGCTCCAGAAGGAAATACGACGCATTAAGAGGGGGTTGAAAACTTGTTGTATTTGAAGATCAGGGTAAATTTAACTTATTTTGTCTTCTGGGAAACATGTAAGTATCTAATGTAGCTTTTGAAGGGCAGTACTTCTGTTCAAAAGTTTACACCCCTTGCTCTTAATCCATTGTTTTCCCTTTGAAGTGTCAGTGAGCATTTGAAATCATACAGTCGATTTTGGAAAGGGTCAAAATCAAATAATTTGTGGAACCTGAAGGATTTTTCTGTAGAACAGTGTTCAGTTTATTTATTCAGGACACTGAAGGGACTCATGAACAAATATCACAGTATTAAGAAGTGTATTTTTCATTTCAAGGGTCATTTTATAAATTCAGCTATTATTTTCTCTTGTGGACTATATGTAAAGCCTTTTATGTGAAATATCTTATTTTGGTCAGTACTAAATAAAAAATAACATGCATTTTGATCCTTCTTATTTTGGTAAAATAGTTAACATTTTGCAGATTCTGCTAGGTGTATGTAAACTTTTGACTGGGTAGATTACATGCAAATTGCAATCTGTTACTGATTCCAAATTACATGACTAAAATTGGGGTTAGTAACATAATCAGTTACATTACACATTTTAGGTAATATGGTAATATAATCTATACTACCTTTTGATTACTTTTTGATTACTTTTGACCTAACTTGTTTAGCAAATTCATTTAAATAGGATAATATTGTACCGTTGACATGAAAATACAAAGAGTAAGAAAATATGTTTAATTTGTTGTGTTCGTAAAGGAACTGCAGGGGGTTTATGAGTTTAACTGAAAAACTAATAATTTATTATTTTTTTTTTTAATGAAAATAAATTATAAATAATAAATAAATAAAAAAAAGGTACTAAAACAAATTAATATTTAATTTGTTTACCTACATGTCATGTAACCATAAGCAAGGTCAGAGAACCAATGGACATCCAAAATATTTATTTTTAAAGCTCAGGTGTACTTCAAATAAAAACATTAGGTAAAAGAGAGAGAGAAAAAAAAAAAAGTGTGTGAATTTGTGCATTTTAATGAGTTTGAAAGACAAAAGCCTTGCATAGAACATATAAATACATGGTTAAATAACTTTATATATATATATATATATATATATATATATATATATATAATCTACATATCTCTTTAAACTGAAGTTTTTTTTTTTATGTTTCACTAGCTGCCTGATGTTGTTGGGAATGTATTCACCGCTGGTCTGTCCTTAGTTACATAAGATAGTAAGCTGAATGGGAATTCTCTGGCTCTTTCCATTCAGTTCTCGCTCTGTCTGTGTCTCTCTGTGCGTGTGTGGAGGGTTTGGTGTTAAAGTGAACAGCATGGGACTGGCATGCGTTGGAGTCTCTGTATCTGACCGCAGATTGATTCTGACACATTCTTTACCAACTATCTCCCTGTGATAGAAACCAATGAATAAAAATCAGAAGCTATTTGTTGGCTGGTGAAGAGTCGCATGTGAGATGGAGGGTCTCCTTTAATCCATGTAATAGGTTATTGACTTTGACCCTTTGAGAGCTGGCTATGAGCTATTAGGTCGGATTTAACTTACATTACCGTTTAGCCTGTGGGATTATCAAACTTCTCTTTATTTCTGTTCTCGCTTACTGTGCTGCACCCCCACAAAGCTATAAAGAGATGTCGCTGAATGTACTCTCAAAGATGCTGTTTCACACTTGGACTACATTTGCAGCTTGCAGTAGATGAGAGAGCCAAGAAAGTTCATGGGGTTGCGTGCTAAAAGGCCCTTCTTTTGGGCTGCTGTATGGCTTTGAATACCACATTAAATGGCATATTTGAGCAGCGTTTAACTGCTGCGGCTCATTAAAGGGACATCAAGCATTTCCCTAACCGAGTACAAAATCAACTGATTCATACAGAACTGACATAATCCCCGATCATATTTCTCACTCTGTTCAAGCTGACAAAAAGATTATTAGAAAGCTTTGGATTTAAAAATTAATGAAGACAGATGCTTGATGATAATAAAAGGCATGTGCTGGTATGAGATTAAGTCATCTTTCAAAAATCTGCACTTAAATCACTGTGAGAAACAATTTTGTTTTTGTTTTGCCTTGATTCAGTTTTTTTTTTTTTTTTTTCCTCAGCATGCTATAATCATTAGTTTTAGAATTTTACTCTTCAAACTTTTTTAGTTGATGAGACTACAATATTGTGAATTCTTACTGTACAATACTGCAATTTTTTAAGCTTTAGTCATTCATCTGTGTTTTAGTGAATTATGGAAAGAGCATATTTACATTTGGGTTCATTTGAGAATTAATTTGCTAGTAAAGTGCTTCATTTTGCCCGTGTTTGTCATAATTTTGCAATTATGACCAATCCTTAACATAAAAAAAAAAAAAAAAATAAAAATAGAATCAGAGACTTACAAAATAAAATCCATCAATCCTTAACATTATGCATTATGATTTTACTTTCTTTGTTATTATATTCTTCAAACATAATTCTTAGTGCATGGTTAAACTTATGCTGTTATTTTGACTTATTTTCATGTTTAATTAAAATTCTTTCATTATTTTTATGATACAATGGAAGCCCATTTCAGCCACAGAATAAAAAATGAACATAATTGCAACTTTTATCTCAGAATTCAGATTTTGTTTTTCTTGCAATTCTGAGAAAAAAAGTCTGGATTGTGAGATGGAATGTAGCAATTACATTTTCTTTTATCATTATCTGGCAGAACAAAGTCACAATTACTTTTTTATTTTGTTTTTTGTTTTGCCTTGATTCAGTTTTTTTTTTTTCCTCAGCATGCCATAATAATTAGTTCTAGACAATTTTACTCTTCAAACTTTTTAGTTGATGAGAGTACGATATTGTGAACTCTTACTGTGCAATACTGCTATTTTCTTAAGCTTTAGTGATTCATCTGTGTTTTAGTGAATTGTGGAAAGAGCATATTTACATTTGGGTTCATTTGAGAATTAACCTGCTAGTAAAGTGCTTCATTTTGCCTGTGTTTGTCATGATTTTGCAATTATTATCAATCCTTAACATAAAAAAATAAAATAAAAATAAATAAATAAAAAATAAATAAAAATAGAATCGGATCCACATATTCAGATTTACAAAATAAAATCCATCAATCCTTAACATTATGCATTACGATTTTACCTTTTTTAATGATTATATTCTTTAAACAACATTGTTAGTGCATGGCTAATCTTATGGTGTTATTTTGACTTATTTTCATGTTTTAATTAAAATTCTTTCATTATTATGATACAATGGAAGCCTATTTTAGCCACAGAGTAAAAAATAAACGTAATTCCAACTTTTATTTATTTATTTTATCTTTTTTCTTGCAATTCTGAGAAAAAAGTCTGGATTGTGAGATGGAATGTAGCAGTTACATTTATCATTATGTAGCGGAACAAAGTCACAATTACTTTTTTAATTTTGGTTTTGTTTTGCCTTGATTCAGCTTTTTTTTTTTTTTTTCCTCAGCATGCCATAAGAATTAGTTTTAGACAATTTTACACTTCAAACTTTTTAGTTGATGAGACTACAATATTGTGAATTCTTACTGTGAATTCTTAAGCTTTAGTGATTCATCTGTGTTTTAGTGAATTATGGAAAGAGCATATTTACATTTGGGTTCATTTGAGAATTAACCTGCTAGTACAGTGCCTCATTTTGCCTGTGTTTTTCATGATTTTGCAATTATTATCAATCCTTATCATAAAAAATATAATAAATAATACAAACAGCAAAGAATCGGATACACGTATTCAGACTAAATAAAATCCACCTAAAATAAAAATGGTGTAATCATTTACTTACTCTTACTCACAAAGAGGGGGAAAAAAAGATGTTATTTTGACTTATTTTCATGTTTTAATTAAAATTCTTTCATTATTTTTATGATACAATGGAAGCCCATTTCAGCCACAGAATAAAAAATGAACATAATTGCAACTTTTAGAATCTTAGAATTAAGACTTTTTTCTTGCAATTCTGAGAAAAAAAAAAGTCAGGATTGTGAGATGAAATGTAGCAATTTTTCTTTTATCATTATGTGGTGGAACAAAGTCACAATTACTTTTTTTTTTTTTACTTTTTTATTCTGTGGCAGAAATGGGCTTCCATATGATACTCAATTAATTTTCATCTCATCTTTGTTACTGTTGACAAAATAATAATAGAAAAACCTTTTTTACTGACAAAATCAAGACATGTTTGTAGCTAGTTGCTAACTAATCTTGTATTCCAGTAACACATCCCCCTGATTTTTCATAGAATGGCCAGAGAAGGCCAAAAAGGTGAATCACAATAGGTTTGCTTTAAAACAACGTAATCCACCAATTTCACAGTGACTCATTGCCTGCGACTGCTTAGTTTGTGTAGCTTGCTGCCTCAGGTAAAAGAAAGACTTAATCATTAAACTAGAGCTAAAGCTGTGAGAATTGTTCTACAGCTCATTCTCTCGCTCCGTGAGACAGGAGCTACAGAAGCTTTGTCGAGGCTTGAAAATGCATGTTTGGAAATTCATCTTTGGGCAGCCATTACACCGTCATTATCGAGTTTTGAGCGCGCTTAAAGATCGTCTTGATTGCCAAGTCAAAATCCCATGTCAAAGTTTGTTTTAATTACACTAAACAGGTGTTGCTAAGCAAGAGACAGATAACGGAATCATCAGCCGCATTTGCAAAACAATGAACACGAAGCAACAGACTTGGCTGTCATTTAAAATGACTTTGCATAATTATGCATCTATTGAATAACTTTGCATAGTAATTTATGTGTTAATGCTCCCCATGAGAATCTAAAGCATGGATCATAAACCTGAAAAACCGTACGGGTTTGCGTGTAATTGCTGTCCATTCTCTTTAACCTGCGCCAGTGACAGGTCAAATGTATTCAGACTGTAAAAGACACAAGTGCATAATATAAAGCCATGCACTCTCATTTTATACAAGGAAAAAAGACAACAACAAACCATATGATTACACGAAACATAATGAAAAAAATATCTGTAGCTAGATTTACACTAATGCCTAATGCGCTCATCTGATATTTTGACACACATGCAGCATTTTGTCTCGTCTGTTTACATTCATTTAAGATGTTTACATTAATGCACTAGGCTGACAACAGCAATATCTAGAATCTCTAGTTGTCTGTTTAGTAGTATTCCTCAGAAGTGTTCATGTGAATGCCACAGAACATGATATAATTTTGCATCTCTTTAGCAATATCTTAAAAGGTCCGGAAAACTGCTTGAATAGTTGTATAACTCATTGATACCATTCTGGGGAAGTGAAGAGTAGAGGGATCTGGTCGAGGAACAGATGGAGTCTGGCGATCACACAAACTGCCATCCTGGAAATACCCACACATTCCCGGATATGTACTGTAGGAATTCCCTTGAGTTCACCAAGTAATTATTTTATTTAAAATCATGTAACATTTAACAATAGTAACACATTTGCAAACAATCAGATACTAGTATGCAGACTATGCAGTGTAAAATGTAAAATGATGTTATTATTACTCACCTGCAATGAGATGCAATGGTTATAAAAAAGGATACAAAGGATAGTATTTAGACTTTGAAAAATATAATTGGCCTAAAAATAAAAATGTTGTCATCATTTACTCACTCTTAGTCACACAATGGTTAAATAATAATAATAATAATAATAATAAAAAATCAGGTACTAGTATTCAGACTTACAAAATATAACTCACCTAAAATTGAAAATGTCATTATGTACTCTTCTCACACACACACACACACACACACACACACACAAATAAATACAATTAATTAATTAATTAATAAAAAAATAAATAATAAAAAAAATACAGATACAGATACTATTATTCATATTATTCCTAAACATTTTAATTCTGTCATCATTTACTCACTCTTGTTCACAAAACGTAAAATATAAAGAAAGAAAGAAAGAAAGAAAGAAAGAAAGAAAGAAAGAAAGAAAGAAAGAAAGAATAAATAAATAAATAAGGAATCCAAATAGCAAACAATTGGATACTAGTATTCAGACTTACAAAATAAAATTCACCTAAAAATGAAAATGCAGTCACTATTTACTCACTCATACTTACAAAAAGTACAACAAACAAACAAATAAATAAATAAATAAATAATACAAATATCAAACAATCGGAAACTAGTACTCAGACTTATGAAATAAAATACACCTGAAGAATGAAAATACTGTCATTATTTACTCACTCTTATTCACAAAAAGTAAAATAAATAAATAAATTAATTAATTAAACAATCAAATAATCAGATATTAGTATTCAGATTTACAAAATTAAATCCACCTAAAATTTAAATGCTGTCATCATTGACTCATTTACAAAAAGGTGTAAAACAAAAAAATATATAATAATAATAAAATAAATAAAAAATAAGCAAACAATCGGATACTGGTATTCAGACTTAGAAAATATAATCCACATAAAAAGTAAAATGCTGTCATAATTTACTCATCCACATTTGCATAATCATAAAAAAGCAAACAATCAGATATTAGTATTCAAACTTACAAAATATGACTCACCTAAAAATGAAAATTTGGTCATAATTAACTCACTCTTATTCATACAATGGTAAAAAAATAAACAAATAAATAAAAATCATGTTCAGTACAAATTTTAAAATTGATGCATTTACTAAATAAGCTAAATGACATAAAACATTTAGTCTTGTTTTAAGCAAAATGCACTTAATTTAATTAAAATACTAAGTAAGATACTAAGCCTTTTTTTGCAGTGTGCAAATGCAGCCGGTGAGACAAACTCAGCAGGCTCTGTTCATTGTGATGGATCTAATTAGTGAAAATGTGCACCGGCTCAAAGATATCCAACATATTTTCTCCTACTGCGGCACAGTAGTGAGTCTGATCTGACCCTCTGGTCAGTAGGTCTGCACTTCTCTCCTCCCGTTTTTGGCAGACCCAAGGGGACCCGAGGTGTTCCAACCCCCTTCTGCCATGTCAATTCCAGCCTCTAGCCCTGGCCGACCAGTCAGAGCCCCGTGTTTGTCCGGGTGCCAACTTCTGAAGGTAAACAACATGCACAAGGGCGCAGAGGTCAGGCTGCCGGACCGTCTGGACAGAGGCGGCTTTTCCCCTAAAGACAGATCCTGTCAGGGGCTGAGGCTGGCCTGTCTGTTGCCCGCAGAGCTTCGAAACCCGCCTGTCACTGTGGCTGACATCACGTCAAGCGTCGGGCCTGCGGTTGTCATGGCGTAGTGCTGTTTCCTGTCTCGGACGCGCATCTTAGAATTCAATAGTCGTATGCTGCTGTGTGTGAGGCTGGAGGATCTCGCTGCAATTTAAAGGCGCGCTGTCAGCGAACGCTGGCGTAAATGCTGAGCAGGCCGAGGCTTGAATACTGAGGCTGCCTACATGAGAATATGTGTAGAAACATCGACAAGAGGCTGTACATTAATAAATGAGGCCCCACCTGCTGGAAAATCTGGATTAAGCTGCTAGCTGTCTTTTTGGAACGTGATCGCTGGCTTCTGGCAGGTCCAAACGGGTTATGAAATGGCCAAACTGCCCAAACCAGCTTAAAGCGGTCAAGCTGGTTTTTTAAAAACGTGATGGTTGATTGATCAGCAAATGACCAGCCACAACACTATTCAAAACACTGCTATCAGTTTAATCATGGCATCTGAATTGAAGATTTAAATGTTTAACTGATAGTGTGTTCTCAGTCAAGGTTACAAGTGAATGCGTTTGTATAATGTAAAGCAGATACACATCGAGGCGGACAGTAGTGAAGTATTTTTACTCTGCTGTAAAAGTGTTTTTTTTTTCTTTCTAAATAAATGACATTATTTTTGACAGCATCCTCATTTTACAGCATGTTTACACAAGTGCCTAAAACCTTTAACAGTACTGTAGCTTTGCAGGTAGGTTTCTTGAAACATTTTGGAGGTTGCCACAGTTCTTCTAGGTTTGTTTTTTTCCCTTTTCTGATTCATCTTGTCATTCCAGACAGACTGGATGATGATGAGATCAGATCTGTGTGTGGATCACTGGCTGTTGTCAGACTCCTTGTGCAAACAAACAAAAATCTCACTGGATTGTTAAATTGAATGGTAAAATGAATGTTTGGACTTGCAAACTGATATTTCCTACTGACACACTACAGCAAAAGATAGAAATAACTGACTTTTGAAACTTTTGCACAGTATATTATGTTTTTTTGTTTGTTTTCAAATTGTAACCTACTGTATGTGTGTGAGTTTTAGACAAACATAAACTAAAAATAAACTATTCAATTGTAAAAGCATATTTTCAATATTGATGGCAGCTTTGGGTGTGTATTTGAATTATAGTATCTGTGCACAAATAGCTATGTACAATACATGCTGGATGTTCCTAAGTCGTCACATATTGATGCTTGGTCAGTTCCCTTTGGGTCGCATTTTGACGCTCAAGGTATCGCTTTTGGCGTCATTTTTTGATACACAGGTCCTCCATTGTTTTCAGTTGTTGTTGTGTATTTTAAAGGGTACATAACATACACAGTTTGACCTAATCTCATGTTAATCCTGAGTACCTATAGAGTAGTAATGTATCCGTAATATCTCCAAAAAGTCAAAAAGGAGCTAAGTTCGACGATCACTTGCACTGGGATTGCCAATAAAACACACATTTGATGCTGTTTCATTTACCATCTGCAGTTCTGAATCATGAGCGGGTTCTTTTATAGCTGGGACCGCTCCATCTTTCAGCATCAAACAATGTGCAAATTCAGCGTCGAACTGGTCCTCGCATATGAAACGTTCGTCAACAAACACACATGCAAAACTCCATTGCTGCCCCGGAAAAAGGAGCTGCATCCACTGTTCATGTAACGCTGGGTTCTTCAGGAAGCTGAGCAAAGTTATCTTTGCCTTACAACCAAAACGTCTTGGTTACGTATGGTAACCCTCGTTCCCTGATGGAGGGAACGGAGACGTTGTGTCGAAGTGACGACTAGGGGTCGCTCTTGAGAGCCCGAATACCTCTGACAGCTTTGAGAAAAGGCCAATGAGAATTGGTATGCAGTATTTGCATAGCCCGCTCCGCCCCGGAGATCCGGGCATAAGAGGGGGGGGCTAGGCAACACTCATTGTTCTGATCTGAGGAGCCGAAGCACCCGGCTACACTCAGAGGCGGTCCGAGGTTGTGGCAAGGGGGACACAACGTCTCCGTTCCCTCCATCAGGGAACGAGGGTTACCATACGTAACCAAGACGTTCCCCGTCTGTCGTTCACGTTCGACGTTGTGTCGAAGTGACGACTAGGGGTCCCAGTTGAAAACGCCACAACCAGCGGACCGCGTCACGAGTGCATGGAGTGCAAATATTAACAGGTCTTGCGTGTTAGATAAATGTCACTCACCTCTACGTGACCTTCCAATGCCCAAGAGCTTCAGCCAGCCTTTCCTCACCTTTGGTTGAACATCTTGGAGAACATTGGGCCAGTGTCCGTCCTCCCCGGGGGGGGATGGGCACTACGGAGACCACACCCTGCCCGGAGGGAGGTATTTGTGTGGAGAATACACTTGAGGGCTCGCACTAGGGGAGCACAACAAGGGGACGATCCTGAGGCAGGCTCCGCATGAGGAGAGACTGCTGAGCTCAGGGTCGGAGACAAGTTTTGTCTTAAGGGAAACACCGCATCTCTGGGAGTATAGGTGGAGATACACACATGGGGCCGCATTAGGAGCCACTACATGTGGGGCACCAACCTAATATGAGAGTTCACAAGAGGCAACCTAACCTCATATTAGATTCTGATAGCTAGTTCCTCCGCTGAACATAGCTACGTTGCGGGTGCAACATGATGGAAATTGTCGTTCAGGGTTCACGCCAGGAAACTTACTGAACTGGGGAAGCGTCATCACCCGTGGGGAACGACGCTTCAGCAAGCTTCTACACCGTGTCAGCTTCAGGAGTTACTGGGCTTGCGTTCAGGACTCCCGAAGAGACTGGTTCTACACGCAGATTGTAGAACCTGGCAAACGTGTTAGGTGTAGCCCAACCTGCAGCTCTGCAAATGTCTGTTAAAGAGATCCCGTTCGCCAGCGCAACCGACGCTGCGACGCCCCTGGTGGAGTGGGCGTGCACCCCCAGCGGGCAGGGCACCCCTGTGGCCTGGTAGGCCAAACGAATCGCATCCACAATCCAGTGGGAAATTCTTTGTTTGGAGACAGCTTTCCCCTTCTGCTGTCCTCCAAAACAGACAAAGAGCTGACTCGACCGTCTGAAGCTTTCAGTACGTTCCAAGTAAATGCTCAGGGCACGGACTGGGCATAACAAGGAGAGGTTGGGGTCGCCTTCCTGAGAAGGGATAGCTTGCAGAGTGACCACCTGGTCCCTGAAGGGAGTGGTGGGCACTTTGGGCACATAACCGGGCCGGGGTCTCAGGATAACGTGAGAGTTAGCCGGCCCGAATTCGAGGCACGAGTCACTGACGGAGAGGGCTTGGAGGTCTCCCACTCTTTTGATCGATGTGAGCGCAGTCAGGAGAGCCGTCTTTTGGGAGAGAGCACTGAGTTCGACTGACTGGAGCGGCTCAAAGGGATCTGACTGTAGGCCCCGGAGGACCACAGACAGATCCCAAGAGGGGACAAGGCGCGGTCTGACGGGGTTCAGCCTGCGTGCACCTTTAAGGAATCGTATAACCAAATTGTGCTTCCCAACCGATCTACCTTCCACCAGGTCGTGGTTAGCGGCAATAGCGGCTACCTGGACCTTAAGTGTTGAAGCAGAAAGGTGTCTATCCAGTCCTCCTTGGAGGAAGGAAAGCACCGTTCGGATGCCACATCTCCGTGGGTTCTCCCCCCGGGAGGAACACCAGTTTGTGAATTTGCGCCATCTGAGGTCGTACAGCCGCCTCGTGGAAGGAGCTCTCGACTGCAACAGAGTGTTTACCACTGCCAGTGGGAGATCTCTGAAATCCTCCTGGTCGCGTCCAGGGACCATACGTGGAGGTTCCAGAGATCTGGGCGCGGGTGCCATATCGTGCCCTTCCCCTGTGAAAGGAGGTCCTTCCTCAGGGGAATGCGCCAGGGAGGAACGGGGGAGAGGAGCACCAGCTCTGAGAACCAAACCCTGTTGGGCCAGTAGGGGGCCACCAGCAGGATCTGTTCTCTGTCCTCCCTGACTTTGCACAGGGTCTGTGCAATTAGGCTCACTGGTGGAAACGCATACTTGAGGAGGCCCTGAGGCCAGCTGTGTGCCAGTGCATCTGTGCCGAGGGGCGCCTCGGACAGACCGTACCACAACTGGCAGTGAGTGTTCTCTATCGAGGCAAACAGGTCGACCTGGGCCTGACCGAAAAGACTCCAGATCAGCTGAACCGTCTGAGGGTGAAGTCTCCACTCGCCCCGAAGCGAAGTCTGTCGGGAGAGCGCGTCCGCTACCCAATTGAGTTCGCCCGGTATGTGGGTGGCTCGTAGAGACTTGACATTGTTTCGACACCAAAGGAGGAGATGGCGGGCTAGCTGTGACATGCGAAAGGAGCGTACACCGCCCTGGTGATTGATGTAGGCTACAGTCGCAGTGCTGTCTGTGCGGACCAGCACGTGTTTGCCCTGAACCAAAGGTCGGAACCTCTTCAGGGCCAAAAACACTGTCAGCAGCTCGAGGCAATTGATATGCCAATGCAGCCGAGGGCCCGACCAGAGCCCTGCAGCTGCTTGCCCATTGCATACGGCGCCCCAGCCTGTGTTGGATGCATCTGTCGTAACCAAAATGCGCCTGGACACTTGTCCTAAGGGCACCCCGGCCCGTAGGAACGAAATGTCTTTCCAAGGACCGAGGGTTTTTAGACATACGGGTGTGACGTGCACCCGGTATGAACCCTGGCGCCATGGCCATCTCGGGACTCGGGAACGCAGCCAGTGTTGTAACGGTCTCATGTGCATCAGGCCCAGCGGCGTGACGGCGGCTGCGGATGCCATGTGACCCAGGAGCCTCTGAAATTGTTTGAGGGGGACCGTCGGGCTGCGTGAGAGCTTCTGGACGCAGCTCAGCACTGACTGTGCACGCTCCGGGGAGAGCCGTGCACTCATGGCAACCGAGTCTAGTTGTATACCGAGAAAAGAGATGCTCCGTACCGGGGCGAGCTTGCTCTTTTCCCAGTTGACCCGAAACCCCAGATGGGCCAGATGGTTGAGAACCACATCCCTGTGTTTGCATACCAACTCCTGAGAGTGTGCTATGACCAGCCAGTCGTCGAGGTAATTGAGAATGCGGATGCCCCTCTCCCGGAGAGGGGCAAGGGCTGCCTCTGCGACTTTCGTAAAGACGCGGGGAGACAGGGAGAGCCCAAATGGAAGGACTTTGTACTGAAATGCTCGACCTTCGAAGGCAAACCGCAGGAAGGGCCTGTGTCTTGGAAGAATCGAGACATGAAAGTACGCGTCTTTCAGGTCTATCGCCACAAACCAATCCTGGAATCTGATGCACGTGAGAATGCGTTTGAGCGTTAGCATTCTGAAGGGGAGCTTGTGAAGGGCCCGATTCAGAATCCTCAGATCCAGGATTGGTCTTAAACCGCCACCTTTCTTGGGTACAATGAAGTAGGGGCTGTAGAACCCTTTCTTCATGTCGGCCGAGGGGACCGGCTCTATCGCGTCCTTCACCAGAAGGGTCGCGATCTC
This sequence comes from Cirrhinus molitorella, assembly GCA_033026305.1. Classification (NCBI taxonomy): domain Eukaryota; kingdom Metazoa; phylum Chordata; class Actinopteri; order Cypriniformes; family Cyprinidae; genus Cirrhinus; species Cirrhinus molitorella. Next base: position 2,742,639 of record CM065133.1, on the reverse strand, counting down.
CGCCCGAAGAACCGCAGCATTCTCGTCCCGAACCGCGGTAGAGAAGATGCCGCTGAACTTGGGCGGGTTGCGTGCGAATTGGATAGCATAGCCGAGTCGGATGGTTCTGAGAAGCCAGCGAGAGAGGTTGGGTATCTCGAGCCAAGCTGTAAAACTCTCTGCCAACGGTCTCAGGGGGACCACCGACGTACCTCGGGTGGGTACGGTGTGACTGAGTTGTGGTGAAAGCCCTTTGTTCGGGGGCGTGCTGTCCCGGAGGACACAAGGTGCTTTGATCGCCATAACCGACATACAAGGATCCGTGAGAAGATCGCCTGAGCTCAGGGGATCGACTGACGGATGCGCTTGTTTCTCTGTCAAAGTATGCAGAAGCGCAAGTTTTGCGGTTGAGCATGCTTTGATGTGTTTTGGTGGCTGGGTACCCCGGAGGGACCCAGCCATGGGAGGATCGACCATCGGAACCGACAGACAAGGATCCATCAGAAGATCGCCTGAGCTCAGGGGATCGACTGATGGATGCACTTGATTCGTCAAAGCATGCCGAAGCGCAGGCCCTGCGGTTGAGCATGCTTTGACATGTTTTAGTGGCTGGGTACCCCGGAGGGACGCAGTCACATAGATTTTTTCGCCCAGAGAAGAAAATTGCTCTTTTATTGACCATGTGGTGGCCGTCTGCCGAGAGGCAGACAGCCGGGGTGGAGCCGAAACCCACACTCGTCCCCTCGCCGAGTGTGGATCCAGACAGGTCAGCAGATCTCTCTCCTCCGGGCTGCTCGTTTCAGGAACGCTTCGAAGCCTGACGAGGGTTCTTAGCGGCCTGAGACTGAGCTAACGGCGCCACCTTCTTGCGAGAGCTCGACCGCAAGGCTGGTTTAGGTGCAGGACCAGCCTGTGGCGGGCCCTGAGTCGGTCTGGAAGGCGGTCGTCCTCGGCGTGAAACAGGCGGAGGCTGCTGCCTCGGGGGTGCGGGCCCGGGGGGCGGCGCCCGACGAGGCAAGATGTGTTTGATAGCCTCCGTCTGTTTCTTCACTGCGGAGAACTGCTGTGCAAATTCCTCGACAGTGTCGCCAAAGAGACCAGCCTGAGAAATGGGGGCGTCAAGAAAGCGAACCTTCTCAGCGTCCTTCATTTCCGCCAGATTCAGCCAAAGGTGGCGCTCCTGGACCACCATAGTGGACATCGCCCTCCCCAGAGCCTGCGCCGTGACCTTCGTAGCTCGTAGAGCATAGTCAGTCGCCGAGCGCAGATCCTGCAAAAGCTCTGGTTTGGGAACACCCTCGTGCAACTCGCTAAGAACCTTGGCCTGATAGACCTGCAGGACGGCCATAGCGTGAAGGGCGGACGCAGCTTGTCCAGAAGCAGCATAAGCCTTCCCCACGAGAGCGGAAGAAGCCTTACATGCCCTGGACGGGAGTTTTGGGCGGTCCCGCCAGGTGGCGGCGGTCTGCGGGCAAAGATGCACCGCGATCGCACGCTCCACGGCGGGAACCTCCGTATACCCCTTCGCTGGACCTCCATCGAGGGTGGTGAGAGAGGAAGAACCGCTAAGACGCGTTCTGGCTGAAAAAGGAGCCTTCCACGACTTAGTCAGTTCCTCATGCACTTCCGGGAAGAAAGGAACTGGGGTAGAACGTGGCCGAGAACCACGGTCGTTACCCAGATACCAATCATCCAGCCGTGAGCGCTCAGGATGGGGCGGAGACTTCCACTCAATCCCGATTGCTTTGGCCGCCCGTTCGAGCATGGCCGCCATTTCCGCGTCTGCTACTGACTGAGAACCCGCCCCCGCAGCGGGTGCCTCAGATAGCGCGTCTGCTTCAGATGGCTGCCCACTCTCCGATGCTGCAGACACTTCTTCCTCCCCCGCAGGAGCCCCGAATAACCAATCCAACCCGTACTGAGACGAGTTTTCAAAGTCATCCGAAAGCTCGACCGGCAGACACACAGAGCGCGAGGGACGCGGGGAATTACCCGGCGAAACGCTCGCGCTCTCTCGCTCTTCATCAACACGCGCCGCGGCAGCCTCGTACCCGGAAGTAGAAGGACGAGCCGCGGTAGCGGTTGATGCGAGCCGCGGTCTTTTAGTAAAGAACGCGACTCGCGAACGAAGTGTGCTGAGGGGCATGTCCTCGCAAGCAGGACATCCGCCCTCGCCGAACGCTGCTTCAGCATGGTCACGACCCAAACATTGAAGACAGAGCTCGTGCCGATCGTTTTGGGAGAGAAAGAAGCCGCAACCAGAAGGACACGGAAGGAAAGGCATAGTAAACACACAAACCCACCGTGTCTGCACTCTTTTAGAGAAATTTGCTCTTTAGATTTTATTAAGAGGAAATCTGCTCTTCAAGATTCGCCGTCGAAGCACCCAGGGGACTCTCACTGCTACTGCGTTCGAGAAGGAAGAGACCGCTGCCCGTGCCGTAGATCCAACGACGAGAGAGGTGAGTAACGCTGCTTCTCAATGAAGAGACGCTGCATTCGGCTCCGAAGAAACAGAACAATGAGTGTTGCCTAGCCCCCCCCTCTTATGCCCGGATCTCCGGGGCGGAGCGGGCTATGCAAATACTGCATACCAATTCTCATTGGCCTTTTCTCAAAGCTGTCAGAGGTATTCGGGCTCTCAAGAGCGACCCCTAGTCGTCACTTCGACACAACGTCGAACGTGAACGACAGACGGGGAACCACATTTCTTTAGAGACATTCTTCCCAAGTAAATCCCTTGCAGTGCAGCCGAATGAAGCGCATTGATGGGCGCGCTCTCTTTCGCACGGTCTAGCCGACGTGAGTGTGGGCATGCTTTTCCAGGAGAAATGCTCATGTAAGGAGTTACACAATTGTCTACGTCATTAAAGCCATGATCGAAAAAACAGCCGAAACTTGTACCTACCCGGAAGTAAGATTTTCGGCAAAGAAATTAGCGGTCATTAACCTGCTTTATTGGTTTGCATACATTTGTAAAATATATATATACTTAAGTATATAAGTGGAGCACTTAACCCCACCCCTGCCCTAAACCTACACACTTCAGGCAAATATAAGTACAGGCACAGGAATTTATTGGAATTTATTGCAAAACTGACCATTAACAAGCAGCATATAATAATTACAAACAAGTCGTGTTGCATTCCAAGTCTTCTGAAGCCATACAATATCTTTATGCGAAGAAGAGAGTAAAACATAATCACTGAAAATTATCCCGCTCCATTAATGCACTCACATTTCATTCAAAAGATACTCCCAAACATTAGCATGACGCAATCGGTCACAAAACATACGAGCCAATAGAATTTCACAACCAAGGCTGAAGTAAGGCTTCTTCTGGCGGCATTTTTTTAATTTGTGCATGGACTGAGACAAACAGGATGAGCTTTATAGCGGACGGAAACGGCAATGGTGGCCGTTCCTCTCACAAATCAATCGTTTTGCTTCAAAAGACTTGAAATATTCATATTTTTTCAAATATATCTGTATTTTCTTGACAAATGGTTAGGTTTAGGGGCATTGATATTATGCTTTGGAATGTAGTGAAGTCTTCCAAAGAAGAACACTCTGATAAACTACAGATTTTTAAATTTACTTAAGTAAAGTCAAAATACTTCACTATTGTCCACCTATAGTAGAGGAAAAAATAGAAAAGCAACTGTTCGGTAAATAACAACAAGAAAGTTTTAAATAGACAAATGTCAAATTATTGCATGCAAAGCTGTATGATTTTAATACATGGTGACCACACTGGTTTACCATGTGTATGCTAAATTCCACATTCAGTTCAATTTTTCACACTGTGTTTTTGAGAAACATCCAGCATGTATTGTAGCTATTTGTGCACAGATACTATAATTCAAATACACACCCAAAGCTGCCTTCGAGTTTGAAAAATATGCTTTTACAATTGAATAGTTTATTTTTAGTTTATGTTTATGTTTTGTCTACAACACACATAGAGTAGGTTGCAATTTGGAACAAAAACAAAAAACATTATACATAGTACTGTGCAAAAGTTTTGGACCGCTAGAATGTTCAAGAATAAAAATGGTTTTAAGTCAGTTATTTTTGTCTTTTGCTGTTGTGTGTCAGTAGGAAATATCAGTTTACATTTCCAAACATTCATTTTGCCATTCAATTTAACAATGCAGTGAGTTTTTTGTTTGCACAAGGAGTCTGACAACAGACAGTGTTCCACACAGAGATCTGATCTCATCATCATCCAGTCTGTCTGGAATGATATAAAACATAAAAGAAAAAAATCCAGAAGAACTGTGGCAACGTCTCTAAAATGCTTTAAGAAACCTATCTGCAAAGCTACAGTACTGTTAAAGGTTTTAGGCACTTGTGTAAACATGCTGTAAAATGAGGACGCTGTCAAAAACAAATTTTCTTTATCAGTTAACTCCTATAACTAAATTAAATCAACATTTAATGTGAAAATCCTTTGCATTTAAGGTAGTTTTTAGCAAAAGATAGAAATAACTGGCTTAAAAAGATTTTTTTTTTTTTTTTTTTGGTATATAATACTAAAATACTAGTGGCCTTAAACTTTTGCGCAGTACTGTATATAGATATATATCAGGGTGAGGAGGCATGGGAGGCAGTGTCTCCTCATAACATTGGATGAGAGAAAAAAAAAAGTACACACACAAAAAAAAAAAAAAAAAAAAAAAAACGTGCATTCCACATTTGCAGGGTTGCCAGGTTCTCACACCAAAACCCACTCAACTGCTACTCAAAACTAGCCCAAAACTAGTCCAATCTCATTTAGAGGGGGGTCCCCATCAAAAATCGTGTTCTGTATAAAATACACATTTTTTGTCAGCTTTCCCTAGTAAATACGCATTTCAGGGGCTAAATATGACGTTATTGGGGTCGCTTCAACCCACAGACATCAAAAACTACCCGCGGCAACAGTGTAAAAGTAGCCAGATTCCGCAGGAAAACCACGGACTTGGCAACACTGCACGTTTGCAAAATCAGTATGAATGAACAATATAATGGCATTAATGAGAAGACTAATTTTAAAAAAGTAAGTAAACAACTCAGCCTGGAAAAATTTAAAGTAAATCTCTGCATCTGTGACCAATGTTTACCGAGCTTTGATGACTGATGAAACAAAATAAATAAATAAATACATAAATAAAATAGTTATAAGTTAACTATTAAGAATAGCTGAACATAAGGTCACAAATAAAATATATTGTTCAAATTGTTACCACCTTGAGTTATTTTAATAAATGTAAAATGCTTAAAAACACTAGATGGGATTTATACATGGCTTTATTTAACAGAATATCAAATATATTGTTAATGTAAAAATATAAAATAGAACTGTTTTATGCTGTTGTTGTATTTTTGTTGTGATGTTTAGTCAGGTTTTATTTTTAGTGGATTTTACCTTTTTTTATAGGACAAAATGGAGAGTAGACAGGATGTAGAGGAGAGAGGGAGGTGGGATCAAAAAGGACCACAGGTAACACTTTATTTTGATAGTCCACTTTAGATATTCTACTAACAGTAATTAACTTTGCAACAAAATGTCAACTAGCAGTTAGTAGAGTATTAGAAGACTGTCTGCTTAATATCTTCTAACACTTTCTTTGTCAACTTATTCAACTAACCCTAAACCTACCCTAAACTAACCCTAAAGTCTACTCTGAGAGTTAGTGGACATGTAGTTGCAAATAATGAGATTTAGTTGATATGTAGTTGACAAGTAGTTGACATGTAGCTACAAAGTTACTTACAGTTAGTAGAATGTCTAAAGTGGACTATCAAAATAAAGTGTAACCGGACCACAAGCCGAACTTGAACCTAGATGAACTACGTGTTGCATTTGTTGTGAAGTTATTTATTTCGATTTTTTGTTTTGGTTTGAAGGAGCTTTTATAAAGTAGCTTCAAAGTAATCAATAATGTTCTTTTGTTTTCCATGAAACAATGAGTAAAATAATCCAATTAAAGTTTTTGAGTAACTTTCTAAATTCTATTAATGATCACACTTGTACTCCACAATAGGCTTGATGCTGAACGTCGCATGATCAAATAGGAAAGCAGCTGTCATCGCATCTGCTTGTTGGAGAAAGTGTTAACAGCAGTAGGAACTGATATCTTAGGACTTTTAATATTCAGCTAATCTACATAGGTCTTTTTTATGTCTGTGTTTTATTCAATTTTAATGCAAGTGAGAATAATAAAAAATAAAAATCTTTTGCTCATGCTCATCTTTGGTAGCTCCTTTGAAGGCATCTCGACTAAAACAGTTGTATATTTAACAGAGCACTTACAAAAGACAGAACACAGAAGCTTTTTGCGCATAGAAATGCACCAATAGCTGTGTATATGAAGGCTATAGGATATTCACAGTAGACACCATCAGATGAGATAATAAACTCTTGCGAGTGAAAAGCTCTTCTATGGTCACAGTTCTTCATTCACAGAGTATCAAGAACTGGATTTTTCGCGCTTGAGGTCACACTCGAGCACTGTTACTGTGAAAATATGAGTCATAGTATAATTCACCCTCTTTGACTCTCACCCCTTTGTGACTCCTCTTAGCCATCAATTAAACTGCCACCAACGCGCGGCGCTCTTCAAAGTGCTGCAGAGAGACATTTGGACCAGCCGTGTAACTTGACATGACACCTGACGACCTGAGTGCAGACGGCAGATACTCTCGAGCGCTCGCGCACACGCTTTTGCGGTTTTGCGTCTCAATCAAACCAGGTGGAACCGAGAGCGTTTTCATCTGAATCTAAGGAGCCTGCCAGGTTCTCAGAGGTTTCGGGAGAAGTCTGAGGTCTTAAGCTGATTAGAATGCTTGTGAATCAGCTTAAAACAGAAGGAGAACAAGACAAGCACTCAGGCCCGACCTCTGCTGCTCCCTCTAGCTCTGCCTTTGTCCCGAAAATCTCCGACACGGCGAGGCGCATGTTTGTGCAAGAGCTCACGGGCTCAACCAGGCAGCTGGGTCACAATTGATAACTTATTAAAAAAAAAAGCTTCCAAACAAGGTGAAGACATATAAACAGGGAGGGAATTCTCGTTCCGTTATTAAAGCAGTACAAGGCGGCAGATGTTTCTACGTAGCCATGGAGGTTATTATGACAGAATCCCAGTGGAAAATATTTTTTACCTTTTATTGCTCTGGAAATTTCACACATATGTTGTATTCATAAATGTCAGCCCTGTCTTAGATGTTACTGATAAAATTCTTCAGGAGAAATAAGATCATCTGGAAGAAGTTCATATAGAAGTTCATATAATTGACAGACATGAGCAAGGTTTGTGATGTGTTGTGAGCTAAAACTATCAATGTGCCATTTTAAGTAGTTCATCTGTTTTGAAAGTAGTGTAGCTTTTCCATTAACAAGCAATTTTTGCAACGAGTCACAGTAGTCCAACCAAACGCTAGATTGCAGTTTTTAATGTCTGAGTTGAGGGGATAATAACGCAGTGCTGGAAAGTCTGCTTTTTAGTGAATTTATTAGTGAACTAAACAGTCTGAATCATTTTAGCATCTCATAAATGGTTCTCTTTCTCTCTCTTTTGTAACATTGGACAGTCCAGTTTATTCAAACGAATCAGTTCGTTCAGACAATCCTTTCTTTTTTATTTGTGGTGAATTGGTAAAGAAACACCTATACTATGTTTTCAGTGGTTAATCTGATAATAAATTGAAATGCATTTGTGATATTAATGATACATTAACCTGTTCAAGTTTAATATTTTCACCATAAGTGAGATTGTTGATTAAATAAATCAAATCAGTAGTTATAGATGAATAAAAACATTCCTATTTTATTTATTTATTTATTTATTCAGCTACTTCTTTCTTTGTTGCTTATGTAGTTTACTATTCTTACAGACATCAGATGCAAAATTCACTATTACATGGTGTTTGCATATAAATATGTCTTAGCAGTGTGTGGACACAACCACCCTACAATGATAAAAATCCATTCACTCCTGCTTTTTTAATCCTACCTTTTTTTTTTTTTTTGTCTCAATTACCAAGCTGTTTTGATTTTCTGAGGAGTATGACATCATACTGCTCAAGTCCCGCCCATGACCATTCATGGACTGTCCCGTATTAGCAGATCTCCACCCTCAGCCAGTTGTATGCTGTCTATCATTTTCTCTGTACTCAAGCAGCTGTAGTGACAACAAAGTCTCGTAAGCAACACAAGTGTTCCTCACAACTGCAAGTAGTAGCTAATTCTGACTTTTCTCACAATTCTTTTGTTCAAGATTTGCATGATATGAACTCGCAGTTGTAAATTATAAAGTCCAATTCTGAGGGGGAAAAAAAGTCTATTTTTTTAATTATGAGTTTAGAACTCATAATTCTGACTATATAACTCGCAATTGCAAGAAAAAGTCAGAATTTAGAGTTTATATCAGAAAACTCAAACAGTCAGAACTCCGAGATGTAAACTTGCAACTGTGATTAGAAAAAATCTGAATTGTGAATTGTTTTGTTTTTGTTTTTTGTTTTTTTTAATTAAATGGCGGAAAAGCTTCACTAACTACCAAATATAGGAATTTGTATATAACATGGTCATAATTTAATAAAACATTGTAAGTTACTAATTATAATGGTTTCATTTCTCACAACTGCGAGTTTAGACCTAGTAGCTAATTCTGACTTTTCTCACAATTCTTTTTTTTTTTTTAAGATTTGCAAGATATGAACTCACAATTGCAAATGAAGTCCATTTCTGAGACGCGAGTTTGCGCGTCAAAATTTAGTTTATATCTTAAAACTCAAAAAAGGTCAGAACTCTGAGATGTAAACTTGCAACTACAAGAAAAAATCCAGAATTTAGAGTTTATATCACAAAACTCAAAAAGTCAAAATTCCGAGATGTAAACTTACAACTGCGAAAAAAAAATGTGATTTTTTTTTAAATTCATTGGTGGAAAAGGCTTCCATATATCCCAAATATAGTTGTCACAAAATACTTTAATACAACTGAATTTGTATATAATGTGGTCATAATTTAATAAAACATCATAAGTTACTAATTATATTATCATTTCCACGGTTATTCAAACAGAACATAAATTATATAGAAAAAGCAAGCAAAGAATTTTTTTTTTAATATAATCAAAGAACATGACTGACTTCAGTCTAGCATCTTTTAGGCAAGCACATGTACCCACTAAATCAATATAAAACAAGGTAATTGCGACTTTTTATCTAACAATTCTTACTATTTCTCGCAATTGTGCGTTTAAACCCAGTAGCTAATTCTGGCTTTTCTCACAATTCTTTTAAGATTTGCAAGATATGAACTCACAATTGCAAATTATAAAGTCCAATTCTAAAGAAAAAAAAAGAAAAAGAGTCTGTTTTTTTAATTGTGAGTTTAGAACTCATAATTCTGACTATATAACTCGCACATAAATTATATACAAAAAGCAAGCAAAGAACATTTTTTTTTTACATTATCAAAAAACATGACTGACTTCAGTCTAGCATCTTTTAGGCAAGCACATGTACCCACTAAATCAATATAAAGCAAGGTAATTGCTACTTTTTATCTCACAATTCTTACTATTTCTCGCAAGTGTGAGTTTATAGTAGCTAATTCTGACTTTTCTCACAATCGTTTTGTTCAAAATTTGCAAAATATGAACTCACAATTGCAAATTATAAAGTCCAATTCTAAGGAAAAAAAGCTTTTATTTAATTGTGAGTTAACAATTGCATGAAAAAAGTCAAAATTTAGTTTATATCACAAAACAAAACAAAAAAAGTCACAACTCTGAGATGTAAACTCGCAACTGTGAAAAAAAAGCCTGTGTGTGTGTGTGTGTGTTTTAATTCAATGGAGGAAGAGGCTTCTTTAACTACCAAACATAGCTGTCATGTCACAAAATATTTTAATACTACTGAATTTGTATATAACGTGGTCATAATTTATTCAAATTCATTAGAACGCCTCTGATTGGCCATTGCATTCATAAGCTCAACAGAATCATGTGTGATGATTGAGTATAATGCAGAACGCTATAAAAATGCATAATTTGATGCATTATCAGATCTAAATTTAATGCTGTAACTGACACTTTTAATAAAATGTTCACTTTATTTATGACATCCTTAATAGATTTAGCTTAATTGTACAAGGGCTTATTTGTCCAAATTTCATACCTATGGTCAGGGGAAGACCCAGCCTTACACACACTCTGTGCCTATGGTAAAAGGGCGTTGTTTTACATGACCATTGAGGAATTTTAACCATAGTATGTTGTGTTCTAGAGTAGACACTTGGCTTTTTTCCAAGAAACATCTGGGATATCACTGATTTTCCCTTCTTATACTGTTAAACTCACCACAAAAAAAATCTCAGCTTGTATCGCTTCATGTTGTGCTGCTATGCTGGAGTACATTTTAATATTGCATGCACAAAAAGTCTCTGCACACTCATTTAGGTGATTGGATTGAACTCTTCCGCTGCTTTAATTCTTCCTCTGTGATTTTCCTTGTGCGTTTTGATAGCCAACAATATGACGACTGTCACCAGAGACCATCGACTCCATCCCGCCCATCTGCAGGTCACATTTGCAGTGGCACTCTGGGAGCTGGAGCTGAGCTGAGCAGCTCTCTCCAGAACTGAAGCATTGCTGCTTTCCTGTAGGTGGTGGACCACTTGGCAGAGGATGAGAAGTGGGTTTATTTCGCCTGCAGAGGGGGATAATTAAAATGCAGGCAAGCTGCGCCTGTTTCTCTTCTTAATTTAACCATAACGCTAGATACTAAATAATAACCTAGCTTTAAAGGTGGATACGCGCAACACATTCGTGGCAGATTAATTAAATGTGCTTGTGGCTTGTTTTATGGCCTCTGGGGGTTTCGTGCACTTTGGCCGAACCTGATAAATTCAGAGTTTTGTACTTTGAGTGCAAGTTATCAGGTGAGCAGTATTTGGGCTGTCGACATGTTTGTGCTGAAGAGTGGCTCACAAAAACTAAGAACAGGAGGTGGCAAAAATTGCTAAAATTGCTTTGATGATTGCTTTACCAAAAGCAACAGCTGCTATGTGCCTTATTTTCCTGTTGTCTTTGAGCTCCTGAACTTCTGTGTGGGATGGTTTTGTACGAGAGAACAATCAGAGCCATTTACAATTGGTTGGGTTACATCTTCTATCTGTCGCCAAAAACCAGTCATATGTGTCAATTTCTCGGAATTGAGTTTTATACATCACCTGAAAGCTGAATAAATAAGCTTTCCATTGATGAATGGTTTGTTAGGATGGGGAAATATTTGAGTGAGATACAAAAATTAAAATATTGAGAAAATCACATTTAAAATTGTCCAAATGAAGTTCTCAGCAATGCATATTACTAATCAAAAATTTGGTTTTGACATATTTATGATAGAAAATTGACAAAATATCTTCATGGAACATGATCTTTACTTAATATCCTAATTTTGACCCATACAATGTAATTTTGGCTATTGCTACAAATATAATATATAATGCTACTGGTTTTGTGGTCCAGGGTCACATTTTTGTTATGACAGTAAGTAGCTGGTATTAATATTCTATACTAATTTGTCTGAAAAAATACAGCAGAAAAAAAAAAATATATATATATTAGTCATTTTGAATTTAGGGATCAGAAAATGAAAGAGTATGGAAAATTAAAGTTCAGTTTGAGATTTGCATTTAAAAGTGTTATTATTTTTATATTTTATATATTTTTTTTAAGTGTTTTTAAAGTTTAACTTTTCAGTTGATGAAAATAGTACTGTATCTTAGTATTTTAATGTGATTTTTTGTCTTGTTTTCAGCCAAAATATATTAAAAAAATCTTAAATCAAGGATTTTCTAGACAGGTAAAAGTTATTGTCTTGTTTTCAGAAAAAAAAAAGTCACAATTAAGTGAGTTTTTGCTTGAAACAAGCAAAATAATCTGCCAATGGGGTAAGAAAAATAGTCTAGTAATAATCTAGTATCTGCTTGAAATAAGATTTTTTTCTTACCCCATTAGCAGATTATTTTGCTTGTTTTAAGCAAAAACTCACTTAATTGTAACTTCTTTTTCTGAAAACAAGACAATAATGTTTACTTGTCTAGAAAATCTTTCTTGATTTAAGAATTTTTAGATATTTTGGCTGGAAACGAAACAAAAAATCTAAGTAAGAAAAGCATTTTTGTAGTGCAATATTAGCCGATTCCAAAAAAAAACTAATGTGGCATTGAAGGATCGGAAATATAGTGTTTCGGAGTAATTTTTTTTGAAAGAAGTTATTTGTTATTTGATTGATAATACAGTAAAAAAAAAAAAAAAAAGAAAAAAGTAAATAATAATAATAATAATAATAATAATAATAATTACAGTTTATGGCAAAGCAGCATTTTCTGTAGTGAATACTCCAGTCTTCAGTGTCACATGATTATCTTTCAGAAATTTGTCTAATATGCTGATTTGGTGTTTTAGAACCATTTCTTATTATTGTCAGTGTTGAAGCAGCTTATATTTTGTTTTATAGAAACCGTGATACTTTTTTCCAGCATTCTTTGATGAATATAAACTTTATACAATCACTGTTATCTGAAATAGAAATATTTTGTAACATAAAATTATTTACTGTCATTTTTGCTAAAATAAATGCATCTCTGCTGACTTATTTTCATCCAAACATTTGAACAACGGTGAATATTGAGCTTCTCTGGTCTCAAATCAAAAGAGTCCTATTCATCTCGACTGCACCCCAGCAGTAAAAACACAAGAAGCACCCAAGTGTGAACACTCCCAGCGATGTTTTAAGACAACGTAGGGTCAAACAGTTGTTAACTACAGCACACAGCAAGAACAACTTAAAAGAAACTGCATGTTGCAAATATAGACATCAAAGTCCTCTGCTGTGTGCGTTGGTCTTTCAGCTAAATTTAACGATTAGCATATTTGAACATCAAGTAGCTCCTTTGTGCCTCCCACATAAATTCAGCAGTTAAAAGTCCAGTTTGAAAAGAAAGGCACGAGGAAAAAAACAGCCATTACATTTTTGAGTGACATCCATGTGCAGAGACCCTGAACATCTGCCAAGAGACTTAAAGAAGAGCCATTCAGTGTGGGATTTAGAAAAGAGCAACATAAAGTAGAAACATGTCCAGAGGTGCTGTGCTGTTTTGCACGTCACCTGTCCAGATTAGCTCTGGGATGAGGCCTCCCCGCTGTGCCAGCTGCACATTCAGAGGCTTTAGGGGGCTTCCTGGAGTGTCAGTATCGCTGCTGAGGTGAGAGAGAGTGTGAGGCTATTTTTTTCTGAGGAGACTGAGGCTGGCGCTTGTGTTTGTTAGTATAAGGCATCTGTTCTGGATGTCAGGAAGAGACGAGCCTCTGGCACCTCATCCAGTCCCCAAGGCTACTACACTGCAGCAGGTCTCCACAGAAAGAAAGACAAGAAAGAAAACATATGAAGGGGAAAGAACTTACAGAGAGATACACTGGAATTCTGTATTGATCATCGAAAGATTAGTATGTTTACTCACCTGCCCTGTCAATATTACACTTCCCCTGAGCCACTGAGGAATAAAAACAGACGTTAGGAATGTTTGCACAAAACGTCTGAAAAAATAAATAAATAAATAAAACAGACATAAAATGTTTGCTAACTTAAAAACTTGGGGGAAATTCATTGTGTTCATTTATAGTGCAGTTAATTTGCATCAATTCACAAACAGAGTAATGCAATTCAGTAGTGATGCACTATATACCTTTATCATAAGGTGTCATAATACCAGTGTTAGGGGTAACGCATTACAGGTAACGCAAGTTATGTAATCAGATTACTTTTTCCAAGTAACTACTAAAGTACCACACTACTTTTTGTTTCCTTTATGTATTTAATCCCATTTTATTAACCAATGTCTTTGCTGCTGACTTTTGTTGACCCAATTCAACCATACTAATAAGCAAAACTTACTTTAGATTAACATTTGTGCTTCATTTTGCTACTTGCTGATGAGTGTTGAACTTCCTTTTCTTGCCTTAGGCTTATTAATTTAACTTTTTGGTGTGAACGGGCTTTTACATTTGCTAAAAATTGAACCGTTTATATTAAAAACCCTGCCCAGGTTTAAAAACCAAGCCCTGCCCAGATAATGCATTACTTTCCATAAAAAGTACCCAAGTAACATAATTTGTTACTTTTTTAGGAAGTAATGCAATATTGTAATGCATTACTTTTAAAAGTAACTTTCCCCAACACTGTGTAGTACAGAGTAATTAATTAAGTACTTAGCAGTAGCTGCTGTACTTACATGAAACAAAATGTACTTACCATGTAACTAATTTATGGAACAGCTTGTACTTACAGTTTGTTATTAAGTTGGTTTGAGAAAGCCGACTTAGCCTACTGATCTGCTATTTAAACTTATTCTTCTTTGTCTTCTTCCTAGACTAATGCTAGTAACAGGCTAGCAACTTGCTAACATGCTAATCATGCTAGAAACATAGTAGCAACTTGTTAGTAACATGCTAATCATGCTAGAATCATGCTAGCAACATGATAGCAACTTGCTAATCATACTAGGAACATGTTAGCAACTTGCTAGTAACATGCTAATCATGCTAGAATCATGCTAGCAACTTGCTAATCATGCTAGAAACATGCTAGTAGCATGTTAATCATGTAAAAATCATGCTAGAAACATGTTAACAACAGGCTAGTCATGCTAGAATCATGCTAGAACATGAGAGTAACTTGCTAACCATGTTAAAATCATGCTAGCAACATGCTAGTAACTTGCTAATCATGTTAGCAATATGCTACTAACTCGCTAATCATGCTATCATCCATCTATTTGTCTGTCTGTTTGTCTATCTAAGCTTTTAAAAATACTTTAAACTTCAAAAACGTACATTGTTTAAAGCTTTTTAAACCTTCTTAAACGTTTGAAACTTTTGGTCAACTTAAAGTTTGTCTTGACAAACTTTTTAATCTAGTTATGTACAGGTTTGGTGACCAATGAATTCAGCTGTAAAATAAATAAATAAATAAATGAATGAATTAAAAAATAAATGGTTTGAAATAACAAGAGGGTGAGTAAATGGTGACAGAATTTTCAATGTTATCTCTTGATCAGTTCTTACATATTTATGAGATGTCTAATTTCTATGAATTTCATTCGTGCAAAGTGAGGTCGTACACATTATCCACCATGTAAAGTATGATCGGGTTTCATTTTTTTTTTTTTTTTTGGTGAACTATCCCTTTAATTAAAAACACTAAGAAATATAGGGTAAATATAAATACATTAGAAATGAACAATAACTTATTAGTTACTGTCCATAACATGGCATTAATTAGCAGCTTATTGGTATCAGACATAATAACACTGGTGCATTATTTTATAATTATTTGATGATTATCTTCCAGGGCACACAAACATTTAAAGTGCCCCATTATGCCAATTTTAATTTCCTAATATTGTTTTGGCAGTCTTGTATAATCAGAATATATCACCTCATTTTCCAGCGATTCTCAAATAATTCGTCCAAAGCAGCTCAAAGATTCACTGTCTCTAAACCCCTCCTTTCCATGAGCCTACTCTGATTGGTCATATTGACTAGTCTACTGTGATTGGTCTACTGCATATAGCGCGTGTCATAAAACAATAAAACCATTGATATAGCTGCGTATTTTGACAGAAAATATCAACATCAGTTATTTATTATACTTACAGGTTGTGATTCAGTGAAGTCAGCCGGTCCAGTAGAGTAGTGAGGCATCTTTCAAGAGCAAGCATTTTGTCAGTCCCGTATTAAAATGACATGTTTGTGGGCAGGAGTCAATTCTTTCATGTGGGTGCAATAAACTTATTTCTCACTCTCAAAGGGATTGACATGGTAATGTACATGACAGTGTTAATGTATTTGGTCTTGGTGGAATAGATCTGCTACATTTTTGCTGCTGCTGCTATGGCAGAGCAAGTACAGAGACTTGCTACTGCCAATACATCCACAACATGCTGCTGTGAGCATGTAAGAAATACTGCTGCTGCACATGTAACATATATGAATAACCCCCATCACCTCATAGCAGATCTATACAGGTGGAGCTGGGGAAGGTGGAGGGTTTCTGAAGTGTGCTGCAAACTGCTACCACAAATATTAGCCAAATATTTGAATGTTGAGTAGTGAGCTCATTGGCTACCGATACAGGAGAGAACCAATCAGCTTTGACATATGATAATGCTTTCGTTATGTCATGTTGAGTTAGATCTATCGGACTGCGCCATCGAGAACTTTGTATTTATTGTGCACTTTACAAATTTGCATTTGCATACAGCGACATTACACACTGCATGAAAAGCAATATTCGAAATTGCATAATTATGTGTACTTTAAAATTATAATTCAGATAATTTTTTTTTAAAGGAAACGTGTCACTGACTGTAGGCACAATCTTTAATAACACTAATTTGCACAGAAAGAAAGCATGTTTTTGCTGAAAAGACTGAAAATGACTTAAATACTCAGCGTACCTATATTATAGTGCATTTAGCATCTGGTTAAACTGGATTGTGGGTGTTTGCTGATTATAATGCTTCTTTGAGCCGAAATACCATACACAAAAGTGACGCAACTATTTAGTGAATTCGCCCCAGAGAAGCTGGATCTCCAATAACAGATGTTTAAAGTCTTTTCCATTTTCTGTCATTCTGCTGAATGTTGTACCAACTGTGCTGCATTCTCCCCAGAGCAGAAGCAGTTTCCTCAGTTTTTTACGATTTACCTTTACTCTTGATTGAGAATAGCTGAAGGGGAGAAGAGCGCATGTGATGTGTGTCTGTTACTCACCCAGGCCACAGGAAACATGAAAATCTCAGTTTAGCCTGGAAGACACGTTCATGTTTCACACCAGATACTGTTGATCTCCCGTGCAGCAATTTCACTGCTTCCCCTCTTGCAGTTAGCCAGGCCCTGGGGCGCACCACAACACCACTGTCTCTCTCTCTGACACACACACCACAAACCCCTTTCACATCTATTCAACAATTGTTCTAACTGCACACTGTCAGCTCAACAAACTAAAGACGAGCTGGAATCTCATTTTTGGCTTTTGTTGTCCACACAGAATAACAGTGTCAAAACTGTCAATCTCAGTGTGCTCATAAAAACAGTTTAGTTTCAAAAATGGCCTCCGGTTTCTGGAATTAATAAGTGACTATGAAAGCAGAAAAAGAAGCTTTTGAATTACTATATAAGACGTGTTCAGATAAGGCCATTATGTTCGATCTTGATGGAAAGACGAAAAAGGGCAAATATAATTTTGTTTGCAATTTACACAAGTTCCTCAATTATCAGCGTTGGGAACACAGCGCTGGGTTGGCGGGTAAGCATTGTGAATGAAATTGAAGCTGACTGCTCCAGGTTGGCTCACGGTGTGAGCGAGATTGATTCGCTCACGAGGACGCCTTCCTGGAAATGTTCTCCAAGTTATTTCTAAGGCACAACGTTTTAGCGATCAATGGCAATCCACAAAATTTTCCGTACGCTGCAGTAAGTTTGAAGAAGCCCCGCTGAGTTCTTTCCTGTCATTCCCGCTGTTTCTTCAGTCTGCAACAATGGATGTTACGGACACGTTGTGACAGAGCAAAACACAGAACGTTTCTTTGGCATCTCCAGTCGTTTTGAGCTCTTGGGCCCGTTGACGGGGTAGGCCGATGACCCGCTAAGAAATGAGATGTGCGTGGTATTTTCTGTCAGGTACTAAAGCCCGTGGTCACCAGAGACTAATCTCGAGTGTCCTTTACCTTGTCAAATGTCAGAGATAAAATCTGTTGTGGCATAGAGTTCAAATCTGCAGGGACACGCGTGCATAAAACATGCACAATCGCGCCGCGCATCTTTGCTTGTCTAGTTAGTTTGTTGTGATTTATGTGTTTTGGAGTATTTTATGTTTGGAGAGTTGCGACAGCCCATTTACTTCAGTTACAGATGGTGGATATATCTCCAGTCGTAGCTTTTAAAATATTAACAGACCCACAGACAAAGATATTTGAATATATTCTACAGTGCATATACACTATATTGCCAAAAGTATTGGAACATCCCATTCTAATGGTTTGACTACTCTAGTAATTTCCATGAGTACTAATTTTAATGTTTAAGCATATAATGATATTCTAGGGAATTGTGTTCTTCTAATTTAATAGCAAAACTTTTTTTTATTCGAACATGACAATGCCTCTGTGTATAAGGCATAGAGAAATGTTTGATTCAGTCAGTGTGGAAGAACTTGACTGGTTTGCAAAAAAATAAGTCCTAATCCCAGCTGAACACCTCTGGTGTGACTTTAAATGCAGACCTTGAGCCAAAATCTCTGACCAAACACCAATGACTTCATGTGGGTACAGTCATTTTAGACACTTCCAAAACTGTAGCAGCAGAGATGGAAATACAATTTTTAAATATATGAATTATGATTCCATCTGTGTTGCTACAGTTTTGGAAGTGCCTTTTTCTGTTCTAAAGAAGTGGGTGTCCCAATATGTTTTGTCCATATAGTGTATGTACAAGTCATTGGTGTTTGGTGATGAGTTTTTGGCTCAAGGTCTGCATTTAAAGTCAGCTGGGATTAGAACTTGGCTTTATGCAGACCAGTCAAGTTCCACACTGAATAAATCAAACATTTCTCTATGAACCTTGCCTTATGCACATAAGGCATTGTCATGTTAGACTAAAAAAGGGTCCTGTCCAAACTTTTCTATAAAATTGGAAGGCCACAATTCCCTAGAATATCATTATATGCTTAAACATTAAGATTGGTACTCATGGAAATTACTAAAGTAGTCAAACCTGTTCATTAGAAGGGGGTGTGCCAATACTTTTGGCAATATAGTGTGTGTATCTCTCTCTCTCTATATATATATATATACTCTATATATATATACATACACACACGCACGCACACACACACACACACACACACACACACACAAATATACTAAAATATGTAAAACATTTAAACAATTAATAAAAGCTTTTAATATATGTCAAAGACAAGTGTTAGCAAATTTTAAAAAGTGAAAACAGTTATGCCTAAATCACTGAATAGCTTTTTGATGTCTTGTAATTATGGTTTGTGTACATAATTTGATGAGTGGTACTTATCATATTTCCAAGCCACCCTCATAGCATAAACTGTGTAATATTTTTAAGTGGCCTGTTCACTGGTGCTTGCATACTAATTATACTATAATATACAAATTAGTGCCATAATAACCAGGTTTAGAAAGTAAAAGCTAGATGAGATGTTTATTGGCTAAATATAAAATGCATTCTCAGTTGTGTAAATCAGCACATGTGCTTTTATTAATATAATGGCAGAGTTTCATATTCAGTATTCAAGCTTGACGACTTGCTCTAATGAGGTGTTTATGATTGGTCAGATATTTATGGTTGAATGTTTACAGCTCAGTGCCCCGTACCTTTTAAATCATCTGGGTGCGTGATATCAAATATCTGACCTCTGCAAATGACATATCAAATTAACGGCACCGTCCATTCGATCTTTGAGGAAATGATGCGTTATTATGATGCATCACTGGCAACCCGCATTCAAACACATAAATCTCTCCCTTCTCACTTGCTCTGTCGTCCTACAGTCAGGCTGCCCTAACAATGGCATGTGCAAAAAAAAAAAAGAAAAAGAAAAAAAAATAGCAAGCCGTACCCTTTGTTGTTTCAGAAGGGAGTAACTACAGGCTCTGATTTCAGCCTGATAGGCACACACTCCCCCTCAGACAATTAATATTTCACCTGATAGGCTAAAGGGACAGGCTTTGAAAACAGATTAGAATGGAGGCAATTTAAACATGCAAAATGAAACCATTTCACCTCAGCGCAAGTGTAAGTCATCTCGGGCCAGCTGTAAAGGCCAGACGGCGAGGCTCATTTCTCAATTATAATAAAAGCGCCTCTTTTTGCAGCCTACTGTTTGTTCTCTTCCAGCCTCGGCCCTTTGTGAACTCGGCCTGCTCGTATTCATTCCCCAGAAGAATAGCGCTCGTGGTGTGCTATTTCATATCAGTGCTCAGGTATACCCACGGTTGCCACCTTCACTTTAGATACCCTTGTTGTTTGTAAATATGTGAGATATGAGTGATGTGGCCTCTAATGGATTATTACCCTTCAAACGGCCCTTTGACCCCAACCTCCCGTGATTCCACTGCGGTGAAACTCAACCTCGTGGCCAAATTATTCTTGGAAGGACCCCTGGAGAGTGTGACTTTCTGCCCTCCTCGTTGCCAGAGAGAACTTGGCCTCCGACATTCCTGAGTGTGAGAGTACAGCGTTCCACCGCGGCTGTCACACCAAAACAAGCTCGGGGACGACCCCGTTTTTGGCAGATCAAGGTACATGGCAATGTAATGTTGTTACAAACAAAGATGTTTGTTAACAAGGGGTTCTCTCTCTCTCTTTTTCTTTTTTGAAAACAAAGATGTATGCTGCTAAGTTTTATTTTATTTCAAACATAGTTTTTATATGGTTTTTTTGTTATTGTTATATACGCATATATGAACATTTTTTCTTGTTTTCTTAAAAAGAAATCACTACTTTTTCAGCAAGGATGCGTTTGTTTGGTAAAAACAGCTGTAAAGCTGTTTACATTGTTTAAAAAAAAAATCTAATTCAAATAAATGCTGTTCTTTCAAACTTTTCTCTTTTTTCTGACAATTCTAAAGATGTATGCTGCTAAGTGAACCATTTTATTTCAAACATATAGTTTTTACATGTTTTTTGTTAATGTTATATATGCATATATGATAATTTTTTCTTGTTTTCTTGAAAGAAATCACTACTTTTTCAGCAATGATGCAACAATTGGGTAAAAGTAGCAATAAAGCTGTTTACATTGTTACAAATTCTAATTCAAATAAATGCTGTTCTTTCATATTCTCAATACTTTCCTTTTTCTTTTTGGATAACAATTATAAAGATGTATGCTGTTAAGTGAACCATTTTATTTCAAACATAGTTTTTACATGCTTTTTGTTGTTGTTAATGTTATATGAGTATGCATAATGAGTATGCATATATGATCTCTTTTTCTTGTTTTCTTGTTTACTTTTTCAGCAATGATGCAATAATTGGGTAAAAGTAGCAATAAAGCTGTTTACTTTGTTACAAAAAAAAAATCTAATTCAAATAAATGCTGTATTCTCAGTACTTTTTCTTTTTGGATAACAATTATAAAGATGTATGCTGCTAAGTGAACCATTTTATTTCAAACATAGTTTTACATGCTTTTGTGCTTTTCATGCTGTTGTTGTTATTAATGTTATATATGCATATATAATACTTTTTTCCTATTTTCTTGAAATAAATCACTTATTTTTCAGCAATGATGCATTAATTGAGTAAAAGTAGCAATAAAGTGATTTACATTGCTACAAAAAAATTCTAATTCAGATAAATGCTGTTCTTTCAAATTGTTCTTTTTCTTTTCTGTTTTGGATAACAATTATAAAGATGTATGCTGCTGAGTAAAACATTTTATTTCAAACATAGTTTTTACATGCTTTTTGTTAATGTTATATATGCATATATGATATTTTTTTCTTGTTTTCTTGAAAGAAATCACTATTTTTCTAGCAATGATGCAATAATTGGGTAAAAGTAGCTGTAAAGCTGTTTACATTGTTACAAAAAATCTAATTCAAATAAATGCTGTTCTTTCAAACTTTTTTTTCTGATAATTATAAACATGTATGCTGCTAAGTGAACCATTTTATTTCAAACATAGTTTTTACATGTTTTTTGTTAATGTTACATATGCATATATGATCTTTTTTTTCTTGTTTTCTTGAAAGAATTCACTACTTTTTCAGCAAGCATGCATTAGTTGGGTGAAAGCAGATGTAAAGCTGTTTACATTATTACAAAAAATCTAATTCAAATAAATGCTGTTCTTTCGAACTTTTCTCTTTTTTTCTGATAATTATAAAGATGTATGCTGCTAAGTGAACCATTTTATTTCAAACATAGTTTTTACATGTTTTGCTGTTGTTAATGTTATATGAGTATGCATAATGAGTATGCATACATGATCTTTTTTTCTTGTTTTCTTGAAAGAATTCACTACTTTCTGCATATGTTCACACACACACACACACACACACACACACACACACACACACACACACAGATTTAATTGATTTAATTATTTTAAATGACACATGGTTATTTAAAATTAAATTTCTATAATTTTACTTTTTAATCTTGATGAAGGGTTTGATGAAGTCTGACAGTAGTGTTGAGTCCTAAAGTTTAACCCTGTTTGGTTTGAAAATGATTAACAGTGGAAAACGTTCATGAGAAAGTCTCCAAGTTTTGTGGACAGCATTTGACCACTGATTTACAAAAATAATTTCATTTCATTTGTTCCAACATTGTATCAATTACTGATGAACACAATTTTTTATTGGAAACACTCAGTAGGTTATTTAACCATGTATTTCTATGTCTTTAGAAGGCTTTTGTCTTTCAAGGACATTAAATGCACAAATTCACTTTTGTCATCTGATTTTCTTTCACCTACACTGTAAAAAAAAAAAAAAAAAAAAAAAAAAAACCTTTAAACTGCCTTAAAAAAACTGCCTTAAAACCAAGTTCAGTCAACTCAAATAAGTTTATTCAAGTTGGAATGTTAAGTTGTACTAAGTGAGTACCAAGTTGACTAAACTAAAAATTAGTTTGTTAAACTTAGCAGCTGTGTTTGTTAATAAGCTACCTTAAAATTGTAAGTTGAATCAACTCAAATATCCAAGTTGTCACTTAGTAAATGTAACATTTCAAATTGACTAAACTTTTTTTGAGTTGGCTGAACTTAAAATTTTAAGGCAGCCAGGTAACAAATTATTTTAAGTTGACTCAATATATATATATATATATATATATATATATATATTTTACAGTGTAATATATTTACTTAAAGTATCCCTGAAATTTTAAAATAAATATTTTAATAATTAAGTGTCTTAACTTTGGTTATGGTCACATGACATGCAGGTAAACTAATAAAATATTTCATATTTTTAAAGTTGATTTTCTATTATTTATTATAATTTAACATTTTTATGATTTAATTAATTATTAGCTTTTCCTTAAACTCATAAACCCCATGCAGTACTTTCACAAACACCAGTTTAGGAAACCTTTACGTAATGTAATCCACTTTAAATGTCATATATTTTCTTAATCTTTGCATTTTTATGTCAATATGGCACAATATTATCCTATTTAATTAAATATGATAAACGAATTAGGTCAAAAGTAATCTAAAAGTAATCTGATTATATTACTCAAAATGAAAAATGTAGTGGGTTACGTTACTAGGTAAAGGATTACAATTTATAAGTATTCTAACCTAAGTAACCTATTACATTTCCAAAGTAACTTTTCCAACACTAACACTGCAAAAAAAATAAAGAAGCTTTTCTTACTTAGATTTTTTTGTCTTGTTTCCAGCCAAAATATCTAAAAATTCTTAAATCAAGAAGGATTTTCTAGACAAGCAAAAATTATTGCCTTGTTTTCAGAAAAAATACGTAAAATTGAGTTTTTGCTTAAAACAAGCAAAATAATCTGCCAGTGGGGTAAGCAAAAAAAAATCTTATTTCAAACCCCATTGGCAGATTATTTTGCTTGTATCAAGCAAAAACACACTTAATTTTGACGTGTTTTTTCTGAAAACAAGACAACAATTGTTACTTATCAAGGAAGTCCTTCTTGTTTTAAGAATTTGTAGATATTTTGGATTGAAACAAGACAAAAAAATCTAAGTAAGAAAAGCTTTTTTTTGCAGTGAATAATATACATATTTTTATACTCACTGACTAAAATTTGATAACTAAATCTAAAGGATATTTTCATCCAAAGATAAAACCAAAACGAAAACACCGGTTCGTGAGAATTCATTCAAATCGTGATGGATTAAGCCGGTTTATTTGATTAAACTTTACATTACATTTCACTTAGAAGGCAATTTTGAATAAATAATATCCGATTAGTGACCTGTTGTGTGACACCCAGATCTCCGCTGGAATCAGAACGTTTCCACACCAAGTCTTAATCTGTCGTGGTGTGTGGCAGAGGGTTAAACACTTTGGATATTGTAATTAAGGGATTTACATACAAATGAGGGAAAGGTCACCCAAATGACAGACCCTAAATGAGAGGTTTTTTTAGAGCGAGGGTGAACGGTTTTGCTAATGTGCCTCAAAGTCAATATTTGAGTCTGCTGATATAGTCCTTCGCCTCTCTGCGTCCATTGTGGGCCTGTCAGACAGCCTCGCTTTGTTTATGATGTCTCAATTCAACATCATTTGAAAAGCAGCCGTTTACACCACTGAAAGGAGGCGTTACTATTTCGTTTGGTTTCACCATAGACGGAAAATTAATCAGCTTCAGCTGTTTCTTAGGATAAAGCGGTACCAGGGCGCTTTTTGCTTGCTAATGCAATTTTGGAAAAATAAAAAAAATGTTCCTGGGTTAAGGATACTATATAGATCTACACAGAAAATCCATTTCTCCTCAATGAAATCTGAAATATTAATGTTATCCGTCCCCAGAGAGCGCTTTATATGCTCAACGTGTGAAAATCTTTACTCCGTTCTGAAACAGTCTGGAGTTTCTGGCTTTGTGAGGGATTATTTCTTTATTTATTCTGACTCGCTACATGGCCACGTCCTGTCGTTCTTGCCAAATTGCTCGAGAAATTTATAAACATTTTCTGAAAGCCTGTGTGCACATTCAAACTGTCAAGTCTCGGAGTATTTCTGGTGCTGAGGCTCTAAAAATACATCCAGGCCGACCGGAGAGACTTCAGCCCCTCGCAGAGCCGTCTGCCTTGACTGGAAGCTCCGGAAGCCGAAAGAAAGATGTGAACGAGACAGATGAGTACCATAGTCCGACCGTGAGTGAGAGGCCTGTCTGTGTGTACGCGTGTGACGTAATACTGTAGAGATATTCAACTATCAAGGAGGTGTTTGGAAGGGGCTGTCAGCGCTCCAGCGTGCCGACTGAGCCGAGGGGAAAAAACATTTCAGAGATGGTGAGTTTGTGTGTGCGCTGTCTCGTATGTGGGTGGTTATTTGTTCGGAGCAATGCAATACATATGCAATCCAAAACAAAACCTTAGAGCTGCGGCCTAGCGGCTTATGCGCAAATGTGGGAACCGTGAGTTCGAATCTGACTTTTTATGCTCTACTAATAAAAGTGACACGCTGGCTAAAAATGTAATAGAACAAACACATGACATATAGAGCTCATGCAGGAATTGTGAATTTGAATGTTTTTTCCTCTGATCATTACCTGTCTTCTTGTCGCCGTCGTTATAAATAAAAGTGACACAACAGCCAAAAAAAGACGAGGATGAGCGTAGCAAGATGAATGCAATGCTTATGTAAACGGAAAACAAAGGAGCTGTGGCCTAGTGGCTTGCACACATTTTGTGCTCATATGGGAAATGTGACTTTTCCACCTTATCATTTTCTATTTTCCTTCAAAAAGTGACGCGTCTAAAAAAATCTGATTTTTTTTTCTTTTCATCTTTTCATGACTTATCTCTCTCTCTCTCTCAAAAAAAAAAAAAAAAAAGGGAAGGGAAGCGAAGATGAATGCAATACATATGATGCAATTGAAAAACTAAACCTTAAAGCTCCAGCTTGCATGCGGATTGTGCTCATGAGGGAAATTTGACTTTGAATTTTGACTTGTCCACGTTATTTCTCATTTTTCCTCTAAAAGTGAAATGTCAAAAAAAAAAAAAAAAAATCTTCTCAAAAAAACTTTTTTTCTGACTCTCTCTCTCTCTCTCAAAAAAAAAAAAAAAAAAAAGGTGGGTAAAGAGAACGGAAGGGAACAGGTAAAGGGGTAATTGAAAAACTAAACCTTAAAGCTGTGGCTTAGTGGCTTGCATATGTATTGTGACTTTCAATTTGACTTTTCCACCTCATTTCTTATTTTTCCTCCAAAAGTGACAAGTCCAAAAAAAAATCTGATTTTTCCCCCCAACTTTTTCTAACTTCTCTCGCTCTCAAAAAAAAAAAAAAAAAAAATGGGGAAAAGGGAAGATGAATACATATGTAATTGAAAAACTAAACCTTACAGCTGTGGCTTAGTGGCCTGCATACATATTGTGCTCATGTGGGATATGTGACTTTTCAGTTTTCCACCTTATTTCCCATTTTTCCTCTAAAAGCGACGTAAAATTTTTTATTTTTTTTTTCTTCTCAACTTTTCCTGACTTTTCTCAAAAAAAAAAAAAAAAAAGGAACGTAAAGGGAAGATGAATGCAATATATTTGTAATTGAAAAACTAAACCTTAGAGCTCCGGCTGCTTGCATATGTATTGTGCTCATGTGGGAAATTTGAATTGAATTTGGACTTGTACACCTTATTTCCCATTTTTCCTCTAAAAGTGACATATTTAAAAAGAAAAAAATCAGATTTGTTTTTTCTTCTCATCTTTAGCTGACCTCTCACAAAAAAAAAAAAAAAAAAAAAAAGGTGGTAAAGGGAAGATGAATTCAATACATAAGCAATTGAAAAACTAAACCTTTGAGCTGCGGCTTATTGGCTTGCGTACATATTGCGCTTATGTGGGAAATGTGACTTTGCATTTGACTTTTCCCATTATTTCCATGTCTACAAAAAAAAAAACTTCTCATGCTTTCCTGACTTTTTTCAGAAAAAAAAAAAAAAAAAAAAAGGAAGATAAATATGTAATTGAAAAACTAAAACTTAGAGCTGCAGCCTAGTGGCTTGCATGTGCTCATGTGGGAAACATGGGTTTAAATCTGACTTTAAACCTGAAATCCTCATAATTTCTTACACTGAAAAAATTGGGTTCAAAATTTACTTTGAAACAATTTTCATTCAGAAATTGCTAGTAAATTGCACAAATAATTACAAAGAAAAGTCAAGTAACATTTTTTATAGATTTTTTGAATGATATTTTTATAATCCAATTATCTTTCTTTTATCTACAACTTAAAAAAGTTTATGGTGTGCCTTTCCTCTAAAAATGACACAAAGGTTAAAAAAAAAAATAAATAAATAAAATAAAATAAAATAAAATAAAAAAATAAAATAAAATAAAATAAAATAAAATAAAATAAAATAAAATAAAATAAAATAAAATAAAGAAGAGGGTGGGACAATGAATTCAATCCATATACAATCAAACCAAAACCTTGAAGCCTTGGCCTATAGGTTTTCACACAAACTGATTTTTGTAATGCTGTTTTAATGTTCAAATCTGGCTGTTTCTCCTCATCTTTTTCAGTCTTCTCTCTAATAACACTGAAAATAATCATTAAAAAAGAAAATAAAGATGGGTCCATGTTGTTATAGATCAGTCTATCAGTCCATTTCGCTTGGTGTATACTGTCTATGACATCACAGTGGTATAGTGAGTGTGTATGTGTGGATAAAACGGTGTGTCTGCCTCTGTGTGTGAGTTAATACACCTTATCAGGATCACTGGGAGGAAAGGGAGGACAGCGTACGGCCAATTTAACACATGAAGGCACACACTCACCGCTGGAATGGGCTACAGATATAAGAGATGAGAGATCAGTGTGTTTGTTAGGCCCTTTCACTGCACCTGCATGGGCTGTGTGTGTGTGTGTGTGTGTGTGTGTGTGTGTGTGTGTGTCTGTGTGTGTGTGTGGTCGGGGGTTACTGTGGCCTCAGCAATACAATAGACAGCGGGGCACGGTCAAGCCGTTTAGTTCAGCAGTGCAAACACAGCAAGACATAATGGATAGATAATAAACACAGCTACAGAAAATAAGCATCAGCGTACACGCTAACACAACTATTATTTTAATCTGTTTTCACTCTCTTTCTCCATCCTACAACATTCCTTCACATCATTTAGCCCATTTGAGTAGCCATGTTACACAGGTTGTCTCCCTTGACTCCCTAGGTTCGTCTTTTTTTGTTGTTTTGTTTTATCGATTCCAACCCGCTTGCCTTCTAGTCTCCCTATTTGTCCAGATTTATGCTCCCTCTTTCTTTTTGTCCCTGTCTGTTTTCTCCCTCTCTCTCTCGCTCTCTGTGTTCTCCAAGAAGAATAATCCTTCCTCAGTAAAATCTTTAAAAGCCCTCGCTGTCCCTTATTGAATTACTGTCATCTGTCTGTCTATGGGGAAGTTTATGTGCAGATGGTTTTTATGCCTACTAAAGATTTTATAACTAAGCATAAGGCCTACTGTGAATTATAAACAGGCTAAATCATTTTGCAATATTATTCTTTTCCTCTAACGGACGAAAAATGTCTTTGCCTTTGAATTTCTTATTCGTGCGAGTTCATATCTTTTCCCTTTGTGATTTCCTCCTTGTCTTTTGTTTTATTATTTTTATGTAAAATTCCTCATTAACCTTTTTATCTTGTTAGCTAATTACAGATGGGATTCCTTGTTTGTTTAAAAATGTAATTTAATAAGTCACATTAAATGAGTAAATATACATAAACATTAATTTGAGGGTAAACAAACATTAATGAATATTCAATGACAATTTTTTTTTTACTGTCAAGGTAATTGTCATGGTAATAGATACTTGTGCATAAAAATGATTAATTAAATTTACATTTAACAGATGCTTTTATCCAAAGGAAGGAACTCATGATCTCAGTGTTTTTAGAAACTTACATTTGAGTTACAGGAATGCTGAAATGTAATTAGTGGCAATGTGTTAATAAAGGCATAGTTTACCCAAAAATGTAAATTCTGTCATTAATTACTAATCCTCATGACGTTCCAAACCGGGAAGACCTTTGTTCATCTTTAAAACACAAATAATTGTCCATAGACAACAACACAACTACAACATTCAAGGCCCAGAAAAAGTACCAAGAACATTAGCAAAAATAGTCTATGCGACATCAGTGGTTCAACCGCAATTTTACAAAGCTACAAAAATATTTTTTTGTGTGACTAAAAAAAACCCAAATAACTTTATTTAACAATTCTTCTTCTCTGCATCAATCTGTTTGTTTGTTTTGTTTCATTTTTTGCCCCAAATGGCTTCATACTCATGGGTATATAAATTACAAAGAAATACTTTGTTTGTTTGTTTGTTTATGTTCTTTGGCAAGTAAGTAAGTTTAACTCGGAAAGTGTAGACGAGACCAGACGATGTGTGAGAGTTTGGTGTGGGCTTACAAAGAACTGACGGCAAACAGGTGCGGTGATTGTGGATTGAGAGCAGGTGTGAGCCAGGAGGGATTCTGGGAAACGTAGTGCCAGATGTGGCTGTTCTTGTGATGGACTTGACGGGCAGATGGATTTGTGGGTATATAAATTACAAAAAAATATATTTTTTGTTTGTTTGTTTTGTTACATTTTTTTTGCCCCAAATGGCTTCATACTCATGGATATATGAATTTTAAAGAAATACTTTTTTTTTTTTTTTTTGCTGCCCCAAATGGCTTAGTACTCATTGATATATAAATTACAAAGAAATACTTTTGTTTTGTTTGTTTGTTTTGTTTCATTTTTGCCCCAATGGC
The DNA here is from genome assembly GCA_033026305.1 of Cirrhinus molitorella. Taxonomy (NCBI): domain Eukaryota; kingdom Metazoa; phylum Chordata; class Actinopteri; order Cypriniformes; family Cyprinidae; genus Cirrhinus; species Cirrhinus molitorella. The sequence continues at coordinate 2,713,101 of CM065133.1, read as the reverse complement.
TTTATACTCACAGGTATATAAATTACAAAGACATACTTTGTTTGTTTGTTTTGTTATTATTTATTTATTTATTTATTTTTTGTCCCAAATGGCTTAGTACGCATTGATATAGAAATTACAAATAAATACTTTTGTTTTGTTTGTTTGGTTTCATTTTTGCCCCAATGACTTTATACTCATAGGTATATAAATTACGATATATAAATTACAAAGAAATACTTTTGTTTTGTTTGTTTGTTTGTTTGTTTGTTTGTTTTGTTTCATTTTTGCCCCAATGGCTTTATACTCATAGGTATATAAATTACAAAGATATATTTTGTTTGTTTGTTTTGTTATGATTTATCTATTTAATTTTATTATTATTTTTTTTTTTTTTTTTTGCCCCAAATGGCTTAGTACTCATGGATATATAAATGATAAAGAAATACTTTTGTTTTGTTTGTTTGTTTTGTTTCATTTTTGCCCCAATGGCTTTATACTCATAGGTACATAAATTACAAAGAAATACTTTGTTTGTTTGTGTTTGTTTGTTTGTTTGTTTGTTTGTTTTGTTTAATTTTGTGCCAAATGGCTTCATACTCATAGGTATATAAATGACAAAGAAATACTTTTTGCTTGTTTGTTTGTTTTGTTTAGTTTAGTTAAATTTTTGTCCCAAAAAGGCTTCATACTCATGGATACATAAATTAAAAATAAATGCTTTTTGTTTGTTTGTTTTGTTTCATTTTTGCCTCAATGGATTTGTACTCATGGATAAATTACAAATAAATATTTTTTGTTTGTTGGTTTGTTTGTTTCGATTAATTTTTGCCCCAGTGGCTTCATACTCATGGATATATAAATTACAAAGAAAGTTTTTTTCTTTTTTTTTCTTTTTTCGTGCTTGTTTGCTTTTGTTTGTTTTATTATTTTGCCCCAATGGCTTCATACTCATAGGTATATAAATTACGAAGACATACTTTTGTTTTGTTTGTTTGTTTGTTTGTTTTGTTGGCTTCATTTTTGCCCCAAATGGCTTCATACTCATGGATATATAAATGACAAATCAATTATTTGTTTGTTTGTTTTTTTTGTTTGTTTTTTTGCCCCAAATGGCTTCGTACTCATGGATGAATTACAAATAAATATTTTTTGTTTGTTTGTTTGTTTGTTTTGTTTTGTTTCATTTTTTGCCCCAATGGCTTCATACTCATGGGTATATGAATTACAAAGAAAGTTTGTTTTTGCTTGTTTGCTTTGCTTTTGTTTTGTTTTATTATTTTGCCCCAATGACTTAATACTTATAGGTATATAAATTACAAAGAAATACTTTTTTTTTGTTTTTTTATTTTTGTTTTATTTTTTGCCCCCAATGGTTTCATATCATAGGTATATAACTTGCAAAAAAAAAAATAATAATTGATTTGTTTTTATTTGTTTTGTTTCATTTTGTTTCGTTTTTTGCCCCAATGGCTTCGTACTCATGGGTATATAAATTACAAATAAATATTTTGTTTGTTTGTTGCCCCAATAGCTTCTTACTCATAGATATATAAATTAAAAATAAATAATTTTGTTGGTAACGCTTTAAATTACAGCCCGCAAAGAACTATGTAAGTATGCTGAACTTACAGCGTACTTATAAAGAACGTACGTGTAGGTATAAGGGAACAATATGTTACGTTCGGGTAATAAGGGGGTAATAAAACTGACAATTAACCCGCAAAGACCTATGTAAGTAAACTGAAGTTACACCGTAACTTTGTTGTAATTACAGTATACTTATTTAATACATCCATGTAGGTATAAGGGAATAGCATGCGATATTTGGGAAATAACGGGGGTAATAACCTGTGAATTTTTTTTTTATTATACTGTAGCCTATCATTTATAACTAGGCTATTTAAAACTAAAGGCTACTATAATTAGGCTACATCGTATGGTACAGTGTACTGTATATGGCCTAAACAACAGTCTTATGTTGTGAATATGATTTAAAAAGACGATGTACTTTTCATAATTTTATATTAATGTTTTTTACAGGCCTAGATAGACTATTTCTTATAGCGTAGCTACATATTTAATATTAAAGGATACAAGAGGGTAATCAATAAGCTTTCATAAGGTAAGGAGACATGTGAATGATAAATTATAAACTCAACTCATTTCACTGGATGTCTAGTTTTGTTGTGAAATCTCCATCATGTATCCTTTAATATTAAATATGTAGCTACGCTATAAGAAATAGTCTATCTAGGCCTGTAAAAAACATTAATATAAAATTATGAAAAGTACATCGTCTTTTTAAATCATATTCACAACATAAGACTGTTGTTTAGGCCATATACAGTACACTGTACCATACGATGTAGCCTAATTATAGTAGCCCTTAGTTTTAAATAGCCTAGTTATAGGCTACAGTATAATAAAAAAAAAATTCACAGGTTATTACCCCCGTTATTTCCCAAATATCGCATGCTATTCCCTTATACCTACATGGATGTATTAAATAGGTATACTGTAATTACAACAAAGTTACGGTGTAACTTCAGTTTACTTACATAGGTCTTTGCGGGTTAATTGTCAGTTTTATTACCCCCTTATTACCCGAACGTAACATATTGTTCCCTTAGACCTACACGTACGTTCTTTATAATTACACAGTAAGTACACCGTAAATTCTTTATACTTACATAGTTCTTTGCAGGTTAATTATCAGTCTTATTACCCCCTTATTACCCGAACTTAACATATTGTTCCCTTATACCTACACGTACGTTCTTTATAAGTACGCTGTAAGTTCAGCATACTTACATAGTTCTTTGCGGGCTGTAATTTAAAGCGTTACCATTTTGTTTTGTTTTTGTTTTGTTTTGTTTTGTTTTGTTTTGTTTTGTTTTGTTTTGTTTTGTTTAATTTAATTTAATTTAGTTTAGTTTTGTTTTTGGTGGGTTTTGCACACACTGAAGGGAAATGTGTTACTTTCTCATGCCTTATTTCAGTTTAATTCACTAACCACCTTTAACAGGCTCTAACTACACTGAACTAGTACTGTGCCGCAAGTATTTAAATATGTAAGCCACTGCCATTTTTCAAAGCAATCACGCCTCCTCTTATGTAAATGAGGCATATTATAGATTTGCTTATTCACAATGTCCAGCGTTGTTTGCCTGCTGTAATGAATGTTCCACTATTAAGCAACCAGTAATTTCCGCACACAAAACATCTGCACTGTACGCTTGTTTTCAGTATGGCATTGACGCCAGAGAAAATATTTCCTTTTCTCCTTTTGGACACAATGTCAAAATCTCACCACTTTTTCTCTCTGTCTCCTCAGTGTCATCCACAGTGCACAAGTGAGCGCCTGACCTCCAGATCACCTCATTCACCTGCTCAGGTGTGCCGAGTTACAAGGTACATCGCACGGCTATGTGGACAGCTCTAACAAGAAAAGGAAAAAAGAGCCATCACTCCTTTCCGAACAGGGCTGAGATGTCAAAGGTCACCCTGCACTTCTTCCCGAGGCTCATTACGTCATCCCATCCATGTCGTTTTTATCTCTCTTTCCCTAACCCTCTCGCTTTTTCTCTAATGGCATTTATGTAAACACAGCTGTGCTCTTAACATTAAAGGGCCTTGTTCTTTTGAACCCCTCGGTAAAAAATTTCCAGCCCTCTCGCTACATCAGAGAGCACACGCGTCTCCCCCCCGTCCGATACAACAACCACAAGTGCAACCGTATCTGCTTGAACTGCAGGTGCCGTTTTTCATGTTCCGCACAGCATCAAATAAACACATATTGCACCGTTACAAGGGGATCGAGGGGGCCGTTAGCACTCGTTGCACACAATTGTCATGTGGCCGCCAGTAAACAGCAATCAGGGAAGCGAGGATGCCAGTAAACGGATCGTTGCGGTGAGGCGTACATGTAAATCGAGAGTCAAAGTAATCAGGAGCTTCTCAGCGAAGCATAGAGGCTCAAATTTTACCAATGAGAGAGAAAAAAAGATGATTTGTGGATTAGAAACCGAGCGTCAAAAAAAGTGCTTACGAAAGAAGTTCAAACACAATGGATGGGTCGCGGTGGGGCCCCCTGGTGTAGACTTTCCCCAGGCTGTTTGTCTCATTAGGGACCGTATTGATTAATAACATCCCTGGAAACCAGCGGTATTAGCCGAATTAGGAGACCAGGGGGAATTGAGAGGGAAGAGAGGAGGGGATAACCTTGCACCAGCCCAGGGCTCTGTCTCGCGGTATTTCCCCTTTCGTACGATGAATGAAATCAAGCCTGCTAGGCACCCGGTCTCTGAACCCTAATCCAATATCATTAGTATTCTCATGTTTGGCTTGGCAGTGCCTGACGTGATTAATGCGGCCGTGGAGTTGACAGAGAGAGATCATGAGTTGTGTTGATGGTCTGCTTCACATAATCAGATGTGGGTTTGTGATTGATTCTTTCGTTAATTCGCACCCCTTCCCTCCGCCGCTCACTTTTCTTCCTGTGATTTTGTCATTTTCTTTTTTTCGCCGGCTACTGTGTCATATTATCTGGCTCATTCGCAGTGAAATGCGCTCCAGTTGTTTATGCGCTTGTGTACCCAGAGCGATAATTTAGGGAAGTACACGCATTTGTATTGATGTTGAAGCATTCAGCGTGTGGAGGGCTGACTGTGAGCAGAAGATGCTGTTTTCAGGTTGTCTCCAGTCTCCAATCTTAGGCTTTACCTTCTATGTAATTACTTAATTCATTAATTTCTGTAATTACATTTATAGTTATACCGTTGACCCATCCCTTACACCGTAACCCACCCTTAAACTTCCCATACCACCAAACCTCAATAGCAATAATACGTTTTTGCAACACATGCCAATGGCATATTTACTGGCCAATTTTTTTTTTTTTTTTACAGACCATAAAACTCTGTTTTTTGCAAAAACAGGCAGTTATTAGACTACTACTACAATTACTAAACATATTTACCATGTTTTTAATTTTTCCTGCTACTGATGTCTCTATTAAATGCATTTTTGCTCAATTTTACCTATTAATTATAGCCATTCAACATTACAGTATAACTGAAAGACATTATTTTAAACATTTAATAGGCTCTGAAATATATAACAACTTTTATTTTAAGTGATTTTAAAACTATAAATTGTATGCATAATATATATTCAAGCTACAAAAGTTAATCAGCGACTACACTCTTAAAAATAAAGGTGCTTCACAATGATATAGAAGAACCTTTTTTGTCCAAATGGTTCCATAAAGAACCTTTAACATCTAAAGAACCTTTCTGTTTCACAAAAGGTTCTTTGTGGCGAAAGAAGGTTCTCTGTAGATTATAAAAAGGTAAGAAAGAGGTGGTTCTTTAAAGAAACCTTTGGCTGAATGGTTCTTTGTGGAGCCAAAAATGGTTCTTCTATGGCATTGTTGTGAAGAACCTTTTAAAGCACCTTTAAAAGTCGAGTTCAAGTCGAGTGATTTCTCTTTTTCTTTTGTTCTTTGATTTACATCAATGACAGCAGGTTTCACTTTAAAATCAGTGCGGGTGTTTATTTTAGGCCCTGTGCAAAAGTGTTTTGCAATACACTACGAACGCAAGTTAACTTATTTGTTGATGTAAGTACATAGTAGTTAAAGAGAAGTTTACTTCCAGAACTTTACAGATAATTTACTTACCCCCTTGTCATCCAAGATGTGCATGTCTTTATTTCTGCAGTCATAAAAAATTAAGTTTTTTGAAGAAAACGTTTCAGGGTTTCTCTCCATATAATGGACTTCTATGGTGCCCCCAAGTTTGAACTTCCAAAATGCAGTTTAAAAGCAGCTTCAAAAGGCTCTAAATGATCCCAACTGAGAAAGGGTCTTATCTAGCAAAACAATTGGTTATTTTTGGAAAAAAAATGGACAATTTATATACTTTTTAACCTCGAATGCTCATTCAAGACAGTTAGAGTATGTAAAAAAAAACTAATTTCCTCCTCCAACTTCAAAAATGCATCGCTACATCACTGCAGAAGTACCAACCCAGTTTTTACAAAGTCAACACACAAAGAAGGTCAAATGCTCTTAACAACAACAAAAAAAATGTAAAACAGCGATGTAGGATGATTTTGAAGTTGGAGAAGAAAATGACATGGGACTTTTTCGGCATCCCCTAAACTGTCATGAACCGGTATACACAAGAGTTCACGCAGAGCTAGACAAGACAAGCGTTTGAGGTTAAAAATATATAAATCTTTTTTAGAAAATAACCTACTGTTTTGCTAGATAAGACCCTTTTTCCTCAGCTGGGATTGTTTAGAGCCCTTTGAAGCTGCATTTAAACTGCATTTTAGAAGTTCAAACTCGGGGGCACCATAGAAGTCCAATATATAGAGAGAAATCCTGAAATGTTTTCTCAAAAAACTTAATTTCTTCACGACAGAAGAAAGAAAGACATGAATGTCTTGGATGTCAAGGGGGTGAGTAAATTATCTGTCAATTTTTGTTCTGGAAGTGAACTTCTCACCTATCATAAAGTGTGACCTGTAGAAATCTTATTTTGGTGTTTGTGTTATTATGAAGATCTCTCATACTGGCCTAGATGAGATATTTAAAACTTTCATACTTAACTATTCAAGGAATATTCATTAACCACATTTTTAAATTCATCTCCCAGTGTGCTTCTCTCATGAGTACAGCAGAACTTCAAATTTTTGGACTGAGCTGAATATTTGTGGACTTATTAGGTTAGGTATGAGGGCCAGCTGTTTCGGTCGAGTGGGTCTGCTGAGTGGACGCTGATGAATCTAGTCTGATAATGAGCGCTAAGCATGCTGAGAATCCACACACATTTCAATCATTACAACTCAACCTCCGGGGAGAGGGGAATGCAGAAAGAGAGAAAATGAAGGGGGACGTCGAGGCAGGAAAAGACACGAAGGAGCTTCCACGGCAGACTGAAAATCGTCATTTTTCCTCTACAGCCTCAGCACTGCGAGGCTTGGCATAGACGAACGACAGGTATCGCCTTCCTCCAAGCCTGGCCTAACGCCGTCGCCGCTCTTTACGCTCGAAGGAAACACTTAACGAAGCTGATGTGTCTATGTATGTGCGTGTTTACTTCCAGAAATAAAGCCAGGACCAGAAGTTCCTCTAAGGAGAACCGGATCCCGTCTCATCTAGGGCTATTGAGGGACCAGGACACGGGGACACAAGAACGTAATAATGACGGATGGTGCTGATTGGACATCTTGTGCGAATTAAAGCGGGTTTGACTCTGCTTCGTGTCCCTCTGTGCGGCAGATCGGATAACAAAGCGAGGCTTGTGAAGGTAAACCGATCCTATCGCCAGACTCCATTCGGCAGCTCCACAGAAAAGTTTCTCTGTTTCTTTGAGCTGAAAGAGGAGGGCAGTGGATACACACACACACACACACACACACAAATAAGCACCTACATACTTTGGACACACACAGATGTACTTACTGCTTCACACACACATTTAACAGGCCGTGAAATGGGGCCTTATCAGGCTGACGGCAAATAGATGTAAAAGGTCTTTTCAGGTATGCACATTCCTGCCTGTCATCCTCAAGAGCTTCATTTGTCTTAGTTTCAAGCACAGAAAACTCAATGTGATTTCTCTTACATTTTGTCCTTGAAGTACAGTAAAAAAAACTGTATGTTTAGCTCTCTGTGAATCAACACTAGCTATAACTCCATTTATACGGTTAGTTGAACATGTATAGTCTTTTAATTATAATAATAACATCATGAAAGAGAGGATGTTTGATTATCTACTAAATAATAATAAACTGTGCTGTATTGGGCTATGCTATGTTATGCGATAACATATCTTACAATGGCATTTATTTCACTATACACTGTAAAAAAAAAAAAACACACACACAATTTGTTGAGTCAACTTAAAATAATTTGTTACCCAGCTGCCTTAAAATTTTAAGTTCAGTCAACTCTGATAAGTTTATTTAAGTTGAAATGTTAAGTTGTGCTACGTGACCACTTAGATATTCAAGTTGACTAAAGAATTGTTTGTTAAACTTAACAGCTGTGTTACTCGGCTGCCTTAAAATTTTAAGCTGAATCAACTTAAATATCTAAGTTGTTACTTAGTAAAGCATAACATTTTAAGTTGACTAAACTTTTCGAGTTGAGTGAACTTAAAATTTTAAGTTGACTCAACAAATAGTTTTTTACAGTGTAAATACCATACTGTCCATGCTGTTCAAATGTTTTGATTTTATATTTTGTAATGTGTTTCTTAAAGAAAAACAAAGTTTCTTGCTCACCAAAGCTGCATTCATCTCAAAAATAAAGTGTGATATTTTGAAATATTATTAGTATTTAAAATAGTTTTTTTCATGTTTAATATATTTTAAAATGCAATTTATTTCTGTGATGCAACGCTAAATTTAGTCTAGTCTACAGCAGTGGTTTTCAAACCTGTCCTGGAGGCACCCCTGCCCTGCACATTTTGTATGTCTCCCTTATTAGACACACCCAAATCAAGTCTTGGAGTCTCCACTAATGACGTGATGATTTGAATCAGGTGTGTTAGATAAGCGAGACATGCAAAATGTGCAGGGCAGGGGTGCCTCCAGGACAGGTTTGAAAACCACTGGTCTACAGTGTCATGTGATCCTTAAAAAATATGCAGATTTGGTGCTTAAGAAACATTTAATTATTAGTCAGCCTAATATTTTGTGGAAACCATGATACATTTAGTTTTTGATGGATGGAAAGCTCAAGTAGAAATATTAAACATAATAAATCACCGACTTAGAATTATAAGGTTCTATCTGACATTTTTGTCAAAATTGAGTTATTCATATATTCTTATTCAGTGACAACTTATTTACATTATGTTATGTTTATTTTGTAAGCTGTGTACATTTTGGGCCTTTTTTTAGAAAACAAAAATGGTTCTATTTACAGACGTCTATGAAACACAAAAACTTTGAAGCTCAATATCTCAAAAGTCCTCAGAATGCACATGGAACCTTATATGAAATGTCTTTACTGACACTTTGGATAAATTGAATGCATCCTTGCTAAATAAAAGTAATAATTTCTTTACAAAATAATAAATTACTGCCCCAAAACATTTGATCTGTAATGTATATTACACTATATTTGACTATACTTTACCTTATTCTGCCATCTTTGTATTTTCCATTAAAACAAGGATACATTTATTTGAGGAGCATTGTGTAAGATAAGACTTTTTATTCAGAGAAAATATCTTAAATTCAGGTCATTTATTTTCCTTACCCCACTGGCAAATGCTTTTTACTTGTTGTAAGCATAAAACGTACTTAATGTTGTTAGATATATGCTTTAAACAAGAAAAAGCATTTTCGCCAATGGGTTAAGAAAAACAAACTTTAAATCTATAAACCTTCATCTGTATGAATTTCATAAAGTGTAAAATATTCTGATGCTCTGAGCAATTCATGTAGACCATAATAATGTCCTTAGTCTTCTTTCAGAGAAAACATTTTAGATAAACAAACCAAGCAAACTCTGATAAGGATTCTGACCTCCTTCTTCCAGACCTGCATTAACAGCTGCATATTTGACATCCCTGATATATATTTTTTTTGTCCTCATTGATAAATAGAGTGCATCAACAGCTAATATGAGAGAAGGATCCATGTGATAATGTGAATGGGCGCTCCATCAGCGCTTACATTACACATTGAACAAATCCGGCAGCCAGAAGAGCACTCAAGATGGCACGCATTCTTGGAAAGCCATCGTGTCAACCGAGCTGCCCTCGAAGCAGAAGAGAGGTGCAATTTGACGCTCGGCCCGTTCGAATGCACTCACACCATGGTTGCTCTCGTGTCTGTTTCATATTCATTTCTCTGTCGGAGCGAGGGATCGTGTGGGTGGATCTGGAGGAACAGGGTTGAGAAGCTCACAAGTGTAAATACTCCAAAAGATTTAAGTCTCGCAGATAATTTTTACATTAACGCATTAAGAAAATGTATTTCATTGTCTTTCCTTGAGTTATATGTGTAGATATAAGTGTCACCGTAGATTAGCGAGATAAGATTTAATTTTTACTGAACGTTGCGTATTTGGCAAGGGATATGAGGTATTTCCAGCTCGTTCATTTTTACTCAGCTTTTTCCCTCCTTTAACTCATTTGTTTGTGTTTAGCTTAATCTTCATACTGCCGTTTTTCAGAACAAGTCTCCAGGTATCTCTTGCATAAATCCTCATAATTTGCGTGTGAGATTGTGTGAGAAACAGAGAGACCGTGTTTAAAGTCCTCAGCCAACATCAAGACAAGTGCGTGATGGATGTGGGAATGAAAGATCGCATCTGTGTATTTTCCATGAAGAATCAACACATCTGGTTATTAATTATGGCCAATTTCAGAGCGTTCGACACTAATACCAGACTTCTTTCAGGAAAATGCTGTGTGTCTTGGCACTGTTGTCCTTATTAAAGATACGAGCGGGATAAAGTGCTACATTTTTGATTGGTTGTTGATCAACTTCAACACACAAGGTAAAATATTGCAGTTTGTCTTATTTTAGGGCTGTCAGTCTGTTAAAAATGCACTCCAATTAATCAAATGATATGCTGGTTAACCCAGCTAAGATTTTATGTTCTACAAACTTTTTTTTTTTTTTTTTTTTTGTAGTATTTCTATTCTTTAAAGGTCCCCATGAAATAAAAAATGTTTTTTTTTGGCTTTTAGTATGAATTTGTTAGCCTTAAGCTTATCTATAAGCTAGGTGTTTCAAAACAATGACAAAAATTTAATTTATAAGCCAAAAGCATCCAAAACTTTAAACTTCTGGCAATATGGATTAACAATTTTGATGACATCACCCTGCCACTCAGCTTCTGTCCAATCAAATGCTCTCTAGAATGCAAGATGCTGAAGCTGTGGCTGAAACCAGTCATTTATTCACAGAATTTGTATTTTCTACACAGTGAATGGCAGGTAGTGCACTATATAGGGCATAGGGAACAACTCAGACAGTGTGAATATGCTACCCGTTGAGGTGAAAGAAGTCGCATGAAAACTCATGAATTCTACACAGGATGGTATATTTTATAGCAAATGGATGAGATTGTGGCTGCCATACACTGTCAAATAAGGCTCAAAGGCTCTGGCCTAAGCTGTGATATAAACAAAACACTATTTGCTATTTAAAAAAGGGGGCGGGACTGCTTGATATGTCCCGCACAGTTTTTCCAGTTTCAGTTGAAATTCTGTCAACACACAGAATAACGCTGTGTTTCAAAACATTTAAGTGAACCTTTGAATTTAAAATATACAGCTTGTCATGTTCAAAAATGTTCTTCTTTGGCAATACAAAAGTGTAATGGTTTTATCAAAATAAAAATATTAATGCATTTGATGCCAAAAGCCCTCAAATGAAGATAAGTCCAAGATATTAGGTTACATTATTGCGCCAGATAAATAAACAGTAAATCATTGAATAGACAAAAAAAAAATGGCTTTAAGAGGTCAATACTTTGTATATTTTGCTAATTTCAGTAAATATAAGCATATTACTGGCTGACAATCCAAAGAATATCACAAGGTACAATACTGCATTGTTTACAGGGCTGTCAAACCTTTAAAAGTGTAATTAAATTAATTTGATGACATGCTGATTAACCCAGCTTACAATGTTCTAATGACATTTTCTTAACATTCCCATTACATAATTTTTGTGGCAGTTCTTTGAAACTTAGAAAAATCTTCTTTTAAAATATTATTATTTTTAAAAATATTTAAAGAATATTTTTTCTTCAAAAAAATAACATTCTATAAAAAATAACCAAAATGGATCACATACTAATGCATTACCTGAGAAAAGCCCTCAAATTTGTAATTTGAATGAGAAAGATATTACATTACTTTTGTGGCAGATTAGTAAATCATTGAATAACCAAAAACGTTTAATAGACATATTTTGTATATTTTCATTTCATTGTATATAATTCTATTATTGGTTGACATTTCACAATGATTCATTTAGCTAATGAAGCCCCACACACAAAGTAAAATATTGCATTGTTTATAGGGCTGTCAATTAGATGAAATTTAATTAAATTAATTTGATAGTCTGCTAATTAACAGCTTAGAATTTTATGGTCTAATGACATTTTCCTAAGGTTCCCATTTGACACAGTTCTGTGAGAGTGAGTTTAAAATGTCCAGTTTTTCCACAATGTTTTTTTTTTTTGGTTAGACAAATATTAATGCATATCCAGAGAAAAGCCCTCACATGAAGATTAAGACATTATTTCAGCAGATGAATAGACAAAATGGCTCAATATATTGTTTGGTTAATTTCCTATTTTATTGAACATAAGCCTATTTCTGGCAACAGTTTTCAATCAATGTCTGAGGTCAACATATACCAAATTTGTTTACAGGTCAGAGGGCATAAACATATTGTTTATGCTATTGATTAACTACATTAGCACATTAAGTCGACAGCGCTACTTTTTAATTAAAACCAAATGGACAAAAACAACAACTATTTGCATTATTGTCTTCAGCTACATCTTTTGTTTTGAGCAAGAATGTGTTCTCTGTCCTAGTCGTCCTGCTCTAGACAGCACAGCTGCAGATCATAAGAGCGGCGTTATTTACAGTTCAGGATTGTTCGGACGAGGGCAAAGAAAGGCAATAAATCTCCCTGCGTGCTGTCTGTCCGTGGGCCAGCATAACAACAGCAAAGAAGAACTTAACGGGAATCGCTGTCACATTCTGAACTGAAAATATTTTCATTCCTGAGACGAGGACAATGCGTCCAGCTCAATGGTCATTTGCCCCCTCCCATCCCCACATACAGATACCAATGAACACATGCTTTTCAGAGTGATGAGCATGTAAAAATTGTTTCAGAAAGGCAGGGCAGAGACGAGAAACAATAATGTGTTTTTTGAACCTCAAATCACGTAAACACATTGCATTGCACCAAATACACAAAATTATGTTCTTTTTAGCAACATCCAGAGGTGGGACCAAGTCATTGTTTTGCAAGTCACAAGTAAGTCTCAAGTCTTTGCATTTAAGTCTCGAGTCAAGTCCTGAGTTAAGATGGGCAAGTCCTCAACTTTACGCTTCAAGTCCTAAACAAGTCATTAGTGCCGTTTGGTTCCTTGCCACTGTCGCCTATGGCTTGCTCAGTTGGGGACAACAACTAAAATGGGGAAAACTAAATTGGGGACAAACAATTTATTAATTTGGAACTATTGATGATTTTCCTCAAACTAAAATTATTTAAAGTTTCTTTTGAATTATTGATATATTACTTTCCCATTTGATACTGTAAAGTTGCTTTGACACAATTTGTATTGTAAAATGCGCTATATAAATAAAGCTGACTTGACTTGACTTTGCCCAAATTAGTGTCTCTGTATTAATTACTACAGCAAATTTAAAGTCAATAATTGTCTATAGTAAGAATAATTGCAAAGATACAATAATTAGTGCTGTTTCATTGAGGTATTAATCATTGTTTGTGAACAAATATAGGCCTAACTGAATGAATAATTTATTTTAAGTCCACTGATTCATTTGTTTATGATTCAGTGATTTGAATGAATCAATTGAATCAGCTGGGGTTTTGGTATCAAAATATGCCATTTCCATACCAAGACTACATATTTTACAGTCACTGCTGTGCAGATTGATCATAAACACAACTAAAAAGCTTCCTACAATGGTTTTCTCACAGGTAGAATGTAAAATGTTTCAATACAAGCATTTCAGTCGAGTGGAATTTATGCAATATTTCAAATTTTTAACCCACGTGAGAAAATCAACCCGCAGCAACAGTTTAAAATCAGCCCAATTCCGTGGAAAAAATGCAGTTGGCAACACTACATCCAACATAAGCTGCATCCAAAGTGATTTAAATACTACGCATATAGATAGCAACTCCGTGATGCGTGAAAATTATATTTAATATGTTTGCAGGCGCGGGATAAGAAAACAGCTACTTTTATTTGTGCATAGTCATAATAACAACTAAACAATGTGCTTTTGTAAAATAAAGAAAATAAAAAGGGTGTGCTCTCTGCCGTCTCGGTCTCCGCCACCTTTCTTCACAGACACATAAATAAAACAACCTGGATATCAGTGAATACCTGCCTCACAGACATGAAAAATATATGTATAGAAAGCTTGAAATGTCTGCTTTTAAACAAAGTCTCTTCAAAAACACATTTTCTCTAAAAAAATAATCCATATGATACCAATGTGAGCTCCAGTTGTTCCCATCCAAACTCATTATCTCTACGAACAGCTTTTCAAGTGTTTACATTTTTTAAACATCCACGTGAACAACCTTAAACATCACCTCCGTAAACAAATGTGAACATTTATCGTTCATCTCGGCTACTTTTTGTTTATGGAAGAAGACAAGCTGAGAGGAATAAGCCAGAATTTACCTCAAAAGAAAAACGTAATGCGATATAAAGGCGATGCACAGCTTTGTAGGTCCTATGGCTGAGAAAGAGCCTACTTGGATGAAAACCACTTCAGTGAGCTCAATTATAGCAATGCCGCACTTCATTGTCAGTAACGGTAACGGCATTGTAACAAGGGAAACAGAAAAAAGTAATGCCGTTTATTTATAACGCTGTCATTCCTATCACTGGTTGTAGGTTTTTTTTGGAGGACCTCTCTGTCACTCTGGCCCCCTATGAGAAAGCGAGACCCTCCTCCCCCTCCGTGTCCAGGCCAGACTCCCTGGCATTTCCCACTTCGCTGTGGCCAGTTGTTGTTGGTGGACTGAAAACCGGAGGAAAATAAAGAGATCTAAATGTCAGCAGGGAAGTGCGGTGCATTCCGCGCCCCTGCATCTCCTGAGCGGTCACATAGAACAGCGTGTGATCCCGAGACAAAGCTGCCCACGGCAGAAGGTGGGGGTGGAAGTGGAGACATTACCCAGAATGCAAGCCTGCGGGATTGTCACCGAGTCCAGCAGAATATCTCTCTGGTCCATCTCTACCTGCAGGGGCTGGGACACTTTTTCATTTAGATTCTTTTACGGGATATTGCGTTTTTCTGGGTCGGGTCGGGATGATGGGGGACCGGCGGTGACATAAATGGAGGAAGCTTGAAAGGGAGAGCTGTACCTGATCCAGCGGAAGCCTCCGACACACATATGCACACGCCACTCTGTTCTTTTCATGCACGCACGCACACACACACACACACGCGCGCGCGCGGTGTACAGACACATAATGAAAATACATGGAAGGACTTGGTGGAGGTTTAGAGGTGTGTACTGTACACCGCAGGACATTTTCTTTTCCTCTCCTTCCTTCCCGAAGCCCTTTTTTCCCTCAAAGGTGTTTTCAGCGGGAACATGAAAGATGCATGAGGAAGAGAAAGGTCACTGCTGAAAATAAAAAAATAAAGGCCTTTTTGTCGCAGCACGAGCGAGAGAATGGTAATTTTATTTAGTCTTTTATTTCTTTTTTTGTCTCTCTGACAGTTTGTTGGCAAGGAGAGACGGCGAGCGGCAAAAAGGGACCCCTCAGCTTGGCAGTTCATCGAGTGGCACGTCGCTTTCGAATTAGCTTTGTTTCTTAAACGCTCTCATAAGAGTACTCCATGCTCTCTGTGCCATCGAAAGCTCTGAAGATCATGAATCCCTTGTTTATGTGAACTTGAAAAGATGCTGGCGCATTTCACTGGAAGGCGATATTTACATACGCCGTGGCATGGCCGTGCATTTGATTTAGATCCGCAGTCGCCCAACTGATCCTCGTCCAAAAACATGCTCTCAGCCTCTACTGCCTTCTCATGGAATACATTATTCTATTTTACTTTATATTAGGTTTACCTCAAATGCAACACCAGGAAGCCAGTGCTAGATCTCTGAGCATGTGCAGAATATTATGTGGGCTCGTTTGACTAAAGCTTGGAGTTTTGACTGAAGAATTTAGCTCACCGCAAATGGGGGAAAAATAACATTTACTGCTACTGTGGATGTTTTTAGTTATTCTGCGCAGACCTTTCCCTGTGGGGACCTCATGAAAAAGACTGCGAGTATCTGTAGCCTGGTTGAATTAATTAAAGGGTCACCAAGAAAAAAAGAAGACTTAACTGTATGGCATCAGCAAGACTTTACATGTTTTGCAAAGTCTGGTCGTAAAGTTCACCTCACTTAAAAAACAAAAATGTTTGCAAGCAGTTATATCCCACTGGGGCCTTTCAAGACCTAAAAAGTGGCAGAAAAGTATTATAAAAGTTGCCCATATTTTGTCTTCACAGTCATATATGACTCAATTTAGGTCATTTGTTAACTAAAAATCTTCCCCTTTAGTGTGATTTTAACCTTTGTGACTGGATCATTAAGTTTGAGAAGTGAATCAAAAAGGTGAATTAATCATTTAGGCCACTTTTGTGAACTGATCAACTGAATAATTTAAAATAACTAACTCAAATGAATAATTCTTTCATGAATTGAAATTCTTGAACATGGCAAGGGGAACTGGCACGAATATCAAGATTTTGAGCCAATAATGACCAATTTTTTGGGTCTGTTTCCCACTCTAAGCTATCACCAATAACACACAAGCCATATGGATCATTTTATGATATTTTTATGGAACGTTTGTATTCTTTTAAATCTTTTTCCATTCAAAAATAAGCAACAGACTTCTGTATTCTGTTAAACAGGTCTTCTCACTTCCGGTTCACACTTTTTGCATATGCTTTGTTCAATATGAAGCTGTTTTATTCAAGATGCCTATTCAAGTAGATACCAATAACCAATGTCCATCACATATTTGGATTTATATCTAAAAGTCTGGTCAGGTGACATTCAACACTATTGTACAAAAAGAGTGACTAACTACTAGGGGTGGAGGGAAAATCGATTCACATATGAATCACGATTCAGTCTTGCATTGATTTACAAATTTCAAAAATCGATTTTCTAGTAATTGTAATAATAGTAATAACATGATGATGGAGAAGGAGAAACAAATACATCTGGCCCCATTTTCAAATGTTTGGAAAAATATTATATGAATTATTGATAAAAGGATATAAAATGTAACTGACCAAAATATGCAGGGAAAATCCCATTTTAGTAACAATATAGTATAACTATACTTTTTATAGTCGCTAATCCAACTTCTACCTCTAAACCTAATGTTCAATTTTCCAGCCGTAAAACCAGTCGTTTCTTGATGTGGCAATATTTGAATTTGCAAAATACACTTCAGTGGGGGTTTATTGCTGTTGCTGCTGGACTTGCTGCTCGGTATAGCGATGAAGATTGCCGAATAAACTTTTGAATTTGGGTTTGTTTCTTGCAATCGTATGGATTCTGAAGATCTGGATTACAGCGCACAAATAAAATGGTTTCATTTTGTAATAATGATGTGTGTTCAGTGTATTTTATGGTTCTATTGTTAGTCACAGCATGTCAGAGAAAACGCATTTTGTGTCCCACCGCAACAAACAAAGTTAATATTACATGAATGGTTAAACGATTGCAGAAATGCTATTTATTTTAAGGGCTTAAAGTGTAGTCTTGTTTAACATTATGTTGGAAATGAGCAAAAATCACACAGAACAGAATTAAATGTTATAATTTCATATCCAGTAAGCGATTACAAATTTAATAATGCAATTAAAAACATTAGGTCATTCATTAGGATTCCTCTTCAGGTGTCATCAATACGTCATATTGTACATTAAAATGCTAAAAATACATAAGTATTTGTACGTTTAGATGATGTAAATACATCAGTATTGTACGGTTTTGTGTCTGGAAAAATGTAAGCAAATGTACGTTTTGTAGAACAACAACAATATAACATACAAGGAATTTTATGCCGGTATGAAGCATCCCACACACAAAAAACTTTTGCAACATACAAAGTTACAAAATTACATGGTAGAATTTAGAATTTAGCTACTGAAAAAAAGCTATTCTGAAATCTGGTAGTTCTTGTTTTAAGCAGACTATAAGCATGTTCTTATTTTTCTGAGTTTGATGTGTTTCTGGGTCAACATATTTTAATCCAAAAATCTAGTCTTGACCAAATCCCTACACCTAAACCTAACCTTACCCTACCTTTGAGTAATCCCTAAAATCAGAGGAAAGGATAGATGAATGACACTGATGTACAAGCACCAAACACTGATTATAA
The DNA here is from genome assembly GCA_033026305.1 of Cirrhinus molitorella. Taxonomy (NCBI): domain Eukaryota; kingdom Metazoa; phylum Chordata; class Actinopteri; order Cypriniformes; family Cyprinidae; genus Cirrhinus; species Cirrhinus molitorella. The sequence goes on along the minus strand of CM065133.1, from coordinate 2,694,953 downwards.
GCCTAAATTTCACCAAAACTATAAACTGTGTTTCCAAATCTGATTTATTAATCACAATGTTGTTCCAGGGTCAACAAAGATGTCGATCCAGGAACATGTCGCACTTGATAAAATCAGACTATAATGCCTTCCGGAAGGTAAAAGTCTGAAAGGACTGAATGCAGGATGTAAAGAATCACGACAATGCCCTGAGCCTGTTTCTTAACAAGTGCAAATCGCCACATTTTATGTAAAATACATACAAATTATCATGAGATCACGACTTGAGGGTGAGTAAATGATGACAGAATTTTAATTTTGGGGAGTATATAGTGTATATCTGTTTATATATGAGTAATGTGCTTAAATTGTGGGCTTGTACCTCCCACTCTGTCTCTTTCTGTGTTATTTCTCATGCCTGCCCTCCTTTGTCTCTCTCTCTCACACACACACACACACACACACACACACATTCACTCCATTGTCCATCTGTATCTTCTGGTAACTGAAAGCTTGACCAACCAGTCTGGTCTCACTGTTTCTTCTGTCCTGGATCATTTGCTGGCCAACACCTGATACCTGATACATTTCGCAGCCCCACAGTCTGGCTAATCTGGCCTTGCCAAATGGCCACAGACCACCAATTCTGAAGGTATCCATTGTGGATCAACTGAACCTTGTCCAGGAGCAAAGTCCCTCTAATTAACCCCATATGCTTGTACAAAGTCCACATCCCACCCGCAGGCCAGCACTGTGATCCAGTACAACAAAAAAATCAGCTTTAATATGAATGTCACAACATCAAACCTTTGTAATCAGAACAAGGAACAGATTTTTGAGGAAACAACCAAATAGATAAAACAAGAGTACAATTTTCAAACCATTGTTTTGGCCAACAAGATGTGCTAAAATGTATAAACAATAAATAAAATTTACTAAAAATAAATACATCACAGTATTTAAAACATGTGACAGTTTGGCCAAGTAAATGTGACCATATGTGACCTTGTTCTAAGAACACAATTAAATGTTCTTCTTCAAAATCTGAGTGATTTTATTGTCTTCAATTGTTTACTGAAGATTTACGTACAAAAATATGATAATTATTCTCATTTTAGAGGGGTTTGAACTATATAACCAACATCGAAAAACAACTAGAGAAACTAAGCTTTTGTGTTATTGAATCTTTGACTCAAAAGTACAGTTTCTAAGATACAGCCTGATACAACCTAAGCATGTGTTTTATGCACATATGACCATGTTTATATTCCAATTACTAGTTTGGAAAAAGAAGAGTAGGAGGTCAGAGACAAAAACGAATGGGTAAAGATGAATAAAGCAGCCGTGTTTCATATAAATCGCAGTTTAATGTGTTCTGTGGATTAACAAAGTCACCAGCTTTGGACACGGGTCAGTGTGTGTGAAGACAGCCATCAAAAGCTTCGGCCAGCAAACACAAACGGTCTGGCCTGGCTGCTCTCTCTCTCATTGTGCTGGAAGAGTGATGCTGTGGTTGCAAATTAGCCTTGTGCGATCGAAAAGAAAAACCCACTGAGAGCGAGAGACGAGGTGAGACTGCAGGCCTGTGGCTCTTAAGGAGTTACTGTATCTCCACATCAGATTCATGAAAGAGATGTGGAAGGACTACAGTTCAAGATTCAAAAACTCTGTAAACATAGCTGATTTATATTTACAGCATGGTACTCATACATATGTATATATCATGCTAGTTTCTGAATATTCATTTACTTTGATTTTCTGCTTTGAAGAAGACTTTATCATATTTACATCATTAGTATCTCTGTATAAGGATGTACATTTATAAAACGGTTAGTTACAGTCCTTTAATCCCAGAAGTTTTCTGTGAAGATATGCATCATGTAGAACCAGAAATGTTGTGAAATATTGTTGAAATTTAAAACATCAGTTTTCTATTTGATATACTTTAAAATATAAATTATTAATGTGATATAAAGCTGAATTTTCATTAGTCATTACTTTTCATTGCATTACAGTTTTCAGTAATATACTGATTTATTACCAGTGTTGGAAAATGTTGTGCTGCTGCTTATTATTATTATTATTATTTATTATTATTAAAATGTGTAATACTTTTTTTTCAGGATTCTTTGATGGAGAGAAAAAAAAAGAAAAGAAAAGCATTTATTCAAAATAGAAATCTTTAAAAGATGTAAAAATATACACTACCATTCAGAAATGCTTTTTTAAAGGAAATTAATATTTTTATTCTGCAAGTATGTGTTAAATTGATAAAAAGTGGTAGTAAAGTCTCATTGTTAAAAAAAAAAAAAGTTTTCACAAAAAAATAAATATTATTTTTAAAAATAATACTAACACTAACCACTTATCTTTGGTATATATTAAAAGCTTTTATTATCTGTTTAAATGTTTTACATATTTTAATATGTTTGTGTGTGGAGGGTATATATATATATATATATATATATATATATATATTATTATTATTATTATTTTTCTTATTATTCTTCTTTTTTTTTTTTTTTTTTTTTTTTTTAAAGAAATTGATACTATTATTCAGCAAGGATATATTAAATTGATAAGAAGTGATAGTAAAGACTTGTTGTTACAAATAATTTTATTCATCAAAGAATTATTAAAAAGGTATCAGTTTTCACACACAAAAAAATACTAAACCGTTGAAAAGTTTTTTTTTGTTTGTTTTTTTAAAGAAATTACATTATAAATAAATAATAATAAATAATTATGATTATAATTATCATAATTATAATTTATGATTATATAATTATATGATAATTATCAGTTTACACAAAAATGTTAAATATTAAGTAGCACACCTGTTTTAAATTAAATTAATTTAATTAATGAATTAAATTTATATAACATATAATAAAATAGAAAACACTTTAAATATTCTATTACTATTTTACAGTGTTGTGTTGTTTTTACTGTATTTTTTATAGTAAGTCTTGGTGAGCATAGAGAGTTCTTTCAAAAAACATTACAAATCTCACCAACTAGACAGATAGATCTTTGTAAAGCTTTGTTTGAGCATCCTTTTAAAGGACTCATTAACTGTTGTGGTCTGTAATTAAATGAAATCAGCAGTCTTTTTGTTGATTCTCAAAGGCCAGAGCACACAATGCAGGAGTCTTGACTGCTGTGGCTTTGGGGCGTTGGGCCGAACGCTCAGCCGAGCACAGGTGCTTGAGTGCCACTATTTAATGTAACACTTCTCTGTCCTGCTGGCCTGTGAATGGACACAGAACTCTTCATGCGAGCCTGTCACTGTCACATGAGCAGAGCAGTGATGTGGGAAGAGAGGGAACAGACCCTCAGTCACAGCTCATCTCCTGAACTTCCTCCCAGAGGAGGTTATCTGAGGTGAAAGAAAGAGTCACGGGGGAAATCATCAGCAGATTTGTTATTGTTGGATCTTAAAGTGTGTCATTCAGACTCTCCACAGAGCAGTTTGAATACATTAGTTCAGTCTGAGAGTAGGTTTTAATAGTTTAACTGAGCTGTCTGATGTCTCCTCGTTATTGAAAAGATTATTTCTTGTTTTGGAAATCATCCATCACTTGTGAAACGTCCAAGGACACTTGAAAGACCTCAGAAGTGTTGATAAAATTCTAAAGCTTGGGGTCATAATTTGTGCACAACTTCATGCCATTTAAAACTAAATGTTTTATATTTGAATACACAGAATAAGCCAAATATATAAAAACCATTACTTTAGTCTACAGAGTCACATGATTCTTCATAAATAATTCCTAGATACCGTTTTGATGCACAAGAGACATTTCTTATGGCATTATATCTTTGTTAACTGACTAAAGCTTTTCGTTAAACAGACGACTGAAACTACAAAAAGTCCCATAGACTTTCATTGAGGGGGTAAATAGTTTTGTACAGTGAGACTTATGGAGTGTTTAAGCTAAATGACTATCATAAGACAACATACTAAATCATGTTAGCAACATGTTAACAATATGCTTATGATGCTAATAACATGCAAACATGCCATTAACATGTTAAAAACACACTAGTCATGCTAACAACATACTATTTATGCTAAAACATGCTAACAACATAATCACGTTAAAAACATGCTGATCACATTAGAAACATGCTAACAATACGCTAATCATGGTAAAACATGTGAACAATACACTAGTCATGCTAGAAACATCCTAACAAGCTAATCATGCTAAAACCTTGTTAATCATGTGAGAAATGCTAACAACATGCTTAGATTTAGTGGGCAACCAATCTTGGGCTACATGGTGATATGGCTGTGGCCATAATCATGTTAAAAACATGTTAGCAACATGTTAACACACTAATCATGTAAAAATAATACATCATGTTATGTGCTAATCATGCTAGACACATTCTAGCACCATGCTAATCATGCTACTAACATGTTAAACATGTTAACAATACATAAATCGTGCTAAAAACATGCTATTCATTCTAAAAACGTGTTCACCAAAAAAATGTCAGCAAAAAAATGCTATTCATACTAAAAAACATGTTAATAATGGCTGTGGCCATAATCATGTTAAAAAACATGCTAGCAAAATGCTAGCAACGTGTTAACAACAATCATGTTAAATCATGTTAACAATCTTAATCATGCTAACAACATGCTAATAATTAAAAAGAAAACATGCCAGCAATATAACATCATACCAATCATGCTAAAACATGCTAGTAGCATGCTAGTAATGCTAAAACATGTTAATAACATGTTAATCATGCTAGAAACATGCTTATGCATGCTAAACTAGGTCAACAATACATTAATCGTGCTAGAAACATGCTAACAATATGCCAGCCATGTTAGAAATGTTAAAGACATATCAACAACATGCTAATCATGCAAAAAACAAACAAATAAACATGTTAACAACATGCTTAGCTTCAACAGGCAACATTTGATTAATTCAATGTGAATAAACAAATAAAATGCATTTAAAATCTCTCTCTTGGGTGAAAACTGAGCAAATATTTGTATTAACTTATTCTGTACTACTCAGATTTTGGTCCAATCAGATTCTCTCTAGAATGAGAATGCCCCGCCCCTTAAACCTCCAACTAGAAAGTAGCTAGTCTAGCATTAGTAGCATTATTTAGTCATAAAATAAAACTGGAGGAAATGCTTGTTTCAATATTAAATTCCTCAACACAAGAAATAAAACTATAAAATGTTTCCTCTTTAGACCAAAAAAATAAATAAATATAATAAAGTTTCAAATACAAAATTCTGTCACAGTGTAAAATGTCTGGTACTTATAAAGCCACATTGTGACATTGTAAATTTACAATTATAAAATTAATTATGTGAGTAAAGCAGCAATTGTGAGATATAAAGGCACCAGTGTTGGGGAAAGTTACTTTTAAAAGTAATGCATTAAAATATTGAATTACTCCCTACAAAAGTAACTAATTATGTTACTTAGTTACTTTTTATGGAAAGTAATGTGTCACGTTACTTTTGCGTTACTTTTTAAATCTGGGCAGGGCTTGCTTGTTTGTTTTTAATATAAAAAGTTATATTTTTGTAAAATATAAAGGCCTTTTCACACCAACAGCCTCAGGCTTAGAGAAACGTAAATTCATGTCTGTATAGTAAACAACAGAAGAAAAAAAAAGTAAAAAAAGAAAGAAAGAAAACAAAAGTTAGATTATCTTGAGTAATTTTTGCTTATTAATTAGATCATCGAAGGTCAGCAGCAAAGACAGTGGTTAATAAAATGGGATTAGATACATAAATTAATTCTTTATTTATTTAACATATTTAATTATTGCATGTTTGCATCATATTCAAAGTTGAATTTCACAGTTTTTATTCATTTTGGGAATAGTGGATGGGGATTTTTTTTTTTTTTTGTGAGATGAATTAATGTATGTTCACATTTATTCTAGAACTAAAGTAGCATCTTACTCCCGATTTCTCTCAACATGGAACAGGAGAGATTTTAATCAATAAATGGGGGGAAAAAGTAACTGACATTACTTATTTGAAAAAGTATTTTCTTGTCAATTAAAAAGTAATGCGTTACTTTACTAGTTACTTGGAAAAATTATATTATTACGCAACTCGCGTTACTTGCAATGCGTTACCCCCAACACTGTAAGTCACAACCTCCTTTCAATTTGAACCTTTTAACCTTTTGGGCAGAAGAGAAAGCTGCACTCATACAGCAATTTAATTTGGCATGTAACAAAACAAAAATAGTTTCTAACAGCCATGATATCCTAACTATGTCAGTCCTCTCCAAAAAACTGAAGATGTACAGATAATAACAAAACTAATATACCAAAATATAACATAACAAAACCTCTGATTATTCAAGGACTTTGATGGCAGCTGAACACAAAGTTAACAAGCATCAGATTTCACATTTCCCGATTTACATGCTAACCGAAGACAAAGAAAACAAAACAAAACACAAAGGCAACAAAAACAGCTTTTCCCGCTTGCGCTCCGCTGAGGAAAAGGGGCTGTCCTTATTGTTCTAATTGCCATTGAAACAGCCAAGTAAACAAACAAACAAACTCCATCCGAGTGTTTAAAGACAAAAGCGGAGGCTCAGCTCTGAGTCTCGATCTGTGAAATGCTAATCTCTTTTCACACCGCCAGCCCGCGTGTCTTTTGTCCTCCGCCTGGGCCTCACCGAGGGCTGTGACTTCATTCGAATAAGTGGCAGAGGCCTGGCACCTCTCTTTGGGCCGGACTTCATGGAGGGGAGGAGATAGGAGAGAGATCCGTTAGAGTCCATCCAAGCCGCCTGTCAGCTCTGCTTATTGATGCCTGAGCCACCGGCGGCCGGCTGAGTGATTGCTGGACAGGCCTGGGCTGATTGATGTGACGGACGATTGGCCGCTTGTGTGAATGTCACAAACACACACCAACACACACTCCTCTCTGAGGTCGTCACAGGAAATACAGAGAGTGACGAGGGGCGTGATTTCATTACACAAAACACTGCGAGTGCGTCGGGGGAGCAGGATGTTCCCCATTGGCTTCCTGACACTCTCGGCTGATTGATAAGGCAGTTTGCTGGATGGATCAGACAGACAGTCGTATTCCTACGCTTTGTTTATGGTTTAGACAGCGGCAGATGAGCTCTGGGAAACAGAACGGCATGAGGTTTGTGCCTCTACGAGAACGGACGCATCTCACCGCAGCCTTTGTTATTGTCCCGAGAGAGATAAAGTGACCGTTTACACCAAAATAAAGGATTTTTATCATCACCGTTGTTCAAATACTAACTAATGTGCAGCGTTGCCAAGTCTGCGGTTTTCCCACAGAATTAGGGTACTTCTACACTGTTGCTGCGGGAAGTTTTTGATGTCCGCGAGTTGAAGTGACCCCATTAACGTCATATTTAGCCTCATAAATATGAATTTACCAGGGGAACCCCGACAAATAAACGTGTATTTTATCCCCCAGAAAGCAATTTTTTAACAGGGGACCACCCTCAAAACACGATTGGGCTAGTTTTGGGTGGTTTTGGTATGAAAACTTGGCAACCCTGCTAATATGCTCCTCTGTTGTAAACCATCTCATTGTTAACTAAAACGGTAACACTTTACAATAAGATTCATTAGTTAACTACCTTAGTTAACATGAATTAAGAATGAGTATGTATTAATCTTAATCTCAGCATTTACTAATGCATTATTAAAATTGCTAGTTGTCTTTGTTAACAGTAGTTAATGCACTGTGAACTAACATGAACAAACAATTAATAAACTTAATAAGTAGTATACACTACTTGTTCATGTATTGTTCATTGTTTGTTCATGTTAGTTAATGGATTTACTAATGTTACCAAATGACACCATATTGTAAAGTGTTACCACTAAAACTGTTGAAAATTATTTGTTAAAATACATTAAATATTACACTTATAAGGCTTTGCATTAAAATGTTGCCTTAGGCAATTACATGAAATACCTTTAAACTGAAGTACTAACTAAAATTACTGGATTAAAACATTAATACATTAACTGGATTAGACTAAATTAAAATTAAAACTAAATAGAAATATTTAATAATAATAATAATAAAAATAATTAAAAATAAATTGTTAAATAAAATGAAATCAAAGCTAATTTAATCATTAATAAAAATTTTATCATAAATAAATAATACTAAAATAACAGTCAATACAATAAAAATCATAAATAATGTTTGTATGACATTAAATATTATTCAACTTTGGGCATGTTTTATGTCCCAGGAGTATATTTTAAATATTTTTTTGTCCTACACTTCCAGTCCTAAACTCTCTTTAAAAATACACACATAAAAATTATAATCTTAACAAAGAGAGAAATAGTCTAGTATTTGTTATGCATTTATTTATTTATTATTTTCACCACAACAAACAAAAGTTTGTTTGTCATTTCCAATCAAGTGTGTCAAATAAAAAAAAAATAAAACTAAATAGAAATATTTAATAATAATATTAAAAATAATTTAAAGTAAATTATTAAAGGCAATGAAAAATAAACTGAAATCAAAGCTAATTTAAGTTTTAATAAATAGTATAATATAAATAATACTAAAATAACAAACAGTAACAATAAAAATCATAAATAATGATTGTATGACATTAAATATTATTTTGTTTATTCAACTTTGGGCATGTTTTATGTCCCAGGAGTTTATTTTCATTAAAAACTGAAAGAGCTTAACTTGGATGGTATTTTTTATTTTTATTTATTTATTTATTTTTTACCTTTATTTACCATTTTTACCTACTTTTTTATCTTTATTTTGCACATTTTAAACAGTTTTAATGTATATTCTTTTATATTTGCCCTACACCTCCAATCCTAAACTACCTTTAAAAATACACACATAAAAATTATAATCTTAACAAAGAGAGAAATAGTCTATTATTTGTTATGTATTTATTTGTTTGTTTGGTTTGGTCACGGTCTCATTTTCACCACAACAAACAATTTTACCCCTCAGGTTTTATTAAAAAGTATTTGAGTGTCAGTGAAGATGAAAAAGTGTCAGTGAAATGAACAAAAAAAAATTGTTTGTTTGTCATTCCCAATCAAGTGTGTCAAATTAATGCATTTAGATCACATACCATTTTGAAATTAGCCTTAGGACTCTATAAGACAAAAATAGTCATTTTATTACCCACCGACTTTCCCATCATGAAGCTGTTGAAAACACACAAATTTGAGCTATGGTGGAAATGACTTCCAGAAAAAAATCACAGAATTCCTCTGTGATGCATGTATATACACTGATGGATATTAGTAGACAAATTAGTATGAACAGTGTGTCTTACAAGAGTTTATTTTCTAAAAGTCCACAGGGCCAAAAGTGCTCATTTTTGAAGAAACACCCATGTATATTTGGCACTTTGATAGCTGCTCATGTTCTCTTATTTGCTGTGAACATGACACTAATAAGACAGCTACAGACGACAGGTTTGCTTTTGCAATTATGTTGCAATGAAAAATGTCAGAGTAACATAACAAGGTTCTTTCACACAGTTTTTGACTAAATTAAAACCATGTGGTTCTTTCTACAGTATATATGAAAACAGCATAAATGCATAACCGGCATAGAGTAGCAAACTGGTTTTTTATGTCTTAACGAGATTCTGATAAGCTCTGCATGTTGCGATTCTCGATGACCAGAAAAGCCAGTAAGTTGCCACACATCAAGCATCCGCCAGCACCGGTTTAAGGCCTCTAACAGATGTCGGCCATACTGACTAGCATCCATGCCTCATCCATGCAAGAAATGAACTCGCTGGATGGATGAAGCTCAAGATGTTGACACAGCCTCGACCATCTGGGCCCAGCGTATAGCTCAACTGCCAGAGAGGAGCAAATCTGTGTTGATAAAAGAGAAAGTATGGGATAATTTCGGAGACTTCTCATTAGCAGAGCAGGGCAGGACTATTGGCATTCTGTGGAGTTTTAGTGCTGTTGTATCTCTCTAGATTTCTCTCTCTCTCTCCGTATCCAGCTGGTTTGGTGGGTAATTAGATGGCATGGATGAACTTTGTGCCCATACAGAGGGCAGATGGGTGTCTGGGTCAGAGCCCAGTCACAGAGAGTGCCAGCCTTCTCAGTAGTGGCTATAGATCTGAATAGACAAAGTTCAAGGCTCATAACAGTTGGGTTTATTCTGATGGTATGTGTGGCAGTGCTTTGTATTATCCGTAGGCCTTATAACTGACTAAACATTTAAATTCAAATTAATGATGTTAAATGCATATTATAAGTGGTACGCAGGTGTGCATGCACGACCAAAATAAGAAGAAGTTCAGAAAGCTCATTTGCGTTCCTACACTACTGTTCAAAGGTTTGGGATCAGTAAGACTTGTCATGTTTTTTAAAGAAGTCTCTTATGCTCATCTAGGCTGCATTTATTTGATCACAAATACAGAAGAAAAAACAGTAACATTGCAAAATGTTTTTACAATTTTAAATGATGGTTTCTGTTTTAATATATTTTAAAATAAAATTTATTGCTGTGATGCAAAGCTGAATTTTCATCAGCCTTTACTCCAGTCTTAAGTGTCATATGATCCTTCAGAAATCTTTCTAATATGCTGATTTATTATAAGAATTATCAATGTTGTTGTTTTTTTAGAACCTGTGATACTCAGGATGAATAAATTGTTAAAAAGAACAGCATTTATTCAAAACATAAATCGTTTCTAACAATGTAAGTCTATGCTGACACTTTTTATCAATTGAACACATCCTTGCTGAATAAAAGTATTCATTTATTTAAAAAAAAAGAAAGAATACAAATTTACTCACACCAAACATTTGAACGCTGCATACTGTTAAAAAAGAAGAATTCATATACTTGATTTCTGTATTTATATAATAATAATAATAATAATAATAATAATAATAAAGGAAACTAGCTTCCAAGGCAACATTTATTTATATTTTTTGTTATTATTTTATTTATTTTAACTACTAGCTTTACAAACTAAAACTGAAGTATAATAAAAAAAATAAATAAATAATAATAATAATAATAAACTGTGCAGACATTGAATTAAACATTTTAAATATAAAATATTTATAAAAAATATTTATAAAACTATAATAGGATTTCAGTGGTACTATAATAACACTGATTTGTAATTATTTTATGTTTAGTGAGTTGGTGCTGAATTACATACATCTATATTTATTTATTTATTTATTGTTTGTTTGTTTGTGCTAAAAATCATACATTATTTAATTTAAGTATTTTTTTTTCTTAAGAATGGATTGCATTAGTTAACTTGTGTGTTGTGAAGTGATATTCTTCCAACATTAATTTGATAAGTGTTATATTTCAAACAATCAGATTTTCATCAGGCAGAGTTCATATGAATATAAATTAAGCTTATGAATGACAATTTAGAGATTTAAGGTGCTGTGTACATAGACAACTCACTAGATTGTAAAACGCATGAGAACTATCATTAGTAATGTAATAAACTGTAATAACATATTAGTGCTTTATACAGTCAGCATATAGTAGGTGCCTATTTTAAGCATTTTCTTATGTACACATTATAAGTAGCTCTTTGACCTATATAGTGCAATGGGACTGAATCAAATTCTCTGTGTAAGAGCTGCAGGGGAAAAAATGCATTGAAAATTGTGTGCAAAGGGCAAGAGGCAGCTCTGCGAAACCTCCCTGCAGAAATTTATATCTGACATATCACCAACATCAAGAGGACCTGCAGGAGCCACCTGACAAAGACAAACGTTTCGTTCGAAAGGTTGAAGTAGCAATCCGACGATTCACTCCCTTTATTTTTCAGGGCTCAGGAATCAAAAAGTGAATAAATCAAAAAGGAGCCCTGTGACGGATTCGGGTCATAGGCCGAGCAGACACTTAATCACAAGAGACTTGAGAGACATCGAGAGCAATATGTTTGTGTGCAGTTAAGAGTAATGGTGATAGACTATTATTGAAGACCAGAGTTTATATTAAACTGTTGACAGGGTAAAACCATGGCATGATTAAATACGCATTACACAAGGTTCCCCAACATTTGCTTTACATGTGAAAGTTCACCAACAGTTGATTTAGATTGGAAGAGTTTGTGAGCAGAGGCATCTGTGATGGGGAAACAACTCTGAAAAGGTAGCTGGTGACATAAAATATGCAATATAGAAAGTATTGTACCTACTGTAAAGCTACTCTTTTGAAAAAAAAGAAAAGTTAACTACACAACAATCTAATTAAAAGTCATTATTAACATGAAAGCTATCCACCTTATTCTTCCACACAGAAGTAACCTATCGAGGCTTCTGGTTCATTAACTGGCTCACAGTGAAGATAATACAGTAAGGTAATATAGTAAGACACATCAATTTGCAATATCAATCAGCAAAACAAGCTGTTTTGTGCAGCTAAAAATAGCTGGATGCGGATGAGACCGGAATCCAGACCCAAAATGTACAAATAGCCACAATCGCTCTTACGGGAAAAATATGGTGGATAAAGATGGGTGTACTTCAGTGTCGACAGACACTACTGAGGATGAAAATTGTGCCATGAGGACAGTGTGTGGTTTTCCCATGGAATTGGGCTAATAATTGGACCCTAATAATGTGATATTTAACCCCTGGAATGCAAATTTTATTACGGGAGCTCAACCAAAAAATGCGTATTTTACCCCTGTAACATGATTTTTACCGTGGGACCCCCCAAAGCATGATTGGGCTAGTTTTGGGAAAGTTTTACGTAAAACTTGAGTGGGTTTTGCTGTGAAAACTTGGCAACCCTGACAAACCTGGCTGAAGTATACATTGAGCTTAAGAGGGAGTTATAAAAAAGATTAACCCCTTAATTGTCACCCGTCCCCTCTGTGGGACGTTTACTTCACCATTTTACAAATAAATCCTAATTTAATCATGACAAACTGTATATCGTTGGAAAGGTCTAAGACTCCTCAAAAATCTCAAAATTCATCCTTTGAAAACCATTTTAAAATCTGACATTGCATTGCCTTGGAAAATGTACACCAAAATCATATTACGAAATGTTTTAAAAATAAGTTTGAACACTGCATTTTCACGTCTATGAAAATAAATGGGAGTGACAGTTAAAGGGATAAACAGTTCAAAAATGCTAAATACCACAGATAAAATAAGAAACACTATATTTTATATAAATGAGTAGGTAATATAAAAGAGTATAAAATTTAAAAATACACTGCTGTTACACTAAGTTTGGGGTCAGTATTTATGTATTTTTTTTTTTTTTTTTAAGAAATTCATTATTTTACTCAGCAAGAATGCATTCAATTAATCAAACGTTTTTATTCATAAAAGAATCTTGACAAAATGGCTTCCAGACTGTAAAATTAACTGCTGAAAATAAGCGTTGCTATCAAAGGAATAAATTACATTTTAAAATATATTAATGTTGAAAACCTATTTTTAATTTTAATAATATTTCACTGTATGGTCTAAATGATAGATTTTTCTTTTATGCAAAAAATCAAGTAAAGATCATTTTCCATGAAGATATTTTATAAATGTTGTACCGTAAACGTATCAAAACTTAACTTGTGATTAGTAATATGCATTGCTAAGAAATTCATTTGGAGGCAATTTTCTCAATATTTAGATTTTTTTGCACCCTCAGATTCCAGATTTTCCAATAGCTGTATCTTGGCCAAATATTGTCTTAACAAACAATACATCCATGAAAACTTATTTATTCAGCTTTTAGATGATGTATGAATCTCAAAAAAAAAAAAAAAAAAGACCCTTGTGACTGTTTTTGTGGTCCAGGGTCACAAATGCATACAGTCTTGGTGAGCATTAGAGACTATATAAATTAGAATGGTACTATTACTTTTTATCTAGTAAACCGGCCGAATTAAGTGATTTATTAAAATGAACCAGTGCTTTTTCTTTTCAGAGAGAGTGGGCATTTATGCAAGTTCATTCGATTATAGCCTCCGTTCACTTTTCTATTCTCTCCGACCGCAAAGCACTTGAACGTGCCATACTAATTACGCCTTCAGAAGTGGGAAGTAGGATCGTCTGACACGCACGTGAAGGCAGCGTTACCCTTCCTACATTTAAATGAGACTGGATCTGGTGTCACGACTGTCTTCTGGACACTCTCTCACACCAGCCGTGTCACGTATTTTAAAGTCAATTTGGCTTAGCTGCTCACGCACACTCTTGCATGCGTATGCACCGTGTCCAGCCTGGGAGATTGGAACAATTGTCTGCTCTGCAACAGCCCCCCTCCCCGCTTGATTTGGGGCAAGCCGCGTGGAGAGCCTGCCCCGGGTGTTATCAGGGACCAGCCAATGAATATACAGTTAAACAAACAGCCATCTAAGTCTAAGACCACCATGGATAACGTTATTATGTCCCGCGTCTGCGGCGGCGTGGGGCGGAAGAAAGAGGCAGGCCCCGTTTGAGAAACTCTTGTGGGGATTTAACCGCAGCAGAATTCTGATCGGGCTTGGAACAGGTCCCAGAAAGCCGAGTTAATAGCCTTTCACTCCATTGAATAATGCTTTGAATCACTAATGTGGCTTGTATGCAGGGCCTGTAGTTTAACGTGCCTTTGAAAAGACTTCATTTCCGACGCTACATTGCGGCAAAGGAGAGAGCTAATGTGTTTGTCAAGGTCAGATTCTGTGCTCACACATGGACACCCAGGGTCCAAAATTAACATCAAGTTTTTAAAATGGCTTTTGGTGAGTAAATTAAAAGAACTCGCTAGTGGAAAGTAACCTTGTAAGTAACTGCAATGTAATACATGATTTGGTTTATAAAAAGTCAAATATGTTAGTACGAATGCTAATCTGAACAATTCTAATACGTGGTTTAAATAAAAGACATAAAAATTTAATTTTTTTTAGCCCTCCATGTGGAAACACATGTGGAATATTCTTTGCATTAAAGTACCAAAGTACTGAGGTCCAAAACCAATAAGCTTATTGTTTTTGTGAGGTTACACCATTTAAGTCACCTTCAGTTAAATATATTAATTTAAAGGATTCCTACACGTCCAAAATAAAAATTCCCTGATCATTTAATTTACTCACTTCCATGTCATCCAAGATGTTCATGTCTTTCTTTCTTGGATCGCAAAGGAATCAAATTTTTTTGAGGAAAACATTCCAGGATTTTTCTCCATATAGTAGACTGTATGCAGTTTCAGTGCAGCTTCAAAGGGCTGTAAACAATCCCAGCCGAGGAAAAAGGGTCTTATCTAGCGAAACGATTAACTATTTTCAAACCAAAATTACAATTTGTATACTTTTTAAGCTCGAATGCTCGCCTTGTCTAGCTCTGCAATGTGCATGCTCATCATATAGCTAGACAAGATGAGCATTTGTTTTTAAAAAGTGTATAAATATTAATTTTAACCAATTGTTTTGCTAGATAAGGCTGGGATCATTTAGAGCCCTTTGAAGCTGCATTGAAACTGCATTTTTAACCTTCAATCCATTGAGCACCATTGAAGTCCACTATTTGGAGAAAAATCCTGGAATGTGTTTCTCAAAAAACTTTGCAATTTTCTTTGCGACTAAAGAAAGAAAGACATGAATATCTTGGATGACATGGGGGTGAGTAAATTATCAGGAAACTTTTAAATAAAAAGTAAAGGAAAAATTAAGCTAAGGGAAAAAAAATGATAAATCTTTACTTTGAGCATTTATAGCTTCTGTTATATATATATAAAATGTAAAACACATAACTTTTTGTATACACATGATAATCACCTGCATCTTTAGGCTAATTTTAGGATTTTTAAAAAAATGGAGGAAAAGAGGAAAAGTTTGGCAGGTAATCAAGAATTCAATTTTGCATCCTGTGTGTAACAAAGCATAAGATTTGACAACCTTGTGAGCAAAAACACGCTTGTCAGAATTGAGGTGTGGAAAAAATCTACACAGTTTGAAATAGAGAGCTATCGAGTACAAATATAAAAAAGACACGCCTCTTCTCTCCTTGGCCATCTGACCTCTCTGTCTCTTTCTTTATCTGTGAATATCTCACTCCATTTCTTTAAATGCATCTTCACACAGGGCCAAGTCAGAAAAGAATGCTATTCGGGTGCTAAAAGCTTGCCCCATATACCTATAAACCAATCAATAAAACATTTTCCTGCATTTCAGGCTCCAGCACAAAGAAATAAATAAAATCGAAGAATACATTTTTTATTCCTTCATGCTTGGCCAAGGTGCTTGCGCTCAGATACACCCATTAGTGAGATAATGTGATATATTGGGCTGAAGCCTGCTTAACTCTGACTCAATCAACTCACCCATAACACCAGCCCACGTAAACAAGACAATACCGTGATGGAAGGACGCTGAAAACAACAGAGTGCACCCATGATTCAGACAGTAAACAATTGCTTACATAATTGTCACAATGATAGAAAAAAATAATAAGCGTGAATTTTTCTCTGGAGCTTATAGGGCCTGTGCTGTTGTTTGGAGACGGATGACTGGAGAGCGCATGTATTGCCAGGCATTACATTAGGCCTCCTGCTGGAGTGGATGGATGGGTTCATTCAGAGGCAAGTCGAAGCACATGACCTAAAGTAGCTTTCAGACTGACAGAGCCGCTTGTCCTAAAACTTCAAAGTCACAAACCACAAACAATAGATTGAAGGAACAGTTCACCCAAAAATAAAAAATACCCTATGAAGCCATCATATGTGTATATGGTTTTCTTCTTTCAGACGAATGAAAATCGGAGTTATATTAAAAAATGTCCTGGCTCTTCCAAGCTTTATAATGGCAGTGAATGCCTGTTGAGATTTTGAAGTCCAAGTGCCGATAAATGCCTTCCAAAGCGAATCAATGTGCTTATGTAAGAAAAATATCCATTTTTAAGAGTTTATAGACAGTAAACTCTAGCTTCCACTAACTGTTGTACCTGAGTTCATGAAATAGTGGTTTTCCGGTGGATGACGTGGGATGCAGGTGAACGCAGAAGTGACGAATGTGGAAGCGCAGAGGACAGAGCAAAACAAAACACCAGTCACAAATTAGAAGTACTAAACGATTTGTAAAGAAAAATGTTTCAGATTTCTAGGGCTGCCCCCTAAAATCCACAGGAAGTGGCGAAGCCATGCTGTCCATGATGAACAGATCGGTCTATGTGGTAATACAGCACAGCAGGCTGGACATCCAAATGCTCGCCCATCCTTAATCGAACTCAAATACAAATATAATTATTTTGTATGTAGCAAAAACTTTACATGGGCACTCAATCTAAAGTTAACTTAGAAAAATGTGCACTATTCAAGTGCGGAGTGTGGAAGCTGAACAGTAAGAATGACAGATGTAGGCACCGGTGTGGTCAGTTGCTCTTATAATACTCCAGCATTTTCGGTCAAACAGATAAGAGTAACACATCTTTCGAATCTGTATAAACCCTACGTTTATTTGTGTGCTTTTACAATAACAACGAAACGTTGTGCTTTTGTAAAATGATGAAAGCAATCAGGATGCACTTTCTGCCTCAGTGTCTGTGAACTTGAGTTTGAAACTCTGCGTATACTTGCCTTACAGACATGAAAAACATCTATAGAGAGTGAAATGTCTACTGTCAATTAACCAATTCAAATGGAAAACAAATATCCTCAGATTATGTAATATTCCCCCTAATATTTGAATAACCATTAGTCGGCGAAAAGAGACTTGGTCGACCAAAATTTTATTGCCTGGTCTCAGAAAAAAAAATCCACAGAAAGTGGCGAAGTCATGCTGTCCGTGAAGAACAGATAGTTAATGACTGGTCTATGTGGTAAAACAGTACAGCGGGCAGGACATCCAAATGCTCGCCTATCATTCATCGACCTCAAATACTGCTTTTCATTTGAAAGCAAACAGGATGCACTTTCTGCCTCAGTGTCTGTGAACTTGAGTTTGAAACTCTGTGTATACTTGCCTTACAGACATGAAAAACATCTATAGAGAGTGAAATGTCTACTTTCAGTGAACCAAATCAAATGGAAAACAAATTTCTCTGATTATGCAATCCATACGAAACATGTAGGTGCATCCACTCCTGCAGAGATGCCGAGTCAATGTTGCCGATTTTATCTCTTAAGCCGTTTATCAATAAATTATTATGTTAATGCAGGCTCCTTACTGTTTTTCCTGACACAGTCATAATCATTGCTTTTGCCAGTGTGCCGGGACAAGCTTTATGCGTGCACTTGAGTGCTTATTAGGCTATCTAGGCAATTAAAGGCTCATTACTTTGATTTAAATGGTTTACTAAACATGCAATTAGTCGACTAATGATTAAAATGAGCGACTACTAGTTGACCAGAAAAATCTTTAGTCGAGGGCAGCCCTAGTAATCTCTTGCTTTCATTAAATGTTGTACATGCATTCATGAGAGAGTGGCATTCTAGCAGATGACATAAGATGCAGGTGAATGCAGAAGTGACAAACGCGGAAGCACAGAGGAAGAGCAAAACAAAACACCGGCCATGAGGATTTGTAAAGGAAAATATAATCAGATTTCAATATAAGCCAAAAGGAGACTGGTTTTCCTTTGCTGAAAGTTGAAAAACTTGGTACTTGCGAGACTAATATATTTTCATTGGGGCTTATTCAACACCTACATACTACGTCATCTGCTATAGCGCCACTCTCACATGAACGCACGTATGACAGTTAGTGGAAGCAAGAGGTTTATGAAGTTTTCACATAAATGCATTGATTCCCTTCAGAAGGCATTTATCAACCCCCAGAGCTGTGGATGGATGGATGGACCCACTTTATTGGACTACTCAGTATTAACACCCATTCACTGCCATTATAGAGCTTATAAGAGCTGGGACCATTTTAAATCATGGGGTATTTTTTTAATGCTAATTTGGCCACACTGAACAATAGACAAACATTCATAATCCCCTACCTCTCTAATCTGTGATACTGTACAATTATGTAGTCCTTTGGTACTAAATAATAGCAAGAATACATAAGTTCACATTTTCAGATCCTTAAATATAGTGAGGTAAAGATATGAAAGTGGATTTCTTAAAAGAAAAAAGTCAAAGAAAACCTTAAGCTTGTCATGACTTTCTATTAATAACTGCATCACCTAATCATGTGATGAGTCATGGAAACATAAAACAGGAAATGATGCCATAGAGAGGACCTCTGCAGACCCTCCTGACTATGTGTCAAGGACAATAAGTCTCTTAAAATATCAGATAATTTAACCTTTTTATAACAAAGCGAGGCTAACTGAGGTTGTAAAATATTGTATTGATATTGCTATTGAATTCATAAAAATATTTATTTATTTATTTACTTTTTTACATTTATTTGACAGGGATGTTTGTTATTCAGTGGAAACAAGACTGTAAATGAGCCATATCAGACAATTTTCATCTGTTGTCTTCAACTTAAAATTAAAATAAATGATAAATAAATACAAATTTCGCAAGTATCACATATTTAATAATAATAAAAAATAATAAAATAAAATACAATTTTCACACCGCAGGTCTTTAAATAGAAACTTCTTGAAAATAATATATATATAATATAGTAAACTTTATAATAAAGTTTTCCAAAACCATGTGAAGCCAACATGAATATATTCATTATTCTTTATAAAGAAAACATTTTGGAGAACTTGGTACATGTGTTTTTAACTAGATTTTTCTGTTCTTTATTCTAACACTTTTACATGTCATTGACCTACATACAAACGCCAAGATCTCTAGTTGTGCTTTTATATGTGAAAACTAAACTCTTGCATTCCCGTAAGAATGGACCAATAAAAATGCACAAAAAAAAATGCAAAACTAATATACTTTTTGTCCTTACATGGCAGCGGTTACCACACACACAGACACACAAATCCTGTTATGGCAGGTTGTCTTGATTGATGTAGCAGCTCCACTCAGGGTTAATATACGCTCATAAATTATGCATGAGATGATGCCATCTCTCTATTCTCCAGCCCTCCATGGGGTACAACTGAGGCCCAAGTCAAGACATTTCTCCTGTCTCCGCTCTTCCTCTCTTTATTATGCTCTTCGCACAGAACGGGAGAGGAGGAGGAGGAGAGGAGGGGTGGGGGTTTTAGCGGACAGACCCGGTGCATTCTATTGGTATTTATTATTGAACTGTTGGAAATGGTAGATATCATGAATTAATAACATGTGAATCTTTCGGTGTGTGCCAGAGGGACTCATCCTTTTTCACTTTTCATTCTGAACAGGTGCATGGAGCGGACAGATTTGTTTGTTTTACTTTTAGTTATGTAATTATATTTCAGGGAGCGCTCTAGTTATTGATATTAACCTATTGATCGATTCAGCTGTCACCCAAAGTTCATCTGTTTCCAATACGCTTCTCATGATTAAATATTTTGAGTTCTTCACTGAAAATACAATAAAGAAGACTCCTGCCCTATTTTAATAAAAAATAAACAGCTTAAACCAGCCTAAGACTTTCTGTTTGATAGCATTACCTGGATAACTTGTACTTAATTGTAACTTAATCAGAATATTTTTTTTTTTAATTTGAGGAAACTATTATTTTTACTTCACTGAATTCCAAAGCATAATATATTACTTTTTTTTTCCCCATTTTGACCAATCATGTACAAATCATTAATTTAAAGGAATTCTTTTTAATGAATCATTTAAACTGGTTCAAATTTCAATGAATGATTAATTTGTGAACTTGACTGATTTGATATCAGCAAAAAGTGTCCGAAACCCTTTAAAACTAGCCAACAGACCAGTCTGGGAGATTAGGAAGAAGTTGAAGCTTGTTTTTCCAGCTTGGTTCTGAAATAAAACCCCACACTAATTTCAAACAGTGTAATGATATACGGAATGATGTCATAACTCAAATGTGGCCTTTGTTAACTGTGAAATACAATAAAAAAGTTTGAGATAACGCAGCTCTTAGAGGTTTTGTAGACAAGTTCACCTCTCTGTGAACTCTTTGCATTCTCTGACGCGTAGATATCAGTTGCTGTCAAAGATAGCTGAAACACGAAATCTTAAATGGCGTATGACATATAATATTGACATACGTCAAGATCCCTGAGGATGAATCACGGGGGTGCGCGTGTGCATGTGTGTTCGCTTTAAGTTGATTATGACTGCTTGCAAAACAGCATTGTGAAAGGACAGACTGACAGTGGCCACCACTTCTATAATACCCCCTGGAAGGCGGGACCTATGGCTCGCTGGAATCCCTGATGAGCGTCTTTGACATTGATTGATGAGGCTCAGTTTCATCCAGGGCACAGAAGCCTGGCCCCCTCCTGCTATTTCAGGCCTGTCTTCACGCCGGTCCATTTCTCATAAATGACAATCGTCAAGCTCAGCGGTTTGAAGCTGTCATGATGACCAGTGTTCACATGAGAAAACAATGTTTAAGTTACCATAACAACCGAGAAGGAATTGGGGCAACAGGTGCCCATTTTTTAGCAGCAGATGGGCTTAATGTTAAAAAAAAGATGAAGCTAAAATGGCATGGCTGCTGCAGCAAATGCATTTTTATTTTACATTTGGACTATCTGTTAGGTTTAGTGTATGTAGTCATTTTTAAACCCTTACAAAAGTTGACCATGGTTTACTCAGTGATGGGTGTTACTAACTGTGTTATTTTTTCAGTATCGAGTAATCAAACGAATTTCAGTTTCCCCGCTACAATGCCGTTACTGACAATATTTATAATTTGCAATTTATTGTAATATTATTATACTTTTACTTTTCAGTTAATCTGGGGTGCGTTTCCCAAAAGCATCATTAGCCAAGGTGCAAGGTACTGGTGTTTGCCTACAAGACAACCACTGGCACTGCACCAGAATCCCTAAACTGTCTAGTTCAAACTTATGTGCCCTCCAGAAGCTTGCGTTCTTCAAATGAATGACACCTTGTGGTGCCATCCAAAAGAGGCTCAAAATCACTTTCACAGACCTTTTTGTGGACCGTTCCCAGCTGGTCGAATGACCTACCCATCTCAATTCGATCATTAGCCATCTTCAAAAAAGTCTGAAAATGCATCTTTTTCACCAGAACTTGACCAGTTGACACTAGCACTTACCTATTCTATTCAGTTTGTCTTTATATATATATATATATATATGTCATATTTGTCTAACTGAAATTTGCCACAGCACTTATACACTGTCGCTCTCTTGTTGCTCTGATTGCTTCTATTGTAAGTCGCTTTGGATAAAAGCGTCTGCAAAATTACTAAATGGTAATCTCATTGGCAGGCGCTCACCTATTATCCTCCCTGTTTTGATTTCAGCAAATCATTTCGAGCGAATGCAGCAATGTGATTTATATTATATTGAAGAACCCAGCAGCTCATTAATCCTTGGTGCAATTTATATTGTAATTAGTAGTAAAATCTGTAGTTTTGTTATCAGTTTTATTTTTAGCTGTTCCCCCTTTTTTATAGAAACGCTAAATTACAAACAATATCTTAAGCACCATCAACAGTCCTAAGGCTAGTCAACATGACAATTATGCATTTATGCATGGTTATTTTATTTACTAAAATTCTAACTACTAAAGTGTAATGCTAAATTATCATAATGCTTGACTGACTGATGTTAAATGTAGCCAACTTTCATGTGTTTAGACTCTTTGTGAGGAAAATCGATGGTATTTTGTTTAATTGGTATTTGGCTTCTATCCATCGCCACCAGTAAGATCTTTCAGTAGCTGTGGTCATCGTATCAGTATTTTATTTTCCGAGCAGCTCACTGAGTACAACCATTCTACGTAATTGAATAAATAGTGCCCCCATTGTATAAAACAATGTGGGGTTTTAAATAACGCAAGTCTTTCATGGGTTTCTACTACATATTTCACTAAGAGACATCATTTACGTTATATTAAGCCATACAAGTCTTAATACCCAGGGTTCCCTTAAAAAAGTAACTGTGTTACTGTCAAGCCGTCCCACCCCTTTCTTAAATAGCCACTAGCGTTTCACTTATATCACAGCTTAGGCCAGAGCCTTTGAGCTTGGCAAAGCCACATTTGACAGTGTATGGCAGCCACAATCTCATCCATATTGCTATAAGAAGTTAGAGACTGTAAGTTTTGAATGCTTGTTTCTTGTAAATGCACATTTTGTCATTGTTTTAGAGCATACTAGCTAACCTTAAAGCTAACATAATCATGCTAAAATCCCCCCAAAATCCTTTTGATTTCATGGGGACTTAAAAAAAGGGCACAGTTTATTATTCTGTGCACTGGGGAAGTAAGAAAAATGTAATTTTGTGCACACGATTTACTTAAAACAAGGGAACGAATTATTATATAGAGCACAAGATTTAAAACAAGGGAACAAATTATTCTATCAAAAGCTAAGTTTACTTAAAATTGACTTAAAACAAGGGAACAAATTAGTAATCATGCACACAATTTAGTAAACCAAGAGAGCAAATTCTTGTGCATGATTTACTTTTTTTCCCCTGCATGTCATGTGTGGAGCTCTGTAATTTAGGATAAAATTGAACACAATTTTAGCACCACTCACTGGACGTTTTACTTGGAAATGATAGCAAAACATGCAAGAAGCAGCTTAATAACATTTCGCAGTGACAAATATTTGTGACCCACTCTATCATTTTGAGTCTGAATACGCAATGCTTTAAAATTACACCAATTTTTTTGTGAAATTTTAAGGTCATTTTGACATTTGTGGTGTAAAAGATCACTGTAGAAAATACTAGTTAAAGGATGAAAAATAAAAGTTTGAATATCATAAGGTATGCTGCCAGATGCAGTACACTTACTAAAATGTATGATGTCTTATGTAATCACCTATTTAGTGTATTATTGACAAAAAGATGCCAACAAAAAAACACGACCTAAAAAAACACATTTACCTCAGGAAAGCCTATAATAGTTTGTTAGTTCACTTGATAATAATAAAATAATAATAAATAATAAAATAATAAAATAAAAATTAATAATAAATAAAATTAAATAAAATAAATAAATAAAATATAATAAATAATAAAATAAATAACATAAATAATAAATAAAATAAATAAAAATAATACATAATACATACATACATACATACATACATAAGAAAGAAATACTTTTGACTTTTCACTAATTAATGAACATGAATATTTTAACATACTTTTAACCTTTTTATGTTTTTTTTAATTATTTGATATAATTTGAATAACTGAAAATGGTTTACAGTTTTTAGGAGCCATTTTCTTAAGTTCTTATTACAGCCACCATGATTAAATCTTGACAACGGTTGGAGTAAAACATAATTATGTCATTAGAAGACATAGATGTTTCCTTTTCATTCAGTGCATAAAACTCCAAATGTGTTTCTGGGTCAAAATGACCCAAAACGATGGAGCAGGTCACATTTACTGTGAGTAAGAACAGTCTAATGCAGTGGATTTTCACTGTACTTGGCATGCTGCTTTCACCCAGATTGCCTTGGCAACTCAAAAAAAATGTTTATTGATATGAAATTCATTTGGATAGTTCATTGAAGTACACCATAAAGGTAATTTGACTCAACACTTCACAACCCTCGGGTCACTTTCTGGTCATCCATGTTTAACTAACATTTACAGCATTAGTTTTGTGCCAGTGATCATTAACGCCCTTAAAACAAAAGCGAAATCATTAATAATCATGTCACGTCCCTTTGCCTCTAGTGCTGGACTTGTTTGAGACTTTTATTTCTCACAGATGATGGACTGCGGCCAACTGAATGCACCGAGCCAATGCCGCCGGTGCTCAGCGAGTGTTGTGCAGTCTGTGTTCAGTAACTGCTCTGGATATTGACATGCATTATAAATCAGGGAGGATGGATGTCAAGCTACTATTTTTACATGCTGTGACCTCTGACCCGCTTGGATAGCTGCATAGATCCTAGTGGGTTGAAAGGCCTCGGTTTGGAGAGAGGAAAGAGATTCTTTGACTGGTTCTGTTGGCTCCAGGCGTGAAAAATAATCAGACTGTTTTTCCCACTGACATTACTGTAGTGGAAGTGCGGTTTGAGCATGCTGGGTGCCGCATTGTTTTGGGTATTGAATTCATAACTCATTCCTCTAAAGAATTGATTTGGTTTGTGAGTGCAAGTTTCTTGTGCAATATTGCTTCGGAAATTTCATCTTCAGAAACAGAAGAATACAGTGAATAGGGCACATTTAATAAGTCAAAGTCTATCTGTAATTGGTGGAAAAGTTGCAGAACAAAGGTTTTTCAGAAAAAAAAATGTCTGGTCAGATGAAGCAGACATATCAATTTAAATGTTATGAATTTATTGTCATTTAAATAAATAAATGCATATACATAATTTTAATAATTTGATAATATTTAATAGCATTTTGCTGATTTCTTTGTAATTCTCTATCATTTTTGAGTGTAAATTGTTTCTACACCAAAATATGGGAGCTCCAGGCTCCCATATTTATTTACAGTTAAATTTCATTAGCTTTATTCCGCAAAATGAGCTATAAAGTTTCAAGTGTCACCCGAACTTTAATAACAGTGAAATTTGCATCGAAACCACGGCACATAAGCGTCTGACACACACAAAGAATATTTCTAGAAATGGATTAAATGGGAGCGAGTTGAGGATCATTCCTCTCAGCCCTCCCTCTCTCTGTCAGTTCCCTCCATCAGCTCATTATTCAATGGAAATAAAAAGCAGAACTAAAGTGAGAGAGCTCCCCTCTGTCTGCTGTCATTACGCTTCGCGTTAGCTGCGACGACTTCATTTCCTGAGAGGTGAGCTATGGAACGCGCCGTTGCTCAGTGACGGGAAGAGACAATGGACTGTCACATGTCCAGTCCGATATATTTTATCCACTCATCTATTTTCATTAGGGCCGTCAAGAGATACTGTCATGCTTTTTTTTTTTTCTATTGAGCTCTCATAATTTGAACCAGGATAGAGACAAAAAAACAGTAAGGAAACAGAATAGGCATGCAATAAAATGACAGGGAACTATATTTTTGATTTCAGAAGCCATTTCAATAGCTTAAAATATGTTTAAGGTCAGATGCAATGAATCACTGTTTTCTAAATATTACAGATTTTATTGTGGGCTAGCTTTATATACACACTGCCATTTAAAAGTTTGGGATCTGTAAGATGTTTAATGTTTTTTAATGATTTGTATGCTCATCAAGGTTGCTTTTACTTGATCAAAATACAAAAAATGTAATATTGTGAAAAATGTGTTTTAATTTTAATATATTATTTTAATATCTAATTTATTCCCGTGATGCAAAGCTGAATTTTCAGCATCATTAGTTCCGGTCTTCAGTGTCATATGATGTTTTATTACTTTTATTATGAATGTTGGAAATAGTTGTGCTGCTTAATATTTTTTGGAAACTGTATTTTTTTTTTTCAGGATTATTTGATGAATGCAAAGTCAAAAAGAACAGCATTTATTCAAAACAGAAATCTTTTCTAACAATATATTTCTCAAAGTATTGAGAAAATTGCATTTAAAGGTGTCCAAATGAAGTTCTTAGCAGTGCATATTACTTATCAGAACTTAATTTTTGATATATATTTACAGTTGGAAATTTACAAAATATCTTCATGGAACACAAACTTACTTGAACTTACTACTTTTTTGGCATAAAAGAGAAATTTACAATTTTGATCCATACAATGTATTTCTGGCTATTGCTACAAATATACCTGTTCTACCTCAGACATATTCAGGGTCACAAAATGTGATTTATTTTATTTATTTATTTACTTTTATTTATTTATAGAATTTTTTTTGTGCATTTTCTGGGGCCATGTTAAAATCAAAATAAAGAAAGGGGGAAAAAAATAATTGATGCCAATTAATATATATATATATAAACATTTACCTACTGGGTTTAAATTAGTCAGATAAACACTGGAGTCAAACATAAAAACATCAGTCAATCTCAACAAAACATGAGAGTTAAGCACAACCATGTGACACAAAATGAACTGTTTTCCACAGATTTTTTCCCCCCAAACCCACAGCTTCCCAATCAAATGATATAATGCTTCATTAGTGGCCCAGAACTGTCGGCTTTTAGCCCTCTTCTGCATTTGTCATTATCTCAGCTCTAAGAGAGAGCGCAAATTGATCTATTCATCACGGCTGAAAAATACGAGGAAGAAACTAAAGAGAATGTGGTTCTCCTGAGCGCCGCACCCCTATGATACTCCTCCCTGCTTTCTTATTGTTACTTATCCATATTGCATTCCCCCGAGCTGAATTACAGTAGCAGAATATCAGTCTCTATTCAGACTCTTTGGACCACCACTGAATACATGCAAACCCATACTGACCCACTGTATTCTTACTATAATTGTTACACGGAAAACACATTAAAATCCCACCGCTGTGAAGCGTCGCAGACAGCATCATGGGGGATGTAGACTGTGTGGGCATTCGTATGCACCGCTATTGGAGGAAAAATATATAACTTGCAAATTCATGAAGCAATGAAGAAAGGAATGAGAAATCTTAAGCTAATACAGCCAGTCTGTTGCTGCAAATAAAATTGGGATGAGATGAAGAATAAATGACATGCAGCGCCAGAGATAATGTTTGTACACTGACAGACAGACATAAGTCACATCTAATCTAAAAGCTCATCTCTAAATTGTTTGCAAGGCTGCTGATATAATCAGATCGTAGAGAAAACATTCTCATATGACTAAAAGAAATAAGTTAAGGCAGAAAGTAGCTTACCTGTGGCAAAAAGAAAAAGGTACATTCACACATGATTTTTGTTTAATGCATGCCTGATTCTGATTGGTCAGTTGCAACATTCACCGAATGTTTGATCCCGCCTTTTCATCGTTTCGTGTCTCTCATTTTATTTTTTCTTACATATTAAAATAATTTCAGCAAAAACTAAATATTGTTTGTTTGTACTTCAACTTAAAATATAAGCATTTATTTAGTTATTTATTTATATGCACTTATTTTTATATATTAAATAATTTCAACTAAATCATTTTTTTTTTTTATATATATATATATTTATTACCATATATTATATGTACTTATGCATTTACACATAATAAACACCTACAGGATTATATATATATATATATATATATACACATATATACATATATATATCCTGCATACTCTGAGAAAAAATGTGTGGTAAATTTCTTCACATTAAAATCATTTAAAAAATATTTAAGCATGCATTTAATTATTTATATTAAATATAATAATTTTAGATTATTAAACCTAAATTCTTACATTTAAATTAATTGTTAGATTCAATATTGGTAACAATTTGCAATAAGGTTTATTAATTAACATTAGTTAACATCAAATAGTTTCATGTAGAGCAATACTTCTACAGCATTTATTAATCTTAGTTCATGTTAATTTCAGCATTTACTAATGCATTATTAAAATCACTAGTTAATGCACTGTGAACTAATATGAACAAACAATGAACTGTAGTTTTAATATTAACAAAGATTAAAAGATTAATACATTTACCTCTTTAGGATGACTAAAGACATTCATATTTAAGCATATATTAATTTTTACATACTTATTTGTACACATTAACATTTTTGACTTACATATTTATTTGTTTTTAACTCAAATAATTAGCATTTCAACTAAAACAAACAAACAAAAAAATAAAATAAAAAGATATATAAGAAAGCATATGTGACCCTGGACCACAAAACCAGTCATAAGTCGCTGAGGTATATTTGTAAAAAATATATTTGTAAAATATTATAGATTTTTCTTTTATGCCAAAAATAATTAGGATATTAAGAAAATATCATGTTCCATTAAGAAATGTTTTACATTTCCTACCGTAAATCTATCAAAACTTACTTTTTGATGAGTAAAATGAATTTCTAGAACTTAATCTGGACAACTTTAATGGCCATTTTCTCAATATTTGGATTTTTTTTTATACCCTCAGATTCCAGATTTTCAAATTGTTGTATCTCAGCCAAATATTGTCCTACTCTAACAAACCAGACATCAGTGCTTATTTATTCAGCTTTCAGATTATGTATACATCTCAATTTCCAAAAATGGCTTTTGGTTTTGTGGTCCCGGGTCACATATATGTTTATGTACTTTAAGGATCACTCTTCGGGATCTACACATCTATAGATCACTCTGCATTTTGTGATAATATCGAAAAGTCAACTACATGCATATTATTCCATACTTGTTATTTAAGATATCAAAGAGGGATAGAGTAACAGATTGTGTGATAGAGAAATATAGAAAAGTGTCTGCGTGCATGTATGTGTCTATGTAGAGAAAACATGCCTCTATCCACATCTATAGCTCACAAAGCAGAGGGAAAACTATGACCCCTTGTGTGTGGAGCAGGGTTTTTTTTAGAAGTACACCACAGTCTGAAATTACACCATTTTAATCTGCAATAAAGACCATTCAACTGACCATTCAACTCTGAAGGAATGGTTGATAAACATAGTGACAGTTTTGTGTTAATGTGCTGGGTTAAGTTGGCTTAAGAAAGCCAACTTACTGATATGCTATCTAAACTTCTTATTCTTCTTCTTCTGAGACTAAAATGATCAACTCTAACTCCTCCTAGAGCTTTAACTCTACAAACTCAGCCGAGATCTTCAGACTGATCTGAAGTTAGTTGCTATATCGTTTCTAATTGATCGGAAAAATAACAATTAAAAGTGGGAAAAATCCCATAGACTTACATTGACGGAATGTTCAAATGAGCCAAGACTATTCAAACTCACACTGACAAAACTCCCACAATCCTTTGAGACTTCTATGTATTATTCCTAATCCATTCAAATTTACTAATCATGCTAACAATATGCTAATAACTGGCTAATCATGCTAGAAAAATGCTAGCAACTTGCTAGTAACATGCTAATCATGCTAGAATCATGCTAACAACTGGCTAATCATGCTAGTAACATGCTAACCAAGCTAGTAACATGCTAATCATGTAAAAACATGTTAATCATGCTAGAAACATTCTAAAAACATGCTAATTAGGCTGGAAACATGCAAGCAAATTGCTAATCATGCTAGAAACATGTTGGGAAAAAATGCTAGCAACTTGCTAATCAAGCTAGAAACTTGATAGCAAATTGCTAATCATGTTAGAAACATGCTAGCAACTTGCTAATCATGGTATAAACATGCTAGCAACTTGCTAACAACTGGCTAATCATGCTAGTAACATGCTAATAAAGCTAGTAACATGCTAATCATGTAAAAAGCATGCTATAAACATTATAACAACATGATAATCATGTTAACAACATGATAGTAACTTGTTAATCATGCTAGAAACATGCTAGTACCAATGCTATTCATGTTAAAATCATGCTAGCAACATGCTAGTAATGTGTTAATAATGCTAACAACATGACAGTAACTTGTTAATTATGCTAACAACATGATAGTAACTTGTTAATCATGCTAGAAACATGCTAGCAACTTGCTAGTAACATGCTACTCATGCTAGAAACATGCTAGCAACTTTCTAATCATGCTAGTAAAATGCTAATCATGCTGGAAACATGCTAGCAACTTGTTAATCATGTTAGGAACATGCTAGCAACTTGCTAGTAACATGCTAATCATGCTAGAAACATGCTAACAACTTGTTAATCATGCTAGAAACATGCTATTCATATTAAAATCATGCTAGCAACATGCTAGTAACGTGTTAATCATGCTAACAACATGATAGTAACTTGTTAATCATGCTAACAACATGATAGTAACTTGTTAATCATGCTAGAAACATGCTAGTAACATGCTATTCATGTTAAAATCATGCTAGCAACATGCTAGTAATGTGTTAATAATGCTAACAACATGACAGTAACTTGTTAATTATGCTAACAACATGACAGTAACTTGTTAATCATGCTAGAAACATGCTAGCAACTTGCTAGTAACATGCTACTCATGCTAGAAACATGCTAGCAACTTTCTAATCATGCTAGTAAAATGCTAATCATGCTGGAAACATGCTAGCAACTTGTTAATCATGTTAGGAACATGTTAGCAACTTGCTAGTAACATGCTAATCATGCTAGAAACATGCTAACAACTTGTTAATCATGCTAGAAACATGCTATTCATATTAAAATCATGCTAGCAACATGCTAGTAACGTGTTAATCATGCTAACAACATGATAGTAACTTGTTAATCATGCTAACAACATGATAGTAACTTGTTAATAATGCTAGAAACATGCTAGCAACTTGTTAATCATGCTAGAAACATGCTAGTAACATGATATTCATGCTAAAATCATGCTAGCAACATGCTAGTAACATGTTAATCATGCTAACAACATATTAGTGACATGCTATCTATCTATCTTAGCTTTTAAAACTACTTTAAACTTCAAAAACGTAAAACTTGAGAAAGCCAAACTTAAATTTTGTCTTGACAAACTTTTTTTATCTAGTTAATACTGTCACTGTATACTGTTCATAACTATGGTGATTATTATCGGCAAGCTGTGGCAAAGCCCTGAGCAAACAGATAGACGAGTGCAGCATCTGTTGAATTAAATGCCATTGAAAACACAGCATTATCAGGAAAGCTACATCAATATAACTAACAGATGACTGCTCTCATTGAACCAGCGATAACATGGCGAGGAGTTCTGCCAGGGTCACCGCAGGCCTGCCAATCGAGGTTTCTTCCTTTAAAATCAGTTGTGAAGCTGGACAGTGCGGTGAACCTGTGCATTTGTTTTTCATCATGTATTCAAGGGCCTGTTGTGTCTTCTATTTGGAGTCTCAGAACGCCACTCAGATATAAGCTGAAACATCTGCTGGAGATCAAATTAAAACCTCAATAGCGAACACAAGCATTTGAGGGCTGGATCTGAAACCAGAGATTTGTTTATGTGTACATTTTGTTGGTCAGCATGAGGACGACAAATATCAATAAAACAATACGAGTGACGCATAGCGGTACAAAAGTTTTCATATTTTTATCAAAT
The DNA here is from genome assembly GCA_033026305.1 of Cirrhinus molitorella. Classification (NCBI taxonomy): domain Eukaryota; kingdom Metazoa; phylum Chordata; class Actinopteri; order Cypriniformes; family Cyprinidae; genus Cirrhinus; species Cirrhinus molitorella. The sequence goes on along the minus strand of CM065133.1, from coordinate 2,662,961 downwards.
GAAATCAAGTTTCAGCGGTTCTAATGATCTGAACACGGCAAAAAGTGCTGCGCTATAAAACAGAGCTTGTGGTTATTGAGTTTCTGTGGTCAAAATGCATTAAACTTTATGAAAACCTCACTGAAAACAGTACTGACAATCATTTCAATTGTCTTTACGTTGTCGTTATTACAAACACAAAACTGTGAAGTCATGTAATCAGGTTGGCCCTAGGAAGTGGTGACTGATCTATGCCTGTGACGTGTATTGATTTGAAATAAGACATAGTGGGCACAATTATATCTACATTATTCCCTCATTATCTATAACAAGAAAACGAATTGCTTGATCAATACCGTAAATTAAACAAGCTCTAGTTTTGCAGTGTATGCTGTTCTTTTGCTCATTCCATGTTGACTGATTGACTGAAACATTACTTGTTGAAAAGGAATTTTTAACATGCAAAGAATTAACCTTTTACATGTTTGTTTTTATAGAAATTAAAGACAAAATTCTGAAAGATAGATATAGGTAGATATAGATACATTGTTTTTGTAGCAGTAATATACATCATTTGACTCTCAGGTATTTCACATTAATGTACTGCAAGCAAAATATTGCATGCAACAATTTAATGCAATTGATTCTGGTTGATTGCAATTGTGGGGCCGTATGATTTCTGCAATGCGGAAAATATGGATGAAATTGTGGAATCTGGTAATAAAAATGGAATTTACAGTATAATGCAGAATGTCACAGAATTTTGCCAAATTTTGGATGAAAAAAATCAAAAGTTATTATAAAAAAATACTGTCTGTGAATATTTAGCCAGAAAACACTATTTAAATATGATCTTCAAGAAACAGTTAAAAACGCATCTCTTCCATCATTATTTGACCCTCTAACTCACTCTCTATTCTAATTCTATTCTTTAAAAAATATCTTTAAGACTTGCACTCATTCATTTTCAAACTGCTTGTTTTCTTAAAAAAACTAACACTTATATAGATTCTTTTTTGCATTCTATTTGTTTGTTGACTTTTTTGCATTCTATTTGTTTGTTGCCCTCATTTGTAAGTCGCTTTGGATAAAGGCATACGCTAAATGACTAAATGTAAATGTAAATGGACCCTGCATTATTAATAATGAATGAAACCATTAAAATAGAATCTAGAAAATTATAGGAAACTCTGTAAAAAAAGTTTTTTAGTTGTTTAGTCAACTTGAAATGTTACATTTTACTAAGTGACAACTTAGATATTTGAGTTGATTTAACTTGAAATTTTAAGGAAGCCAAGTAACAAACACAACTGTTAGTTTAACAAACTTTTTTTGTTGTTGTTTAGTCAATTCGAATATCTAAGTTGTCACTTAGTACAACTTAACATTTCAACTTGAATAAACTTATTTGAGTTGGCTGAACTTAAAATTTTAAGGCAGCAGGGTAACAAATTATTTTAAGTTGACTCAACAAATTGTGTTTTTTGTTTGTTTTTACATTGAAACACAGAATTTAGTAAAGAATTGAACTGAATTTAAAAAAAAAAAATTACAGGGTCTTAAAAAATATATTTTTGTTAAACTAAAAAAAAAATGCCTGTTAAATTGTGTAGGTTTCATGATTTTGTTTAATTAGGCATGCTTTTTGATTAATATATTTTAATTTAAGAATTAAAACAGAGTCTAGAAAAATTTAATTTGGAAAAAAGTAAACAGATTTTGGAAAAAAAAAAAAAAACGTAATTGATAGGGCCCTACAACCTCCTACAAATCACATTATTTCTGTTTATCCTGATCATCAAAGTCTCTGAGCTATTTTAAGGGAATCGTGTCTTAACTGCATCTAACACAAAAATGTACAAAATGATTCATAATATTCACATCAGTTCAGTACTAAGCGTCACTATAAAATACAAAACTGAGTGATATTTTCGATTATATTAAATTAAATTAAAATGCTGGTAAATAAAATACAATTTAATTAAAATTAAATTAAAAATAAAATAAAATGCTGTTAAATAAAATAAAATAAAATAATTTTTCAACTGAATGGCTGTGGTTGAAGTTGAGATCAGCGCACAGCAGTGCTGATTATAGGCTGGTCGGTGGGGCGTTAGCTGACCTTTACGATCATCTCAATTGTTGAAACTATCCTGCGGTTATCGCTGTTGTTGTTCATCATTAAATCGACAAATCTGCATAGCCAAAGATAAAATATTTATTTGACCTTCTAACAAACCAAAACAAATGCCATTCCAATTTATTTGACAATCAATACATTCGGAAATTTCCAAGCTACCATTGTCCATAGTCCCAATAGTCAAACCATAGTTCAGATCAAACAAAATGTTCTGATGTGATCTGTAGCCTGTTTTTAATTACTTTCCTTAATAAAAATGTATGGTTGACCTCGTTGTCACAAATAGGTGAGGACGATTACACAGCGGTACAGATTATAGACTGGCAGGAGGGGGATTAGCTGACCTTTCCCATCACATCCACAACTGCAACCGTCCTGTGGTTCTGGAAATGCTGATGACATCACTGACATGTGGCCAAGAATATAGATTTTTTTATTTGAGAATACGTTGCCAATTTGAAGTAATGTTACCTCAATCTGCAATCATAGTTAACAATACTAGTAACTATTTAAAATAAATGACTAAATCTACAATGGAACTGGCATTAGGCAGTAAAAGTCAAATTCACACTGACAGCCTGCAGCAACAAGGCAAGGCCAATCATTTTCAATTAGAGTTAGTGACTTCTGGTCAAATTCACAGCAACTAATGCAACAAAGTTCTAAAGACAGCCACTAAATGTCCTGCACATTCCCTTAAACTACATCTTTTTTCATATAGTGCTTTTTTACATGAATATGTTTCAATTCTGACTGGCCAGCATGTACACAGGTCTTTTTTAGCAACATACAACATTGCATTTGTGTTGTTAAAGTTGCATCATCAGTTCATCTCTGTTGGAATTCCAGCAATTGACTTCCAAATAGTCCAAGTATTGGTCTTAGTAATAGTATTTAAACTGTTCACCAGCCAACCCTGAAAATAAACTCGCAATATTACAGTAGCCTCAAGCGATTAAAACTGCATAATATTATTATTTATCTTTTTTACTGTAGTAATATGTTTTTGCTTGCATGACTTTAACCACATGCACAGTAAGGCTAGAAATCTGGCTCATATCCCAGATATGTTTCATGCAAAACAATAGCTGTTGCTCTTTAGCTTTGCTACAACTGAGAAAATAGTTCAGTTTATAATATCCAGCATTACACACTACAGTAATACGATTTAATTTGATTGATTAATTTAAAGTTTTATACTCAATCACGTTTTCAGGGCAGTTTTATGTTTAAAGGGTGATACTGGAATATTGTAGTATATGTACATTAGATGTCGTTGTGTGAAAACTCTACATATCTACAATGTGGATTCCAATTAAATGAACTAGTAAGCATTAAAAAGCAAATATCTTCATTGACCAAAAAGACAATTTGAAGCACATGGAGGAGCAGAGCATGTTTACCACAAGCAATACAATCAGTCAGGAGGCTCAAATCAGTTCTGCTTGAGTAAGACAAGACTTGGGTAATGGAGAAAGGGTATTTTGACATTCCAATCAGGTTTTTGCTTAAATTGTGTGGAACTGTGCAAACCCAAATCAATGTTCTAAGTACAATAAGCCTCTCGGTGGTGTTATGAATATTTAGTATGGAAGATTACCTTGTGAGATGTACTCTCTGATTAGCATTAGCAGTATTCATTGAGTAAAACTGGCACTTTGCTGGACAGGAAAGTGGATGGGGATAAACTAGGGTGTCCTTGGTGGGGAACGAGGACCTTGGAAAATAACTATCGAACTAATGTCTGTTTCTGCCAGGGAAAAAAAAAAAAAAAATTGAATAAAGGAAATTGCAGAATTACTAGATATAAACTCAGAATTCTGACGTTCTTTCCAAGAATTTTCCTAGAGTTTACACTTGGCAATTTTAAATAAATATATCAATAAATCCATAAATCAATATATAAATAAATTGTGACTTTTTTCTCATAATTGTAAATCAATTAAATTTTTATTTAAAAAAAAATTAATTGCAAGATTTACAGTCAGAATTACTAGATATAAACAACACAATTCTGATGTTTTTTCCCAGAATTTTCCCAGAGATTGCACCTGGCAATAATTCTCATAATTCTTTTTTTTTTTTTTTTTTTTTTTTTATTCACAATTTCCTTTTTTAATTTATTATCCCATGGTGGAAGGGGAAATAAATAAATAAATAAATAAATCAATTATAAATGTAAATCAATTATTATTATTATTATTATTATTATATTTTAAATTGCAAGATTTAAAGTCAGAATTATTAGATATAAAGTTATAGATATAAAGTTTGTACCTGGCAATTTTGACTTATTTTTGACTGCGTTTACATCTCATAATTATTATTATTATTTTTAATTGATTTTAGATTTTTTTTTTTTTTTGTCTTCGCTACTGAATAAATAAATAAATGTAATTATGACTTTTTATCTCACAATTTTGAATTTTTTTCTCAAACTTTAAAACTTTCAATTCTGACATTTACATCTCTTTTTTTTTTTCTTTGCTACTGAATAAATAAATACATGTAATTATGACTTTTTATCTCACAATTTTGACTTTTTTTCTCAGAATTGCAGAAAAAAATGTCAGGATTCTGAGTTTATATTTCACAATTCTGAATCATAAAATAAAAATTCACAATTACCTTTTTTTATTTTATTATCCCATGGTGAAAGGCAAATTTTTATCTTACAATTATGACTTTTTTCTCGCATTTGTGAATCCATATCTCACAATTATGATTTTTTTTTTCTCAGAATTGTGAGACATACAGTAAAGTCAGAATTGAGAGACATAAAGTCACAATTCTGACATTTTTCATAATTGAAAGTTTATCTTGCAATTCTGAGAAGAAAAGTCATAATTATGAGACATGAACTCATTGTGAACTAAATTGTGAGATAAAGTCTGAATTACATTTTTATTAATTTGCTTATTTTGTACAATTTGCAAAGGGGAAAAAAAAAGTCAGAATTGTGAATTCACAGAAAAAAAAGCCTAAATTGCAAATCTCGCAGTTTCTGTCAGTTCTGACTTGCAATTCTGAATCGTGGCATAAAAATTCACAATGACCTTTATTTATTTATTTATTTTTTATTCCATGGTGAAAGGAGATTAAAAAAGGAAATTGCGGAATAAAAAAAATTATATATTATATAAAAATAGATTGTGAATCTATATCAGAGAATTATGACTTTTTTTTCTTAGAATTGCAAGACAGTATATTTTAATGTCAGCATTATTGTATGGAAACTCGTTTCCACTACTGAATAAAAAATAAAAAATAAATAATAATAATTCTCACAATTGCGTGATACAAACTCGCAATTCGGATTTTTTTTTTATTTTATTTTTTTATCAGAATTGCGAGTTTACCAAAAAAATCTGAATTGTGAGATAAAAAGTTGCAATTCTGTGAACATCAGTCTTTTTCTCTTCAGAAATGGTCTTTATAACTCACAATTGTGAGTTTATATCTTACAGTTCTGAGAAGAAAAGTAAATTGCGAAAAAAAAAAACTGGAATTGTGAGATAAAAAGTCGCAATGACCTTTTTTAATGTTTTATTCAGCGGCAGAAATGGGCTTCCATATAATTGGTTTAAAATGTGACACTAAATAAAAGCTTAAGTATATCATCTCTCGCTCCCAAAACTTTTCTTTAAACTTTGTTGTTTGTAACATAAATTATTATATGCTCCTTTTTAATTCATCAAGATCCGTTTTCAAACTGTCACAACTCCACTGACATCTAAATTGTGAGTGCTTTCACTCCTTCAACCTCCACAGTGCATTGAAAACCAACCTCACCCACTTTAACTGAGAAACAAGAGAGAGTCGCACTTTTGACAACTCGCTGGCGATGACAAGAGTCGCCCTGAGGCATCAACAGGAACTCGAGACTTGAGAAAGATTAATGTCCTTAAATGCACAGTCTGTTGCTGATGTAAATGCGCTCGCTGTCTATCTCTGAACTTCCCCATGACGTGACGAGGGAGACCAATGCCAAGCATTACAGACAGATTTGACCTCTGACACCCCACGATGACAAAACACCAAACTCTACACACGGGACCGGTGCATTATATGACTCGCTGTTTTAGCAAACAAAGCAATTTCCTTCCACACACACGCTCTCGCACACACTGACAGTCTCTTCTCGTTTCTCTCTCACGGTTTGGATTCCTCAAGAGTGACAGCAGCAGTTGTGGTTGAGATTAAGGATAATAAGAGTCAGACCGCATAAGCTGAAGATGAAACTGAGCTCTCTGTCAAACGTCAGTAAATGTCTGTGCTACAACAGCTGTCGTGCTGTGGAGGATGTTGCGTGCAGATATTCACACTCATATTAACCCTTTAGGATGTGGTGATGCTACATACCACCGCTGTGATTTTCGAGCCATTCAATATGACTTTCATTTATGAAAACATAAACTCTGTATGACTGCTGAAAGTACATACTGTTGTCTAGTGTCAGTATTTTTATTATTATTATTATTTTTATTTATTTATTTATTTTTTATTGAGGAAGAATGCCTAAATTGATCCAAAAAAAGGTGACTGTAAAGACATTTATAATGCCACAAATGTTTTCTAGTTTAATATTTGATTGATAATTATTTATTAATTTATTACAATTTAAAAAAAAAATACTTGTTTGTGATTATTTTAACTTATCTTATGTTTTTATGATTATTTTAATTCATTTTATGTAAAGCACTTTGAATTACCATTGTGTATGAAATGTGCTATATAAATAAACTTGCCTTGCCTATTATTATTATTATTTTTGTTTTGTTTTTTGGTACACAAAATTCAGCTTTTCCATCACAGGAATAAATTACATATTAAAACATATTCAAATAGAAAACAGTTATTTGAAATTGTAATAATAGTTTGCAATATACTTTTTATAATACATTTTTATTGCATTTTGCATATATTTTTTATTTAGTTTATTTATTTATTATTATTATTTTTTTTTTTTGCATTTTTTTTTTTTTTGCATTTTGCATGGTCAAATAAATGCATCCTTGGTAGGCATAAGAAACTATGGAAGGCCGTTTCCGCCACTGAAAAAAAAAATAAAATAAAAAAGGTTATTGCGACTTTTCTTCTCAGAATTGGATGATATAAACTCACAAATGCGAGAGATAAAATCTGAAATGCATGATATAAAATCACAATTGTAAGTTATAAAGTCAGAATTGAAATACATAAACTCACAAATGTGAGAAATAAAGTCAGAATTGTGAGATAAAAACTCCCAATTCTGATTTAAACTCACAATTCTGAAAATAAGAAAAAAAAAAAAGTCAGAATTGTGAGTTTATATCTTTCAATTCTGACTTTATAACTCACAATTGCTAGTTTATATCTTACAATTCTAAGAAAAAAGTCTGAATTTCAAGTTTGTATCATGCAGTTTTTAGGAAAAAAGTCAAAACTGCTAGATATAAACTCCTATAACAACTCCTATAAAAGGAAAAAAGCATTACTCGTGAGATAAAAAGTCATAATTACTTTTTTTATTTTTATTTTCTGGCAGAAATAGGCTTCCATAGGAAACTTATTTTAATATATATATATATACATATATATATAAAAAGGTATTTACAAAATTAATTTATTATAATAATTTTTTTTTTTTTTCTCAGAATGGTCTCATTTTGCAATCATGGGTATTCATGCATAAAAAGATTAAGAGACTCCCCAAGCTTATTTGAAAGGTGTTTCCGCCACTGAATAAAATAAAAAATAATAATAATAACATTACATTTAAAAAAAAAAGTTATTGTGATTTTTTTTTTTTTTTTTAGAATGCTCTCATTTTGTAATTATGGGTATTTGTGCATTAAAAAAAGTTAAGTTGTCTATCTGCATGTAACCTTTACTTGTTATATGATTAACACATATATGCAGACACATGAACACACACTCACCTATTCACATGTGCAAACATACACCCACATACACAAATGCAGGTAAAGCTGAAAGTAACTCTTCACATAATGTAACCACAATTTTATGTAGCTTAACGAGTGTCTGAGCATCAGTCATGCCCATGTTACATTGGTTTGAAGGATGAAAAAGCAAATGAAATCCCCCAATCCTACAGTAAACACTGCATTATTCCTCAGCTGATGCAAAGCAAACACATATTTGTCTGAAGTCTCACTCCGACTATAATGAAAGATATGTGTCAGGGCTGAATAGATGAGATTTAGTGCTGTGCAAAGAGGGCTGTGAATTCAGTAAAGCCAGTTAAACCTTTCATCAAATTCTGCTTTTCACCAAAATTATACTGCTGGCACTGTGCTCAAAGCTATAGCACGAGCGCTGAATATGTGCCAAAGACAATTTTTTATGTAATACCTTTCATCAGACCTGTAGATTACTAAGAAAATACAAAAAAATTCCCAGCTGAGCCACATCTCCATTCTGAAACACAGAAGCACCTTGACACTCGTTTGTTCACAAAGATGTGTGTGTGTGTGTGTGAAGAAAAAGAAGAGACTTAGAGAGTAACTGATACCAACATTATTGGACTAGACCTCATGTTTCATCACTTAATAAGAAGAACATTCATATTTACCACAGATGTCAAGAAACTACTTGCACATTTTTCAAATTCTCATATTTCTCGGCTTTTCAAAAAATGGTAAGATTACATTCACATCAAATAAAATGTACATTGTTCATAAAATACTTAATGTGTTGTATATTTTACTATTAAAATACATTTAAGATTATATTTTTATTAAGACATTCATAATCAAAATCTCATCATCTTATTATTATTATTTTTTAATATCAATTTATTGCTGTATATCAGAGTGATGTCTTTGTACTTTTGACTGAATTGTCTAGCAAGTTTCATGATGGTTGTTGATGCTTATTAAATATTTCCATTCAATAAATAATATTTTATATCAATAATAGTAATATTTAATAGTATTTGGTATTGAGAAACAGTCTGTGTGTTCAAGATGGTGATTTTAGTTATTATTCCGTCATTAGATTGTGACAAGAGACTTTATGAGTGAGTCAGCAGTAAATACTTTTATATTAAAGGACATTGAAACGGTTGTAAGCAAGGAAATTATTGTCACTTTCAACAACACCTTGCTAGACGCAGCCAACAAATACACTGAGCAGCACTGTCATCGGAAATCACCCTAAACAGATGAAAGTATAGTATGACAAAGATATTGCTTCCTCGGTGGGCATTCAAACTAAAGCTTTATTGTGAATATGAGATTGAGCTGAATAATGAATGCTGTATCAGATGCAAGTAGTAACACTTGCTCAGACCATCTCTCTCTCATAACAGGGTGTTTTCATGACGCGTCATCAATCGGCCATATTGGCACTGAACTGAACATAACATATTTTGCATGATTATTGCTGCTGAAAATGGTCAATTATTGTCATGTTTTGGGCTGTACTAATTGGTCGGACCAAGAAAAACATTTGGAGTACTATAGACTGCCAAAAGATATAACAAATCAAGGAGAAGAGTGCGGTTGGCCAAACTGAACCAGGATTTCAGGGCAAGAATCTTGAAAAAATGTGTATTTGTTCTTATAATTTCTGGTCAGGTAGGTGAAATATTAGGCTAATATCTTAATTAATACTTCTTATATGCATCTTTACCATCTTTACCACCTATTAACTTTAATTTGTCAAATTGCACCCTTTCCTGCTTACTAGGTCCTTCTCTATATGATTTAACAGCTTTGACATGTTTTTTTTTTGTTTTTTTCTGTGGTTTTGACATCATAAATTAGCAGAACAATGTATTCAGTAATATGTTAACTGTGCAATCAATGCTGTTGTTCACATTTGAGTATCTCCAATATGGCCACGTATCCAGGGAACTGACCAAACTGTGACCTAAGTACAAATCTCCTATAGTCTACTTTAGATAATAGAGTATTATTTTAATACAGCAATACAACAAACTTTTAATGAAGCAACTCAACATCCCTTCATTACTACTTCATTAAACAGATGAAAGTATAGTATGACAAAAATATTGCTTCCTCAGTGGACATTCAAACTTATGTTTTTGTGAATATGAGATTGAGCTGAAGAATGAATGCTGTATCAGAAGCAAGTAGTCACAGTCGCTCAGACCATCTCTCTCTCACAACAGAGTGTTTTCATGATGCGTCATCAATCTGCCATATTGGCACTGAACTGAATATAACTTAAATATTTTGCATGATTATTGCTGCTGAAAATGGTCAATTATTGTCATGTTTTGGGCTGTACTAATTGGTCGGACCAAGAAAAACATTTGGAGAACTATAGACTGCCAAAAGTTATAACAAATCAAGGAGAAGAGTGCAAAAAATGCATTTGAGGTTGGCCAAACTGAACTAGGATTGCAGGGCAAGAATCTTGACAAAAATTTGTTCTTATCATTTCTGTTCAGGTAGGTGATATATTAGGCTAATATCTTAATTAATACTTCTCGTATGTATCTTTACCACCTATGAACTTTAGTTTGTCAAATTGCACCCTTTCCTGCTTACTAGGTCCTTCTCCTTTCACATGTTTTTTTTCTGTGGTTTGGATATCATAAATTAGCAGAACAATGTATTCAGTAGTACATTAATTGTGCAATCAATGCTGTTGTTCACATCTGAGTATCTCCAATATGGCCACATATCCAGGGAACTGACCAAACCGTGACCTAAGTACAAACCCTCCATAGTCTACTCTACATAATACAGTATGCTTATAATACAGCAATACAACAAGCTTTAAATGAAGCAACTCAACATCTTCATTACTACTTCATAAAACAGATATAGTATGACAAAGATATCGCTTCCTCAGCGGACATTCAAACTAATGTTTTATTGTGAATATGAGATTGAGCTGAAGAATGAATGCTGTATCAGAAGCAAGTAGTCACACTCGCTCAGACCATCTCTCTCTCTCTCTCATAACAGAGTGTTTTCATGACGCATTCATCAATCGGCCATATTGGCGGCACAGAACTGAACGGAACTTGCATATTTTGCTAATTATTGCTGCTGAAAATGGTCAGTTATTGTTATGTTTTGGGCTGTACTAATTGGTTGGATCGAGAAAAACATTAAAAGTACTATAGACTGCCTAAAGTTATAACAAGCCAAGGAGAAGAGCGCAAAAAACTGTCTAAGGAACAAAAGGTGTTTGTAGTTGGCCAAACTGAACCAGATTTGCAGGGCAAGCACTTTGACAACATTCATATTTGTTCTTATTATTTCCAGTCAGGTAGGTAAAATATTAGGCTAACATACAAACTTGTGATGTCAAACTGTTGTATAAATGTGCCTACAGTCTAATTACAGTCATGCTGATATACAGTCATATCACACTGCTACTTGTTTGATTCTGCTCATATAGCCATTCCAGTTACATTTTTGTAATGTATTTTTTAAATATGTATATTTAATTAATTTGAAGGCATATCAGTATTTGGACACTGTTTGAATATGAAATGCTATTATATATAAATCAGTGTTTAAAGAAATAGATTAATTTCCTTCAGCAGATTTCACTCTATTAAACTTCAAAGTTTCAGACTGTGCCTCAAAATCTTTGCCGAACAAACATGAATCCAATCTGTGTGAATGTGTGTGTGTGTGTGTGTGTGTGTGTGTGTGTGTGTGTGTGTGTGTGTGTGTGTGTGTGTGTGTGTGTGTGTGTGTGTGAAGCATGGTTATGAAAGAGCATGGTTATTATTACCCAGCTGTGTTTTAGTCAGATCAGGGCGCAGGAATAGCTCTGCAGGAGAGAGAGATGCATGCTGGGAGCTTCCTTCCTTTCCCATTGACAAATGTTACATAAATTATTCACCCTAAAATAAACACCTGGATCATCTCTGCCAGCTCCATGAAAAAGTGTGGTTTGTGTCTTATCTATTCAGTGTTTTAGAGCCAGAGATCACCAAGAGACTGCCGATGGTATTTCTACTGCGGTTAAATTACACCAGCAGGACTGACAAAAGCCTTTTCACATTCAATAAAAATCAGCCGGTTTCATGCATATATAACACACATAACTTATCACGCTGTGTAATGGATTAGGAGAACAAATTCGAGTCAGAATGGCCGAACGCAACTTTTATTTCCGATAATGAAGTACATGGCGGGTAAGAATGGCGAAATGTAATTATGTAAAATATAGCTAAATGACTAGGACAATAAAAACTTCATGTAGGGACACTTAGAGGGTCATTTCTTATGAGATAAAAGAGCTTGAAGTGTTCAATAAATCATACTGTAACTTTCAGAATTCCATTTATTAAGCTACAAAATGGCTTATTTTGAACTAATGCAACTTTCTAAAGTCAACACATAATTGTTTACACTCTCCTATTGGGTGATGAGAAACTTGGCCTGCCTAATCAATAGTAAACAAATAAACATTAGTTTACTTGTAGCAAAATCTATGATCATTTTAGTATGGCTTCATCCATTTGTAAATTGCACAGACAAATGACGAGTAGACAAAAATTATTTTAGACCTAAAAGCAAACCCTCAGCCTGAATAAGACTCTCAGTCAAATCCAAATTAGTTATTTCCTAAAGTCAAAGCAGAAAACCAAACGTTTAAATCTAAAGAGCCAGAAAGAAGTTCACCTCATGGAGAAAAATTACATATTAAAAAAAAAAAAAACATGATTTGACCCTTTTAAATGTACAAATGACAAAGCAAAGACAAACAAATAAGTTAGTTTTTTAATAAAATACAATTTTGCCCCTAAAAGTCTGATCACAAAAAACAATGTGAACATCCTGTACAAGTGATTAATGAGCGAATCACAGTTTGTTGTAAAAGCTTTGACAGCCTTTGTTGTTGCAAGAGCAGATGCTTTTTAATTGTGCTGCTGTGATGCTTTAGAGCTTTCCTACAAAGTCAGCATGACAACTTGCAAATCAAAGCCTGTTTCAATTGGACGGCTGACTTCACGCACTGGTGGCGTCCTGCTGGTTTGGTAATGTTTTATTCTCCGGCAAATTTAAAAGCTATACGTGTCAGTCTGTAACCAAAGAGCCTAATTAGTCTGCTTGATTTATGGAAACAACAATGAAATCACTTTATCTCATCAGCTCGGTCTGATTGGCCAATAATTGTTACGTCCCATAAATGCGCATATCACAGCTCAATCATCAAACGGAATAAAAGGAGCCTTATCATGCTTTCGTTTACAGCTAATCATCCTTGTGTTTTATGTGTCAGCAGCAATAATGCAGTTGTTTTTTCCATAGCATGCTTTGATAATGTTATCAGCAGGCCTAATGCATAGACTGCCTTTGGGAATGCCATCTTAAATGTCTCCATTAGGAAAACAGTCACAATGATTAGCAAAGGTGAAGCGTTTTCTTATCTTTGTCATTCATTTTGCTGCCACTCAATTTGATTGAACTTGAAGCATCCCTTTTGGCAAGACCAAAGAAAAAAAGTCTAAATTTGGGTAGAATTTCCACTTTTTTTTGCAACACGGTAGAAGCCTGTTTCCTCCACAGAATAAAACAAACATAATTGCAACTTTTTATCTCAAAATTCTGCCATTTTTTCTCAGAATTGTATGACAAAAACTCACAATTCTGAACTGCAAAATAGAAACTCACATTTCTGAGAAAAAAAAAAAAGGCAAAATTAGGAGGTTATATCTCACAATTTTGACTTCATAACTTACATTTGGGAGTTTATATCTTGCATTTCTAAGAAAAAAAAGCCAAATTGTGAGATGTAAACTCACCCTTAATCACCACATTTTTTATGGGGGAATGGCCTTCCATTCCCAAAAATAAGCTGCTAAATAACAGATAATATATCAAAATATTATAACAAATATCAGATTCAGAGTCATGACAAGGGATTATCGGAGGGATTATATATATATATATATATATTCGCAATATCACTCGAGTACGAGAGCGATACCGGCTCTATATCAGTACGGCTGTGATTAGGCCAGTGCTGAAAGCAATCACAGCCGGTATCGCTCGAGTACGAGAGTGATATTGCGTTTATACAACAGTTCAACGGTACATGTGTGTAATTAAACAAGAAACGACTGAGTGCCTTATAAAACCCTCTTTTGTGTGGAACTACTTCCTTCCGCCACGGATTCAAATCTCAAGTTGACTGTTAAACATTCGTCACTTTTAGAATTCCTATCAAGGGCATGTGCTGCTTCAGTTCGGTTAATCCCCAGTCAGACTACACGTTTTTTTTTTTTGCTGGTTACGACAGGCACTGTGTCAGATTATTATTATATTATTATAAAATCTTGTCGTGAACCAGAAACATGTCAGACTACACGATGCTACTGGAACATTCATCGTATGCCGTCATAACAACGTGCATACTGTCATCCATACAGCGGGACCAAGGTGCTCTGAGTGTAAACAAACAATGCTAGCAAACAGCGTGTTTTGTCATCAGCCCCAAAAAGAAAGAGGACCTGACATTAGACACAAAAAAAAGAACTGAGGTGAAATTCATCCTAGCAGGACTGATACCATTGTCTCTCTTTCATTTCGGCATGTTTGAAAGCCCCCTATACCCGCATTCACTATTCCCTACATTACTCCACTCATACAGTTCACTTGAAGGAGTGAATGAAAATGAGTGAGTTAATTCTGACACTATTTAATCATCATTTGAAACCGGCAGTTCCAGAAGTAAGATTAAATTATCTATCTTGAACTATGTCACGGAAATTATGTATAAACCCTAGTTAAATGATGTAATAATTTGTACCTGTGTTGTATGACGCCGTGGACGAACGCGTTGTAAATGAATGGATGGATGATTAAGCTGCGGGTGCCCTCTTTTGGCGAGATGCGAGAATTAATTGTTTGTTAAGCTTTTGTAATTAATATCAAATGAAATATTCATTAAAAAAAATCAGTCGTTAGTCATGTTTGTTTCTTTTTAGATGTGGTTCGTAAATGTACTCTACCATTAGCTCAGTGAATAATTAAAAAGAAACACAGGCCCGGCTAGAATAAGCGGAGTGATGCAAATTGTGAGAAGGCATTCCTGTAGCGATACCAGAAGAATATCTCATGGTTCTCAACCAATCAGATTCCAGACCCAGAAAGAACTGTTGTTTATATATATATATATGTTCATATATAGCATATATGATTCACCTCATTGCAGAGCTACACAGGTGGAGCTGGGGAAGGTGGAGGGTTTCTAAAGTATGCTGCAATCTGCTACATCTAGCGCTAGTCATATATTTGAATGTTGAGTAGTGAGCTCATTGGCTACTGATACAAGAGACAACCAATCGGCTGTGCCATGTGATTATGATGTCATGGCGTCAGATTGAGTTAAACCCTGCATTCTAGACTGCATTCTAGAGTTTCATGCCAGAACTCTGTATTTATCAAGCAGTATACCAGGATATTTTTGTACAGCTAGAATAAGATAATGACACCAGACTTCTAGTTAAATTCTTACATTCAAAATAAACTGGATAATTAGGGATTTTCACTTTAGTATTAATTGTGAAAATAAAAGCGCAATTAAACATTTCTCCTGACCCATTTTTCATGAACACTTCTCCTACAGGCAGTGTGCCTTACCAAATGTTGATGTAGTTGGAACTGTGTCAGACATGGTTAAAAACACTGAAATAACTGTGAAACATGTTGTAATGGTCAAAGAAGTCCATTAACAACTGCTCCACTATTGTTACACACAACGCATAACAGCTTTAAAGAACTCTCCAATGGGTCTTAAAGGGTTAAACTTTTACCTAACTATAAGTTACGTATGACCAACTATCAATTGTCACTTGTGCGTTATTAAGAAATCAAGTTGAATGACATTCAAATACAAAAAAACAACAATGTGAATAAATCAATTGTCATCTAGATCATTCAGTAACTTTTTAATAGGTATTTTAAGTTTTAAGCTAGACATGACACTCCAGCAGACCGCTGTTTCTCTGCATCAAAAATGAACATCATGTTTTCACAGTTTGTTATTTTCTCGCTCAAAAGTGACAAACAGATGACTCAAGAGACACGCAGCATGTAAACACACACTTGCAAATCTGAGTTTATGGGACACCGTATCCATACTTTGATATCCCAGATGTATTTCTACACAAATATTATGTTCGTTTCACTAATTAGACTTAGGAAGGGAGTACAGAATATGCAAGCAGGAAATCAAAGATGCATAGTCATAGTTTGAAGCCAAACATATTTGAGTGTTATGATCCAGTCATGCTTGTGTTTCTTTCCGATTCCTGTATAGAACATGACACTCTTTATTTCTTAAAAATCTTAAGTACTTTGTCTGCCGGTCAAAAGACCCATGATGCTCTGAGCCAATCGATCGATAGAATTAATTAGACACAAACTGGCACTTGCACTAGTATAATCGATATTTCAACAGCGAGGGGCACGAGAAACAGATCCATTTTTTAAAAACTCAATCTAGAAATAAGATTCATAATAATTGATTCTTCATACTTGGGATGCCTCCATATTGTTGTTCCACTTTGTGTTATCAGTAATGGATTTCATTGCTAATCAGAAGCTCGGAGACACTCACAACAATTCCTCACAGTCAACATGCTAGCGACAACACACAATCAGCTTATTTACAAAGACAAACTCTTCATCAAAACCATTAATCTTGGATTATATTAAATTGCACTTTCATTACCTTCTTTGTATACTCAGCCTGTCCTTTGGCAAAAGTAATTATTCCTTGTGGTCTGCTGTGGGATCTCATCACATTTTTCCAAGGTTAGGTTTTGCATTTCATTTCAAATCATTCAAAGTAAAATAATCAGGTGCGCACACTTGTAGACATCTAGATGTGACCTTTTTTTGCTTTTGCATTTGGCTGATACAGTTTAAAATAGATAATCAGTGCATAAAAAGTTTTTAGAATAATTAACGTCCATGCAATCCCACAATCCCTTACAGCACCAGTGGTTTCCCTTGATAATGTTAAAACCATAATCAGCCCGAATGTTCTTTCCGAGTGTGATGTGATAATTTTCTTGGCTCCGTTCACCGAGAGCATCCTATAATGTGCTTAATATATTGTAGGTTATACCACAGTCTCTCTGCTGTTTGTCAAAACTGCCCCGTGTCAACACAAATAAAGCGTATCGCCTGTAAATAATACAAAAAAGTGCCAACTAAGGAAATACTTATGAAGATAAATGCCTACCTGAGGACAAAGAAAAGAAAAACCAGGCGAAATCAAATGATAAATCTCACAATGTACACTCCAAACTCATTTCCGCCAAATTCTTTAGGGAGATCCCATTGTCTTTCAGAGTAATAAACATGACTAATTGCCCAAACCCAGTTACGTCCCTGGATAGGTGACCTTTAGAGTCTGAAGTATCGTGTGCGAGAGGAGTTTCTTGTTTCTCTGAATTAAGAGCACAAATTCCATCCAGTTATTCTCAACAGAGACATTACTCATAGCAGGCACCTCCACTGACCCCTACGCTGAGGTTTATTTGCAATTCAGTACCCGAATTAGCTGGAATCAGTTAAGATATAAGTGAAAAGTTTTCTCCCTTGATAATAGAGGCACAGCAGTAGATGATGCTCTACCTACAACATCTTTTTTTTATTGTTACTATTCACCCTTGTAATTATGGGCCAATCCACAAACACAAATCTCCCTTTAGAGTGAAAAGAAAGAGGAATGCATTTCCTGATTTCAGAGCCTATTGTTACCGTGAGGATTAAGAAACGAAGCAAGAAAGCAAGCTGGATATCACAGACATCCCATTGACCGGCCAAAAGAAAAGTGCCTTTAAAGCTGAGCTCCAAAAGCTCGTCATATTGGGTCCCGGTCTCGCATACCTGCAGTAAGCCAGCCACAATAGGGCGCGCACCCCCTCCCAACCCCTTGGACCTGCCAGAGTTTTGTTGTTTTGCATAGGGAGAGTGGGAGATCAGTGCTAAATCCAGTGTAATCTCTCTCTAAGCTACAGAGCAGGCTCAAAAACGCCCTCGTGAGCCTGAGAAGCAGGGCCCTGCCTGAGTCTTTGATCCTGGAGAAACAGATTACATCTGAGGAATGAACCTCCTTTTTAACTGTCTCAGAGTGCTGATACCCCAATTTCATTCTGGGCACATCTGCATCCAGACATCTGAAGGACCCCGGTAACAAAGTGGCATAACCTGAAGACATATCAGGAAAACCAGACTTTGCTGTGACTGTGCGCATGGTTTTGCCTGTGGCCTATGGCCCACAAGGAGCCTGAAATCATCTAGATTGTGGACTCCGTGAGGAAACCGGCTTTAGCCAAAGGTATACTTTTTCTAGTTCACTTGCTGTCCACATGCAGGCCAATTTTTGCGTCCATGTATGTGTGAGTGATTTGAGTGCTCAAAAACAAAGGTCCACTAGGTAGTGTGCGCCAAAATGTGTCCTTCAGAGTTAATGGACTGTGCTTCAAATGCTTACACACAAAAATCTGTGCTAGTTTACTGCAGAGTTAAAATGAAAGTTGCAAAATATAGAATATAGAAATTCCTGCCATTGTTTACTCTCATGTTATTCCAAATTGTATGACTATAGTTTGTGTGTATGTATTGGTATTCAAAGGACCAAATCTCCCCACAAGGATACATTTTGTTTTGGGAGGACATTTTGTTGGTCCCCATGAGAAACAAACTTAGAAATCACACATAATCAAGTTTTTTGAGAATGTACAAATGCAGAAAGTTACCTGTGAGAAGTAGGTTTAGATGAAGGGTTAGGGTAAGGTTATACACTCTAAAACAATTTGTTGAGTCAACTTAAAATAATTTGTTACCTGGCTGCCTTAAACTTTAAGGTTCAGTCAACTAAAAAAAAAAAAAAGTTTAGTTAACTTGAAATGTTCCGTTTTACTAAGTGACAACTTAGATATTTGAGTTGATTCAACTTACAATTTGAAGGCAGCCAAGTAACAAACATAGCTGTTAAGCTGTTAAGTTTAACAAACAATTTTTTTAGTTTAGTCAACTCGAATATCTAAGTTGTCCCTTAGTGCAACTTAACATTTTAACCTGAATAAACTTGTTTGAGTTGACTGAACTTAAAATTTTAAGGCAGCTGTGTAACAAATTATTTTAAGTTGACTCAACAAATTGTGTTCTTTGTTTTTTACATTGTAGAAAATACAGTTTGTACAGTATAAAAACCATAACGTCTATGGAATGTCCCCATTATGATAGAAATACCAGTGTGTGTGTGTGCGTGTGTGTGTGTGTGTGTGTGTGTGTGTGTGTGTGTGTGACAAAAAAAAGGAAAATTCCTTGAATATCTTGACCACTTGAAAGAAGATTGTGTCCGTCAAGCCCAAAAATAACAAAACTAATCATAGCAGTATTGCAAATGTCATCCATACAACTACAAAGTAATTTCAAGTTATTTACTAACAATCTTGACATTTACTTCTACTCTTCTTGACATATTCATGTGATGCCTGATTCACACACATCATCTTTGTCATGAATCAGATGATTCAGTTCACAACATGATTTATTCACAAATTAATTTAATAATTAAAAAAAATAAGAATCAGTATTAAGAACCAAGGCTTCCCAAACTTTTTAAGGGGGTTATTTTAATAATTTCAGCAATTTTTTTTTTGTCTTGTGGACTAAAATTATTAACTGTTCCTCCAAGGGCATGCCATTGTATGTGTATTTAATCGTTCAAGGCCTATAAAGCAGCAAATATGTGACCACAAAACCACTCATTAGGGTCAATTTTTTTTAAATTAAGATTTATACATCATCTGAAAGATACAACTATTTGAAAATCTGGAATCTGACGGTGCAAAAAAAAAAAAGAAGATTTGAGAAAATCGCCTTTAAAGTTGTCCAAGTAAAGATCTTAGTAAAGCAGAATATTTTTCAAAAATTAAATTTTGATATATTTATGGTAGGAAATTTACAAAATATCTTCATGGAACATGATTTTTACTTAATAACCTAATGATTTTGGGCATAAAAGAAAAATCTATAATTTTGACCCATACAATGTATTTTTGGCTATTGCTACAAATATACCCCAGTGAATTATGACTAGTTTTGTGGTCCAGGGTCACAATTAATGTCAATACTTCAGTGCTATATGAGTACCGTCTTCACATGCGTGCACCTCTCAGTCTCTCAGAGAGCGTGCGCATAGAGCGAAATGAGTTTCTCTTTTGCTGCTGATTGCGCTTCAACAGCTAAAATTTGATTTTAAACCACAATGCTAAAAAATGTGTGCAAACGATACGTTTTTGTGACAACGTAGCACAGCCACGTCACGTGAGTGTGCAACTGCGATGGGGACGATAACAGTTGACAAATTTCTACATTATGTACACAGTCCAGCTGACTTAAGAAAAATCAGAAGAAAAGAACAAACTGGGTTGTTAATTTGTCCTGAGACAACCTTTTTTCCTTCATAAAAAAAATAATAAAAAAAGATTTGGGTCAGCGTCCTCACTGCTGGTCAGAAAAACTAGGGCTATGGCAGAAAAAGTTCAACAGCATCAAAATGAATTGGTAACTTCCTGCACAACAAAACTATTCTACTGAGACATTTATTTTCTGAAACCGTATATGAAGGCAAATGCAGTATGGGAAATATCTGACTGTCCATTGGACTTGCTCTAGCAGTCATTCCAGTGTGACTCAATGCTGTGTCAGCTGTGACTGATATACTGTAATATGAAAAAAAAAAATAGAGATGTATCTAGATGATAAAATTTAATGAACTTGTTTTTACCTGAGGGCCCAGAGTCAGAGTCTGGCAGGAGCATAACACTTCAGCCTGTCAGCTTTTATGTGTGTGACAGTTTGTGAGGTTTTTGCAGTCTCTCGTGATTGAGTGGACTCATCACACAGCAGACAATCAACAGCTGTTCAAAGGCCAGTGAATTGTGAACTAGACATCACAAACTTCACATCTCAACATTTATAACCATCCATAACAACTGACAACTCACTCTGTATCCTTATAAAAGTTTACAGCCAAACACACACACACTTCTCGGGACTCTTGTCTCAACTTTAAACTCTGCAGCTACCCAACACTGCGTTACAATTACTGTCACTCACTCCAACACCGCTTTGGTGGTAACAATTACCCTGTTGTGTCCAATTAGTCCTGTAATCAGGCTTTGGTAATTGCCGCCGCAATTGCAGTTCGTAGTATAAAAGCACATCCGTCACAACACCCTGATTGTCTTCAGGCTCATTGGGCTTCATCTTTAATCTCTATGGAGAAATTCCACTCCCCCCTCCTTTTGCAATAACACTTCCCCATCCCATACTAAGACTACCATTTGTCTTTTGGATACAATGCATATGTTGCACCAAGGGCAGGTGCACAGTTACTAAAATTAAATACAGAGGTATGAATAATGCCTGATAAAAAGTGTCCAGTTTTGCATGCAGTACATCTGGTAAGCTGACAAGCCAATGCAATGCTAACATTAAGCATTGACGACAAATCAAACGTGGTATGAAATATTCTTCAGGGAAGCATTCAGGGTAATACTATGTGTGTAGTAATACTATTTCAAATAACCATACAAGTTAAATATATATACACTGCTGGGCAAACGTTTAGGATCAGTACGATTTTCAATGTATTTCTAGTGCTCATCAGTGCTGCATTTATTGCATCAAAAAATACAGAAAAACAGTATTATTATTACAATTTAAAACATCATTCTTCAATTGTAATATACATTAAAAATCGAATTTATTTCTGTGATCAAAGCTCTATTTTTCAGCATCATTACTCCAGTATTCAGTTTTACATTAACCTTCAGAAATCATTCTAATATGCTGATTTATTATCAGTGCTGGAAACTGTGTTACTCAATATTTGTTGAACATGTGCTACTTTTTTTTTAGGATTCTTTGATGAATAAAAAGTTAAAAAGAACAGCATTTATTTAAAATAGAAATCTTGTCTAACAATATACACTACTTTTTAAAAGTTAAGGGTCAGTACATTTTTATTCTTTCATTTTGAAAGAAATTATGAATTTTGTTCAGCAAGGATGTGTTAAATTGATAAAAAGTGATAGCAAATATTGTTAGAAAAGATATATATTTTGAATAAATGCTATAATATAATGATACAATAAAAAAATATTTGGCAGCTCCAACATTATTCATTCTAATAATAAATCACACTGAAGTCAATAATGGCCGATGAAAATTCAGCTTTGCATCACAGGAAAAAAAATATATTTTAATGTATATTAAAATAGAAACCATTATTTTATATTTTAATAACATTTTGAATATTATAGATTTGTTTCTGTATCTTGATGTCTTGACATTACAAGTCTTACAGATCCCAAACTTTTAGCACCAGTGTGTGTGTGTGTGTGTATATATATATATATATATATATATATATAAAGTTTTCAAAAATTGCCAAAAGTTTTCAAAAAGTTTCCAACATTACTGGAGTTTCTGAAATGTTCTGCCTATTTGCAACCCTTTGACTGCAGTCAAACTAGTCAAACTTTATTAACTAAAATGCACACAATAATTTTATTGTTTTCATTTGAAAATTAATATATTTTTTTCAACATTTTGATATTTCTGTTAAAACATAATAATCAAAATCAAGATTCAAACCTTTTTTCTTAGTTTTATTTTACATAAAGGTGTATGATCAAGAAATCAAGATTATAAAAACAATCAAACAAACCATATTTGGCGTAAAAAAAAATGTAATGTAATATAATTACATTTACAAATAGGCTTTTGATTTAGACTCACTTCCGGGTTAAGCTTCGCCCACATCCAGTTCTATTTGAGTACAGCTGTAAAAACAGATAATTGCTCTCAGCAAGTTATCAGCGATTTGATGTATGCTCAATTGATTTTCTAGAGGGATCTTCATAAAAAGGTATGAAACTGTGAGACAGCTGTCCGCTCTGCTGTCCTTGGCCCTGGGGATGTGCAACCGAGGGGCTACTGACTGGTAACTGGCCAAGGTGTGTGAACACTATAGTGCGAGCGCCTGTTTGTGTATTTGTGTATCACAGCGAAGCCCAATGGACTGGCAACCAGGAAGTTGTCTAGTATTTTGTCTAGTGCCAATCTCAAGCATGCCAGAAAAAAAATGGCAGAGAAATACATCTCACTGCGTCTTCAAATGACTGTGTAATATCCATGAACGCCTTCCCATGGGCTTGAATAGAGCCAATAGGACACCTGCCTCAAATGCTTACCGAAGTGGTGGAAATCCAAAAATGCACTTGAGTTCTCACTATGGAGCTAAACCTGAATCAAATGAGCTTCTGTACCTTTAAAGAGATAGTTCACCCAAAAATGGAAATTCTGTCATTAATTGTGACCCTGGATCACAAAACCAGTCATAAGTCACTGGGGTATATTTGTAGCAATAGCCAAAAATACATTGTATGGGTACAATAT
This sequence comes from Cirrhinus molitorella, assembly GCA_033026305.1. Taxonomy (NCBI): domain Eukaryota; kingdom Metazoa; phylum Chordata; class Actinopteri; order Cypriniformes; family Cyprinidae; genus Cirrhinus; species Cirrhinus molitorella. The sequence goes on along the minus strand of CM065133.1, from coordinate 2,639,408 downwards.
TATCCATTTTTCAGTAACACTTTACAACAGGGATCCTCAAATCTGGCCCACGAGATCCACTTTCCTGAAAAGTTTAGATCTAATCCTAATCAAACACACCTGAGCATGCTAATCAGTGCATTCAGAATCGTTAGAAAATCACAGGTAGGTGAGTTTGATCAGGGTTGGAGCTAAACTCTGAAGCGCATTGGCCCTCCAGGGCAAGATTTGAGGAACCCTGCTTTACAATAAGTTTCATTAGTTAAGCATTAGTTACTGTATTAACTAACATGAACTAACCATGAGCAATACATTTGTTACTGTATTTGCTAATCTTCATTTGTTCATTGTTTATTCATGTATGTTCACAGCGCATTAACTTATGTTAACAAGATTTGAATAATGTTTTAGTAAATGTTAAAATTAACAAAGCTTAATAAATGCTGTATAAGTGCAGTTCATTATTAGTTCATGTTAACTAACGAACCTTATTGTAATGTGTTACCCATTTTTCTTTTATGCCAAAAATCATTAGAGTATTAAGTAAAGATCATGTTGCATAAATATATATAAAGTACTTTTTCTACCGTAAATGTATCAAAACTTATTTTTTCATGATTAATATGCATTGCTAGAACTTCATTTGGACTTTAAAGACGATTTTCAAAATTTTTTAATTTTTTTTTTTTTTTTCCAAATTTTCAAATTGTATAGGCCAATATTGTCTCATCATAACAAACCATACATCAATGCATGATGATAAATCTCAATTTCCAAAAATGGACCCTTATGTTTTGTGGCCCAGGGTCTCGAAATTGTAGAAAGGTAGTAAGGACTATTGTTAAAATTGCCCATGTGAATACTTTTTGTTTATGTGTAACTGATGATGTGATTTTGAAGTAAACTGTGCCTTTAACGTAACAGTTAAGCAACCAAATTCATTGCTATTCCCCTCCAACTCGATTCCCCCTCTGGTTTGCATCTGTCACTCTTGCATCGTTCCCATCCTCATTTGTTTTCTCTTTGTACCTCTTCCTTTCGCTTTATTCACATTCCCACACATAACAGCCTCTCAAAAGAAGAATCTCTGTTGACATTCATCACCCATTTACAAATTTGCAGGGGAATATCATAGCAATTTGCACCCAAACGGCTCCCCCTCACACAGACATTTTTTTCCTCTTTTACCAGCTTCTCCTAGCAGGAAGTTTTAGTTCTCTTTCTCTCTCGTTTCAGGATGTCATGCAGAGGCCAGATATTTAAAGAGATGAGAGCTGCTTTCTGAAGTAGTGCTTGAGAGAGACGGCAACCTAATTCCACCCGCTAGATGAATGGGAGCTTTTAGTCCGCGTCCCTGTCAATCCGCGAGCTTTGAAGTGTGCCAGCTTCACAAGAAAACGCAACAAAAAGATGGGGGGATGGCGGGCGAGGGAGTAAAGAATGAGGGTGTAAGGTGAAAGAGAGAAAGTTGATGTCTCTATTGAACACAGGAACACGTTGCGGCTACACGCCACCCTCTCTCAAGCAAACCATGTGTCGGATTCGGGGCAAAAAAAAGATAATAAGGGAGACGGATGAAATATTCCCGTTCCACTGTCACAGGGAAATTAGCGAGCAGATGAAGCTGTAATTCTGATTAGTGCTTTTTTGCATTTCGACAGCTGTTTTTACAGAGTTAGCCTACAGCATGCTGACTCACTCTCCGATCTGAGCAGGAACAGGAAGATTTTGACTAGTTCAGCTGCTAAACCATAACATGTTTCAACCTCGGGATTATGAGCAGCCAAAGAGACACCCCAGGCCTCACAATGTATACATTTGTAAATAACAGCATGCATCCTCATGCATTCACTATGGAAACAACATGGCAGTTCTGCCTCCTCAATGCATAATGGTCTCACTTTCCATATACCAATGTCCTGACTGACTGACTAATTTGACATTTGTTCAAAGCGGTGGCAGCTGAAGTAGCGGTACAGGAGATTAGTCTAAATGTACCCCGGTAATAGCAGTAGGATTTCTGTAAGGCAGGTATGTCCTGCGGAGCATTTGCATGCTCAGTGTTCCAAATAATTGCCCCTCTGGGACTGTTTTATGTCTGATTGTGAAGAATGTTCCCATTTCACAACAAAAGGAGCACAAGAGGGCTATTATCTGTATCAGGTCCCTTCTCTGATTCAAAATGAGGTTTAGTCTTTTGAGGTGCTTTTTATACATAAAAAGGACATTTTACCCAAGAAGTCGTGTTCTGAATGATAATTTTGTGAGAAATATTTATTATTTATTTTTTTTTTATGTAGAAAGCAAAAAGGTCTAATACATGTTTTAGCATTCCCATTCATCTCAAAAGCAGTGCAATGAATGAACCTAAGCTGTAAATGGCATGTAAATATTATATCGTACAAAAGTTTGGGGTGTTTTTACATATGTTCTGCATTTCTGTGTGAATGAACACATAAACATAATCACTAGAACTGCTCTGAGAGTCACTTCATGAGAATTTTACCATTTCTTTTGAGAAAAACTATCGTCAAACAGAAACTTAAAGGTCTTCACAGCAACCCGTAAAAATAAAAGTTAGTTTTAACTTAAAGAAACTGTGACAGAAGTATGTTACTTAACCCCTTAATTGTCACCTGTCCCTGAAAAAGTCTAAGACTCCTAAATAGATATTTTACCATTTTTGTGTTACAAATGAATTTATGACAAGAGTGCACCTCAAAAATCTACTTCATAACAGGAGAAATCACTTTAGAAATCATAAGAAATCATATATCAGTTGAAAACTTACAATCTCAAAATTCATCCTTTGAAAACCATTTTAAAATCAGACATTGCATTATGATGGAAAATGTGAATCAAACTCATACTACAATTTTTTTAATTCATGAATTATAAAAAAGTAAGTTTAAATACTGCATTTTCATGTCTATGTTCAGTTAAAAGGTTAATGCAATGATAGAACTACTACTACTAATAAAAGAATTAATAAAACATTATTATTTACAGAATATTTACCAGAAATTATTTACCAGAAAAAATGTAAATACACAGTACTGAAATAATAATAATAATAATAATAATATATTATTATTATTATTATTATTATTATTATTATTATTATTATTATTATTATTATTATTATTATTATTATTATTTAATAAACCCATAAAAATAGAATCCACAAAATGAATAGAAAACAAAGAATTTGGTAAACAAAAAAAAAAAAAAACAGTTTTGTACAAGGAGTTTAAGAAAAAAAAAATAAAAAGTATAAAATGTCATTTTTGTTGAACTTTTAATAAATTGTGTAAATAGACATGTTTTTTTGTTTGTTTGTTTGTTTGGTTTTTTTTACATGTTTTTATTTACCTATTTAAACAGAACCTAGAAAAATTTTAACGGGAAAAATCTGAATTTGCAAAAAAATTAAATGGAATTTGTGAAAAAAATAAAACAGATTTCATACAGCCCTAAAAATATATATTTAAATACAATATTTTACTTGACCCCAAATTTTAAAACATATTTATTCCATTAATTTCATGTGATCTGTAATTTCCATGTTCTACTAGTGGCACCAAATGGAATTGCAAAAATAATGAAACAATGATTGTTCTCAAACAGGTTTCCACTCATTTTGTTTTGCTAAAAGAGACAGTTTGGTTGAGCCAAAAATGGACTGCGTAAGCAAAAAGAGCTATATCTTGAGAGTGCTGCAGAGCTGCAGCATTTACACTTTTCAAGTCAACCTACAAACGGCTTACTTAAAGTTGTCTCTGCACATTAAACTAGGATAGAAGGCATTTTAACTTCGCAAAAGATGAGATACTTGACTTTAGTGCCAGACTATGTTTAAGTCAAGATCTGGAAGTGAAAATCATCTTTAATCAGAATGATCTGCCTCAGTGAGATGGGAAAGTGTCAGCCGGTGACTGACAGAGCTGCTAGTGTCTTCCCATCAGCCTGCAGAGGGATGCTGAGTGACAGTGAGGGGACTCAGGCCTGCAGGCAGACCCGAAGGCCATCTGATGATCAACCGACTGTGTGTGTTTAGCTACTGGGTGAGGCACTGTTCACCTCGCGGTCATGGTTTAAATCACTGCAGACTGGCAGCCCATTAGTGGTATTTATGTCTTAATATTTGTGTGCTGATTCAGCATGCCAACACATTTGGTCTTATTCAATAACAGTGTATACTATCCAAAAGTTTGGGGTCAGGAAGTTCTTTTATAAAAAAAGAAATTGCTAATTTTATTTATCAAGCATGCATTGCAATGATGCAAAGGCAGTAAATGCATATAAAAATTCTTCTCGTTTTCATTAAAGAAGAATGTATTGCAGTTTTCACAAAATAAATATATTAATATGTAATATGAAGCAGCACAACGTTTATAAACTTTGACAATAATATCTTGAAGAAATAATTTTTGATCAGCAAATTAGCATACTAAAATGATTTCTGAAGGATCATGTGACACTGGTGACTATGTAAAAAAAAATACATATTGCAATTTTGACTTTTTTTCTCAGAATTGTATGCAAACTATATAAAAAATATAATTTTATTTAATTGCTAGATAATATCTGGCAGTTGAGCTTTTTTCTCACAATTGCGCATTTAAATCACACAATAGTGACTTTATAACTCGCAACTGCAAGCTTATATCATGCAGTTCTGAGAAAAAAGTATGAACAGCAAGTTTATACCTCGTAATTCTGACCTCAGTTCCAAGAATGGTGAGTTTATATTTTACAATTCTGAGGAAATAAAGTCAGAATTGTGAGTTTGTGTTATGCAATTCCGAGAAAAAATGTAGAATTGCTAGATGCAAACTCACAACTGCAAGAAAAAAAGTCAGAATTGTGAAATAAAAAGTTGTAATTATCTTTTTTATTCAGTTCCATAGAAGACTGGAGTAATGGCTGCTGAAAATTCAATAAATAATTTAGTAAAAAACGATTTAATGGTCTTTGTAACGTGTTTTCAGCAATGCATTTCTAACATTTATAATGTAGAAACAACTCTCTGAATTGCCTTTAGGGACTTTAACCCTCTGACCCTCTTTGTTTGGGAGTCACACTTACCTTTTTTGCAGGCAAAAGTGACCGAAGCCTTAACATTTTACTTTTCTTTTTTTCAGGAAAATCAGTGCAATACATTTTTGTTCATTAATAGTTTTTTGATTATTATTTAGAATTTTGAGGAGATTTTATGATACTATGCAATATTTATACAATTTTAATAAGCTATTTTTTCCCACTGGAATTAATATATATTTTTGTATTTAATTATTTATATATTATTTTTCAATAAATACAAAATTTCTTATTAGATTAATTAATTATTTCTTAGTAAAAGCATTTAAAATCATCTTTTTTTTTTTTTTTTTTTTTTTTAAATGAGAATTATGCCATTGGTGGCATAAAAAAAATAAAAACTTGTGTAATGTCATGTAACCTCCTGTATAGCTCCCTATATACAGTTGAAGTCAAAAGTTTACATACATCTTGCAGAATGTGCAAAATGTTAATTATTTTAGCAAAATAACAGGGATCATGCAAAATGCACATTATTTTTTATTGTTATCTGACCTGAATAAAATATTTCAAATAAAAGACGTTCACATATAGTCCACAAGAAAATACAACAATGACCCTGTTCAAAAGTTTACATCCCCTTGATTCTTAATACTGTTACCTGAATATCTTTTCAATATAATTTCAGAATTAACATTTTGCAGATTCTGAAAGGTGTATGTAAACTTTTGACTTCAACTGTACATATATACAGAGGCTTTTGGATTCCCATGGCTTTTTTTAGGCAGTCTCTTAATTTTATTAGGTTTTGCATTTAGAAATATATTTAGACATTGTAAAAGACTACTTTTTTAAATTTTTAGATATTTTTGGTTTTGGAGGGGTGCATGTACATATGAAAGTGAGAGAGAGAGAGAGAGACTCTTTTGTATATATATATATATATTTTTTTTTTTCATGTATTCATTTTATTACACATATACTCAAAATTTGCTCTGTTGCAGTCTTACCAGTTCATTTCTATGGGTCTCTCTCTCTCTCTCTCTCTCTCTGTGTGTGTGTGTGTGTGTGTGTGTGTGCGTGCGCACATGTGTGCACGTGGGTGTCAATTTTGCACTGTTGATATTTCAGAGTGTCACCCCTTGATTGTTGTGCACTTTTTTTTCTGCACAGTGGCTGATTTGTAGTTTGTACCACCAAAAGATTCTCTAAGTTTTCATATTTTTTATATTTCCCAATCATTTCCTATGTCGGTCATTTTTGACCACGAAGAAGGCAAGTGTGACTTTTTTTTTTTTTTTTTACCCTTTAAAATACCCGAATCATGTCCATGATTTTTTTGTGTGTTCCGATCGCTAATGTAACAAAAGTCACCAAGTGTCATGTCATTCTGATGAAGCTATGATTTTTACAGTTTTTTAATATAAAATTCTTCGGTCAAAAGTGAACGAGAGGGCAAACATTTCAGCAAAATCTAACACTGAGTGATCAGCTCTGACTGTGCAATCAGGTAAAAAATTGACTGACAATGAAAGCAACCATATGGACACTGAAATAATTGTTCTGGCAGCTGTTTAGCAGGCATGTCTGTTCTCTATTCAGCCATTTTTTTTTTTTAGTTAGAAGGTTAGAAGAGAACGATTATTTTCTGCCCCTGGACAGTTTCCATAGAGGGATTATAATGATTTGTAAGGTCCAAACTTCATCTGATCTGACCACAGACCCACCTACGAATCCATTTAAAGACAGAAAGGAGGGTCAGAACGTTTGGCCATCCACACTATGATAGCCCTAGAGCAGACAGAGTCTGAATATGGTCCAAGGACCTCAAAAGAAGGATTAAGATAAAGCTGTTCGTTGGTAAAGTGGACTAATGCCAGCTCTCAGTATAAGGAAAAAAGGAGTGTGAAAACTGGCAAAGAACAAGCATAGTACGATTTCACTGTATTAGTTAGAGGATTAAATGAGTTTACATAAAAACAGTGCCGGAATGTTTTAATGTCCATACATTAGGCAATAAAAGCACATCTTGCAATGACTTCAACATGACAGGGGAGATATTTAAACGCTTAGTTTGAAAGCAAATAAAGTACTCAAACAAAAATATCATTTGTAAAATCAGTTTACTTTGTTGTCTAATGAAATAATCTGTTTGGGTTGCATCCAAAGATGTCATTACAACCAAAAAATAAATAGCAGATTTGTCAAGCAAAGAGTGTAGTGCATCTGAAGAGGCTTAAACAGCAAAAATAACATTCCATCAGAGCATTTATTTCTGAATGGTTAGTATTGTTTATCACACATGGAATTCTGACACTAATGTAAGTGGGGATAATAGACGGAAGAGTGGTTGGATTTCCATTGATACAGTCAGACAGTTAAGAGATTGCTTCGGTGGTTTGTTTGGCATGCGTTGCAGTGAATCTTTATGCCTTTGTCTTTAAATGTCTGAATATGAATTATTGTGTGTCATCCTCAGTTGAGTGGCCTAGTGGGAATCCTTGACATCAGAGAGGAGTCCTAGAACCTCCGCGGAGTTTGGCAAGGGGAAAATGATATACTTGAAATGTTCTGTAATAAAGTTAAGCCTGAGAAAGTGCTGTCTTGGGAGCACTAAAGTATACCTTCTGAACTTCTAAGCTGTCATTCCACTCTGAATAAGAATTAAGATCCGTTTTCCCAACAGAGTGTCCAGACAGTTAAACACTGACAGAGAAGTTGAAAGGAGGAGAGGGAAAATCAACAGTGCTCCGCCTGCTCCATACAAATAACTTCAAAACTGAGGCCGTACGGCTCCGATGGACAGCACTATTGTTTAATGCATGGACGCCCCTCTTGGCGCAAATGAAGTTTTATACTTGTTGGATGTTATTTTGATAGTGTGTGTGTGTGTACATGTCTTTTCTGATTTACAGCTGAATCATAGGGGTGCCAACAGCACTTTGGAAAAACTAAATCCTAGCGGTCTAACTACAACATTTAAGCTTATTGTGCAAAATATGCATTATTTATCAATTCATTGATTGATTTTTTTTTCTAATTTCAACAGAAGGATTATTTGTTAGCTTACTTATGTTTCATGACAAAGCTGTTTATTTATTTATCTTCTATAGAGGTATTTTTGTTTGTTTGTTTTTTTCCTAGACGGATTATTTATCTATTTTAGTTTGTTTGGATGTTTTATCTCTCTATTGCACAATGTTCTCGTTTACTTTGCAAGTACAGAATGGCAATAAAGTAATAAAGAAAGGATGACTTTGAATTATTTTTTCTAGTTACACAACACCCTGACAGTAATTTTGAAATAGTTTCATGAAAAATATCCAGTGTCTAGAAGATGTATATTGTTGTTTTCAAAAGGTTCCATCAAAAAAGCAATTTTATTTATTTTTCACCCATCAAAAAATGTATTCACAATATTTTGTAAATCACTTGAATCTAAAGCAGTCTTATAATCTGTTAGTTGCCTCAACATACAAATATTGTGTGTGTGTGTGTGTGTGTGTGTGTGTGTGTGTGTGTGTGTGTGTGTGTGTGTGTGTTAGGGCTGTCAAACGATTAATTGCGATTAATCAAATCCAAAATAAAAGTTTATGTTTACATACGATATGTGTGTTTACTTTGTATGTTTATTATGTACATATAAATACACACACATAAATGTACATATTAAAACAAAATATTTATATGTATTATGTTTATACCTGTATACAATTTAAAATTAAAATTAAATATAAATAATTTAGATATAAATCTAAAATATTTTTCCTTAATATATACAGTACATGCATGTGTGTGTATTTATATATACATAATAAATATACACAGTACACAAATATATAGTATGTAAAGATAAACTTTTATTTTGGATGCGATTAATCACAATTAATTGTTTGACAGCACTAATATATATATACATATATATATATATATATATATATATATATATATATATATACACACACTACATTACTTGTAATTAGAGTAAGTTACATTTTAAAGGTTTCAACAATGCATCAGCTACTGATGAACACATTATTTTTTATTTGAATTATCACTCGGTAGGTTTTTTTTAACCATGTATTATTGTGTCTATGGAAGGCTTTTGTCTTTCATACTCATTAAAATGCAACATTATTTCTTATTTACATGCAATGCAGGCATTCCCAAACTTTTTGTCATCTAAACCTTATTCACCAAATATATTTACTTTAAGTACCCCTGAGATTTTAAATGAAATATTTCAATAATTGTTTCACATTTGCTTGTTCACAGTTTCTTTGATGTTGATTAATGGTAGGCAAATAAAAATATTTCATCCTTTTTAGTTAAGCGTTTTAATTTAATTGTTATTTTAAAACAAAGACTAATGAAACACAATGATGGTTCACTCCTATACTTATGTATGGGAGAAACTGCAACGTGCAATATGGAGGAATAGTCCCACTTTCTAAATAAAAGAGCCAAATTTCCCATAGAAACCTGAGTGTAATGTGCATTGGCTGGTCTATACTGAAAAATAAGCCTTTTAAACACTATTTAAGCATAAGAAACAACATTCATGGGGCAATTAACTTAAGATGTTGCTGATTTGCTATATGTAATTTAATTGTGAGTTCAGCGAGCAGTTTTTGAGATTTCAGGATTCCCCATTTATTAATATAGGACTTGGTCTTGTATGAGCTGCGCGGAGGTGTTGCAAATATGGCCACCAAGTAAAGAGACCTTCCTTGAGAAGGACTTTGTTTTAAAATTACTTATTACTTATTTAAAAATAATAATAATAATAATAATAATAAAATATGATTATTTAATTAATTGCTAGCTTTTTATTGAATCCACAAATGCTCTGCAGTTCCTGTTCGAACCCTAGTTTGGGAAACCTTGATGTAATTAAATGTTTAATGCACTTCATGTTGTAAATTACAATGAATGAAACATATTTTCTGCATTTTTATATCATTATGTGACAAGATAATCCTATTTAAATCAATGTGATAAACGAGTTAAGTCAAAAGTAATCCAAAAGAAATCAGATTATATTACCTAAAATATGTAATGTAACTGATTACATTACTGACTACAATTTGTAAGTAATTTACCCAGCTCTGGATATATATAATATTTATTTTACTTTAAGTTATTTACTCATTTGCAACAACATTTGATGTAAAAACATGTAAGATCATGTTCAGTGTTAATCAGAGTATTTGCTGTGGGCAAGAATATAGAAATGCAGAAGCTTGTATTGTAAGCCTTGAATCTGTCAAAAGTCTGCTGTATTATTTGGTACACTTCTGCTGGCAAATAAATGAGGATATCTGTGTGCTGGTACAGTAACATGGAGGAAAAAGCACACATAAACTACAGACATTGTAATAATACAAAGCTGGCTGAAAATCTGTGAACTTATCCTTTATACCCTTAAGGCAAAAGCATCATGTTTATAAGCAACAGCAATACAGCCAGTGCCTCTTTACATTGCACTCCAGCTGAACAAACATGTCAGGCTGTGCTTCCCTGATTCTGAAGGACAGACCTTGCAACTCCCGACAGGGAGAGAATTATTAATCAGGCTGTACCTCTGCCAGTGCCTTTTGATACCTGGCAGTATGGAATTAGATTGAATGCCTTAAAATTCCAGTCAGTCGGACAGACAGCTTAGCAACTTGATTTTCTCTCCCACTGACTCTCTCTGTCTCCTCAATTCAGGTGTAGTCTGCGGGGACAATGAATGGGTTCAATACAGCTAATGAAATAATTTCGTTTCAGTCAATTGTACACTCTCTCTGCTCGACTAATTATTCTCTTGGTGGATCCGTGTGAGGAGTCTCTCAGGCCGATCGTCAGCTGTGAACCCAATCTCGCTTCAGCCTCGGCGCTCCAAATGTCTCTGTGATAAGCGCGCATGTGCTTATGCAAACTGTTTTTGTACTTAATGCTAGAATATCTGTCCAGACGAGGAAAAGAGTCAAAATCTGTCTCAGTGATAACATTTAAAAGAGTTTCACTTCATTCTTCATGACCAAAAGCAGAGCTTTACATTTCTTACATTCTTAGAGTCTTACATTTCCAATGGAGAGTTGCACAATGCTGCATCTGCTCATATGTCTATGTAGAATTTTCTGATCCAAACTTAGAATCTTAGAACTTCAGAATCAGATGTTTAAATATTTGAACTTTTGTGATTAGACTGTATATGCGACCGTCGGAAATCAAAACTGTGAGATTAGTAACGATCAAAGTGAGAATAATATTTTTCCAATAAAACTCAAACAATCTTTAAAGACATTTCTGTAAAATGGCTGATTATGAATAATGATGTCTGGAATAATTATTTTATATTCTTCTTATATTCTTATATTGTTGCATTGATTAACCCTATAAAAACTACTGTTTGGCTATACTGGTGGCAGTAAATATGGTAAATATGCTGCTGATTCACAGGCAATTTTAGTGCGTCATGAATGTTTTTATGAAAACAATATTGAATCTTAATTCTTAAAGAATCAAGTAGTCTGTTTAATGAGGAGTGAAAGATTGCTGTAGCGTCTCAGTTTAATAGATAAAGAAGAGAAGCGCACATTAACTGATCATCTCCTTTGCTTCAATACCGGTTACAGCATGAAATAAACATGAATGAACATCAGAAGGTAATGAAGGTAAAGAAAGAGTACAACTTACTGAAATCCGTATCCTCTCTCATGTAACGCTCAAGCAGTGTTTCAGCCATGCAAAGACGTCAATATAACAGCTTATACACACTGTAAAAAAATAAATAAATAAAAAATCTGTAAAATTTACAGTAAAAAATCGGCAGCTGTGTTTGCCAGAATTTAAAAAAAATACGGTAGCAACGTTTTAGGTTTTACGGTTTTAACTTAAATATACATTTAAATACCGTAATTGACTTGATATAATGTTAATAATGTTAACTGATATAATGTTAATATACCAATCTATTGAAGTACTGGCATCTGTTTTGTACCTTTGTAATACAGTCATAACCACCAAAAGCAGGTGATGAAGTCATATGATGAACCAAAGCCCATCACAAGCAGCTTTTAAATGCTAACATATATAGAAGGTGCACATTGTCATTCACACAAACACTAAACACCATCATGATAACACATGAAACTGAAATAATGACAATAAACATTAATTTAACAGCATCTTATGTAACATACAACCTGATAAGCAAAAACTAAGAAAAAACATAGTTATTTCAACAACAAAAACATTTGAAATGTAAAGCAGGGAATTCTGGGAATGTCAATTTACGGTTATTCATTGTAAATTTTACGTTCTTTTTTACACCTCAGCAAATGGTATACTAGCATAAAATTACATGCAATTTCCAATACAGTTTTTTACCATATACAGTAGGCAGGGTTTCCACAGGTCAAGGAATTTCTGGAATATCTGTAATTTTGAAAGGTCTATTCATGGTTAGGTTATGGTTATAAATGCATAAAAACAATATAAATTAATTTCTGTAGAAATAGTACAGAAAAATATCAAAGTGCATTTAACGGGTAAAAGAAGAAAAAAAAAGGGTATAAGTGTGTTTTGTACTAAAAACATCTGTGAACAAATAAATAAATGCATGCAAATGGATGAATCTGTTTATTATAGGTCATGGAAATTCAGCTTTTTAGTCAGTGAAAGTCAGGGAAAAGTCAGGAAATTTTAAATTTTGCTTAGGCTGGGAACCCTCAATAAAGGAACTTAAGATTAACCATTTAAGCCTTAGCATTAAATTCACATAATTTGAACATAAACACCTCAGAAAAAGCATATTCAGTGACCATAAACTCATTAGTCAGCTTAAAAAATTTACTCTAGAGGAGCATATATATATATATATATATATATATATATATTTTTTTTTTTTTTTTTTTTTTTTTTTTTTTAGGTAGCTTTAGTGTAGAGCATTGTGGTTTTTTTATTTACTAAAAAAGAAATGACTATGTTGGTGATTCACTAAACAGAACCAGTGCTCTGTTTCAGAATGTAGATTCAGCAGTGGTGTTGCAGCAGCAGGAAATGCTGTAAGTGTAGGCCTATTTTAGTAGGGCCATGGTGTTCTGACTGAATGCACTTGTGAGAACTGAAAACACATCATTTAATTACGGTATTTCTTATAAAAATGGAAACAGTAGCCGAGCCTACTGACACCCTGGTCACACCACCTTTAGTTAACTTTACATTGAAACTGTATAATTCCCCACATCGCATCATTTTATTCGCTACTAATTTACAGCATTCAGTGGTGTACCTGCCAAAAACACCCCTTTATAACACAAACCCACTTTAAATATCCAGCGAATGGCTGCCATCTGGAGAACACTCTTTATGTGTTTCCGTTATTACTGATAGAAAGGCTCAGAATAGCAGTTGGAGTGGCGCTCTGTTCTTAATCACTTCCGCTCCCCAGAAGCCTCTCTGAGAGCGATAGGAGGGCTCTGAGATGACGTGAGATCTGAAGGGGGGCAAGTGAGTCAGAGATTTCTGCTTGTTTTTGTACGGAAACTATTTGTGTTAGGTTAGAGTACAGACAAGACACAATATTTGTAATAAATACAAGATGAGTGCGCTGCTTAATGAGCAATATTATTTTTGTGAGCGTGACCTGAATGGCTGGTGCTTGTTTGGTGAAAAATGGAAATCGGAGGTAATTTAATCAGGCAGGCTACAAGCAGGTCAATCTTTTCATTCAGTCAGCGTTTTTAGGCGGAAAACTAATGGCGCTAATTAAGGACGAATGTCGAAGTACTACATATAACGCAAAGTTGGTACGATGCTCATCAAAAAACCCAGAATGCCTTTGCGACAATGTTTCCTCTTTTTGAAAATGCCAGAAATCAATAGAGCTGCCCAAGTGAGTAATGTGAAATCATATTTCCCCTCTAACTAGACAATCAAGAGTGGACATGTTCATAATTGAAACACTGGAAAGGTGTTATTGAGGGGGAAAAGCATATCTGCAGAAAGACCCTTGAGCATAACACCTTATCTCCTGAGATAATGAGGGGGGGGAGGGGGATTATGCTATTTTCTTTCCGCTACCCAACTGGGTCAGATGCATTTTAAAACGATTCGGAGCTGAAATGAAGCTGTGGTAAGCCTGGCATCCGTTTAGAAGCACTTAAAAAGAGCGTGTTAATTTAAACCATGATATTGTTGCTTTTAATCTGGGAAACAGCGTTTTGGCAGCACTCTCTATGACCCCAGCCTTGAAGCTACTGAGATTATTGCTTAGGAAATGAAGACTGCAATGCTTGCGGTACAAATGTACAGTACAGTTTTAAGGGCTTTTATAAAGTATACTTTTGAGGCAAGCTAAAACAGCACTTTGTGTGATAATTACGGTTATCTAAACGCAATATATGGCTTTAATTAAATGTTTTTCCAGATAAACACACGGTACAGATAAGCGCGATAAGCTAGATGTGTGGGTCGCAAACATAACCAAATTTAATTATTCATAAAGCGTTCTTTCCGAAGACAAATTTCACACCTATATCTACTTACATCCACTTTCTGGAGTTTAAGACAGTGTAATCACCATCAACAGCTCGTATTCTCTTTTCCATTCCCCTCTTCTGTTGGGCGACTGTCTCTATAATTATACTTATCATTTTGTTTTTCCTCTAATGAAGACCTTTCATCTCCAAAGCGTAAAAATCAGTAGATATAAAGGCGTCTCAGACAGTACCCCATGGCTCGACTGACGGAAGCCTTTGAACACACGCAAAGGGGAACGTGGCAGATTACTGCCAATGGCACCGCCAAAGCAGTTCTCATGCATTTCAAATTAACAAACAACACACTTTTTACATAACATGCCAGAGTTCATCCAGCGGTCAAGTAAATATTTGTTTTCAGTTTCTGATAGAAGTATTTAAATATGTAGAGGGTATCTGCTCTTACATATAAATACATTTTCAACATCAAAACAATAGCTCCCTTAAGCGCTAAATTATTGTTAAGAGATCATGTGTGAACAGAGCCTTTTGTTGTTACATTACCAGTAAATTACCGGTAATAATGTGCTTACCAGTTTGATCCTGTACAAGTTCAAAACTCATTGATGTAAGACATCTATTCTGGGCCAATTACAACTTTCTGGCGCAGATGGCGCAACAACATGTGAAAAAGGTCAACTGAAACTAAACTTTTTCAATATAACTAAATATAAAATGTTCACAGGGTTAAGCTGTGCCATCACTGGCTGCCACAGAGCAGCTAGAAGCTTAAGAAATTCATCTAAAGTACTTGTTTGCGTACCAAAAATCAGTCTGTGTCCATTGCAATGCTGTAACGTGAATAAACTATGGCACAATGTGCTTTTTAAAACCATTTTCACATGGTTTAACATTATATATCAGCTCAGAAAATACTATTAAATTTGACTAGAAATGCCAGAAACCGGCGTTGCTCCAGTCGGATGAGACTTAAGAAAAAAGGTGGACAGTTTAGTAGTTTGGTGTGAAGTCATCTAATACAATGTCTCTGGGCAAAAAGCAGATGCACTTACAAAAAACACTGACAACGTTTAGCCATCCATGTTTATAGATAATTTCCGATTAATGATTTTACACAATTTACTGGTATTTTGAGATTGATGTGTGAATGGTACTTTACCGGTAAAAAAAGATGGAACTTCACTGCCGTTCCGGTAATTTTACGGAAATTTACTGGTATTACTGTGTGAAAGGGGCTATTGAAAGTTTAATAGTTCAACACAGCTTTAAATTTTGACTTTAAATACAACTTTACTTTTTATCATGTTTATAATGTTTGTTTTTTATTAGATTTTTTTTCTGAGCAAAACATAATGACTATCATACATTTTTACCATGATTTACAGAAGAAATCCACTAAAATGTCATTCAGTGTAACAATACTTCATAAAAACTGGGATTCGGTTCATTTTCAACTTGGAATATGCATATTTTTCAACTACATTTGATTCAACTTATAATTACCCCACATCATTAGGCACATATCAAACCTCCAAAAAAATCATATTTTCCCAAAGAACTTTTATTATTTTCAGTTGTTTTTTTCCTTTAGACATGTTTTTTCTCAACCCCATAACGGACAAAATGGGATTGGCTTAAAAAGGATTTTACACAGAAATTGTTATAACAAACATGTACCTACTGCTCATGTGTCCCTGATAACAATTTAATGATAAAACATGTAACATTGATCATCATTTTCACATTTTAAAGGATTGAAGCTAAAAAATATCCAAATTGTGTCTACAAGTCTTTTTATTTTTGTAAAAAAAAAAATTTTAAATTTCAACTAAAACCACATTTATATTATTTTAGCCCTTAACATGTCAGATGGTAATCAGCATTAAAAACTTTTGTTCTTAATTGTCTTCCCTATATTTTTCTAAAAATATTAACGTGACAATGTGTGACAGGATTGAAGTCTGTTACACATTTGAAGGGATACATTGCCTTAAATGCACATTTTTGGTTTTGTTTCTCTCTCAAATTGTCCCCTTGTTTCTGGGTCAACATATCTGCATGGCCAACAGTGTCTTTCTGCTGCAATTTCTGATGAATGATTCTTGCGAACGTTTAAGTGGACATTTTACATCCAAAATTTTATTTAAAGCAAAAATATGCGTTGTCATGATTTTAAAGTATATATATTTCCAGTATCATGACTATTTTATATTTATTTTCATTAAAATTAGTAATAAATGAAGCAAATAACAAGTTTACAACCCCGTAACAATGAAAAATACATATATTTGTGACAGGGTTGTGGTTTTTCTGCTCCTCATGTTGTGTAGCAGAGTAGATCATATATGGCAGCAATAAAATAAGTACATTATATATACTTATGGATTAAAATAAAATGTTGAAAAAGTAATAATTTTCCATCTTAATTTTATGTGACGGGGTTGAGTTGTTAAGCTTGACAGGACCCTCACTGACTATAACATGCCTCAAAAATATGAATAGAAAGTATGATTTTCTGCACCATTATTAAAGAGACCTGGATGATGTAATTTCTGGTAAATGATGTCACATAAGAGTGGAGTCTAAAATATTACAGGCGTAAAATTGTTAGTGTGACGGGGTTGAGTTCATACTGAGAGACAAATCCTTAAAGTTTGTATTTTTATCAAATATTTTGCAATTTTTTAGAAAAATATTTTTTACAAGAAAGGAATACAAATGAATGCTTACATTGTTGCTAAAACTCACAGACACCATTTGGTTAATATTTTTTTTTTCTAAGTACAAACTCAGTGAAGTGCCGCAGGGACATGACAAAGTAATGGTTTAAGATAGATATAAGACAATATTTTATGCATAAAAATATTCAAATGCAATAATTATTTGTATTCATTATAATGGGCATCCCAAGGTTTTGTGAAAAGCATCTAATAATTCATTTTTGGTGAACCACCAAAATCCCAGCGAATGACCCCACTATCCTTCAAACCACTAGATTTTACACATTTGTCAGGTTTTTAATCCATAAAAATATAACTTATATTAGTAATTCAGTATGGTCACTTTTTATATATATTTGAATAAATACTGGTCAGAATAAGTATGTTGTTTAATTTTTACGTAAATATATTAGTGGTGTCAAAATTAGCGCGTTAACGCAGGAGATTAATTTTTTCATTTTAACGCGTTCAAAATATTTAACGCAATTAACGCATGGGCGGGGCCACCCCACTCACAACTGCTTATGAAATGCTTTTATTTAAATACGCAGAGCGTCTTTACGAACACATCAAACAGGTGACTTTTCGGATGCGCGCTCCAACTTTACTTCAGCACCAGACGCGAGTCAAACGACCGCGGAAGCGGTACCGGTGACGGGGAGCTTAAGTAAAACGTTAGTGAACTGCGGTCAGATGAGATGCTGTCAGGCCATATGTCGGTAAAAACGAATTTAATTGTCCTGTCAGCCTATATACTCTGCTTGTAGCACACACACACACAAAAAAAAAACGATTAAAGCTGCCTTAACTGTGCGTGTAAGAATGTATTATTTATAGGTCAAAGCAGTGTCAGATCAAGTTCAGCAGTGACAACCTTTATAGTAACAGCAGCCAAAATATCCTTATAACCAGTTGCTGTGATGTGTGTTAATTATGGAACAAAATTAAAAAGAGGAAATTAATAACTAAGTTTTATCTTTATATAATTTAGAATTTGATATCATTTAGGCTATATTTTCTTGCTGAAGGGCACAGGTAGCTACTAGCCCTATATGACATTTATTATAATGGGTTTGTGTGAAGATTGTTTCAAGTTCACTTAAATTATTATTATTAGTTATTTTTTTTAAAGTCTAATAAATGTTAAAGTGATAGCTCTTAATGATACTGTGATGTTGAATGATTTTATATATATATATATATTCAATGGTTAAGTATTAGGGGGGGAAAATCAATCAGTGATATTTGCCTTCAGTCCTAAAACAAGATGGCGTTAAACAAATATTAAAAATATATGTTCTTTATGTTGTTTCTACATTAATTTGAAGCATTAAAGTGAAATTATTGCAATATAAAAGTATAATTAAAAACTTTAATGTCAGGTAGAATTAATCGCGATTAATTTCAGGTAAAATGTGCGATTAATTAGTTAATTTTTTTTTAATCGATTGACACCACTAAAATATATACATAGCATAAATATGTTATGCTCAATGATGACTGAACATAATTTCATATTTTGACATTTAATTTTCACACGTTATTTAAAACATTAGAGTAGACACTTTACTTCCATTTACTGTACTTTTGTAAATTTAATTTAATGCAGAAAAAGGCACGTCATGTCTTCAACCAACAAGCACTATATTTGCATAACTATTATGCAATTATACAACTATTATGCATAAGTAACATGCATTACTATGATGCATGGTCTACATATTGGTATGTAGAAGAACAGGAATCTACACACACATATATTCCTTTTTCTTCATTGTACCACCAACATATAGGGGATCTGTTGTTGTGATTATATCAGCTTCATTGGGTCAGGACAGAACACTTTGTTTAGGACAAAAGTCTTGAAAGAGCTTGAAAGAGATTACAACTGAAAGAAGTGAGATTTTAATCAACCATGTCCCCTGAGCTCACATTTATCAGCTCTTAACGTCTTTGTTTTGTGAGCCAGTGGAACTACATGAATCACTGCTAAGCCGTGACACTTCTGCCCTTAGTCAACTTTGTGTGCCCTATAAGTCAGCATGCGTTTCTGTGATCCTTAGTCTCCATCAGCTGGATTTTAAATAAAAATTGCTTTCAGTGCTAACTTTAAATAACTTTCTCCATCTTCCCCAGCAATTATCTATAGAGAATGGAATTTATATTCAATTTGGACATCAAACACTTCTTTAGTACACTGTTCTTTGTGAGGACACAAAAATGCATTTAAACGATGTCTCGTTTTGGATGTACGACTCGAACTTTGATGTATACACTGTGATTAAAGCAAGAAAAGGTTTAGCAGCCCGGAGGAGGAAATAGAAAGTGCTTTCCATTTGAATAAGTATGCACATTTTTCAGTGAGTCATAATTGCAAATTAGTCTAATAATGGATAGAATAACAGCAAATGAGCTCCTGGCTATATGAAATTCTCTTCAGCAAAATTTCAAACACTGAAGGCTGCTGGGGTTCGCAGCACATTTTATTAATTGGATATGGCATGTAAAGTTGCATATTCCAAAGATGGCAAAAAAAGCTCTGTTTACCTTTAATTCAATTTCTGTTTTTATACATAAACATGATTCAATATTAGTAAAGCGACATAATGTAACAAAGAAATCTTGAGAAGCGCATAGCTCTTATACAGTAGAACAATCACTTCACACAGAGATAATGAGCACGAAAGTCACAAAGTATATAAGATAATATTGTGAGAGTTATTCCAAAAAGCCTGCTGTGTTCTTGAGTTGCATGTCTTTTGATCAGTTTGCAAAATATGGCCGCAACTGTGCATTAAACATTCTGTTTGATTTAAAAATGCTGATAGATTCACAAACAGGTTTATTCATGATATCTCAATATGTTCGCTCAGAATTTGTAAGGATACGACAAAATTTGTGCGTATTGTTGATTAAAAGATTAGCCTACATCTGTTTGCTGATGGCTGCAGGCGTCAAATGAAGATGCTCTAATTTGCAAATTAAGATGTATGAAAATATCTCTGACAGTCCAATCAGTGGCTTGCTTTGGCAGTGGAGCAAAAGCAACGAAAAAAGTTTGGCAGGAGGAGCAATCCTCGGAGGAACAACCATAATCTCTTTTTCTGCCTCCCAGCCTCTGAAAGATGACTAAATAAATATGACATCAGTAAGAGAGAAAGTGAGAGAGAAGGAAAAACACTCTTATTCGCCACTATACGCATGGCACATTTCAATGAAAAATGAAAATAGCTATTTTCTCGGTGTTGACACAAATGCTAAGCAGATATTACGCAGGAATTGTTTCGTACAGGAGCTTACATTCTATTGCCCATCCGCCTCCTGTGTGTGACAACAGAGCCAACACAACAACCAAAATACAACAAAATCAGTTAGCACTGAAATCAGGTTTCTCGTTGATGTGTTTGTGTTTGTGAGAGGGGATTAGCTGATGACTTGCACGAGTGCTTTTCCTCTCTCGTATCTCTCAGCTCACAGTGGCCATAACACGCAGTCAGCTGGTGACAGACACCAGAACAGATGGCAGTAAACTGCAGTTAAAGAAAGTTCACTCGCTTCTGCCACATTCGCCCATGTAACTGCAGATCATTTTCTGTATAAAAAAACTTGAATCATATTTAATGTCAGACAGTCAGACAGAAAGAAACATAGAAAGAAACAAACTAAAAAAATAAAACAATAACAGTTAGACACAGAATGATAGAATGATAGATAGAAGATAGATACAACATAGAACGATAGAACGACAGAATGACAGATAAAACGGTACGACAGAATGACAGAATGACAGAACGTTAGAATGATAGATAGATAGATAGATAGATAGATAGATAGATAGATAGATAGATAGATAGATAGATAGATAGATAGATAGATAGATTTAATGACAGATACAAAGACAGAATGATAGATAGAACAATAGAATGATCGATAGAATGATCGATAGAATGATCGATAGAACGATAGAACGATAGATAGATAGATAGATAGATAGATAGATAGATAGATAGATAGATAGATAGATAGATTTAATGACAGATACAAAGACAGAATGTTAGAATGATAGAATGATCAATAGAAGGATAGAGTGATAGAACGATAGAACGATAGATAGATAGATAGATAGATAGATAGATAGATAGATAGATAGATAGACAGACAGATAGATAGATAGATAGATAGATAGATAGATAGATAGATAGATAGATAGATAGATAGATACCAATGACAGAATGATATAATGACAGAAAAATAGAATGTTAGATAGAACGATAGTGATAGAACAACCGAAAAATAGATCGAACGATAGAATGATAGAACGACCGAAAAATAGATCGAATGATAGAACGATAGAATGATAGAACAACAGAAAAATAGATAGAATGATAGAACGATAGAACGATAGAATAATAGATAGAACGATAAAGTGATAGAATGATAGAACGACAGAATGATAGATAGAACGATAGAGTGATAGAACAATAGAATGATAGAATGATAAATAGAATGATAGAGTGATAGAGTGACAGAACGATAGAGTAATAGAATGATAGAATGATAGATAGAATGATAGAATGATAGAATAATAGAATGCTAGAATAATAGAACGATAGAGTTATAGAACAATAGAATGACAGAATGATAGAATGATAGAACAATATAACGACAGAATGATAGAACGATAGAATGATAGATAGAACGATAGAGTGATAGAGTGATAGAACGATAGAATGATAGAACGACAGAATGATAGAACGATAGAGTGATAGAATGATAGAATGATATAACAATAGAGTGATAGAATGATAGAACGACAGAATGATAGAATGATAGAGTGATAGAATGATAGATAGAATGATAGAATGATAGAATGATATAACAATAGACTGATAGAATGATAGAATAACAGATAGAACAATAGAGTGAGAACGATAGAAATAGAACGACAGAATGAGAGATAGAACGATAGAGTGATAGAACGATAGAATAATAGAACGACAGAATGATAGATAGAACAATAGAGTGATAGAATGATAGAACGACAGAATGATAGATAGAATGATAGAGTGATAGAATGATAGAATGATATAACAATAGAGTGATAGAATGATAGAACGACAGAATGATAGAACGATAGAGTGATAGAATGATAGATAGAATGATATAACAATAGAATGATAGAATGATAGAATGACAGATAGAACAATAGAGTGATAGAATGATAGATAGAACGATATAGTGATAGAACGATAGAATGATAGATAGAATGATATAGTGATAGAACAATAGAATGATAGATAGAACGATAGAGTGATAGAACGTCAGAAGACAGACAGACAGACAGACAGACAGACAGACAGACAGACAGACAGATAGATAGATAGATAGATAGATAGTATTACTTTAAGGATGGTGTATAGATAAACGTTGGCTTTATGTTGTAGTTTGGGGTATTTTTTGTTTCGAATGATTCTTTGTGAAGGGATTAAAGGATTAAAGCAGCACTGACAGACCTCTCCAGGACAAGCGCGGGTCAGAAGTTCAGTGCTGCCCAGGGGTGTGAGGTTTACACACAGCCAGGCCCAAAACAGGGCTATGATGGGCTGCCAGGGGCGGCCGCCTGGTCTTCCTCACTGCCAGAGACAGCACTCACTGCATAGCAGGAGATTAAGACATCCTGCTGTCTGTCGATAATGGCAGAGGACACTGGTTATGAAGCGGAGGCCAAATGTGAACACGTCATCGGTAGCGATGCGTAAGTTTAGCATGCAGCCTCAGTGTGAACACCATCTGCAGACGACCGCCCAGGACAGGACAGGACATGAGACATCTGCGGTCATGACCTCACACACTAATGCACCAAACTGCTGCTTAAGACTAAACACTTTCTTCAAAGTCAGCCACTGGAAGGACTGCAGGTTTGAGGTAACTCTGCTAAACAGTTTAACTACTTTAAACGACGACAACATCATTTCTAAAGCTCCCAAGGTGACATGTCTGTTGTAGACCGGCTCCTGTCAGTGTCATATCTGTCAGCGTCTATCTCTCTCCTCAGTCTTTTTTCTGCTCTCATTTCCTGTCATATGATGACCAGCAAGGCCACACAGAGTCTCAATGAGACAGACAGCATGGTATCAATTCACAGACGTGTTATTTTTCAAGTAAATGCAAGCAAAACTATATTTATATATTAATATAATATAAATTTGTCATGCATTGAAAGTCTAAATTACTGTATAAGTGTACAATAAGTATATGAGCTGATTAAAACAGATTTGCATTTCTGTATCTGCATTTCCAATACATAAACAAGTAGAGATTTGCTAATAATATTTAATTGACAGTTCTAATATTATATATCGTTATAAATCGAAATAACAGATTCAATTTCACTGTACAAGAAATGTAACCATTTAAACTCTTAATTACCTGCATTAATGTAATACTTTTTCAGTTTTGTTCAAAAGTGTTATTCTTTTTAAATAAAAATGAATTATTTTATTCAGAAAGGAAAACAGTAAGAGTAAAGACATTTATAATATTATAAAAGTTTTTAACTTTCTCTTCAAACAAAAATTCCTGATCATGCTTTGCACAAAGATATTAGGCTGCACAACTGTTTTCACATTAATATAAATGTTCCTTGAGCACCAAATCAGCATATTAAAATGATTTTTGAAGGATTATGTGAGACTGAAGACTGGAGTAATAGCTGCTTAAAATTAAAATCTGCCATCACAAGAATAAAATACAATTTAAAATATATTAAAATATTTTGAATTGCAATATTTCACAATATTAGAATTTTATTATAATACTGATTTAATATAGACTTCGTTAGACTTTCATAAACATTAAAAACAACTTACCAAGCCTCAGTTTTTGCACAATAGTTTTGAATAATTATAAATATCATCATGTTATTTTTAGTTTATGTTTTATAATTTTTCAAATAAGACTTTCTGACCCGTTATTTCTCACCGGTGAGGTGCCAGCATTGCTATTTTCGAAATCAAGTTTCAAGTTTTCCATAACAAAGCTATTTATAGAGCTAATAACATTGTACGAGCAGAGCTGTTGTTGTCTGAGCGATGTCTGTGAAATAATCACAGTACTTATTACTTTCGGACGCACAGCAGTTCTGAAGGCCTACGTGTATTTTCTGCAACCTTTATCAAAGACTTGTGTGCCATCAACTTCAGATGGACCTGTCCCTAAATAGCACCTCAAAGAAAAAAAAGTGTGATTTCAAGCTTTACGTTAGTCACCAGTCAGACAACCTCAGTCTGACTATATGGTGGGCTCTTGGCCAGAACAAGCCGCAAAGCAGATTTTATGTTGATAGCCAAAAGTCTGCCGCTAATGATCTAAGAGGTCTTTTGGGTTTATATCCAATAAGCATATCCACGTTGTTGTTATTATTTGGCCTAGTGGGAACATATAGAGATTGAACTGGAGATATGCAGGGATTGAGCCCTGGGGGACTCCACAATAATGCCTAAATAATGCAGAAGAGCCATTTCACGCCTCATGAGGGATATAGCAATAACTCGACCGAATGAGATGTTTAGGAGGCCATGACCTAATGAAAGTCATTGAAAACTATATCAAGAGCAGCTATGGATAATGCTGGGCTCTACGAGCGCCCAAGCTTCACACATAATCAAAGACAAGCTATGGTGCCAGCTGACAGTACTCAACTTGACAAGGTGGAATTGCTCATGCCATGCTCTACAGCATCTGACCTCCATGCTGGCGAGACAACGAACGCTACATGACACCTGTGAACAGCTCCAGGTGGCTGGACTCAAAGCCACAGAATTCACCTTTGTCCAAGAGTATGTTAAGGTAAATGTATGTCACACAACTGTCAAAGCATCACTGCCAACTATCTCAGCTCTTTTAGAGAAGACTCACTGGCTGGGATCTTATTGTTAGTGGAGTGAAGCAATGCCCCATGTAGCTCTCCTGTGGTCACTGAAGAACTACCCTCTGTTGTAAGTTTGTGGTTTAAAAAACCAAAAAGTTTTTGCATTTGTTTTTGAAAATTTTTCTGTGAGGACTTAAAGCAATAGTTCACCCAAAAATGAAAATCACCCCATGATTTACTCACCCTCAAGCCATCCTAGGTGTATATGACTTTCTTCTTCCAGACGAACACAGTCTGAGTTGTTTTTGTTGTTTGTTAGAGATTATAATTTTAAAAATCGAAATATTTTTGTTATAAAACCCCATGGATCCGCTTCAAAAGACATGTGTTAACCCCCCCGGAGGCATATGGGTTAGTTTTACAGTGGATATATGTGCTTTTTGGAGCTTCAAAATAATAGCCACTACACTCTAAAAAACGCTGGATTGTTTTTAACCCAACTGCTGGGTTATGCCTGTTGGGTCATTATGTTGGGTTATTTTTCTGGTGTGGGGTAGTTTTTTTGTGTAAATTATTTTATTTTACACAACACAACGCAACATACAGATGAGAATCATTCAGCTAAATGCGTCAGCAATGGTCATTCCGCATGATGGAACATTGCATTGCGTAACAAACTGATTTTATTCGCTATAATACTGCTTCTAATTAATTCGGATGCTATGTTCTCAAAAATGTGTACTGTTTGTTTATTGACAGGTTATGAAGTCACCTTTTAGCTACGAGTGAAACACGAGGCAGCGGTGTGAAGCTCGCAGTGTCCCAGGGGAATAGCAGCCCATCGCCAGCTCAGATTTCAGCGACGCACCGGCACGAGAATCGGCACTATTTCGGTTAAAACAGATAACAGAGAACCGTTTAATACACTTGAATTAAATATTACTTTTAAATGTTATTTTTTTTATATCTAAAATGCTTGTTAAACGAGTAATTAAGCTGCATAAATCAATTTGTCTTATATTTTTGTCCACGTATGTTTTCATGTATTAATAAATCACGTTTTGATTAGTTTGTGCTGAATACAAAAAAAATACATATGGGCAAATAGTATGTTATAAGTAGAAATGAAATAAGCACAAATGTCAGGGCATGTCAACACACCTCAAGGGCCCCAAAATCAACTCAGACCCCAGAGGGTTAATGTTGCCTCTAGTAATTCCGTGTCTGCTTTTTTTTCATTTCCAACCAATTTTTGGTTCATTTTAAGCCAGCAATAGTAATTTTCATTCAATATTTGAGTTAATTAAAACAACCCACTGGCTGGGTTAAAATAACCCAACGCTGGGTTTGTCCATATTTGACCCAGCACTGGGTTACGAAAATAACCCAAATTGGGTTGTTTTAACCCAGCGTTTTTATTTTTTTTGTTTTTTTTTTTAAGAGTGTACACTGCTAAAAAAAAAAAACAACTAAAAAAACAGGTGTTTCAACTTAAGAAAAAGTAAGTGTTTGGGCTGCCTTAAAACATAAAGTTTACTCAACTTAAATATATGTGTTTTCCTGTAGTACAACTTAACAATTCGTGTTGACTAAACCTAAAATTTTAAGGCAGCATGAACACTTGCTTTTTTAAGTTGAAACAACTTTTACTAAACTTTTTTTTTTCTCTTTTTTTTTGTTTGTTTTTTACAGTGTATCCACCACCATTATAAAGCTTGGTATTGTCAGGCGGCGGTTGCAGGGATGAGAGCGAGGACTCAATAATGCAGAAGAAGGTCTTTATTTTACAAAAAACAAACAAAAACTACCCCAAAGGGGAAAACAAACTGGCTAGACTTGGCTAGACAAGACACATCAGGGCAAACTTGCACACACAACTTGTAACCACACACATATACATATAATGAACTCGCACAGGACTAAGAACACAAGGAGAATAAATAGAGAGCAAACGAGGAGGGTAATGAGATGAACACAGGTGGGGCAAATAAACCAATAATCAGGAAACAAGATGGGCGGGGTCAAAACAATTAGACACAAGAGCACATGGCACATGAAAACAAAAGCCATGTGCTCACACAAAACAAAAACACAAGCACATGGCCAGCATCACAAAAATCACTAGCCATGTGCAAGACAGGACCTGAACACACAGCTAATGAAGACACACATAAGCTGCGTGTTCACACAAAACATGACAAACCAGAACAAAAAGGAAAGCAACAGAACAGGACACAGAAAAAGCAAAATAATCACACATGGACAGAGGAGCACACGGCCCAAGAAAACTCGAGACCGTGCGCTCCCACAGCAAGACAGAACATGGAACGTGAGTGTCCGAACCCCGGCATGAAACCAAAACTTGAACAAGACATGAGTGCCGGGATCCGAACACTACGCTCCAACATGAAACAATGCACGCAGACAAGAAGTATACAAGACAAGAAGGCAGCGCCAGGGCTCTGTCACAAAACCATGAATAAACTAGACCGAAGTGACAGAACCCTGACACTACCCCCTCCCCAAAGGGACGCCTCCTGGCGTCCCTATTGAGGAACACAGAAAACAAGGACAAGAACATGACACAACAAGACCAACCTAAACATGACAAAACAGAAAAGGGGTCAGACAAGAAGACAAAGAGGGGAGGGAGGGAGGGAAGTCAAGCCAGTAGCCAACAGATAAACTCAGGAAGTCTCTAGAAGCATCCAGGGAGGGACGGGAGGGTTGAGCCAGGGAGGCTCAGACAGAACTGGAGACCCAGCAGGAGGCCAGGGTGGAGCCGGAGGGACAAACCAGAGAGGCTCCGGCTGTTCTAAAGTCCTGGCTGGAGACCAGGGCGGGACCGGAGGAACAGACCAGGATGGCTCCAGCCAAACAGAAACCCTGGTCGATGGCCAGGGAGGAGCCGGTGGGTCAGACCAGGAAGGCTCCAGCCAAACAGAAACCCTGGTCGATGGCCAGGGAGGAGCCGGTGGGACAGACCAGGAAGGCTCCAGCCAAACAGAAACCCTGGTCGATGGCCAGGGAGGAGCCGGTGGGACAGACCAGGAAGGCTCCAGCTGTTCAGAAGTCCTGGCTGGAGGCCAGGGTGGGACCGGAGAGACAGACCATGAAGGCTCCAGCAGAACAGACAGCCAGGGTGGAGCTGGTATCAGGGCAGGGAACTTGGGCGGAGCCATCAGGGAAAGGAGCCTGGGAGGCGCCGGCAGGGAAAGGAGCCTGGGCGGAGCCGGCAGGGAAAGGAGCCTGGGCGGAGCCGGCAGGGAAAGGAGCCTGGGCGGAGCCGGCAGGGAAAGGAGCTTGGGCGGAGCCGGCAGGGCAAGGAGCTTGGGCGGAGCCGGCAGGGCAAGGAGCTTGGGCAGCTCTGGAACGGCCTCCGGGCCTAGCGGGATGGAGGAAGTCTTCTTTCTCCTCCTCCTCCTCCGTCTCCGAGAATGGGGCACAGCAGCATTGTCAGCCACCTCCGGGAGAACTGCAACTTCGTCGGCTGCCACTGGGGGCGCTGCAGCATCTTCGGACGCCACCAGGGGCGTTGCAGCTTTGTCGGCCGCCACCGGAGGCGCTGTGGCTTCGTTGGCCACCACCGGAGGTGCTGTGGCTTCGTCAGCAGCTACTGGGGGCGCTGCAGCATCTTCGGACGCCACCAGGGGCGCTGCAGCTTTGTCGGCCGCCACCGGAGGTGCTGCGGCTTCGTCAGCCGCTACTGGGGGCGCTGCAGCATCTTCGGACGCCACCAGGGGCGCTGCAGCTTTGTCGGCCGCCACCGGAGGTGCTGCGGCTTCGTCAGCCGCTACTGGGGGCGCTGCAGCATCTTCGGACGCCACCAGGGGCGCTGCAGCTTTGTCGGCCGCCACCGGAGGTGCTGCGGCTTCGTCAGCCGCTACTGGGGGCGCTGCAGCATCTTCGGACGCCACCAGGGGCGCTGCAGCTTTGTCGGCCGCCACCGGAGGTGCTGCGGCTTCGTCAGCCGCTACTGGGGGCGCTGCAGCATCTTCGGCCGACATCGGGGGCGAAGCAGCACCTTTAACTGGGGGACGTTCCAAGAACTCCACAAATCCCCCAAATGTCAGGTGGTCCAGCCCCCTCATCCTCCACCAGTTGAGGGGCTCGTCCAAGGCACTATTAAAAAGGTCCTTGAGGGCCGCATCATTGAATCCTAACCCCTCTGCAGCACCACTGAATCTTTCAGCAAATCTCCCCAGGTTAGTTCCCTGCTGACGGAGGGAGCTCAAGGCCCTGAATTGGAGGATGCGTTGGTAGAGGGGGCTGGAAAGGGTGGAGACTGGTGGACGGTGCAAGGCCTTCCTCCGCTGAGTCCTCTTCTTTGGCGAGTTCATTCTGTCAGGCGGCGGTTGCAGGGATGAGAGCGAGGACTCAATAATGCAGAAGAAGGTCTTTATTTTACAAAAAACAAACAAAAACTACCCCAAAGGGGAAAACAAACTGGCTAGACTTGGCTAGACAAGACACATCAGGGCAAACTTGCACACACAACTTGTAACCACACACATATACATATAATGAACTCGCACAGGACTAAGAACACAAGGAGAATAAATAGAGAGCAAACGAGGAGGGTAATGAGATGAACACAGGTGGGGCAAATAAACCAATAATCAGGAAACAAGATGGGCGGGGTCAAAACAATTAGACACAAGAGCACATGGCACATGAAAACAAAAGCCATGTGCTCACACAAAACAAAAACACAAGCACATGGCCAGCATCACAAAAATCACTAGCCATGTGCAAGACAGGACCTGAACACACAGCTAATGAAGACACACATAAGCTGCGTGTTCACACAAAACATGACAAACCAGAACAAAAAGGAAAGCAACAGAACAGGACACAGAAAAAGCAAAATAATCACACATGGACAGAGGAGCACACGGCCCAAGAAAACTCGAGACCGTGCGCTCCCACAGCAAGACAGAACATGGAACGTGAGTGTCCGAACCCCGACATGAAACCAAAACTTGAACAAGACATGAGTGCCGGGATCCGAACACTACGCTCCAACATGAAACAATGCACGCAGACAAGAAGTATACAAGACAAGAAGGCAGCGCCAGGGCTCTGTCACAAAACCATGAATAAACTAGACCGAAGTGACAGAACCCTGACAGGTATAGCCAGGATAAATTTTAAAACAACTCCTACTGTGTTCGTCTGGAAGAAGGAAGTCATATACACCCACTGTAAAAAGTAATAAGTTGAACTTACTTAGAAAACCTGTGGAAACTGATTGCCTCAAATTAATCAAGCAAATTAGTTCAGAATTTGTGTTGATAGCTCAATTTGACAAGTGCAGCCAACTTTGAGATTTAAGTTAAGCTTAGTACACAGAACTCAAACAAAACAGTTTACTTAACTAGTCTTCTTTGTTCACATTACTGGAAAAATGTGTGTAAACTGATTCCCTCAAATTTCTCAAGCAAGCTTTACTCAAAACTTCAACACAAAGACTTAATAAACATCAATAGTACATTATTTGTTCTTTAAAACAATGTTACTTCAAGTCATTTACATAAGGCATGCTGTCAAATCAACAATTTAACACTGCAAGAAAAATGGCACATACTGTTCTAAGGAAATTAAAGGGAATTCTAGATTTACTTGGCCATTCAAAAATAACTGAGGAATTGGAATATTAGAGACAAAAGACTAAAGAAATAGTTCCACCAAAAGTAAAAATTGTCATCATTTACTCAACCTTGCATCATTCCAAACTCAGACTTTGTTCATCTTAGGAACACAAATGAAGATTATTTTAATCAAACCTGAGAGAATCCTTTTTCAAAGCTTTACAAAGAGATCATAAAATAAAAAATACAAAATGAGCCAATTCTAACAAAAAGACAAAATCAGCTAGAATATATGGAGTAACACAAAAATAAACCTCACTGGTTCTCAAGCAGGATGGCTTGAGGGTGAGTATAGTTTGAGGGCTTGCTAGTTTGTTTTTAAAAAGTTATATTTTAGGCAAATGAACACACCATAAGCCTGAAGGAAAAGTAAATTCACATCTATATAGAAGAGCACATTAGAAGAAAGTTCAACACTCTTCAGCAATTAAAAAAAAAGTTAGTTCATGTTGAGTAATTTTTGCTTATTAGTATGGTTGAATTGGATCATTGAAGGTCAGCAGTCAAGACACTGGTTAATACAATTTAATTAAATACATGAAGGACCATTTGTAAAGGATATTTTGATGTTATTTAACATATTTAATTATTGCAGTTTTGCATCGTATTCTGAGTTGCACTTCACATTTTTTTCATTATAAGCAATACTCAATCTGTTGGTGTTGTTGGTGTTGGTGTTTTTTTTTTTTTTTGTAAGTGAGATGAATTAATGCATGTTTATACTTATTCTAAAACTAAAATAAGATCTTACTTCCAATTTCTCTCAACATGGGGACAGGACAGCTTTCAATTAATAAATAGCAAAAAAAAAAACATTTAAAAGTAACTTATTTGAAAAAGTAACTCAGATATTTTCCTATAAATGAAAAAGTAATGTGTTACTTTAGTAGTTACTTGAAAAAGTAATTGATTACATAACTTGCATTACTTGTAATGCATTAACCCCAAAACAGAAACTAATGATAATAAGAAAAAGCATTAGAGATAGTGGTACACTGCAAAAAAGGCTTTTCTTACTTAGATTTTTTGTCGTGTTTCTAGCCAAAATATCTATGAAATCTTAAATCGAGAAGAATTTTCTAGACAAGTAAAAAATTATTGTCTTGTTTTCAGAAAAAAATAAGACAAAATTAATGAGTTTTTGCTTAAAACTAGCAAAATAATCTGCCAACGGGGTAAGCAAAATAATCTTATTTCAAGATGAGAACTAGATTATTTTGCTTACCCCATTGGCAGATTATTTTGCTTTTTTTTTTTTTTTTTTTTCTGAAAACAAAACAACAATTTTGACTTGTCTAGAAAATCCTTCTTGATTTAAGAAGTTTAGATATTTTGGCTGGAAACAAGACAAAAAATCTAAGAAAAGCATTTTTTGCAGTGTATGGAGTTTGAGTCTGATACCAGAGCCTGCTTTATGGGGTTCTGCTGAGATAACAAAAAGATGCTTTTGGGCTTATTGACATGGACTTCATCATAGCAATTCAGATAGATTTTTCCATTGGAGGCATCATTGATTACATCTCATAGCAACTTTTCAATAATCCACTGGTTGACCTCTTACAACGAAACGTGACATGATGACTCAGATTGTGAATGATCCTGCAAAATGCGTTTGTTTTATCTTAGAAGACACATTGTTTAGTTGGAATTCAGCCTGAATTCATGTCTTAGAAAATTAGAAAACAGGTCAAGGGATATGTCACCCTGGACTTCCCATGTCAAATTAAGTTTCCTGGAAAACAAGAATATTCTTAAAATGCTTTAAAAAACTGAAAAAATATATATCATAAATCCCCAGATCAAATCACCTCAGCCAAGCTTACTCTAAAGTGATGCAATTACGTCACGCCTGAAACACAATTTTACTTAAAATACTTTTTTGTCACATTCAGCCTCAAACAATAAGAAATGCAGCTTTGCTAAGCCTCCTTTTGAGCCCATATCAAAAGGAGACTGAATCTCCTTACCATTCCTCACAGCCAGAGAGGTTATTGAGTTAAGTAGCTGTTTTGACTCGAGAGGGAAGACAGTTAAACCTCTGAAAAACACAAGTCACCTGCTGGCCAGCGCAACCCCAGGGCAAGCTCAGGGAGACTTTCTAAACCCCAAAAGCCAATGAGGAGATGCCTTCATATGGTGAATCCAAACAATGTGTCACAGGGATCAAGCATATAATGTTAACGCTCTGAAGCAAATTGTTAGCAGTGCTGTATTTTATTATGTACCCACTGTTACCTCACGCTGAGCTCAAGCACTCGCTTAATCTACCCATAAATGCATGAGGTGTGTCCTGAGCTTCGCAGGTAGAGAGAATTAGAGCCTGTCCTACGGTTCCACAGTGTGTGAGAAAGATGCTCTGATGCTTATCAAAGAGATGCTTCAGCAGATTAGCATCTAAAACTAAAGCAACAGAGCATGTGGACAGCCGTTTCTACCTTTTTCTGTTTATACAGACACAGATTGACACTGTTTTTTGTATTATGCTTTATTAAAAATAAGGGGGAAGATTCTAGCTGGATAAGAAAGTACACAAATTCTCTAAAAAAATATTTAGAATTTAGAATAATAAAATTATTTTTTTTTTTTACTGTAAAACAACCCAAAACTTCAATTCTAACATTCTGACTGTTATGTTGACAGTAGCACTTCACTTCTTGCGCTTGGCGGCTTACAGAAAATTCATTTTATTTGTTAACAGATCAGCTACAAGGACTAAACTGTGTAGCGTCTGATTAGCACTAGCGGCACAGCATGCGCTCAAGAGGGTCATATCATGTAATGCAATCAAGGAGCTTTCACTGTCAATCTGTTTGATTTAGATCACTTTTATAATACCGAGAGCTGTCTGGGGCGTCTCGATAAGAACTATTGTCACAGCTAATCTGGACGCTGGGTGGCAATCATTGCTTGCTATATTCATTGTTATTTGCTCAAATAATATAATAAGAATAGTTATAAAAATAAATCTAATCAAAGAAAGTTATTTTCATTACCGTGTATCCATTTAGTTGATATCTTGGTAATACTTTACAATAAGGTTGCATTTGTTAACAAGAACTAACGGTGAAAAATGCTATAATTTATTTATACATTATTAAAATGAAAAGTTGTATGTGTTAATATTATTTAATGCACCTGAGTTAGTATGGACTATATCAACACTTTAACTTTAAGAATAGTTAGTGCATTGCTCATTGTTAGTTAATATTAGTTAATGCATTCACTAAAGATTGCACTGTATTTTAATAAATCAAAATGATTTTTTATATTACTGTAAGCCACGATCTCACATTTATGTATAATCATTTTCTATTTGAACTGTTTTAATTTATTTTAAATCAATTTCAAATCATTCAAAAAGTTTTTAAATTCATGTTAAAATCATGCTATCAACTTACTAATCACGCTAACAGCATGCTAATAACATGCCAATAATGTTAACATCATGCTAACAACTGGCTAATCATGCTAATAACATGTTAATCATGTTGAAATCATGCTAGTAAATTGCTAATCATGCTAGAAACATGCTAGTAACATGTTAATCATGTTAAAATCATGCTAGAAACATGCTAGCAACTTGCTAGTAACATGCTAATCATGCTAGAAACATGTTTGCAAATTGCAAATCATGTTAATAATCTATTTATCTGACTGTATTGTCTTCAAAACATTCATGCTTTAAGATTTATCAAACATAAAATTATTATTGTAATTCCTTTTATGTAAAGCACTTTGAATTAGCATTGTGTATGAAATGTGCTATATAAATAAACTGGGTTGTTTTTACCCAGCAGTTGGGTTAAATGTTTTACCCAACCCTCTGGGTAGTTTTATTTAACTCAACTATTGTTTAAAAATTACTATATGGCTTCCTTAAAACTACAAAAAATAGGTTGTAAAAAAATGACTAATGGCATTAGCAATAATTAAAAGATGAACATTTATTAATAATCAATTTTAAAATGTTTATTATTGAATTAATATTTATTCAACGTATTAATACATGTTCATTTATTGATTATTGGGCACATTTTAAGCAAGAAATGAAGAGTTCAGATGCAAACGTTTCTAAATCCATCTGACATCTTTCTTTTAAAAATGCATTTTTATCAGGCTCAGATGTATAGGTTTCTATGTAAGCACTGGTTCTTCTGATTGGGCTGAGGGTGGGATTTTAGTGAGTTTGAAGTAAAAGTATTTCATGGATGTATAATATGTGTTGAGAGCATTCATTAAGTATCATTATCTCATTTTTGACCGAGATGGCATTTAGCTGGTTTTGCATCTGAACTCTTCATATATAGTAATTTTTAAGCAATTTAAGTTCCATAAAACTACCCAGAAGATTGGGTTAAACATTCAACCCAGCATTTCTAAGAGTATAATAGTATCTCAACTGTAAAAGTGTTGTATCTCATACAGCAGAATTCCAGGACTAGTTGTCAAAATTTT
Source organism: Cirrhinus molitorella (assembly GCA_033026305.1). Lineage (NCBI taxonomy): Eukaryota > Metazoa > Chordata > Actinopteri > Cypriniformes > Cyprinidae > Cirrhinus > Cirrhinus molitorella. Next base: position 2,604,202 of record CM065133.1, on the reverse strand, counting down.
TACGCCATTAAATGCTTGTACAGAAGAAAAAAAATCATAGCATGCAGAAAAATGTCTAAACTGGTCTACAAACTGGTCTATTAAATCTGTCATTCCATCATTTCAGAACTAATTTATGATTCAAATGTATAAAATAACAACATATAGCACTTGTACCATTTACATGTCAATGTGACAACTTGACATGAAAAGCAGCTTCACAAAAAAGCCCTCGTTTAAAACCAAGAGAACCACAGCTAGAGAAAACAAACTCAAAACCTCACAGTTACCGAGTTAAAATTCTTGTGACAGCGTCTCCATGTGACAACTAGCCCCAGTATCCCTTATATTGAGCTTAACAACCAGTGCTGTCATACTCTCTAGCTGATAAATGTGGATCTGATTAATTAGTCTCTGATTTGGTTTAAAAACATGTTAAAGCATCTGACAGTATCTTGAAGTTGAGTGCAAAGTTGCACATGCAACCCTCCGCTCCATCACTTGCTAATGAGTGGGTACTTCTCGCAAACATCCAATCTGCTAGTCATAGAGAGCTAAACAGCAGGAGGCTGTTGCTAATGTGTGATACTGGCATGCGTGTCTTACTGTGGAGAGAGAGATCTAAATATAGATGCGGGTTGGGCGGGGGGTGCTCAGTTACTCTTTCTGGCAAGACTCTGACAGAAAATAGGTATCAGTTAATTCCTCTGCGAGAGCAGGCCCTTCAAATGTCAGGGTAACAGGGAGTTTTTACTCTTTTATGGAGAGGCAGAGCAGGACAGTTGATTTCTATACATACTTGTGTGGTTTGTCTCACTCACTACGAGTCGATGTCTCTTTCTTCAGCCTTAAGTAGTTTGAGGATAAAATTGCTGCTTGTAACAGACCCTCAAAAACATTTATAAAGAGCCATCTTGACGTTAAATATTGAGTCTTGTCTTGTCATCTGTGCAGTTTACATCGCCAGACACAGACTGTCTGGTTTCTGACAGCCCGAATTGTCACCAAGTTGTGAAAAATGCTTTGTCGCATGCATTCAACTTCTAGAGGTTACCTGGAGTTCACCTGAGTTAAAAAGTCAAGAGGAATTTACCCCGTATCTCTTCTTGACAATTTGGTCTCATTAATGTCAATTTCACACAAGTGGCCTAAGGGTACAATACACATTAAAGGTACAAGACGAGAGAGGCAATGTGCAGATATGCACATCTTCAACAGAGGATGACTTCCTTTGAGCTATGTTGAACGTGGCATTCTCACCCTCTCTTAACTCGGCATGATTGGATATAAGAAATGCTGCTGTTTATTAGGTCTGAACATGGGCAAGGTGTATTATATATAGCCTATGTGAAAATGAGAACATTCAGTAAATTGAAATTGAAATAAATACTTAATATTAATTTAAGCTGTACACTGATCAAATATGATTTTGTGGTGAAGTAAATAATACAGAAAATAAAAAAAGTAATTGTTACATTAAATAATTTAGTTTAAAATAGAGTAAATTCAATATTATTACTCAATTTAAGCTTGTAAAATTTAAAAGTTGATTATTTAAGTATATTTTACTTTTTAAAGGCTTGAATGGTTGAATGGCTATAGCCTTTATTTTTACAAAGATTGTTTAAGTAAATATCAAAGTCATTATCCCGTTGTTCATGAATTTATTAGGTTATATTTTTTGCTCTTTTTCAAGATGCATTTACACTGTTTCATGGCTGCTTTTGTTGTTAGGTAATTTGCTGTTTTGTAACATCTAGAGTTCATTTTCTACTCAAAATGTCCCATTTATACTCAAAAACTATTCACATTGTGTGTCATGTGCCAAGTATTGAGGCCTCTGTGTTCATTTGGTTAGTAACTACACTGAGTCAATATATAACCTTAAAAACAATAAGGAGCTGTCTACTTGTTTACATACATGTTTGTAAGTGAACCACATGCTTTAATGACATTTTTTTTCTTCAGTGCAATGATGTTTGAGTAAAGTTTACAAACCGTGGCTGAGTGAACAGTACTTGAGGACTGCAGGAAAAACTTGAAATAATTAAGTAGAAATTACTCATCATAATCTAACTACACATTAAATTGACTTGTTTCCTTTGCTAATTTTACTTAATTTAGTAGATTTACTTAAGTAGATTTTACTTAATTCCATACTTAAATTTTACTGTAAAAATATGTGTGCAAAAACTTGCCAAATAAAAACGGGAGCAAAATTGTGCTGAATGCTTGAATCTGATGGGCTGACGAATGTTTTAAGGTGAGCAATTATTTTCAGGGAAACACACAACAAAAGTAGTTCCAAGTCAGACTTGACTGCATTAAAAGCATGCACCACCCTTAATAGTTCTAAAATGATGTTTTGGAATTGGCAGCAAAGTTGTTGAATGAGATGCAAAAGAAATTGATCCTACACAAAGGACAAAAACCTGAAGACTGTTTTGAAATACAACATCTGAACAATATTTGTGACCCTGGACAACAAAACCAGTCATAAGGGTCGATTTTTTTTAATTGAGATGTATACATAATCTGAAAGAGGTTTCCAATGGTGTATGGTTTGTTAGAATAGAACAAACAAAATTTAGCTGAGATAAAACTATTTGAAAATTTGGAATCCGAAGGTGCAAAAAAATCTAAATATTGAGAAAATCACCTTTAAAGTTGTCCAAATGAAGTTCTTAGCAATGCATATTAATAGACAAAAATAAGTTTTGATATATTTATGGTAGGAAATTTACAAAATATCTTCATGGAACATGATCTTTACTTAATATCCTAATATTTTTTACCATTTAGGAATGTACATACAGCCATGGCCAAAAATATCGGCAATTTGCCCTACCTTTGCAATTCTGTCAGAAAATGGACCCCTTTTGAGTAGAAAATTAACTCTAGATGATACAAAACAGTATCATTACTTAACCTATCAACAAAAGCAGACATAAAACAGTGTAAATACATCTTGAAAACAGCAAAAAATGTAACCTTATTAATTATTCATGCATGATGGAAACAACGGGATCATGACTTTGATATTTTATTTTTGTACAAATAACAAACAATTCCAAGTAAAATATACCTAAAAAATATACATATTTTTTTATTTATTCTTGCCTGAACTAAATTATTTAATGTAGAAATTACATTTGTTTTTCTGTATTAGTTACTTCACCACAAAAATATTTTTATCAGTGTAAACCAGCCAAGGTGCCAGCACAAAAACACATTCAGCAAAATATCATTTAATTATTAATACTGACCAAAATTCCTTCATTTCAGGCCCCAGAGAGAAAACCTTTTATAAATAATAGCTCATTTAATAAAGATTAAATAAAAATTAGTTTAAAACTGAGACAAATTCTGTAATCATTGTGTAAAATTAGCTACAGGACAATTGACCACACCATCCCCTGATTTTATTTTTTTATTTTTTTTAATTCCACCACTGGAAATAACATTGTGGTAATTAAATTAACAGCTCTTACTTGTACTAAAATAATAATAATTGTGTTTCGTTTTTTTTTTTTTTTTTTTTTTAAAAAGCTGTATTATAAGTATATCCAAGCACCCAGAAACTTTGGTCAACATAATAAGGGATAAAATGACTAAATAAAGATATCACGGCCTTGACCTCATTTACTCTCACTGCAATCAGTGAGCCCTGGGTTGAGTTCAGGACATGAATTGATTTGTACTTGTGAGAGAGGGTGAAGGTCTGTGTTTTAGAAAAAGCAGACGTTAACCTCACAGTGTCCTTTTTCAGTTTCATTGTTGCTCTACTTATTCTTTACACATTTTCATCCCAAGAGCTTTCAGCTGTACCACATATTTTTAGTTTGTAACCTGCTGTGTAATAACACTCGGTTGCTATGGACACGGTAAATTAGAAGAACAGTTCGGTGGGCTGTCGAGCTCTCATTGTTCCCGAAAAATAAAAAAGTAAGACTAAACTTGTCACTCCACAGGGCTAGGGTGTCCTGACTGCAGTTGCTCAAATGTGCTCTCTGCCTGAAAGAAAAACGCTGTATGGGGTGAGCTGGTGTTTGTGTGTCATTGTGTGCTGGTGGCCATTTTAGTGCATGACATTGCATCCACAGCAGGGTTCTGTAGTTGCTCGATGTGGCTGATTGATCTGATGAGTTTTGATCTCATTTTTTGCAAATGAAAGTTTCCCCTAAGCACTGTTGTGTTACACAACAACTTCAATGAAAATGCACACAGCGAGCGTTAAAGCAAACACGTGTTTGAGCAACTGCACTTCTCTACTGTATCCTCCTCCAGCAGTGCTCATTTTCAGTTTTTTCTCTCATAGTTTGTCTTTCTATGAAAATGTCTTCTATATTACATCATACTGAGTAATTTAAAAACAGAAGGAGAAAATAACATTATAGTTGACAGTCTGACCTAAAATGTCCTTTCCAGGTCTGTACCTAAAAGGAATCAACCAAATAAAGGGTTAATTCGCCTAAAAATGATAAATCTGTCATCATTTACTCACCCTTACATCATTCCAGGCCCATGGGGCCTAGTTTTTTCATAAAATCTAACACTCTGTTCCACAATTGAAGCTGTATGACAGGAGATGGTGAGCAGGGACTGTCAAACTCCAAAAAGGAAAATACTATAACCACTAAAGGCAGCATAGAGACAGTCCACATGGCTTCTGCACTACATTCCAAGTCGAGAGCATTTTGTTATATAGAGTGATTTTATGGTATAGTTAAACTTTATTGATATTGAAATGGAAATTTAAAGAACTATGCCAGTCACTCATTACCCAAGTGAAAAAAAAAAAAACTAAAATGTATTTGAACTACTATCACAAATACATTAGGTGCATCTCAATAAATTAGAATGTTGTGGAAAAGTTCATTTATTTCAGTAATTCCACACAAATTGTGAAACTTGTGTATTAAATAAATTCAATGCACACAGACTGAAGTAGTTTAAGTCTTTGGTTCTTTTAATTGTAATGATTTGGCTCACATTTAACAGAAACCCACCAATTCACTATCTCAACAAATTAGAATATGGTTAAATGTCAACTAATCAACTCAAAACACCTGCAAAGGTTTCCTGAGTCTTTAAAATGGTCTCTCAGTTTGGTTCACTAGGCTACACAATCATTGACACTCTTCACAAGGAGGGTAAGCCACAAACATTCATTGCCAAAGAAGCTGGCTGTTCACAGAGTGCTGTATCCTAGCATGTTAACAGAATGTTGAGTGGAAGGGAAAAGTGTGGAAGAAAAAGAACCGAGAGAATCGCAGCCTTGAGAGGCTTGTCAAGCAAAAATCGATGCAAGAATTTGGGTGAACTTCACAAGAAATGGACTGAGGCTGGGGCCAAGGCATCAAGAGCCACCACACACAGACGTGTCAAGGAATTTGGCTACAGTTGTCGTATTCCTCTTGTTAAGCCACTCCTGAACCACAGACAACGTCAGAGAAGAAGGAGAAGAAGAACTGGACTGTTGCCCAGTGCTCTAAAGTCCTATTTTCAGATGAGAGCAAGTTTTGTATTTCATTCGGAAACCAAGGTCCTAGAGTCTGGAGGAAGGATGGAGAAGCTCATAGCCCAAGTTGCTTGAAGTCCAGTGTTAAGTCTCTGATGATTTGGGGTGCAATGTCATCTGCTGGTGTTGGTCCACTGTGTTTTTTGAAAACCAAAGTCACTGCACATGTTTACCAAGAAATTTTAGTGCACTTCATGCTTCCTTCTGCTTACCAGCTTTATAAATCTGCCCACACTGCCAAAAGCATTTAACCAAAAGTTGGTTAAATGACCATGGTTGTTGGTGTGCTTAACTGGCCAGCAAACTCACCAGACCTGAACCCCATAGAGAATCAAGAGGAAAATGAGAAACAAAAGACCAAAAAAATGCAGATGAGCTGAAGGCCACTGTCAAAGAAACCCGGGCTTCCAAACCACCTCAACAGTGCCACAGACTGATCACCTCCATGCCACGCCGAATTGAGGCAGTAATTAAAGCAAAAGGAGCCCCTACCAAGTATTGAGTACATGTACAGTAAATGAACGAAGGCCAACAATCCACTAAAAAAGTTTTTTTTGTTGTTGTTGTTGTTGTTGAAGTATTCTTTTGTTGAGGTTTTTTATTAAATATGAGCCCAAATCATCCCAAGAACCAAAGACATAAACTACTTCAGTCTGTGTGCTTTGAATTTATTTATTACACAAGTTTCACAATTTAAGTGGAATTACTAAAATAAATGAATTTTTACACGACATTCAAATTTATTGAGATGTACCTGTATTTAAGTGCTTAATAAAAATACTAAACTAGTATACTTAACGTCTGCTAAATTTGAACAACTAATTTTGTATATTTATATACATATACTATATACTAACTAAAGTATATTTAATTGTGCTAAAGTGGAAGTATTGCAAGTATACTTCAGGGACACTTTTAATATCTTGCAAAGATCATACAGTCCTCATCAGTAGTGACAGTTAAACATATTTTAGGCTTAATAATAAGAAATATGCATAATGCATATTTGCATAAGTGCATAAGTACCACACACTGCAAAAGATTTTGTGTCTTGTTTGCAGCCAAATTATCAAAAAAAAAAAAAAAAAAAAATAGTGCTGTCAAACGATTAATCACGATTAATCACATCCAAAATAAAAGTTTTTGTTTACATAATATATGTGTGTGTACTATGTATATTTATTATCTATATATAAATACACACACATGCATGTATATATTTAAGAAAAAATGTTGTCTTTATATATTAAATATATTTATTTATAGTATAAATTATATGTATATAAATACATACATTTGAGAACATGTAAATATTTTCAAAATATATTTATACATAATAAATATACACAGTACACGCACATATATTATGTAAACAAAAACTTTTATTTTGGATGCGATTAATCGTGATTAATCATTTGACAGCCCTAATAAAAAATAAATAAAAAAATCTATAAAAGGTTTTCTAGACGAGTAGAAATTATTGGCTTGTTTTCAGAAAAAAGTAAGTGAGTTTTTGGGTTAAGCTAAATAATCTGCCTTTCTTATTTCAAGCAAAAAATTTTGCTTGATTATTTTGCTTACCCCATTGGCCTATTATTTTGCTTGTTTCAAGCAAAAACTCACCTAATTTTAATATCTTGTTCTGAAAACAGGACAATAATTTCCACTCTTGATTTAAAATTCTTTAGATAATTTGGCTAGAAACAAGACAAAAATCTAAGTAAGAAAAGCATTTTTTTTATATCAGTAAGTCTTGAGTGATATGTCAATAAATATGTTAATAGATTTGAACTGTACTTATGAATTAAATGCCTTTTAAATATAATAGTTTTTAAATACTTAAAGATTTACAGTAAACTCTAGAAAGTTTATCTAATGCAAGCAAATGTAAACAAGCTGATTCTTCCTTAAATGACAAGATCGATGAATGACGGCTTCCTTTTTCTTGTTTTTATTGAATTATTTTCCTCTTTAAAATCTAGGTAGACCCTAATAGCCCTAATCTAATTCAACTGTGTTTACCCTCTGCTCTCAAAGCAATACCTTCAAGCCTAAGTCATTGTTATGGCTGTATTTACATCACTTTGTATCTAATTGCTTCCTCATGAAGTCCCAGGAAGGGCCTGTGTCCCAGCAGGAAATGCTGTAAATTGCATCCAATATCCAAAGCTTTAAAGTGGAAACCTTGGTGGATCCTGTCATGATAGATTGGGAGGAAATCATCTGGAATGGAGTTGCATGGCATGGACTGAAAGCTAATGTAGTCCCTATGTTGATTGATGAGGAAAGAAGTATAAAAAAAGGCTCTTTAATTGACATCAGAATGAGCGGGAGACAGGGTTATAATGAACTCGGGCACCAAGCACTGTTGGTAATCACAGAGCCAGCAAAAAATCTCTGATTACACAAACTGGGGTGTTTTTCAACAGTATGTGCCACAGTCACTTCGTGATCAAAGCGATAAAAAATAAAACATCTGTCCAGCAGCATTTTAGTCTGTAAATACGCTGACATCTTCAGATCTAATGGGACTTGTATCTGCATCGGCGCAAGGATGGAAAGACATCCGATTCTCCTTTCCTCACAATATCACTGTGTCTCAAAGCTCTGCGGTGGTTTTATGTTTACATAAATATATGCAAAGCAGACTGGGCTCATAACAAGCCATACTGGGACTCTCTGCAAAGAAAGGAGTCGGTCTGCAATGAATGTGATTGCCGGGGTGCTGTGGGTTTGGTTCTGTTAAATTCTGCTTTGCATTTACTGACCCTGATTCCTGGGTTTGCAGCTATGATTAGGAGCCTCAGGGGGACTGGCTGGGAAGCAGACTGCAGCTAGCAGCACAGGCTTGGGTTTGCTGCTCCTCCCAGGGGCTTTGGAACCTTCTGGGTGTGGAAATAGATTCCAGTCTGGCACAAGTCTGAGTGCTGCTCAAGGTCTTGCACATGTGAGCGTGTCCAATGCACTTGGAGCACAACATTCTCCCTGATCGCCGAGGTATACGGCTACGGAGAAACTTTTTGTTTAATAGAGCCAACTTAAGGAAACGCAACACTAGCGAAGGGCCATACATCCCAGCATCTCACTGGGTGCATGGGCCCTTTTGCGTTTCTGCCCAAACTTCAGACTTGTTTTAAAGCTATATATTGTGAAATTACCTGTCAAACCCTGAAACAAACAAAAAAAATCACCTGGTAAGCGCACAGGTAATTAGGAAGGTGGCCAAAGCAAATTTTGCCGTTTGCGCCCCGAAGCGCAGCTAAAACTTTATTGAAAAAAGGAGGAAAATCAATCAAAGATTACATTACCTAAACTTGCTGAAGCGGTGCGGTTCATGAACAGCATAGACAAGAGGCCACTGAGAGCCCAAGCTTGGAGCTGGACGTTTCTTTGCACCCACAGGCCTATGGAAAAATGTCACAGGATGTTGATAATGCACTAAAGTCTTTATAGCAAAGTCGGAAACATCCAGGGAAAAATAGAAAAATATAGAAATTATGCATGCAAATCTAGTTTAAAACACAAGTTCTTGTATTCATGTTGGTTATATGGTTTTGAAATGGTTTCTTAACACCATTTTTAAAAAGTTTATAGATTACGAGGGAGACATGTCCCCCTACTCTTAATATCATGTAAATTTGTCTCCAGACAGGAAAGTTGTGCATGACCTGTTGTTTTATTCGTACCAAGAATGACGCAATATGAACATCACAGAGTGCTAAACACTCCATGCAGTGTGTGTTTCATTCATACTCAAAGCCGGAGGGAGCTCTCACGCAGAAAGTTGTACAAAGAAATCCCTAATATGGACACACGCGTCCAGCTATTGCTATATGAAAACAGTTGTTTTCACAGAAAAACAGAAACATTTGTAAACATTGGAAGACATTGAACACATGAATGTGGCAATATGTGGTTTATTTGTGTTTTTCAAGTCATCTTTAGGTAATAAATAAAGTATATAAACAATAGAGTGTTAATTGACACAGTATTTATTACAGTATTAAAAATATTGTGCCTTATTATTAAAATCATTATTATTGGTTATTGTCCAAACGTGTATTTGATTTCTTAGCCAATTAAAAGCTAGAAACAAGAGAAAAATGTAAGTTGTCTATATATACTCTTCCAGTCAAAAGTTTTTTTAAGATTCAAAGATTCAAAGATTCATCGTCTGCTCACCAAACCAGCATTTATGTGATCAAAAGCAGTAATATTGTGAAATGTATTTACTATTTTAAATAAGTGCTTTCTATTTGAATATCATATTTCAAAATGAAATGTATTCCTTATATTTAATACTTTAATAAATTAATTAATAATAAAAAATAAATTAATTAATAATTCATAATAAATTGTGTTTCCCTTCATTATGATATATATATATACTCTGAATGTGTATTCAAGTGGTTAATTATGAATTACCTTATTACTCTGGAGCTGGATGTTTCTTTGCACCTGCAGGCCTATGGAAGAACATCACAGGATGTAATTAATGCACTAAACCTTTACAGTATAGTCAGAATCCAAGGAAATTATTAGTTTTTGTTTAAAAAACAAATAAATCAAATTTGTTTTCTAATCATTTAAAAAGGTTTTTCAAATTATTTCTTTTTCTTTATTTTATGAATTACACATAACATTTTACAGCTGCTTCTGCATGCTGCATGACTTTGATTAGCCGTTTTCAAATATTGTTAAACATTTAAGTTTCGTAAAAATGTTTTTTTTTCCTAATCACCTGACATTTCTAACATTATTCCCCCAGAAAAAAAAAAAAATCTATTTTATTCAGATATTATCATGATGTGTGTATTCAAGCGATTGATTATAAAACTGCCTTTGAATTAACAGATCCAGACAAATGAAATGAGCGTCACATCATTAATATCATTATTACTAGAATATATATTAAAAATCACAAAGATATTGTATGCTGTTGTCTTATTTATGCATCAAAACTCCAAACAAGTTCACACAGAACAAAAACATGTCGTATCTGTACTGATTCTCCCATTACCAGTAGATTAATAGCTGGCCAAGTATGCTATTCTAAACTGAAAGTATAAATCTGGCTGAAGTCATCTACAAACTGCCCTATTTAGTTCCAGTCCCTTGAGTGCAGTATGGTACTATAGGGACATCTTCATTTATGGGCAAGTAGATTATACGGGGAGGTTATGATGGGGAATGTAGGCGCTAGCCCTGCTAGTTTCTCTGTCATCAGAAAGAGTTACACTTCATAAACAGCTTTGTGGTTTGTTTCTACACTTGTCTGCCAGAGAACTCATATAAAAGAGTTACATATTTGAGAGCTACCTTTGAGAATCCGGCTGAAGGCTCAGTAAACAAGCCTTTGCTCAGTGTTTCACACCGGTTCTGTGACACAGCCCCTGTTTTCTTAATTAGAAGCAGATGGAGGGGAGCTTAACTAATTACGGTGAGATATTAAAGCGGGTTATGTGACTACACAGCCGCACGGAGCAAAACATAATTATTGAGTACTGTTGTATTTATAGAGTAGAAAATAAATGAACAAGGAAGCACAATCAATGGGGAAGATTCACCGAGTTTTGTGTGCTCAGTAATTTTTGGAAATAGGCCAATTTCGGCAAAATAATCGAGTAACAAAATTACTCGGTTTAATGAGGTAGACCTCCACACACACACCTTTGTCTAATATTTCTCCAATCAGACCACTGCACAGACTACAATAAAACATGATAAATGACTAAGGTAATGTGATGAAAAATGAAGCAGAAATGACTTTGGGGAGGACCACTGGGGAGAAATTACTTTTTAATTTGATTTATTGCTATTCCCTCTGAGCATACACCGAAAATAACAATCACGTATGATGTGTAAGGACACAACAGTACTTGCCCACAAACACAAATCCTCTCATGTCCTGTCTTTAAAGCCTAAGGATATTGAAACAGCTGTGTCCGCGTGTGTGTGACTGTGTGTTTTATCGTCTGTGTGTGAGAGAGAGTGAACATCAAGAGCAGTGTCCCATCAAAAAACTGCAAATTGAACTTGTTTTACCTACACTGCAGAAAACAAAGCTGCTCTCTATTCATACTGTGCCCAAAGAAATGTGAAGGTGCTGTGTAAACAACAAACAAAAATACTGATTTATAACAAGAAACATGTTGATAATGTGCCACACAGAACAGAAGTACTACAAAGAATGATCACAAGCCATGATACATGTTGGCTTGTTTACTGTTGGGCTGGATAGTTCACTCAAAATAAAAATTCTGTCATCATTTACACACCCTCATGCTGTTCCAAACATGTGTGACTTTGTTTCTTTGTGGAATACAAAAGGACAATTTTGATAGAAAAGTATAATGTTATTATTTCAGTATTTGGTCATTTTAAAGATTTCTTTCAAACCTCTTACATTGGTTCAGTAACCAATGCTTTTGATCCATTAGAAAGATCTGACTCAAAAGAATGATCTGTTCATGAATCAAACAGTGCTTGGTCTGCATTTTGGTCTTGGCTGTATGACTTAAAGGGATAGTTCACCCTGTCACTTATTACTCATCCTCGTGTCATTCCAAACCCGTAAGACCTTTGTTCATCTTTGAAACTCAAATTAAGATATTTTTGATTAAATCTGAGAGCTTTCTGACCTTTCGGACCTTCCAGACATGTTCAAGGTCCAGAAAGGTAATAGGGACATTGTTGAAATAGTCCATGTGACATCAGTGATTACGAAAATACCTTTTGTACACGAAGAAAACAAAAATAACAACTTTATTCAACAATGTCTTCTCTCTTTCTGGGCCTTGAACAGAAAGCTCTCCATCAAAAATATATTAATTTGTGTTACGAAACGTACAGATTTGGAACAACATGAGAGTGAGTAATTAATGACAGAATTTTCATTTTTGGGTGAACCATCCCTTTAAGAAGACTTCGAATACAGGGCATATGGACCACTTTTATCATATGTGACCCTGGACCACAAAACCTATCATAAGTGTCAAGTTTTCAAAATCGAGATTTGAATAAATAACTAGTTCTGCCATGAAACTCTAGATGACGCAGGCTGATGGTTTGTTAACGTAACTAATGATATTCACAGAGTAACAGAGTAACAGCAAGTTCACAGAGTAACTTGGCACAAGCTGATTGGTTCATGTTGCATAAGAAACCAATGAGCTTGCAGCTTAACATTTAAATGGCTGGTAGAATTCACTTGGGCATTTGGTAGCGTGCTTTCAGAGTTCCTCTGAAACCCTCCTCCTTCCCCAGCTCCACCTGTATAGATCTGCTAGGGGTTATTTTATATGCTATTTGTGCAGCAGCAGTATGTCTTAAATATTCACAGCACCATATCGCTATATGCTTTGGAAGTAGCAAGTTCCTGTACTTGCTTGCAACAGCAGCAGCAATAATCTATAACTACAGCAATAACCAACAGCAGCAGCAATTCAGCAGCAGTGTAGCAGATCTATTCCACCAAGACCAAATACATTAACATTGTCATAACCATTACCATGCTAAACCTTTCCTAGAGTTGTCATGACAGAAATAAACTTTTCATTGATGCATGGTTTGTTAGAATATTTGGCAGAGATACAACTATTATAAAAATATGGAATCTGAGTGTGCAAAAAAAATATCGAAATATTGAGAAAATCACCTTTAAAGTTATCCAAATGAAGGTCTTAGCAATGCATATTACTAATCTAAAATTAAGTTGATATATTTGGGATATAGAAAATGCACAAAATATCTTCATGAAACCTGATCTTTAATTAATATCCTTGGGATTTTTGGCATAAAAGAAAAATTAATCATTTTGACCCATACAACACGGTGTAAGTGAGAGAAACGCTATATGACGTTGAATCAAATCCAAAGTTCTTTAATGACACTCAAAGAGGGGTAATCCACAAACAGAAGGGCAGGCACACACATAAAGCAATCTTAATACTGGACAAAGAGACAAAAGCTGAATGCAATTTATAAAGCAGACTAATTAATACAAACAGGTGAAAGTGATGCACATTAATGAGGACAGGAAACCCAAATATGGGCATACACGAGAGAAACCAAAACAGACATTTCACAGGGGTGTGACAGGATTTTTGGCTTTTGCTACAAATAAACCTGTGCTACTTAACTATAAACTATAAGTGGAACAGGGTCACATATAGTTTGTAGGGGATTTTCACACAGAAAAAGGCATTACACATTACATTTAATATGTAAAATGTGCTAAACGGACATGTTTGCCAGTTGTGTCTATTGCAGCTTTTTTTTTTTTTTTTTGGAGCCGTGTTTTCATTCACCTTCATTAAAATAAGAGTGGTCAGGATATTCCTCATAAATTCACCTTTTATGATCCAGATAAAAAAGTTACTCACACACTGTTGGCTTGTTTCAAGCCAAAATATTAGAAAATTCTTAAATCAAGAAGGATTTCCTAGACAAGTGATAATTATTGTCTTGTTTTCAGAAAAAAAAAAAAAGTCAAAATTAAGTGTGTTTTTGCTTGAAACAAGCAACATAATCTGCCAGTGGGGTAAGCAAAATAATCTTGTTTTCTGTTTGAAATTATTTTGCTTCTTGATTTAAGAATTTTTGGATATTTTGGCTGGAAACAAGACGAAAAAAATAAGTAAGATAATAAAGTAAGAAAAGCATTTTTTGCAGTGCATACACAAAATATCTAAAAATTCTTAAATCAAGAAGGATTTTCTAGAAAAGCAAAAATTCTTGTCTTGTTTTCAGAAAAAAAAATCTTATTTCAAACAGAAAATATTTTCTTATTTGCTTACCCCATTGGCAGATTATTTTGCTTAATTGCTTATTTTGCTTAACACACTTAATTTTGACTTTTTTTTTTTTTTTTTTTTTTTTTTTTTTACTTATCTAGGAAATCCTTCTTGTTTTAACAATTTTTAGATATTTTGGCTGGAAACAAAGCAAAAAAGCTTTTTTGCAGTGCATAGGTTTAGAATGACAGGAGGGTGAGTAAATTCTAACTTTATTTTCAATTTTTAAGTAGCTGTTCCTTTAACAGCAATCAAATGTTTCAACTTTTTCCCCTGTTGTGGTGCCTCTTGGGTCAGAAACGCCTGAAACTTTCTCCAAGTGAGGAGGCACAGTGACTCATCAATGCTTTTAGACGGAGCGCTCTATGAAACTGCAGCGGCTGCATTTTTGGCGGCTTATGTAGACAACCGACATCTTCGACCCGTTCCTATATAACAACAACCCGTCCAATACATTCATGCTTGCATTAACTCCATTTTAAACCAGACTAGACTGTTTCATTTTCTTCCAGAAAGATAAGCGAAATGGCTGCTGTCTGAGTGACAATGAAAGCCGCACAGAGTAGCTGCCAAGCCGGCCGGCGAAAATGACGACGGAAAATGGGCCAAAACTGAAAGAACACTAAACACAGATGTACCCAAACAGACAGAAATACACACACACACACAGAGTATTCCCTGTCCTCTCCCTCTCTCTCACACAGCCTTTGATAGAGGGTGCTACAAAGCAATGAGGGAGAGAGAAACTAGCTGTGCATTAATATTTTAAAAAGGGCATCCGCTACTTTTGATGCACGGACCTTTATGTAAATCAGGAGGAAGATACAGGTCCCTGAGGAGCGTGTGCTGCTTTATACTTTGTTCTGGATTTTTCTTTTTTTCTTGATGAATCTAAACGAACTTTTCACACTCCCTCTGCAACCTCTGCTACCTCTGCTCACGGCTGAGGCAAAGTTAAACTCTTTTGCCCACCTGCCTTGTGAGTGTGCAAGAGCACATGGCTGTATGTGTGTGTTCGGCGCACTCATGAATCATGTGGGCAGATGTCCCGCTAAATCGTGGACCACGTGGCTCAGCAAAAATATGCATTTGTTTCCTGTTAACATTAATTAAGTCGATGAGAGCTCTGAACAAATTGGAAATAAATGAAAATAGATTGCAGCATTACCAAAAATGGGTTAGAACACAGCTATGCCATTGATCACATTGGACTCAGAGGATCTCGGTTTCAGTGTAAAAATTAGATGCTATTATGGGGCCAAATTGTTTTTAAAGATCTGATTAGCTGTTAAAATTTCTCATTTGACATCTCATTGTGAAATGTCAGCAATCTGTCACTAACAGCATAAATTATCTTTTATCAACATACTTTTATTTGGCCATTCATGGCTTTGTTAAAGTTTTTATTATTATTGTAAAGCACTCTGAGTTTCATTTCTTGTATGAAAGGTGCTGTACAAGTAAAGATTATTATTCCCTGTTAAAAACAGCATATGCTGGTTAGGTAGGTTTTGAAGCATGGATGCACTGCAAAAAAGTGCTTTTCTTACTTAGATTTGTAATCTTGTTTTCAGCCAAAATATCTAAAAATTCTTAAATCAAGAAAGATTTTCGAGACAAGTTAAAAATATTTTCTTGTTTTCAGAAAAAAATAATAAGTTAAACTTAGGTGAGTTTTTGCTTGAAACAAGCAAAATAATCTATTTTTCTGCTTGAAAGAAGATTATTTTGCTTACCCCATTGGCAGATTATTTTGCTTGTTTTAAGCAAAAAACTTAATTTTGACTTATTTTTTTCTGAAAACAAGACAATTTTTTTAGTTGTCTGGAAAATCCTTCTTGATTTAAGAATGTTTAGATATTTTGGCTGGAAACAAGACAAAAATCTAAGTAAGAAAAGCATTTTTTGCAGTGTAAGGACCATCTTAAATCAGCATCCATGCTTCAAAACCTACCTAACCAGCATATGCTGTTTTTTAACAGGGTTATTATTATTTTTGCTTAGGGGAATGTCTTGTCTTTACAATATAGCATTTCTGTGGAAGTCCATTTCCGCCACTGAATAAAGAATAAACAAGAAATTGTGACTTTATATGAAACAATTTTATACTTTCTCACAATTGCAAGTGTACATCTCGCAATTCTGACTTTTTTCTCAGAAATGCATGATACAAACTCACAATTGTCAGTTATAAAGTCAGAATTGTGAGATATGAGATATGAACTCTCAGTTCTGACTTTTTTTCTCAAAATTGCGTGATATAAACTCGAGGTTGCGATAAAGTTTCAATTTTAAGAAATAAAGTCAGAATTGCAAGACAAACTCAAAATTCTGACACTTTTTTTTTTTTCAATTGTTTATATCTTGCAATTATGACTTTTTTCTCATAATTCTGTGTTTATTTCTTACAATTTCGACTTTAGAGCACACAATCACGAGTTATTAAGTCAGAATTGTGACATATATACTTGCAATTCTGAGAATAGTCTTTTTTTCCCCCTCAGAATTGAACTTTAAAACTTGCAGTTGCAAGTTTATATCTCATAATTATGAGGAAAAATTCTGAATTGCAAGAAAAAAGTCAGAATTGTGAGATATAAACTCAGAACTGCTAGAAAAACTCACATTTGCAAGTTTATATCTTGCTATAACTCATAATCTCAAAAAATGAGATAATGCTGTGTTAATTATGCTTAAATTAAAACATCACACTGCTTAAATGTCTGCAACGGGTCCAATAATTTGAACGTGACTCTCAGCTGGCTTCGAATCTTCATTTTGGCTAATATACCCCTCCTGAGTATTAAAGGAGATCTCAGGGATGAAATATATCTGCTGAGTGGACAACCAGAGATAATGGGATATAATGTAAATCAGATGTACTGAGAGTTTTTTCAGCCTTGCAGTCATTCAGCTGATTTTCCCAAATCTTTCTGGCCCCTGAAGGTAAGACTTGTCTCTGAGGGTTTTTAACTTTTAAACTGCTATATCTTTAGACCCGTTCATTTTTTTACAGAAGAATATATCTTAATGGATGAAATCTACAGTGATGCTTGCTCATGCATAAACATGAGCTGTAAAAAAATCCACATTTGCACTTCACCTGTCTGTGTAAGTGTTAAAGCCATGAAACCTCTCCATCTGTTTCTGAGGAAGGTGATGGTGTGTCTTACTTCAGCTTATAGAAATTGTCAAACATTGAATGGCTAAAATGAGGGATAGTGCTATCCAAAGGCTGTTTGCATAGTTGGTTCGCAGTCTTCAAAGGAAATCAGCCTTCCCACACATATCGAGTTTTGCTTTCCATTCTCTTTACTTATGTAAGATTTTCGTGGCAGATCTCATTTGAATAATCGACGGAAAAGATTCTTTTCTGTTGCCTACAATACAATCAGAACAATCTTTTCTATACACTTCCATTACAATGCAGCTGCATCGCCAAATGCTCCGTCAATCAAACTGAAAATTATATAATGTTCTTTTGACTGTGTATAACATGTGACAGCAATATGTTGCTGCAGACAGAGGTAAAGGCAAACATAGATATGCTGTTCTGTGCGCTATTGATACGGTTCTGCTGCTGTGTGTGGGTGACAGTGATTAATGATGTCATAAAGACCTCACATATTTCAGTCTCCACTGTTTTCAAGACCGCGCTTCCTCTGACAGCCCAAGACGACACTGGGTCAACAAGTATATTTGCTATTGTGACCATGTGGATGATCCAAAACCTTACAGTAGGTTCAAGTTCACCTTGAGGTAGAATGGTTTAGTCACCTTCTAGACACAGCAGAGCACTTGAACATCCACTGTACAAAAGTTATTTCTTCAAAATTAGATTGTGTGGCTTCTTGTAAGTTTTGCAACACTTCTAAAGTGAAATGTCCAGTAATATGTGCTAAAAGTGAGTTTTATCCTTATCCTTTTATCTGAGGGTGTTTTGGGGCCCTGAAGAAATTTTGACATGCCCTGACATTTGTGCTTTTTTCAGTATCTTAAAAACATATTAATGGCTAAAGTCTGGTTACATTGTAATCAGCACAAACTGGGCTACAATAATATGTAAGCAACATGAGTGTACATGTTTGTGTTTTTTAGAAAACAACGTTTATTCGTGGTTAGTGAAAAAAAAAAAAGTCACTGAAATAAGGCCATGAAACACATACAGAAAATTTGTTCACAAGACTTTTGAGAACTGGATGTGGTAGGCTAGAGTTTTTTTCTACAAAATGATGTGAAAATCATCTCGTTCACTCCTACGATGAACATAAATTTGGTTTATGATGATGTTGTATCAGAATCAAAAATCAGAAAGAGTTTTATTGCCAAGTATGCTTGTGCATACAAGGAATTTGTTTTTGTGACATTAGCTTCCAGTATACAGAGACAACAACAACACACAGACAATAAAAATAAGATGGGAATAAAAAAATACATAGAGAAAAAAAATATATAGAGAAAAATAAAATATAGTTGTGCTATAGATTATAGGGTGGAATAGAATAGAATAGAATAGAATAGAATAGAATAGAATAGAATAGAATAGAATGCAGGGTTGTATTAGGATGGAGCTGGCAACAAATAAATATAAGGTTATTGCACATATTGAACATTTAGCTGTTCATAAGGTGGATTGACTTGGGGAAAAAACTGTTCTTGTGCCTGGTTGTCCTGGTATTTGGGGCTCTGTAGCTCTGGCCAGATGCCAAAAGTTCAAAGAGGGAATGATTTTCTGAGTTCTTTTCCTCACCCTGGATGTATACAGTTCTTGAAGGGTGGGCAGGGGAGCACCAATAATCCTCTCTGCAGTCCGAACCGTTCTCTGTAATCTTCTGATGTCTGATTTTGTAGCTGAGCCAAACCAGACAGTTATTGATGTGCACAGAACAGACTCGATGACGGCTGAGTAGAACTGTTTCAGCAACTCCTGTGGAAGGTTGAACTTGCTCAGCTGGTGAAGGAAGCACAACCTTAGTTAGGCCTTTTTTTACAATGGAGTCCATGTGAGTGTCCCACTTCTGGAAGATGAAAGATCCCAGGAACTTAAATGACTCCACTGTAGCCACAGTGCTGTCCATAATGGTGAGTGGGGAAAGTGCAGGGGGATTCCTCTATCATCTTTACAGTTTTGAGCGTGTTGAGCTCCAGGTTGTTATGACTGCACCAGTCAGCCAGCTCTTTAACCTCCTGTCTGAAGGCAGACTCGTCACCGCCCTGAATGAGGCCGATGAGTGTGGTGTCATCTGCAAACTTCAGGAGCTTAACAGAGGAGGATTTTATAATGTTTTTCATTTGCTTGTGTCATGAGCGGTGAGTGCTAATAGGTTAATGCTCTGCTGTGTGAAAATAGCATACCAGAGCTGTTCGATTACAACATTTTTGGAATCAATTCCGATTCCTGGTTCTGGAGTTGACAGGATTCAATTCCTAGAATCGATTCCTCACTGTTGTTTTCGATTCTTTTCCGATTCCTGTTTTTAGATTGAAGGAACATAATTTTGCAATAACTGCAGGATAAAGGTCATAGAAAGTAGCCTTTCATAATACAGTATGAAGCTTCATTTGTAAAAATGTCAATACATTTCTGTGGCTCTGACTATTTCTATGGAAGCCCATTTCTGCCACTAAATAAAGAATAAAAAAGAAATTGTGACTTTATATCCCACAATTTACATCTCGCAATTCTAACTATTTTTTTTAGAATTGCGTGACACAAATTCACAATTGTCAGTTATAATGCGAGATATAAACTCTCAGTTCTGACTTTTTTTTCCTCAAAATTGCGATATAATCTTGCAACTGTGAGAAAGTTGCAATTTTAAGAAATAAAGTCAGAATTGCAAGATATAAACTCAAAATTTGGACACTTTTATAGAATTGCGAGTTTATACCTTGCAGTTTTGACTTCTTTCTCATAATTCTGAGTTTATTTCTCACAATTCTGACTTTAGAGCACACAATCACAGCTTATTAAGTCAGAATTGTGAAATATATACTTGCAATTCTGAGAATATCAGTCTTTTTTCCCCCTCAAAATTGGGCTTTATAACTCACGGTTGAGTTTATATCATCATATATATAAAATTCTGAATTGCAAGAAGAATGTCAAAATTGTGAGATATAAATTTAATTGTTGCATTAATAAAAAAAAAGACATGAAGTGTCTAAAATACATGTGCACAGTTCAGCTGAATGATGTTTACTTTAACCGTAGCCTATGCTTTGCACAAAATTAGCAAACTATGCACTTAAACAAAATAACCAGAACATTAACAACACCACTGATAAAAGAGCTTTTGGTTTATCTGTCAATTAGATGCACTCTCGGCCACTGATCTGTGCTCTGAGTTTTCTTTCAGAATTATTATTTGCTGATAGAAGGTTAAAAAATAGCATTTAAGATGGAAATAAGATCAAGACCCTTGATCATCTATTCTGTTGTGCAGCACTCAAAATTGTGGACAACGAGCAAGTCCCACCGTAAGAAATAATTTCTGAATCATTTTTTGAACAGGTTCATTAAAACAATCCATCTGAACCAACCTTTTCATGGAGGATCTGCATCCTCAAACTCGGACAAGCTCAGTACCAACTTGTTTTCATTCAGTTTATTTTTGTGAATCAACATTCAGCAACATTCAATTACTTAGCAGCCGAGATATGCAGAAAAAAAAAAGTCGTTTCAACTTAAAAAAGTAAGTGTTTTAACTTATAGTTTCCTGTTTCAGGAGACTCATACCCAAGAGCTCTGTATTGCAAGTGCAAGGCTGTGTGTACCAGGTGAGCTATCAAGCAAGTTTACCATTGATATGGAGCTGTTTATGTGATTCAAATGACAAAATATATTCATTTACAAATCATGCACTGTGAGAAAAATATTTTAGGGTCAAAACATAGTTTGTGCAAGGAACCATGCCTAAATAGTAATCGACAATCTGCCTCTGTAATCAGAATTTACGCAAATAGAAATAAATGTTGTTGGTGTTTAACTGCAACAACATTTTAAAAGTTTAACTTTAGTGTTCATTTCACCTGGAGTTTTGCAAAAATGTACATAGTGGCACATTTTTCCAATAAGTCTATGTTGTTGCAAAACAGTTAAATCGTCCATAACTTTAGGATTCATGAAATCCTCACAGGCTAAAGCGCAGTCTCTTTATCTCGTTCACTGTGTTTTCACATTTTCCCACAGGAGGCAACTAAAACATGCCGCATCAAGCCCCCTGCCCTACTGAGGTGCACATTTGGGCTGCGTAATGGCTGATAAAGGTGTCCAGCCATGGGCATAAAATAGATCCTAAATGCTGTGTGCTACTAGAGAACAGACTGCCACTCAGACTTAACTGGAGTCGTATTAATTCGGTGTTGGAGTTAATTTTCATCTCAGAGGCCTGAGCGGAAACAGAATGTAAATGACTCACACATGTCAGCTTTGGTCATCTCTTTTTTGCCGTCTCTGTCTCTCTCTGTCTCTATTACTACCTATCACTCTCTCATTCACTTTTTTTTAAATCAAGTCTAATTCAGCTACTTGAATATGACATTGGCCTATGTAGTTTTGCAATTTGCTATGGAAATTTTTAAGATATGCATTGCGATATGGTGCCTTCAGAAAGAGCATAAACCTTTCAATCATTTAATTTGAGTGAAATGATTCACTCAAATTATTAATTAAAAACACCCATTCATGCATGAACAAAACTAGAGAGTGAATCATTTGAACTATTCACTCAAATGATTTGTTCAAAATCATGTATGCATCTGAAATCAAATACTCTGAGTAGATACTTCTTTTGAATTAGTACTTAGTCATAATTAAACATATATGCTCTATATCTTTAAAATTTTGGGTGCTTTTTTCTACTCTTTTATGAATACTGAGAATTTGCATGTATTGTAGTACTCTTTTCACATACTGGTTTTTGCTTATATACTGTAGTATGGAAGCAGTTTCAGAGTCAGTGAATCATTCATTAAACCACTTTGTTAAAAATCATGAATTCAAGAACAAAACAAAACAATGTCTTGCTTAGTTATGTGTAACAATATATTTGTTTAGCTATTTCTGTTGGTGGAGCAAACAAACAAATGTGCTCAAAAGTTTACACACCCCTTTCAGAATAAGCAAATATGTTAATAATTTTTTCAAAGTAAAAACAATCATAATTTTGACCCATGCAATATATTTTTGGCTACTGCTACTTGAGACTGGTTTTGTGATCCAGGGTCATACATGTTAATATTTTTATCAAAATAAAAAGACATTTTTTACTTAGTATTGTCCTGAATAAGCTATTCCACAAACAGATGTTTCTATATACTCCACAAGACAAAATAATAACTGAATTTATAAAAAATTACCCTGTTCAAAAGTTTACATACCCTTAAATCTTAATAATGTGTGTCATTTTCTGAATGATCCATGGCTGTTTTCATGTTTTGTGATGTTGTTCATGAGTCCCTTGTTTCTTCAGAAATCTCCTCTAGTTATCCTTATATTGTCTTCTGGGAAACATGTAAGTATTTATGCAGCTTCTGAAGTGCAGTATTAAATTAAAAAAAATATGATCTTTAAACAAAATGAAAGAAAAATTTACACCTCATCATTGTTTTCAAAAGTTTGCACCCCCTGGCTCTTGTGCATTGTGCCTTGTGCCTCTTAAGCATCAGCAAATGTTTTCACCATTTGTAATAGTTGTGTTCCTCAGTTGTTCTCAGTGTGAAAGGATGGCTCTCAAAATCATACAGTCACTTTTGGAAAGGATTCAAATAAGCGGAAGATGCTGGAAAACCAAAAAAAATGTGCAGGAATTGTTGTGTGAAATAGCTTATTCAGGACAGTACTAAGTAAAAAATATGCAGTTTTCAAGATCCTTTTTATTTTGATAAAAATATTAACATATGTGACCCTGGATCACAAAACCAGTCGTAAGTAGCAGTAGCCAAAAATATATTGCATGGGTCAAAATTATAGATTTTTCTTTTATGCCAAAAATCATTAGGATATTAAATAAAGATCATGTTCTATTAAGATATTTTGTACATTTCCTACCGTGAATATATCAAAACTTAATTTTTGATTAGTAATATGCATTGCTAAGAACTTCATTTGGACAACTTTAAAGGCGATTTTCTCAATATTTAGATTTTTTTGCACCCTCAGATTCTAGATTTTCAAATTGCTGTCATAACAAACCATACATCAGTGGAAAACGTATTTATTCAGATTTCAGATTATGCATAAATCTTAATTTCGAAAAATTGACACTTATGACTGGTTTTGTGGTCCAGGGTCACATAAACTTTTGAGCACAACTGTATTTTATCTAAAACCTGTTTTCTATGTTATTTTATTGAGGTATTATATAAAACACTCACCTTGCAGTTAATTCACACAATTTTTTAGTTTATTTTTTGTACAAAAGCACTATAAAAAAGTACTACTATTAATGCAAAATGATATTTAATAATAAAGGTACAGCAGCAAATTGTTGGTTTATTGCCTTAATGGCTGTGGAATTCATACACAATCAATAAAGGTGGAAAAATTACTGACCTACAAAATCAAATTCACAGACCCCACGACATCTGTTCACATAAATCATTTCCCTCATATGGTGTGTGGCATAATACTATATGCAGTAAAATAAGTAAAATAAATAAATATTTAAATTCTTTTCAAGGCTTAACCTCATCTCCAGACATTAGGAGTTCTACCATGGAAAACCCCAGCTATCTGTCAAGTTGGCTAGAGCGGGCAGCACATGTTCCTGTGGATTCAGATGGCCAGTCAAGGAGATCTCTCAGCAGAGAACCCCTCAGACTGACAGTTGCATGCTGGGACATCACTATGAATCAACCCTCACCAATGCTTTGATGCCACCAAAACACGAAAGAAACTCTTGTTCTTGATAAATTGCCTTAAGGAGAAAAAAAAAAAAAACTTTTGACACACTGTGGAGGAAGAAAAGTCACAGGAAGAAAAATTACAGCCGTGGCATATTATGTTTTACTCTTTTTTGCCTCTGTGTTCTTGTCACGGAAGTTTGACAGATGTGCTTTTAAACTTGCAAAATTACATTTTGATGTGTTTTCCTTTTCATACTCTAGAAATTAGGCAGAGGTGGTCAGTCTATCACTGGTCAGATTGATGGTTTATAATAATCTGTTGTCAAAACATGTCTCATATGTAACCAGTGGCAAGGTCTCCACAGGATAGTGTCAGAGAGGCTGGTCTATGTGTGGAACTGACCAGCCAGTGTCCCCTGGGGCTCCTTTGGTGTACCGGAGCTGATATCTGTTACTGTGGGCTTCTCTCGCTGTCAGTTAACGGACAGATAAGCTACGGCGCGCTGTCCCTGCTGAGGGCAATCAAACCCTGAGTGGCTTCTCAGAACACTTTTGGACCACACCGGGTTGACAGTTTCAGGGGGAAAGAAGAGGAGGAAAGAGATGAAATAAGCTTAAATAAAAGAAAGGGGAAAATGTACTCTTGCCAGACATGTCGGTTTTGCTGAACCTGAGAGCCCTGTCATAAACTGACTATAGCCGGTCCCTATAGAAAACCTGCTGAAGGATAACATAGTTCTCTCCAGCTTCTGCACTACAGCTGAGATAGTGTATGGTATACTGACTGTTTTGTGTTCACTTCAACTTGATGTGTTGATTCTCAGAAGGATTTCGAAAAACCACCTCAGAGACGTGATATTTTTATCTCACAGCACCTCAAACTAGTCTGAAGTCATATATTTATTCCAACAGAGGGAAACAGCACACCTGATTCATTATTACACTGCCGCTCAAAAGTTTGGGATCAGTACGATTTTTAAAGAAGTTTCCTCTCATCAAGGCTGTGTTCGTTTGATCAAAATTAGATTGTGAGATATTATTACGATGTAAAACAATGTTTTTCTATATTAATATTAGGGGTGTAACGATACACGTATTTGTATTGAACTGTTCGGTAAAAGGATTTTGGTTCGCATTACAAACCGAACAATTCGATTCATTGGACTAATCCTATTAACCCTTACCCTAACCCTTAATTTATTAACAAAACGAATACAAATACACCATGCTATAGGCTTAATATAAATAACAAATAACTTACACAAAGTTAAAATATAAAGTTCATAGTTTATGATGTTAGTTTTAATAAATAAATGTAAAATCAAAGAAAAATTCTCTGGCATTTCTTTGTTTTTACTGTATTGAAAACATAGCAAACCATGGCACCACTATGTCGTATCGAACCGAAACCGTGAATTTTGTGAATCGTTGCACCCCTAATTAATATACATTCAAATTTAAGTAATATCCGTAATTAAAGCTGAATTTTCAAAATCATTAATCCAGTCTTCAGTGTCACATGATCCTTCAGAAATCATACTAATATACTGATTTATTATCAGTGTGGAAAACAGTTGTGCTGCTTAATATTTTTTTGGAACCTGTAATTCCTTTTTCAGGATTATTTGATCAATAAAAGGTGAAAAAGAACATTATTTAAAAATGTAAATGGTTAGAAAAATGGTTATTTTCTAACAATATACACTACTGTTCAAAAGCTTGAGGTCAGTAAATTTTTATTCTTTTTTTTTTTTTTTTTTTTTGAAAGAAATTAATAATATTATTTACCAAGGATGTGTTAAATTAATAAAAAGTAATTGCTTAGATTTACATTGTTAGAAAATTCTAATAATAAATCAGCATATTAGAATGATTTCTGAAGAATCATGTGAAACTTAAAACTGGCATAACAGCTGGTGAAAATCCAGCTTTGCATCACAGGAATAAATGATATTTTAAATATATTAAAATAAAAACCATTATTTTATATTATAATACAATTTTGCAAAAGTTTTTTGTTTGTTTGTTTGTTTGTTTTTTTTTGTATTCAAATAAATGCAGCCTTGATGAGCATAAGAGACTTCTTTAAAAACATTACAATTCTTACTGATCCCAAACTTTTGAGTGGCAGTGTAATCCATATTCCATGTGTAATAAGGAGGGACCATGTAATCTAAACTTACTTACAATTGCCTACAATTTGCTGACAATTACAACTGTCTAATTGCCAAGAGACACAAACTTTAAATCCAAAGATCATTGTATGTTTTAGTCCAAGTGGAAACAGATACAACAAATACAGCCAAGAAATATATATTCGCTGCTCTGCCTGGAGATAAATGCACATGCTTGCGAAAATGTTTCCAAAAAGTGGCTAAAAGTGCTTTATATCATATAATAGAAGAGTTTTCGAGGCAGTCATTTTGTACAACCTCTAGTTAGTGTTTACACTTTCTTATCGCAGTTAGCGTGACAAATTGATGTTGATTTTCATCAAAGTGCAGCTTCTGCAGCTTTTGACATTGCATTGTATTTTTCATTGCATTGTGGTGTGATGTGAAGAATTTAGAACAGGCCAGTGATTTCAGCTCTGTCCAGAAGATTATATATTCTTTACGAATGTGAATTGTTTTATCTTTCTGAGAATCACAACTGGCTCTTGACCACATGTTATATTCAGGGAATATTTGTTTACTGACTTTAAAATGAAGAGTGTTGCTGTATTAAGGATGGTGTAAATGCTGTGATATTTTATACATGGGATTTTCTACATTTTCAAGCAGAGCTAGATAAGGTAAGAATTACACTATAAGACACATCTGAATAAAGGTTATACAAACGGTAGTGTTTGTCACTTTGCTAGTTACGTTACTAGGGCCCTATGATGCCCTATGAATGCAGATGGAATTGAGGAATCCAGTCATAAAAATGAAATTCACTGTATAACGCTGTATGTCTCAGAATTTGCCAGATTTTGGATGGATATATTACAAGTAGGTCAGTACACTTACATCAAAATGCAATATGGTTTAGTGTCTGTTAATATTAAGCTGCAAAAATGTTATTTAAAAATAAATCCTGCATGTTCTGCGTGTCTCTGCGTGAATGAATGGCACAGACGCACAGTTGCATTTACTTAATGTGACTAAAGTACACTTCTACTAATAAAATGATTATTATTAAAACATTATTAATGGAATAATTACCAGAAAAAATATTTACTAGAATTTATTTACAAGAAAAATTTAAATACATAACACAGTATGTTTGAAAAATATATTTATGTATTTATTTATTTATTTATTATGACTATTATTTTTATTATTATTGTTTTTGTTTTTTAAATAAATAATTAGAGGTGCTTTCGATTATTAACATTTTATGAAAATCCAGGAATCCAAAACATTATTGTAAAACAGAATTTGGTAAAATAATAATAATAATAAAAAAATAAATAATAATAATAATAATAATAATAATTATAATAATAATTAAAACTGAATTTGAGAAAAAAATATATATATATTATTATTATTATTATTATTATTATTATTATTATTATTATTATTATTATTATTATAGAGTGGAAATTATTTTGGGGGAAAAAATAAAAACTAATCTGAGATTTGGGTTGATATGATATCGAATTGTATGAGTTTTCTTAAACTCTAACAATATTTCAATTAAATTGCATGCATATAACATGCTTGTGTAGTGCAAAATTAAAGTTTAAACTTCTACTAAATCTTTAAGGTTTTTAACTGATTCACTATATAAAATATTGTTTACACTTTAATATGTACGTTAATGCACTCTAATTAATTACTTTGCAGAAATACATGACTTTTATATAGTTAATGGCCTAACCTTATCCAGTTCTTTTTCATACAAGTTGTGGTTGTTGTGTGGATGACACTTGAAGATCATTTCTAAAGACAGAAGTTGCTTTTATTACCCAGCTTCTCACAAACAACACTTCAAATGATTTATTAAATATCTCAGACTTCATTAGACCTTGCGTTTAGGCCTTTCTGAAGAGTCTGTGGGTGTACATAAGACAAAGAAGAAGTGCTGGACCAGACATATTCATGATTTTAAGACATAATAAATGACAGCAGCTTGAAAGGTAAAAACAATTCAATTCAATGAATTAATCTAATTCCTTGAGAAAATTCCAGGTATCCTTCCCTAATGCAGCAGCTTCAGCCTTTCATAAGTGAGCTGTGTTAATGGCTAGAGAACAAAATTAATGACTCCAGAAATCAGATTCCCACGCAGACGACCAGGGACAGTTTAAGTCATTTTCTCCCCCACCCATTCACTGCATCTTTCTTGTGACAGGAAAAGTTGTGGCGTTGCTGACCTTAATTTCATCTCCTCATCATGCTGCTATAGATCTCTGCGGAGCGCTTCACTGTGCTAAACAACGACTTCTCCTGCATAAGTTATCTCCCTCCCACACGCACACACACCTCCAGAACACCAGCGCCGGACTAGCAGCACATTTCTACAACTCAGTGCCTGCCATCAGCATCACTCACAATGAGCTCTATATGCAGCGGATGACTAGGAATAAAAGGCAGAAAGCTTGACTTCTGGGTAGATGTGGGAGGACAGTAGTAGAAGCTGAATGGAAAGTCAATGTGCAACAAATGACCATTTTAACCTCACTTATCGTTTTAGCACCATTTCATATGTTAAACATTATTCTGTAAATAAATCAATAAATATATAATAAGAAATAAAAGTGCCATTACTGGATGCATTTAACATATTCATATATTCATACAGAATCTAATTTAATATATTATTATTATTATTAAATATTATTACTGGCTTAATATGGAAATGAAAGAACCCCGCTCCCCAAGAAAAAAAGCCATGCATTATTAAATAAATTAATTTAAATATATGAAGTAATAATTTATTAATCTAAATTAATCAGAAGGCATTATTATTAAGCAACAATTTATATATATATATATATATATATATATATATAAAAAAATGTATTAATTGAATAGCTTATTAAAATAAATTCAATAGAATGTATATTATTATTTGCGTGTGTGTGTGTGTGTGTGTGTGTGTGTGTGCGTGTGTTAACCAACCAAATAAATAAATGCATAATGCACTGTTAAATATATTTATTTAAATATAATTATTTAATATTTTAATTTATGTTAATAAATTATTAATCCAAAATTAATCGTAAGGCATTATTATTATTATTATTATTATTATTACCAATGAAAGTTTCCTCATTATTAAATGTATGCTTTTATCCAAAAATGTGATGCTTAATTGTCATTAAAAAATATATTTATTTTAATATATGAATTTATTATTTGAATAATGTAATAATATTATTAAACAGAAGGCTTATTATTATTATTAGTATTATTACTATTATTATTATTATTATTATTATTATTATGCACATATCTGCTGTTGTTGTTTTTGTTTTGTTTTTGTTTTTTTCATTGTGTATGTATTAAATGTATGTTTCTACCCAAATATCTGATGCCTAACTGTCATGAATAAATATAATCTTTTAATATGCGACCTTGGACCACAAAACTAGTCTTAAGTCACAGAGGTATATTTGTAGCCATAGCCAAAAATACATTGTGTATTGTAATTAGATTATCTTTTATGCCAAAAATCATTAGGATATTAAGTAAAGATCATGTTCCATGAAGATATTTAGTAAATTTCCTACCATAACTATATAAAAAATTTTTTGATTAGTAATATGCATTGCTAAAAACTTCATTTGGACAACTTTAAAGGCAATTTTCTCAATATTTTGATTTTTTTGCACTCTCAGATTCAAGATATTCAAATGGTTGTATCTCAGACAAATATTGTTCTTATCCTGACAAACCATACATCAGTGGAAAGCTTAGTTAACTCTTTAGGTCTAATACACAAATTAAAGGCAAAACCAAATATAATATGTTTCTATCTAAAGAATTCTGATGCTTAATTATCATGAATAAATATTAATATTTAATAATATACAGATTTATAAAATGAATGCATCATTTATTAATATAAAATGAAACATACATGATTAACAGTTCTTACAGAGTGCATTTCTGTTTTCCACTCTCTGTTTTTAGAGACGCTTTTAGTCTAGCCCAGATTAGTTAACTCCGTAGGCCTAATATGCAAATGAAAGCGCAAAAACCAATGAAAGTTATGTGTTTCTACATGCTCTCCTCTGTGATTATATTTCAAAGAGGCACCCTCTTAATTTCTAAATCACTGAGAAAACTCGACCTAATTTCTTGAAAGACTGTCTACACATGAAAAAGGCACGGCGGCCTTTGAAGTCTAGAATTAGACACATGAACTCTTGCCCCTCCTTTAGCGCAATGACGCCTTATCGGTTCTGCTTCTTATTTATTCATAATCGGACTTAATGCTTTTGAGGCATTCAAACAATTGATCCGCAGCAAAACACCCCACATGCAGGCGTCTCGAAATGTTAGGACATATATTCAAAGGCAGCGATTAATATTTCATATCAGCCTTCAGGATTAGAAAAAGGCTAACGCAGATGAATTGCCCCGAGACAAAGGTTTCTCACTTTAATGCCAGAGTAGCGTTCCCTTAAATATTTAAGGTAATAAAGTGCCGTTTATTTTCTCCGTCTAGAACAATGGGTTCAGCAGAATAATGAACATTTGAAACAACTTCACAGAATGTAAATCAGTTACACTCAATGGCCACTTTGCTGGCTAACCATACTAGCGAAATAATGTGAAAGCCGCCACCAATTGTGCTGCCTCTGTAGTCTCCGGTAGGAACCCGCAGACTATGAAAGCATTTATTCTTCCGCTCAGCTCGCACTCACAGCTCCTCAGAGGAGACAGCGGGCAGCTGAAGGACTGTAATTAGCACCTGAAGGCTAATTCTCACCCGGAGTTTATTTTTCGATTAAGGCAGCATGGTGGTCTTACTGGGTCGCAGTGACCATTCAACGGCTCAGACTAGATTCATGCACATGTATTCATGTCTGTACTCTATCATATCCGTGTTTTAGGGCTGTGAGTCTTTGGGTAAACAACGAATCGATTCGATTCACGATTCGTAGTGTTTCAATTTAGATTTTTGCAAATTCAGAACGATTTGAGACGATTAATAACGATTCGATTCTGCATATTTTAAGTGTATTCACAGGATTATTTAAATGTTTTCCCTAAATTCTTTATATGCTTAGTCAGGGGAGAAATCACACTTCTGCCTTTATGGAGACAGATAATAAGGGCAAATATATATATATATATATACAGTTGTGCTCAAAAGTTTACATACCCCTTGCAGAATCTGCAAAATGTTAATTATTTTTGCTAAATAAGAGTGATTTTTTTTATTTAGTACTGACCTGAATAAGATTTCTCACATAAAAGACATTTACATATAGTCCACAACAGCTGTTTTTTTTTTTTTTTTTATCAGTGATAGTTGTTCATGAGGCTCTTGTTTGTCCTGAACAGTTAAACTGTCTGCTGTTGATCAGAAAAATCCTTCAGCTCCGACAAATTCTTTGGTTTTCCAGCATTTTTGTGTATTTGAACCCTTTCCAACAATGACTGTATGATTTTGAGATCCATCTTTTCACTGAGGACAACTGAGAGACTCATGCAACTATTACAGAAGGTGCAAACACTCACTGATGCTCCAGAAGGAAAAACCATGCATTAAGAGCCGGGGGTGAAAACTTTTGAACAGAATGAAAATGTGTACATTTTGCTCATTTTGCCTAAACTTTTTTTTTTTTTTTTAAGTTCTCTTCAGAAGCTACAGAAGATACTTGCATGTTTCCAAGAAGACAAAACTAGTTAAATTTACCCCAAAATTTTCACCCCCGGCTCTTAATGCATGGTTTTTCCTTCTTTTATGTGATGTTTTATGTTTATTAGATGTTAGTTTAATGATGCTATGGCATTAAAATTGCATATGTAGAAATTGACCCTAGTGCAAAGTAATATATTTAAAATGCATTTATTTCAAACTAAGTATAGTTCAAATCTATTAACATATTCACTAATGCATCCCTTGAGACTTTACTTAAACTTTATTTGAATTTCTTAATATTAAGCCTAAATGTGTTTTAAAGTCACTATTGCTGAGGATTGTATTCTCTTTGAATAAAAAGGTCTTTAAATGCAAGACATTTAAAGTGTACCTGAAATATATTTGCAATAGTTCCACTTTAGCACAATCAAATATACTTCAGTTCATCTTTAGCTGGACTTCCAATTTAGCAGACTTTATGCCAGTTTAGTATAGGCTACTGAAAGTACAATTGCAATATATTTTTTATTAAGAGCATAAATATGTACATTTATATTTAGTACGAAATAAAGGTATTTCAAATACATTTTAGTATATTTATTTCTCTTTATTTTTTATTAGCCTATGTAAGCCAAGATAAAAAAAGAAAAGCTTTAAAAGTAGGCATTTTATGTCACACCTTTGAATGATGTGAGCATATTTTTCTTATTTTCATAAAATAAAATGCTACAGCATTTAAACTATTATTTTCTATCAGCGAATGATGTTTTAATGATGTAGTAACGAACGCAACTTTCATGCATGTGACAGATAACGTTAAACCTCGCGCTCTTATTTTAAGGTTGCTTTTTTGGTTAATGCTGCAGTTATTTGAATAATTTCCTTCATACTTTCATTTTAACGACATTAAGTTAAAACATCATTTATGTTTACAATGGAATTGTGCATATGATTTTAGACACTTTGTTTTTGTTCCATCCAAACACGTGGCTTTTAACTGCTCAGGTAATGTTAATGGTATGATTAAGAGCCATTGAAAAACTACAGAAACGTAAAACTACTTCTAGCAGTACTGGCCATGAATACTAAGGAGAGATCATACCAGAGTTGCCAGGTTTTCACAACAAAACCCGCTCAATAGCTACTCAAAACAAGCCCAAAAGTAGCCCAATCGTGTTTTGAAGGGGGTCCCTCATTAAAAATCGTGGTCCAGGGGGTAAAATACAAGATTTTTGATGGGGTTCCTCTGGTAAAATTAGCATTCCAGGGGCTAAATATCACGTTAATGGGATCGCTTCAACCTGCGGACATGAAAAACAACCCGCCGAGAGATGTGAGGAAACGCTGTTCAAGGTCTCCGTTAATTCATGCTTGTAGTAATTTATAAATTTTAAATCACTGAATCACTATAGAAATCACGATTCTTTCGATTCTTAGTGTTTTAAATTGATTAATAGCCAAAATCAATGATTCACGATTCAAAAATCCATGTTTCAAGATCGATGCATATGCATCGTCAGGTTTTGTAATCAATGCATCAAGAAAACGAGTGAATCATGTATGCAGTATGCTGTAAAATTCATTCTCAATGGCAAAGTAACACAAGATGAAGTTGACAGAATGAAGGTGTCAGAGAGAAGGGAATGGGGAAAAAATGTGCTGATGTTGGCTCAGTGTTAACACCAATTACATAATTATCTCTAAATGGAGAAAGCTGGGAACACCTAGTAACAGTTTAGTGTATGGGTGTTAATGTTCCTTCCCTCTCCAGCTGTTATGCTCTCACCTGCTATTGTGCTGCTTGCATTGTTACATTGTGCCTGCAGAGGGAGACAGAGATGCAGTGTTTATTGCACAGATTCGATTTGTTCTTAGTGAACCTATATGAACTTACAGACACATAAAACATCAGCATGATAGAAAAGAACGTAGTTGGTGAACATAAATCATCCTTTTAGCACAACCATAGACTTAGACGTTGCACTATTTTTCCTTATAAAAAAGTTACATGCATAAAGAAATTAATAGTGTTTTTGCTTTTAAATCATGCATTTTCACACATCAACACTCTTAAAAATAAAGGTGCTTCACAATGCTATTGAAGAAAATTTTTTGTCTAAATGCTTCCATAAAGAACCTTGAACATCTGAAGCACCTAAAAGGTTCTTTGTGGCAAAAGAAGATTCTTCAGATTATAAAAAGGTAAGAAAGAGATGGTTTGACTGAATGGTTCTTTGTGGAACCAAAATTGGTTCTATTGCTATCAATTGAAGAACCTTTTAAAGCACTTTTATTTTTAAGAGTAAAGGCCTTATCAATGGCATAACAAAAGCTTTTTTCAATTTATCTTGTGCTCAATTTTCTCACAATAACTACAAACAGCAATACACAGGAAGTTGTGGTGCACTTAAAAAAAAAGTGCCAGGAAGAACCAAAAAGGGGGTTTTCACAGTGATTTTTAGCTCCCTGAAGAACCATTTTTTGAAAGGTTCTTTAAAGAACTGGGGTTAGCTTTTAGGCTATACCTTTATAGTTATATAATTAATTATCTTCTTGTGGATCCTCCAGTTCACATTTACAACTTGGTGTTTGTTGTGTAAAACTAAGGGTTCGTTTTTGGGCCTTTAAATTCTCGCTTTCCGCCCTTAATATAGCCTTTTTCTCAGTAAACGCAGAAAACAAATTAGAGCTGATATTTAATCAATTAAACAATATTCAACCTTGAAATATGTTGACATGATTGTTCATATAATGAGGTTTGGGCCATGCAAATTATGGGAGTTTTACCAGAGGCGAATGTAGAAAACATAAAATATGCTTAGTGGGATTTTTTTATAGAAAGGTTAAAAATACAGGAGAAATTCGGGAAAATATTTAAACGAGTACTAGGCCACTTAGGCTAAATGTGGAAGCGATCATGTGAAGACTTCATCTTTAGAACACAAATTAAGATATTTTTGATGAAATCTGAGAGCTTTCTGACCCTGCATAGATAGCAATGCAACTGACACATTCAAGGCCTAGAAAGGTAGCAAAGGACATTGTTAAAATAATCCATGTAACATTGGTTCAGCCATAATATGCTATGAGAAGCTATGAGAATACTTTTTGTGCGCAAAAAAAACAAAAGTAACATAAAATCATATCAGTGTTTTCCTCAACATTACGGTTGAACTTCTGATGCAGCATGGACTATTTTAATGATGTTCTTACTACCTTTCTGGACCTTGAACGTGTCAGTTAAGTTGCTGTCTATGCAGGGTCAGAAAGCTCTCGGATTTCCTCAAAAATATCTGAATTTGTGTTCAGAAGATGAATGAAGGCCTTGAGGGTGAGTAATCCATGACAGAATTTTCATTTTTGGGTGAACTATCCCTTTAAGGCCTGTTTACACAAAAACTGCTTACTATAAAGATAACTACAGCAATAACTATATTAGTGTCCACGCCAACACAACAACAAACATTCTGTTTATTAATAGACACAAGCTGCAGTTTTGTCATCTGCCAATTTAAACCCTTCACTCCAAAAAAAGACTTATCTTACTTTTTGTCTTGATTCTAGTTAAAACATCTTAAAATTCTCAAATTAAGATGCACTTACTAGATAAGCTAAATGACACAAGATATTTAGTCTTGTTTCCCAGGGGAAACCAAATTAAGTGCAGTTTGCTTAAAACAAGATTGATTATGTTATGTCATTTTGCTTATCTAGCAAAAAGCATCTTCATTTAATAATTTTATTTCGTCTAGAAACAAGATGAAAATATTAAGTAAGACAAGCCATTTTTGCAGTGTTGAGGATGGATTCTGATTGAATGTTGATATTTTTATTGTTCATCAGCTACACTGCAAAAAATGCTTTTCTTGTCTAGATGTTTTGTCTTGTTTCCAGCCAAAATATAAAACAATTATTGTCTTGTTTTCAGAAAAAAAAAAATAAAAATAAACAAATAAAAGTCAAAATTAGGTGTGTTTTTGTTTGAAACAATGGGGTAAGCAAAATAATCTTGTTTTCTCTTTAAAGTAAGATTATTTTGCTTACCCCACTGGCAGATAATTTTGTCTGTTCTAAGCAAAAACTTAATTTTGAGATGTTTTTTCTGAAAACAAGACAATATTTTTTACTTGTCTAGAAAATCGTTCTTGATTTAAGAATTTTTAGATATTTTGGCTGGAAGCAAGACAAAAAATCTAAGTAAGAAAATCATTTTTTTGCAGTGTATAAAAACAAAATGATTTCATTGATATTGTTTCTCTATACTGTTACTGTTATATTGTAGTAGTGATGTGGACTCTGCTATTGTTTTATATTTAGAACTTTTTGAAAACCATATTTTTATTTCTTTTATTATAGTAATCATTCCTGGTGTAAATGGACCTTTAAAATGTAAGATTTGAATGTTTTTTGATAGATATTGTGGTAAGATGTCAATGCAATAGGTGGTTAGTGGTTCTCTAGGTGGGAAAATCAACATAAAATTGCTGTTTCCAGAGTTGGCAAAGGGTGATGGGAGTGCACTAACAGGCAGAAGCACGTTGTGGCCTGTCTGCCAGTGTTGTGCTTGAACAAGGCACTTAACCCCACAACTGGAGTGATGCACAGTAGCTGACTGTGACCTCCTCAGTGTGTGTGCTTCGTGAAGGACATCCAGGGATTTGCTTGTGCTTTCAGTCCAATGGCCAAAATTGTTTTGGTACCTGACGCACATAAACATTTAATTTTCAATTGCACAATAAAATCAAATGATACTGTGTTTTTATTCACAAGAATAACACTAACAGTGCTGGCTATGTGTAAAGAAGTGCAGCACTTATGCCGGATTAATGCTGCGTGAAATGCAAACCCCATTATTTTAGACCTGGCTGATCTTGCTAGATGGACACAGCGATAAAACCTCATCGCATAAGATGTACTATAGTAAACATTTATACACACTCACTGAGCAGCCCAATCTAACCCGCCGGAAAAAGTTACTGTTTAGATGTTTAGCCAAAACGAAACAACTCACAGATGGAAAATGAAAGTTTTTGTCTGTCATTTTATTACCAAGTGTTACTATAGCATAACTGAAGCAAGAGTTTATTTCATTTATCCCTTTTCTTTTGTTCACATCACACACTTTTAAGGAAGTCTCATGGGGTAAGCGAGTCTGAAATGCACACGCAGGTATTTGCAATTATACGAGGAGGAACAGATGGTAAATGAAGTTGATTGAACATTAAAACAACGGTAGCTTATGGTGACGCGTTATAAAAGACGTCAAAAATTAAAAAGTTCATACGTAACTCACATTTCACGTACGAAAGCTGTGCGGCCGAGCCTCCTCTCGCAAAGAAGAGAGTGTCCCCTGAAAGCTGCTCGTATTTTATCCACTCTGAGGTGATGGAGGGATATGCCTGGAGGAGAGAAATGAAAAGGATCCGAGTGAAAATTAAATGGCTCCGTCTGGCAGTCAGCTCAGCGGGGGCCTAGGGTTAATCAGAGGGGGTGAGAAAGAGAGAGAGAAACACTAGGAGGACGACAGTAATGCAGACAGACTGCAAAGCATCAGAGAGACAGAAACAGAGCAAGAGGAGAGACTAAGAGAGCAGCGAGTGTGAGACACCGAGTCAAAAACAGACAGAAAGATTCATCAGGATGGAAACTCACAGGGACAGGAGGCATGTTTAGAGAGGCTCGGCTGCCCTCAGAGACCTTCTGAACCCTCCGCAGTGGGTCTGTCTGTGAGTCAGCGCTACATGAGGTGCTGTATGTGTGTGATGTGCATCAGTGAAAACGCAGGTGTTGAGTGTTGAGGAGTGCTATTGCTTCAGACTCACTCTCTATGGAACTATGGCGATGCTCATAAAATCCTCATTTAAACTCAGGAACATATTACAACAGTTAAGTCACATGGTGTACAACTTATTTAATGCATGTAGAGATACAATATGCCTTCTTCTATTGGTAGTTATTATATATTATAAATGCAGCTCGAAAGTTTGGGATCAGTACGATTTTTTTATGTTTTTTTATTTTTTTTTAAAGTCTCTTATGCTCATCAAAGTTCCATTTATTTGATTAAAAATACAGAAAACTAAGTAATATTATGAAACATTATTGCAATTCAAAATAACTGTTTT
This sequence comes from Cirrhinus molitorella, assembly GCA_033026305.1. Taxonomy (NCBI): domain Eukaryota; kingdom Metazoa; phylum Chordata; class Actinopteri; order Cypriniformes; family Cyprinidae; genus Cirrhinus; species Cirrhinus molitorella. Next base: position 2,566,127 of record CM065133.1, on the reverse strand, counting down.
TTTATTTTAATATACTTTAAGATATATTTTATTTCTGATGCAATGCTTAATTTTCATTAGCCTTTACTCCAGTCTTCACATGATTCTTCAGAAATCATTCTAATATACTGATTTATTACTAAAACATTAAAAAGAATAGCATTTATTCAAAATACACTGCAAAAAATGCTTTTCTTACTTAGATTTTTTGTCTTGTTTACAGCCAAAATATCAAAAAATTCTTAAATTAAGGATTTTCTAGACAGGTAAAAAATATTGTCTTGTTTTCAGAAAAAAAAAACCAAGTCAAAATTAAGTGAGTTTTTGCTTAAAACAAGCAAAATAATCTTATTTCAAGCAGAAAACTAGATTATTTTGCTTGCCCCATTGGTAGATTATTTTGCTTGTTTCAAGCAAAAACTCCCTTAATTTTAACATCTTTTTTCTGAAAGCAAGACAATAATTTTTACTTGTCTAGAAAACCCTTCTTGATTTAAGAATTTTTAGATCATTTGGTTGCAAACAAGACAAAAAATCTAATTAAGAAAGGCATTTTTTGCAGTGTAGAAATCTTTACTATCACTTTTTATCAATTTAACACATCCTTGCTGAATAAAATCATAAATTTTCAAACAGAGAAAGAAAGAAAAAATGTAATGACCCCAAACTTTAAACAAGGTGTGTATTGTTACAAAAGTTTTCTATTTTAAGTAAATACTGTTTTTCTAATAAATTTCTAATAATTTTATTTATCAAAGAAATTATCCTGAAAAAAGTATCACAGGTTCCAATAAATAAAAATATATAATAAAATATATATTAAGCAGCACAACTGTTTCCAACACTGATAATAAATCAGTATAAAGATTTCTGAAGGATCATGTGACACTGAATACTATAGTAATGATGCTGAATATTCAGCTTTGCATCACATGAACAAATTATATTTTAAAGTATATTAAAATAGAAAAGCACATTTTATAATATAAAATGTTTTCTGTATTTTTAATTGAATTAATGCAGCCTTGATGAGCAGAAAAGTGTGTATGTCATTTAATTTCTTCCTCAGTTGTATATGCTCGTTTTACAGGGATGGGTCAACATGGGTCCATATGACAGCTTGTTAATCTCAGTCTGGGCAGCTTCTCCTGGTGAAGGCTAAATATCTTCAATGTGATATATACTGAAAGTTCAGCTGAGTAGTCAGAAGCCATTATCAGCAGTTTAACTCTGCACAAGCTTCTGAAGTCAATTATTCTGCATATTATATGCGACTGAAAGCACCCATTTGACGTAAAGTACTTACAGTGTCTATAAAATAGCTGTGCAAATACAGTAATGTCCATAGGCCTAATACATGGGAATATGAGTCACTCTAAGAAGCTCTCAGAACCTTGTTGGAATGTGCCTCCAGAGAGGAAAGCTGCATCACTTGAAGAAAAGTGTAACTTTTTAAAAGGTTGCTTCTAACGCTTTTTCTCGGTGAGGAAATTAAGGAACGTTGTTTTTGTTTTTTTTTTATAACAACTTTGAAACTTTGGCGGAGGACTGTTCTACATTTCCAAAAGAAAAGCAATTTCACGCTTCATTCCAAGATCCGAACACTACCTTATTGGAATTAACACTATTACACACCAAAACTTTGTTGGCACATTAAAACCACTTAATTATAACACACCATGTTAACAAAACCTAGCAGTATCATCACTAGCATCACCAAATACCTAAATTGCCCTTGAAATCTCATTTAAACTATTTTAATTTATAAACGTGTAAATAGCCTACTCAGGGGTCTATTTAGATTTTGATGTGAATTCGGGAAGCCATGCATAAGTATAGTCCTACTTGCACAGGCTTTATGAAGTAAATATAATACAAACTTTGTTACTGGAATCTAAATTTAACATGCTAAATTGTCTAATACTTAAATCTCAAATTCTGATCATAAGAGCAAGATTTCCAGAAAATATTTAGAAAACAAATAAATATATCTGTAAATATACCGTAAAAATATATCTGTATCTACATTTTGCTTTTTTGAAACTTTAAAGTTATTAATGGTATTCACTGAATCCCTGTCCTCTACTGCCCTCTAGTGTCTTCAAATGAAACTACAAAGCAGGTACCAGGAATGTCTATGAAAATAGATGGTCCTGCTGTAATGGATATAGGCTACAGTATTAATGAGAAGGGCACAACAAACACATGAGCCTCAGGTGTTTCAAAAATAGTTCAACAAAATACAACATTTGATATTGTGACTAAAGAAAAATCATTCGTTTCGATCGGTTTCCAATACAACATTTTTAAACATCCAGAGCAAGCCATTAAGCTAGCACACACTTACCATTTTTCTGTCTACCAGTTGATGTCAAGAACAATTTACATCCATTAAAACAGCCTAGCTATCCATTTACTGAAATCATTCATACTCTGTAGGCCAAGATTTAACCAGTAAACAATAATTTGTCTAAAACAGCACAAATGTGTTTTGTCTCTGTGTCTCCCTGAATAGGATTTGATGGATGGATGAACATTTGACAGAGATTCTCTTTCTCACCAAGTGTGCTCTTAAAACACAGTATGCATTGTCACCAGTAGATGGCAGTCATCAGTCACAAATGTAAAGGTCAGAATTAGAATAGAATAGAATAGAATAGAATAGAATTAGCTTTTATTGTCACTCAACCAGGGCCATTTGAAACTCTATTATTAAACGTATTAGTACTTTTGCTAGGTAGGCTAAATCAACAAGGATCTCCAAACCCTTCAGAGTCAATAATATTATTTTTATTTTTAATGTCATAATTTAGAAAAAATCATAAGTCTTTAGGAACAAAGATGATCTTTTAAAATAAGAACAGCTCTCATCTCTCCGTCTCTCTTATACATAAAACCTGCTCACACTTTGCCAAAACTTGCGAAACTTGATTTACTTGTGCACCTTTTTCTCACACCGAACAGTAATTAAATTAGATTAATTAAAATGAGTCACTGTTTCCAAAGCTGTGGTGTATAATATCATTATAATATTTGAAGGTCCCATGACTTTTTCAGTTGTTTTTGATGTACCGGCTAAGGGTTACAGATGAGAGTTTTTCCATTTACAAATATTTTTCAACCCAATAAAATATATAGAACTTAATTCAGAGCTTAATTTCATGATTTTTCCAGTTTTAGAAACCAGCCTTTAAAATTACTCTTTCTCATATGTAAAGAACAGGTATCCTTCTTCAAAGATAGTTAAGGGAATTAGAAAGTAAATTAAAACAGCTTATTTAATGCTTGTTGAGGCCCCCCTGAGGCCCCGGCCCCCTTTTTGAGAACCACTGCAGTGGAGGTCATTCAGGTATTGTTCTCATACTATAAATACATCCTACTCATTTTAAGTAGTTCTTTTTGCATGCTATATAGATGAGCTTAAGGCTACTTTTTCACTTACTTATGAAGAAATTAATTAGGTTACTAATTGTTATAATTAACGTTTATGATACGTATAACAGAGCAAAATAAAACTGCTCCGCGAAGCAGGAGTTTGGGTCAAAGTAAGCCACCAAACATTCAAGCGGTTCTTCACCTTGTACTTGAAATGCGATGCATCACACAAGTTTAGCAGTGTATTGTTGATTATAATGACTGTAAGGCAGCTGCTGAACGCGATAATAACGTGAGGGTTCTTCTTTTGTCGCGTCGCGCTCTTGGAGACACGGTGTTGAGCTCTACATGTCTTTCCACATCAAAGGGAAATCACACAAGTTCCAACAGTTCATTGGTGGGAGGCTGCCAGCGCTTGAAAGGATCATTCGCCTCCAATGCACCAAAGCAAACAAACACTCTTGCCCTCGGAAGTTGCATATTTCCATAAACCGCTCTATGGATAAAAAGCGTCCTTGAGTGCCGTCGGTGTTATTTGCGATTAAGCTCGATATGTCTGAAAATCAGCCTCTTTGCGCTCTAGTTTTCTTAACTTCACTCTTCTGCTCGGCATGCTCACAGGGGACACGATTCGTTCATTCAGCTGCACTAGATGCGGAAGGGAGATACAACATTAAGTGGGGATTTGATGAGTCCACGATAACTTTTGAAGTGGAAGTGGAAACGAGAGGATATATAGGATTCGGTTTATCACCGACCGGTGCGATGTCCTCGTCTGATATCGTAATAGGCGGTGTGCTTAACGGAAGTCCATATCTGCTGGTAAGTGTGCACGCACCTCTGGGCTTGACTGCATCTTACATTCAATGCTGATTATAGAGTAAAAGAGCACTGACTCACAATTTAAAACGAGTCTGCTGCATTTGATCTCTGTAAATGTTGTGATGGACGTGTTATTATTTCTGTTTTAAGTACTGGCATGATTCAAGTCATTTAAATCTTATTTAGTCTTTTAATTTTCTAGTTTTTCTAACAAAAATGTTTGGGATGGACCAGTTATTGATAATTGGATAATATTTGTAATATGTATATGTGGGTAATTATGGATAATATTTAACCTTTAGAGCAATAATTGTAAAAATAAATAAATTAATAAATTAATGCATAACGTTTTTTACTATTCCACAGTGCCACTGTGCATTTTCATTAAAAAATAATAGAGTTCACACTTCACAGGCAAAGTAACAGACTTATTAGATAGTTTTTATAAGATATATTAGATTTTTATTGTTGTAGTATTGTTTTAGTTATTTGTATCAATAAAGCAAAAAACAAAAAAATCCATATTCTGCACATCGCTATCGGAACATCTGTATTGCACTGCAAAAAAAATGAAAAAAAAAAAACTTTTTGTCTTGTTTTCAGCCAAAATATCTACAATTACTTAAATCAAGAAGCATTTTCTAGACAAGTAAAAAAAATATTGTCTTTTTTTTTTTTTTTAGAAAAAAAACAAGTTAAAATTAAGTGAGTTTTTGCTTAAAACAAGCAAAATCATCTGCCAATGGGGTAAGCAAAATAATCTTATTTCAAGCAATAAACTAGATTATTTTGCTTACCCCATTGGCAGATTATTTTGCTTGTTTCAAGCAGAAACTCACTTAGTTTTAACTTTTTTTTTTCTGAAAACAAGACAATAATTGTTACTTGTCTAGAAAATCCCTCTTGACTGAAGAATTTTAAGATATTTTGGCTAAAAACAAGACAAAAAATCTAAGCAAGAAAAACATTTTTTGCAATGTGGTAGTTGTCGCAAAAACTATATTGATCAGGTGCAGCCATTTGTGAATTTTATGGGTCTGGCTTCCGGTCTCATCTGCATCCAGCTATTTTTAGCTGTACAAAACAATTAAATATTGCAAACTGGTGTGTTTTACCATATTACTTTAATGTATTATCTTAATTATGAGCACACTGGCTTGTAGTGCAAACAGTTTTACAGTTAAGGTCAGTTTTACCTTACACTGTAAAAAAAAAAATTGTTGAGTCAGCTTAAAATAATTTGTTACCTGGCTGCCTTAAAATTTTAAGTTCAGTCAACAGTCAGTTACAACTTAACATTTGAACTTATTTGAGTTGACTTGTAACGCACAGACTGAACTTAAAATTTTAAGGCAGCAGGATAACAAATTATTTTAAGTTGACTCAACAAATTGTGATTTTTTGTTTTTTACAGTGTTTAGCGGCTAATAAATCGGAAGTCTTGCCCAGGTGAATATTGCTGTATATTGTAATTTGTCATTTTTACAGTAAATGTAAATCTTAAACATGCTAAGTTCAAAAGGTTTATTATAAAACCAAATTTAGGTTTTCAAAAGTGTGAGCCACATTAAAGAACATTTAAATCTGCAGTGATAGTTTTCTGTGTCCTCAAATCTGCTGCAATGAGATCATCCTCTGACCCACTGACCTGACTACAATCAGCTCTTGTGACCTGGATTTTATTCAGACAGTGCTCACATAAACACTACCGATTCAAATGCAAGCAGCACATTATTTCAGCACATCCACACCTGCTGTCCGCATACTATAAACTCCATCCAGCTGTAAATTGTAAGATGTATACAATAGAAGTTCATGATTAGTTTTCAACACTGGGCTATTCATCAGCATTATGTAATGAAGGCTCATTTATATCAGTGCATTTCTGTTTTTAGTTTTGTAAGCATGAGTCATGACGTCTTTTGTTCCAAAGCATATCCATACTCAAGTCTTGAATGTATCGGACCAAAATAGGACGTTTGCCAGTGCAGCAAACCAAACGTTTTGATCCAAGGTTATTAAATGTGACCACATGCACATGCATTTACTCTCACACTCCAATACTCCATAAAAATAGCTTTTAGTCTGTTTCAGACTCAGAAGATTTAAACCTGAGATCGACTAATTTTGTTCTCCCTCACTCTGCTCAGGACTACTATACAGACTCAAACAGAAAGGTCCATAAAGATCCGCTGCAGAGCTACCAGCTGCTGTATGGCAGAGAGAATAACACCCACACTGTTCTGGCTTTCAGCAGAAACCTCCAGACCTGTGATGACAATGACAAAGTCATTACGGTAGGTTTGACTTCATTAGGGCTGCAACAAATGATTATTTTGATCATCGATTAATCTAATGATTATTAGAATGAATAATCGACTAATCGTTGATTATTTCACTGATTAATCTGTAGACTTTCACTGATTATTCATCTTTTGCAATTTGTAAAAATATCATGTTATACATATACAGTTAATTGGTAATACTTCACAATAAGGCTCATTACTTAACATTAGTCAATATGAACGAAGAATGAACAACTTTTACAGCATTTATTCATCTTAGTTAATTTCAACATTTATTAATGCATTTATAAAAATCACGTTTTTTAACATTTGGTAAATCCGCTGTGAACTAACATGAACAAACAACGAACAGCTGTATTTTTATTAACCAACCTTAATGAAGACTAATAAATAAATGTAATAAATGTATTGTTCATTCATTTTAATTAATACATTAGCTAATGTTAACAATTGATACCTTATTGTAAAGTGTTACCACTTCATTATACAAATAGATGTATTTGGCATTTAAAATGAGATGACAGACAAAGAAAATGGGGGATGAAAACTTTTGAACAGAATGGAAATGTGTACATTTTGCTTATTTTGCCTAAATATCATAATTTTTTTCATTTAGCACTGCCCTTCAGTGAAGCTACAGAAGATACTTGCATGTTTTCAAGAAGACACAATTAGTTAAATTTACCATGATCTTCAAATTTCAAAAGTTTTCACCCCCTTAATGCATGTTTTTTTTTCCTTCTGGAGCATCAGTGAGCATGTGTACTTTCTGTAATAGTTGCATATGAGTCCCTCAGTTGTCCTCAGTGTGAAAAGATGGATCTCAAAATCATACAGTCATTGTTGGAAAGGATTCAAATACACAAAAATGCTGGAAAACCAAAGAATTTGTGGGAGCGGAAGGATTTTTCTAATGAACAGCAGACAGTTTATCTGTTCAGGACAAACAAGAGACTCATGAACAACTATCACTAAACAAAAAAAACACAGCTGTAGATCATTCAGGTAACAACACAGTATTAAGAATCAAGTGTATGTAAACTTTTGAACAGGGTCATTTTTGTAAATTCAACTATTGTTTTCTATTGTGGACTATATGTAAATGTATTTTATGTAAAATATCTTATTCAGGTCAGTACTAAATAAAAAATAACATGCATTTTGTACGATCGCTCTTATTTTGCTAAAAGAATTAACATTTTGCAGATTCTGCAAGAGGTATGTAAATGTTTGAGCGCAACTGTATAAAAAAACATGATGTGAGCGGACATTACTGGAGTAAGTTAATGTTACTGAACTGCAGAGCTCCTGCAAAGATCCACATCATTGTAATCAGATCAATTTTGAACTGCTGCTTTCAGACTGCTGTCTTCTTGCTGTTTTTGTTGTGTTTATTTCATTACTAAGAGGTAAGCGCGCAAAATATATTTACATATTCATCAAAACGCCGCTCAGATTCTGCTGCGTTTGCCCTGAAGCGCTGTGTGTCTTCTTCTCTTGAATTGCATCCAGGAGGGCTGTCTTGCGCTACAGCGCCACACTGGTCAAACCGCATTATTGCAGGCTCTTACATTACATCATATGAGATCAAACGACTACTCGACGACAAAAATCGTTGCAGCCCTAGACTTCATGCATCATTACATGTGCCTCCATAATTCTTATCCAGTTTTTTGGAGTACTCTCGGCTGTAATTGCCGTGAAATAATACAGTGTTTTATTAAGGAGTTAAATAAACTCACTTCCCTAAAATGATGTCAAATTATGACTTATATAAGAAATCTGTTGAACATACAATTACCTATAATTTGTCACTGCCTAGGGCAGTACAGTGAGAGTGATCTGGGCGTTCCATGCGGAGGACGTGGGAGTGTCAGGACCGGTCTACCACGGGACAAACAGAGGCAGAAAGAGCCTGCGATTACTCAACCCTGGAACCAGCTCCAGCATCCCAGCAGGAACAGCTTTCTTCGACCTTCAAAACGAGGAGGTGAGGAAAGTGCATTCAGCAGACTGCTGGAGCGTTTGATGAGCTAGGAGTGACAGAGAACGGCTTAGCCTCAGGCACTGTCATACCTACTGTTTCGTCTATTTTTGCATGCTTGGGAATCAAGGTCCTTGTGGTTACATATGAATCCTTTTTAAACACAGACTCTTTTGCTTCCTGATTGGGTATTTTGAATGAAAACAAGGCCCCTTTTATGCTTGTGGGATCCTGCCAAACACCAGATTTTATAAGAGTGTACATATTTACAACCGCATAACAAATACTCAGCGTTGAATAGGAAAAAAAACAGGAAATGGGACAAATAAAATGTCCACGCTCTCCAGTCCACAATGGAATACTTTGGATGACTGCTACTTTTAACTGTTTTGTGACTATTGAAAACCTTTTATCCATAATTCAACATATTCTTTAACGTATGTTAACATATTTAAACATTTTAGGTTCCCGTGCCTCATAAGGATACGACATACTGGTGCCAGATCTTTAAATTTCCAGAGCTGAAGAAGAAACATCATATAATCAGAGTGAGTAATAAAGCTGTTTAAATTTTAAAGCATGCCCATCTTAATCAAATCATAATGTTTTAAAACATTCAAGACATGTTTTAAGCCAGAAATGATATACAGCAACTATTATTCCAGAGACACATTCTTAGGAAATTACAGGCTTACATATTGCCAATTAAATCATGCCTGTTGTGAATACCTTCTGCTATCTCAGATCACTTCTGCTGTACTTATATTTATAGGCTTTCATGAAGCTCGAGTACTGTTATTAACTGATATGATCTTTACAAAATGTAAATGCCAAGAAGATATTACTAGATTTCCCACAGTGTTCACTGAAAAAAATGTTTCATTGAACTGACTTTTTTTTTTTTTTTTTAAGGTAAGTGGTTGCAATTGATTTATTTTAGCTGTATTTAAATAAACAAATTTGGTAGGGCTGTCAGTTTAATGTGTTCACTTAATTAATTTGTTATTAGTTAAATGAAAAAAATAATGCTTTTAAATCATTTTAACTTAGTTAACACACTGACCCCACCCCCAAACCTGTAAGTCATTTTATATTTCATACAGGTGACTGTTGACAAATATGATGCAGGGTATTTTTGTAGCAATAGCCAAAAATACATTGTATGGGTCAAACTTATGATGGTTTTGTGGTCCAGGGTCACATTTGTGAAAAGAGGACCACTGCAGCAAAACTAATTCATAAGAATTAATCAAACTTTACAATGCATCATAAGATGATTTATGATTTACTATAATTCACTAAATCTATGATTCACATAGATAATGAATCATACTTTTCCAATACTACATATGAGTAACAGTTGACCATTTAGGGTAAGCTGATTCACTAGAATGAAGTAAAAACATTATTTAATGTAAGACAGAGAGGATCTAACTCTGCAAACTTTAGAGATTTAATCAGTGTCAGATCTCTAAAGATCAGTGGCTTTCATTTACTGTTTGATAGCAGATCAAATAAACTATTATGAAAATTGCACTTTCATGTTATGAGGGGTTGCACTTATGTCATGGTTTGGTCAGTTACCCGGATGCATGGCCATATTGAAGATACTCAGATGTGAACAACATGGATTGCAAGGTTAATGTACTACTAAAGACATTGTGCTGCTAATTATGCTGTCTAAATCACGAAAAAAAAAAAAAAAAACACGTGAAAGCTGCTAAATCATATAGAGAAGGACTTAGTAAGCAGGAAATGGTGCAATATTTTGACAAACTAAAGTGGTAAAGATACGTATGAGAAGTAATAATTAAAATATTTCACCTGCCTGACTAGAAATTGTCAAGTTGTCAAGATTCTGGAAATCCTGGTTTAGTTTGGCCAAACACAAACGCCTTTTGTTCCTCAGAGAGTCTTTTCCTTGATTTGTTATAACTTTTGGCAGTCTATAGTACTCCAAATGTTTTTTCCTGGCCCGACCAATATTAGTACAGCTCAAAACATGACTATATGGCCGACTGATGATGCATCGTAAAAACGCTGTATACTATAGAAGTAGTGTCAAAAATTTTTGTTACTGTAGTTACTTTGTGGGAGCCAGTGTTGGGGAAAGTTACTTTTAAAAGTAATGCATAACAACATTGCATTAATCCCTAAAAAAGTACCTAATTATGTTACTTAGTTACTTTTTATGGAAAGTAATGCGTTACATTACTTCTGTGTTACTTTTTAAATCTGGGCAGGGCTTGCTTCTTTGTTTTAAATATAAAAAGTTTGGTTTTTAGCAAATGTAAAAGTCCTTTCACACCAGAAAGTGAAATAAATAAGCCTAAGGCTGAAGGAAAAGTTAATTGACGTCTGTACAGTACAACTGTAGGAGAAGGAAGTTCAACACTCTTCAGCAATGAGAAAAATGAAGCACAAATGTTAGTTAATCTAAAGTAAGTTTTGCTTATTAGTACGGTTGAATTGGATCTGCAAAGGTCAGCAGCAAAGACATTGGTTAATCAAATGGGATTAAATACATAAAGGAAACAAAAAGTAACTGGTGTTAAATTAAAAAGTAATCTGATTACGTAACTTGCGATAGTTGTAATGTGTTACCCCCCAAACACTGACGAAAGCCTGTTTTTTTTTTCTTGAAGATATGTTTAAATTATAAACATGGTATGTTTTACCTCACATTGGTTGTTTTATTTTGCTACAGTATTTTGTCACCTGCATCTTTTTCCATCTCTTTCTGTCGCTCTCTCTCCCTCAGCTTCTTTTTTTTGTCTCACCTGCTTATTATTGTCTTTTGCAGCTGCTATTTGTAGATCAGACATGCTACTGAAATTATACTCTCTGACCCAGATGAAAGAGTCTTCCCGTAACTAAGCTTTTCAAGTTTTCTTAATTAGAGGCAGAACAGGTACTTTAATCATATGATAAAATACTACAATCAAGCATCATCCTTTCAGGCTAATTTTTTCAGATGCACTAACCTTTAATTTCATTTAATTGTTGTAGTCACCAGTTTGTGCCCAATGTAAAATTCAGCTGTGGAAAGACAGGCATGCATTCATCTCCATGAATTCATCACTATGGCTACAGCTCCACATTTTTAGCCAAAACACAAGTGCTGCACATGCAGAAGTGAGCAGCTCACAGTATGAATGTAACCCATTTAGTTTGTATGTAATGCGACGGACACAAAGACTCTACAGTAAATAGACTTGAAGATGATGAAACATTCAAGTGCACACTTACAGATTCTAACATTAACTAGATGCATGTAGACTCTAATCATGGCCTAAATATTGCTTGGGTACATTTAAACAGACCGTTTGAGTTAGATATTACATTTAGCCTCTGTTTAACCTTTCATTGACATCAACTGAAGACAAATCAGCAAGTGAATAATTATTGTGACCCCTCTTCGCCCTCTTTTCCTGTCCTCTCTACATACAGTAGCTTGGTATTCGGAAAGCTCCAGGCGGTGTTACTCAGATGCCAGCAGCTGCCCCATAACCACAGCAGTGTCTGGATGTTTCCTGCTCTGTTCCCACTCAGTTTCATGAAGCAGATGTTGAACCGTCAAACAGGAGCAGATTTTCCAGACACTGTGCTCTCACTGTCTATATTCAGGCTATATTGTCACTGTCCTTATTCAGTCAAAAACCTCATGCTATGTGATGCCAGAAGAAGCTGTGTGGGTGTACTTTTATACAATATGGTGATACTAAGATTCCAAATTAAGGGTACACTAAAAAGAAAAAAAAAAGAGTAGGATTTACTTTAAAACTATTTCTAGTAAATTTCACAATTACGCATGCCATTTTGCAATTTAAATGCTTGTGCAATGTGCTCTAATAATCAGTTAATAATTTTTAAAACTTCTAACTAAATATTTTTTCGGTGTACTTCATTTGCATACTGCAGATGATTTACGGCGAATAAACGCATAAGCTCCTGAAAATACGCACACACATATTTAAATTAGGCTTGTGCTTGTGGTAATTGTCACTAATGTTTGTCATCCAGCTCATTTTCTGGGCTCTGTGATGAGCAATTTACCAGAGTATCCCAGTGCGACATTTTGTGAATGATTTTGTCTCAGTGACAAAACATACAAAATGTTGTATCCACATTGATCCAGTGACATTGATACAGTCTATTGATGTTTTACAGTATAATGACAACAGTAGCGCAATCAGGACTCTACACTGTAAAAAACAATGTGTTGAGTCAACTTAAAATTAATTGTTACATGGCTGCCTTCAATTTTAACTCAGTCAACTTGAAAAAAGTTTTGTCAACTTGAAGTGACAACTTAGATATTTGAGTTGATTCAACTTGAAATTTTAAGGCAGCTGAGTAACAAACAGCTGTTAAGTTTAAAAAAAATTTTTTTGTTTAGTCAACTCAAATATCTAAGTTGTCACTTAATAAAACTTAACATTTCAACTTGAATAAACTTATTTGAGTTGACGGAACTAAAATTTTTAAGACAACAGGGTAACAAATTATTTTAAGTTGACAAATTGTGTTTTTTTTGTTTTTTACAGTGCACCTACTGGTCGCTTTTTGCGACTAACTTTCTTAGTTGGTCGCAGGAGCACATAATTTGGTAGCTTTTTTTTGTTGCTATAAAATGGAATTAATCAATGCATGTTGATGAACTTTTCTATTCGTTTATAGTTATGTAACAAAAGTGGTTAACATCCAACCCGTTCTTTTTCATCAGTAGTATTATTTGCCATTTAAATTTTGTGAATGGGAGTTCATCTTTTGCATGTAATAAACCGGGCTTTGGATGTTTTCGCTTTCAAATTTGCAATCTTGTTGTCAAGTTTTACAAGAAAAGATAATTGTCTGTTTTGCTTAATCTATACACCTTTCAACTTTTAAAGACTAAAACAAAAGATGGATTCATTGTTGTTATTCTTAAATAAAATAACAACAACAATATAACAATGACAAACTATCTCACATAAGGTTTATTAACGGAAACAAGGCATGGCATACATGACATGCTGTATTATATCTACAGACTAATAAATTACAAAACATTTAGGAAACGCTAAGGATTTAATGAAATAAAAAGGTAAAGGAAAGCGTCCATAATGTGAGGTAAACAGCAAAGATGACATGCTTTTCAAAATTTAAAAAAAAAAGAAAAGTGAAACTAAACTGGCTGTTGGTGATAGTGCTTGCATGTTTTTTCCACAAGAATACCAACATGTTCACCTTCTCTGGTTTAAGAAGCAGTCTTTTACTTTACCTTAGCGTGAAAAACAAAGCCATCGCTTCCTCAATATTCAGAAATGCGACAATGTCAAATTTTAACTCGCACAGTCTAAAAGAATTGCAAATGCGACCATTTTAGTAGCAGTCTAGAGTCCTGAGCATAATATGGATCTGTAATGGATTTAGATGCATGAAACAAACATGCTGTTATTGGTTAAAAACAACAGAATGCTATGACACAATAAGCTACATGTTCATTAGATTTTGGGGCTTTAAAACAAAATGTCTCCCAGTGGGTAAAAAAGAGGAGGTAGAAGGGAAATAAAAGAATGCTTAAATATTTATTCAGCCACTGTTTGGCCCCAGGTCCCACTGCTTTAGGCAGAGACCCCTGGAAGAGAAGGACACAGTTCACTCTGTTGGAAATGCTTTTATTTAAAATTCCAGTTCCGACAGCAGAAGCCCACTGTGAGGAGAAAAATAATTTTGAAATCCCCCACTTCCTATTCCAGAGATATCCAAGTTTTAGCTTAACAACCCACACACACACACAGAGAGAGAGAGAGAGAGTTTTCTTGTAGTGGATCAAAATAGAGTGGTTTAAAAAGATAACCTACTTTTATTAAATCTGTATGGCTGATCCCTTTATCAAAGCTCGGAAGAGTGTTGTGGAAGTGTTTTTGTTTTGGATTAAATAAGAGAGTTTCTCAGATTCATTTAATTGCAGTTAAACTACAATAACGCAATCCTTTCACTATATTTCATACACTACTGTTCAAAAGTTTGTAGTTAGTAAGGTTTAGAAATTACTATTAATTAGCTAGGAGATATTAAAGCAAAAGTGACAGTAAAGACATTTGCAAAATAAAATCTGAAATAAATTCAGTTTTGCCATCACAGGAACTAAAACAGATTACAAAAAGAAAACTTAATACTAATTCAGAACAGTACTTTCTACTGTATTTTTTGAGCAGATAAATGCAGCATGGTGAGCATAAGTATAGAAGCCCGTTTCTGCCACTGAATAAAGAAATAAAAAGGCTTATTGCGACTTTTTATCTCACAATTCAGACTTTTTCCTAAAAATTGTGAGTTTAAATCTCATAATTCTGACTTTTTTCCTCTGAATTGTAAGATATTAACTTATAGTTGTAAAGTCAGAATTGTGAGATGTAAACAGGCAGTTCTGATTTTTATTTTATTTTTATTTTTTTTTGGAGAATTGCGCTATATAAACGGGCAGTTACAAGTTATAAAGTCAGAATTGGAAGATATAATCTTGGAATTCTGATAACTCGCAATTTTAAGAGAAAAAAAGTGCCAGAAAAAAAGTTTAAAGATTGCATTTGCAAGGAAGAAGATACAAAACAGGCCTCAATAGGCATGAGAGACTTCTTTCAAAAACATTTAAAAATCTTACTAACCCCAAACTTTTGAATGGTCAATCTAGAATAATAAGTAAATAAGTGTCAATTTTTTTATTGAGATTTATACAACATCTGAAAGTTGAATAAATGAGTTTCCATTGATGTAAGGTCTGTTATGATATAACAATATTTGGTGGAGATACAGCTATTTGAAAATATTTTATCTGAAGGTGCAAAAAATTTTTTTTGAGAAAATCACCTTTGAAGTTGTCCAAATGAAGTTCTTAGCAATGCATATTACTTATCAAAAATTAAGTTTTGATATTTTTTATGGTAGGAAATTACTAAATATTTTAATGGAACATGATCTTTACTTAATTGGCATTGGATTTTGGGCATAAAAGAAAAATCAATCATTTTGACCCATACAAGCGTATTTTTAGATATTGCTACAAATATACTCCAGCGACTTGTTTTGTGATCCAGGGTCACATATTTGAATCAATCTATGTAATCAGCTATATAAATATAATAAGTACATTTCATTATAAATTGGTTGTTCAAAATAATGTTTTCTGTACTGTTAAGTGAGATTTCAGCAGCTTTGGCAGTTTGAAATTAATACCATTTCAGTTCCTTAAATGATTCTGCATCCTATCTCAGTTTGGAATACAAAAGGCATTCTCCATTTGATTTTACGACCGCACAGCTATTCATATTCCTCTTGGTCTGTTTCTGTTTCCAGATAGAGCCAGTGATTCAGAAGGGTCATGAGAATCTGGTTCATCACATTCTGCTCTACCAGTGCGACAGCAATCTGAACAAAAGTGAGATCAATAGAGGACATGAATGCTACCATCCAAATATGCCAGACTCCTTCTTCACCTGTGAAACCGTCCTGTTTGCCTGGGCTATTGGGGGAGAGGTGATATTTCAAGTTCATATTTATTTATTTATATTTATTTCAAAAGTTTCCGATTTTGAATAGAAATTATTTTTATCCCTTGTAGGGCTTCACCTACCCTCCTCATGTTGGAATGTCTATAGGAACTTCAATAGACCCAGTCTATGTACAAATGGAGATTCACTTTGATAACCCATCTTTACAAAAAGGTACCATCTAGATTATATGTATAATACACTTTAACAGTTTAAAACCTGTCTCACTTGCTGCCCTAAGTGACATAAGAGTTATTTTCTATATAAATGAATCAGTATAATCTCCATGGTATATTACAGATATTTTCTGCTAATGAATAATGAGCTTCTCTGAAAGGGTTGAGTCATGAACTTCAGAGCTGCTCAGTGTTTTGGTCTCACCACAGGGATAGTGGACAGTTCAGGCCTGCGTTTGTACTACAGCCCCAGCCTGAGGCGCTATGATGCTGGGGTCATCGAGACAGGAGTGTGGGTCAGTCTCTACCACATGCTGCCTCCAGGCATCCAGGATTATATTACAGAGGGACACTGCACACAGGAGTGTCTCCAAGAGGTGGGACCGCCAAAAAAACAACACAGGAATTATTTTGGTTACATTATATTTACACTATATAAGGTCATATTTGAGATCTACGCTACTGCTGAAACATTTGGAATCACTATAAAAGAGTGTTTTTGAAAGAAATGTATATTCAGGATGCATTAAAGGGTTAGTTAACTTTTTATTCCACAATTCTAACTTTTTTCTCAGAATTGCGTGATGCAAACTCACTATTCTGTCTTTTTTTCTCAGAATTGTGAATATAAACTCGCAATTGCTAGAAATAAAGTCAGTATTGAACGATATAAACTCGCAATTGTGAGAAAAAAAGATATGAACTTGCAACTGCGAGTTATTAAGTAAATGAACTGAACTGATCTCTTTTTTTTCTCTTTAGAACTGGACTTTATAACAATTGCGAGTTTATATCACACAATTCTGACTTCTTTTCTCGCAACTGCGAGTTTACATCTCGCAGTTCAGCCTTTTTTTTCTCAGAATTGAGTGAAATAAACTCACAACTGCGAGTTATAAAGTCAGAATTGTGAGATATTAACTCGCAATTCTGTGAACAATTCTGTCTTTTTTTCTAATCAGAACTGGACACAGGTGTGAGTTTATTTCACACAGTTCTGAGAAAAAAAGTCAGCGTTGCGAGATATAACCTCGCAGTTGCGAGTTATTAAGTCAGAATTGTGAGAAATGAACTTGCAATTCTGTGAACATATGAGTCTTTTTTTTTCTAATCAGAACTGGACTTTATAGCTCACAGTTGTGAAATTATATCCCACAATTCTGACTTTATAACTCTCAAATGTGAGTCAGAACTGGACTTTATACAATTCTGAGGAGAAAAAGTCAGAATTGCGAGATGTAAACTCAGAATTGCAAGTTATAAAGTCAGAATTGTGAGATATGAATTCGCAATTCTGTGAACATCAGTCTTTTTTCTAATCAGAACTAGACTTTATCTCTCACAATTCTGACTTTATAACTCACAATTCTGAGTATATTTCACACAATTCTGAGAAAAAAGGTCAGAATTGTGAGATGTAAACTCAAAATTGCGAGAAAAAAGTCTGAATTGTGAGTTAAAAAGTCGCAATTGTGAGTTATAAAGTCAGAATTGTGAGATAGAAAGTCGCAATTGTGAGTTATAAAGTCAGAATTGTGAGATAAAAAGTCGCAATTGTGAGTTATAAAGTCAGAATTGTGAGATGCGAACCCACAGTTGCGCGAAAAAAAATTCTGTGAACATATCAGTCTTTTATTTTCCAGTCAGAACTGGACTTTATAACTCGCAATTGTGAGATTATATCCCGCAATTCTGACTTTATAACTTGCAAATATGAGTCAGAACTGGACTTTATAACAATTGTGAGACAATTGTGAAAAAATTCAGAACTGTGAGATGTAAACTTGCAGTTGCGAGGAAAAAAGCCAGAATTGTGAGATATAAACTCGCAATTATGTGAACATATCAGTCTTTTTTTTCTAATCAGAACTGGACTTTATAACTCGGAATTGTGAGTTTATTTCACACAATTCTGAGAAAAAAAGTCAGAATTGTGAGATAAAAAGTCGCAATTACCTTTTTTATTTTTTTATTCAATGGCGTAAACGGGCTTCCATACATTTTATTCTCCATGCTAAAAACAGTTGTGCTTTTTAATATGAAAACATTATAGGATTTTTATTTGAAATAGAAATCGTTTGTATCATTACAAATATCTTTACTGTCATGTTTGATAAATTTAATGCATACATAGATAAAAGTATCAATAAAAAAACAAATGATAGTGTATAGAAATATTAATTAATTTTTTAACAATTAAATTAAAAGCATTCGTTTTTTTCAAAGGCATAAAACTCTCTGAGTAATTTCTGAGTGCTAGTGCAAATTTCTCAAACCCCAGACCAAAAAAAGGAGTATAACATGTGTGTCTTTTCCTGTAAGTCATTAGACAGCGAGATGCCCAGTGGGATTCATGTGTTTGCAGTTCTGCTCCATGCTCACCTGGCAGGACGGGCTATCACAGCCAGACATTTCCGCCAGCAAGTCGAGCTCCAGCCACTAGCCTCTGACGATCAGTTCGATTTCAACTTCCAGGAGTTCCAGCCGCTCAGCCAGGAGAGGATCATCCTGCCTGTAAGTCCATTTCAGTTTCATAATCTTCATTGCTCCATCTGAGGGTGAAATTGATGTTGCATTAATCATCAAATACAGTGAACCTCACAGTTTACTTTACTGATTTATGGGAAAAAATCTAAATGATGAATTCCAGGCCTGGAAAACTCATGGGGAAATGAAGGAAATGGCCAAAAGGTGTGGCTGTCTGAGGGACAGGAGTACATTCTGTTCAATCTGTTGTAGTGGTGTGCACCTGGGTGTCAGTTGTCAGCTGTGGTTAAACAATAAAATGAATTCCCACAAATTTCCAGGCATTATTAAGTTTAGACACGAAAGCAACAGTATAGTGAACAGACTGTGCTTTTTTATCCCTCACAGGCTCGTTTGGGTCCAATTAAATATGCCGTTTGCTCTGACTAAAGACTTTCGACTGTTTTCAGGGCTCAGGGTTTATAGCTGAGGGATAGGTAGTGTTTTAGCAGTAAAGAATAGAGCAATTATCATTATCTGCTCCAGTGTCTCAGCCATATCCAAGCACTTTGTATTACCTAAGAGTGGTGTAATAAATTCAACATGTAAAGAGCACACACTGTGCATCTGCAGGACTCATGTCTGTTTAAAAGAGCCCACAGGCGAGAGGTGACTCATGTGTGAGTTGTGACTTGTTATCCTGTTCTGTTGTGTGATAACAATCAGCAACGTTTTAACAGTTTATACTCAAATGACTTTCAATAGTCTATTCTGTTTGGCTGGAACCCAACGGTGAGCATCATTTTCGTAATTCACTTTTAATATCTACGTTAACCCACATGTTTTTCTGTCACCAGGGGGATTCTCTAATCACTGAATGTAGATACAACACTAAAGGCAGAATGAACATGACCTGGGTAAGATTAAGGCTTGTAAAGCCTTGTTTGCTTTTACTAAGAACAATTATGTAGAATTGTGTCATTTTGTTTGCCTTGTGAATTACACCAATTATAGAGTTATTCATGATAGAAATCCAGGTTATGGAGCTGAGCAGTCATGATGTCTAATTTGTAGGCCCGTTTAGGGGCTAATTTAACATGGCTTCCTTTGGGAATTTATAAAGGGATTTTAAAATAGCATTTCTCTCATTTTGTTCAGCAACTTAGCTCACCCAAAAATACAAATTCAGACTTGATTTGCTCACCCTTTATGTCATTCCAAACCTGTATGACTGACTTACTTTCTTCTATTGAACATGTCTTAATATCGCAGAAGGACAGCTTTTTTTGTGTAGACTATCCCTTTAAATGACAAATTAGCTCAAATGAGGATGGCTAACATGTAATGCCTTTTAAAAATGTAAGTTGCTAACAACTTTTTATAACTACCTTAAAGGGATAGTTCACTCAAAAATTTTAATTCTGCCATTATTACAAAGAGTGTTGAACCTTCTACTTTACAGATTTAAAAAGTAACGAGAAAAGTAATGTAACGCATTACTTTCCATAAAAAGTAACTAAGTTACTTACTTTTTTTTAAGGAGTACTGCAATATTGTAATCAGTGTTGGGGGTAACGCATTACAAGTATCGCAAGTTACGTAATAATATTACCTTTTTCAAGTAACTAGTAAGTTACTTTTTCAAAAAAGTAATGCCAGTTACTTTTTGTTTCATGTATTTAATTCCATTTTATTAACTAGTGACTTTGCTGCTGACTTTTGTTGATCTAATCCAACCATACTTTTCTTTTCTATACATTTTTTTTTTCTTGTTTCCAGCCAAAATATTAAAAAAAATCTTAAATCAAGAAGGATTTTATAAATATTTAGAAATAAATATTTTCAGAAAAAAACAAGTCAAAATTAAGTGAGTTTTTGCTTAGAACAAGCAAAATAATCTGCCAATGGGGTAAGCTAAAAAAAAACAAGATTATTTTGCTTACCCCATTGGGAGATTATTTTGCTTGTTTCAAGCAAAAACACACTTAATTTTGACTTGTTTTTTCTGAAAATATTTATTTCTAAATATTTATAAAATCCTTCTTGATTTAAGATTTTTTTTAATATTTTGGCTGGAAACAAGAAAAAAAAATGTATAGAAAAGAAAAGTATGGTTGGATTGGATCAACAAAAGTTGCTGTCTATACAGGGTCAGAAAGCTCTCGTATTTATCAAAAATATCTTAATTTCTGAAGATAAACGAATGTCTTAAGGGTTTGGAACAACATGAGGGTGAGTAATTAATGACAATTTTTATTTTTGATTGTACTAACCCTTTAAGGATGTGTTTTTTACATGCTTGACAAATGGTTCAATCATTATAGTCCAAATGTGCTTTAAAAGCACTTACGAAAATCTAAAATGATTTTAAATTGTTTAAACATCCTAAAAACTCTTCAGAAGTATCCCACTGCACGACAATGGAAATTCTTTTCCAGGTTTTATGACTATAAACTGAACAGCTCTATTAGAAACACGCCTTTGAATCCTTTTTTTTTCTAGCTGGTCTGTGAAAGACTGCATGCTCTTGGCTAAACAATGTGTCTGCAAACAGCTGCAGGTCTGTAGAGATGGATCCAGCTGCTGATGTTTTCCCATACACATGCAGCCAGTGAGCTGCACTCCTGATAGGCTGAGCTGAGCTGCTTTTTCTCTGTAGACAGTCCACAATCCATAAACATCAGGGCCAAATCACTGATGTTTTGGATTCATATTAGAGAGATCAAGATATATATGCTGCTCTGTGCATGTCAGTTCAGCTTTGCTCAGTACTGGGCATAATTTGTCACAGGCCTCTGACTATAACTTCAGATGCATTATGTAAGTGTAGCATTTCAAGGTCTTGACCCAAGTAAAGCGGAATTTCTTTTCTTTTTTTTTCCTACAGGGAGGTCTTAGTACTCGGGATGAGATGTGTTTGTCATATCTGCTGTACTACCCCAGGGTTAACCTAGCCAGGTGTGAAAGTTTACCAGAAATCAGCGGCCAGCTGAAATTCATTGGGGTCAAAGAGATCCAGGAGCCTGTTACGTAAGTCTGAGAAACCACTTCAGTGAAGGGGTTCTTTTGTTGGTGGCAAATACACATATTAACCTCATAATGATGAATAAAATAGATTTTTTTGTTAAGTAAATGAAAGGGCTTTGAGGCATTTTCTGCCTGTCAGTATGTATGCTCAGTTCACACATGTGCCTTTTTGCACAAATTAGTTGGACCGCAAGGTGACAATGTTCCCAAACCATTGTGCAGAGTCTAAAAAAAAAAGAAAGAAACAGATGAGACGGAATAACAACAACAATCTAATGGAGATGGCAACAACAATATAAAAGTTCAGATGCAAAACCAGCTAAAAACCATCTGGGTCAAAAATGAGATGCTCTCAACACATATTATACATCCATCAAATACTTTTACTTCAAACTTGCTAAAATCCCACCCTCAGCCCAATCAGAAGTACCAGTACTTACACAGAAACCTATACATCGGAGCCTGATAAAAATGAATTTTTTAAAGAAAAATGTCAGATGGATTTAGTGGTTTTTACATCTGAACTCTTCAATAGATAGTTATGTTTACAAGTATTTGTGTGAGAGGTTTAAAGGGGACATCCGATCCTATTTTCCATAAGTTGGTATGATTCTTTAGGGTCTGCATGAAATGTCTGTAAAATACTTTGGTTTAAATTCCTCCGTTTTATTTTGTCAAAAACAGCACAGTTCACAGCAACCCATTTCGGTGCATGTCTCTTTAAACAGGGTTCCCATGAGCCCTTGAAATCCTTGAAAGCTTGTGAATCTAAAAAAAAATGTCAAGGCCCAGGAAAGTTTTTTTGAAAATGAACATACATACATACAGGTCCTTGAAAGTGCTTGACTTTATTTTGTTCAAGAATTTATCTGAAAAAAATTCTATATTATTACACTGCATCCTCAGTGACTCTGATGTCAGGAGAAAATGAAGACTCTTACATTCACTTTTACATTCGACTACAAAACGGCTGCATTTATTACAAGACTGTTGTCTCTACAACTGCTCAAACGTTGACAAAATGGCAGACAGCATACAACTGGCTGAGGCGGAAATATGTTAATACTTAATGCATTGAAACGGTTTCCTTTTTTGGGGATTAAAAAAAGGAGTGAAAGGATTTATTATCATTATCAGTCGTAATTTCTGAAGAGAAACAACGCAGACACTGGACAAAGATTAAACTTTCTAGTGTGCAATATGCTCGCTCAAGCATGCAGTGTACACGTTTGCTATAATACGCATAATTATCAAAGTATCCAACTTATTTTACAACATGGTGGCTATTTTTTGTAAATGTTAGAGACTTCAGATTTATTAGTCACCATAGATAAATAACTAACTGAATAACAAGTGAACTAAACTGTAAAACTATTTGCACTACAAACCAGTGTGTTTATGATTGTGATAAATGTAAATTATATAATAAAACAATATCAAGCAGCATAACTAACTTTTTTTCTCAGAATTGTGAAATATAAACTCGCAATTCCGAGTTATAAATTTTATATCTTGCAATTCTGAGAAATAAATTCAGTATTGCATGATATGAAAAAAAGTCAGAATTGCGAGAAAAGATTGCAATTGTGAGTTATAAAGTCTTATATCTTGCAATTCTGAGAAATAAGGTCGCAATTCGGTGATATAAACTCGCAATTGCAAGAAAAAGAGCCAGAATTGTGATATAAACAAATTTGCAATTCTGTAAACATATCAATCTTTTTTTTCTCCTCAGAACTGCTAGATTGCGATTTAGAAATGTAATAGTCAGAATCTGACAGTATTTCTCGCAATTGTGACTTTATAACTGGCAATTCTGACTTTATATCCCGCAATTCTGACTTTATTTCTTGCAATTGTCAGATTATATTCTGCAATTCTGACTTTATAACTTGCAAATGATGAGTTTATATCTCGCAAATCTGACAGTATTACTTGCAATTCTGACTTTATTTCTCACAATTGTCAGATTATATCCCGCAATTATATGACACAATTCTGAGACAAAAAAAAACTGTGATTTAGAAACTTAATAGTCAGAATCTGACAGTATTTCTCGCAACTGTGACTTTATAACTGGCAAATCTGACAGTATTTCTTACAATTCTGACTTTATTTCTCGCAATTCTGACTTTATTTCTTGCAATTGTCAGATTATATTCCGCAATTCTGACTTTATAACTTGCAAATTATGAATTTATATCTCACAAATCTGACAGTATTACTTGCAATTCTGACTTTATTTCTCACAATTGTCAGATTATATCCCGCAATTATATGACACAATTCTGAGACAAAAAAAAACTGCGATTTAGAAACTTAATAGTCAGAATCTGACAGTATTTCTCGCAACTGTGACTTTATAACTGGCAAATCTGACAGTATTTCTTACAATTCTGACTTTATTTCTCGCAATTCTGACTTTATTTCTTGCAATTGTCAGATTATATTCCGCAATTCTGACTTTATAACTTGCAAATTATGAATTTATATCTCACAAATCTGACAGTATTACTTGCAATTCTGACTTTATATCTCACAATTTTGACTTTATTTCTCACAACTGTCAGATTATATCCCGCAATTATATGACACAATTCTGAGAAGAAAAAAAAATCTGAATTGCATGATGTAAACTTAAAAAAAGTAGAATTGTAGGATTACATTTTTTATTTATTTTTTATTCAGTGGCAGAAATGGGCTTCCAAAACGTACAGCTCCTTTAAAATAA
The DNA here is from genome assembly GCA_033026305.1 of Cirrhinus molitorella. Taxonomy (NCBI): domain Eukaryota; kingdom Metazoa; phylum Chordata; class Actinopteri; order Cypriniformes; family Cyprinidae; genus Cirrhinus; species Cirrhinus molitorella. The sequence goes on along the minus strand of CM065133.1, from coordinate 2,541,726 downwards.
AATTTGAAATTACAAAAGGAGGTACAGTAAAATGCAGAAAGATCTCACAATTCTGAGAAATAAAGTCGCAATCTGTTGATATAAACTCGCAATTGCAAGAAAAAAAGTCAGAATTGTGTGATATAAACAAATTCGCAATTCTGTAAACATATCATTTTTTCTCCTCAGAACTGCGAGATTGCCATTTAGAAACTTAATAGTCAGAATCTGACTTTATTTCTCGCAATTGTGACTTTATAACTTGTATATATCTCGCAAATCTGACAGTATTTCTTACAATTCTGACTTTATTTCTCGCAATTGTCAGATATATCCCGCAATTCTGACTTTATAACTTGCAAATTATGAGTTTATATCTCACAAATCTGACAATATTACTTGCAATTCTGACTTTATATCTCGCAATTCTGACTTTATTTCTTGCAATTGTCAGATTATATTCCGCAATTGCAATTCTGACTTTATGACTTGCAAATTATGATCTTATATCTCGCAAATCTGACAGTATTACTCGCAATTCTGACTTTATAACTTGCAAACTTGAGTTTATCTCTAGCAATTATATCACACAATTCTGAGAAAAAAAATCTGAATTGCATGATGTAAACTTGCAATTGCAACAAAAAAAGTAGAATTGTAGGATTACATTTTTTTTTTTTTTTTATTCAGTGGCAGAAACGGGCTTCCAAAACGTACAGCTCCTTTAAAATGAAATTTGAAATGACAAAAGGAGGTACAGTAATATGCAGAAAGCTAGAGATATACAGTATAAAAAAGAAAACTGTGGGACATATAGTAGGTTATAAAACAAAATAAAACAGAAACAATGCACTTCATATCTCGCAATTCTGAGAAATAAAGTCGCAATTTGGTGATATAAACTCGCAATTGTGAGAAAAAAGTCAGAATTGTGTGATATAAACAAATTCGCAATTCTGTAAACATATCAATATTTTTTGTCCTCAGAGCTGCGAGATTGCCATTTAGAAACTTAATAGACAGTATATCTGACAGTATTTCTCACAATTGTGACTTTATAACTTGTGAAGCAATTCTGAAACAATGCACTGTAAAAAATAAAACAATTTGTTGAGTCAATTTAAAATAATTTGTTATCCTGCTGCCTTGATATTTTAAGTTCAGTCAACTCAAATAAGTTTAACAAATTATTTTAAGTTGACTCAACAAATAGTCTTTTACAGTGTGGGAGAAGTAAAACAATGGAAAGAAAGTTCATTTAAAGGAAAGCAACTTGAGACAATACTGTTATTATAAATAAAACCATGGTTACTGTAGTTAAACCATGGTGGCCACAAATTACTATGGTTTTGCTGCACTAACCATAATTTAACCATAGCATTTGTAGTGAAACTGTGGTTATACAAATGGTAATCAATATGCCAAAAACCATGATTACTACACTTTTACTATAATAAAACTATGTTTGTTTGTTTTTAGTTCACATAAGACCGGCGTCACTGTCATAGTCTCATAATAGCTTAACAGCAACTGATTGATGGCTCGCCGGATGATTACATGATCAAATGAGGATAAATGTTTTCACTTATCCAAACGTTCTGGCTGTCATGTCAGCACAAGAGCTTTGCAAAATGATGTGCCATCTTGCTTCCATCAGAAAGTACAAATTGCTTGTCCGACCCATTTCAACATCTGGAATGGCCATTGTAAAACGTGTTTGTCTCATTCTAAGAGAGCTAAAAATAGAAAAACACTCGGAAACCATAAGCCACAAGGCCGTCAGACAGATGGTATCAAATCTTGTCCATCCCTCAGATACACACAACTAAATCCATCATTCATAAAGACTTCTTTCCTTTCACATTTGTGCTAAACTTCATCATTGATTGGAAACATGACATCTTTGGGAACTATAACACCACAGTTGTACAAGCCATTATGTTAGCAACACATTCAAACATGGTGGCTCTCCAACAAGATACTTTTTACTCAGAACTAGCTCTTTGAGATGTTATCGCAGCCTTGGTATAAATCTAAAGACATACTGTATGAGTTTTTATAAGGGAAGTTCATGTCTCAAAACAGCTGTGACTCTGACGTTCTGTGGGCGTCTGCTGAGCCGCTGATGTTTTGTATAGATTCCTTTCACTGCTTTGTATAGAGAAAGAGAGATGTGTGGTTTGTTATGTCCCCACATGTTTGTTTGTGATTTCGCGTGTGAGCGGGCGAGTGTGTGTTTTGGATGGACGTGGGTGTGTGTGTACGTCTATAAATGAGGAACATCTGAAGGGCCCTGCTGGTGGAGTGTGTTTATTTGACCCCCTGAGGCTCAGAGCAGTGTTGTGCTCAGATGCTGGAATAAGGGGGATTATAAGAGGATAGACCTGGCAACTCCAAACAGATTTAGTTTCAAAGCTCTGCCCCAAGCGCCCTCTGTCTTTCAATCACCACACACACACTCACATATATAAAGCTCACTGAGCAGATATGGTTTATGGTTCCCTCAGGAGTATCTTTGATCAGTGAGTAAATTAATGACACGCAAACCATCAGATATGTCATGGGGAATATGGTAAATGGCACTAAATAAATGTTTAACAATTATCTAGATATTTTCAAGTTCATTTTGCAGATACACTGCAAAAAAAATGCTTTTCTTACTTTGATTTTTTGTCTCGTTTCCAGCCAAAATATCCAAAAATTCTTAAATCAAGAAGAATTTTCTACACAAGTAAAATTATTCTTATTTTCAGAAAAAAAACAAGTCAAAATTAAGTGAGTTTTTGCTTAAAACAAGCAAAATAATCTGCCAATGGGGTAAGCAAAAAATCTTATTTCAAACAGAAAACAAGATTATTTTGCTTGTTTCAAGCAAAAACACTTAATTTTGACTTGTTTTCAGAAAATCCTTCTTGATTTAAGAATTTTTAGATATTTTGGCTGTTTCAAGCAAAAACACACTTAATTTTAACTTGTTTTTTTTTTCTGAAAACAAGACAATAATTTTAACTTGTCTAGGAAATCCTTATTGATTTAAGAATTTTTTTGATATTTTGGCTTGAAACAAGACCAAAAAAACTATGTAAGAAAAGCTTTTTTTGCAGTGTAAATTTACTCATTTAGTATACGACGGGGCTAAAGACGTCTTTGATATTATTTACCTCCAAACCACTGGATGGCAGAAAAACATGCCGTAGCACTTTCCAAAACATCCGCTTTTCAAGATACTTATGCAATTTTGGCTGATGCTTGAAGTCGAGTCTGTGCTTACTTCATCTAATATTTAATATATTTATTTAATTTTTTAAAAGTGTTGGAGATTTAAGTAGCAAATTGCTAAAATTCTTCATATCTTGAGACAAAGGTCTTATTAATGATTTTCAAAAGATAATTAAAGTTTTTAAATAACGAACGATTATGTAAAAGCATGGTATTTGGGGTAAAAAGCACCCCTGCTGTTGGGGCACATTAATTAATATGATAATTAAAAGAAGGCTGACTTTTCTATTTGTTAACATGACATTAGATTCAGATGGCAAATATCATAAATTATTTGGAGTGTCCATCTTAATGGTAATCACCATGTTTAGAATGAAACCATCGTATCATATAATAAAATATCATTTGTTGTTACTACTGAAAATCTATATCAAATTTCTATGGGATCTCCTTCAGTGCTTTCAGAATTTAAAATGATTTTGTTTCTGTATTTTAAAATATGTTTTATTTTAATGACAGTATATTTATTGAACAAAATGTAATTCTTTTATTTATCAAAATAAGCAGAAAATAGTACAAACTTTGCTAAAGTGATTGTTTTGAACAAGTATTAACTTAGACATTGTTAAAAAAAAAAACATTATTTTAGCTAAAGTATTTGTATCAATACTGTGTGCCTTTAAAATAAAAGTCAATAAAAGGCTCCTCTTGCCACCTCATACAAGATTTTTTAACAAAATAAGACTTGTATAATTTATTTTTCACATGTATGATTAATTTTTATCAGGCTCTGATGTATAGGTTTCTATGTAAGCACTGGTACTTCTGATTGGGCTGAGGGAGGGATTTTAGCGAGTTTAAGTAAAATTATTTGATAGACGTATAATATGTGTCGAGAGCATTCATTTAGCATCATTATCTCATTTTTGACTGAGATGGCTTTTAGCTGGTTTTGCATCTGAACTCTTCAATTATATTTTTCTGTAATCATACACTTTGGGCAAAGTGAAAAGCACATTTTTTCCTAGGGTGTGCTTTTGGCCCCATACCCTATCCTTTACAAAATCAAAAATGCTCACTTAAAAGCTGAGCATAACCTGTATGACTTTCTTCTATGAAACACAATTTCTGCTGGTTGCTGTTTTTCATGCAATTACTGTACAGTGCCTTAAAACTGAAGCCTTTAGTAGACAAAAGCGTCTGAAATGTATCATAAAAGTGTTTCATGTTATTAGTTTGGAAATTTAGGTTGTTGTGCACTGTAAATCTGAAAATCATTATTTTTAAACAGAGGATCAGACATCACTTTTCATGAACAAACCAATAAAAGGATGTCTTTCAGTTTAAAAGGTAATTTCTATAATGCGATTTCAAAATTCAAGAGAGTAATATGATCAAAAAAGTATCTGAATTTAAAAGAACCATATAGACACGTTTTTGTGATACTTTTCAGCTGTTTTGCATCCTTTTAAAAGCCTGCTCTATCTTAATGGAAAACTACTGGAAAGACTAAAGGAGTAAACAAATAACAACAGAATTAATATCACTTTGGAAGCAAGGTTGAAATAAAACGTAAATGACCAAACTCTCTCTTTTGCTCTTTGAAGAACCTGGCCCTTTGTGATTAAGAGTCCTAAGAAATACAGCAACCTCTCCTTCACGGAGGCCATGGACAAATACAAGTGGACGAGGAAGCGAGGGAAAGCATTTAACGACATTGTACGCAAACTCCCCATGAACGTCCGCTGCTCGAAGATCGGCCAGGAAGAGTGGTCGGTGAGTGGTTTTGATTACACAGGGGTCTGTACCGTATTCTTCTATTTTCATTCATTTTAAAGTCACTCTGAGCAGTTTTTGTATATTTGGCCAATGAGGCGTCTTGCACATATTCTGACACCTACACTCTTAAAAATAAAGGTGCTTTACGATGCCATAGAACAGTGGTCTCGAACTCAATTCCTGGAGGGCCGCAGCTCTGCAGAGTTTAGTTCCAACCAGCTCCAACTCACACCTGCTTTGAAGTATCTAGTAATCCTGAAGACCTTGATTAGCTGGATCAGGTGTGTTTGATTAGGGTTGGAGCTAAACTGTGCAGAGCTGTGGCCCTCCAGGAACTGAGTTTGAGACCAGTGCCATAGAAGAACCTTTTTTGTCTGAATGGTTCCATAAAGAAGAAGGTTCTTCAGACTATAAAAAGGTAAGAAAGAGATGGTTCATTGTGAAAAATGATGGTGAATTTAACGGTAAAAGACTGCAAAAATGCTAAAGTAAAAACCTGTTAAATGGTTAACGGTAAGTTCCCCTACTATATACGGTAAAAAACTGTATTGGACATTGCATGTAATATTACGGTAGTTTATTCAGAAGTGATGAACCAAAGTCTATCACAAGCAGCTTTTCATTTTTTTTTTTTTTTGGTGATTATTTTTTTATTGTAAAACAAAACCAGGATACCTGGCCCACAATAACTATATACAAGCCAGGGTTTGCCTTAAAAAAGAAAAAAAAAATTATACAATAAAATTAATAAAAAATAAAATATAAATAACCAAACATACATAAGGCAGCTTTTAAATATTAACAAATATAGAAAGTGCACAGTGTCATTCACACAAACACCATCATGAAAACTGAAAATAATGCAATAAACATTAATTTAACAACATTAGATGTAACATACAACCCTAATGTACAAAACGGCCAAGTAAAAAACTAAGAAGAAGAGTTATTTCAACAACAACAAAAAAAAATTTGAATAAAAAAAATGTAACAGGGAATTCTGGGAATGTCAATTTACGGTTATTCACTGTAAATTTAAAAAAAAAAACATTTAACAGTTTTTTACTGTTACATTCAAAATAATTTTTACAATGATTTAAAAGCTGCTTGTGACGGGCTTTAGTTCATCATGTGACTTTTCTCATCTCATGTTGGTTATCATGTATTACAAAGGTACAAAACAGATTTCAGTACTTCAATATGTCGGTATATTAACATTATATTAGTTAATGAAATTACGGTATTTAAATGTGTATTTAAGTTAGAACCGTAAAACCTAAAATGTTGCTACTATTTATTTGCGGTAAAATTCTGGCAACCACAGCTGCTTTTTTTTTTTTTACCGTAAACATTACAGATTTTTTTTTTTACAGTGTTCTTTAAAGAACTTTTGACATCATTGCTGTCAAGAACCTTTTAAAGCACCTTTATTTTTAAGAGTCTAGTAAAGTGGATGCAGAATAATACAAAAATTGTTTTTTGATACCAAAGGCACACTAAAAATGTTGATCAGGATTTGTTCTGTGAGCAAATCTGTCTGATAAGATGAAGATAAGATGGTTAATACTTTGGGTTAAAAAATAATTTGTATGTTTTCAACAAAGATAATAACAAGAAATGTTCGCTGAGCATCAACTATTAAAATAGAAAAAACTGAATAAATGCATTATTGGTGAGCATGAAAGGCTTCTTACTGACCCCAAACTTTTAAACTGTAATGTAGCTCCATGTCAAAGTTTTTTTCTGTCTCTATTAGATTCAAGGGATGATCATCTCTCCTCCGGAGCTGAAGTCAGAGCAGACGTCTGCTGCTGTTGTGGCCTGTAGGAACGTCTCAGAGATTCAATGTGAACGCCCCCTGGCTCTGCTCCTCACTGCATGTCTCTTGCTCATACTACAGACCTGCTCGCACCTCTAATGTCTGCTGTCATAAACATACATACAGCAGTGTTTCCCAGAAACAGCGATGTTCAAGATTTACATCATGCTGATACTATAGAGTAATTGCACTGTGTGACTCACTCTTACTTAGCCTAAATCAAGTTTATCACTAACACTGATCACAACCGTGCTGTATTCATGAAGGATATAGGCATCATACATGCTTCACATAGATTATCCTTGGTTAGAGGATACTGTGGTCTTGACAGCCTCTCTAACAAATGCCTCACCATAGTTGTAAATCTTAATCTCAACACATGTCTGAAAGAGGCTGTCACACTCCAGCACACCACAACTGATGTCTTGTGGGTTAAAAGGATAGTCCACCCAAAAATGAGCATTTTTCATCATTTACTCGCCCTCATGTCATTCCAATTCTGTATGACTTACTTTCTTCTGTGAAACACAAAAGAAGATATTTGAAAAATTGTATTGGTGTTTATTTTTGTACATTCAATTGTCACTGTAAGGACAAAAACAGTCAAAATTTCTTCATGAGCACTGTCATGCAGACTTCCTCAGAAGTGGTGTAAATTTTCAATACATTACTCTCAGTCGCACTGGAAGTTTTATTAAAAGTTAAAAAGTGAAAACTGCCTTTATAAATTCACCATCTAACACATGCAAATGCGTTCAGTCTGGAGCTCTGCGAGCTGTGTTCCTCTCATTATAAGCTAAATGTGTGTTTCATAAAGGATTGCTGGCATTATATTCAAAAGCATTACATTTTATATGCCGTCTATGTCTTGCAAGGCAATAAATGTTTATTTCTTATAAATATTGAGAGGTTTTTAATGAAAAGACATTCATGACATTTTATAATACACATATATCAGTGGTGTGCGATGCTGTTATGAAATGAGAAGACAAGTCCTTAAAAAAAAATTAATCAAATGTAAATTCATGTCCCAGTCACATTTTCTTGGTTAAATACATTAGCTACTTACACTATCAGAAAAAGACATTAACAATGTAATCAATATTCTATTAAAGTTAATGTTTTTAAGCTTTTTATACTTCTAAAATAACAGCTCAAGACAGTAATTCAAATGTTATTTGTGAACTTATGTTCAGCTATTATTTTCAACAGTTTTAACTATTTTTGATTTTTTCAAATCATCAGTCCTCATAGCTCGGTAAATATTGGTCACAGAGGTTTGAAGCTGATTGCTCACTAAAAACTCCTACAAATCATGTCTTCATGCCGTTTTAAGTCCTACTTTTATGTAACGAAGTGGTTATATCATATATATATTACATTTTTAAATTTGTCTTCCCATTAATGCCACTTTATTTTCCATTCAGATTGATTTGTGATTGAGCAAGGCACACAAACACAAGGGGCGGGATTTATCGAATTAACCAATCACAGCCGAAAATAACCAGTCACATTCAATCATATCGCGATGGAGGCATCGCCTCCTCTAACATGACTTTTTAGCAAAACAAATTTACCAGTGTTGCCAAGTCCACGGTTTTCCTGCAGAACTGGGCTACATTAAGACTGTTGCCGCGGGTTGTTTTTGATGTCGGCAGGTTGAATTGACCCCAGTAATGTCATATTTAGCCCCTGAAATGCAAATTTACCAGGGGAACCCTGAGCAAAAATGAGTATTTCATCCCCATAGAATGCGATTTTTAACGGGGGACGCATGCTCATAGCAGAGATAAGACGAGAGGAGAGCAGCATTTGAAGTTAAAAAGTATATCAATTGTCAATTTGTTTCAAAAATGAAACTAGATAAGATGCTTCTTCCTCGGCTGGGATCGTTTAAAGCCATTTAAACTGCATTTTGGAAGTCCAAACTCGGCACCATAGAAGTCCACTATATGTTGTTTTCCTCAAGAAACATAATTTCTTTACGACTTAAGAAAGAAAGACATGAACATCTTGAGTAAAAGGGGTGAGTAAATTATCTTTAAATCTTTAATCCTTTCAAATGTTACATTTTGCAGTATTGGCGTTGTTTTATTTTTGTACTACGCTTTTATGATAAACGTGTTTTCTTTGCATCTGTTCATCCCAAATTATTTTTTGATATAACAGAAAAGGACAATATTAAATAAATATTGAATGTCTTAAACAGGCGCTTCTACAAGACAACTACACTGCAAAAAATGCTTTTCTTACATAGATTTTTTTGTCTTGTTTCCAGCTAAAATATCAAAAAATTCTTAAATCAAGAAGGATTTTCTAGACAAGCACACGTTTTTGTCTTGTTTTCAGACAAAATGTGTTAAAATTAAGTGAGCAAAATAATATGCCAGTGTAATCTAGCTTTCTGCTTGAAATAAGATTATATTTCTTACCCCATTGGCAGATTATTTTGCTTGTTTTAAGCAAAAACTCACTTAGTTTTTACTTATTTTTTTCTGAAAACAAGACAATACTTTTACTTGTCTAGAAATCCTTCTTGATATAAGAATTTTTAGATATTTTGGCTGGAAACAAGACAAAAAATCTAAGTAAGAAAAGCATTTTTTGTATTTCATGTATTCATGTATTTCACACTTATTTGAGATGGTAAAGTTGAAGCTGAAGGGATGTGATTGTTCTGAAGGCTTGATTTATCCAGTGTTACAGCAGGGTACTGTAAGCCCACTGTTACTGCCTGGGAGTCCCTGGTACAGCAAGGAACATCTCTTGTTAAGGCCTCAAGGCTCTCTCACTCTCACACACACACCAACATGGCAAAAATGTGCCAATGTGTGCTTGAGAATGCCACAGAACGGTGTCCTTTCCTCAGTCTCTCATTCCTAAGGCTTTCCGACCAGCCCCAAGATGTTCTTCAAGAGCGGTAAGATTTGTTATTTGTTTACTGTTTCCATCTTAGCCCACGATGGCTCTAAATGAAGGGCTAGTTGTGGTAAAAAAAAAAAAAATAAGATGACTGTACCACAATCAGCCTAAGACTGAAAGAGGGAGGAAGGGAGGTAGAGGAAGTATGATCTTACTTCTTTTTGTTTCTTTTCAAAAGACTCTGGCTTTTATACCTCATGTCTTTTATGTTAGTGTGTTTAGTCCTGTTATAATAGGCATATGGAAAACAGCAGCAGCCAGGAATCATGAATCTTAATAGTTAACGGGCCTCTTATAGGAGGTTGTGGTCATGGTAGAGTTTAGGAGAGGAAGTCAATGATGTAATACAAGGACAATAGCCTTTGGTTTGGGACTACACTTCTTCTTCTTGTCAACTGGAGCTGTGAAAAGACTTTTTGTGACTGAGAGTTTCCAGGCTTTGGTGTGGGGAAAACGATCTTCATCAGTTTAGCCACATCACAGGAGCCACAGATGCTCAGATGGTGTCCAAAATCTCAACTAATGTAAAGAAACAAGGATTAAAAGACCGGATTTTTTAAATATGTACAGTATTTGTGGTCGAGTTATTGTTTGTATTGTGGCCTGAACTGGGTTATATAAAGCAGAGAGAGAGACTTAGTTGAAAAAGTCATGTTTGGGAGTCTAACAGTCTGAGCTGAACTTTAACTGAGGTTTAGATTTTCGTAATGGAACATCACAGACAGTTGAGAATATGGCAGGGTAACGAGAAAGCTAACACATCCTGTACTGCCAAGGCAACTTCCTGTTGATTTCGTTTCCATTTTGACCAGGCTGTTAGGCTTTTTATATAAAACTTTGCTGACCTCTATGGTTTTAAAACTGCATTTACTACCAACAAACATTTTGTAATATTAATGTTGTTGGTGTTATATTTGATGTATTCTTAATATTTTTAAATTATGTAAAAGACTGAATACCTGGCATGAGATTTTTGAACATTTTGTGTTGCTTTACAGTATTTCCCATAAGAGCCAGCAGAGGGCAGTGTTTGCCAGGGATGGAAATTACTTTCTGGTTTCTTTCTGACACAGGAAATCTAAACAGAGATGTTCTCTAGTCTAAGAATACTAAAAAGTGTTTACTACACTGCAAAAAAAAATGCTTTTCTTAGATTTTTTTGTCTTGTTTCGAGCCAAAATATCTAGACATTCTTAAATCAAGAAGAATTTTCTAGACTAGTAAAAATTATGGTCTTGTTTTCAGAAAAAATAAAATAAAGTTAAGCGAGTTAATCTGCCAATGGGGTAAGCAGAATAATCTAGTTTTCTGCTTGAAATAAGATTATTTTGCTTGTTTTAAGCAAAAACTCACTTGTTCTTTCTGAAAACGAGACAATAATTTTTACTTGTCTAAAAAATCCTTCTTGATTTAAGAATTTCTAGATATTTTGGCTGGAAACAAGACAAAAAAATCTAAGTAAGAAAAGCATTTTTTGCTGTGTAGTAGGTGTTTACAGCCTCATGTCTCTATTTTTCTGGAATTGTAAGAATAAACCTATATTGAAACATGATACTTTGTTAATATAAACTCACAAAAAGGTTCCACTGTATTGTTTTGGACATTTACCATTGTATTACTTTAAGTACACGGCAAAATTCTTTAATCAAGAAGGATTTTCTAGCTAAGCACAAATTATTGTCTTGTTTTCAGAAACAATTTATAGTCATAATTAAGTGAGTTTTGCTTAAAACAAGCAAAATAATCTTATTTCAAGCAGAAAACGAGATGATTTTGCTTACCCCGTTGACAGAATATTTTGCTCGTTTCAAGCAAAAACTCTCTTAATTTTAATTTATTTTTTTCTGAAAACAAGATAATATTTTTACTTGTTTAGTAAATTTTTAAAATTTAATCTAAAAAAGTAAAAAAAAAATCTAATCTAAAATCTACATTTTTAAAATGTAAAATCTAATAAAGAATTTTTAGATATTTTAGTTGGAAACAAGAAGTAAGAAAATCATTTTTTGCAGTGTATGTCGGTATATCATTTGAATACAATGGTATATAAATAGCAATATTCTATTTTTTATTACTATCTTACAAAAAATACAGTGGCTGTACATCAGATGGTAGTTTCATGGTACTTAGATACTATTATTATATGGCACATGTCCAAAACAACTACTACTATAAGCAAGTTGATTTAAATGTTTAAATCAATAGTTTTCTGAAGTGACATGCACCAAGTCTGCCTTTTATTAATTGGCTTGTAACGTCTCTGTCATTTAAAGCAATTTTTTGTTCCATTCAAAGTCCTTCGCTAAAGTACGCTTGTAAATTTCAAATCCCATCTGTGCCGTAAGTACATTCTGTCCCCGCTCATAAACTTTTTTTATTCTGTCAGTATGTCGCTGAAACTCACAATATTCTATCTGTCACTTACAAAGTAGTCAATGCATTACTGGAATTCGTCCCTGAAGGACAACTGACTAAGACGATTTGCTTAAAATAGATGTCATATTCATTCAACATTCTCAAAGGCTTACGACTGGATTTATCTAAATATTATATGACTTTGGAATGAGGGGCTTTGAGGCATGGCTCATGCTCCAAACTACTGTCGCTGAGGTAAAACCCACTGTTTGACTCCCAGTCACAATCTTGGTTTCCTCATTAGAAGTTTGAGGTCAGCGTTTAGAATGTAACCAGAGAAGCACACTGACCTAAATATCTCTCTATAGGCCTAAAACCAGACTTTTACAGTTTTCCGGTAAATGGCCCTGTTGGAAAAAAAAAGCTAGTTAGAGGAATAGTTCATTTCCAGAATAAAAAAAAAAAAAAAAAGGATAATTTACTCACTCCCATGTCATCCAAGATGTACATGTCTTACTTTCTTCAGTCAAAAAGAAATTCAAAAGAACTTTTTGAGGAGGTCCAAATTGCTGTTTCAATGCAGCTTCAAAGTGCTTTACACGATCCCAGAAATAATGGTCTTATTTAGCTAAACAATCAGCCATTTTTTTAAAAAATAAAATAAAAATGTACATACTTTTTAACCACAAATGCTCATTTTGCACTAGCTGATGAACATCTTCAGGGGCGTAATTTCCACTGGGGACAGGGGGGACATGTCCCCCACTTTTCAAAATCTCATTTGTGTCCCCCCACTTTCAAATGCATTAAATTAAATAAATGTCTTGTATTGTAGAATGCACGCTCATCACGGCCGAGAGTTTCATGCGACCGCTAAATCGTATGTAAAATGCATCGTATTAAAAGGCAATTTTAATACCCTGCATTTGGAGAGTGACTCCCCAATGCACGCAAATTAGCCTACATAACATATCGAGGCTGTTATTAGTAGTATGTAGGCTATAATAGATTGTGTAGTTGTCTATAGCTCTGTGTCATGCTTGAAAAATTCTGTCTCTATTTGCACTTTGAATATTGAGAGAGTAGCCTACTTATGGCTGCATTTATTGTTTGTACGTAATATGGCTAAGAAAGAACTGTGTTGTTTATTTTTTTGTTATTTGTGACCCTGGACCACAAAACCAGTCTTAATTAAGTAGCACTGGTATATTTGTAGTAATACCTAACAATACATTATAACAATACATGGGTCAAAATTATAGATTTTTCTTTTATGCCAGAAATCATTAGGATATTAAACTTCATGTTCCTTGAAGATACTTTGTACATTTCCTACTGCAAATATATCAAAACTTAATTTCTGATTAGTAATATGCATTCATATCCTTCTTGTCCTTCATTTGGACAACTTTAAAGGCAATTTTCTCAATATTTTTTTTTTTTTTGCACCCTCAGATTGCAGATTTTCAAATCTTAGCCAAATATATCCGAACAAACCATAAATCAGTGGAAAGCGTAGCCTATTTATGGGTATGGTATAATATATTTATAAATGATCATTTATAATATAATATGATTATATCTCAGTTTTGAAAAATTGACACTTATGACTGGTTTTGTGGTCCACAGGTCCATACTGTTTTGATTTATTTGTTCAATTTGTGAAAAGAACTTCAAATTAGGATGTCAAACGTTCTAGAAGCTCATAATTTGTGATTCCCCATTTTGTGTCGTCTGTGTAATTTGGTTCAAAAGGGTTGGGTAGGGATTCTACTTACAATTTTAAGGCAGCCGAGTAACAAACACAGCTGTTAAGTTTAACAACTTTTTCAGTTTAGTCAACTTGAATACCTAAGTTGTCACTTTTCAATTGAATAAACTTATTTTTTTCTAACTTAAAATTTTTAAGGAAATTTACAGTGGCAGCTGAAACCTGCCTAAACCATTTTTTTTCTACTGCATTAAAAACATCAAGTATTACATTATTTTTTAATGCAGTACATCCAGCGCTGCTATTGTAGTATATAAATAATACTAAAATAACACTGAGTACAACAAAAAAAAAAAGAAAGAAAGAAAGAAAAAAAAAAAGAATATACAATAATAAGAATATATCAGGGTTTTTATTTTCACTGTGTACTTGAGAGCAGAACTCATGCCCAGTTTCATTTGTCTTTGATTCCTGTCAAAATCCCACTGAGAGCCGGGCCAAATGTACCAGAGTGTTCTGCCAGCCGTATTTTTAGACACGGTGCCAGCCCACGGGAAATACATTTCTGTATTTATCTTTATCCGGAGGGAAAGGAAATAACTGCTAACCAAAAAGCTACAACTCGTGTTCGAAACGTACATTCCTCTACTGCCCAATAAAACGGTTCCAGCTAGGATTGGCTTACGGATAGATTCAAGGGGCTCCTCCACAACACATTCTGTCAAATGCATCAAAACCTCCACGGAATGCAAACTTTACTTTGGAGCGATCGCGATGTTCGTCGAATGTGTGCAGATGCTGTGTTTGCTCATGAAAGAGCATATTTGAGCTGTGTAAAAAAATACAGTTCACTTCTTGCCTCAGGCCTCAAGCCTTGGTGCTTGAAGGACGGGACCTTTGAGTTAAGTTTAGGATGAGGGTTAGTCTGCTCCACAGTGTTTTCGAGTCTGGCAACATGGCCTCGGGATGGTCAGGATTCCTCTCAGGTCTGCAAGGAATGTGGAACATTTGAAGTGCCAACGCTAGTGACGCACACGACTGACGGCAAACATTTCCTTTCACCTGTCCTTTTCCTTTCTGGCTGGAGGCCTGTCCAGAAAAAACATGTTGGATGGCATCGTTTCATTGTATCTTATTCCGAGGACTCAGCGTTGGGATTTATCTTGGATTAGGGAGTTAAATGACTCGTGTATTTCGTGTCCGTCTGGCTGGATCGTGCCACATAGTGCCTTAAGAAATCACGACGAATTGCGTCAAAGCAAACAGAAAAAATGGATAGAAATGAGTGATGTAAATCAGGTCCAGGCCTGCCAAGTGAGTGACATCAGCTTTGCCAGAGTAAACCATTACGGCCCACGTTACCATGTCAGCAGACACTGTTTGTTGTTAAAATCGCATGGTGGAAAGTCAAAAACAGCGCTGCTGAGCTGTTGTCCGTGCAAAACCAGCTTACTTTCCACTTCCAGACAATATCACTTTCAGACTCAAGACCCAAATGCCCTGAGTTCATCGCCTTAGGGCAATATTAACAAATACCAATTTTCCTTTTGCCATTCTCCATCGTGGTAAGAACTGACTAACATTAGGCCTGACACATCTCTGCCTTGACCAAGCGTGTGCTTTAAAGTGACAGATCTGCCAAAAATGTTGTCATTATTTACTCACCCGGATTTTGTTCCGTATACTTTATTTTGTCCGCAGAACACAAAAGTACATATTATGTAAACTGTCTCTGCTGATTTCTTGCATTAAAAAAAGTGGGTAGGGACTAGAGGCCTCAAAAAGGACAAAATAAAAGAAGTTTGTACAGTTGAAGTCAAAAGTTTACATGCACCTCGCAGAATCTGCAAAATGTTAATTCTTTTAGCAAAATAAGATCATACAAAATGCATGTTATTTTTTATTTAGTACTGACCTGAATAAGATATTTCACATAAAAGACATTTACATATACTCCACAAGAGAAAATAATAGCTGAATTTATAAAAATCACTCTGTTCAAAATTTTACATCCCCTTGATTCTTAATACTGTGTTGTTACCTGAATGATCCACAGCTGTTTTTTTTTTTGGTTTGGTTTTGTTTTTGTTTAGTGATAGTTGTTCATGAGTACCTTGTTCGTCCAGTTAAACTGTCTGCTGTTAATCAGAAAAATCCTTCAGCTCCTACAAATTCTTTGGTTTTCCAGCATTTTTGTGTATTTGAACCCTTTCCAACAATGACTGTATGATTTTGAGATCCATCTTTTCACACTGAGGACAACTGAGAAACTCATATGCAACTATTACAGAAGGTTCAAACGCTCACTGATGCTCCAGAAGGAAACACAATGTATTTAGAGCCAGGGGGTGAAAACTTTTGAACAGAATCAAGATGTGTACGTTTTTCTTATTTTGCCTAAATACCATATTTTTTTAATTTAGTGCTGCCCTTCAGAGGTTACAGAAGATACTTGCATGTTTCCAAGAAGACAAAATTAGTTACATTTACCATGATCTTTAAATTCAAAAGTTTTCACCCCCGGCTCTTAATGCATGGTTTTTCCTTCTAGAGCATCAGGGAGCGTTTGAACCTTCTGTAATAGTTGCATAAGAGTCCCTCAGTCGTCCTCAGTGTGAAAAGATGGATCTCAAAATCATACAGTCATTGTTGGAAAGGGCTCAAATACACAAAAATGCTGAAAAACCAAAGAATTTGTGGGAGTTGAAGGATTTTTCTGAAGAACAGCAGGCAGTTTAACTGTTCAGGACAAACAAGGGACTCATGAACAACTATCACTAAACAAAAAAACAGCTGTGGATCATTCAGGAAACAACACAGTATTAAGAATAAAGTGTGTGTAAACTTTTAAAACAGGGTCATTTTTACAAATTCAACTATTATATTTTCTTGTGGACTATATGTGAACGTCTTTTATGTGAAATATCTTATTCAGGTCAGTACTAAATAAAAAATAACATTTTGTATGATCCCTCTTATTTTGCTAAAAGAATTAACATTTTGCAGATTCTGAAAGATGTACGTAAACTTTTGACTTCAACTGTAAGCATGCACTATTTTCTGAAGCCATACAACCGCTTTCTGTAATTTAGGGTTAGGTCTGAAAATCTTGGACACTATTGGTCAAAAAAAATAATAATCTTTTTAATACAGTTTTTTTTTTGACCATTTTTATTATGGATAAACTTTCCCTTATGTTTGGAATACACTACACAACATTTTCCCAGATTTTTGCCCCAGTTTGCAGTCTTGAGGAAAGTAAAAGCTAGTTTGCAGATTCTGGACCATAGGAGTTGACAGACTTTACTGAAAAATTGTGTAGTGCATGATGGGCACTGATTTTTTTTTTTTTTTTTGGCCTAAGACTATGATTCCTTCCAGTTGAAAGAGATCAAAGATGTCTGACATTTGAGTTGATTTTATAACACATAATGTGTTAATTTGTTATGCATCTCCTAGAAATTAGGCAAATGTTTCTATGACCATGTACACACTTAAAGTTTCAGGAATGAGAACCGCATTTAAATGTGTCCCGTATTTGTAACCAGAGCAACATTTTAGAGTCAAAACAAGAATTTAGACATTTGGTAGGCCTATCTGCCTTTTTTTTTGCGTAAAGATTTTTTTGTCTGTCAATTTTAAACTACCACTGATAAAAAAGCTTTGTTTCGTTTATGCTCGGGAGGCTGCTTTAGAGAGCGCCGTCTTGCAGTGTTGCCAGATTGTCATATTTACAATCGCTTTTAGGCACATTTTTTGGTCTTAGCTCATAAAGCTAGGCACTTTATGTAAAGTGTTCTTTTGCGGATATGAGATACATGTTTTTTTGGTGTTATAAAACAAAGCATTTGGGTGTTTTAGTAATGTGTCCTTGTTTGTGGGGTTTTCTATGAAGATCTGGCAACACTGACACTTTATCACATGGCTTGTGAGCGCAACTAGCCCTGTGTCAAAATGTGGTAAAGTTAAGATTTCTTTCACTGATATTTTCTTGCATCTCACATACAAACAAAAACTGATGCTCATTTAAATACGTCATTAACAACTAGTTGTTCAGTTCGGTTCTGTAAACACACTGCATAGAATTTCTGTAAATGCGGTTGTCACTACCTGTATTTTTCTGGAGTTAATGCGGTTTTTACTCCCGTATTTTAGTGAATTATGTGTGTATAGAACATGATTAAGGACAGGGCTCATACAGGTGTTTGAATTCCTTGAAAATGCTTTTTAATGTAGTGTTTTCAACGTTTGAAAAATGCTTGGATTTTGGATAAAGTGCTTGAAAATGCATAATAATTTTTTTTTTTTTTATAAAATAAGCCTAATAGCTCCGCAGTCTGCATGTGACAAAATATGACCAAAAATGACAAATACAAATTATGGTTAAAACAAGAACTAAATACTCTGCTTTTTCTGCTTGAAATAAGATTATTTTGCTTACCCCATTGGCAGATTGTTAAGCAAAAGCTCACTTAATTTTGGCTTGTTTTTTTTCTGAAAACAAGACAAACATTTTTACTTGTCTAGAAAATCCTTCTTGATTTAAGAATTTGTAGATATTTTAGCTGGAAACGAGACAAAAAATCTAAGTAAGAAAAGCATTTTTTGCTGTGTAATAGCACAATAACATCTGATTTAATGTGAAAAACTCATATATGTAAACATGTAATTTACCACAGTTGTAAATTGCTGGAAAATCTTGAAAATGCACCTTGAAAGTGCTTGAATTTTACTTCTATTACATCCTGTGTCATCTAGGTCTGTAGGGACAGTTATATGGAGAATAACAGACAAACTAAGGGATCAAAGGTCAAGGGTTGAAGACCTGACTACACTAAAGCCAGACAGAAGGAAGCTGTTTTCTAGGTAACACTTTACAATAAGGTTCATTAGTTAAACATTAGTTAATGTATTAACTAACATGAACCAACCATGAGCAATACATTTGTTACTGTATTTGCTAATCTTTATTAATGTTAGTTCATGAAAATACAGTTGTTCATTGTTTATTCATGTTAGTTCACAGTGCATTAACTAATGTTCGCAAGATTTGAATAATGTATTACTAAATGTTAAAATTAACATTAACAAAGATTGATAAATGCTGTATAAGTGCAGTTCATGTTAACTAATGTTAACTAATGAACCTTATTGTAAAGTGTTACCGTTTTCTATGTCCTTCACACACATATCAGAATGCCTCTTATTAACCACAAAAAAAATTAAATAAAAAATCCCGTTAGCTCAGCATGTGTCATCTTTTGTGACCCCTCTGGTAGCAAATGTCTATTGATTACACTATTTTCACACCAAAGAAAGTAATCCAGTGAAATGAAGTACCGTTCAAATTAAAATATACAATAAATTTAAATGAAAATGAAGAGTCAATAAAAACAGACACTAAAGCGGCTTTGTGACCCCTGAGCTTTCCAAAGAGCCCTGTTCTAATAACACATATTCACGGTTCCCAGATGGACACATTCCCCCGCAGCAAAGCATTTATTGACTCACAGCATACTGTTACTTTCGTCATGTAACGCCTACGTACTCACGCAGGCTACTCCGTTTCCGTTTTGTGGGTGTTTTCCATCTGTTTTACCTCCGTCCAGACAGATGAACCGGGCTAGAGAGATCACAATTGCGTGTCTGAGGAGTTGAGGGTGGCATAAAGCGTGAATTCGACAGGTGAGTGTGTGCGAACACTGTACGTCTCGCTTACATCCTGGGCAAACAGGGATGGAGCGCACAAAAATGCTCCCCGAGCTCAAAACCCGTAGTTGCGAAGCGGGCCTATTTACAGGCGTTTCGTTCATTCGCCACAAAGCGTTGTTTCTCCTCGCAAACCGGTTTGAGCCGACCCCACTGCTGGACATAGCTTCAGCATCAAAAGATATTTTTAATAAAGTGGTCAACAGCAGTTGCGCAAACATTCTAAAGTAGCTTACGAAAACAGCCGCTCGAACGGCCATAGAGAGAGAAGCCTTCTTATGTCGGCTGGAATGTTCGTAAGGCCCCCGTTTCACCACCCTCACAGACACAGGGGCTCTTTGTAACCGTTCACTGACCACACAGTACACCAGATCGCTCTGGAATTCTGGGGTTGTTTGTCCTGCAGTGTGCAGGACTTGTTTATTTTCTTTGACATTTTTCAATACAGTACGTACTATTGGAGTTTGTCTAGCTGTCACAGTTCATCCTGTGAACCTTATATGAAGTAAAATGTAACATTAGAAATAGACTTTATCGAGTTTCTGAAGTTAGTCAGGGAAATGTTTGCCTTTAATTTCAAAGTTCAAGTTTAGCTGCATGCACTGCTTTTAACAGCTCCAGAGGTGATGAGGACAAATCTGTGGGACATTTCAGAGCTCTCATGGATGTTGTGCGGTATGGGGGGTAACATAAACAGGTTTATTGCAGTACTTTACACAACCGTTTAAAAGTTTGGGGTCAGTAAATGTTTATTCGTTCTTTTTTTTTTTTGAAAGAAGTGAATAAATTGTTACATTAATAAAAAGTGACATAATAGATTTACATTGCTAGAAAAGATTTATAGTTTGAATAAATGTTGTTCTTGAAAGAAAAAAATACAGGTTCAAAAAAAAAAAAAAAAAAACACTGGCGGCACAACTGTTTCCAAAACTGATAATTCTACTAATAATTCAGAATATCAGAATGATTTCTGAGAGATCATGTGACACTTAAGCCTGGGAAACTGAGTAACAGCTGATGAAAAATCAGCGTTGCATCACAGGAATAAATTATATTTTAAAGTATATGAAAATAAAAAACATTATTTTCTATTGTAATAACATTTTGTAATATTACAGTTTATTTTCTGTATTTTTGATCATATAAATGCAGCCTTGACTTCATTAAAAAAAATTGCAAGTCTTACTGACCCCAAACTTTTGAACGGTAGTGTACATTTAAAAAAAAAAAAACAGCAAAAAGTCCGTTCTCGGAAACAGAGTGTTTTCTAACCTTTAATGCCCTTGTATTTAGAAAAAAAAAAATCTCTTTTAAATCTTGGGCACGAGAAAATGATTAGAGAGCCCCTTTCGGGCCTAATGCGGGTCATTTGCTGACGGATAGATCCCGGAAACTGGAGAGAAAACAGGAGTTATTCAAGGTCAAAATATCATTTATACACTTATATCATTTATACATCTTGACATATAATTAGGATTTTAAATAAAGCCTCATAATAACTCATAATTAACCATAATTTACCCAACCTGAAGCATCATTTACACATTTCAATTAATCTGTGGGTGTTTCTGGGATGCTGTAAAAGCTAATTATGTTATATAAGACTCTAGATTGTTATTTAAGTTTTATATATATATTATATATATATTATATATATATGAAAAGTTCAGATGCAAAAGCCATCTCGGTCAAAAATGAAATAATGATATTGAGTGAATGCTCCCAACACATTATACATCCATCAAATACTTTTACGTCAAACTTGCTAAAATCCCAGCCTCAGCCCAATCAGAAGTACCAGTACATAGGTAGAAACCTTTACATCGGAGCCTGATAAAAATGTTTTGTTTTTTTTACAGAAAGACGTCAGATGGATATAGAGGCTTTTGCATCTGATCTCTTCATATATACTGCCACTCAAAAGTTTGGGATCAGTAAGATTTTTTAAGTTTTTTAAAGAATTCTTATATGCTCATCAAGGCTGCATTTACTTCAAAAATACAGAAAGAAAATGTAATATTGTGAAATATTATTACAGTTTAAAATAATGGTGTTCTATATTAATATATTTTAAAATATAATTTATTCCTGTGATGCAATGCTGATTTTTTATTAGCCATTACTTCAGTTTTTTAGTGTCATATGCTTCTTCAAAAATCATTCCAATATGCTGATCAATTACTGTTTAATGTTGGAAACATTTTTTTGAAACCTGTGACTCTTTTTTTCAAGATTCTTGATGAATAAAAGGTTAGAGCAGCATTTATTCAAAATATTAATCTTATCTAACAATATAAGTCTTTGCTATCATTTTTGTCAATTTAACACATCCTTGGTGAATAAAAGTATTAATTTCTTAAAAAAAAAAAAAAAAGAATAAAAATTTACTGACCCCAAACTTAGATGGTAGTTTATTTTGTTACAAAATATTTTAAATAAACACTTTTCTTTTCAACATTTTATTTGTTAAAGAATCCTGGAAAAAAATAAATAAATAAATAAAAATCACAGGTTCCAACAAAATATTAAGCAGCACAACTGTTTTCAACATTGATAATAAATCAGTATATTAGAATGATTTCTGAAGGATCATGTGACACTGAATACAGGAAGTATTAATGATGCTGAAAATTCAGTTTTGTATCACAGGAATTAATTACATTTTAAAATAGATTCACATAGAAAACAGTTATTTTAAATTGAAATAATATTTCACAATATTACATTTTTTTTCTGTATTTTTGATTAAATAAATGCAGCCTTAATGAGCATATATATAAAAAAAAAATCTCTCTCAACTAATGCTGTACAATTTACATAACACTTAAATTACACTCAGTGAAGTTTTATAATATTAAAGTTCTAAAACTAACTTTACAATTACATAATTATATTTTTATTCCAATCCATGGCATTGTTAACAAGCTTTTATATTAATGTCTTTCAGTGGTTGAAACACAAATTGAGCAAATACATACGATATGAGATGGATGCATGAGAATCGATTAAAATGGAGAAATAGATTTTTTTTTACCCAGCCCTATAGCAAATATGTGACCCTGGACCACAAAAACAGTCATAAGGGTCTTTTTTTGTGTGATTTATACGTCATCCGAAAGATGAATAAATAAGCTTTAAGGATAATATTTGGCTGAGATACAACTATTTGAAAATCTAAAAAATCAAAATACTGAGAAAATCGCTTTTGAAGTTGTCCAAATTAAGTTCTTAGCAATGCATATTAGTAATCAAAAATTATGTTTTAATATATTTACGGTAGGAAATCTTTACTTAATATCCTAATGTTTTTTGGCATGAAAGGAAAATCTATAATAACGACACAATGTATTGGATATTTCTACAAATACACTTGTGCTACTTCCGCTACAGGGTCACATATAGCAAATATAAACTGATTTGATTATATAACTCAATACTTTGAAATGCACAGAATCTTTCCTAATCCTGATTACTTGTGGAGTATGACTTCCTGCTTTATTTTCTGTAATGACTCCAAACCACACGTAAGATGCATTGCTTTTCTGCGCCTTTGAAATAAACGCAGACATCTGGCGACAGAATTGTTGCTATCTGAGGTGTCTGGGGCAGTGAATAACTATTGAATGATATCTAAACAGAGTCGCTCTGATGCAAGGCCTGTTTTAAACTTCACCCGTGATATATGCCTTAACGTCACATACCTCTCTTCTTCGGTTCATCTTTGGCAGCCTAAACAATTACAATGACTTCACCCCCTCTCGAGTTCTGCCATAATAATAGCAGGGTTTGTGTGTGTGAGTGTCTGCACATCCTGGAAGCAGTCTGTTTTATTTGAACTGCGTTAAGTGGGGCTAATACTTGGAACAGAGACTAACCGATCTATGATTAAAGAATGCAGGGGGGGTTTTTTGTCCACGCTGTTACTGTGTTTGCTGCGATGTAGAGAATTATCCCGTTTCCCAAGCTTTCCATTCAGCGCCGCGCCAAAGACGTTTGAAACGGCACGTACTCTAATCACCAGAGAACCTCAGTTGGGTTTATTCCACAAAGAGCATGATAAATTAAACCCCTTGATTTATGAAGAAAAAACTAATTCCACAAAAATGTGTTCGCTACTTGTTTTTTATCTGGCTATGTAATGTACTCCCATCCGTTTTAGTCAGATCAGGCACTGTGTGTATTTTTCAGGAACTTGGAGTCAAGAGGTTGCAACTCACGGTTATCTCTGGAAATGAATGTGTGGGAGAAAACATGTGTTTAAAAGATTAAAATAGTCCATACAAGATTGTTTTTCTCTTTTCTGCCTATCAGACAGAGCAGAGGTACCGTTTCCACATAAATGGCCGTAAATCACACTCCCATAGTGGGAATGTCCCCTTTCGGGGCAAACAGTACCCGCTGTAGTGCAAACAGTCCTGGCATTTACTAAGAAGATTTTAACCCATTGTGCCAAAATGTCAAAAAAAGAGGAATTTATCATGTCAAAAACACCTTTAGGTTCTGCATGCTTATGTTTGCACACTTGGGCCCAGGCTGGGCCAGAGTTCACTCAACATTATGCTCCCTGTTCATTCCCTGTTCATTAAAAGGTTACCATAGAAGAACCATTTTTGGTTCCACAAAGATCCATTCAGTCGAAGGTTCTTTAAAGAACCGTTTCTTTCTTACATTTTTATAATCTGTGGAACCCTCTTTCGCCACAAAGAAACAGAAAGGCTCTTCAGATGTTTAAGGTTCCTTATGGAACCATTTAGACAAAAAAAGGTTCTTCTATGGCATTGTGAAGCACTTTTATTTTTAAGACTGTATGACCTTAAAAACAAAACAAAATAAAATAAAAATAATACAAAATTTATTTAACTTATTGTAGTAAAATACCTCAAACTGACACTGAAAAAATATATATATTAAAAACTATATAGACATATTTAAAACTAATTACTAAACCAATTTTCAATAGTTTAGTTCGATAATTATTTATAATTTATTGTCTCTTCTCTTTATTCTTAGTGTTTTTATTCAAGTGTGCTATTAGTATGCTTCTTTTAAAATAAAAAAGAGAACTACTTTCAGTATACGTTTTATGCAGTACTTCTCAGAAATGTGCTTTATATACTTCTCAGAAATATGCTTAAAATGACATTTAAGTATACTTGACTTATACTTGTGTTTCTGAACAGCATTATTTATTATTATTTTTTATTATTTATAAAACTTACCCACATTCAAGTGTTTGTAAAAAAAAATAATGCATGAAGCTAGAATAAAATGTTTTTGTTTACAAGCAGATACCCTGTTATTTCTTTTGAAGTTTTGTATGTTCAGATATTCATAACAAAATATATACAAATTAATACCTAAATAGGGACATAGTAGTATACTTAAAGTATGACGGAAAGTTAACTTAAAGAAAACTTATGAGTATACTTGCAGTATAAAACTACTAAACTAGTAGTTTACTGAGACTATATTTCAAAATGTACTAAAAATGCATTAAAAATATTTAATTAGTAAACTATCAGTATACCTATAATTTCACTTTTAGTATACTTGCAGTACAACCTGAAAACAGATCAAAGTTTACTACTGTTATACTTAAAGTATGCCTAAAAGTATACTTTATATACTAGACAGTGGGTCAATTTAGTCCCAAGGAGTATTGAAATAGCACATTTAAAAGTATACTACTAGTACACCGATATTTGTATACTACATAAAATACACTGTAAAAAAAAAAAAAAAAAAAATTTATAGTATACCTAAGTTCAAGTATATTTTTAAGTATACACTGTAAAAAACAAAAAACACAATTTGTTGAGTCAACGTAAAATAATTTGTTACCTGGCTGCCCTAAAATTTTAAGTCAACTCAAAAAAAAAGTTTAGGCAACTTGAAATGTTATGTTTTACTAAGTGACAACATTGATATTTAAGCTGATTAAACTTAACATTTTAAGGGAGCCGAGTTACAGCTTAACAAGCATTTTTTTTTTAGCTTAGTCAACTCAAATATCTAAGTTGTCACTTTACACATTTCAACTTTAATGAACTTATGAGTTGACCGAACTTAAAATCTTAAGGCAGCAGGTTAACAAATTATTTTAAGTTGACTCAACAAATTATGTTTTTTTACAGTGTATACTTAAAAATATACTAGAACTTAGGTATACTTAATAAAAAAAAACTTGAAGTATTTCTGTAGTGGAAGCTACTGACACCAAGGCAAATTCCTTGTGTGTAAACACACTTGGCAAAAAAAAAAACAAAAAAAAAAAAAAAAGCTCTTTCTGATTCTGATTCTATCCCATAAGGCCACAGGAGAGGAATTAAGTGGCAGTAAAGTGACACAGAAGGTACACTGTAGGTCACATACTATAACATGACAAATGTAGTTTGTCTGGATGACATTCATATTATGCAGAGCATACGTTTTTTCATTTGGTCTAAAAGTTTACACTTTTTGCATGTGATGTGTATCATTTGGTATGAACAGGCCTTTACACCCTAGACTAACTACAAGTATACTTAGGTTTTTCAATTCTGTAGGTCTCCTGGTCATTTAAAACCTGTGTGAAAAGACTAACATTAATTAACAAGTGATTTAACCTGGCAAAAACAACAACTTGTCTGGATGTTGTTTGTCAGACTTTACCAGGCCTTGAAGTTTTTTAATGGCAAGCTGAGCAATTTGGCACTGAATTGTAAACTTGATTTGTTTCGAAAAGGATTTTGAACATTTTTCACTGCATGTCTGACACTGGGAGTTTCTCTGTGCCATAGAGACTCTTTAACATTGCTGAATGAGGTGCGAGCTCCAGGAGTTCCCAGATGAAAGCTGCGTGTTTCAGTAACGTGCAGTGTTTTACGAGACTATAGGCTGGGCGAATGAGTGGTGAACTCATGGCAAAACTGTTTTTATACTCTCACCCTCTTCCCAGGGCTCCAGTTATTAAACTCAAAACGAATGAGACCCAGACCTGACTTTTAGCCGCCTTTTTATCTTGATCCCCAGGTATTGAGATATAAATCTGAAACGCACAGGTCTCAAAGGACCCAGAGAGGGTATTTCCCAAGTTTTCT
The DNA here is from genome assembly GCA_033026305.1 of Cirrhinus molitorella. Taxonomy (NCBI): domain Eukaryota; kingdom Metazoa; phylum Chordata; class Actinopteri; order Cypriniformes; family Cyprinidae; genus Cirrhinus; species Cirrhinus molitorella. Next base: position 2,515,154 of record CM065133.1, on the reverse strand, counting down.
GCTGACCTCTAAGGTGTGCACCGCTGAAACAATGACTTCAACATGGAGGTGCATATGCACACACACACAAAGCTGTGGAAAAACAAAAAAAAATATCAGGTCAGCAGCTTACAGAGATTTCACCCAAAGCCAAAGAGATTATGAGAGGTGGGTTTGGATGCTGTGACGCACATTTTCTATTATGAACATGCACACTTTCCTACTAAATAATAATCTAGCCCAATATACTAGGTCAAATAGTTGATTTATATTATTTTAAGATAACAAAAATACAATGTTTACTAAGCGTGGACCACAAAACCAGTCATACGTGTACATTTTTGACACGAATACATAAGCTTTCCATTGATGTATGGTTGGTTAGGATATGACAATATTTGGCCATAATACAACTATTTGAAAATCTGGAATCTGAGGGTGTCAAAAAAATTAAATATTGAGAAAATTAAGTTGTCCAAATTAAGTTCTTAGCAATGCATATTACTAATCAAAAATGTTTTGATATTTTTACGGAAGGAAATGTACAAAATATCTTCATGGAACATGATCTTTACTTAACATCCAAATTATTTTTGGCAAAATCAATCATTTTGCCCCATACAGTGTATTTTTGGCAGTAGCAAGTTCCTGCACTGTAAAATAAAAAATCTGTAAAATTTACGGTTTAAAAAAAAAAAAAAAACAGCAGCTGTGGTTGCCAGAATTTTACTGTAAAAAAAAAACAGTAGCAATGTTTTAGGTTTTATGGTTTTAACATAAATTTACACTTAAATGCCATTAAAAAACCTAAAAAGGCCGAAAAAACGAAAAAGAAATATAGTTATTTCAACAACATCAAATTTGAAATTTAACGCAGGGAATTCTGGGAATGTCAATTTACAGTTGTTTACTGTAAACTGTACAGTCTTTGTATACTTATGAATATGGTATACTACTGTAAATTACATGCAATGTCCAATACAGTTTTTCACCATATATAGTAGAGGAACTTACCGTTAACCATTAAACAACTTTTCACTGTATCAATTTTCTACAGTCTTCTAAATTTATGGTTATTTTTTGCAGTGTGCAGCAGCAATAATCTATAACAACAGCAACATAGCAGATCTATTCCACCAAGACCAAATACATTAACATTGTCATATGCATTACCGTGCTAAAACCTTCAGAGTGTCGTCATGATAGAAACTATAAAAATAGACTGATTTGCCCTACTTCTGTGCCCTGTGCTTTCATGCTGTTTGTGTTCTTACAGCTAAATCTTTCTTCAGCCCCAGATAGTGGCTGATATGTGAAGCAAAGACAACCAGCACAGTGCAAGAGAGTAACGTCACTGCATTACAAAGTTCAGAACGCTATCTGGTCATTCTCTGAATCTGACCTACTTGAGCTCACTAAATGCATGTGTCACTGCATCATGAGAACCTAAATGTGTTTAGAGTGACCCAAAGGCCTGCCATGAACTCCTGACACATAGCAGAACAACCACGCGACCCACACACGCCGTGTCTTCGCAATGGTCTAATAACAGCACAGCGGAAATGTACTTGTACAGACAGTTCGAGAAGACCCAACATCTGCACTGCGGCCTCCCCGCGTCCTTGCTTTTGCAAGTGTGTGAGCGAGACGGCTACTTTGGTGGTTATTTCCGCCACCCACCGCCGTCGTGTGTGGCTGAGGAGGCCTCAAGACCTCCAGCGCTTTCTTGGAATTATTGCTTAGAAACTTAGGACAAATAAGTAACTATAATCATAGTACTAATATGACAACAGCAGTGATTTGGCCTGCATGAGGCGCACTGTTTTACATAAAGCAAGTTTAATCTGCTTGTCAAACGTTTCTCTTGTTGGCATCAACTACACAAACAGACACCTACAGAAATCTCGGCGTCATCATACCGCAAGCAGGTTTACATACATACTGTTATTATGCAAAGTGACCAAATGACGCAATTGCACTTTTGCCAGTAATGTTACGAAACAGTTTTTACCCAAAGTGGTTTCAGGATAAAACCAAAGCATCATTTCCCTGTTATTATTCAGTCAGTCGTGTGTAAAGAAACCCAGACCTACTGTTTAGTATGCAACCTACTTACCACCAGCAAAGATATATTAATCATTCTACGGTGATTTTGCTGCAGGTTACTACGACAGACGGGAACGCACATGCCGCAGCAGACATCTGTTGTGCATCCCCTGTGTGGGCAGATGGTTTCGGGTCAGGTTAGTGATGTAACGGATGTGAGCAGGAACTGTTCATTCATAGACAGCTGATGCCTTGGGGTCTTAAGACTTAAAAATAGCTCTGTTTAGATTCAGCTGACTGACTGAGGAATCTCTTCTTTATTTTTATTAGTCTGTTTCGACCTCCCCTGCTGAGTTTCACTCTCTTTTCGTCCGTTCTTGCCCTCGTCTGTTTCTAAGACTTTGGATGTCCACCTGAAGATAAAAGCACAGTTGTGCATTCATTTATAAAGGTTTGTGCAGCTCTGTATTTAAAAATGATGTTTGAATTTGAATTCAGTTAGCAAACAGGTTGCAGAATTTGAATGAACTGAAATTCTACCAAATTCATACAATTATTTTTACAAATAAATCTGAAGTTTAATCATGACAAACTATGTATATCGTTGGAAAGGTCCAAGACTCCTAACTAGATATTTTACCCTTTTTGTGTTACAAATGATGTAGGAAAATTTATAGATTAATTTACGACAAGAGTGCACTTCAAAAATCTACTTCATAATAGGAGTTCTGACCTTTGTCACAAAAAGACTTTTTCGTTGTCTGTTTCCCTATCACACTTTAGAAAACATAAATTATATATTATTTGAAAACTTACAATTTCAAAATTCATCCTTTGAAAACCATTTTGAAATCAGACATTGCATTACCATGGAAAATGTATACGTAAAATCGTATTACAAAATGTTTTCGTTCATACGTTTGAATACTGCATTTTCATGACAGTAGTGACAGTTAAAGGGTCAAAAGGTTAGTTCATCCAAAAAAAATAAAAATTCTGTCATTAAGAAAGGTAGTGAGGACATTGTTAAAATAGTTCAAATAGTCCACATGAACGAAGGTCTTAGAGGTTTCACTGCAAAAAAAAAAAAATGCTTTCTTTTGTCTTGTTTCCAGTCAAAATATCTAAAAATTCTTAAAATCAAGATTTTCTAGACAAGATTTAGTTTTTTTTTTTTTCGTTTTTTTTGTTTTGTTTTTTTCCAAAATAATCTGCCTATAGGGTAAGCAAAAACTCACCTAATTTTGAGTTGTTGTTTTTTTCTGAAAACAAGACAATCAGTTTTACTTGTCTAGAATATCCTTCTTGATTTAAACATTTTGCTGGAAAAAAGACACAATTCTAAGTAAAAAAAGCATTTTTTGCTATGAAACCCGTAAGACCTTTTTACCGATGTCCTCATTACCTTTCTTAAGGTAATTTTTTTTTTTTTTTTTGGATGAACTATCCCTTTAAATTATTGTGCATTATGAATTTCGTAGAATTTCAGTTCATTTTATTCAAATTCTACAACCTGTTTGCTAACTAAATTCAAATTCAAACATTTTTAAATACAGAACTGCACAAACCTTTATAAATTAATGCGCAACTGTGCTTTTATCTTCAGGTGGACATCCATAGTCTAAACAGATAAGGGCAAAATGTAAGAAAAGCATTTTTGCTGTTTTGGAATGACATGAGGGTGAATAATCAATTACTGAATTTCCATAATAACTAGAAAAGTTAAGTTTGGTCAAAACAAGTTTAAAAAGAAAAAAAAAGCTATTTAAAAAGCTGTGAGTTTTGAAAGTTCATAGGCGTTATGGATAAAATTAACAACAAAAACAATGAATGCCTTAAACAATGAATTACAGAAATGATGAATGACACATACTAAATGATGAATAGATGGACAGATTGAATGACTAACAGAAAGACAGACAGATAAGTTGGACTGATAGATAGACAGGTAGAACGATAGGCAAAGTGACAGATGGGCAGATACACAGAATGAGATAGACGGATGGACAGATTGATGGTTTGATGGATAGACAGGTAGAATGATAGACACAATGAAAGTCAATAGATAGCTAGATAGCTAGACAGACAGACAGACAGACAGATAGATAGATAGATAGATAGATACACAGATAGATAGACAGACAGATAGATGCTTACTACAATCTAAGCAATTCTTATGTGAGTGAGTGTGTATATGATCTATTCAGGTGTTTACAGATCACAAAGGCTGTCTAAAAGTTTCATCTGTGACCTTTAACCTGTGCTGAAGGTGAGGAAGTGTTGAGTGAACGGTGCGGAGGTGCTCAATGAGGGGTGTGTGAGAAGCACTGGGTCGTTAAAGCAGTCTAGCCGTACGCCACACAGCTCTAAGCTTCCCATAAGGCAGGAAATTCCTCCTATGGGCCGTTCCACACCTGCACAAACATATCGTGCCATAGCAAGAGCGAAACTCTACTACTGACACCCAAACAGGTCAAGCAAACCACACAGACTAGGTTTAAGATATGTCTGCACTTTATTCTCACTCATGTTAACACACAATGATTTCTGAAGGTCCTAAAAGAGTGAATGTTAGCACTTTATACAGTAGAGTTTGAGAGACTAAATACATTCATCTTCTTTGCATTACTGTATAGATGCTATAAGTTCTATATTATTTATTGTGGTTTACTGCAAAATTAACATTCTTGAATTAATTCTGATGTCCAAACATGTATGACTTTCTTTCTTTCATTGAACATAGAAAACTATTTATATGATGATTCTGGCCTGATGATTCAATATATACACTGCTGTTCAAAAGTTTGGGATGAGTAAGATTTTTAATGTTTTTTAAAAAAGTATTTAATGCTCATTAAAAGTTCCATTTATTTGATCAAAAATACAAAAAAGGTAATATTATGAAATATTATTACAATTCAAAATACGTTTTTATATATATATATATATATATATATATATATATACTTTAAAATATCATTTATTTCTGTGATGCATTACTCCAGTCTTCGGTGTAACATGATCCTTCAGAAAACATTTTAATATACTGATTTATTACTTTTATTATCAATGTTGGAAACAGTTGTAAAGCTTAATATTTGTTTGGAACCTGTGATAGTTTTTAAACCACAATAAATTGAAATAAAACGGCATTTATTCAAAATAGAATTATTTTTAACAATAGAAAAGGAGTCTTTACTATTACTTTTTAATCAATTTAACATTAACACATCCTTACTGAATAAAAGTATGAATTTCTTTCAAAGTGAGAAAGAATGAAAAAAATTACTGACCCCAAACTTTGAACAAAGTGTTTATTGTTACAAAAGATTTCTATTTTAAATAAATGCTGTTCTTTTTAACATTTTATTATCAAAGAATCCAGAAAAGAATCATTAGAATGATTTCTGAAGAATCTTGTGACATTGAATACTGGAGTAATGATGCTGACAATTCAACTTTGCATCACAGGAATAAATTATATTTTAAAGTATATTAAAATAGAAAACCACTATTTTAAATTGCAGTGGCATTTCACAATAGTACAGTTTTATTCTGTATTTTTAATCAAATAAACAGCCTTGATGAGCAGAAAAGTCTCCTTTAAAAAGCATTAAATATCTTACTGATACCTAACTTTTGAGCGGCAGTGTAAGTATATATAAGTACAGTAAATGAGGACTGGGGCTGTCAAGCTCCAGAACAATAAGAAAGTACCATAAAGCAATCACAAAAATGGTCCATATGGCTCATGCATTGTATTTAAAGGGATAGTTTACCCAAAAAGTAAAACTGTGTTAATAATTACTCACCCTTATGTAGTTTCAAACATGTACGGTTGTGAACGCATGTTGAAGACTGGCACGGAAGAGAAGAAATGGTTGAATAAAGTCGCTTTTTGTTTTCTTTTCGCACGAAATGTAAGCTTTATAAAATTATGGTTGAACCAATTTAACAATGACCTTACTACCTTTCTGAGCCTTGAATGTAGTATTCGTGTTGCTGTCCATGCAGTCAGAAACGCAATAGGATTTAATCAAAAATATCATAATTTGTGTTTATTAAAAGGTCTTACAGGTTTTGAACGACATCAGGGTGAGTAATTAATGACAGAATTGTCATTTTTGGGTGAACTATCCTTTTAAAGTCTCCTGAAATCATATGATTGCTTAGTGTGATGAACAGAATAATTTGTTCGCTGAAAATCTTGACATCTGTCCCAGCTCTCTCTGGTAAGTTCATGTGATAAACAGTGATATCTGATTTCCGAAAAGATCATTATTTTAAATCAGTTATTTTCGATGAAACAGTTGATTTAGTTCACAAAACCTGATCGATTCATTCACAAATTGGATTTGATTTTTTGTTTCTCACTAGTATGCTAGCAATGGCTAAACTTCAGAAGTCTCTGAATAAAGTATTCAAGTAGTATGCAATACAATGTAAAAAACAATTTGTTGAGTCAACTTAAAATAATTTGTTACCTGGCTGCCTTCAAATGTTAAGTTCAGTCAACTCAAAAAAAAATAGTCAACAACTTAGTTGAGACAACTTAGATATATGGGTTGATTCAACTTAAAAAAAAAAATGTTGAAAATCTAAGTTGTCACCTAGACTTAACATTTCAACTTGAATAAACTTATTTGAGTTGACTTAAAAATTTTAAGGCAGCAGGCAAACAATTTTTTTTTTTAAATTGACTCAACAAATTGTGTTTTTTGTTTTTTTACAGTGTACTTAGGTTACTTTTATGTGCTTTTTGAATCTTAGGAGCTCTAATCTACATTCACTCTATTTGCACAGAAAAAAAGCAACCAGCACATTCTTCAAAATACCTTCTTCAGAAAAAAGAAAGACATACCATTTGGAATGACATGAGAGTGAGTAATTGACTACAGATTTAATTTCTGGGCAAACTTCATCTGCTACAGTATTTCTGTAGTATAGCTGACTAAGTGAGCTCAAATTTCCTTCTGTTAGCATGTACAATTAAAGAAATGACTTACAAAAAAGCACATGTGCAAATGAGAAGCAACTGGCAGAGTCGAGTGCCAGCGTTTCTTTCTTTTGATTTTTATTTAAACTTGACCTGTCAGTCAAACCACGACATTATTGTCTTTACATCATGTCAAATGTTAAAACGAATTTGCTGGCAGGTAAAATTAAAAGGCTGTAACACACCAGGATCCTGCAAAATGTGTTTTCAAATTCTCAAACATAAACACCGCTTGCTATTTTCCTTCATATAATTTGCTATCAGGCCGTGCCTCCGTCTCCGTCTCCCTTCTTTTTCTGTTATTTTTTTTCCCTGTAGGCCCTGCTGTGAGTTATTAAGGCACTTGGGTCTGTCTGGTTTTATTTCCAGAGTCTCGTTTTTCTTCAGCAACAGCAGCTGGAAACAGTGCCGCCTGACACATTGCCAGCTCTCACCGACCGGTTCCTCTACTTCCCTCTGACAGGAGAGAAGGCCAAGGCCCGATGCTTACTCAGAAACAGAGAGCCTGAGGTACCAGACATGGCGAGATGGAAAGGATATAGAGATTGCAGACGTGTCTCAAGATGAGACGACGCTACAGTATGGATTTAACCCGGGGTTTGGACCGCTGTCACATGAACAAGCGTTAATCATACCTACTGTAATACCGAGTGATCGAGATGCTGGCTTGGGGAAACAAGCATTGCTTCATCATTAAGTAATGTACAACGTAAGTTAAGATGTTCTTGAGAGCATGATTTGTAATTGTATCGGAAATCCAGCTTAAGTCTTTTATTAACGTTCCCTCTGATTCTGTCTGTCGGTCTCTTTTTTGTGTCTGGCCTGTGGATGCAGGGCTGTGTGAGTTTATGGTGAGAGAAGTCAACAGCGAGCTGTGAGAATGAGTGGAGAGCAAACACTCATGCAGTGTACTAACATCACTCCAGACGTCATCAGGACCAAACATGAGAAAGTGCAAAACCCCTGTTTTACCAAAATGTGAAAACAAAATGGTCTAATAAAGACAATGTATGGGATACTTGAATAAAGTATTGGAGACCTACAGGTAAAACTGTGTGCAATTTTACTGTTGAGCTCATTAAGAAAGTTAATCATGTACATTGCCGGATCAGTAAGACTTGTAATGTTTCTTAAAGAAGTCTCTTATGCTCATCAAGGCTGCATTTATTTGATCAAAAATGATACAAAAAAATGTAATATTGCAAAATGTTATTACAATATAAAAGAATGTTGTTTATTTTAATATACCTCAAAATATAATTTATTCCTGTGATGCAAAGCTGAATTTTTATTAGATGTTACTTCGGTCTTAAGTGTCACATGATCCTTCAGAAATCATTCTAATATACTGATTTATTACTTTTATTATCAATGTGGGAAACAAATATTTTTTTCGGAACCTGTGATTTTTTTCTTAATAAAAAAAAGTTGAGAAGAACAGCCTTTATTCAAAATATACATATTTTCTAACATAGTAAATCTATGCTATCACTTTTTATTAATTGAACACAAGTATTAATTTCTTTAAAAAAAAAATACAGAATAAAAATTTACTGACCCCAAACTTATGTACAGTAGTGTATATAGTTAGAAAACCTTTATATTATAAATAAATTCTGTTTTCAACATTGATAATAAATCATCATATTAGAATGAATTCTGAAGGATCATGTGACACTGAAGACTGGAGTAATCATGCTGACAATTTAGCTTTGTATGACAAGAATAAATTACATTTTAAAATATATTCACATAGAAAACAGTTATTTTAAATTGAAATAATATTTCACAATATTACACATTTTTTCTGTATTTTTGATCAAATAAATGCAGCCTTGATGAGCATAGGAAACATCTTTAAAAACCATTAAAAATGGTTTTAATGTGGCAGTGTATACCTTGTCAAATAAATATTGAGACTTTAACATGTTAAATGACAATACATTATTTTAAAAAACATTAAAATGTACATATTTACATTTAGCAGATGCTTTTATCCAAAGCGACTCACAACTAAGGAATACGACAAGCAATTCTTCAAAGACGTTAAAAAAAAAAAAAACACAGGAAGTGCTCATAATACAAGGTTAAGAAATTCAGATTAGTACAAGCTAGATATTTTTTCAAAATTAGTATGCAGTCAAATGTTGAAGAAAGAGATTTGTTTTCAGCTGTCGCTTGAAAATTGTCAAGGATTCAGCCTTTGGGGTGGGGTTGGGAAGATCATTTCACCAGCCAGGAACTGAGAATGAAAATGTTGTATAATGTAGTATATTGTATCAAAAATAAATTGTATATGTAAATTGTATTTTTTTATTTATTTTATAAATGTTAAAAATACCTTTTAAGTTTAATCGTTATAGTACCTAAACATTTTAGTTAGTTGCTGAAACAACATGGTTGAGTTTAAGTTTTTCATCTAATGCTTATTTTATTCTAGCTTTATTTCAGTAGACGACAACGTTTAATATTTTGAGTTAACAAAAACACTGACTGACTTCTAAAACTACTTTTTCTACTATAAATTACATTCATCTTCAAAAAATACTGGAATTAATTGTGATTAATTAATCATTCAGAATATCACACAATTAATTAGATTACTTTTTTAATTTTCTTCACCTTACACTTTAGATTTTACCTAAAATTGAAAATTCTGTCATTAATTCTTCGTACATCTTTGGAACACAAATTAAGATATTTTTTATTAATTTCGAGAGACTCTCAATATACAGCAACACAACTGACACATTCAAGGCCCAAAGCGTTAGTAAGGACATTGTTAAAATAGTCCATGTGACATCAGTGGTTCAACTGTAATGTTATGAAACTACAAGAATAATTTTGTGTGCAAAGAAAACAAAAACAATGACTTTATTCAACAATTTCTTCTCTATAGTGTCAGTCTCCGCCGCATGTTCATGAGAGTAAATTAATAAATTTAAGGTCATACCGCTGATGTCACATGGACTATTTTAACAATGTCCTTACTATCTTTCTGGGCCTTGAACATGTCAGTTGTGTTGATGTCTATGCAGGGTCAGAAAGCTCTTGGATTTCATTAAGAATATCTTAATTTGTGTTGCAAAGATGAACGAAGATCTTACAGGTTTGAAATAACATGAGGGTGAGTAATTAATGACAGAATTGTGAACTATCCTTTATAATATATCCAGTGATTACACGGATACAAGGTGGGATTAAAGGAAAAACATCTTATTTTCCATCCTTTAAAATCTTGCCTGAGATTTTATCAACTTTCCAGAATGTTCAAAAGCAAAGGTGTTGGAATTCCTGGACGCAGGGGAATTCTGGGGCTGGAGCCAGTGAATAGGCCCTCAGTGTGGATCCTGAGCACTCTGGAGCAAGAGGACCCCCTGCATATACAATCACATATTCAAGTCAGCACCCAGCAACCAAAAGTCAACCCTCTGTAAATCCTCCATATGTACACACTTTTAGTCCTCTGCTACTAGCAAATCAACACATAAACCACGTCTCACTTTCTAGAATACAATAGCCGGGTTTCCATCCAAAGTTGCGAATTTAACTTATGCGCATAAAACATTTACAAGCTCCATTTCCATCCAAGGAGTCAAAGACAACAAAATCATCACTTCCTAATAAACTGGCACTATATATCGCTAATAAAGTAGGAGAAGCCATCACTGTAAAAAAACAATTTGTTGAGTCAACTTAAAATAATTTGTTACCTGGCTGCCTTAAAATGTTAAGTTCAGTCAACTCGAAAAAAGTTTAGTCAACTTGAAATGTTACATTTTCAACAAGGTTGATTCAACTTAAAATTTTAAGGCAGCCGAGTAACACAGCTGTTAAGTTTAACAAACATTTTTTTTAGTTTAGTCAACACGAATATCTAAGTTGTCACTTAGTACAACTTAACATTTCAACTTAAATATACTTGACTAAACTTAAAATTTTAAGGCAGCAGGGTAACAAATTATTTTAAGTTGACTCAGCAAATAGTTTTCGGTTTTGTTTTTTACAGAACAAAATCATTTTCATATAAAATAATAAATTACTAGCAAGCTGATAGTATTGCCCTGGCGACTTTACTGGCCCGACGACTTATTTTAATGAATTGGAAATCTGCAGTCCCCCCTACATACCGCCAATGGGTATTTGACCTCCGTCATGCTCTTAAAATAGAAAAGATTAGATTTACAATGAGACAAAAGCAGAAGCATTTCACCAAAGTTTGGCATCCTTTCCTGGATTATTTTAGAGAGACAAAGATGCTATAAAGCACCCTTTTGCTTATTTATTTATGTATTTATTTAGTATTTAGTTGTTATTATTATTATTATTATTTTTATTACACCTGTTTGTTCTATTTTATATTATTCTTTATCCATTTTTTTTTCTCTCACATTATTATTGCTACTAATTCATGTACTTGTGAATCTTTTGTGTACTTGTGTATTGTTTCTATTAATCAGACATGTGATGACTCCTTGGAATGTAAGTTATAAAATTAATAAAAAATTAAAAAATAATAATAATAAATTACTTGCACCTCAGAGCAAGCAGATGAAACAATAAATGCAATCATTGCTTTCGGAGGTGGATGCCTGCTGTTTGGGAATGCAGTTGTGTAAGACAGTTCGGCAATCATACATTTTATGCTATGACCATAACAACATTTCAGAAGCTGTGAGAGATCGGTCTGGTGGTTAGTCAGGTTTTGCCGTACCATAGCACAAAGTCACGTGATTTTTTGATGTGTATGGAGGAATTTATTCGTTTATTCGTTTCTGTCTCCCATTATTCGCATTAACCCAAGTCAGAAACCACCTCAAGCAAGTGCAAAAACTTTTTTTGCAAATTAAGGGATTTTTATTCAAAATGTCATTTGCTACTGATGCGATATTTTAAAATGTGCAATGCTAAATGACAACTACCCCAGTGTTGGGGAAAGTTACTTTTAAAAGCAATGCATTACAATATTGCGTTACTCCCTAAAAAAGTAACTAATTACGTTACTTAGTTACTTTTTTATGGAAAGTAATGCGTTACATTACTTTTGCATTAGTTTTGCATTACTTTTTAAATCTGGGCAGGGCTTGCTTGTTTGTTTTTAATATAAAAAGTTTGATTTTTAGCAAAAGTAAAAGCCCTTTCAAAAAATTAAAAAAAGAAAAGGAAGTCCAACACTCTTCAGCAATGAGAAAAATGAAGCACAAATATTAATCTAAAGTAAGTTTTGCTTATTATTATGGTTAAATTGAATCAACAAAAGTCAGCAGCAAAGACATTGGTTAATAAAATGGGATTAAATGCATAAAGTAACTCAAATATTTTCTTGTAAATTAAAAAATAATGTGTTACTTTACTACTTACTTGAAAAAGTAAGATCTGATTACGTAACTCGCATTACTTGTAATGCATTACCCCCAAAACGGCAACTACCCGAAGACAACAAGGAGCAATAAACAAATCAATGATCTGATATTAAACTGAGACTCATCAACTGATACATTTCTCATTTGCAACTTGTACACGCATGATTTTTTTAAACAAATCTCAAGCAATCAAATCTGCTGAACAAACTATCAAGAACAGGACAAACTGTGTCCAGCCCTAAAGCTTAACGTCATTTTAAGCTATTTCCAGAGCATAAATCTGAGGCTTTTAGCACCATTACACATACATGCACAGAAAAAAACAGACACTTTGACTGAACCTTGGGAGATCCTAAATAGAAACAGACCTGCTTTTCACAAGCTCGCACAAATTTTACGTAACTCTCGCCTAAATGCCATAGGTTAAATCTTGCTGGAGAGAGAAAAAACCCCTCAGATGAGAAACACACTGGTTTTATGAGTTGCTTTTAAATCCTAGGATCATATTAAGTCACATATTCACTTTCACTACACACTGCAAAAAATGTTTCTAAATTTTCTTACTTAGATTTTTTGTCTTGTTTCCAGCCAAAATATTGAAAAATTCTTAAATCAAGAAGGATTTTCTAGACAAGCAAAAATTATTGTCTTGTTTTCAGAAAAAAATATGTCAAAATTATGTGAGTTTTTGCTTAGAACAAGCTAAATAATCTGCCAATGGGGTAAGCAAAATAATCTTATTTCAAACAGAAAACTAGATTATTTTGCTTACCCTACTGGCAGATTATTTTGCTTGTATCAAGCAAAAACACACTTAATTTTGATTTTTGACTGACAATTTCTACTTATCTAGGAAATCCTTCTTGTTTTAAGAATTTTTAGATATTTTGGATTGAAACAAGACAAAAAAATCTAAGTAAGAAAACCTTATGTTTTAAGAATGTTTTACTTACCCCACTGTACTGCAAAAAAATGCTTTTCTTATTTTATTTTTTTGTCTTGTTTCCAGACAAAATATCTAAAAGTTCTTAAATCATGAAGAATTTTCTAGCCAAGTAAAAATTGTCTTGTTTTCAAGAAAAAGAAGTCAAAATTAAGTGAGAAAATTAAGCAGAAAACATCTAGGAAATCCTTCTTGATTTAAGAATTTTTAGATAATTTGGCTGGAAACAAGACAAAAAATCTAAGTAAGAAAAGCATTTTTTGCAGTGTGGCAGATAATTGTACTAATTTCCAGGGGGGGGGGGGGGGGACTAAATTGAGTGCATTTTTTGTTTAAAACAAGACTAAATATGTCATTTTGCTTATCTAGTAAATGCATCTTAATTTAAGAATTTTTGCTTTTTAGATATTTTGACTAAAAACAAGATAAAAATACTAAGTAAGATAAGGCTTTTTGCAATCCATTACTTTCATTTCTCTCCTGGATCTTCTCTAGGAGGAGGAAGTAGAGCACAATGATAAATTTTTGATGAGACTGTAGGAGGAACTCGGGGGGGTTTGATTTTTGCAGACCGCTGACTAGCCAGTGGCGTGGGTTTAGTGAAGGTAAAAGCACACTGTTTAGTATGAGTCATGCCCAGACAGACAGACAGCGCTGCTCTCTGGGGCTGCTTCTCTGACACAGACAATACGACTCTGCGTCCAAATGGGTGTCTGCCAGACACATCAGCCAGATATATCTAGATTCCAAACAGGCCATGTAATCCACCCGTTTATATAATCTTTTCCTTTGTCCCCGGCTGTTGCCTGAAAAGCAACACAAATAATCAGAGCCAATCTCTAGAAATGGCAGATTTGCTTACATGACAGTCCCAAAGTCATGCATTTGAATCAATCATTTCACACAAAGGTTAAGGCAACTTGGTTTTACTCAAATGGGTCACATGGTCGAATGGTTATGACAACTTCTGCTAGGTTTTAACAAACATTTACGAGAACAAATCAGTTTTGTTAAGTTCTAAATTCACAGAAATGCGTGTGTCAGTGGAATGTGCACATAATTGATCAGCTTTGTTTGACTGTGAGCGAAAACGCACCTGTGGCCAAACACGACTGACCTCTAAAACCCCGGGTCAAATGTATCCAAGACATCTCTCTGCTTTCGCATCTCAGTGAATGTGATGAAACTTCATCACTCATTGGGTGGAAAGTCTGACTCCCTTGAGGCACAATATAATTAGGAACTTTCCGTTTAGGAAAAAAATAAATAAATAAATCACGAAGAGCAGTGAAGAAACGAATGCTTAAGTCATAAAATGATCCACTGTTGCATAATAACTTCACTATTACATAACTTACTCGCTATTATCTAATATCAGCACATATCATATTATAAACTATTACGTTTTCTATTCAAATAACCACTGCACTGTATGCATATCTATTTTTAAAGCAAAAATGCAACCTCCAGAAATAAATTAAAACATGAAACCTATCATTATGCTACGCATTTAGAGCTGAAGGGGAGTTAATTCTACAACCAGTATTTATATCTGTAATTATTGACAATTATTCAAGTACAGAGCCATATGATGACATCTCACTTAATTTTTTAGTCATTTGTAATAAAGACCTATGAACACAAGTTCACATTGGAACGGTCATTTATTATATAATCAAGTTAACTGCAGGCAAAACAGTCTGTATGCACCTTTCAAGTTTGAGATTTTGTGCTTTTTCAGAGTGTTTTTTCAGACTAGTGGAAAGAAAACATTCAAATGTTACACTGCAAAAAATGCTTTTCTTACTTTGATTTTTTGTCTTGTTTCCAGCCAAAAGATCTATAAAATCTTAAATCAAGAAGGATTTTCTAGACAAGTCAAAATAATTGTCTTGTTTTCATTAAAAAAAAGTCAAACTTAAGTGAGTTTTTGCTTAGAACAAGCAAAATAATCTTATTTCAAGCAGAAAACTAGATTATTTTGCTTACCCCATTGGCAGATTATTTTGCATGTTTTAAGCAAAAACTCACCTAAGTTTGACTTCTTTTTTCTGAAAACAAGACAATAATTTTGACTTGTCAAGAAAGTCCTTCTTGATTTAAGAATTTTTAGATATTTTGGCTGGAAACAAGAGAAAAAAAATCTAAGTAAGAAAATCATTTTTTGCAGTGTAAGTGTTTCTTTTATAGCGCTTTACCTATTTGTGACAATAGATTTCAATTACAATACTTTTTTTTTTTTATTTAAGAGCTCTTTCTTCCACACTGAACCATAAATCTCCACTTTAGTAGAACTTACACACCAAACTTTACATTTTTATTCCTGAATATATCCCAAAGGTTTTTACAGAGGGATTTGTTCATATATTATTAGCTTGATTATATACAACATTTTATTCCCTCCAAAATTAAAAAAAATATATATAGTGTTTTCTGTCTGTGCTAAGTATTTTTTGAATTACAGAGTGAAAAAAAAATAAATTTGTAAAAAAAAACAATTTACTCTAATATTTCCAAAAAAATATATAAATAAATAAATCTGAAACTGACTTCATCCAGTGTTTAGATTTTTGTACTAGAAATAAAAATAAATAAATAATAATAATAAATAAAATAAACAAATAATGCCTCTTTTGCATATTTAAACCTAACATTTTAGAAAACTATTCGTTACATTTCAATACAAATCCATCTAATTGAGAACTGACCGACAGAAAGATGCTTCTCTGTGAGCTGTGCTTAAAGGGACAGTTCACCCAAAATGAAAATTCTGTCAATAGTTATTCACCCTCATGTTGTTCCAAAGCTGTAAGACCTGCTTTCATCTCAACACAAATCAGGATATTTATGAAATCCGAGAGCTTTCTGACCCTGCAGAAACAGCAGCATATTTGACCCTGGACCACAAAATCAGTCATAAGGGTAATTTTTTCGAAAATGAGATGCATACATCTTCTGAAAGCTGAATAAATAAGCTTTCCATTGATGTATGGTTTGTTATGATAGGACAATATTTGGCCGAGATACAGCTATTATAATATCTGAAATCTGAGGGTGCAAAAAAAAAAAATTAATTAAGAAAATCGCCTTTAAAGTTGTCCAAATGAAGTTCTAAACAATGCATATTACTTATCAAAAAGAAATTTTTTAATTAATTAATTTCTTCACAGAATCTTCAATGATTTTTGGCATGAAAGAAAAATCAATTTTGACCCATACAATTTAATTTTGGCTATTGCTACAAATATTGCTACGAATTATGACTGGTTTTGTGGTCCAGGGTCACATATGGAACTGCATGATGGTGAATAAATATTGACCGAATTTAAATTTTTGAGTGAACTATCCCTTTAATACATTGCTAGACACCTCCAAAACAGACAAAGAAAACTTCAAGCTGCAAAACTGACTACAAAAGTTTGCTAATGTGACCGCACCTTAAGTGTTTTGATATGAGGAGCTAAATTATGTTCGTTCGAGTCTTTCAACTTTCCTGTTTTGCCTTTAGAAATCTTCAAAGTATGTTGATAGTCAATATGAGCTGGAGTTACTCAGACATTGCCAGGAAGATCTGAGAGGTGATATTACCACTGGAATGAGGGTGTTTAAAACAAAACCATCACAAAGCCATTTTCCAGCATACTTGGACAATGACTCAAGGGCCGGACTCTGCGTGTTTGTTATTTTGCAGAACAAGTGTTATGCAATATCGTTTTTCAAACCTTGATGATCAGTCAAGGCTGAGTGACCACAATGCATTAAGACTTTCACCCAGTCACACCCTTAAGCCACACAATCAATCCTGTCTTCTCTTTCCACAGAACTGGGTTTTTGGCCTATCACATCTCGTCTGATTCAGCAGCAGTGAGGTGGAGCTCTAATCTGAGCGGCCAGATGTGCAGCATCAGCTAATAAAGTGTGAACCAGCATCTGTATCAGATTTGGGTCAGCTGCGTAGACTAAACAGGTGTCGGTTTTTCTTGCTCTTATGATTTCCAGTCTGAGAATACCTTGGAAGGTGTCCAGTATTCCTGTGAAAGTGGGATGACTAGTTTGAGATGTTTAATGCTGACACACATTTAAAGCATGATGTCACTGTGTAATACCATTAATGGACTGAAGTTCTGCCAAGCTGTAAGTGTGACACACACATAACTGATACATATATATGCATATACACTGCAAAAAATGCTTTTCTTACTTAATTTTTTTGTCTTGTTTCCAGCCAAAATATCTAAAAATTCTTAAATAACACAAGTAAAAATTATTGTCTTGTTTTCAGAAAATAATTTTTTGAAAGAAGATTATTTTACTTACCCCACTGGCAGAATATTTTGAATTAAAAAACTTAATTTTGACTTTTTTCGGAAAACAAGACAAACATTTTTACTTGTCTAGAAAATCCTTCTTGATTTAAGGATCTTTAGATATTTTGGCTGGAAACAAGACAAAAAATCCAAGTAAGAAACGCATTTTTTGCAATGTACACTGCCGCTCAAAAGTTGCACTGCAAAAAAATGCCTTTCTTACTTAGATTTTTGGTCTTGTTTCCAGCCAAAATATCTAAACATTCTTAAATAAGACAAGTAAAAATTATTATCTTGTTTTCAGAATAAATTAGTTAAAATTAAGTGAGTTTTTGCTTGAAACAAGCAAAATAATCTACCAATGGGGTAAGCAAAATAATCTAGTTTTCTGCTTGAAAGGAGATTATTTTGCTAACCCCATTGGCAGACTATTTTGCTTGTTTTAAGCAGAAAACAACTCCTTCTTGAGTTAAGAATTTTTATATATTTTGGCTGGAAACAAGACAAAAAAAATCTAAGTAAGAAAAGCATTTTTTGCAGTGTATACACTGCCGCTCAAAAGTTGCACTACAAAAAATGCTTTTTTTTTTTTTTTTTTTTTTAAATATCCAAAAAATTCTTTAGACAATACTTCTTACTTGTCTAGAAAATCCTTCTTGATTTAAAACATTTTAGATATTTTGGCTGGAAACAAAAAAAATTAAGAAAGAAAAACATTTTTTGCAGTGCAAAAGTTTGGGGTCGGTAAATTTGTATTCTTATTTTTATTTTATTTTTTCAGAAGAAATTAATACTTTTATTCACCAAAGATGTGTTCAACTAATAAAGAGTGATGGCATAGATTTACATTGTTAGAACATATTTATACTTTGAATAAATGCTGTTCTTTTTGACTTGTTATTCATCAAAGAATCCTGGAAAAAAAAAAAAACAGGTTCCAAAAAAATATTTGTTTCCAAAACCTAGTTTCCAACATTGATAATAAAAGTAATAAATCAGCATATTAGAATGATTTCTGAAAGATCATGTGACACTGAAGACTGGAGTAATGACTGATGAAAATTTAGCTTTGCATCACAGGAATAAATTATATTTTAAATTATATTCAAATAAAAAACATTATTTTATATTATAATAACATTATGCAATATTACAGTTTTTCTGTATTTTTGATCAAATAAATGCCTTGATGAGCATAAGAGACTTCTTTAAAAAACATTACAAGTCTTACTGATCCCAAACTTTTGAGTGGCAGTATATACATATATATATATATATATATATATATATATATATATATATATATATATATACACACACTGCTGGATTTTATTGTATATAGCCATAGCAAATGCATGAAAAAAATAAAAATGCATATATCAGTGTACTGTATGTCATATGCAATTTATCACGTTTTTTCTCACCATGGCTTTATAAAACCATTTACTCTGCACAGTGCATGTTAATAATCTTGTATATGTGTCTGAAGCTTTACAAGGCCTAATTGCTACTTTCATTACTGAAAATAAATACAATACACTTTACGAACAATGACATTAAGGGTTGTTTACACAGCCGCTCTCATTAACTGTTCTCTTCAAATGTATCTTCATGACATACACTTCCTAATAAAAAGGAAAAGCCTCAATAACAGAGTGCAACTTCTTGATATGAGCTCACACATCCCTTAAGCCCAAAAGAGAGCTTATCTTATAAGGACAGCTGACTCTAAATTGTGAGCATCACATCTTCGTTCACTTGCTTTTCCTTAAAATTGAAAAATGAACTTGTTTTATGTAACATTTTACATATTATTCCACATATCTTATTTGTTAAGTAGCTCATTGCTTATTCACAGTTTAAAATAAAATCAAATAACACAATTCTATTATAATTTGAAGGTCAGGTGCCTTTAGTAATACATTTTGTCATGAAGTTGCTGTTTATGAGAAATTCCCAGGGTGAGTCTTCACAAAGCATTTGGATGGATGCACTAAAACTGTTTAGCAAGTCAATACAAGACCACATTTATGAACAGCTTCCAGGGAAAGTGGTCATTAATGATAGGCCTTTTCAGGTTTTGACAAGGCTATTCACACATGTACAAAGTGCAAAGGACTGTGGGCAAAAAGTATAGTGGAAATAGTACAAAAATGGACTCTTAATGTAGTCATGAGATTTTCAATAATAGTAATGCATTTAAAAACACACAAAAAAGACTAATTTCTTTACTGTTGAAATACCTCAAATCATTTGAAGTGAGAAGTGAATGTTATTAAAAGTCTGACTGTGACCATTAAGTAAATAAGCCGTAACACCTGTAGGTCTTTTTAGCCTGTCAGACTCTGACAGCGCCTTCAGGAAAGCCAAAGCCACATGAATTTACAGGGTGAATGCAATGTTTTGAACTAAATATTCATTGGGGGAAAAAAACAACATACCTGCTTCCTTTGATATCTTTGGATCAGAAGCAGTAAAATTGCGAAGGATAGCGGCGTATCACGCTATGAAACACCTGTTTTGGAAAAAACGGTGAAGAAAAACAGTTAAGTCACACTCCCTACGAATGAAACATTTACCTTGGCACATAATGAAACGAAAAAAGGTAGATCTGACCAGCAGTACTCAAAGCGCTTTCAGGAAACCAGTTAGGAGTACTTGCCAAATTGCAAAGAGAAAGAGAGAGAGAAAATGGTATTCCTGTTAAATCACCCAAAAGCAAACAACCGATGTCGGCGTATGAAAGACGGATAATGACTGTTTGGGTACACGACTTCCTCGCTTCTCGGCGAACGAGGCAAATTGCACAAATAAATGAAAGGAAGTCAAGTTTCCGTCTCTCTTATTTTCATGCAGTCTATTGAATGGCAAATGAAGTTAACACCTGGGCAAATTGCAGAACTTAAAAGAACGCGAGAGAGAAAAAAAAGTTACTTTTTGGAGGCTAGAAGACGTGACCTACTCAGAAACTCAATGTCTGAAGGTGGCATGTGAGATGACTGAATACACTGAAAAAAAACAGAGACCGCAAGGTCGACATCTGGCAGGGTAGTGTGCTAGATTGGACGTGTTGTTAGTAGGTCAAGCCTCGACAGTTGTCTGGAAAACGTCTTTTTTTGGGCACCCTCTTTAGTGTTCTTTCCACTAACGTGATTTGCAAGCATGATGATCTAGGTCTGAGCCATCACTAACACAACTGCAACTGTTGTTT
This sequence comes from Cirrhinus molitorella, assembly GCA_033026305.1. Classification (NCBI taxonomy): domain Eukaryota; kingdom Metazoa; phylum Chordata; class Actinopteri; order Cypriniformes; family Cyprinidae; genus Cirrhinus; species Cirrhinus molitorella. The sequence continues at coordinate 2,494,309 of CM065133.1, read as the reverse complement.
TCATGTTGTCTACTCTTCTACATTCAGTTTTCGTTCAATAATGTAAAGGACGCATAACACTGTGTGTCTTCTTTTGCACAGAACAGTGATCTTTGCCATGGGAGCATGTTTTTGAACAATCCTGCCCATGAACCCACACGAATTGCCTTTTAAGGGAAAGTTAAGCACAAAGACGGCCCGAGCTGAATAAGATGCCTTTCCAATGAGGGATTCACCACAAGCAATGCTGCTAAAATAAAGACAAAGCTCTTTTTTGTGTGCATATCCTGTATTTTCATAACTTGGAATTTCAGTTTTCAAAGCAAACCTTTTAGGTAACACACAAAGTCTGATTTGATTGTGTATAAAAAGTTAACCACAGATCCTTTAGGCATTTTATTGCGTCTGTCTCGATTAAACAGGACAGAACAAACCTGGCGCGGAATAATAGAGTGCACTAGCATGTAAAATAAAAGGGAATAATTGTGAGGAACTGGTTTTAATGCTCAACTCTTGAGCATTACAAATCAGATATAACAGTAGTTTGACATTTAATATATTTACATACACTGCCACTCAAAAGTTTGAATCAGTAAGACTTTTTTTTTTTAAAGTCTTTTATGCTCATCAAGGCTGCATTTATTTGAATAAAAATACAGAAAAAAAACAGTAATATTGCAAAATGTTATTACAATATTAAATAATGTTTTTTAATATTAATATACTTTAAAATGTAATTTATTCCTGTGATGCAAAGCTGAATTTTCATCAGCTGTTACTCAAGTCTTAAGTGTCACATGATCCTTCAGAAATCATTCTAATATGCTGATTTATTACTTTTATTATCAATGTTGGAAACAGTTCTGCCAAATATTTTTTTGAAACCTGTGTTGTTGTTTTTTTAGGATTCTTTGCTGAACAACAAGATTAACAGCATTTATTCAAAGTATAAATCTTTTCTCACAATTTAAATCTATGCTATCACTTTTTATTAGTTTAACACATCCTTGGTGAAAAAAAGTATTAATTTCTTTTTTTTTTTTTTTTTTTTAAAAAGAAAGAATAAAAATGTAAAGACCCCAAGACTTTTGAACAGTAGTGTATATTGTTAGACATTTTAAATAAATGCTGTTCTTTTTAACCTTTTATTGATCAAATAATCCTGAAAAAAGTATCACAGGTACCACAAAATAATAAAATATTAAGCAGCACAACTGTTTTCAACATTGGTAATAAATCAGTATATTAGAGTGATTTCTGAAGCATCATGTGACACTGAAGACTGGAGTAATGATGCTGGAAATTTAGCTTTGTATCACAGGAATAAATTACATTTTAAAATATATTCACATAGAAAACTGTTATTTTAAATTTAAATAATATTTCACAATATAACATTTTTTTCTGGAATTTTGATAAAATAAATGCAGCCTTGATGAGCATAAGAAACATCTTTAAAAACCATTAAAAATCTTACTGATCCCAAATATAAATGTATCATGGTTTTCACAAAAAAAAATAAAATAAATAATAATAATAATAATAATAATTATTATTATTATTATTATTATTATTATAATAATAATAATAATAATAATAATTATATATGGCAACATTTTTTTATATAAATAATAAAGAAGAAATGTTTAATGAGCAGTAAATCAGCATATTAGAATGATTTCTAAAAGATGATATGATACTGAAGACTGGAATAATGGCTGATGAAAATTCAGCTTTCCCATCACAGGAGTAAACTACATTATAAAAAATAGTCATTTAAAATTGTAGTAACAATACTTGACATTATTACTGTTTTACTGTATTTTTGATCAAATAAATGCAGCCTTGTTGAGCACTTTTTGAATTAAGAATTACATATAATTAAGCTACATATAAATTAATTATTTTAAGCTTAATTTACCTGTCTATATCCTCTTTTAGAGATTTATCTGAGACCTTACACATCACAGTTTTAAGTCTGAATGTTTTTACTACATATGTGACCCCTGGACCACAAAACCAGTCATAAGTCGCTGGGGTATATTTGTAGCAATAGATAAAAATACATTGTGTGACTCAAAATTATTGATTTTTCTTTTATGCCAAAAATCATTAGGATATTAAGCAAAGATCATGTTCCATGAAGATATTTTGAACATTTCCTACCATTAATGTAGCAAAACTTGCATTGTATCAGTTCTATGCATTGCTATAACTTCAAAATTTGCAATTTTCTCAATTTTTTTTTTTTTTTTTTTTTTTTGCACCCTCAGATTACAGATTTTCAAATAGTTGTCTCTCTACCAAATAATGTCCTATCATAAAGCTTTTTTGGTCAGCTTTCAGATCTCGATTTCCAAAAATGGACCCCTATTACTGGTTTTGTGGGACAGGGTCACATATTTCGGTAAGAGACGTCATTTAGCCTATGTTATATTAAGCCATGCAAGTCTTAATACTTTAAACTTTGCCATTAAATGTGTCTAATTAAAAAAGTGTACAAACACAAGCGTTCAACATCAGGCACAAGCTACATTTTGGGACTTTTGTATTTCACGCTTGGCTTAAAACACATTAGGCTAGTTAGCATTTAGCATGCGTGGACAGACATTAACTCGTGTTGAACCCGGAACATTCCTTTACACAAACTGCTGAATGATGCAGTTGAGCCATGAATCATCGGCAAAATGCTGTGGAAGACAGACCTGTGTGTTGAACGAAAGGGCGAGGTGCATTTAAGCCGTCATGTTAGCAGGAATTAGCGGGTGAGCGCACAGTAGCGGACAGTAAGCTAGCAGTGATAGATTCCTCACCGAATGAGCAGACACTTTCACTCTTTCCTAACCTCACCTTTGCAGCGCTCTGACTCATAACATGTTATTCAGACTTTTTGCTTGATGAGTGGGAAAAAATACTGGAAAATGTTCGTCATTCTCCATGTGTGACTGTGCTGTTTTGCTGATCTCCATTTTGGGCAAAGAGTCCTTAATAGACTACAATGTGTGAGTTTGTATACGCTGTTTTCAATATGTGCTGCTAACTTTGCTGTTTTTGGCCACAGTTATGCCACATGTTATTGACCTTCATTGTTTGTTGTTTTAACTGTCAGGTATTACTACGGATGCATCAGACCTGAGTTTGTGGCTGAAAGATATGTGTTTTTGTGTGTGTTGTGTGTCACCCGTCTGCTATTTTCGCCCTGTTTTGGGGTAGCATTCCTGTTCTGCTTGTGTTGGCACTAAAACTCTGGCCTGTACTGGTCACATGAATCAGAGCTTTTCATGGCCGCTGCCACAGACATCCACCCTTCGCTCTCTGAACACACTCTAGAAGGCCAACATTACACATCTAAATGAAGATCCACAAAGAGCAATTATATAACAGCTAACAGCGAGAAACGGCTGCCGAATACTGTACGTACTGTAATGAACTTCAAATGACTTACCAATATCATTCCACTAAACTAAAATCTGCCTTAAATTGATCCAAAATCTTCTGAATTGTTACAAAACACTTCTGTTTTAGAGCGACTTTTTGACTTTTACAAAACCCTTCAATTACAAATACTAAAACAATATTACAACTTCATTTCTAAACAACCATCACACTGCAAAAAATGATTTTCTTAGTTAGATTTTTTGTCTTGTTTCCAGACAAAATATTTAAAAATCTTAAATCAAGAAGGATTTCCTAGATAAGTAAAAAAATATTTTCTTGTTTTCAGAAAAAAAGAAGTCAAAATTAAGTGAGTTTTTGCTTCACACAAGCAAAATAATCTGCCAATGGGGTAAGGAAAATATTTCAAGATGAAAACTAGATTATTTTGCTTACCCCATTTGGCAGAATAATTTTGCTTGTTTCAAGCAAAAACTCACTTTATTTGACTTATTTTTACTGAAAACAAGACTATTTTTACTTGTTTAGAAAATCCTTCTTGATTCAAGAATTTTTAGATATTTTGGCTGGAAAAAAGACAAAAAATCTAAATAAGAAAATCTATTTTTTGCAGTGTATCTTACATAAAATTCCATTAAAACACCAAACTTCTTCAAAATATACCAATTTTCCAGAGAGAGAGCGAGAGAGAGATCTTTCTTTGATCCATTCTTTGCGGAATCCAAAAAAATAAATGTATGATGGTTTTCACACACAAAAAAAAACAAAAAAAACATTTTTTTAAAAAAACTTTTTAACATAAATAATAAAGAAGAAATGTTTCATGCTGATGAAAATTTAGCTTTACCATCACAGAAATAAACTACATTAGAAATAAAGTTATTTAAAATTGTAATAAAAAATATTTCACAATATTACCGTTTTACTGCATTTTTGATCAATTTTTAAATTAAGAATATAGTCTTTAATTATAGCAGTCACAGGTAAATTAAGCTTAATTTACCTGTCTATATCCTCCTTTTCAAAGATTTCTCTGAGACCTTACACATCACAGTTTTAAGTTTGAATGTCCTGTAAAGAGCACATTCAGGGCTTTTCAGAGATACCAAATTAATTAATTTATCATTCATTTAGTGATAAAATTTAACACAAAATATAATAATATGTTGTAATGATCATTTTCCAATTATTTGTCATAAAACAACATATCAGGAAAATGTTATGGGGTTTTAAATCAAAATATGACTTTCTGTTATGAAACAGGACATCAATTTCATACATGTTCACTGTAGAGGACACCAGGACTTAAAGCATGTTTATTACATATTTTGGGAGAAAGAATATGTGAATAGGGAAAGAAATTATATTTCAATGAAATATTAGATATTATAATGAAAATCTTGACATTTATTATTCCCATTATTAGACTTATTTTTTCATTATATGTTGTCCCAAAAACACTTTAATGTGCAAATTAGTTTATAGAGACATTAGTTTATGGTTTATAGAGACATTGTATATAATGAGAAAACCCATTTATGGCCATTTTACAACCATTTTGCATAAAGAAAAATAGTATATAAAATCATTGTGTTATATTGTTCATAACATAGTTGAGAATCATCTTTATATAAAGTTTGATATAAAAAAAAAAAATAATAATTTTATTTAATTTAATCAAAGTTTTTGCTTTTTCATGTCTATTCATGTGTATTTATTTTTTTAACATATGAAAAAAAAAAAAATTAAACCTTTTTTCACCAAAGAGCACATTTTTTCAAAAGAGCCATTGAGAAAAAAAAAAAAAAAAAAAAATATTATATATATATATATATATATATATATATATATATATATATATATATATATATATATATTACTATAATAAAAAATAAAACCTTTATTTGTCCATGTACAACTTAAAAACATCAACATCTACATTGTTTTCCTTGATGTAGATGTTGCTTTCCATTTATAATGCGGGAATCGAAGCAGATTTAGATCAGTTTTGCGACGACAATTGATCTGAGCAAACCAGACAGAGCAGAGCACATAGCTTTCGATAAAAGCTAATGCACTTTTATTTTCTACAGGGAACCGATTTCTAGTGACGGTTATATTTTTACAGTAATGTTAGTGAAGGGAGACAGCCATAGGTTCCCGACCACTGCTCTAAACAATGACATGAAAAAAATACTACATTCACAAAACTTTTTTCCCTGGTAGTCTGGAGGATATAGTAAGTCTCTAACTTTCCATAAACAGCGCGTTTCTGTCCAATTTAGTCAGGGAAAAAGCCTATAAATGTATAGCGCTTACTGGTACAAGCTCATCTTCTTGTAAGAGCGTCTCTCACTCACAGAACTCAGTCTGTCATGACCTTTTTAAGTCTCATTACGGGTGTCTAAATAGAAATACACACAGCTTTAGACGCCACATAAGGACAAAGCCATCCTATTTGCGTGAGGTTTGGCGAGGCTTCTGCAAACAGCCGATCTCTCTGAGAGATTGAAAATATGGAGCCACATCTATAGAAGCTTCTAGGAAGTGCTCTGTGGGGGCAGGAGGAGATGCATACCTTGGCGTTGTCTGGTAAAACAGTAATGTTGGTGTATGTCTAGGGGAATGGGCTGTTCAGAGGCCTGTATTTGGATCGTTGTTCTTTGTCGTGACAGCGTTCAAACCATGACCTGAATTCCAGGAGAGATGAGGACTCAATAAACGGAGTAAAGTCAGTCAGGCAGCCATATGGAATATCACTCAGTGTGACTGCTGGACAGAACATAATTGCATTGGTTTGGTATTGTTACTGTGGAGACTTTCTCTCTGCTGTAAATCGTACAGTACACCCAGAAGACCACAACTTCTGTTTTTTGTTTTTAATCGATTTTCATTTTTACAAAACTATATTGATTCTCAAATTGATTAGTCTCTTCTGTTTTCAGTTAATAAACGGAACATCATAGCGCACGTCCCATCCAATAAATTGCAATATGTCTTGTGCTTTGTTACTTTTGATATGAAACAAATTTCAGATTTCAAATTCTGCTCATTTTATTTCAGAATTCAACAATAAATGGCATTTTGGTGCTGTTTACTGTGGAGTGACAGATCGCTGTAGCACCTCAAGAAGCGGCAGCTCGAAGCGCACGTGAAATGATCTTCTCCTCTGCTTTATACCAGTGAAATAAACATGCATGAAATAAATAAATAAGCATGACATAAACATGAATGAACATCAGAAGGTATGTTAGAGAAAAAAAATACAAATACAACTTACTAAAATCAGTATCCTGTTGCAAATGCAGAAAGACGTCAAGCTAGAAAAAAAATAACTTTCGCTAAATATATGGGTCATTCCTGGGATTCGGTTAACTTTTAACTTGGAATATACATATTTTTCAACTACATTTTTCTACTACATCATTAGGCACATATCAAACCTACAAAAAAGTCATATTTTCCCACCTACATTGCAAAAAAATGCTTTTCTTACTTAGATTTCCAGCCAAAAATATCTAAAAATTCTTAAATCAAGAAGCATTTTCTAGACAAATAAACATTAATGTCCTGTTTTCAGAAAAAATATAAATGACAAATTATTTTTTGCTTGAAACAACCTATGCCAATGGGGTAAGCAAAATAATCTAGTTTTCTGCTTGAAATAAAATAATTTTGCTTACCCCATTGGCAGATTATTTTTTCAAGTAAAAACACTTAATTTTGACTTGTTTTTTCTGAAAACAAGACAGTAACTTTTACTTGTCTAGAAATTCCTTCTTGATTCAAGAATTTTTAGATATTTTGGCTGGAAACAAGACAACAAATCTAGGGGAGAAAAAAAAGCATTTTTTGAAGTGTATCCAAAATAATTGATATTGAATCGGAAAATCAAATTGTGAGCTTGTGAATCAGAATCAAATCAAATCATGAAATTTGTGTCAAAACCCAGCCCTACTGACCATCATATTTCTTTCAAAAACTCAGATTTGATCACCATATCAAAAGTTTAAAGCTTAACATCAGTGCTTGCCAAGATACAAGTAGCCACACTGCAAAAAAAATGCTTTCCTTACTTTGATTTTTTGTCTTGATTTCAGCCAAAATATCTACAAATTCTTAAATCAAGAAAAATTTTCTAGACAACAAAAATGATTGTCTTGTTTTCAGAAAAAAAAAATAAGCCATAATTAAGTGATTGGGAGATTATTTTGCTTATTTTGTCTTAATGTTAACTTCTTTTTTCTGAAAAAAAGACAAAAAAAATTAGAAAATCCTTCTTGATTTAAGAATTTTTAGATATTTTTGCTGGAAACAAGTAAAAAAAGTATTTTTTTGCAGTGTATGTATCCAAAATAATTGATATTGATTCGGAAAATCAAATTGTGAGCTTGTGAATCAGAATCAAATCAAATCAAATCATGAAATGTGTGTCAAAACCCAGCCCTACTGACCATCATATTTCTTCCAAAAACTCGTTTTTTAAAACTCGGTTTTTAAAGTTTAAAGCTTTGACATCAGTGCTTGCCAAGATACAAGCCACACTGCAAAAAATGCTTTTCTTACTTTGATTTTTTGTCTTGATTTCAGCCAAAATATCTACAAATTCTTAAATCAAGAAAACAAAAATTATTGTCTTGTTTTCAGAAAAAAATAAGTCATAATTAAGTGAGTTTTTGTTTAAAACAAGCAAAATAATCTGCCAATGGGGTAAGCAAAATAATCGTATTTCTTATTTCTCATATAACTGAAAATTAGATTATTTTGCTTACACCATTTGCAGATTCATTTGCTTGTTTTAAGCAAAAACTCTTATCATTTTAGCTTCTTTTTTCTGAAAAGACAACAAATTTTACTTAAGAATTTTTTTGATATTTTGGCTGAAAACGATACAAAAAATCTAAGTAAGAAAAGCATTTATTGCAGTGTAAACTACAGTCAAGCTAACAAAAACTACCATAAGCTATTCACTGAAGCTACAAAAATAAATATCAAATGTTTTACAACATTTTGGAAACAGCTGAACTACTCATGATATTGACAAATGTTGTTAAGTTCATAGTGCGATAGCGTCCCTAAGTCTCAACACAGCTTAGTAAAACTGAACTAAATACAAACAGATGCTTACTACAGTCAAAGACCTCTAGAAACAAGAAAAAATAAAGGTTATTTAATGGCATTAATGGTTCCATGAAGAACCTTGAACATCCATTGAACCTTTCAAATGCAGAAAAGGTTCTTTGTAGTTGACAACAATTGAAAAAGTTATCAAAATGGTTCTTTTAAGAACTGTTCACTGAAAGGTTCTTCTATGGCATCAGTGCAAAAACACTCCTTTGGAGCCTTTATTGTAAAGAGTGTAGCTGCCACTGTTAAGTTTTATTGGCTACTGTTATCCAGGAATATTTTCTCAAGTTCTGCCCTAAACCTAATGCTTCATTTAGTTGCTGGTAACATTAGACACCTTCAAAAATGAGCTTGTGGCGCAGATGAAATTTAACTGGTCTGCACATATTCCAGCTTCCTCACTCAGATCAAACCTTTCAACAAATCAACCGCTGTTTCCCACCACATTCCATCCTTTAAGTTTCAAACAAAACAACACTCAATCCTTGATAGCCTTTTCCACAACCCACCCACCCTATCACGCCCCTTTACTTGTCTCATAAATCAAGCAAGCCTTTCTGAGGGACCCAATTTCTACATTTTTTTGCTCTCAGACTACCCTAAATGATCTAATGAGCGCTGTGGGTTTGTGCTTCTAGACATGTGATGTTGTACGGTGGGTTCGGGGCCAGTCTGGACTTTGAATCAATGCAGTCTGACCCAGCCGCACCATTTCAAAGGGCCAAAACTGCAGCCCGTAACCACCATTAACTCCGTTTGCCGTGTCTGCCACATGTGGTATTTAAACTGAGGCTGAGGGAGGGTCAGTTTGAAGTTTCAAAGCGCGGAACATTCTTTTAACGGCCAGCCAGAAGCCAATTATAGAGGCAGCCGCTTCAGATGAGGCGCAAATAATCTTTCTTAGAGTTTATTTTATGCTTCAGCACTTAGCTGCTTGTGCCTTTTGATGATGAGGCTTTTTACACTGAAATATGTGATGCAACCGGTCTAATTTATGTGGTTGCATTAAATCCATCAGCAGTGTAGCGTGATCAAACAGAAGCAATCAAATACACTGCCGCTCAAAAGTCTCTTACACTTATCAAGACTGCATTTATTTGATCAAAAATACTGAAAAAAACAGTAATACTGCAAAATGTTATTACAATAAAAAAAAAAATAATGGTTTCTATTTTAATATGCATTAAAATATTTGTTTTTCCTGTGATGCAATGCTGAATTTTCATTAGCTATTACTCTGGTCTTCAGTGTCACATGATCCTTCAAAAATTATTCTAGTATTCTGATTTATAATTAGAATGATCTAAGTTGGCAACAGTTACCAAATATTTTTTTTGGAACCTGTGATAGTTTTTCAGGATTCTTTTTCTTTTTTATTTAAAGTGAAAAAAAATTGCTATCACTTTTTTATTCATTTAGCAGAATAAAAGTACTAATTTCTTAAAAAAAAAAAAAAAAGTAAGAATAAAAATTTACTGACCCCAAACTTTTCAACAGTAGTGTATATTGTTAGAAAAGATTTTTATTTTAAATAAATGCTGTTCTTTTTAACTTTTTATTCATCAGAGAACACTGAAAAAGGCGTCACAGGTTCCAAAAAATATGTTTCTGACATTGATAATAAATCAGTATATTTGAATGATTTCTGAAGGATCATGTGACACTGAGGACTAAAGTAATGATACTGAAAAATTCAGCTTTGATCACAGAAATAAATTCGATTTTTAATGTATATTAAAATAGAAGACCTTTTTTTTTTACATTGTAATAATATTTCACAATATTATAATTTTTTCTGTATTTTTGATTAAATAAAAACAGCCATGATGAGCATTACACTGCAAAAAAAAAAAAAAAAAAAAAAGCTTATCTAATGTATTTTTGTCTTGTTTCTAGTCAAAATATCTCAAATTTCTTAAATTAAGATGCATTTACTACATAAGCAAAATTGCATTAGATATTTAGTCTTGTTTCCAAGACAAAAAAAAAACCTAAATGAAGTGCAGTTTGCTTAAAATAAGTACAATTATCTGTGGGGTAAGTAAAAAACTTTTGTTTAAAGAATATTTTACTTACCCCACCGGCAGATACTTTTACACTGCAAAAAATGCTTTTCTTACTTAGATTTTCTGTCTTGTTTCTAGCCAAAATATGTAAAAATACTTAAATCAAGAAGGATTTTATAGACAAGTAAAAAATATTGTCTTGTTTTCAGAAAAAAAAAAAAAGTCAAAATTAAGTGAGAACAAGCCGAGAACAAGATTATTTTGCTTACCCCATTGGCAGACTATTTTGCTTGTTTCAAGCAAAAACACTTAATTGTGACTTATTTTTTTCTGAAAACAAGACAATAATTTGTACTTGTCTAGAAAATCCTTCTTGATTTAAGATTTTTAATATATTTTGGCTGGAAACAAGACAAAAAAAATCTACAAAAAGCATTTTTTGCAGTAAACTTGTTTCCAAGGGGATTAGATATTTAGTCTTGTTTCCAGGAGAAAAAAATTAATTAATTAAGTGCATTTTGCTTTGATCACAGAAATAGATTAGATTTTTAATGTATATTAAAATAGAAGACCTTTTTTTTTTACATTGTAATAATATTTCACAATATTATAATTTTTTCTGTATTTTTGATTAAATAAAAACAGCCATGATGAGCATTACACTGCAAAAAAAAAAAAAGCTTATCTAATGTATTTTTGTCTTGTTTCTAGTCAAAATCTCTCAAATTTCTTAAATTAAGATGCATTTACTACATAAGCAAAATTGCATTAGATATTTAGTCTTGTTTCCAGGACAAAAAAAAAAAAAAAAACCTAAATGAAGTGCAGTTTGCTTAAAATAAGTACAATTATCTGTGGGGTAAGTAAAAAACATTTGTTTAAAGAATATTTTACTTACCCCACAGGCAGATACTTTTACACTGTAATATGTAAAAATACTTAAATCAAGAAGGATTTTCTAGACAAGTAAAAAATATTGTCTTGTTTTCAGAAAAAAAAAAGTCAAAATTAAGTGAGAACAAGCCAAAAACAAGATTATTTTGCTTACACCATTGGCAGACTATTTTGCTTGTTTCAAGCAAAAACACTTAATTGTGACTTATTTTTTTCTGAAAACAAGACAATAATTTGTACTTGTCTAGAAAATCCTTCTTAATTTAAGATTTTTAATATATTTTGGCTGGAAACAAGACAAAAAAATCTACGAAAAGCATTTTTTGCAGTGTACTTGTTTCCAGGGGGATTAGATATTTAGTCTTGTTTCCAGGAGAAAAAAATTAATTAATTAATTAATTAAGTGCATTTTGCTTAAAACAAGACTAAATATCTTATGTAATTTTGTTTATCTAGTAAATGCATCTTAATTTAAGAATTTTTAGATATTTTGACTAGAAGCAAGACAAAAATACTAAGTATGATAAGCTTTTTTTGCAGTGTAGAAACGCATTTAAAATACATAAAAATCCCAAACTTTTGACCAGCAGTGTATGTAAATTGAGACGGCAATCATGTAATAATCAGTAATCCTAAATTATTATTGTCAATTATTTGTCTTCTCCTGATACTTGCAATATTAAAATCAATAGTTGCAGTCAAATCATACGCTTGTCCCCTGAATTATGATTAATGTTACACTGGAAAAGGCTTGAGCAGCAGAGGTGTTAAGTTTGGATTTTATGCCTTCCATATGGTCAATTCCACAGAAGCATTTGTGAATTGTTGTGGTTCAAATACCGTGAGGCAGGTTGGAAAATATGGATCATTTTTGGCATTTCTATAAACATAAAGTTAGCATACTTCATCGAGGCCTGAACCTTCAACACATGTGAACCCACTGAACCTGTAGCAGTCTCTACTAATGCTTTTCGATCACACATACAATATACAGTAGGTATATTTAAAAAAAATACTCAATTTGCCATTGTATTTGATGACTGACCACAAGACTTCAACTATGGCATCATCGCAGATGGGTGGAGCGGAAAGCTGATGATGTAACTAGAGGAGAAGTGAGAGATGCAGGGGCGCGAGGAACGTCAGGAAAATCCCATGAGGAATGCTCCACTGAATCCCACAGGAATGTGTCCGCAAAAACCTCTGCTGCACAACAACCAAGCAAATGAGGGCATCCCTCTACCACCACACCAGCCAGACAGAGGAAACTCTGAACAGGAAGTGACTTAAAAAACCACAACATAGTATTTTAACTGCATCATTTCAAGCGTTTACCATTACAAACAGCATTATGGCTTCTTTGGTCTTTGCTAAAGCTTGTGTCAAAAGCCACAAACCGGAAGACATCTATGACCAATCTGTTCACTGCAAAAATACTTAGTATTTTTTGTATCTTGTTTCTAGTAAAAATGTCAACTAAAATTAAGTTAAGATGCATTGACTAGATAAGCAAAATGACATAAGAAAAGGAATCTTGTTTTAAGCAAAATGCACTTAATTTAGTTTTTTCCCCCTGGAAACAAGTCAAATTATCTGCCAGTGGGTTAAAACAAGAGTATTTTACTTACCTCACTGGCAGATAATTTAACTTAATTTAGTTTTATTCCACTGGAAATATCTAGTAAATGCATCTTAATTTAAGAATTTGTAGATATATTAACTAGAAGCAAGACAAAAACACTAAGTAAGATAACCCTTTTTTTTGCTGTGTTTATGTTGAATACACTGCAAAAAAAATGCTTTTCTTACTTTTCTACTTTTCTTTTACTTACTATTTTTTTGTCTTGTTTCCAGTCCAAATATGTTAAATTCTTAAATCAAGAAGGATTTTCTAGACAAGTAAAAATGATTATCTTGTGTTCAGAAAGAACAAGTCAAAATTAAGTGAGTTTTTGCTTGAAACAAGCAAAATAATCTGCCAATGGGGTGAGCAATTAATCTTGTTTTCTCTTTGAAATAAGATTATTTTGCTTACCCCATTGGCAGATTTTTGACATTTGACACTGACAAAAAATCTAAGTAAGAAAAGCATTTTTTGCGGTGTAGGATTGAAACACTTGTTGCCACATGATTAATTTACCCTCAAGCCATCCTAGGTGTATATATCTTTCTTTCAGACAAATACAATCAAAGTTATATTAAGAAAAGTCCTTGCTTTTCCATTTTTTATAATGACAGTGAATGGTTGTTGAGATTTGAAGTCTAATAAAGTGCATCCGTCCATCATAAAAAGTACTCCACATGGCTCTGAGAGGTTAATAAAGGCCTTCTGCAGCAAATCAATGCACTTGTGCAAGTAAATATTCAATGTTTAAGTTGTTTCAACTTAAAAAAGTAAGTGTTCATGCTACCTTAAAATTTTAAGTTTAGTCAACATGAAATAAGTTGTACTACATGAAAACGTAGGTATTTGAGTTGAGTAAACTTCAAATTTTAATGTGGAACGAACACTTTAAGTTGAAACAACTTTTTTTAGGTTGTTTTTAACAGTTTTTAAAAGTACAAACAATTAGGATTTGTAAAGAAAAATGACGGAGGATTTCGATATAAGCCAAGAGGTTTTCCTTTGCTGTAAAGTTAACTTGGTTCACTCTCGTGAACACGCATATGACAGTTAGCGGAAGCTATCGCTATATTTGTAGCAATAGCCAAAAATATATTGTATGCACAAAAAAAAATATTTGTTGAGTCAACTTAAAATTATTTGTTACCCTGCTGCCTTTAAATTTTAAGTTGAATCAACTCAAATATCTATTGTCATTTAGTAAAACGTAACATTTCAAGCTGATTAACTTTTTTCAAATTAAATGAACTTACAAATTTTAAGGCAGCCAGGTAACAAATTATTTTAAGTTGGCTCAACAAATAGTTATTTACAGTGTGGGTCAAAATTATAGATTTTTGTTTTATGTCAAGTAAAGATCATGTTCCATGAATATATTTCGTACATTTCCTACCGTAAATATATCAAAACTTAATTTTGAATTAGTAATATGCATTGCTAAGAACTTCATTTGGACAATTTTAAAGATGATTTTCTCACTATTTAGATTTTTTTGCACCCTGAGATTGTGGATTTTAAAATTGTTGTATATCGTCCAAATATTGCCCAATCCTAACAAACCTTATCCATTCAGATTTCAGACAATGTATAAACCTCAATTTCAGAAAATTGACCCTTATGACTGGTTTTGTGGTCCAAGGTCAATCCATATTATGGATATTTTTTCTAATGCAAACATATTGATTCACTTTTGAAGGCCTTATTAACCCCTGGAGCCATATGGAGTACATTTTACAATGGATGAATGCACTTCATTGGACTACTCAATCTCAACCGCCATTCACTGCCAATATAAAGCTTGAAAGAGCTATGACATTTTTTTATGTAACGCTGATTGTATTCGTCTGAAGGAAGAAAGTCATATACACCTAGGATGACTAGTAAATCAAGAGGCAATTGTCATTTTTGGGGTGAACTATCTCTTTAACTTGCTTAGAAGCTAAATAGAATTGGAATAGACAGAATCCAAACTGAAACTACAGTCATAGCAGGCCTGTTTTCCATCTTTTCAGCCTTCTGTTCAATTATCTTGATACATGATCTCCATTCATGTATATTCAAACATCCTTGTTTGCTCTTTGGACGGGCCCAATCGCTTGACCAATCACATAAGGCTACACAAAGAGCCAGTCCAAAACAAAGACTTGGTTTTCATAAAAACACCAGCACTATATAGACGGCATATTTTGGTTCAACATCGGTAATCCGAGCGCTCAAATTAACTGGTCTGGGAGCTGTCCAGACAGAAAGAAAATGGGATGTTGGAATTGTGTAGCGATGGAAAATTGCTTCTGGCAGCCAGAATATGGCTCTGAAGTATTCGAGCTTCGTTCGCTTTTGTCTAGAGAACAATAAACAGCCTCCAAATTATGCGCAGAGCACCCACCTGCCTCCTAACCCTGACCCTTTGCGTCTTGGGAGGAAAGTGAAATGAAGTCATGTGACCACACACCCCAGTGACTTCTGTCAACAGCTTTTCATTTTCCTAATGCCTGGAGTCTTTCCATTACATCATTAGATGGTGACCTTTGACTTTTCCCAGTGACTGATACATGCATACTGTCTTAACTGGCCAAATTTAGTCCTGTTTGCTGGTCGCGTCATTCCCACCAGTTTTAGAATCGAGTCATCATTCACAGCCTCCTTTATCCAGCTCACTCTAAACAGTTACCTTTTTCTCCCCCCAACATCGTCAGCTTTTCCATCATCCTCTTTTAGAGCAGCGTGCCAGCTGCAATAAACTCTATTAGGGGGGTTACAAATATGCTTCTGTTCAAAGCCCTGGCAGGAAGCTGTTTCTGAAATATTCTGTTGGTGGTAAAGTTTCGGGCCTCCTTCATCCTCCTCGGGAGGTAGTAAGCATGACATTAAAGTTTAGCAGAGCTGAAAGTATTTATCTTTGCTTCATTGAGGCAGGAATGTAGCTGCAGGCACTAAAAGAGCTTAGCATAGAGTACGAAGGTAAGAACACGACTCTTACACACACCTGAATTGCACCACACACAGCTATGTTTATTTAGCCGCCAGACTGTGGGCACAGTCCATCCTGCTTGGCCACAGAAAAATTTGCGCGGACCAACACACGCACAGCACATTGTTCATAACTGACACTCAGTAAGATATTACACTTATATTAAGCACATAACGTGCGTTAAACTGAACATATCTCATATTTCAGCTCTATCTTTAGTGTGCCGACTTCTGACAAAAATCATGTTTTGTCCCGTATTTCAAAATGTCTTTATCATACCCTTACCAAAAAGAAGTATACTTTCAAGTATATTTTTAAGTATACTTTATGTAGTAAGTATAAAAATAACAGTGTACTATTTCAATATTCCTTGGGACAAAATTGGCCCACTTTCTATCATATAAAAGTATACTTTTAAGTATAACAGCAGTAAACTTTATAACGCTGCAAAAAATGCTTTTCTTGCTTA
This sequence comes from Cirrhinus molitorella, assembly GCA_033026305.1. Taxonomy (NCBI): domain Eukaryota; kingdom Metazoa; phylum Chordata; class Actinopteri; order Cypriniformes; family Cyprinidae; genus Cirrhinus; species Cirrhinus molitorella. Next base: position 2,477,843 of record CM065133.1, on the reverse strand, counting down.
GATTTTTTGTCTTGTTTTCAGCCCAAATATCAAAAAATTCTTAAATCAAGAAGGATTTTCTAGACAAGTAAAAATTATTGTCTTGTTTTCAGAAAACAATAAGTTAAAATTAAGTGAGTTTTTGTTTGAAACAAGCAAAATAATCTGCCAATGGAGTAAGCAAAATAATCTAGTTTTCTGCTTGAAATAAGATTATTTTGCTTACCCCATTGGCAGATTATTTTGCTTGTTTTAAGCAAAAACTCACTTTTTTCTAAAAATAAGACAATTTTTTATTTGTCTAGAAAATCCTCCTTGATTTAAGAATTTTTAGATATTTTGACTGGAAACAAGACAAAAAATCTAAGTAAGAAAAGCATCTTTTGCAGTGATGTTTACTAATTACATACTTTTTTTATGCATTTTAGTACACTTCGAAGTACAGTCTCAGTAAACTACTAGTTTAACAGTTTTATACTGCAAGTATACTCATACATTTTCTTTAAGTAAACTTTCCATCATACTTTTTGTTATATGGCAACAATATTTGGTCGAGATCCAACTATTTGAAAATCCGGAATCTGAGGGTGCAAAAAAATTTAAATATTGAGAGAATCGCCTTTAAAGTTGTCGAAATATAGTTCTTAGCAATGCATATTACTTTTCAAAAATTAAGTTTGACACATTTATGGTAGGAAATTTAGAAAATATCTTCATGAAAAATGATCTTTACTTAATAACCTAATGATTTTTGGCATAAAAGAAAAATCTATAATTTATAAATCTATAACGCCATACAATGTATGTTTGGCTATTGCTACAAATATACCCCAGCGACTTAGTGGGCCAGGGTCACATTTCTGAGAAGAACATAAAAAAAATTTACCATCCAATCACAATTTGTTACCCATTAACGTAAAAATGTGGCAGCATATACATCCATTCATTCAGTTTTAAAGGGACAGCAGCCCAATTAAATACCTGTCTGTGTCTTTAATGTTAATCAAACAACAAAAGATGTTAAATAAATGCTAAATAAACCTACTGTATTTGAAAAACTAATTTATTAACAAAAAAAAAAAAAAAAACATCTAGCATCATGATGAGCATAATCTTCAGCAGCTTTCAGCCCAGTTGGAATGAGAGGTTGTTGACAGACAGGGCACATTACAATCCTCAACACCGGCAACACTGTTTCCAGACTAGAGGGAAAGAGTGTGGACAAGAGTATGAGGAGGAGGGATGGAGGGGGGCAACAAGAGAGCCTACAGTGAAGATTCCCATATAAGGCAAGTCTTCCTCTGAGACTCTGTGCATGTAGTAACAGTATGTCTACTGGCAGGGGGATAACATTCCTTCACCTCCCGTTTCTTCTCTGGGAGTTTTTCATTTCCGATTCGCCGGCTGGCAAGAGGCAGTGCTCCCTTTCATAAGAGTGAGGAGGGGAGTCTGGGGATCCTTCTTTTTTTTTTTTTTTGTTTAAAAAAAATATACAAACGCTAGAGTCTAGCCACTTTCCTGCTGCCCTTCTGTCTGCGCGCTGTCTGCTGTCTGAAGGAGCAAAATAGAATCATACCGCACCTGCACTGTAAAACACACAGCTGACTAAACGCTATTAGCCAGGTGAAAGTATACAATTACAGAAAAACATCATGATTAAAGCAATTGTTCCGAATCCAGGGTTCCAGCGCCATAAAAAGCTTATGTAAGATGGCAAAAAAGTGCTTTATGCCTAGGTCTAACAATAGTAACGCATTATAAAGAATTATGAATATTTTCAATATATGTCTAGCATGTTTTAAAAAGCATATTTACATGTACACTGCTGCTCAAATGTTTGGGATCAGTAAGATTTTTAATGTTTTTCAAAGAATTCTTATATGCTCATCAAGGCTGCATTTACTTTGTTAAAATTTAATATTGCAAAATATTATTACAGTGCATAGTAAAGATGCATAGTTGAATTTTTATCAGCCATTACTTTGGTTTTCAGTGTCATGATTTTTCAAAAATCATTCTTATATGCTGATTAATTACTGTTATTATTATTATTTTTATTTATTTATTTTATTTTTTATTTTTTGAACCTCTGATTCTTTTTTCAAGATTCTTGATTAATAAAATGTTAAAAAGAACAGCATTTATTCAAAATATAAATCTTTTCTAACAATGTAAGTATTTACTATCACTTTTTTTTTATCAATTTAACATCCTTGGTGAATAAAATATTAATGTCTTTCAAAAAAAGAAAGAATAAAAAAAGCACAGAGGTTATATTGTTACAAAATTAGGAGTAATGATGCTGAAAATGTAGATTTGTATCACAGGAATAAATTACATTTTACAGTATATTCACATAGAAAACTTTTTACATTTTAAATTGAAATAATATTTCGCAATTTTACAGTATTTAGTAATTTTTCAGTATGTTTGATCAAATAAATGCAGCCTCAATGAGCATAAGAAACGTCTTTAAAAAACATTAAAAATCTTACTGATCCCAAACTTTTGAGCAGCAGTGTATGTTAAAGGATAACCCACCAAGAAATGAAAATAGTTTCACAAAACTCATCTTCATATAGTTCCAAACATGTATGAATTGATTTATTCTGTGGAACAAAATATTTTCAAGCACTGCTTTTATTATGAAAGTCAATGGGGTCCAAAACAACCTAAAAAAAAAACAAACAAACATATATTTACAAATCTTTTGTCTTCTGAGAAAAAAAAAACACTCATATGAATTGGAAAGACATGAAGGTAAGTAAACAATGACCTCATTTATAGGTGAACCGATGCATATCGGCCACTGATAAACTAACATGACCATCGTTATCATTATCACTGTCAGTAATGGAGAGAACAAAACACTGAAGGCCAAAAGCTAGACTTATTCAAAAACATGCACGCATCTCTCTAAGACAAATTGCTTAAACTACCACCAAGCACTGCAAGGCAATGCCAAGACTGCACTTTTATTTTGCTGTGTGACAGCCCAGGAATGTAGGATGGCAGTTGGTGCAGGTCTAGTGGAGGGGGAGAGGGGAGTGGAGAGCGGAGGGGGCAGGAAACTAGGAAAGAATGCCAGGAATGCCCATGTTTATCCAGCGTTCCATTGAGGTGGAGGCAGTCCACCGCAGCGCGGCGTGTATAAAGGCGGCTCAGCTGCTGCCGGAGAATCAGAACACTCCAAGTCCTCCAGAGAGAAGCAACAGTCGCTCGACACGGCTCAGCCTAAACTCCCTACCGAAGCTAAACTCTAGCTTTCACTCGACACGATCAGGAGGAACTGGATTCAGAGACTTCAACGAGATCGCCTTGATCAAATCCGAAGAGAAGACTGCTTTACAGCGGCAAGACGTTGTAGGATCCCAAAAGAAGATTTTCCTTTTTTTCAAAAGAGATTGGAAAGAAGAGGTCATCATGTTTTCTGGAATGAACCTAAGAGTAATTGCGCTGCTGTGCCTGGCTTTCTGTGGATGGGTAAGTCATTTCAATGCACTGTTATGAGTACGAGACCACTATGCATGCATTCAGACTATTCAGGATTAGCAAGAACTTTAGTCTTCTGTTTAGTCACAGCTCACTTTAACCCTTGAGCAAATGTACAAAGTCTCACAAGAGCATGTCTTATTCCTCAGGCTACGGCTCAGGAGTGCAGCGGACAATGCCAATGCCCTGATGTTCCACCCCAGTGTTCGCCCGGCGTGAGCCTGGTACCGGACACCTGTGGGTGCTGCCGGGTGTGTGCCAAGCAACTGGGCGAACTTTGCACGGAGCGAGACGTTTGCGACCCCCACAAAGGTCTTTACTGTGACTACGGCTCCCCAAGCAACCGTCGTATCGGAGTCTGCACAGGTGAGGATCTTAACTGTTGACTTACAGATGCTGATAGTTGAGTCGTTGAGTTGTAACTCACCTTCTATCTCCGTCCCGCAGCAAGAGAAGGTGCCACTTGCGTGTTCGGTGGGATGGTGTACCGTAGTGGAGAGTCCTTCCAGAGCAGTTGTAAATACCAGTGCACGTGTCTGGATGGCGCCGTAGGTTGCGTGCCTCTCTGTGGAATGGACATCCGACTGCCCAGCCCTGACTGTCCAATGCCCCGCAGAGTGAAGGTCCCAGGGAAGTGCTGTGAGGAGTGGGTGTGCGAATCCCCTCGCCAGAACACCTTTGTGGGATCAGCTTTGGCAGGTGAGGATTGTTTGATCTCCACTGTTCTCTGACTCAAAATTGGTGGTGATTATATCGAGTCATGCATACTCAGACACAGCAATGCTTAAGAATCTGCAGTAACCCCTTAAGTGTTAGGTGAATACAGACCTCAAATGTAACTTTTTTTTTTAAAGTGGAATCATTTCAAAATATTAAAGAATTAAGAAGTTATAGAAGTTTAGTGTAAAGAAAATGCACAGTATTTAAAAATATATATATTTTTGAATCTGCCAAAAAATTAAAGCCCTGTGTCTAAATAAGTTATGTTCCAAGTTTGAAGTTGATATATAAAATTAAAAAAAAAATTCCTGTGAGATTTTAATTTGGGGTGTTATACCACAAACAGCCACCAGGTGCCATCAAAACATTGAATTTTTTGATGCATTTTTCTAACACAAATGTCTAAATTTAACTAAATATCACTTCTATCAAAAAAGGACCACCAAATATGGACTCTTTAGACTCAGACCTTTCCAAAAAGATTATACAAAATTTTGATACTAAGACTATAATATATTTCAGTCAACTTAAAATAACCTGTTAGAAGGCAGCCTTAAAATTTTATGTTCAGTCAACTCAAAAAACATTTAGTCAACTTGAAATGTTACGTTTTACTAAGTGGCAACTTAGATATTTGAGTTGATTCAACTTAATTTTAAGGCAGCCGAGTAACAAACAATTTTTTAGTTTACACTGTAAAAAAACAACTTAAAAAAAGCTGTTACAACTTAAAAAAGTAAGTGCTCATGCTGCCTTAAAATTTTAAGTTTAGTTAACATGAAATGTTAGATATGAGTTGAGTAAACTTAAAATTTAAAGGCAGCACAAACACTTAATTTTTTAAGTTGGAACAACTTTTTTTAAAGTATTTTTTTTACAGTGTAGTCAGCTCAGATATCTTAGTTGTCACTTAACATTTCAACTTGAATAAACTTATCTGAGTTGACTGAACTTACAATTTTAAGGCAGCGGGGTAAATTATTTTAAGTTGACTCAACAAATTGTGTTTTGTTTTTTACAGTGTAAGAAAGAGAATCTGATTTAAAAATGGTTTTCTGAATGAATTCCGAGCTTTCAAATGATATATAAACTGGTGGGCCGGTGACACTTAAGGGGTTAAGGAGGTTGGAATGAATTGCGGTGCAATGATGTAATGATACGAACAGTAGGGTGACATCATGCTGCTGGAAGGAATGTGTTGAGTAACATCTTGTCTGGTCTTGTAGCTTACAGAGAGGAGGAGACATATGGGCCCGATCCCTCCATGATGAGAGAGAACTGCCTGGTCCAGACCACAGAATGGAGCGCATGCTCAAAGACCTGCGGTTTGGGGATCTCCACCCGTGTCACAAACGACAACCGCGAGTGCCGCCTCGAGAAGCAATCCCGCCTCTGCATGGTCCGTCCCTGCGAGTCACACCTGGAGGAGAAAATCAGGGTAAGCAGCAACCTACCTCCCAAACGCTCAGGATGATGATGACATCACCGAACTTGATGGCTAACTTTCCTTCTATGTCTTTACAGAAAGGGAAGAAGTGCATCCGCACTCCACGTCTCTCCAAACCCATGAAGTTTGAGATTTCTGGCTGCACCACTACCAAGTCTTACAGGCCCAAGTTCTGCGGCGTTTGCACAGACGGTCGCTGCTGCACCCCTCACAGAACCGCAACCTTGCCCATGGAGTTCAAGTGCCCCGACGGCCAAGTCATGAAGAAGCAGATGATGTTCATCAAGACCTGCGCGTGCCACTACAACTGCCCCGGGGAGAACGACGTCTTTGAGTCCCTGTACTATAAGAAGATGGTCGGTGACATGGCGTAAAATTACAAGGAGTTCCAAGCAGTGACTGTCCACTTGAATCGAACAGATATCCATCTCATATCTCAGCACAAAATACTCGTTTGTCTTTTTATGGTTTGTCGCTTGCATTTTACGTCTATGTGTTTGTACGTGTATCTTGTACATGGACTCTGGATTTCTATGCTGTATGTGTATTCATTTGTGATGGTGGATGTCTAAGGCTAGGGGATTGTAAAATGACCGGGCTCTGTTCGGACGCCCCCCTAAAAAAAAAAACAATACTGCACTATAGTCCGACTCCGTGACGCCCCCTTGTCACTGATTGGCGGATGACGCCGAGCCCCTCCCCTAAACTGTGGTGGGCAGATTCAGATTCTGAGAGCAAAAATAGTAAGAAACGGAAGGCAGCTTTTAACCCCAGAAGCTAATCGCCTCACCAAGCCGAGAGAAGGAGGAAGAAAGAGACAGAGAGAAACTGATGTGCTCTTATGTTTAGTTCAGAGTTTGACCGAGCTGAACCGAGACATGAAGTTTGGCTAAGAACTATGAAGGTTTATATAGCACTGAGTGTTTGACTTCGACCGTCTGGCCCCTCCTGATGGGAGAGCGTCAGTACCCCTGTCAAAAAGACTGGATGAATTGTAGCTTCATTCTTTTTGTTTTAGTTTTTTTTTATTACTATCTATTTTTTTGAGAAGCTGTAAATAATGTACATATTTTGTACAGCTTAAGTTAATTTAAATTCAAAGCATTTGATGTCTTTCTTATTTTCTCGCTTCACCATGTTTAATGATAGCTTCATGTGCTGACTTGACTGTTATTCCTACAGTTTGTCCAATATTTTATTGAGAAGTGTGACCAAAACGTTACATGTTTTCACTTTTGTAGTTTGAAATAAAGTATTATATTTTTTATATAAACATTCTCATCTTTTGAGTCATTTTCAACCAGATACAGAGCCTTTTTCTGCATTTTTCTGACATAAATGTCTAAATTTAACTAAATATTACTTCTAACAAAAAACAACCAGCAAATATGAACTCTTGAGACTTTCGACAATATGTATTTTGTCAAGATTACGCAAAATTTAGATTCTAAGACCGTAATACGTTTTGTAATATGACACTTGACTCCACCCACTACACTGTAAACAACTATTTGTTGAGTCAACTTAAAATAATCTGTTAGAAGGCTGCCTTAAAATTTTAAGTTCAGTCAACTCAAAAACAGTTTAGTCAACTAGAAATGTTACGTTTTACCAAGTGACAACTTAGATATTTGAGTTGATTCAACTTAAAATTTTAAGGCAGCTGAGTAACAAAAGTTTAGTCAACTCAAAAATCTTAGTTTCTTATTTTCTTGCTTCACCATGTTTAATGCTGACTTGACTGTTATTCCTACAGTTTGTCCAATATTTTATTAAGAAGTGTGACCAAAAAGTTATATGTTTTCACTTTTGTAGTTTGAAATAAAATTTTATATTTTTTATATAAACATTGTCATCTTTTGAGTCATTTTTCACCCGGATATAGAGCCTCTTCAAATGGTAACTGTCCACCCTGATGTCAATCACACATAAAAACACAAAAGCCTTTCATGTTCACACTTACTTCAATGCCATTTTTACATCACCACTGGGGATCACACAGCTGCATTGTGTGCAGTCCATCAAGCTCACATATGTTCACATAAATACATATATAGATAATATATGAAACAGACACTGGTGCACAGATGCTCTCATTAGCACATAAGGTGTGCACAAGTTTTTTTCATAACGTAAATAACTGATATACATTACAGTCTGTAAAATTTTTTTATGAAAAGACGACTCTTAGCCTAACCTGCATTTTTTTTATAAAAAAATAAAGAACATATGTGAAATATTCTATTTTTTAAGGATTGTTTAATAATTAGAACATTCACATTATATATATATATATAGTGTAACAGTGTAAATGTCTGTACTGCACATTTCGATCAATTTATTGCATCCGTCCTGAATAAAAAATATTAATGTAAAAAATAAATAAATACAGGAACCAGACAAAAAGCACACAGCGAAACAGATGATGTTTGATGAAAAGGAAAACATGAATCATGGATACATACACGAACCGTGTGTAAATATAAGGTAAATATCCAGTCAAATTTACCATAAGTAATAAGTATTACGTGGTAGTAATGGTTTTAAGAAGGGATAGTACCAAAATGTGTACCTATTTGAGGCTGTGAGTTTAAAATTATTGACAAAGTCCAATTATCAAGCACATCTAACATCAGCAATAGGATATAAACACTTAAACACGTGTAGTTAATGATGTTGATCAAATATCTCTGTTAGCTATGAGAAAACACACATCTTTTTAAAAGAATAATTTTTAAAAACCTACTTTTTTGCTTGATTGCTTGATTTCGGCATCAATTTTCCAACTGAGGACGACACAAGCACACGGATTTGATTTGTGCAAACAAGTGAAGTTATGTGGAATGAGCGCCATCTGGTGCATCGACTGTGGTAGTGAAATATTTATATTCAGAGGCTGTAGACTGATTTCTTATTTCTGGAAATTAGATTATTTTTTAAATAATTTGATATAAAAGTACCTTTAAATCTATAAAACCTAATGCTATGACAATAGAAATAATACAGTAATACAAAATGTAGCATTTTATACTTACAATAAATGGTCATAAAACAATAGTTCTTTTAGCAAAATAAGAGGGATCATACAAAATGCATGTTATTTTTTATTTAGAACTGACCTGAATAAGATATTTCACATAAAAGACATTTACACATAGTCCACAAGAGAAAATAATTGTTGAATTTATTAAAATTACCCTGTTCAAAAGTTTACACCCCCTTGATTCTTAATACTGTGTTGTTACCTGAATGACCCACAGCTGTGTTTTGTTTTGTTTTTTTTGTTTAGTGATAGTTGTTCATGAGTCTCTTGTTTGTCCTGAACAGTTAAACTGCCTGCTGTTCTTCAGAAAAATCCTTCAGGTCCCCCAAATTCTTTGGTTTTCCAGTTTTTGTGTATTTGAACCCTTTCCAACAATGACTGATTTTGAGATCCATCTTTTTACACAGAGGACAACTGAGGGACTTATGTGCAACTATTACAGAAGGTTCAAAAACTCACTGATGCTCCAGAAGGAAAAACCATGCATTAAGAGCCGGGGGTGAAAACTTTTGAACAGAATGAAAATGTGTACATTTTGCTCATTTTGCCTAGACATCATATTTTTTTTTCATTTAGTACTGCCCTTCAGAGGCTACAGAAGATACATACATGTTTCCAAGAAGACAAAATAAGTTACATTTAGGCCAAAACTTCAAATTTCAAAAGTTTTCACCCCTGGCTCTTAAGGCATGGTTTTTCCTTCTGGAGCATCAGTGAGTGTTTGAACCGTCTGTAATAGTTGCATATGAGTCCCTCAGTTGTCCTCAGTGTGAAAAGATGGATCTCAAAATCATACAGTCACTGTTGGAAAGGGTTCAAATACACAAAAATGCTGAAAAACCAAACAATTTGTGGGACCTGAAGGATTTTTTCTGAAGAACAGCGGGCAGTTTAACTTTTCAGGACAAACATGGGACTCATGAACAACTATCACTAAACAAAAAAACAGCTGTGGATCATTCAGGTAACAACACAGTATTAAGAATCAAGCATATGTAAACTTTCGAACAGGGCCATTTTTATAAATTCAGCTATTGTATTTTCTTGTGGACTATATGTCAACATATTTTATTTGAAATATCTTATACAGGTCAGGTAAAAATAAAAAATAACATGCATTTTGCCTGATCCCAACTTAGCAACTGTTGCCAACTTAGCAATTTTGTTGCTAGATTTAGCAACTTTTCAGACTACCCTAGCAACTTTTTCTTCAAAAAGCACCTAGCAACAAATTGAGCTATTTTTTACATTTATTTAGCAACTGTGACTCAAATGATAAAAAGTAGGGCTGTAAATCTTTGGGTAAACAATGAAACTAGTTGATTCATGATTCAGTTTTATGCAAATTCAGAACGATTCGATTTGAGGCTATTCACAATAAAATTCTATGCGATTCGATTAATAAAGATTCGATTCTGCATACTTTAAGTGTATTCACAGGATTATTTAAATGCTTTGCCTAAATTCTTTATATGCTTAGTCAGAGGGCAAATTACACTTCTGCTTTTATGGAGACAGAGAGTAAGGACAAAAAAATATATATTATAATAATAAACAAAACACTTTTGTCCACTGTTAGATATTAGTTTAATGATGCTATGGCATTACATATAGCATACGTAGAATTTTACCTTTTTAGTGAAAAAAAGTTATATATTTAAAATACATTTATTTCAAACTAAGTATAGTTCAAATCTATTAACATATTCACTAATACACCCCTTGAGACTTTTACATAAAATTATAATTAAACTTTATTTGAATTTCTTAATATTAAGCCTAAAATGTGTTTTGTTGTCAGTAATGCTGAGGAAATATACTTGCAATAGTTCCACTTTAGCACAATCAAATAGACTTCAGTTCATCTTTAGTTAAAGAACACTTAATGCCAGTTTAGTGTAAGCTACTAAAAGTACAATTGCAAGTTATTTTTATTAAGACCATAAATATGTAAATTTATACTTAGCATGTAATAAATGTATTTACATTGTTTACAAATACATTTTAGTATATTTATTTATATTTTTTATATAAATAAATAGCTATTATATATATATATATATATATTTTTTTTTTTTTTTTTAATAAAATATTTTATTTAAATAAAAGGCTTTAAAAGTAGGCATTTTATGTCACACCTTTGCATGATGTGAGCTTCTTTATTTTATTTTCATAAAATAAAATGCTACCTTATTAAAACTATTACTTTCTATCAGTAAATGGTGGTTTTAATGATGTAATAACGAACTACAGAAAAGTAAAACTACTTCTAGCAGTACTGGCCACGAATACTAAAGAGAGATCACACGTTGGCTGCACACCCCTTCCCTCTAAATTACACAACAATTGGAAATCAGAGGTGTCTAGCAGGACACATATCATGTGAATCAGAATCAGAATCAGAAAGAGCTTTATTGCCAAATATGCTTGCGTACACAAGAAATTTGTATTTGTGTCATTAGCTTCCAGTACACAGAGACAACAACAACACAGAGACAATAAAAATAGGATGAGAATAAAAAATTCACATATGTACATATAAATAGACAAAAATAAATATATAGTAAAACAAATTTAGAAATAAATAAGTTGTATGTACAGTTGTGCTAAATGATAGAATGAAATAGAAGAGATGCAGGGATGTATTAGGATGGATACCCTGCATTGTAACAAATAAATATAAGGTTACAGCACATATTTTTATTGCACAATGGGGTGAATCAAGTTGCTTGATGCAGCTGTTCAATAATAATTGTTCATTTATAATAGCACCTTGTTATTAGTTTCTACTTGGTGATCAGTTAAAATGTATGCAGATAAATGGAAAAAAGCACTTTTAACTTAAGAACACAAAATGCAATGTGCAATTTTAAATTCAGGTAAAAACCTGTGAAAAATCAATGCACACAATTTCTATAAATTAACACAGTGCATTGTGCCCTATTTTACAGACTTTTCTTAAAGTGTAGAATACTATACCAATACACTGCTTAGGAATACAATTATTCAGAACGTGGAAATACAACTTCATTTAACAACTTTTAGCAACAAACTGTCCTGCCATTAGCAGCTTTCCCTGAAAATAAGTCAGTAACACTGGCCAAAGCAGCTTTACAGGGTCAAACAGGAAAATAGTTTGTCAATAAAGCTGACAATATTTCCAAAAAATGAAGGGTCCCCAACTAAGCAAGCCAAAGGCGACAGTGGCAAGGAACCAAAACTCCATTAGTGACAGAAATGGAGAAAAAAAACCTTGGGAGAAACCAGGCTCAGTCGGGGGGCCAGTTCTCCTCTGGCCAGACGAAACCAGCATTATGTGATTTAGTTCCAGGCTGCAACACAAGTCACATTGTGTAAAGGACATAGGGTCTGGTTTTATCCTGATGGCTGTCTAGTTGACGAGGTCTTTGTCGGGGATCTCACTCTAGGGCTCATCTAGTTGACATGGTCTCCGCTGACATTCAGGCTGTAGAGGTCATCTCTAGGTGCTGATCCAACATCTGATCTGGACAAAGACTGGATCTGGGTCGCTAGGGTGACCTCGGCGTAAAAATGAAACAGACTGATATTAGAGTAGATGCCGTTCTTCTTACGACGTTACAAGTATGGCCCTGCACAAGTGCACACTTCATGTGCACTTGTGCGCTTCCAGATTTACAATCCAACGCTCTCCACTGACTTTGTATTGCGGGAAGCTGCCTCCTTGTCATTTCTGACTATAACAAAAAACGGAACAATGTCTAAAAGCTGCTATGTGACAAGGGACAGTGAATAAGCTAAAAAACACAGAACTACATTTTTATAAGCTGTCGACCCCAAAAACAAGCATTTAACGACACAAGTAATTGGATGTCATGGAATTTCATGATGGGCCATTCAGTTAGATAATTTCTCCAACATACATAAGGTAAGGAAGAGGAGCACTGACACAGACCAATAAAATTTAGTTTCTCAACATGAAGAGTTCAGATATAAAAGCCTTTACTCCTGATTGGGCTGAGGCTGGGATTTTAGCAAGTTTGAAGTAAGTATTTGATGGATGTATAATATGTATGGAGATCAGTCACTCAATATCATTATCTCATTTTTGACCGAGATGGCTTTTAGGGAGTTTTGCATCTGAACTCTTCATATATCTCCTCCTTTCAGGTTTACATAGGGTGGTGAAATAATCCTTTGACATGGTTAAAAATAATGAACGTTTACTGTCGCCGATTAAGATTCCCGCTATTGGGCGAAGTTCTCTAGTAATATGACACATTGCACTCTACTTTTGTGTCTCTAAACGCTTGTTTTTTGGGTCGACAGCTTATAAAAACATAGTTCTGTGTTTGTTAGCTTGTTTACTGTACACCTTGTCACATAGCAGCTTTTAGACATTGTTCTGTTTTTTGTTATATGTCAGAAATTACAAGGAGGCAGCTTTAAAGTCAATACATGGTTTTCAGATTATGGCGCGTGTCGCTCTGTCTCTATGCATGCTTCTGCCGAGCCAAATGGCCAGAGTTTTGAGTTTGCACCAGAGACTAAATGGGATGACTAAAAAACTAGAACGACTAAAATGGCATGTGCCATTACAACAAAAAGCTTGTTTTAAAAACAGCTGGCTAAAAACGAAAATTAATATATAGTTTTGAAAGCCTATTGTTTAAGGTTTTTAAGTTTGGCACAGCGTGGCGCGTCATTTGACGTCACTGTTTCAAAGCTCGTTTGAAGTCTGACTTCAAGCAGCATTCTAGATGTTATTTCCAAGTAGGAGGTGGGAAAAATCCAAATTTCGAGTTTCGAGTCTGGAACGCAGCATAACTCCAGCTGCTGCATTTTGGAGTTTGTTTAATTAATAACACAGAATTTACGCCTTTGTTCAAACTGTTACATTGCATCTGTAGTTAATGTATTATATGCATTCATTTATTTATTTATTGTATAATACCTAATCAATGTGTTCCTTTTTATAATCATTACAGCCACGGGAAGGATTAAAAGGCACAGTCCCTCGATTTCCCGTTTCAGGAACTCCAAATGGCACTGCAAAAAAAGACGGCACACATGAGATTCTACACAATTGATTCTCCAACTCTAACTTTAAGAATTGTTTAACTGTATTAAATACTGTAACGGTAAAATGTTAAAATAGGAAAGTGTGGACTTTTTTCACACAAGGTGAAATAATAAATAGACATACCATCTCTGTCTTGGTCATCCTGTGTTATATTAACATAGCCAGCAAAATGGACGTCGAAATCGTATTTAAAATCTGCACACTTGGGGTTAAAGTTATCACAGGGCAACTTCAAATCATCGTAGAGAACCCATCGATCAAAGACGTTTAAGCCCGCAAGTATATGAGTAAGAGCGGATGACTTTGTCAACAGCAGAAACTGGAGTTCGAAGGTCCTTAAAGAAAAGCAATTAAAAAGCATCAGATACACAGGTGCTACACAAAACGACGTAAAAGAAAAATATGTAGGTATGAAGCCAACGCCTTTGTGATGGCATTTGACAACAAAACATGCATCTCTAATGACAAGTAATATATTTATATTTGTGGATGAATCAGAATGTGATTCAAAATAATGCACAACTGTTGTGCTTCTCATGTCATAATTGAACTGTCAAACATTTACATGGACAGTTTTATTGGTTTTCTTATATGGAGACCAACACATTTCCCAACTCGTCACCTATTGACGCTTGGCCAGGACCCCCTTGGTGTCACTTTTTGACGCACAGGGTAGGCTACCCCTTTAGCGGTATTTTTTGACGTGCAGGGTCCTCCATTGCTTTAAATAAGAAACCTTTGGCGTCAATTGCTGACATTAGTGCATACATGTTGGGCTGTGATTTTTCAATGTAAAAAGCCACAAGAGTTATATTTACTTTACACTATTTACACATTTACAAGCACACCCCTGCCCCTAAACCTAACCATTTGTCAATATAAAACACAGGATATAACAGGCAGATAACTACAGTCACAATTGAACTATGGAAAATAAATGAAGACCATTTCAGAAACATATCAGTATTTTTTTTATTTTTTTCATTAAAGTACCAGCAGTCTTTAAAATAGCTTCCTTTATGATCATCGAAGAATGGTTTGAAATGACATGAGGGTGAGTAAATGATGACAGAATTTAATTTTGGGGTGAATTATCCCTTTAATGTTTTTATCATTATTACTAGTAGTAGCAGTAGTATTTTTAATTAAATGATAAATACGAATTTATATAAAATGATTTATATTTTTGCAAATGCATGCAAATTATTAAATGCGACGCATAATGCAAACAACTAAAAGCAATGCAGGATCCTCCAAAAGTGAGGACGCCAAGGGGTCCTGATCAAGTGTCAATATAATGATTAAACAAGCGGGTCCCCATGAGCCAGTAGCTCACACAATGTATGTGTTTTGGGTAAGTGTGCTATAATCTATAACACTCAGTCAAGGTGCTACTTGGTCTGAAAAGTCAAAGGACAACTGTATGAAGTGAACTGTTGTCTTTACCTGTCATAATCGTCTTTAACAAATTGGGGTGGTGCTATATCCAGCTCATGTATGTCCACTAGAACAAGTAAAGGATTGGGATCGCTGAAACCCAAGCCATGCACATCTCCAAGATGTTCAAATTTACTGGAGAAGAGAAAAGAAAATGTCCACACAAAAAAAAAAATGTTGTCAAAAAAGGTCATGAGTTACAAAGAAAGACACACATTTGATTTTATAATGTTTAAGAAATAAATCAATGTTTAGGTATTCATCATGCAGTAAAAAAGGAACACATCAGCAACTAATAACAAGCCAGAAACTATCAAATAGCAGACACACTAAAATGGTCAGTTACCCTATCTAAACAGGGAAAGATTGACCATACAAAATAAAATAAAAAACACCAACAATTCAAACCAAAATAAAGTAAATATCATAAACAATATATAGAAATTGCCCAAATATATATAATTGAAACATTAAATAATTAATATGCCAAACATTTAGTCTAAAGGGGATTACATTTAGTGGTCTGCTGTTCTCTTTTTCTGTTGCTTTTGTTGTTGATATGTATACCAGCACATATTAATACATACACTACCGGTCAAAAGTTTGGGGTCAGTAAGACTTGCGATTTTTTTTAATGAAGTCAAGGCTGCATTTATTTTATCAAAAATACAGAAAATAAACTGTAATATTACAAAATGTTATTACAATAGAAAATAATGTTTTTTATTTTCATATACTTTAAAATATAATTTATTCCTGTGATGCAATGCTGATTTTTCATCAGCTCAGTTTCCCAGGCTTAAGTTTCACATGATCTCTCAGAAATCATTGTGAATTATCAGTTTTGGAAACAGTTGTGCCGCCAATGTTTTTTTTTTTTTTTAACCTGTATTTTTTTCTTTTAAGAACAACATTTATTCAAACTATAAATCTTTTCTAGCAATGTAAATACATTATGCCACTTTTTATTAATGTAACAATTTATTCATTTCTTTCAAAAAAAAAAAAAAAGAATGAATAAACATTTACTGACCCCAAACTTTTGAACGGTAGTGTATATATATATATATATATATATAGAATGGACAAAGTATGAGCTTGAAATGAATTTACCTCAGGGAGATCTCGCTCACTTGTTTAGCAAGTAGTGAGCTATGGTCTTTGGGCAAAACAAGTTCATTAAACATGTGCAAATGATCCTTTGGCTCACTCCAAGCATCAATTACATGCTTTTCATTATCAGATCTATTGTTGGTCACTTTGAATGTGGGACAGTAAAGCCCCCCAAAGAGCCAAGATGCTTTGGCCTCATTATACTTTCCATTTCCTAAGAAGACCATAGGTGCTCTCAGCTTTTCAGAAGAATCGAAAAGAGATGCAATACAGTCATGTTGCATATAGCAAACATATAGGGCCATCAAGAATGAGTCAGGGACACACATGTTAATAAACTTGAAATGGCCAAATTGACCATCAGCTCTTAAAGAGATGCTGTCGATGGGCAAATATTCTGACCTAGAAGGTAAAAAAAGTATGTTTTAGGTACAGGTAATGAAGTAGGAAGTACTACTAAGCTGCACATTACTCTTTTTTTAATTATTATTTTATAACTCTGACCTTGGGTTGTTTTTCAGCAATTCTTCAACTGTATTGGAAACAACATGAATCCACATTTAATGTAAATGTTTTTAAAATATTATTCAGTTCTGATAGACTGTAAGTTCATACCTTTTGCCAAGAGTTTGCAGTATTCTTGTGTTAGACAAGAATTCACATCATCACTGCTAGAAACAGGAGGATAAGAAAAATATTAAGGATTTTACACATCTAATTTCAGATGTTAAGACATCTAACGGTGAATCAACGTATAAATGGCTTCATTATAGCTGTCTCCGCATAATAACCTCCTAAAAGAAAGAAGAAGGGCATAAGTGGAAGTTTTTAACATCGCTAAAATGACACATCAGATTTAAGAGCAGCTGTAAAACTGCTCTGTTCTTCGATGAACTGCTCTTTTAACTTAATGTAATCTCTTAACACTTCCTGTGTTGAATAAAGAAGATGTATAATCTTTCAAACAATATAGCTCCAATGATGTTCCTGTTATTACATTCATATTTACCTGGATATTTTGTTTTCCATATGTGAGCACCTATAATTCATTCAAAACCGTCAGTAAGGAATGCCGGGTCCTATTGTAAAGATTTGTAACCCGGAAAAGCTGCTCTTCATCATCACGTGACAGGATGATGTAAAACAAATTACGTATTCCACATAAGCCACACAAGTTTAACCCTTCGATGCACAACGTGGGTCTAAAGTGACCCGACTGACTTGATATTTTCACTATGAAGAGTTCAGATACACAAGCCTCTAAATCCATCTGACATCTTTCTTTAAAAAATGCCTTTTTATCAAGCTCTGATACTGGATTCTGGTTTCTACCTAAGTACCAGAATACTTCTGATGAAGCCGAGGCTGGGATTTTAGCAAGTTTGAGGTAAAAGTATTTGATGGAAGTATAATATGTGTGTTGAGTATCATTACCTCATTTTTGACCGAGATGGCTTTTAGAGAGTTTTGCATCTGAACTCTTCATATCTCTGCAAGACATTAATTTCATCATTCAGTATTCCAGGAATTCATCTGTTAACTTGTTTTTGATCATTACAAATCGTTGTTTTCATTTTTCATCTCTTTTTGAATAAAAATAATTTTTGTATCGCTACACTTTTACTGCACCCGTATTCATTTCAAATGTTATTTCGATCATGGCTGAGTTTTTCTTTGCACAGTCTTTGAAAGAAATTTATTTTATCATTTAGTATTCCATGTATTCATTATATACCTGTTTTTGACTTTATTTTTCCTTTCTTACTTTATAAATAAACACAGTTTTTGTATTTCTACATCTATTTTACACACATGGGTCAAAAATGACCCTTATAGAAACCTTTATCACAGAAACTATTTGATATATTTTGAAAGATAACTGGACATTGTTGTTGAATGTTAGGCTAGGGTTACTTTCACCATGAGAAATGAGAAAGATGGAAAACTTGTATCTCCATATTTATTTATTTATTTATTGTCATAAATATTATTAGTCACCCTTTATGTCTGTTAGTGTTCCAGTTCTGGACATACAAGGTCTCTGTCTGACAAATATACATATATGCATAAGCACATAAATGTTTTAAAATCAGATTTATTTTCTTTTATTCGGTCACAAACAATTCACAGTTCAATTTCAGTGTTATTGGTTATCAGTGCTATGTGTTATGTTTTGTGTGACAAAGTGTTAAATGTGTTGGCCCAAATGACTGCTTAAATTATTATTTTCACAAAATGTTGTCTTTATTCTTTTGTTTTATTACATTTGCATAGATGAGTCCTTTTTGACCCATGTATAAACTTGACACAGTAACACAAAACCTAAGAAAAAAATAAATAAAAATTGATGTTCCTTGAAAACAAGATATTTAGAATATTCTTGGATAATGGAATTCATATCAGGGGATATTCAATGCAGAAATAAACTCATTTCAAAGTATGAAACAAAAAACTGCTCAGTCATGCATGAAATAACAGAGGAAATGAATACAGGCTCATGTTGTGCATTAGAAGGGGTTTGCATAGTTTGTGCATCAAAGGGTTAATTTTTTATTTCCTTTCTGTATATTTTTAGATTGTGCACTATTCAGCTGTTCATTGTCAGGTGGTTGGTTACAAATATAATATAATATAATATAATATAATATAATATAATATAATATATCAGTATGGTCCTTGGCATGTTTCTTAACATTACTTAATGCAAAAAAGTTAAACATTTCTATCTTCATATATTTGTGATATGATTTCTTGGGCTTTACTACAATTCTGGAATTATTGTTGTACAGAATGAAAGAATGAGCAGAATCTTTTTGAACATTGTTCAAAGTATTTCCTATATTAGAACAGGTGTCCTGTGGCTGGTCACATTCAGGATATCAGGTTTAGGCATGTCAGATGCAAAGCTGGTCTCAAGGGTGCAAAGCAGACCAGACTCATGCTGATCTAGTCAGAAAGTCTGGATACACATGACATGCAAAACTACATTTCAGAATCTGTTCAATTAAAAAATAATAATGAGTGACAAAAAATAACAGCATGTACATATTACCATATAGACTATACTTTATACAGATGGGGAAAAAGTTAAAGATATGTAGATTAAGGTGACCATCTGAAATGAAAACAATTGAAATGTCCTTGTTCATTGGTCAAAATATTATTGAAATCTCACTGTTTTATATGTAGTTTTTTTTTTTTTTTTTTTTTGTAGGTTCCACTAATATAATAAGAATTAATCATTATAATGATGTTTGATGATGGAGTTTAATACAATTTACCAAAACTCACACTTTGAAAGACACTAAATTATTTTCAAAAACAGTATTATAACAAAATTATGATAAAACAAAATAGTGGAAAAGAAAACAATAAATATGTGACCCTGGACCACAAAACCAGTCATAAGTGTCAATTTTTCAAAATTGAGTTTTATACATCACCTGAAAGCTGAATGAATACATTGATGTACGGTTTGTTAGGATAGGACAATAACTGGCAGAGATACAACTATTTTAAAATCTGGAATCTGAGGGTGCAAAAAAAAGCATAATATTGAGAAAGTTGTCCAAATTAAATTCTTAGCTATGCATAACACTAATCAAAAATTAGTTTTGATATATAATTACGGTAGGAAATTTACAAAATATCTTCACGGAACATGATCTTTAATTAATATCCTAACGATTTTTGGCATAAAAGAAAAATGTATAATTCTGACCCTTACAATGTATTTTTGGCTATTGCTACAAATATATCTGTGCTACTTAAGACTGGTTTTGTGGTTAAGGGTCACATATGAGACTAAATAAAAACTAAAATTGCATTGTAACTGGCCTTCTGACTTTCTGTGGTCATTAATTCATTCAATTATTAATTCTGATGGCCGTATTGAGGTTGCCAGGATGTCCAACCCATAAAATTGGTTGGTTCCTCACTAAAGCTAAGCAGGTCAAAGAGACCTTTGAGAAAAAAACAATCAAGATATAGATTGAATTAGATTGCAAATGTTCCTTCTGTTCATTACATCCAGAAACAGTACCTCATATTTTTTTGGCATCGTCAATATACAATGCTATGGTGGGAGGTTTCTAGATTTATAAATGGTAAAGTGTTGTCCAAATTTATTTTATTATATGACCATGTAATATTTGGCTTTTTGAACTATGACAGGAAGTTGGAAAATGAGGCTTACATTATGAATCTGTTGATTATACTTAAGTTTCATATTCATCTTTGTAAATTCAGCAATTAGAAACCTCTTTTCTAGTGAGTGAGTGACAGTGACACTCACTCACTAGAAAAGAGTTTTTTTTTCTCTGTGGTATGTAAAAAACCTCTGTATTTATATAAGCATTATTAAGGAGAGTGCAAATAAACTGTTAAAACTGTATTTGTTTGATAAATTTAAGTTATTGTGATTTAGCAAGGCCTTTTATTTTTATATTTTATTTATATTTTTATATATGTGTTTTATTTTATTGTATTTAATTTATTTGTTGGTTATGTATATTCTTGTATAGTTTTCTATCTTGTATACTTTTTTTATATTTTTTGTCTATGCCCTTGGCACTTTTGTTATTCACCTGTTGTTCAAGCATTAATAAAAAAATAAAAAATAAAAAAAATAGCTTGCTGCTGGAAGTAGTTTTCAGTCCGGCCAGCAGGTGGTGCTCATTCCCTGATTTGTATGAGCCCAAATGTCCTAGTATGACAATAGGTATTTCGGACTGTAAAAAGGAGCATTCTTCAGATGAGACATTAAACTGGCCTCCTGACTTTCTGTGGTTATTAATTCTCCACCATAATTATGAATCTGGCCTCATTTATGAAGACAGTAGTGCATTCCGAGCTTGTCAAGATGTGCTACCCCTCTAGCAGCTTTATTAAGGCACAGAGACCAAATGCAGCTGTTGCATGCAGTAGTAAGGATAAAAAATAAATAAATAAATAAAACACTAGGGTAGCGTACCTTTTGACAAACTAACTTGCTGTTGGAAGTAGTTTTAGTCCGACCAGCAGGAGGTGCTCATTCCCTGACTTGTATAGGCTCAAACGTCCTAGTATAACGATGCAGACTTTGAAATGTAAAAAAGCGTCCTTTTAAGAGTTTTACATTGGGCGACTTCAGTAAAGTAATAGCCAGTTCATGGCTTTTATCACCCAATTTTGAGGTCGACAGCAGGACAGAGGACGCCCAGGTCGAAGTAGTCATCCTACTCTGCCCATCTATTTAATGTGCGCCCTTGAAAGTCCTTGAAAATTATTGCAAGGGACAGTTTTGTAGTTGCTGTATATAGGGACACGTCCCTAGCGTCCCTACCTACACCCTTGATTGCCTGTAAGCATTAATTAATTAGGACTAATTACATTGCTTAGTAACTACCCTGGAGAGTCAATTAACGTCCAGCTCAATGTAATTAGTAATTATAAACTGGGTAGTTACTCACCTACAATCATTTACCAAGGGGCCTGTCCCAATACCCATACCTGCGGTCTTGGACACTGGAGGATGCGTGCATGCAACAGGAAGGAAGTGTGCAATACTGTGCAAGACTGTCCCAAGGCTGAAAAATGTCTAAGCTGTGTCTAAAACACACTAAATACATGATATCTTTAATACCACTTCAGAACAGTATTTGTGGTCTTCATGTCCATTTGAACACTTGGGCCATATACAGGAAATACGTCATATAAAATAGGCAAGATAAAAAAAAAAAAAAAAAAAAGAAGAAGAAGAAAGAAAGAAAACCATCAAGTGCAAAAAACAAGTGTACCTAATTTTCGAAACTTTAAGGTTGATAAGTTTTATCATGCACCTGTCAAGGATGAGGTTTTGGGCTTTTCGTTTTTTTTCATAAAGTGTTTTTTCCAACTAGTGGAAAGGAAACATCCAAAATACACTGTTAAGTGTGTATTTTATAGCACTTTATCTATTTGTGACAATAGATTTTAATTACAATCCATATTTTACAGGCTGAGCCATAAATCTTCACTTCACACTTACACACACCAAACTTTGCATTTTGATTCCTGTCTATATCCTGAAGGTTTTTACAGAGGGATTTGTTTTACCCCCCCCAAAATTGTAAAAATATATTGTTTTGTCTGTTTTCTGAATTATGGAGTAACCCAAAACTCCCTCTGTAAAAACATTCAAATCTAATATGTCAAAAAAATAAATAAATAAACAAGAATTTTGAAATTGACTTCATCCATAGGCTATTTAGATTTTTGTACTAGAAATGTATGCAAATTAGCACATATTTCATTGAATAATGCCTCGTTTGCATATAAAATTTTAGAAAACTTGTAATATAAAAAATGTTTGCAATTATCAATGTAATCAATCAACTGGGTAAATAAAGTGATAACTATTAGGGTTTCATTTTGAGTGTTTTTAAAAGCTTAAGAGGGTGTAAAGAACATCAAGGCCAGTGTTGAGAGTAACGCATTACAAGTAACGCAAGTTATGTAATTTTTTTTTTTCAAGTAACTAGTAAAGTAACGCATTACCTTTTAATTTCCAAACACATATTCCAAAATATCTGAGTTACAAGTCCTGCCCAGATTTAAAAAGTAAAGCAAAATTAACGCAAAAGTAATGTAACGCATTACTTTCCATAAAAAGTAACTAAGTAATGTAATTAGTTACTTTTTTTAGGGAGTAATGCATTACTTTTAAAAGTAACTTGCCCCAACACTGATCATGGCAAACAAAAAAACATATATGTATATATTTCTGTGTTTTCTGTTTATGTAAATGTTTTATTTTAAAATGTATCTTTATAAGTGGTTATTGCTGTTATATTGCATCACATTTTTATTTGTTGTGTGAGTTGTCAATAAATCAATCATTAAAAAACCCTACAGACCGCAAGTGTGGGTGTTGGGGGAGGCCCAAGGTCTGTTTTACAGTTTTTGGTTTTTTTTATTGCAAGAAAAGAGTACAGAGTTGACATTTAACAGGTATTTGTACATAATACATCAAGTATCAGCAACATTGTCAACTGAAATCAAAGAAGTATTAAAGATTGTAAGAGAAAAAGCAGGGGGAAAAAACAACAACAAAAAGACATGAACATAAGAACTTGGGGGTAAGACATTTAGCCATCAGTAACAGTATTCAAGCTAAAGTCACTGCACAATGACATTCTTCTTGCTTTTTTATTTTCTGACAACGAAATTGTGTTTAGATGTTTTTTAAATTCTTTCAAAAAAAAATAAACAAAACAAAACAAAACAAAAACTGTGGTTTGTTATCGGCAAATTTACATTTGTGAATATGACATTTACAAAGAAAATATATTACGTTTATAACAAAACAAGCATTACTTTTAAGAGAGCAGAATCATAGTGTCCAAACATAATGCCTTTAAAAGTAACGGAAACATCTTGCTGGATATTATTATTAATAAATGAACCAATATTATCCCAGACTTCTTTAGTACACTACAAAAAAAATGCTTTTCTTACTTAGATAGTACTTAGGTCTTGTTTCCAGCCAAAATATCTTAAAAAAATTTAAATCAAGAAGGATTTTCTTGACAAGCAATAATTATTTTCTTGTTTTCAGACAAAAGAATTTAAAATTAAGTTTTTGCTTGAAACAAGCAAAATAATCTGCCAATGGTGAAGCAAAATAATCTTGTTTTCGGCTTGAAATAAGATTATTTATAAGATTATTTTGCTTACCCTATTGGCAGATTATTTTGCTTAAACTCACTTAATTTGACTTCTTTTTTCTGAAAACAAGACAATAATTTTTACTTGTCTAGAAATTCATCCATATGAATGGACATATAAATGCTTTTCTTACTTATATTTTATGTCTTCTTTCCAGCCAAAATATCTAAAAAAAATTTAAATCAAGAACACATTTCTAGACAAGTAAAAATGATTGTCTTGTTTTCAGAAAAAAATAAGTCAAAATGAAGTGAGTTTTTGCTTAGAACAAGCAAAATAATCTGCCAATGGGGTAAGCAAAATAATCTTATAAATAATCTTATTTCAAGCCGAAAACAAGATTATTTTGCTTGTTCAAAGCAAAAACTCACTTCATTTTGACCTTTTTTTCTGAAAACAAGACAAATCCTTCTTGATTTAAGAATTTTTAGATATTTTGGCTGGAAACAAGACTTAGAAATTCTAAGTAAGAAAAGCACTTTCTGTCCAAAATAAATGAAAAACAGGTCTGTTCTACAGTGGCCAACTGGTTAAGCATTACGTTACGTATTTAATATTTATGACCTAAGCCTTTTCCATAGTAGGTTTTGTCAATTCACTTCCTGTAAGTTCGAAACGCTTCTCCACCCCCGGCGCGTGAGTTGTGTTGAAGATAATAATAGAAATAGGGCAGGGTCCAGCGGACAAACGCGCTTCAGTCGAGAACGATTTCGCAATATAATGACATACACACAATGACATAAACAGGAACGACACGACTGAGGAAACGCGTTTGATGTCTTGCGGTGAAACGGCTTTGGAACGATGCACGCGGAGTTTAGCGATCGACACAACTGCGTTACTTTAGAAACTAACGTTGCTATACATGCGCTGCGCTCCGATAAATGAGCGTGGGTTCTTTGGAAACGCGTCTGTTGAATTTTCGGGAGAGTAATATCGCGTTCTCGAGTCGTGACGAGCGTGTCCGCGATTAGTCCTTGCTCTATGCAATTGTTCAATTCTTGCCATTTCTTCCGTGCAGATCTATATGCTGCTGAGGGGATGGTTACATTTCCATCTAAAAATGGAACGATAATCGTCTTTATTGAAGGCTGTCGGTGCTGATGACATCACCTCACTTATTTGTTCTTTTGGTGCCACTAGGAATGGTATAAATATGAAGTGTGCGGGTTGAGGAGCTGTGCTGTTGGGGTTGGGGTCTTTAACAAACTGATGAAAACATGAATTCAGATCTGGAGGCCATTTCTCTTTCCGTACCCTCTCTCGGTCAACCCCTACACATGACTGGAGGGAGTAACGGAGAATCCACTGGCAGTATGAATCCTGGTGCTGGGACCTTCTGGCAGGACCCATCCAGCTGTAAAAGTGCCAACCCTGGGGTGATCAGTTGTCCATCAGACAGTGGGACCTTGTTGACCACAGGCAAATGCAAGAACCGAGCCGTACAAGTGGCCTACGTGAAGAACTTTGAGACGAGTCAACCTCTCAGCCCAGAAAACATGGCTTTACAGTGTCTGAAGGATGCTTGTGACATTGTGGCGTTTAAACTAGACGTAGTGCCCTTTGGGAAGCTGGACTTTGGGGAAACATCAGTTCTTGATCACTTTTACAATGCAGGTAAGTCTGCTGACAGAAGTCCTGCAAATTAATGCAAATGTCATTCGCTGAGTGGGCACAAATATTGCTATTAAGAGTTTGTTGACAACCCATGTGCTTGGTAGATGTGAGCTTTACTGTATTTTGGGTGTGTTTGATTTCTTACCTTTTTCCGGGAAAGTTCTCAGAATGAATTGGTGTGTGATGTGTTTTTTTTTTTTTTTTTATTGATGCCAAAACACTTCACAAGAAGCTCAAAAATACAACCGCCTCAACAACAACAAAAGACAGAATACCAAAAAAATTATACAAGATAGAAAGTAGAATAAATAAACTAAAAAACTAATAAATAATGAACATAAACCAGAGGGAAATTATACAAATCCTGCAAATGAATGTGAATGTCATTCGCTGAGTGGGCACAAATATTGCTATGAAGAGTTTGTTGACAACCCACACTGATAAAAATGATTTTGTGGTGAAGTAAATAACAGAAAAACAAATGTAATTTTTACTTTAAATAATTTAGTTCAGGCAAGAGTAATAAAAAAAGAGTAAATTCAATATTGGTACTCAATTTAAGCTTGTAGAATTTAAAATATGAACTTATAAGTTTATTTTACTTGGAATAGTTTGTTATTTTTACAAAGGTTGTTTAAGTAAATATAAAAGTGATGATTCCATTGTTCCTATCATGCACTTGGGCACAAATAATTAATAAGGTTAACTTTTTTTGAGATGTATTTACGCTGTTTAATGGTTGTCTTTGTTGTTAGGTTAAATAACTTGCTGTTTTGTAACATCTAGAGTTCATTTACTACTCAAAATGACCCATTCATACTCAAAAACTATTTACTGATTGTTACCGTCATTGTGTATCGTGTGCCAAGTATTGAGGTGTTAATTTGGTTTCTAACTACATTGTGTCAACATTTAACCTTAGACACAATAATGAGATGTCTACTTGCTTACATACATGTTTGTAAGTGCACCTTTTAAAAATGCTTTTTAATGGCATTTTATTTCAGTGCTAAAATGTTTGAGTAAAGTTTACAAACCGTAAATTCTACTTGAGGACTGCAGGGTAAACTTAAAATAATTAAATATAAATTCTGACTTTAACGCGTTAAATGTATTTATTTCCTTTGCTAATTTTACTTAACTTAGTTAAGTACATTTTACTTATAGTTTTTTTCAGTGCATGTACTTGTTAGACGTGAGCTTTACTGTTTTTTAGGTGTGTCTGATTTTTCCAGGAAAGTTCTCAGAATGAAGTGGTGTGTGATATTTTTTTTATTTTTTTTTATTATTATTATTGATGCCAAAACACTTCAAGAAGCTCACAAATCAGCTCAAAAAACAGCCTCAAAAACAACAAAATACAAAAAATAATGCAAGATAGAAAGTAGAATAAACAAACAAATAAATAATAAATAATGAACATAATTTATTATGCATGTTTTTTTTTTTTTTTTTTTTTTTTTTAATGTCCATCAAAGACAAAACATATGATTTATAGTCAACCAGAAAAATTGGCAGTACTGGGTTCTTACCCAAAAATTTGCACTTGTGAATGAACAATTTTCCAAGTACAATAAAAAGATTAACAATGTATTGAATACAGGAGTTAGAATTCAAATAAAATAAAATAATATCAAACGTTAATACAAATTGTAACATTTGTTTTAGGGCTGTCAAACGATTAATCACAATTAATCACATCCAAAACAAAAGTTTATGTTTACATACTATATGTGTGTTTACTTTGTATATTTATTATGTACATATAAATACACACACATACATGTGTATATATTAAAACAAAATATTTATATGTGTATATATTTATACCTGTATACAATTTAGATTATGAATAAATATAAATATTTTATATATAAATCTAAAATATTTTTCCTTAATATATACATGCATGTGTTTGTATTTATATATACATAATAAAAATACACAGTACACAAATATATAGTATGTAAACATAAACTTTTATTTTGGATGCGATTAATCGTGATTAATCATTTGACCGCACTAATTTCCGCACTGGTTTTTTTTTCTGAGAGATAGGTACATAATTCTTTTTTTTTTTTTAAATAACAAACACTTTCACAAAAAAAGATGTACAATGGTCTCTTCTGTCACAGAAAGTAATTTTTTTCTCAATATTTTGCATATGCTTATTAAGTACACTATTACAAGGATAGCATCTGTGTAATATTTTAAATGTGACTTTTGTACCAATTGGAAGAGACCAAACGATATTTCAAATTAACATAATATATAATATATAATGTTGTATAATCCATTTAAAAGAAGATGCTGGAGTAGATTTTTCTGTTGATGTGGTTTCGAACAAAGCGGTTGTTGAATTTGTCCTCAACAATCAAAATCCCTTCTACCGATATAGAATTGCTATATATAGAAACTGGATTAAAGGTTTGCTCTCCTTTCAATAGAGTTTTATACCATTAGGAATTGCATTAAATACAGTGTTATATTCTTTTAACGAAAGCCCAAAATCAAATTTCCTGGAAAATTCTGCAAAGGAATATAACTGACCATTGTCACCTATCAACTGATTAACAAAGTATGTATTATTTAAATACCATCTCCCAAAAAATAATGACTTATTTCTGTAAACAATACTCTGATTATTCAAATTGAAGCAACAGCGAGGTGAAAAATTATGTTTGTAAACTAGTAACCAAGATAATGATGCCTGTTGGTGAAATTTTGCTAATTTAATGGGTAATTTACCAAGTGAGAAGGGGCCAGTTTTCTTACAAATAAATTTAGGAAATGTGTTCCATATAGAATCAGTTTTTGTAATCAATCTTTCAGCCAATTTACTTTTAATACATGGTTAAAGAGAGTGAAGTCAACAACTTCTAGACCTCCTTCACTAATCTTATTTCTTAGAGTGAGTGAAGGAATCACTCTCCCACATGCACACAACCCAGGGTGGAGTGCAGTCTTTAACCTAATTTTCTTAAGAAATGACTGGCATTTAAAGGCATTTAAACTTAAGAATGAATATAAACTGTTGACCTGCAGCAAAACTAGAGAAAAGTTCCCAATAATGTAATATTTAGCCCTTGGAATGTTAATTTTACCAGGGGAACCCCACCAAGAAAACATGTATTTTACCTTCGTAACGTGATTTTTTTTTTTTTATTGAGGGGACCTCAATATGATTAGGCTAGTTTTGAGTTGCAAGTGGGTGGGTTTTATTGTGAATACCTGGCAACCCTGCTAGAGAGGTTGTTCAAATGTTGAAAAATGTCACCATATCACCATATCACCATGCGTGCATTTAATTGAAAAGGTGTAATCCCTCGCCTGTCAAGAGGAGCTAGTGAAAGTAAAACCAAAAGAGCTGAACCTTTTGGTTTTACTTTCTTCCTAAACACTAAATAACTGCACCTGAGCACCTGTTTGCTATTATGCATTGCAAAACTGTCCTCATCCTTGAGATTACTACATGCATTGAAAATTCAATTTGAGGATTTAATCGTTTTGCAAATGTTGCAGGTATTTGCAGCTACCTGAAATAACCAAATAGCATGTATAACTGTAGAATAAGTGAAATGATAACATTAAGGTAAAATGGAGTGTTGCATCAGTAATTAATCTGTGGTTACTTTTAATATTAATTAATGTGGATTCTTTTAAGTATGCAATTACTCAAAGTCTTGCCATATCAGTATTTGCACATGCTGTCAAATTTTTCCACACCTCTACACTGCCGCTCAAAGGTTTGGGATCAGTACGTTTTAATGCTATAAATAACAGCGTTTATTAAAATACAAAACCTTTGTAACAATAAACACCTCGTTCAATGTTTGGAGTCAGTAATTTTTTTCTTTCTTTCTCTCTTTGAAAGAAATGAATACTTTTATCCAGCAAGGATGTGTTAAATTGCTAAAAAGTGGTATAAAGAATTATATTGTTAGAAAAGATTTCTATTTTGAATAAATGCTGTTCTTTTTAACTTTTTACTCATTAAATAATCCTGAAAAAAAGTATCACAGGTTCCAAAGAAAGTATTAAGCAACACAACTGTTTAATAAAATTATAATAAAATAATAAATCAGTTTATTAGAATTATATCTGAAGAATGGCTGATGAAAATTCAGCTTTGCATCACAGAAATAAATTATATTTTAAAGTATATTAAAATAAAAAAACTTATTTTCAATTGCAATAATATCATATATCATAATATTACATTCAACTTTTGAGCAGCAGTGTATATTTACCCCAGTGGACATTTATGTACATGTATATGTATTTATTGTAACTTTTAAAATTTACAGTTTAACTTTCTGTCGCTAAAAAGCAGAATTACTTTTTTCTTAAAGATTTAATCTTGTGCTTTGGGTGACTGTCACTTTGGGTGACCTAGTTTCTTTTGGACTTTATATCAGAGACAGACTCTCTGATTTTCTCTCAGAGAGTTTTGTGTTACTGCCTGGAGTTTGTCCCACAGCGCTGTTCTCCCTCCGTCATTTGTGATCAGGTTTTGATGTGTGGTTTGTTTTCTTCACACAGAATTCTATGTTTCACCATAGTTTTATCCATGTGGCCTTTTAGGTTTAAAAAAACTCAAGAAGGTTCACAGTGAAAACAGTTGTTTCCTGTGTGGTAACCTCGCTCTAAGTCGCCGTGTTATTTTGGATGCTCAGATCAGATGTTATCATGTCATCAGTATTTAGCTAGAACCCTCAAGATTCTTTGTCATTTGTTTGAGGGTTGTATAGCATGTCCACATTTTATAAACATAGACTGTGACTATAGTTGTGGACTAATGATCACTTTAGATATCCTGCTGTAACCTTATCCAGTTTTGTGCACTTCAGCAAGCTTTTGAAGCTTGCCAAACTTGCACTTAAATGACTGCAACTCCTTACAACAGCATTTCTTCAGTTTAACGGAATGAAAATAAAAAAAAGATAAAATGTGTTGAAAAGTTATAAAGAGCTGAAAGGACAAAAGTTCACCATTAAAACAAGTTCACACAGCTCTTCTACTACACCCAAGTCTTCTGAAGCCATACAACAGAGATGGTGTGAGATTCAGTGGTTCATAAGGGTGAAATCCCAATAATAAACCAATCAGGCTAGCAAACTGCAAACTTAAGTAGTGGCAAAGGTTGTGGCATGAGTTGCTCATTTTTGTATGTGGCTTATTGTTAGTCGTCATCATTAAACTTGTTTTTTATATGCTATTTTGGCCATCAGCCACCTTGCCGTTTAGATTCTAGTGTTAGACAGTGTTAAAACCCATGAAAGTTGACCACTAAGCTTAAAAATGAAGAAATTATACCTTTTAAACATGCAGTTTTTTTTGCACAGGGATGACATATAGAATTATTTGATGAAATCCTCAAGTTAAAGCAAGCATACTGAAAATACATGGGTTTGCTGTCGTTTGTATATTTTACGATGCCTTTTTTGCCTATAGACACATCTCTTTATTATTATTTTACACATTTAGACATTTAATGAGTGCATACAGTACATAAAGCACATCATTTGAGCCTGCACGTTTTATCTGTAGATCAAAGATAGCATGTTTTACATACTTGTAGCATTTTATAAGGGCTTAAACGTGTTTCGACTCTGGATGCGTAGGAGGGCAATTGTACTTCTGGACTCTGGGAGTTTTTGAAAGAATAATGGTTTGTAGTTAAACGCAATCTTATCGAAAGGCTTTTGCGTGTGATTACAAGAACGCCTGAAATTTTCATATTTTTATTATCTCTGCAAGGGCTGGTCATCAGATAGAAGTCTCCTTTTCTTTTTCTTTTTTTCTCTGTTTCTGCTGTGATTCAGTAAGGCTGATTTTAGTTGAACAGGTTTGTGTTGTGGTGTACCACGTGAAGCATGTACTTCATCCAGATTATTTTTATGCTGTATAGATTTTTTTTTACAGTTATTCAGAATTACTTACTCAGTGTACAGTATGTTGTTTACCTGTGTATCAAACTTTCAGCCAAAGTTGTTTTTCATGTGAAAATTAGACATGGCCTAGTACCTTAGAGGTCAGCTGTATTGTTTTTCATTATTACTTAGTGTAAAAAGTCAGCTTTAGGTAGGTTTTACAATTTGCTGAATTGCAGTAGTATAGGAACCCTATAAAATGTAGTATAACAGGAACGACCTGTTCATCCAAACAATCAAAAGGGAGTATATTGGTTAACTAATTATTAAAAATGTGTTATCGAGTTGCTTAGCTGTAGAGAAAGTTTGTTTCAGGTGTCGTTCTCATTTCTTGCACTCCGCTGAACTCAGTAAAAGGCACATTCCTTTTCTGCTAGATGAGGCCCCTGTTTTTTAGACTATAGCAGTCTAAAAACATCTGAGGGCTTGAATGATTTCTTTCATTTTTCGGTCTAAATGTATCGAATGACTCTATTTATATTTCATGGTGGTTTTTCATGTTTACTGTTGGAATTGTGAACCATTGTGAATTCTGAAAAATTCAAAACCAAAACAATGGATACATTTTTAGACTAAATGGTCAATGGTATGTGAGCATTGGTTGGAAGATAACACCCACTGAGAGTCAAATGCGGGTAAATTTCCCATAATGCTTATTTGGAAAAACAACAGCAGATAGTAGTTTTTTGGAAAGTGGTTTCCAGCAGCATGGCAGTCAGCCTAGAGATGCATTTACAATTTATGAATCACTTTCTGTAAATCCTAGTGTAATTCCTTTACTAATTGCTGATCACATTTCTCCACTCCTTAGAATTCCGCTGTAAGTGCATTTCTCCGCAGACATTTAACCTTTTGTTTTTACAACCTGATGGATGAGTCAAAATGACTGACTGTGGTAATCAACAAGTTACAGGCATTCACCACAAATTTAGTTTTGAACCACATTAATTTAATGGCATTTTATAGGAAGAGTAAGTATAGGAAATTAAAGAGCTCTGCTTTAAATTTCTTGGTACTTCGTAGATATTTTTATTTAATTAAAAATCGTTTGCAACCTTTGCGATTTCAGTTATAGCTTTAAGCCAAATCACGATTTCGGCTTTATTTTAATTAACTTTGGATACCCTGTTGCATTCAGTAATAATATTGTGCAGCCCAGTCCAGCCAATACAATCATGGCATGTCCGCATGATGGATTTCTGCCTGTTTGGGAGCAACATCAATCCACTTAATCTAAACAATCTCTCAATAACACTCAGAAAAGTTAACGCTCAAACTCAGCCTCATTCGAAGCTGTTATACACCTCTTCAACAGGCGTGTACTTTAAGTTTTACATTGATTTTAGTTAACTGAATAAAAAAATCTTGCATTCTGGCTATCCATTGCTTGTTGTCTGGATATTTTGGCTGTGCATTTAGTTAATTAGTTATGTAGCAGCATGATTAGAGGATTGTTGTTGTTGCTAAATGCATCCGTTAACCACCTAAGCTTACAATTTTGTTAGCTTCCTGTCATCATAGAAATGTGCAAAGCTACAAATGTTCATACTCGACAAGTCTGTCTGAAGAAGCCAGAAAGACAAGTCTTAAAAAGATCAGTCTTAAAGGGGGCATAACAAACACAGTTTCACCCAATATCATGTTGAACATGCATACCTATGGAGTAGTACTGCATCATTCATATACCTCATATAGTCATATAGTCTTTACACTTTACAAAATACAATTTGTTGAGTCAACTTAAAATAATTTGTTACCCTGCTGCCTTAAAATGTTAAGCTCAGTCAACTCAAATAAGTTCATTCAAGTTGAAATGTTAAGTTGTACTAAGCGACAACTTAGATATTCAAGTTGACTAAACTAAAAAATTGTTTGTTAAACTTAACAGCTGTGTTTGTTACTCGGCTGCCTTAAAATTTTAAGTTGAGTCAACTCAAATATCTAAGTTGTCACTTAGTAAAACATAACATTTCAAGTTGACTGAACTTAAAATTTTAAGGCAGCCAGGTAACAAATTATTTTAAGTTGACACAACAAATGTTTTTTTACAGTGTAGTTTTAACATATTTCTAAAAAACAATTCTCTCCCAAAAAAAAAAAAAAAAAAAAAAACGGGTTCTGGAGGTGCGCTGTGATCAGAGCTATGTTTGATGAGCACTCACTCTTTGCATACATTTGATATTGTTTCACTTACCTTCTGCAGTTCTGAATCACAATCTTTTATATCTTTAAAAAAAAAGCTTTACGAAATGTTAAGAAACCCAGAAGTGTGTATTTGGCACAGAAATACTCTGTTATACGTCCAAGTCATTTTTTTGAAACTTTGGCCACGTTGAGCATGAGAATCCAACTCTTTAACAGTGGAAATAACATAACATGCATGAAACGGCATTGGACCCCCCCTTTAAGAAACCCCTGTATAAAAAGGCTGTGGCATGTCCACTAGACCCTAATCAGACGCATTTATTAGGAATAATTTCATACTAAGTCCTTCAAGAGGGTAACTAACAGATTTTCAAATAATAAACTGCACAAAACTGTCTGTGGTTATAAGAAAGGGTCCAGCACACAGCGGCACAAAGTTGTGTATCTCAGAACTGTAGGATTGCCCCTAAAATATTGAACTCACTAATCAACAAGTCATTTGTTGGATGACTAGTAAACCATACTCATCTCTGCCTCGCATGACTTGTGCACTTTGTGTGACAGAACAAAGTAATGTAGTTGCTGTATGAGCAGCTGTACAAGTGCAGAACAGTGGCAGATTTATGTGGGAGAATATGAAACTATATTTGCATGTGTGGAATCTGAAACAAATTTCCTTTTGTGAATTGCTAGACCTTGCACTCACCCCTGGAAATGATCATTGTCATATTAACAGATTCCAAACCTGTGTGACTTTGTTCTTCCATGGAACATAAACGGCAATATTTCAGTTCAGCAGAATGTCAGCGAAACACAACCTTTCACTTTCATTGCACCTGTTTTCCATAACTTGCAAAATGGATGATGATCTAATGCTGTTTTACCGGTTTTGTGTGGCATTGAAGAAAGTGGGTGAGTAAATGATGACAGAAGTTTTATTTTTGCATAAATTATTTTTTAAAATAAGCACAGATACAAAATATGGGAGAAGCCAAAACAAATATACAATACACTCTTGTCAGTTCTTTCTGTTACACCAGTGGCTATGTACAATTCAATACATTTGCATAACTTTTACACAACCTTTATGATGTTTTAAATGTTCAGATGTTTAACAAATTAACAAATTTGCATTTAAGCAACCCTTAAAACAATGAATTATTCGCTTTACTTTAAAGGACTATAAACTATGTTGTACCTATCACATTATTATTGAAATGCAGCACTGAAAAATTGTGCAACTTAAAACTCAGCATTGTCTGATAACCACTACATTGATTAACACAGGTTAATTTTTTAAAAATTAATATTATTGTTTAAGATCATATAAGTTTTCATTCATTTGTAATGAGTCTTTGACCTACCTTTAGTCTAAATGTCAGCATTTGCATTGGCCACTAAAAAAACCATATTGGTCAACCACTACTTCCAGTGGTACAGATTGGCCACTTGCTTGGTTATGGAGATATGTTACAGATAACATACTTTGTAATGTCTTTTTGAGAATTTCTGGTTGTGCTAAAGTATTACACATTTACTTCAAAGGCAATGTACAGTTCTGCTTGTACAGTAGATCTCTTTTTACTATAACGAGACTGAAACTTACTACTAAGGCGTTGTTATACTTCTCAATTCTGATTTTGCTATTTTGCCTGTATGCATCTCACTTTCCCTTTACAGTCTAGCAGCTGTTATGACTAAAAAGTTATTTTAATATTTCAATTTGTATATGTGAACTATAATGCATGAAGAATAATGCAACAATTCCAAGCTCCAAGGTCCAACATCCAACAAGATTTATTTGAACAAAAAGGCGTCTTGTTGCTTAGGAATGTATGTTGCTTTGTTTAATTTCTCTGTCATTTCTGTTTCCTTTGGGTTAACTGAAAAAACAGCTCTGGCACAGATGCATGCAAACGGAGGAACTGACTTCCTGCTGATATTTAAATGTGGCGTGTAACTTAACTGTTGGGACAGGCCCTAAAGAAAATAGCCCCCAAACAAAAACACTCATCAAACTTTCTGGGTCTGTCTGATGCCTGTCTATCAGGTCTGGGTAAGTGTTTCAAAAAAATGTGAACGCACTCTGTTTCTGTTCACAGATATCGCAGTGGTTGAAATGACGGATGCGTTTCGGCAGCCCTCTCTCTTCTATCACTTGGGTGTGAGAGAGAGTTTCAGCATGGTCAACAACATCATTCTTTATTGCGATCTCAACTCAGACTCGCTGCACTCTCTTCAGGTCAGAAAGCCTTTTGTCTCAGTGTCACCAAAGTCAAGAGTCAAACTCAAAATGAAAAGTCATTTTTTCAGCATTTTTCTTTTCGTGATCTTCCAGTCTAAGGTTTAGAGACCAAACATGACCAAAATATTATCACAGTATTATACAATATCAATATTTAGCACTATGGTCATTCACCTAATGGTTTCACATTTCCTCCCTTAAGAATTAACTTAAACATAACCTGTTTGTTCACACTTTTTCCCCCTAAATTCGCTTTTCCAATCTTTTTTTCCCTAATTCTCTATTTTATGATACATATTTATTACCAAATATGATGTCTAATGAAAGTTGAGTTAAATAGCAGGTCAAAATTAAAGGTTAAAGTGTCCTAATATTGTGTTGGAGTCCCCTACTACAGGTTTAAATACATCTAAGGTCAGAAAACATTGTAATTTTATCAGAATTGATACATAGTCATTTGTAATGTCTGTAAACCCCTCCCTTCAATAAGCCTACTCTGCTCTGATTGGTCAGCTGGCCAAACCTGTTGTGATTGGCACAGAGAGGAGTACTTGAGCAATCTGTGGTGCCAAGTCTGCGGTTGTTTTTTAATTTCCGCAGGTTGAAGCGACCCCGATAACGTCATATTTGGCCCCTGAAATGGAATTTACCGGGGGAACTCCTACAAAAAGCGTGTATTTTACACCTAGGAACAATATTTTTAATGGGGGCCCCCCTCGAAATGCAGTTGAGCTAGTTTTGAGTAGCAATTGGATGGGATTTGTTGTGAAAACCTGGCAACCCTGAGCACCTTTTACATAAAGCAACAATATAGTGCTCCAATCCGTTCTTAAAATAATGACATAAAAACATTTTGTTTAACACTTATGCAAGCAAATCTTGCCTACAGCTAAAGTTTAGCTGCTAAACTGTAAACCCATAACAAAACAATAATAGTGGATATACGTTAGCCGAGTGCTTAGCTGACTAACTTTTGAAACAACACCGTTTGTAAACCAAAATATGTCTAAGTTGCATTCTTTATTATTAAACAAAGTCATTAGAACAACGACAGTCTATATTAATCAACACACTTTTAGGAAATAGTGGGTTCACAGCAAATTATCAGAACTTTTTCAGTAATATCATGTTTTACCTGGAAACCTAAAGCTGCACTAGGTATACATCACATATTAGCACAAAAAAACACTAGATATTTTGAGCACATTGTACTTATAGGATGTGGTTTGGAGACATTTGGACTAACAAGCAAGGAAGATTAGAAGCCAAAACAGATAATCCACATATATTTTATCAGCCTTAATTTGATTGTTTTTCGTCCACATTTTTTCAAATCCAGTCTTTAGATTCTAGATCTGCTTACTCATGACATTCTCTTCATGAGATGCATTCTGGGATAAACAGTTTACAAATGTATGCTCAACACCTGTTTATGTGTGCCCTTACTTTCATCGTTTAAAAAATGTTTAAATTTAAATTTGTTAGTTTTGTAAAGTCATATGTAGAAATATAAATGTGGATTTACACTGCTTCTCAAAAGTTTGGGCTTAGTAAGACTTAATGTTTTTAAAGAAGCCTCTTATGCTCATCAAGGCTGCATTTATTTGATCAAAATACAGAAAAAATTATTACAGTACAAAATAATGGTTTTTATTTAAATATACTTTAAAATATATTTTATTCCTGTGACGCAAAGCTGAATTTTCATCAGCTGTTACTCCAGTCTTAAGTGTCACATGATCCTTCAGAAATCATTTTAATATATTGGTTTTTTTATTAGAATTATCAATGTTGGAAACCGTTGCTTCCAAATATTTTTTTAGAACCTGTGATTCTTTTTTTTTTTTAGGGTTCTTTGATGAATAAAAAGTTAAAAAGAACAGCATTTATTTAAAATAGATCTCTTTTATTTGTCTTTGCTATCACTTTTTAGCAATTTAACACATCCTTCCTGAATAAAAGTAATAATTACTTTAAAAAAAAATGCTGTTCTTTTTAACCTTTTATTGATCAAAGAATCCTGAAAAAAAGTATCACAGGTTCTAAAAAAATATTAAGCACAACTGTTTTCCACATTGATAATAAATCAGTATAATAGTATGGTTTCTGAAGGATCATGTGACTGAACTCTGGAGCAATGATGCTGAAAATGGTACTTTAATCACAGATATAAATTAAATTGTAATGTATATTAATATAGAAAAATATTGTTTTACATCATAATAATATTACACAAAATAAAAAATAAAAATCAGTATTTTTGATCAACTGAACACGGCCTTGATGAGCTTAAGAAGCTTCTAAAAAAGAAAAAAAAAGTAAGCCAAGTGTGTCCAATTCTTTGACTGGTAGTGTATTACTGCATCAGGTGACCCTGATTCGGCCAAGTAGGACATTTTCCTGGATCAGCAACAACATTCCAAAAGAACAAATACACTAATCTCATCCCCAACACTTCCTGCCCCTCAAGAAATGAAGAGCACTTCTGTAATAGGTTGTTGAAATATACATTTACAAACATTCTGATTAAAAGATGCATTAGGCTAATTATAAATTAGCTTATAAATAAAAGTGTGCTCACATAATTTTTAGTACATCCCACATCATTTGTAGTGCATTGCTTAGACATCCAACAGTTTTATCACAGTGGTCTATTGTAGGTTGGTCAGTGAATTGTAGGCAGGCATTATTGTCATGGAGATCCTCCTAGCAAGGTCACACACCTCCATTATTACTTTACATTACTAAATGGAATTATGCCAGGTGAGTGGGGAGTAAATTGCATAATATGGGATATATTTAGAAGAGCTCTTTAAGGCAGTGATTTTATTACTAGGCAGAATTTAGTGGAGGATGGTGCTTGGCAAACACACACACACACACACACACACACACACACACACACAGTGATGTTCAGAATGAAGCGCCTTGCTTAGAAATTGCAACGTTTCAGGAAACACTCCACAATATGCATCAATAAATGTTTTTACCAATTGCATACTACAATGTTGAAATAGTGTGATGTTATTAGAGTGCATGTTTAATTCAGCGTGTAAAGTTAATCTTAAATAAAAACTGACTACAAATGGAATTGCAGAACAAGCGTTCATTTGAAAACGTCTTAAGGATGTCAAACAAGCAATGCTTGAATTTTAGTTTTCTTTATGAATTAAAACTGGTATAAGAAAAAATGTTTTTACATTAAAACATGACACAAATTATACAAAGGTATTCAAAATTGTAGTGATCTTTTTGTTTTGTAGTTGTCACTGGAAATGGAAGACAAAGTTGGCAAATTGTAGCTTGCATACTCAACAGAAACAGAACATACTGCAGAACTAGTAAAACCATTACAATGTTCTGAACATGGACACACACACACACACACACACACACACACACACACACACACACAGTTGTTCAGAGTATTCAGACACAGTATGTACTTTAGGTTTTTTTTATGGAAGCCCGTTTCCGCCACTGAATACAAAAATCGGAAAAGGGTAATTGTGACTTATCTCACAATTCTGACTATTTTCTCTCAGAATTGCGTGATACAAAGTTGCAATTCTGAGAAATAAACTCGCAGTTCTGAGAAATAAAGTTGCAATTGCATGGTATAATTGCAATTCTGAAAAATAAAGTCACAATTCTGAGAAATAAAGTTGCAATTCTGAGAAATAAACTCGCAGTTCTGAGAAATAAAGTTGCAATTGCATGGCATAATTGCAATTCTGAAAAATAAAGTCACAATTCTGAGAAATAAAGTTGCAATTCTGAGAAATAGTTTGCAATTGCATGATATAAACGCAATTCTGAGAAATAAAGTCGCAATTCTGAGAAATAGTTTGCAATTGCATGATATAAATGCAGTTCTGAGAAATAAAGTCGCAATTCTGAGAAATAAAGTCGCAATTCTGAGAAATAATTTGCAATTGCATGATATAAATGCAGTTCTGAGAAATAGTCGCAATTCTGAGAAATAAAGTTGCAATTGCATGATATAAACGCAATTCTGAGAAATAAAGTAGCAATTCTGAGAAATAAAGTAGCAATTCTGAGAAATAAAGTCGCAGTTCTGAGAAATAATTTGCAATTGCATGATATAAATGCAGTTCTGAGAAATAAAGTCGCAATTCTGAGAAATAAAGTCGCAATTCTGAGAAATAATTTGCAATTGCATGATATAAATGCAGTTCTGAGAAATAGTCGCAATTCTGAGAAATAAAGTTGCAATTGCATGATATAAACGCAATTCTGAGAAATAAAGTAGCAATTCTGAGAAATAAAGTCGCAGTTCTGAGAAATAATTTGCAATTGCATGATATAAATGCAGTTCTGAGAAATAGTCGCAATTCTGAGAAATAAAGTTGCAATTGCATGATATAAACGCAATTCTGAGAAATAAAGTAGCAATTCTGAGAAATAAAGTAGCAATTCTGAGAAATAAAGTAGCAATTCTGAGAAATAATTTGCAATTGCATGATATAAATGCAATTCTGAGAAATAAAGTCGCAATTCTGAAAAAAGTCGCAATTCTATGAAATAAAATCACAATTCTGAGAAATAAAGTCGCAATAGCATGATATAAACTCATAATTCTGAGAAATAAAGTTGCAATTGCATGATATAAACGCAATTCTGAGAAATAAAGTAGCAATTCTGAGAAATAAAGTAGCAATTCTGAGAAATAAAGTAGCAATTCTGAGAAATAATTTGCAATTGCATGATATAAATGCAATTCTGAGAAATAAAGTCGCAATTCTGAAAAAAGTCGCAATTCTATGAAATAAAATCACAATTCTGAGAAATAAAGTCGCAATAGCATGATATAAACTCATAATTCTGAGAAATAAAGTTGCAATTGCATGATATAAACGCAATTCTGAGAAATAAAGTCACAGTTCTGAGAAATAATTTGCAATTGCATGATATAAATGCAGTTCTGAGAAATAAAGTCGCAATTCTGAGAAATAAAGTTGCAATTGCATGATATAAACGCAATTCTGAGAAACAAAGTAGCAATTCTGAGAAATAAAGTAGCAATTCTGAGAAATAAAGTTGCAATTGCATGATATAAACGCAATTCTGAGAAACAAAGTAGCAATTATGAGAAATAAAGTAGCAATTCTGAGAAATAAAGTAGTAATTCTGAGAAATAAAGTCGCAATTCTGAGAAATAATTTGCAATTGCATGATATAAATGCAATTCTGAAAAAAGTCGCAATTCTATGAAATAAAATCACAATTCTGAGAAATAAAGTTGCAATAGCATGATATAAACTCATAATTCTGAGAAATAAAGTCAGAATTGTGTGATTTAAATTCGCAATTGTGAGTTAAGTCAGAATTGTGAGAGACAAACTTGCAATTCTGTAAACAGAACTGGACTTTACACTTTTATATCTTGCAATTCAGGCTTTATAACTCAAAATTGTGCATTTATATCTCAAAGTTCTGAGGAAAAAAAGTCTGAATTGTGAGATGTAAACTTGCAATTGTGAGAAAAAAAGTTAGAATTGTGAGAGTAAATTACCTTTTTTTACATTTTTTTTTATTCAGTGGTGCAAACAGGCTTTCATATGTTTGTGATAGATTAAAAAAAAGATAAATATATACCACCTGAATTGATTTGTCTCATATTTCTCTTATACAGGAGGTGATATGTCAGAAGAATATGGTAAGTTTCTTAATCTTCACTTACTCTCTGCCTCATGTTAATTTGATGTCATTTTCAAACACAAAGAAAAAATATTGCATCCTTTCTTAAATTTGTGCTGTAATTCATGTAGGTTAATCAGTTTGATTGCAAACCTGAAAACATGGAAAAATATGGAAAAATGTTATAGGAGATAAGCAACTTGACAGACATTATTGATGTATTTTGGTTTTTAAGACTTTTGCAACAAGCTTTGTTGTAAGATTTAATAAAAAATTAAGCAGCAGAATCATTAGGGGCAGGATAGGCTATGGGTTTATAAGTGAATTTTAGGAGATTTGTGAGATTGTGGTAGATGGGTGGGTGTCTGAGATTTTTACTGAGGTGGCCCAATGAAACCAAGTTTTATCTCCTGCTGTCCACAACCCTCCTCGTCATTTTTGAGTCATTACATTACCACTGATTACAGCAGATTCATTCTAAGTTCCTCCCCTTTCATGTTTCCACCTATTTGCTTTTTTCCAGACATGTGCTGCTAACTACACGTTCATTCCGTACATGGTGACGCCGCAGAATAAGGTGTATTGCTGTGAGAGCAGTCTGATGAAGGGTTTGAGTGAACTGATGCAGCCCAGCTTTGAGGCCCTGCTGGGGCCCATCTGTATGCCACTGCTAGACAGACTCACTCAACTGCTCACCACCTGCAAGACCAACACCTGGTGGGAACTCACCACCTGCTTTGTCTCCTCAGTTCAGCTCACAGTTAATTGAACGCTGAGTTACACAGTTGATTTATAGCAGTAATACAATTACGATCTTTATGGCTGAATATACACTTATCAGGTGTAACATTATCAGGGCTCGAAAATAAGGAGGCCAGCATGAACGATGCTCGGGCCAGGTGACAGAACTGTCACTTGCCTGATCAGGGCCAGTGAACATCGTACAAGTGTGTGATAGATGAGTGTCTACAATAATTATCGAGTATGTCCCTCACTTTAGGAAAAGCAAACAAAAACACACGCATGCATGCATGTGATGTAGTAGTAGGTTTAACTTCTGTGCATGCATGTTTAGAGTGGATGCTTTCACCTAGTGATTTAGTGTATTAAAATGCATTTGGAATACCCCCAAAATTCAAAATCAGTGCAAAAATGCCCCTGTATGTCTTTTATATTTATATATAAATCAGATAGCTTTTATCCAAATATCAGCAAGATCACAAAGTGATATTGATTTTATACAACAGTTCAATAAACAGGAAGTTAAGACGTTTTAGACGCCATATTGTCCGTTTTTGTTCTATTTCGCCAACGAAAATAGTTCCAAACAAAGATAAAGACAATGTTTTTGCATTTCTGAGCAACACGTGACATTGTTTAATACTGAATGAATCAGCTTTTTGAATGAATTTGTTTAATTAATCGGTTGAATTAACTTCCATATTAAGTCAGTCAAATGCTTCGCTCCTAAATGAATCATCCTGAATCAGGACTGAATCAGTTGAATCTCAGTGACTCACTTATTAACAGTGACTTGCTTTAATTTTACATTTAAAGTGTATTTTAATTTGTAATCATTCTCAAAATGAATATCCAACATTTCATATTTGAAAACATTTGTGTTTGTAATTGCTCTTTACTGAACAACTTT
The DNA here is from genome assembly GCA_033026305.1 of Cirrhinus molitorella. NCBI lineage: Eukaryota > Metazoa > Chordata > Actinopteri > Cypriniformes > Cyprinidae > Cirrhinus > Cirrhinus molitorella. Next base: position 2,434,612 of record CM065133.1, on the reverse strand, counting down.
AACAAGGGTTAAATCCATATTTATACAGTGAACACTATGTAGTGTGCTCACTTGCCTAACAATATTTAAAATTTAAACGAATTATTAAAGTTACATCAGTTATGTTTTGGTGTCATAAACAACAAACAAACAAACAAACAAAAAAAACAATATTTAAAAAATTTTAACAAGTTACATAGTTTTTGGTGTCATAACCTTATTTTTAAAAGTTACATTTATCAGAAACAATGAAAACAACAACTATTTCATTTTATTTGATCTTTTTTTTTTGCTTGCTTTTTTTTTTTTATTAAACAAAAAACAATATATATATATATTTTTTTTAATTATTAAAGTTACATAGTGTGGTGTCATAACCTTAAGTATTTCATTTTATTTGATCTTTTTTTTTTGCTTGCTTTTTTTTTTAATTAAACAAAAAACAATATATATATATATTTTTTTTTAATTATTAAAGTTACATAGTGTGGTGTCATAACCTTAAGTATTTCATTTTATTTGATCTTTTTTTTTTTTCAAAAAAAAAAAAAAAACAAGACAAAAAAACAATATTTAAAATTTTAAAAAAATTAAAGTTACATAGTTTTTGGTGTCATAACCTTATTTTTAAAAGTTACATTTATCAGAAACAATGAAAACAACAACTATTTTATTTTATTTGATCAAATTTTATTTTTATTTTTTATAGGGCCAATTTTGGCAGGGCATGTAAAAATTTGAACCACTGTAGAAAAAAATCCTTGGCGTTGAGCCCTGATTATGAACACTACCAGGTGAAGTGAATAACACCGATTGTCTCTTCATCATGGCACCTGTTAGTGGATGGGATATATTAGGCAGCAAGCAAGGAAAAGTGAGCATGCATAAGGATTTGAGTGAGTTTGACATAGGCCAACTTGTGATGGCTAGACAACTGGGTCAGAGCATGTACACCCTTTCATTGAAACAATATTCCCTGGCAGCTGTTTTCAGCATATACTGTACTAGCAGCTAACTGTATTTATCAACTTTGGGACTGAAATGTTGTTCCTAAAATGGTTTGCTTAGAGTTAGTGTATTATGATAACTTCTGTGAATCTGCAGTGTGTATTTCAATTCTTGCATAGTTTAGTAACTTTTCGTTTTATCTCTTTTGTGTGCTTGTTCAGCCAGTACTTCCGTGAGACCGTTCTGAATGAGATTCGTAAAGCGCGTGAGCTTTACACCGGAGCAGAGCTGGCGGCCGAACTCAGACGGATCCAGCAGCGGCTCGATAACGTGGAGTGTCTTTCAGCTGATGTCGTCATAAACCTCCTTCTGTCATACAGAGATATTCAGGTGAGTGCATCACATAAGCGTTTGGTTGGTATTCATAGTGATTGCAAAGTATTTTGTTATATTATTTATCACAATTCATTTTACCCTTAAATATTCTCTTATCGCAAAACTTGAATGCAGAGGTGTATGAAGGGAGGATGCTATTGGTTAATTTAGGTCACACTTTGTTTCAAGATTCAAGAAGAGTTAAACAACCACAAGCCATTCATTAGGTTGATTCTGCTGAGAAGCAGAAGATAGATCTGCAGGAACAGGGTTGGGCGCCCCTGGTCTAATGGGTTTAGTGTATCCACCTTTTGCCTACAAATGACATCATGACACTTTGACATAACTTTCAGCGACTTCTATTAAATGTGTTTAAAGGTTCACGCTAAGAATGACTTTATTCCCTTCACTCCTTAACTGTGTTGAACATCAAAAGCAAATGTCTAAAAAAGACTGAAATAAAAAAAATAATTCCATCAGAGTATGAATAACCCCAAATTAGTCTTTCTGTAGCACTATTATGGATGTTAAATATGTATATCTGTATATTAATATGCAACATATGTAACATGCATGTTGTGTTAATAAGACTTTTAATCATCATTAAAGGGTTAATGAAAATTGTCATTAATCACTTACCCCCATGTCATTCCAAACCCATAAAAGGTTTGATTGTCTTCGAAACACAATTTAGGACATTTTGGATGAAAACCGGTAGGTTTTTTTTTTTTAGACTTTAGTCCACAATTTGTCTCCTCTGTGTCACTGTAGCGCCATTTTGAAAAGTATTTTGGTAAGTGATTAATGACACAATTTTCATTTCGGGGTGGAGTATCCCTTTAACTGTAACACTGATGGATATTTCAACATGTTTTGTTTCCTAGCTTTAGAAATATACCAGTAAATGCTTCTGATAAGGATTAGAAGTGAAAAATAGGAGACAATTATGCTTTAGCGTGAGCGTGTGGAGATAAAAACAGGAGAGCAGACCACAACTGCATGGTGTCTGTTGTCTTTTTCATGGTAATATTTTGAAATGCAAATTTTAAAAATGAAAAGAATCAGAAGGAACAGAGCACAGCTAGTGGACTGAAAAAAGATTTTGTCAAAGATATTCTTGTGATACCAATGTCACATTAAACAGGGTTCCCACTGGTCATGGAATTTCTGGAATATCATGGAATTTTAAAAGATCTATTCCAGACATTGAAAGAAGGGGAATTTTATGTTTATTTTGTTCAAGTCATGGAATATCAGGGATTTTTGTTTGTTGCTTTAAGTTTTTTGTTTGCTTTTTCTTCTTTTCAAAATGTAATTTTTCTATACCACAATTTGTTTTATCACATTGTTTCACACGTTTTGACTATTGCTAGTTTTAGTTAGTAGTGGTGGGTCATTCTTGAACGATTCGTTCATTTTGAACGAATCTTTTATGTGACTCTAGAAGAATGAGTCGTCTCGGGGAGTGATTCGTTCAGTCGCGCACATGCAACATCCTATAGGTTCTGTTAGTTCACCTGTTAGTTTAAGTTTATCAAGTCGTTCGTTCATCTTATGGGGCTGTCACATGATGAACGAATGACTCGAACTCGAGATGAACTAATCAATTCTCTTTAAGGCTCAGACTGCGTTAATCTTATGGGGCTGTCATGTGATGAACGAACGACTCAAAACCGAAAACTAGTCAGATCAGAGGTGAGGTGAGCTAAGCATAGACAAAAGACCCAGGTAAACAATTAATTAATATTTTGTGTCTCTTATAGCATTATAGTTTTCTTGTTTGTAGTGTGATCAACGTTTGTGTAAACAGTAGATGTGTTAGGAAAGTAACGTAACATTTTAATTACATTTTGCTAAAATGAACGGAATGAACGAAATGACTCGAAAAAAGATTTGTTTATTTTGCTGAACGAGACTCAGAAGTCTGAGTCAGTAAAATGATCTGAACTTCCCATCACTAAGTTAGGTTATGGTTATGAAAGCATAAAAAAGCATAACTTTTTCTGTAGAAATAGTACAGAAAAGTTTAACAGGTAAAAGCAAAAATAAAAAAATAATAATAATTGTATGTGTGTTTTGTACTAAAAGCATCTTTAAATAAAGCTTGTAAATGTCTGGATCAGTTCATTAAATGTCATGGAAATTCAGCTTTTTAATCAGTGAAAGTCAGGGAAAAGTCAGGGAATTTGACATTTGGCTTAGAGTGGGAACCCTGATTAAGGTACAAAGCGTTATTTTATTTCCCTGATGTTTAAAAATAGAACATGTGTGAAGAATACAGCTCACAGACAGATAAGGTTTATAGGCAGTTATTATTTGAATATGATTAGTTTCAGTCATTTTGGAAGTTCCATAATTCGGAAGTGCTACCCATAACTTACAACACAGTAGACTTGTTTGGGAATTGTTAGGAAAAAGTGCATTGGTAAGAGGATGAATGAATCTCTCTGGTCCCATTTTCTAGCAGCAGTGGGTTTTTCTACTCTCACCTCACTGCAAAAGTGATGACACCAATTAGTTCCCTCAAGCTCTCTCTGCCACAACATGTTAATGTGAGGAAATTGTTTACTTTTTGCAAATACACATCCAAAGGCACTCCTGTCATTTCCATGTATAGATGGTGCACCTTGTAAATGATGCATACTATGTACAAAGATAAGTGTCCATAAAACATTGTTTACTTGAAGTATACTCCACCCTTAAGGAATTGCATCAGTAACACATAACAAGAAGTCCATTAGGCCCACTAGTGCACCTTAAACACATTTTTGTTCTGAAAAAATAATACCAAAATACAAGATGCTTGTTTCTGCTTTTTAACTTCCGGAGTGTCTTACCTCAGATACTTTCGCTTTTAGCGTACCACAGTGTTAGGTTTTTCAAACTGAGGGATGTGTAGAAATTATTTCTGTTGTAATCAATAGCATGACACAGACATTTGGCATTTTCAGTAAGAAAAATGGTTCCCAAGAAAAGAATTAACTCCTCCACATAGATTTCCACTGATGATGTGAAGGTGAGGTGTAGAGCTTGTGTGGAGTAAATGTTTGAAGAGCTTGGTGTGTCCCTAAGCTTGGCAGACAATTTTGTAAAGACAAAATTGTTATGAATCTGCTAGCTTAGCCAAATGTAGAAGAATAAAAGTGCTGTTTCTTTTGGATGTTGAAGTTTGTCCAGTGCTCATAGAAAAAGGATACTAATATTGTTAGGTCTGTTAGCGCCCGTCCTGTTAAAAATTAATAAGAGAACAGGATGTCATAAATGCTCAGCTATAATTCTGACACACCTTGGCAATAAGTTACCTTAAAAGTAAATGGTATGATAAACGCCTGTTAACCACAGTTACAAAGTTTCTGCACACGCTGTTACCTTAATTTCATTTGCAGTTTAATTGAGTTGGTTTGAGAAAGCCACCTTACTGATCTGCTATTAAACTTTTAATTATTCTTCTTCCTGGCCAACATTTTTAGACTGTATCTCCTCCTAGAACTTTAACTCTACAAACTTCTTTAACTCTACAAAAATCTTCAGACTGTTCTGATAAGAGTTGCTATATCTAGATTAAAACTGGGAAAAATCCCATAGACTTACATTGAGGGAATGTTCAAATGAGCCAAGACTATTCAATCCCTTGAGACTCAATCAAGCTTCCCTTCTATCTACTATTACTAATCCATTCAAACTCAAACTAACTTGCTAATCATGCCATCAATGTACTAATATCATGCTAACAACATGCTAGTAACTTGCTAATCATGCTAGAAACATACTAGCAACTTGCTAATCATGCTAGAAACATGTTAGTAACTTGCTAATCATGCTAGAAACATCTTAAACATGCTAGCAACTTGATAATCATGCTAGAAACATGCTAGTAATTTGCTAATCATGCTAGTAACTTGCTAATCATGCTAACAACATGCTAGTAACTTGCTAATCATGCTAACAACATGTTAGTAACTTTCTATTCATGCTAGAAACATGCTAATTATGTTAACATGGTAATTGTTATTCATGCTAGAAACATGCTAGTAACTTGCTAATCTTGCTAACAATATGCTAGTAACTTGCTAATCATGCTAGTAACACGTTTGTAACTTGTTAATTATGCTAGTAACTTATTAATCTTGCTAAAAACATGGTAGTTACTTGATAATCATGCTAGAAACATGCTAGCAGCTCGATAATTATGCTAACATGGTAGTTACTTGTTATTCATGCTAGAAACATGTTAGTAATTTGCTAATCATGCTAGTAACATGCTAGTAGCTTGTTAATCATGCTACTAACTTACTAATCTTGCTAAAAACATAATTGGTAATCATGCTAGAAACATGCTACCAACTTGATAATTATGCTAACAGCATGGTAGTTACTTGCTAATCATGCTAGTAACATGCTATTAGCTTGTTACTCATGTTAATAACTTATAAACTTGCTAAAAACATGGTAGTTGCTAATCATGCTAGAAACATGCTACCAACTTGATAATTATGCTAACAGCATGGTAGTTACTTGCTAATCATGCTAGTAACATGCTATTAGCTTGTTACTCATGTTAGTAACTTATAAACTTGCTAAAAACATGGTAGTTGCTAATCATGCTAGAAACATGCTACCAACTTGATAATTATGCTAACAACATGGTAGTTACTTGCTAATCATGCTAGTAACTTACTAATCTTGCTAAAAACATGGTAGCTACTTGCTAATCATGCTAGCACCTTGAAAAGTATGCTAACAACATGGTAGTAACTTGTTAATCATGCTAGTAACTTAATAATCTTGCTAAAACATGGTAGTTACTTGCTGGTCATGTTAGAAACATGCTAGCAAACTGACAATTATGCTAACAACTTGCTAATAACATGCTAGTCATGGTAAAAATCATGTTAACAACTTGCTAATCATGCTAGAAACATGGTAGTAAAATGCTAACATCATGTTAGCAACATGCTAGCAACTTCCTAATCATGCTAAAATCATGCTAGCAACTTGCTATTCATGCTAGAAACATGCTGCTAGTAACATAGTAATCATGCTAGGATCATGTTAGAAGCATGCTAACAGCTTGCTAAGCTATCTAACTGTAACTGACTATCTATCTGACTGTATTGTCTTCAAACTATTTCAGACTGAAAACTGTCAAACTTAAAACTTTTTAAACTGTTTGAATCTTTCTGGTCAGGCTTTCTCAAGCCAACTTAAAGTTTGTCTTGACAAACTTTTTTATCTAGTTTCTTTCTTATTAGGCCATATTCTGCCCTTTGTGTTTTTAGCATTATTTATAGTTTTCCTGACTTATATTCAAGGTTTATTGCACCAAAGACACTCATAACTGAATTTCATCACCATTTTCCACCCTTTCTCAAATGTACTTTAAAGATCGTCTTTGTGTATGTCAATTGCCTGTTTATATGTTTGCTAACATCTGCATACCAGTATTGTTCGTCGTGGTTGGCTCATAAGTTAATAATTGGTTGTAATAATTTTTGGCTAATTTTTGCAGATATGTTTTAGTATCTGGAAGTTTGACTCATTTGGGCGATTCAGTTTCAGTGACTCATTCTAGTTTCTACTTTTTTTTACTTTATCTTGTCATTATCACAGGACATCATATAGTGGACATGAATGAATTCACAAATTGTTTAGTCTGATTTGCTGCGCATGAGCTTATGAATTTCGTTGTGAAAGTTACAGTGTAGTGCAGTGCATACAGAACTTTTTTTTCCAAGCTTCAAAGTGAAAGAAAACATTTCAGAAGTCTATTTATTAATGTTTTTGTGGTTGCAGTGACACAACATGCAGTCAGTCTAAACTCTAGCTCTTATTGAAGAGGTTGTCATGAATATTTTAGTGCTTTTATCTGAATGAAATAGGAAGCAAATAAATTTTACATGCAAGCATCATATTTGCACAATGTTTTTTAGAAGATTTAGAATACAGTATACAACGAAACTGAATGTACTTTTAGGGCAGAATTATTCATAAATTTTCTTTGTTTCATATTTTTATGTATTTTTGGATGGAAATTATACGGGAATATTTTATCATTTTGAATGATAAATATTAATTTCATGTAAACTGTATCTTTTTGTCTTGTGGTTATCTGTTTGTAGGATTATGAATCCATTGTGAAGTTAGTTGAAACACTGGAAAAGCTGCCGACCTTTGACCCAGTGGCTCATCCTCACATTAAGTTCCACTACGCCTTTGCCCTCAACAGGTGACACCTGAACATCTTACTTTATATTAACTAGGAACAAACTTAATATGTTTACAACATCAAGTAATTTGTCTCTTTACACTGAATGTTAAAATGCTGTGTGACAGCACAAAAGCACAGCTAATCAAATAGCTACATGAATAGCTACATGCTAATGGTCATTAGCTAAGTGCTAAAATGTGCAAAAAAGTGTTGGTAATTGTTAAAATGATTGAAATAAAGCCAAAATAAGCTAGCACCATGCTATCAATATGCTATATCTTGCTAGCATTGCCTAGTTAAGTGTTAAAACATGCTAGGATCATCTACTTAAGTGCATCATGTTAATTATGTTAGCATCTTGTTAAAAGCATCATTCTAACACCATGCTAATTATACTAACTTCATGTTAAAATGTTAATTGTGTTGTATGTTGTTAACATCATGCCAATCATGTTAGCATCTTGTTAAAAACATGCTAAACATGCTAACTTCATGTTAACAACATGCTAATCATTTTAAAAATGTTATCATCATGCTAACACCATGCTAATCATGCTAACTTCGTGTTAACAAAATGCTAATCGTGTTAACATGTTGTTAGAATCATGCCAATCATGTTAACAACATCTTGTTAAAAAACATGCTAATAATGCTAAATTCATGTTAACAACATGCTAATCATGTTGTTAGCATTAATCATTTTAGCATCTTGTTAAAACATGCTAGCGTCATGTTAACAACATCCCAATCATTTTGACGTTAATAACATCATGCTAACATCTTGTTAAAACATGTTATTGTCATAACACCGTGCTAATCGTGTTAACTTCATGTTAACAACATGCTAATCATGTTATTTTTTAACATGATTAGCATGATGTTAACAACTTGTTGAAAACGTGCTAATGTATCTAGCATCTATAATGTAGCTAGCATCATGTTAATCATGTTACCATCTTGTTAAAACATGCTAGCATCATGGTAACACCATGCTATTCATGCAAACTTATATGAACAAAATGCTAATCATGTTAACATGTTGCTAGCATCATGCTAATCGTGTTAGCATCTTGTTAAAAACATGCTAACACCATGGTATTCATGCTAACTTTATATGAACAAAATGCTAATCATGTTAGCATGTTGCTAGCATCATGTTAACACCATGCTATTCATGTTAACCTCATGTTAACAACATCTTAATCATTTTAACACGTTGTTACCATCATGCTAATCATTTAAGCATCTTGTTAAAACATGTTAACATTATTCTAACACCATGCTTATTTTATGGTAAGAACATGTTAATTGTGTTAGCATGTTGCTAGCATTATGCTAACACAATATGAAATTACATTATTGGGGTTAGTATTAGTGCAGAGTTTTGCCACTGCAAGCAGCACTCACATTTTCTTCAGGAAATGGCTGTTTTCTATGTGAATATATTGTAAAATGTACCAGTCTTTAGTGTCACATGATCCTTTATTTTTTAATTTTATCCTCTAAAATGCTAATTTGGTCTAATGAATGAATGAATGACAAATAAATGTCAAAGACAAATGTTTCTTTTGTTGAAAACAACAATTGTTTGAAATTTTATAATTTGGTAACAAATGTCTTGATTGTCATTTTTGAGCAATTTAATGTATTTCCTTAAACAAAAATCCCCAAGCGTTCAAACATAGTCTGTATAGTACAAATAGTTGACTGTCCATATTAAACTTGGATAGAAAAAAGTATTTGAACAGAAAAAAAAATGCATATATCTAACATTTAGTTCCCTTTTTTGTTACTTTTGTTAATTTCTGATTCTCACAGTCACTTCTTGGTCTTCCTCTGCAGGAGAAACCTACCAGGAGACAGGCAGAAGGCACTGGACAATATGCTGCCATTGGTGAACTCAGATGAGCAGGTGGCATCTGATATTTATTGCCTGGTAGGCCGAATCTATAAGGATATGTTCCTGGACTCTCATTTCATTGACACTGAAAGCAGAGATCAAGGCATGCACTGGTGAGGACTTGAGGATGAATCACATTTCACACAAAAGAACTAAATTATATTGTGTTAACAAAATGAACTCTGCTTTTAGGACCATTACAATTTTTTATTTTTTTGCATTGTGACATTTTTGACAGGATTTATTTAGATTCAGCATAGTAAGTGACCATAGCAACAGGTAGAGTGACATTGTACTGTCTCTCTCTCTCTCTCCTTTTACAGGTTTAGAAAAGGTTTTGAATCAGAGCCCACATTGCACTCTGGTATAAACTATGCAGTGCTGTTACTGGCTGCAGGACATCAGTTTGACTCCTCTTTTGAGCTGCGTAAAGTAGGTGCGTTTGATTTGACAGTTTGGATAATATTGGCTTGAGACTCATCAGTTCAACCGCTCCTACAAAAGTAGTGGGAAAATTATATTTCTTTCTTTCATTCTTCTTCTTTTTTTTTTACTGTCTGTCATCATAAGAAAATGTAGTTTTTTAATTGAAATATTACATGATATAAACTGTGCAAGTTCAACATTTATTTTGTGTTAGAAAGTACGGTAACACTTTAGAATAGGAAACACTTATTCACTATTAACTACAACTTTTCCCTCAATAAATTCCTACTTTGCTGCTTATTAATAGTTAGTAAGGTAGTTGTTAAATTTAGGTATTGGGTAGGTTTAGGCATGTACAATAAGGTCATGTACAATAAGGCATTAATATGTGCTTAATTAGTACTAATAAATGGCTAATATTCTAGTAATATGCATGCTAATAAGCAACTAATTAAGAAACCGTAAAATAAAGTGTTACCGAAAGTACTTTCCTGAACATGAAAGACACTCCCAACCGGTTTTACTCAAGTAATGTGATGTATTTGAAACAAATGAAGCAAAATATTTAGCAACAACAAGATTATTTTATGATTATTCATTGTTTGGATGGCGAAAAGTGGGCGTTCCAATTCAGAACGGTTGCCAAAATTGCATTCGAATATAGAGAGGATGAAAACAGTGTACTTCAGTACATAGTAAAGTTCAATTATTTCCCAGAAGTGTTCACAGAATCAGACTAATCAATTCACAGTGGGTCTTGAATAAACAACTCACTGATTCAGTGTGGTTGACGCAGGTCTTGACAATTTTTTTTTACCCAGACATATGTGACCCTGGACCACAAAACCAGTCTTAAGTAGCACAAGTATATTTGTAGCAATAGTCAAAAATACATCGTAAGGGTCAAAATTATAGATTTTTCTTTTATGCCAAAAATTATTAGGATGTTAAGTAAAAATCATGTTCCATGAAGATATTTTGTAACTTTTCTACCGTAAATATATGAAAAATTAAATTTTGACTAGTGATATGCATTGCTAAGAACTTAATTTGGACAACTTTAAAGGGCGATTTTCTCAATATTTTGATTTTTTTTTTTACACCCTTAGACTCCAGATTTTCAAATAGTTGTATCTCAACCAAATATTGTCCTATCCTAACAAACCATACATCAGTGGAAATGGTTTTGTGGTCCAGGGTCACATATGTAACAGACTTTTGCCATTAATATATATTAAATCAATAGAGCTGTGCATTACGTACGAGAGATGTTTTTGTTTTATGGTTTTTGTTTAAGTATTGTTTACTTGAATTTAAAACTGTAATAAAAAAAAAAAAGTTTACGTTGGTTATTATATATTAATTGTTTGGAAGCCTGTTTCCACCACAAAAAAATAAAAGAAGCTTATTGCAACTCATCTCACAATTATTTATATTTTTTTTCTCCGAATTGTGTGATTTATAAACTCTCAGATACAAACTGGCAATTGCAAGTCAAGTCAGGATTGTGAGATAAAAACGTGTGAACATATCAGCCTTTTTTTCTCCTCAGGACTGGACTTTATAACTCACAATTGGGAGTTTATATCTCACAATTCTGAATTAAAAAGTCAACAACTCAGAAAAGTCAGAAAAAGTCAGAATTGTGAGATACAAAGTCGCAATTGCAAGAAAAAGTTAGAATTGTGAGTTTATTTCTTGCAATTCTGACTTTATTCTGGGTAACACTTTACAATAAGGTTCATTAGTTAACTACATTAGTTATCATGAACTAAGAGTGAACAATACTTATACAGCATTTATTAATCTTGGTTAATGTTAATTTTAGCATTTACTAATGCAGTATTAAAATCACAAGTTGTGTTTGATAACATTAGTTAATGCACTGTGAACTAACATGAACTAATAATGAATGTCTGTATTTTCATTAACAACCATTAACAAAGATCAATAAATACTGTAATAAATGTATTGTTCATTGTTCATTCATGTTAGATAATACATTAACAAATGGAACCTTATTGTAGAGTGTTACCCAATTCTGAGTTGAAAAATTGTGAGACACAAACTCAGAAAAAAGTCTTGTGAGTTTATTTCTTGCAATTCTGACTTATTTTATTCTTATTTTTTGCGATTCTGACTTCATATCCTGCAATTCTGACTTTAAAACTTGCAATTGTGCATTATGTCTCACAGTTTTGAGAAAAAAAGTCAGAATTGTAAGATAAAAATCGCAAGTACCTTTTTTATTTTTATTTTGTGACGGAAACAGGCTTCCATATATTTGTGCAAAAGCAATGTGACAAATTAAAAATATTCAGATGCATATTAATGTTGCCATTTTCCAAAATACTACTGTTGATACTTGCTAATTAATAAAGAGTCCTCATTTCTGAAATAGACGATGCAGATTTCTTATGCAGACAGTAAGAGAAGAACCAATATATCATATGTATCAGTATATTAATAAGTCTCCCATATATTAATATGCACTTAATCTGTGTGTGTTTTGTAGGTGTGAAGTTGAGCAGTCTCCTGGGGAAGAAGGGCAGTTTGGATAGATTACAGAGCTACTGGGATGTGGGTTTCTTTCTCGGTGCTAGTATTCTCGCCTGTGACAACACACGAGTCATTCAGGCCTCGGAGAAACTCTTCAAGATTAAAGCTCCTATTTGGTACATGCACACATTCACATTTCACATGCGCCATTGTTTCAAATAATATGTGTATGACTTATTATATAATTAAAAAACAATTACAATTTGAATTTGAACAAAAACGTGTTTAGGGAATTTTAAAACTGTGACTTCCAGGCCTGGGAAATGCATAGATGATTAATTTCCTGATTTTAAGTAATTAAAAAGTGAAGGAAATAAATGATCTATAGTAAATATTATAATATTATCTACAACAACAGGGCTAAAGTCAAGGAAAATGTGCTTTTCACTATGTCCACAGTGTATTAAAAATGTATAAATGTTTTTATTAAACATTGATGGAGCAACACATTTTGTGGGAAAATAAATCAAAATGTGGTTTGTTTTGTCTATATAATTGGACGAAATAGGACATAATATATAAATAGGAAGTATTTATATAAATACACTATTTAAAGTATGTTAATATGTAATATTCAAGTTAATATGCGTTCAAAACATTCACTTTGTATTTATTTTGATGAATATATATATATATATATAAGTATTATTGTTGTTATTATTATTATTATTATTATTATTATTATTTCTTTTTGGTTTAATATTCTGTCATTAAAATATGTTAATTATAAAATTACAAGCAATAAATAAAGCAGATTCTAACATTTTAGAAGGAGGTTCCATAAATTAATATGGTTTTACAGTAGAAATAATAAATGTCAAATAAAATCATGTCAGCAGATGGAAAATTCAGTCTGCTATTTACTATGATGCCAATTATAGTGCCTATTTTAGCCATATCTAGAGTCAGTTCACAAACTTTGCGGTGGCTTGGACTAGTAAGCAAACTTCTAACAACATCCTAGCAATGCATTCATGAAAGTGCTTTAGAAAATGTAAGAATGTAGTTGTCTGTTAAAAGTGAGTCATACTTGTAGTCTTTTAGAGTGGGCTACTGATCGTTCATTCATTGTGCTTTGTGTATTTCAGGTATCTACGCTCGCTGGTTGAGACCATCCTCATCTATAAGCACTTTACAAAACCAACCACTGATCCACAGGCCCCTAAACAAGAGCTTGTGGACTTCTGGATGGACTTTATGGTGGAAGCCACCAAGAAGGATGTGACATCAGTCCGTTTTCCTGTATGAACTCTCTTCACACAGTGACTGTTATATTATGTTGCCACATTACATTGCCACATCACAACACTTACTGTGAGAAAGCTATTTAAGACACGAAAGTGGCTTTCACATTCATATGCACTGTGTTAACATGAGTAATAAACCCTTTGTAATGTGCATGTAAACCGTTAGTAAAGCACTGGCAATTTTTTTTTATTTTTTTGTGCTAGTAAGAGCATTGACTTCTTACACTAGGTAAGACTATTGGCCATTAAAGACATGTAAAGCATTGGCTATTGTCAGAATTAATTGAGTTTGTTTTTGTTGTGTGCAGGTATTGATATTGGAGCCCACCAAAGTGTACCAGCCATCTTACCTCTCAATCAACAAAGATGTGGAAGAGAACACATTATCCATATGGCATGTGACCCCTGATGACAAAGTAAGAACTTACTATTTAGTTTGTTCTGAAATTCAGATGTTGTTTTTTGATATGTTGACTTATCAATTATTTGAATCCGTACAAATCCAAACATTACATTATAAAGTGCTGCACATTTCTAAGTAAAAACATGACACTGTTTCACATTCTTCTTCAGGATTTTGTTAGGTTTAAAAATGCTCTTAACATGGCAGATACACTGTATCTTGCATTTTTTTGTGTATTAAAATATATAGGTCATTCTATAATTAGGGGTACATTTAGCATTTGACAATGTGAAGAAAAAAAAATTCCCAAAAACCTAAACATGACCTTACATAGATGCTTTGAAATCTTTATTGTGTAAAGTGCTATATAAATAAAGGTGCATTACCTTTACTGTGTAACATAGCTGACAGTAACTTTGACATTTTTAGTGTTTTGGGCCTATAACTCAACATGGAATCCTAGATCTACTGAGCATATGGTATGTTTAGAAATATATTTTCATAAACAAAACATATGTTTTAGTTGAATTTTGCAGCAGTAATACTTGGGTAACACTGTTGACATTGAATGAATCTACTCTTGACACAGGTTTGCTAGTTTAACCAATATTAGGGGAAAGAGAGAGAACATAACTTCTAGTGTTTCATCCATGTGCTTCTAGAGGAAATATCATCATTATGTGCAGATTATGTGAGAATGGGACAAAAATATAATTGTGTACTAGAATATTAAGTGTCAGGGCTTTATATTGATGAAAATATATTAAAAATATACTTCACAGACATGAGATGTACCCACAATTATAAAATGACCCTTAGCTGCTCAAATGTTCCATTTATTTGATCAAAAATACAGAGAAAAGTTATACTATGAAATATTATTGCAATTCAAAATAACACTTTTTTTATTTTAATATACTTTAAATATAATTTATTTTGGTGATGCAAAGCTGAATTTTCATCAGCCATTACTCCACTTTTCAGCATCACATGATCCTTCAGAAATCATTTTAATATGCTGATTTATTACTTTTATTATCAATGATGGAAACATTTGTGCTACTTAATATTTTTTTGGAAACTGTGATAGTTTTTCAGGATTCTTTGATAAATAAAAAGTTAAAAAGAACAGCATATATACAAAATAGAAACCTTTTCTGACAATGTAAGTCTTTACTATCACTTTTTATCAATTTAACACATCCTTGCTGAAAAAAAAAGTATTAATTTCTAAACCCTAAACCCTAACGAGGTGTTTGTTACAAAAGTTTTCTGTTTTAAATAAATGCTGTTCTTTTAACATTTTATTAATCAAAGAATCCTGAAAAATTTATCACAGGCTTCAAATAATTATTAAGCAGCACAGCTGTTTCCAAAATTAATAATAAATCAGCATATTAGAAAGATTTCTGAAGGATCAAGTGACACTGAATACTGGAGGAATGATGCTGAAAATTCAGCTTTGCATCACATGAATATATTATATTTTAAAGTATATTAAAATAGAAAAATGCTATTTTACGTTGCATTAACATTTCACAATATTACAGTATTTTTCTGTATTTTTATTCTAATAAACAGACTGAATATCATGCACGTTCAACAATGAATTATATGTAGTCAGTTTAAACATCATTCAGTGTATCTTGCAGACTGCAGATGTTATCATGTTTTAATGCTATCAGTGCTAAATTATGTTATTAGTATATCCGAATACAATTTCTCTCTCTCTGTTTTAGAATCAAGGGATCCATGAGTGGAATTTCAGTGCAACATCAGTACGAGGTGTAAGGTAAACACTGTCTTCCTTTTAATAAAACTAAAAAGAGTTTTTTTAAGAAATATCATGAACTGACTACAGTGAGGTAGATAAAGCATTTTTTAACCTTTTTTTTCCAGCATCTCCAAATTTGACGAGCGCAGCTGTTTTCTGTATGTGGTGAACAACTCAGAAGACTTCCAGATATATTTCTGCACAGATATGCACTGCAAGAGGTATGTTATCTTTTTGTTTTTGCAAGTGCCTTTTTTCCCCACATTTATAATGATAGAATTTACAGATTTGATTGCTTACTAGACTTATTTTAGAAACTAGCAATGCAAAATGCATCGGCCAATACTTGCATCTGCAGCTAAAAGCATTAGAGTTGTTTAAAAATAGCAAATTATTTTCTTTAAGTCATGAGAGGGCAAGAAAAAGTGATGACAGGCAGTTACAAACTCATGCAATGAAAATAAATTAAATCAAATGCTTGTAGGGCATACTATACTAAGAAGGTCTAAAAGTTAATCACATTAATTATTTTATTGCATAGGTTCTGTGATCTGGTAAACACTCTCACTGAGGAGGCCTGGAAAGGCTCAGAAGAGCCTGAGTGTGAATCGGAGGCTTTAGAGGTAAATGGTTGTTGTATTAATTTGCTATATATAGTATACCTTTGCTATATATAGTACTGAGCAAGATGGAGGTAAGACAGTAAGTGATTTGTGTTCTTGTGTGCCTGCAGTATGATTATGAATACGATGAGCATGGAGAGAGGGTGGTTCTGGGTAAGGGCACATTTGGGGTAGTCTATGCCGGTCGTGACCTCAGTAACCAGGTGCGCTTAGCCATCAAAGAGATTCCTGAACGGGACAGTAGGTGAGCAACGGCTTCCTTTTTTTTTACGAATTTCTGGAAGAGAATTTAATTTCACTTTGAAATCTAATTTATTAGGATAGGAATGTGTGTCATTGCAGTAAATGCATTATGTGAAATTTTGGGAACCCCTTGCAGAATCTGTAAAAATGTGAATCATTTATATAAGAGAGATTTTTATTTAGTAGTGTCCCAAGTAAGACATTTCACATAGATGTTTACATATAGTCCACAAGAGAAAATAATAGTTGAATTTATAAAAATGACCTTGTTCAAAAGTTTACATACGCTTAATTCTTACTGTGTTGTTCCCTGAATGATCCACAAGTGTGTTTTTTTGTTTAGTGATAGTTGTTCATGAGTCTCTTGTTTGTCCTGAACAGTTAAACTGCCTGCTGTTCTTCAGAAAAATACTCCTGGTCTTGCAGATTCTTCAGTTTTCCAGCATCGTTTGCATATTTGAACCCTTTCCAGCAGTGACTGTATGATTTAGAGATCCATCTTTTCTCACTGAGGACAACTGAGGGACAACTATTAAAAAAAGTTCAAAAATTCACTGATGCTCCAGAAGGAAAGTGAGGCATTAAGAGCTTTTTGAATATGAAGATCAAGGTAAATTGTGCTTAATTTGACTTCCAAGAAACATGCAAGTACAGTTGAAGTCAAAAGTTTACATGCACCTTGCAGAATCTGCAAAATGTTAATTATTTTAGCAAAATAAGAGGGATCATGCAAAATGCATGTTATTTTTTATTTTTATCTGACCTGAATAAGATATTTCACATAAAAGATGTTTACATATAGTCCACAAGAAAATATTTCACTTTATTCTTAATACTGTGTTGTTACCTGAATGATCCACAGCTGTGTTTTTTTGTTTAGTGATAGTTGTTCATGAGTCCCCTGTTTGTCCTGAACAGTTAAACTGCCCGCTGTTCTTCAGAAAAAATCCTTCAGATCCCACAAATTCTTTGTTTTTTTAGCATTTGTGTATTTGAGCCCTTTCCAATAATGATTTTGAGATCCATCTTTTCACACTGAGGACAACTGAGGGACTCATATGCAACTATTACAGAAGGTTCAAACACTCACTGATGCTCCAGAAGGAAAAATCATGCATTAAGAGACGGGGGGTGAAAACTCTTTGAATTTGAAGATCATGGTAAATTGAACTAATTTTGTCTTCTTGGAAACATGCAAGTATCTTCTGTAGCTTCTGAAGGGCAGTACTAAATGAAAAAAATATGATATTTAGGCAAAATAAGAAAAATGCACACAATTCATTCTGTTCAAAAGTTTTCACCTCTTAATGCATGTTTTTTTCCTTCTGGGGAATCAGTGAGTATTTGAACCTTTTGTAATAGTTGCATATGAGTCCCTCAGTTGTCCTCAGTGTGAAAAGATGGATCTTAAAATCATACAGTCATTGTTGGAAAGGGTTAAAATACACAAAAATGCTGGAAAACCAAATAATTTGCGAGACCTGAAGGATTTTTCTGAAGAATAGCAGGCAGTTTAACTGTTCAGGACAAACAAGGGACTCATGAACAACTATCACTAAACAAAAAAAACACAGCTGTGGATCATTCAGGTAACAACAGTATTAAGAACCAACAACAGGGTCATTTTTATAAATTCAACTATTATTTTCTCTTGTGGACTATATGTAAATGTCTTTTATGTGAAATTTCTTATTCAGGTCTGTACTAAATAAAAAACATGCATTTTGTATGATTGCTCTTATTTTGCTTAAAGAATTAACATTTTGCAGATTCTGCAAGGTGTATGTAAACTTTTGACTTAAACTGTATCTTCTGTTGCTTCTGAAGGGCAGTACTAAATGGCATGATATTTCAACAAAATAAGACAAATTTGGACATCTTCATCCTGTTCAAAAGGCTCTTAATGCATTGTGTTTCCTTCTGGAGCATCAGTGAATGTTTGAACCCTTTTTAATAGCTGTGTTTGAGTCCCTCAATTGTCCTCAGAGTAAAAAGATGGATCTCAAAATCATACAGTCACTCCTGGAAAGGGTTCAAATATGCAAAAGATGCTGGAAAACTAAAGAACAGTGATCAGTTTAACTGTTCAGAACAAACAGTTCTGAACAAAACACATAAACAGTCGTAGATCATCCAGGTAACCACACACAGTACTAAGAACCAAGGCTTCCCAAACATTTGAAGGGGGTTATTTTAATCATGTCAGCTATTTTTTTGTCTTGTGGACTATGTGTAAACATACTTTATGTAAAATATCTTACTCAGGACAGTACTAAATCTCTCTATGACCTCTCTTATTTTGTTACAATTATTCACAGATTCTGCAAGGGGTTCCCAAACATGCCACTGTATATGTTTATTTTTCACAATGTTGACAATTCATTGAATAATATAACTTTTACATAGACTTGCCACAGTGTCATAATTTTTATATTGGTGGTGGACACCTATGTTGATTTAAAGCATTTTTTGTATATATTTGAAATAACAATTAAAACAAAACTGACAAATTAGATTAAATTGTGTTGATTACCTAACCTCAATACTTCAAGTTAATTTCACAAGAAATAGCAGAGAAGGCAGAGAATGACAGGGTTGAAGATCATGCAGGTGTGAATGGATGTTAATGTAAATATATATTTTTATCCAATATTGAATTCTGCATGTGCCAGTCCTTGTGCTGAGTATAACTGGTATCTCTGTATACTGTGGCAAAACATTTAACATGAAAAGTCTGATTACTTGTTACAGTTGTCATGCATAGTTTCCAGTTTTGTAGATGCATGAGTTCTATGTGCATGTGTTTGTGTGTTGCCTGGGATTTAGTTGGCCAGATCTGTTTTGCCATTATGCTGTTTTCGGTAAGAGTCAGTAGAGCATCAGACTTTCAATCTGAGGGTTTATACACTTTATACACATAATATAAATGAATATCCAGTATTCATAAAACCATGGAAAATGCATGCAGTCACACAGCAAGAGTTTATCTAACAACACATGCAACACCTCTGTGCTGATAGATATTCACAGCCTCTGCATGAGGAAATCGCCCTGCATAAACACCTCAAGCACAAGAACATCGTGCAATACCTCGGCTCCATCAGCGAGAATGGCTTCATCAAAATCTTTATGGAGCAGGTACCTGGAGGTGAGACAGATTTTTAGACCTGTTTTACAGCCAAAATTCATCTGTAGTATTCAAAATGTGAAAAATGTTTTTTTCTGTGAATCACAGGCAGTCTGTCAGCATTGCTCAGGTCAAAGTGGGGTCCTCTAAAAAACAATGAGCCAACTATCGGTTTCTACACCAAACAGATACTGGAGGGTCTCAAATACCTGCATGACAACCAGATTGTTCACAGAGACATTAAGGTAATAAACTTTTCATCCTAAAATGAGGTTGAACATGCAAATGTGAAGTGATTAGTGAAAGTTAATGTACACCCTGAAGCGGTGAAGCTTGTTTATGATTTTGTGCACAATTTTAAGTCAGTTGTTCTGCAGATATTACGGTTACCACATCTCAAGACATATTTGGTGTTTTGTTTTTTTGTTTTTATCTCAGAAACATTAAGGTAATAACTATGGAAGTCCGTTTCCACCAGTGAATAAAAAATAAAAAAGGTAATTGCGACTTTTTATCTCGCAATTCTGACTTTTTTTTTCTTAAAACTGTGAGATATAAATGCACATTGTGAGTTATAAAGTCAGAATTGGTGGATATAAACTCACAATTGTGGAAAAAGCCTTTTTTTTTCTCGCGGTTTTGACTTTTTCTCAGAATTGTGAGATATAAACTTGCAATTGCCAGTTATAAAGACTATTTCTGAGGATACAAAACACTGTGTTCACAGAAATGTGAGTTTATATCTCACAATTGTGACTTTTTATCACACAATTCTGACTTCTTGGAGAAAATTGTGAGATAAAAAGTCACAATTGCGAGTTTATATCATGCAATTCTGACTTTATAATTCGCAATTATGACTTTTTATCTCACAATTATGACTTTTTCTCTCAAAATTGTGAGATATAAACTTATCTGCGAGTTATAAAGACCATTTCTGAGGAGAAAAAAAAGCCTGATATGTTCACAAAAATGATGCAAGTTTACATCTTGCGATTCTGACTTTTTTTTCTCAGAACTGTCAGAATTGCTAGATATAAAGTCAGAATTGTGGGATATAAACTTAGTCTTTTTTTCTAGCAATTGTGAGTTTATATCTCACGATCCTGACTCTTTTTCTCAGAATTGTGAGATATAAACACCTGTGAGTTATAAAGACAATTTCTGAAGAGAAAAAAAAAGACTGTTATGTTTACAAAAATGTGAGTCTATAGCATGCAATTCTGACTTTATAACTCTCAATTATGACTTTTTTTGAGAAAATTGTGAGATAAAAAGTTACAATTGTGAGATCGATGTGTCGAAAAATCGATGTGTTTACAAAAATGCGAGTTTATTTCTCACAATTCTGAGAAAAAAGTTAGAATTGTAAGGTTATATCACGTAATTGTGAGGAAAAAAAGTCAGAATTGTGAGAAGTCACAATAACCTTTTTTTATTTTTAATTTAATGGTGGAAACGGGCTTCCATAAATAACCCCTTCATCCTAAAATGAGGTTGAATACACAAATGTGCAGTGATTATTGAAAATCAATGCACACCCTGAAGCGGTGAAGCTTGTGTATTATTCTTCATTCAGAATCTTGAAGTCCGCTATTCTGCAGATAGTAGTTTACCACATCTCAAGACATATTTTGTTTTTTTTGTTTTTTTAATCTCAGTCATGTCAAGACTGTTTGTGTGAAAGTTTGAGAACCTATATTAATGCAATATTATGATCTTATTCAAATTTCTTTTGAGATTCTGAAATGACACAGAGAAGTGACTGTCTTTCATGACCTACAGGGGGATAATGTCCTGATAAACACCTACAGTGGAGTTTTGAAAATCTCAGATTTTGGAACGTCCAAACGTCTGGCTGGAATAAACCCCTGCACTGAAACCTTTACTGGTACTAAATGAATTTTTTTTTTTGACATTTACACTACCACTCAAAAGTTTGAGATCAGTAAGACTTGTAATGTTTTTTAAAGAAGTCTCTATGCTCATCAAAGCTGCATTTATTTAATTAAAAATACTGGAAAAAACAGTAATATTGCAAAATGTTGTTACAATATAAAATAATGGTTTTTATTTTAATATACTTTAAAATATAATTTATTCCTGTGATGCAAAGCTGAACTTTCATCAGCTGTTACTCCAGTCTTAAGTGTCACATGATCCTTCAGAAATCATTCTAATGTGCTGATTTATTATTAAAACGATCAATGTTGGGAACAGTTGTGCTGCCAAATATTATTTTGTGATTGTGATTCTTTTTTTCAGGATTGTTAACAACAGTGTATTCAAAATATACATATTTTCTAACAATATGAATCTATGCTATCACTTTTTAATTTAACATCCTTGGTGAACAAAAGTATTAATTTCTTTGAAAAACACTAGTGTATATTGCTAGAAAACCTTTCTATTTTAAATAAATGCTGTTCTTTTTATCCTTTTATTGATATAAGAATCCTGCAAAAACTATCACGGCTTCCAAAAAAATATTTGGCAGCACAACTGTTTCTAGCAATCAGCATATTAGAATGATTTCTGAAGGATCATGTGACACTGAAGACTGGAGAAATGATGCTGAAAATTCAACTTTTAATTACAGATATAAATTAGATTTTAATGTATATTAATATAGAAAAACATTGTTTTGCATTGTAATAATAAAAGCTTAAGAACATAAAAAATCTTTAACTTTTGAGGTAGTGTAGCAATTTGACGTTGCTTCTTATTAGCAGTTATGTATTACTCCCATGTGGTTTGTATATTCAGGTACGTTACAGTACATGGCCCCTGAAATCATAGATAAAGGGCCGCGTGGGTACGGTAAGCCGGCAGACATCTGGTCTCTGGGCTGCACCATTATAGAAATGGCTACTGGGAAACCGCCCTTCTATGAGCTGGGGGAACCGCAAGCAGCAATGTTCAAGGTCAGTCATGATTACTGTGTAAAGTGTCCTGAAGTAATGCTTGGTGTTGTGCTGTGTGTGCTGCATATGTGGGTCATTCCTGGGATTCAGTTCATTTTTAACTTGGATAAACATGTTTTTCAGCTACATTTGATTCAACTTCTAAATACCCCACATCATTAGACACATATCAAACCTCCAAAAATCATATTTTCCCACCTCAGGCATTAAAGAATTTTTTCAGTTGTTTTCTGCTTTAGATACCTTTTTTTCTCAACCCTGTAACGGACAAAATGGGATTGGTTTAAAAAGGGTTTTACACAGAAATTGTTATAAAACAAACATGTACCTACTGCTCATGTGTCCCTGATAACAGTTTAATGAAAAAGAAATGTAACATTTATTATCATTTTCAATTGTTTAAAGGACTGAAGCTAAAAATAACAGGGTTCCCACAGGTCATGGAATTTCTGGAATATCATGGAATTTTAAAAGATCTACTCCAGATATTGAAAGTCAGGGAATTTAATATTTTGTTGGTCCAAGTCATGCAATATCAGGGATTTGTATTTGTTGCTTTTTTTTTTTACTGCAATTTTTCAGTGCCATTTTATTCCCTTCCCGCTCGTCAACTGGCAATCACTTTAGTCACTTAAGCCAGGCTGTACCTGATAACTAACGCAAACATGCCAGGAAAATGTACATTTCAAGAGCTTTGGCTACAAAAAGACTGGGTGTGAAAAGTAGATGATAGAAAAGCAAAAACTAAATGTGAAGAAATAAAAAAAAAAAAAACTAAATGATGAACTTGATTACAAACAGAAAATCCTTTAGAGTGTTTAACCATAAAATAATTTCTGTAGAAATAGTACAGAAAAAGCCAGTTTCCAACACTAAATAAAAAATTAAAAAAAGGTTATTGCGACTTCTCACAATTCTGACTTATTGTCTCACATTTGCGTGATACAAACTCGCATTTCTGACTTTTTTTTCTCAGAATTGTGAGATATAAACTCGCAGTTGCAAGTTATAAAGTCAGAATAGCATGATATAAACTCGCAATTGCGAGAAAAAAAGGCAGAATTGTGAGAGAAAAAGTCGCAATTGCAAGTTATAAAGTCAGAATTGAAGGATATAAACTCGCAATTGATAGTGAAGTCAGAATTGTGTTACATAAACTCGCAATTTTGTGAACATCAGTGTTTTTTCTCCTCAGAAATGAGTTTATATCTCACAATTCTGAGAAAAAAAGTCAGAGTTGCAAGATACAAACTCGCAATTGTAAGAAAAAAAGTCAGAATGGCAAGTTTTATCTTCATCTTTTTTTTTTTATTTAGTGGCAGAAACAGGCTTCCATAGTTTTATACTAAAAACGTCTGTAAACAAGTAAATGAAGCTTGCAAATGGATGGATCTGTTCATTATAGGTCATGGAAAGTCAGCTGTTTAGTCAGTGAAAGTCAGGGAAAAGTCAAGGAATTTGACATTTGCCTTAGAGTGGGAACCCTGAAATAAACACATTGTGTGTCTATGTTCCCTTTATTTTTGTAAAAAAAATATTTTTAATTTAAACTTTCAACTAAAATCACATCTGTATTGTTTTAGCCCTTAACATGTTAGATGATAATCAGCAAGAAATACTTTTGTTCTTAATTGTCTTCCCTATATTTTTCTAAAAATATTAACGTGACAGTGTTTGACGGGGTTGAAGTCTGTAACACAGTTGAAGGGATACATTGCCTTAAATGTAAATTTTTGGTTTTGTTTCTCTCTCAAATTGTCCCCTTGTTTCCGGGTCAACATATCTGCATGGACAACACTGTCTTTCTGCTGCAAATGTGTGTGCAATCTCTGATGAATGATGCTTGTCAGCGTTTAAGTGGACATATTACATCAAAATTCTATATTTAAAGCAAAAATATGCATTGTCATGATTTTGAAGTATATATATTTACAGAAACCATGACTATTTTATATTTTTTCATTAAAATTGTTAATAAATGAAGCAAATAACTCAACCTCGTCACAAGTTTACAACCCCATAACAATGAGAAATCCATATATTTGTGACGGGGTTGTGGTTTTTCTGCTCCTCATGTTGTGTAGCAGAGTAGATCATATATGGCAGCTATAACATAAGTACATTGTAAATACTTATTGATTAAAATAAAATGTTGAAAAAGTAATTTTCCATCTTAATTTTATGTGACGGGGTTGAGTTGTTAAGCTTGACAGGACCCTCCCCGACTATAACATGCTTTAAAAAATATGAATAAGAAGTAAGATTCTACCAACCATTTTCTGCACCATTATTAAAGAGACCTGGATGATATCATTTCTGGTAAATGATGTCACATAAGAGTGGAGTCTAAATTATTACGTGCATAAAATAGTAAAAAAGGAACACAGACAAATGCTTTCATTGTTGCCAAAAATCACAGACACTATGCACATTTGGTTAATCATTTTCTATATACAAAAGTGAAGTGCCTCAGGGACATGACAAAATCCTTGGTTTAAGATAGATATAAGACATTATTTTATGCTTAAAAAATATTCAAATGCAATAATTTGTTTTATTCATTGTAGTGGGCTTTTCCAAGGTTTTGTGATATTCATTTTGGTGAACCACCACTTAAGAAACTCCATGGGACTGATATATTATTGAATCACAGGAATGACCCATGTAGTAAATTTACCAGTAGTTCTTATTTTGTTTTTGGGTTTTTTTGCACAAAATGTACCTAATATGTAGCCTAATTTGCCAGTTTCGTTTATTTTTATTTTTTATTTTTTTTACTGTGTGCTGAATGTGTGGTTCCTTAAACATAAAAAGCATTTGAATGTAATATATTATTTATTAGTTTTCAAATGGTTTTAAACCCACTAGGGCACATATACTTATCCTATTTGTTTAATTGTATTATATAGTTTTAAAAATGCATTTTTATGGTTGTGCTGGTGTATTTCGTCTAGGTTGGGATGTTTAAAATTCACCCGGAGATTCCTGACTCTATGTCCAGTGAAGCCAAAGCATTTATCCTGCGCTGTTTTGAGCCTGATCCAGACAGCCGAGCCACAGCCAATGATCTACTCACCCACGAATTCCTCACTGTTACGTCACGCAAAAAACGATCAAAGAATAACAGTTTCACAGGTGTGTTTGTGTGTTATATGCACATTACACATTATATACAAGGTGCTTGAAGTACTTGAATTTGACTTTTTGAAATGTAAGTCCTGGAAAACCCTTGATAACAGCCATATTTTCTGAGAAGGTACTTAAAAAGTACTTGAAAGTCCTGGAATTTAATTTTGCATTTTCTGTACGAATCCTGTCTATGCCATAATTTCAGTTGGGACATTCCATCAATATAGTACTTAAGGGAATAAATGTTAAAATCTGCAAAAAGAAATGCATTTATTTTTTGTTTTATTATGGATTCTCGACGGTTCCCAGTGACTAAAACTATACAGCAGTTGTGACCATAAACTGCTGAATTAGAATTTTCAGTTCATTTTATAAACAGTAGCAAAACATAATATTTACATTCGCATTCGAAAATATTGCACTGCTTCAAATTGTTGCACCCAAAAAATTTTTGAACAACATGAGAGAACAAGTTAAAATTTATTTTCAAATTACAGAATTAATTACCAAAATTACCTTTTATGTATGGTAAATATATTAATATCTGGTCCCGACTAACTAGGCCAGAATGTGACTGACTGGTTAATTTAGGCTACATCTGCAAGCTTAGTTTTGTTAGTCTCTTACTAATTTTGTTGTATTTTTAATGAATGTATTTAATTTAGTGCTGTCAAACGATTAATCGCGATTAATCGCATCCAAAATAAAAGTTTATGTTTACATACTATATATTTGTGTACTGTGTATATTTATTATGTATATATAATTACACACACATGCATGTATATATTAAGGAAAAATATGTTAGGTTTATATCTAAAATTTTTATATTTATTTATAATATAAATTGTATACAGGTATAAAAATATATACATATAAATATTTTGTTTTAATATATACATGTATGTGTGTGTATTAATATGTACAAAATAAATATACAAAGTAAAAACACATATAGTATGTAAACATAAACTTTTATTTTGGATGCGATTAATCGCGATTAATCGTTTGACAGCCCTAATTTAATTTGATCAATTTTATATTTTAGTTTTCTAATGCTTAGTTAATGTTTACTGAAAACACACAGCAGGGGTTTGAACCTCTGACTCTAGCACTCTCTATTCTATTTCTATTTAAAAAATAAATAAATAAATAGCTTCTCTATTCTTCTTATATCTTCTATCGTTTCTTTTTGTGTTCTTTTTATTTATTATACAATTAACAAAAAGCCAAAAAAAAAAAAACTCACACTAGATTGCCCTATTCTTTTTCTATTCCATGTTTTCTTTTTATTTTTTATTTATTATATAATAAAAACATCCTTGCTATGTATACTGCATTAATCTAATTTGCCATAGCACTTACATATCATTGCTCTTTTGTTGATTTTGATTGCTTCCATTGTCCTTATTTGTAAGTCACTTTGGATAAAAGCGTCTGCAAAATGACTAAAATGTAAAATTGTAAGTGGGTTCAGACATAAAGCAAATTAATAAATAAAAAATAGTTCTTTAAATATTTGAGCTCTTGAAGTGTAGTTCATTTTTAGGTGAAGAAATCACTGCTATTTAAATGTATTGTCAAAACTGCTTTCAAAACCTGGAAATATTTTTTCTCTCTGCTGCTTGTTTTGTGTGAATTATGTATTCTAATCCTTTTTTTTTTTTTTTTTTTTTTAAACAGCTCTTACACCAGGACCTGGTGAGTCTTGTCTGTTTTAAAACATATTACCAGTGTTATTTGTCTTCTAAAAAAAAAAAAAATCTGTTTTTCTCACATACAAGCTTATTCAGTGTGCAAAATGCCACATAACTTATACAAGTATGCATGCATAATGTGTCAAATACAGAAAATATTTGTCAACCTATGACAGCACAAAGTATGCATTTATGAAATTACCTAAATTGCTACATAAACATTATATAAAGTTCATTCTATTTAGCTACCAATTCCAGAAGGATCTGGTCCACAAAAAATGCAAGGTCAAACGAACATTTTCATTAGTCATTTTAAAGACAAAGAGGTTATCTTTTCTCCGCTTAGAAATGTGCATTAGAATGTGTAATGAATAAATAACTGTTATGAATGGATGTTGTGCTGCTCATGTTTTGTAGAGTATTTGCGTAGCATATCTCTTCCGGTTCCCGTTGTGGTTGAGGACACCAGCAGCAGCAGCGAATACGGATCCGTCTCGCCTGACAATGAGCTCTGCACAAACCCCTTCAGCTTCAAACCCAGCATCAAGTGCTACAGCGAGAGAGAGGTCAAAGGTCATCGCTCTCTCTTCCTGAGGTCAGCAGAGAGTATTAAGATTCATTCTAGCGTAAATATATACCCCATTATGTTACGGTGTACCATTTGTTTTGTATTTAGTGTATCTAAACTTGTAAATATCCTCGTCCACACATTGTTGTAGCATTCCTGTGGAGAACTTTGAAGACCACAGTGCACCACCTTCCCCAGAAGAGAAGGACACTGGTTTCTTCATGCTGAGGAAAGACAGTGAAAGGAGAGCAACTTTACACCGAATACTGACTGAGGACAAAGAAAAAATAGTGCTTCATCTGCTAGAGGCACTCACACAGGTGAACCTAAACACTGTGTGCTCATGTTGTTTAAAAAACATTTCCTTTTACAAGATGAAGTTTGGAAAAGTATGGAAAACTGGAGTTAAGTATTTTCAAGGTCTGGAAAAATATGGAGAAATGTTTGTGTTTCCAGACTTTTGCCCCTATTCAGTTGTTTTTTTATAATAGAAAATTTAATTTAATGAAAATATTTTTTTTTTCGTAGAAGTGTGTTCCCCCTCAGTCGTTCTCTACGACGTTACGTCAATGACGTAATATTGGGGATCGGCTACGAGACCCTATCACCTCTGAGCTAAAGAGAAAAAGCCAATGACAATTGGCGAGTGGAATTTGCATGCCGCGCCACTCCCCCGGACATACGGGTATATAAGATGGCGGCGTGCATCCACTCATTCAGATTTCTGCTTCGGAGCCTCGCCTGTTCGAGCTGCTAAGAAGAGAAGAAAAACGACGGAGAGAACGCTTCACTGTTCCTGCTCCTACCCTGCTCGATCGTGTTACCGGCGCTGCGGGCATCTGTGCTGTACCAGCGATCTTCTGTGCTTTCCCTGGGGCACGCCGATCTAAAAGAGCAAATTTCTTACACGGTCGTTGATAGCGTCTTCCGAGATGACTGTCCGACCGTGTGCTTCTGGATGTGGTGGCTTTTTGTCCTCCAATGACGGCCACGAACGCTGCCTCTCGTGCCTGGGCCGAGAACACGCTGAGGCGGCGTTTGTGGATGGCTCATGTGCTCATTGCGAGCGCATGACCATGGCCACGCTGAGATCGTGCCTCTCGTTCGCGAGATGGCGCCCCTCATCCTCTACCCCTTCCAGTTCGGCGGGCCGTCCTGGCTCCTCGGCTGCATTGGTTAGAGGTGAGGGTGATCTGAGGGTGACAGTGCCGAATCTTCCGTCGGGTTTAAAACCCCCGCGGAAGTCCGGTCCCTCAAAGCGTGGTTCCGTGGAGATGCCAAAACTCAGCACTCGCTCGTCCGAAAACGAGCCTAGTGTTACTTTTGGCGCTCCCGAGGAGGATAGGATGTCGATCACAGCATCAGAGGGGGGGCTTATGCCGGCTGAGGCGGAAACTTCCACTGAGCAGCCCCCCGCCGCGGTGGCTGCTCAATCGGAGGCGGACGCCGAACTGGCAGCCATGCTCCATCGGGCAGCCGTGAGCATCGGCCTGGAGGTGTCGAAGGCACCTTCACCCGAGCGCTCGCGGCTTGACGATTGGTATCTGGGTGCGCGTAGTGACGTTCAACCTCGCTCCGCCCCAGTACCTTTCTTTCCCGAGGTGCATGAGGAGCTCACTAAGACGTGGAAGGCCCCTTATTCGGCTCGTACACGTCAGGGCTCCTCCCTCCTCACTACCCTCGATGGCGGGGCAGCCAGGGGGTACGTGGATGTCCCCCAGGTGGAGCGTGCGGTTGCGGTGCACCTGTGCCCGCAAAACGCCGCCACCTGGCGGGATCGTCCGCGTCTCCCGTCCAAGGCGTGTAAGCTTTCGTCGGCTCTCGTCGCGAAGGCTTACAATGCCGCGGGCCAGGCTGCCTCTGCCTTGCATGCGATGGCCACCCTGCAAGTATATCAGGCCAAAGCACTGAAAGAACTGCACGAGGGTAGTTCTGACCGCAGGTTGATGCAGGAGCTGCGCTCGGCTACCGACTTCGCCCTACGGGCGACCAAGGTAACAGCGCGGTCCCTCGGTCAGGTGATGTCTACCATGGTAGTCCAGGAGCGCCATCTCTGGCTGAACCTGGCGCAGATGGCTGACGTCGACAAAGCTCGCTTTCTCGACGCACCCGTCTCCCAGGTCGGCCTCTTCGGCGACACTGTCGAGGACTTCGCCCAGCAGTTCTCGGCAGTCCAGAAGCAGTCGGAGGCCATAAGCCACATCTTGCCTCGACGGGGTTCCACCAAGCCGTCGAGTGCCAAGCCTCCGGCTGCTCGTCGCCGAGGGCGCCCCCCTGCGGCTGCGGCTTCTGCTCCGCCCCCTGCACCATCGGCTGAGGCGAGATCGCCTCAGCCTGGGCGTAGAGCCACCCGCAGGAAGGCGGCGCAGCCCGTCCCTCAGCGGCCCGCCAAGACCACCCGCAAGACCGCGAAGCGGCCCTGACACGGGCAACCCAGAGATGAGGACGTTTGCTCTTCGGGGGACAACGACATCAGTCCCCCCAGCCCCGGGGGAGGGCCGGGGCCGGAAGCCATCGCTGCTGCCACTGACCCCCGGGTCAGTGGTACCCACATATTCACAAAAAGAGCAATTTCCTTCATCTCTGGGCCCAGTGCCCCGAGTCTCGTTCCTGAGCGACGCCCTGCCTCCTCGGACTCGGACTCGGAGCCTGAATTCGCCAGCGCGGGAACCCGGGAAGGTAAGAGCTGCCCCGTGCAGCACCACTCTCCTCCAGAACGCCCCGCCTTCTGGGTTGAGTCCCCTTCCCCTTCCCCCCCCCGGCTGCCCCACCTCTGGCACGCCAGTTACTGTTCCCCTGGTCCCACTGGCACGCAGGCTGGGAGCCTGGTTAGCGCTCCCCAGCCCGTCCCCTTGGTTGATCCGAACAGTACGGCTCGGCTACGCGATTCAGTTCGTGAGGCGACCGCCCAAGTTCAGAGGCATCCGTTCCACCTCTGTCCACTCGGACACCCATGCCTCTGTTCTTCGGGCGGAGATTGCGGTCCTCCTGGCGAAGGACGCGATCGAGCCTGTCCCTCCAGCCGAGATGAAATCGGGGTTCTACAGCCCTTATTTCATCGTGCCCAAGAAGGGAGGTGGGTTGCGACCGATCCTGGACCTTCGAGTGCTGAACCGGTCCCTTCACAGGCTACCGTTCAAGATGCTTACCTCGAAGCGCATACTGTCATGCGTACGACACCAGGATTGGTTTGCAGCCATCGACCTGAAGGACGCGTACTTTCATGTCTCGATTTTACCTCGACACAGACCGTTTCTTCGGTTTGCTTTCGAGGGTCGGGCGTATCAGTACAAAGTCCTCCCCTTTGGCCTGTCCCTGTCTCCCCGCGTCTTTACCAAGGTCGCGGAAGGTGCCCTATCTCCCCTATGGCGGAAGGGCATCCGAATCCTCAACTATCTCGACGACTGGCTCATTCTGGCTCACTCGCGAGATCTGTTGTGCGAACACAGGGACCTGGTGTTACAGCACCTCAGCCATTTGGGGCTTCGGGTCAACTGGGAGAAGAGCAAGCTCTCCCCCGTGCAGAGCATCTCTTTTCTCGGTATGGAGTTGGACTCGGTCTCCATGACAGCACGCCTCACCAACGAGCGCGTCCAGTCGGTGCTGAATTGTCTGAAACTCTTCAGGCACAAGACGGCGGTCCCTCTCAAAACTTTCCAGAGGCTCCTGGGGCATATGACAGCCGCAGCCGCAGTTACGCCGCTCGGGCTGCTTCATATGAGACCGCTTCAGCGCTGGCTACACGACCGAGTCCCGAGATGGACATGGCACCGCGGCACGTTCCGGGTCGGCGTTACCCCGGAGTGTCGCCGCCTCTTCAGCCCTTGGTCAGACCCTGCTTTCCTACGGGCCGGCGTGCCCTTGGGACAGGTGTCGAGGCATGTTGTAGTCAACACAGATGCCTCCTCGACGGGCTGGGGTGCCGTGTGCAACGGGCAGACAGCCTCGGGCTCCTGGACAGGACCTCGACTGCAGTGGCACATCAATTGCCTCGAGCTGCTAGCCGTGTTTCTGGCGCTCCGGCGGTTTCTGCCGCTGCTGCGCCACAAGCACGTGCTTGTCCGCACGGACAACACAGCGACTGTAGCGTACATCAACCGTCAGGGTGGTCTGCGCTCCCGTCGCCTGTCGCAGCTCGCCCGCCATCTCCTCCTCTGGAGTCACACGCGGCTCAAATCGCTGCGGGCCGTTCATATTCCAGGAGAACTGAATCGTGCAGCCGATGTGCTCTCACGACAGCTTACTCTCCCTGGAGAATGGCGACTCCATCCCCAGACGGTCCAGCTCATCTGGAGTCGATTCGGGGAAGCTCAGGTAGACCTGTTCGCCTCCCCAGAATCCTCCCACTGCCAGCTCTTTTTCTCCCTGACTCAGGCCCCCCTCGGCAGGGACGCTCTGGCACACAGCTGGCCGCGGGGCCTCCTCAAGTACGCCTTCCCCCCAGTGAGCCTCCTTGCACAGACCCTGTGCAAGATCAGGGAGGACGAGGAGCAGGTCCTGCTGGTTGCGCCGTTCTGGCCCACCCGGACCTGGTTCGCCGACCTCATGCTCCTCGCGACAGTCCCTCCCTGGAAGATTCCCCTGAGGAAGGACCTTCTTTCTCAGGGGGGCGGCACGATTTGGCACCCGCGTCCCGATCTATGGAACCTGCACGTGTGGCTTCTGGACGGGACACGGAAGACCTCGCCGGTCTCCCCCAGGCCGTGATAGACACTATCACTCAGGCTAGAGCCCCCTCTACCAGGCAGGCCTACGCCCTGAGGTGGGGTCTCTTCGTTGATTGGTGTTCCTCTCGCCGAGAGGACCCCCGGAAGTGCTCGGTCGGAGTGGTGCTTTCCTTCCTGCAAGAGAAGTTGGAAGGGAGACTGTCCCCTTCCACTCTGAAAGTGTATGTCGCAGCCATTGCGGCATACCACGATGCAGTAGATGGGTCATCTCTGGGAAAGCATCACCTGATCATCAGGTTCCTTCGAGGTGCGAGAAGGATTAACCCTCCTAGACCGCACCTCGTACCCTCTTGGGATCTCTCCGTGGTCCTTCAGGGCCTTCGGGGAGCTCCCTTCGAGCCGCTCAGTTCAGTCGAGCTGAAGTTCTTGTCACTCAAGACTTCACTCCTGACTGCGCTGGCCTCCATCAAGAGGGTAGGGGACCTGCATGCATTTTCGGTCAACGAAGCGTGCTTAGAGTTCGGGCCAGGTTACTCTCACGTCATCCTGAGACCCCGGCCCGGCTACGTGCCCAAGGTTCCCACCACTCCCTTCCGAGATCAGGTGGTGAACCTGCAAGCTCTGCCCCAGGAGGAGGCAGACCCGGCCTTGGAGTTGCTGTGTCCCGTCCGTGCCCTGCACGTCTACGTGGACCGCACCCGGAGCTTCAGACGCTCCGAGCAGCTCTTTGTCTGCTTCGGGGGACAGCAGAAGGGGAATGCTGTCTCCAAACAGAGGTTGGCCCACTGGGTAGCTGATGCCATCACCTTGGCGTACGAAGCCCAAGGTGAGCCGTGCCCCCTGGGAGTGAGAGCCCACTCCACCCGGAGTGTGGCCTCCTCCTATGCGCTGGCGCACGGCGCCTCTCTAGCAGACATCTGTAGAGCTGCGGGCTGGGCGACACCCAATACCTTTGCGCGGTTCTACAACCTCCGCGTTGAGCCAGTATCCTCCCGTGTGTTGGGTAACATCAGGTAATTTGCGGGAGGACGGCTCAGGTGTCGGCTTGCTGCGCCACTCCTCTCGGATCCGTGCGCTATTTTCCCAGTTGTTCCCAAGGTTGAACTCTGGGTCCTCCATGCCCCGCAGTACTGGACTAGACGGAGTAGTCCATACTGTGCTCCGGAGCGGGGCCTCCTTCACCCCCCTCCGGTTGTGGCATCATGTCTCAGTATCTCCACGGAACCTTCCGTGTTTCCCCAGTCTAGATTAGACTTACTTCTAAAGCTTCCACATGACTTAACCGTCATTGTGCTCCGCCCCCCAACGGCTGCTTCAAAACTTGGCACCCCTGGTGGGCCACCACGTGGTCTACAGGGCGTTGGGACGGTTACGCATTGAGCCCTTTGTTCCGACACGCTTGCCTGCCGGCATTGGGTCTCAGCTGCGTAACGCAGTTCAGGATTGTGGCGTTTTCCAGAGGTCCCCAATATTACGTCATTGACGTAACGTCGTAGAGAACGACTGAGGGGGAACGTCTCGGTTACGAAGGTAACCCTCGTTCCCCGAAGGAGGGAACGGAGACGTTACGTCCTCCTGCCACAATCCTGGACTGCGCTGAAGCCGGGTTGCGGCTCGGCTCCTCAGCAAATCTGAATGAGTGGATGCACGCCGCCATCTTATATACCCGTATGTCCGGGGGAGTGGCGCGGCATGCAAATTCCACTCGCCAATTGTCATTGGCTTTTTCTCTTTAGCTCAGAGGTGATAGGGTCTCGTAGCCGATCCCCAATATTACGTCATTGACGTAACGTCTCCGTTCCCTCCTTCGGGGAACGAGGGTTACCTTCGTAACCGAGACGTTTTCATCACAGATGTTATATATGCACTTTTCATTATGCAAAATGCATTTTAAGCATTAAATTAAATTAAGAATTTTTTTTTTTTCACAATATTCTTTGCACCATATGACAGGCACAAAAAAAAAACATTAAACTTAGCATATAGGTGGTTTCTTGACCTCCACAAAGTATGCAATAAGAGGCCTTAAAATATTAAATACTGTCCTAAGGAAAGCCAAAACACTTTTTGTTTTACTCTACCAGTCTTTTTTATAGACCCTTGAACTTTAAATTGAAATGTTGCGTCTTGGTTTCTGGCCACCACAGAGGATGTGCTAAATTGGTCATTATGTCTTGATATTAGAGGTACAACCATAAGAAAAGCCAAATTTTGAGCAAGTAGATCTCTATTAATTGTCACTATTCATAGTAAGATGGCACTGATGCATATGCTATATAAAACTAGAAATTGTAATGCATAAGCATGCAAAAAATTCCTATGCGTGTGTAAATTGTTTCTTGAGAGTACAAAAAAAATTGTGCATGTAAAATGTCTGTATATTTAAGTATAAGTGTATTTTTATTTTTATTATTATTTTATTTTAGGGGCTCTGTATGATGTCACTTGAATGAAAAAAAAAAACATGAGAAAATAAAAATATTTACATTTGACTGTACTATATACCAAATATAAATCTGAAAATAATGCTTTATGTACTAATATGGTCTGGAAATTTGAGTCTGGAAAAGTATGGAATTTTGAAATTGAAAACATGTAGGAACCCTGTTTGACGTTTCTTAACATTTTCATTAAGTGGTTTTATAAAAGCAATAACATTTACCTGGAGTTAAATCTTTAGCACTTAAGTGATTTGTGTCCCTTTCCTGTCTCAATACAGGGGTCTGAGGAGACCAAACTGAAACGTCAGCATATCTCCACACTGGTTGCAAGTCTGGGAGATTTTGTGAGGATGGCGGACAGAAAAATAATTGCAGACACCCTTTCTCAACTCAAACTAGAGCTTGACTTTGACAGCACAGCAATCAGCCAACTCCAGGTGGCGCTCTTCGGCTTCCAGGATGCGGTAAGCGTCTAGCCAAAGCCATTTGATAAATTCCTAAAGGTGCGATCACGGATATTGGCTACATTTTGTGGGCAAAACAGTCAACTTTCAGTTGTCAGCTCACACAGACTCACTCCCTTGTCATTCAAGATGTTCATGTCTTTCTTTCTTCAGTCGTAAAGAGATTATTTGTTTTGAGGAAAACAATTCAGGATTTTTCTCCATATAGTGTACTTCTATGGTGCTCCAAGTTTGAACTTCCAAAATGCAGTATATAAATTGTAATAAAAAAAAAAAAGATAAGACCCTTCTTCCTCGGCTGGGATTGTTTAGAGCCCTTTTGAAGCTGCATTTAAACTGCATTTTGGAAGTTCAAACTCGGGGGCACCATAGAAGTCCATAATATGGAGAGAAATCCTGAAATGGTTTCCTCAAAAACATAATTTCTTATCGACTGAAGAAAGAAAGACGTGAACATCTTGGATTAACATTATCTAAAAGTATGTTCTTCTTTAATTGATAAAAATCCTGCCATAGTTTTTTATTTCTTGTACACCTGAAATGATCAGATTATGGAATTTAAATGTTATGAATGTTATTTCATGTGACTTGGAAAAAATAACTTTTTTTTTTTTTTTATCTGAAGTTCAAACTTAATGGATTAGTTCACTTCCAGAACAAAAATTTACAGATAATGTACTCACCCACTTGTCATCCAAAGATGTTCACATCTTTCTTTCTTCAGTCGTAAAGAAATTATGTTTTTGAGGAAAACATTTCAGGATTTCTCTCCATATAATGGTGGTTTGAACTTCCAAAATACCATTTAAATTCAGATTCAAAGGGCTCTAAACAATCCCTAAACAATAAAGGGTTTTATCTAGTGAAACGTTCTGCTATTTTCTAAACAAATTTACAATTTCTATACTTTTTAACCTCAAATGCTCGTCTCGTCTCATCTCTATGCATGCATAGTCTGTGTGATCCGGGGAAATGCAGTGAGGGTATGTCCAAAAACTCCCATCTCGTTTTCTTCCCCAACTTCAAAATCGCCCTACATTGCTACAGAAATACCAATCTAGTGTTTACAAAGTGAACATACAAAGAAGATCAAACGGCCTTTACAAAAAATGGTAAAACCGCATTGTAGGACGATTTTGAAGTTGAAGACGAAAACAAGATGGGAGTTTTTGGACATACCTTAACTGTATTGACCCAGATCACAAAGACTACACATGCGCATCACAGAGACGAGACAAGACGAGCATTTGATCATTTAAGTGACGCGTTTCAAAATGAAGAGCACAGAGACCAACGTGCAAATAAAAGTAGACCCTTTACAGATTCGATTGATGCATTTATCTTATCTGTACAATCAAAACTGACGGAGTAATTTAAGTTTATATAGAGGGTTTTTTAAAAAAACGCGCCGGCGCGGTCTTCAACCCCAGAGGGTTAATGTTAAAATGTATATAAATTGTCAATTTGTTTAGAAAATGGCAGATCGTTTCACTAGATAAGACCCTTTTTCATCGGCTGAAAAAACATAATTTATTTACAACTGAAGAAAGACAGACATGAATATCTTGGATGACAAGGGGGTGAGTACATTTTTTTTTAAGTTTTGTTCTGAAAGTGAACTAATCCTTTAATGTGACTTTTTAATAAAATTCCTAAAGTTCCTTAGAGAAAATGAAATAGTTATGGCTGAACATTTTGTGTTTCTCCAGGTAAATAAAGTCCTGCATAACCACAACATAAAGCCGCACTGGATGTTTGCCCTGGACAACATCATTCGAAAGGCTGTACAGACTGCCATCATCATATTAGTCCCTGGTAAACAGCAACATCAGATCTGACCTGATTGTGTCCAGTAAATGACAAACCCAAAATGTGCAGCCCTGGGGAAGCTCCAGGAACAGCTCGTTTGATATGTTTGTTTGTTCATTCTCAGAATTGCGGACACACTTCACGCTGGCGTCCGAGAGCGACCCCGCCGACCAAGAGGACATTGATGATGACGCAGTTCCTCAGGGAAACGCTGCCCTTAAGGATATAGCGCCACCTATTGTTCATCACGACGACACTGTGGCCACGTCTGGAGTGAGCACACTCAGTTCAACAGTTTCCCATGAGTCCCATAGTGCTCAGCGATCAATTAGCATGGAGCTGGGTCGCATGAAGCTAGAAACCAAGAGGTAAGTGGTTTTGTTTTGTTACATCTGCAGCTCGAATATTTGACCCTGGACCACAAAATCAATCTTAAATAGCACAGGTATATTTATCAAATTATTTGGGTCAAAATTGTTGATTTTTCTTTTATGCCAAAATCATTAGGATATTAAGTATCATGTTCCATGGAGATATTTCATAAAATTCCTACCGTAAATATATCAAAACTTTAGTAATATGCATTGCTAAGAACTTCCTTTGGACAACTTTAATGGCGATTTTCTCAATATTTAGATTTTTTTGCATCTCAGATTCCAGATTTTCATATAGTCAGCCAAATATTGTCCTATCCTAACAAACCATACATCAATGGAAAGCTTATTTATTGAGATTTTAGATGATGTATAAATCTCAATTTAGAAAAAAAATAACATATATGACTGGTTTTGCGGTCCAGGGTCACATATGTAGTATTGAGTGCATTTGTACACACGTGGATAATGGTGAATCTGATGATCTTTAACAAATAATGAATGCCAGTCACCATATACAACTACTGTTGTGTTGTGGTTTAGGGTTTAGTTTTCCTTTTTGCATGTAATGTAAGTGAAGGGTTAATAGGCCTGTCAAACCCCAAAAGTGTCAGAAGAAACACCAAACAAGTCTTGTTTGCATTAATGAAACACTATTTTCCTGTTTAACACTGTAAAGCTACTTTGGCACGATTTGTATTTTATAAAGCGCTATGTAAATAAAGCTGTCTTAACTTGACTTAAAGTAATCCATAGCTTGTCCATATGACTCTTGCTATAAGTATTCTGATGTCATATGATAGCTATGTGTGAAGAACACACCCAGACCTAAGTCTTTACTCCACCCTAGCTCTCAAATCTTGATTTTAAACATTGAGATTTGAAACGAAATAAAGAATATTCTAAATTTGGAGTCAGATACAATTATCAACAATTACAACAGCTCTGGTCAAAAATAAACAGACAAAACAATTGCTCAGTCAGTGCTGTATAAGCATAACAATATCATTCCTGTATACTGTAGATTACTTTACACAGTGTAGCACTGACACTAATGCATGTATTTTGCAGTTAAATGTCAATCATTGTCACATCTCTTGGAAAACACTCTTGTTTGTGACGAAACAATACCATTACCATTCACTTTTATTATATGGAAAGTCATACATTTAACTACTCTGGACTAGGGCTGCCCTCAACTAAAGATTTTTCTGGTCGACTAGATTTTATGCATTAGTCAACTATTAGTTGCACGTTTAATAAAGTGTAAAAATCATAATAATGAGCCTTTAATTGCATACATAACCTAAAAAGCACTCAAGCACATGCAAAAAAGCAGAAATAATAATTATGAAATAGCAAGGAGACTGCATTAACATTTTAACAATTTATTTATGCTTTCTTTGTTTTTTTGGTTTAAAAGGTGAAGTCACAGGAGTGGATGCACCTGTATGCATGTTTCATACAGATTACATAATCTGAGAATATTTTTCTATTTGAATTGGTTCATTTAAAAGTAGACATTTGACTCTCTGTAGATATGAAGAGTTCAGATGCAAAACCAGCCAAAAGCCATCCCGGTCAAAAATGAGATAATGATACTGAGTGAATGCTCTCGACAAACATTATACATCCATCAAATACTTTACTTCAAACTCGCTAAAATCCCACCCTCAGCCCAATCAGAAGCACCAGTACTTACATAGAAACCTATACATCGGAGCCTGATGAAAATGCATTTTTTAAAGAAAGATGTCTGATGGATTTAGAGGTATCTAAACTCTTTATATAGACTTATGCATGAGTGCGTTGGTTTGTGTGCTCTAGGTTGTTGGAGGAATTAATAGAGAAGGAGAGAGAGTATCAGGCCATTTTACAGCAAGTGCTGGAGGAAAGAGAACAGGAGATCAAACTATTGAAGAGTCGATCCGGGCCCACCGGTAAGTCTAATATGCACTTTCACACTCACACACACACACACACACACACACACACACACACACACTCACACACACATGTTGTGTTTCCATGTTTTATGGGGACATTCCATAGGCGTAATGGTTTTTATACTATAAAAAACATATTTTCTATTGCCCTACACCTACCCTACATACTTTTACTTTCTCAAAAACACTCATTCTGTATGATTTATAAGCCTGTTTCCTCATGGGGACCTCACAAATGTCAAAATTTACTAGTTTTACTATCCTTGTGGGGAAATTTGGTCCCCACAACGTGATAAATACCAGGTGCACACACACACATATGCTGTTCAGAGCTCCAGGCTGCAACTAAAAGGTTGAAAAGAAAGACAAAAAGTCTTATAATATAAGTGACCTGTGAGTGTCAACATCTATCTATCTATCTATCTATCTTGACAAACTTTTTTGTCTAGGTTGTAATATGTAATTTAATACTTTTGGAGAGAGTAATTTGTATAGTAAACTAATTACACTGTTGAAGGTGTAATTAGTAACTAGTAATTCATTTTTTAGATTTCATTTTAATTTTAGAGTAACTGAATCCAACCCTGTGTTTGATTGTGCTTATGGCAGATGTTCCCGCACATTTCATGAGCACAAGTGGTTCATTCGAACCAGAAGGAGATCAGGAACTTCTGGAATGGCTTAAGCGCCACGGGGCTGATGCAGATTCCATAGAGAAGGTAATATACAGAAAAACTACTCAGTTTGGTATTTTCAAGTTTTCCTGTATGTATGAACACAAAATATAATTTTTTTTAATGGTCATATCACAGATTATTGCTGAAGATTACAGTCTTGATGACATCCTTCGTTGTGTCACAAGAGACGACTTGAAGATTTTGAGATTACGGTGAGTGAACATTTCTGATATTCTGTAATATATTCTGTTTTTGTAAAGCTTATATTTACAACTCCTCAAACACTTCCCATAGCAGCTATAGGTTATATTTCTGATATTCAGTGCACTGCTGTTCAGAAATTTGTGACCAGTAACATTGTTTTTATGTTTTTTGAAATGATTTAACAAGGATGCATTTATTTGATCAAAAAAACTATAATATTGTAAAATTATGACCATTCACCAAAAATGTTTTCTATTGTAATTTTTTCTTGTGATGCCAAAGCCATTACTCCAGTCTTCAGTGTCACATGATCCTTCAGAAATTGCTTTCTTCTTCTCACAGATAAAAGGGTTGTGCTGCTTAATGAAGTATGAATTTTCAGTAACACTTTAGAATAGGAAACACTTATTGACTATTAACTATGACTTTTCCCTCAATAAATTCCTAATTTGCTGCTTATTAATAGTTAGTAAGGTAGTTGTTAAGTTTAGGTATTGGGTAGGATTAGGGATGTAGAATAAGGCATTAATATGTGCTTAATTAGTGCTAATAAATGGCTAATATTCTAGTAACATACATGCTAATAAGCAACTAGTTAAGAAATGAAGTGTTACCGAATTTTCTTTTGGATTGTTTAATGACTGTTCTAACAGCATTTATTTGAAGTAGAAAGCTTTTTTCTGCATGGCAACTAATATGTATAGTAGTGTGCAGTTTCTACTTTATTTTTGCAGAAACAATATGAAAATGTAAACTCAATGCAATTTATCAACGATCTTTTGCAATATAAGCTTCTACAAATATACTTTTAATTGTGGCATAAACTGCTTGTTCATTGTTTGGAAGAAAAAAAGACATTGTGTGTTGGGCTTGTTGCAAGTTCCAGACAGTGACAGACACAAACACTTTCAATTAAGTAAATCGAAATGAACCAAAACAACATAATGTGTTATATTCTGTAATTGGAGGATTGGATTCCATTTCTTTGTAAATAAATTAATGTTTAGATGCAAATTTAGTCCTTTTCCATACATACATTTCATGATGATAAAATCTTTAATCATTCTCAGTGGCACACTCTTAATACATATTTTAGAATGAATAGTCATTTTAAAGTAAATATCCAATGGAATTTTTAAGAATCACTTTTTTTTTTTGGTTTTTGCACACAAGTGGCATTGACATGTGGACGTATGCACCATAAAAAGCCACAAGTAGTGTATGATTGTTTTTTTTTTTCTTATCTTGTGTTTCCAGAGGTGGAGTCCTGTGTAAACTC
The DNA here is from genome assembly GCA_033026305.1 of Cirrhinus molitorella. Taxonomy (NCBI): domain Eukaryota; kingdom Metazoa; phylum Chordata; class Actinopteri; order Cypriniformes; family Cyprinidae; genus Cirrhinus; species Cirrhinus molitorella. The sequence goes on along the minus strand of CM065133.1, from coordinate 2,392,621 downwards.
TGGAACGCTATCACTGAGCACAGAAAGAAGCCAGGCTGAAGACGATACATGCCACCCAGACCCTGCTCGCGATCAAGGCGTAACCAAATATCTAGTGGGATCAATTCAAGTCTTTGTGATAATTCATATCACATGTAAATACGTGTTTTAACTTTTTTATCCGTCTGTGAAATTGCAATTGTGCAAGTGACTTTAAATGAATTGTTGAAGATCCACACATTTGATACGTGAGCACTGTTACCACATCTTTATACAGGAAGCTTGTTTTATTTTTGATATTTATTTACAGAAACATGTCTTGACCTGCCTGAGATCCTTTTCCAGCCCAAATCCCTTCTCCTTTCAGAAAGACACTGAAACTAAACACATATGAGTGTGTGTGTGTGTGTGTTTTATATATTTTTACTTATCATGTATCATTTATAAGATATATTGTCACGTAATTTACCTTTTTTTTTTTTTTTTTTTTTTTAAATCAAAACTAGTTCTATTTACTTATTTTCTGAATTACAGCTATGAAGAAACACAATAACCAATCAAACTGTACTGTGTTCCCACATGGGATGACAAATGAATAAACCGCCCCTGAAGTTGTATATAATCTCCCTCAGAGGTACATTCCTGAGATAATATGTAAATTGCACAATGTTTCGCTATCTACAAGCACAGAGAATATGAGAAGTGTGCACTAATGTCTATTTATTCAGCACAAACCTCCAAGACCTTTTTACATTTTGGAAATTTCCATTTTAGTTGAAACTGATGGCACTGCAGGTTTCTAGTTAAATCACGAAATGTAACATAATTACACATCTAATGACTTCATCCGGTCATTTCATTTCAGTGATTATTTATTTATTTTTTTAGTCAGTGCTAGGTCATGGGAGGAAAAAAAGCTTAGTTTATATATTTATATATGCATATACAGGGCTATGTAATGTGACAATCATGTAATGATAAGTTGGTTATTTGTGGCAAATGTTTGCATGATCAATGTTTCCATTCTAACTCTTTTGTGCAAATTGGAATTTCACCTTTGAAGTAAATAAAAACTTTGAAGAAAAAAAAACACTTTTTCTTCATAATTCCAGCTAATATAACATTAGTGTTAATACATTTACGCTTGTGTAAAGGTATGTCAAGATGTTTCAGGTTGTCAGCTACTCAGGATGTACCTATTGTTTGCTAGGAATTCATGCCCATCTCATTTTCTTTCTTGTGTGGAACAAGCCATTTTGTACAACATAAGACCTGGACCAAGGAAGTCTTCAGATATCTTCTTGTTCCCCAGAAAAAATAAATTCATATGTGTCATGAAGTTGAGTAGATGATGACAGAAGTTTCATTTTTGGATTTAAAACCCATAAAACCCATATATAATAATTCACTACAGAGCTTGGAGGGCCTTTTTTATCAACAGACATTTATAGAGTGCATGCCAATACGCAGTGACATTGCTATGCTTTCTTGGGCCCCTGTAAAGTTTATTTGCATTGGGCAGGGTGGGTGTGATGATATTTATTAATAATTACTACTTAAATAACTGTAGCATAATTGGCATTTTAATTATTCATTTAATCACTACAGGCCAGTAGAAATAAAACCAAAACAAAAAAAACAGCACAGACATAACCACTTAAAAATAAGTAAATAAAACAACGGTATAAAGATTTTACACTTCTAGTGTATGCACATTACAAAATAATACTCATTACAGAGTCTGTATCTGAAACCATTGAACAAATAATTGCAATGCTCATTTACAGTATTCATGCTTTTTTCATCTTTCCAAAAGATGGATCCCTGCTAAAAAAAAAAAAAAAACAGCTAAAATTTGTTGTAAAAATAAAAATTATTCAGCTAATTGGCTGGTTGTGGCCAAAACCCCTCTAAAACCAGCTTGCTGACCAGCTAAAACCAGTTTAAGCTATTTGGCCGGTCCTATCTGGTTTTAGCTGGTCTCTCAGCCTGCCTAGGCTGGTCATGAAGGTTGTTCCAGTTAGTCTTCCAGCCAAACCCCTCTAAAACCAGCTGTTACGTTCCCAAATCCCCAGTCTAGTGTTGGGCCGGGAGTAACAGGTTACAAAAACTTAAAACGAGGAGGGATCGCTCCAGTCCTCTGCCCCAGACATGTAACACAACAACTTGATTTAAGGTGATTTATTAAAAATTCAACAGAAACATGGAAGCAATAAATGTCTTCAGGAGAGGGCCAGGCCAAAACAACAAACAAAACAGCAGCTAACTAACTAACTAACTAACTAACTAACTAACTAACTAACTAACAGGAGGAGTACTAAATAACCTACCTGGGTAAAATAAAAGAAAATCAACAACAAAGCCTTTCCTCAACTCACGAACCAAAAACAGGGATAAAGTACAAACAAAAATGGCACGCTCTCCCTACTGCTTCCAACTTAAGTAAATAAACCAACAAAAAAAAAGTTACAATACCTTGTAGTACCGTAATAGAATAATTTACAAGTAAGTAAAATAAACACTATGTAGTATCAGCACCACACTGCTGGTCAACTGGATAATAACTTGCACTCAAATTTATAATTCAACAAGTGTATACCACAATCCACAGATTCAAAAAGAAAGAAACACAAGTCTGGAGCAGGGGAGAAGTGAACCTCCCTCCACATGGCTTCTTTGCCCTTTTGTGTGATTTGAGTCTCTGCCGCACACACTCTGACGAGCACCGCCTGTGGCCAATCTGCGACTGCCAAGCAAGCAGAGAGTGAGAGCAAGAGAGAGGGAGAGAGAGCACACACACACACACACACACACACACACAAGGACATACAACCACACCCAAAGGGGTGGGAAAAACACACCTCAACAATTAATATTAAACATACATCCTAGGGATGTAACACAGCCTGCTGACCAGCTACGACCAGATAAAATCATGATGGATGACCAGCTAAAACCAGCTTAAGCTATTTGGCCTGTCCCATTTGGTTTAAGCTGGACGCAGGTGGTTTTAGCTGGTCTCCCAGTCTGGCTCTGCTGGTCAGGCTGGTTGTTTCAGTTGGTCTTTCAGCCAGAACAGTTAAGGAAGTGGTCAAAACCCCTCTAAAACCAGCCTGCTGACCAGCTAAAAATAGCTAAGACCAGGATGGATGACCAGCTAAAACCAGCTTAAGCTATTTGGCCTGTCCCATTTGGTTTAAGCTGGACGCAGCTGGTTTTAGCTGGTCTCCCAGTCTGGCTAGGCTGTTCTTTTAGAAAATGCTCATTGTGGAAAGTCAAGATAGCAAATTTATCTAATGTGTTTTACAGATTCATTATGAAGTTGATGAATGTTCAAGTTACTATAACAGTGAGCACTTGAGGGGCTCTGTGGCGAACGGACCACCCCCACATCAGCTTGGGATGGCCCCGACTGTGAGCTGCTTAATTGTAAAGCGCCTGTAAACCGTCAGTGTTTTAAGGACTGTTGGTTGACTGATCAAGTATAAAAAATATTGTCTAAGTTCATCCCAATAAAATGATGTAAAGCATAATTGGATTTTGCTGAATTATCTTTAAATAAATCTTTTAAAAGGCCAACCCTAATCAAACTGTGAGAAACCCTGGCCTGCGTTAAATCACAGTTGTTTACAGGCAGCTCCTTTTATTATTATTATTATTATTATTATTATTTATTAAAGTACAAAATCTGAGTACAACAAAATGGCATTAAGTAGTACACAAAAATAATCTGGTATGGAAGGCTCAACACAACAGAACCGTACTAAATTCCAGACAAAATAAATAACAAAATATTCTAAGTAACATAATAAAGTACAAAAATAGGAAACAAAATCAAAAGGAAATAATAGTAATATAAAGAAAAAATGATTGCACCAAATTATATAATATGAACAAATTAAACAGTTTTAATGCCTTTGGATTTTTCATTTTGCTAAGGGCATCTGAGAAGGATTTTAGATCATTTTTAAACACATTTTTTATGTATAAAGTATTTTGCTAATAATATAACATTATTAATCAAATCATACAAAACAGAGCACTCTTTGGTTATTCCATACATGACATTTTGTAAGGTTAGAGTGAAACCAACAGCACACACACCCTTCTCTACCATCCTGCAATGTTTTCCAAAAAGACTGAGACTTACTACATGTAAAAAATATATGTTCTATATCTTCATCAAAATGTTTGCATAAAGAACAGGGCACATTTTCAAAATTAAATTTAGAGTGCAGAAATGTATTGGAGGGATATATATATATCATTTAAAAATTTGTAACTACATTTCTTTTACCTTGGGGAAAACAGGAAATTTTAAATAAGCAGTTATAAAATATTTAACAATATTTTTATCATATGTGTGATCTAATTTATTCCTTAATATTTGACAAGGGTAGCGTGCCTGGATAACATGTTGTCTAATATGTCCTCTAATATACCTGAAGATATTGCATTAATAACAGTAAAGAATGGCTTTGGATGACAGGCAAATCCGTGTTTTGTTTACAGGCAGCTCTTGTCTTCAGTACCAAAGTTGTGACGTAATATCTGCGACTCTTCTCAGTGCGCATGTCAGTGTCAGTTCGGCGCATGTTGGTGATACTGGCGTAACATGGCGGTGTTGTTGGAAACAACGCTAGGGGATATCGTGATCGATTTATACACAGAAGAGAGACCGAAAGGTAATTAATAATAACATTAATGACAGACGAAGGGTTTAAACGTACTTGCTTTGTTGCACGCATGATCATTTAATACTTTGAACAAAGAAACATGTAATAAACATCTGTTAGGACTATTTATGTTTGGTCCATAACCAATATTTAAGTCGTTTCGCCGTTATATTGTTTAGTAAAGTGTAAACCAACAACAGAATTTACTGTAACTTACATGGTACAGCATAGTTTTGAATGATAACCAGAATTTTCCTTCTAATTTGCAGCGTCGCTAAACTTCCTGAAACTGTGCAAAATCAAATATTACAACTACTGTCTGATTCACAATGTTCAGGTAATATATGTGTGTCTGTCTGTCTTTCATTCTGTGTGCATATGCAGAGGTTGTATTATAACTTGCATGTTTTAAAATCGTTTTATAATGGAGGACTGCTTACAATATTTATTAAAGTGCTATTCATATTCAGGTTTATTCCCTTTAAAAAATAAGGAAAAAGTGATACATAAAATGCAAATGTTTCTGAAAGTTACACTTTTCAGGGCTCTAAATGAGATATCGATTTAATACAACAGTTAAATAAACAAGAAGGTAATATTAAGTGATGATTGTCTGACTATAACACTATTGCTTGATTTCGTTGTCAAAAATGGTCTGAAACGAGTCACAACTTAGCAATATTTAATTTTTGAAGCAATGTGCGTTTTTTTTAAACCAATCAATGATTCAATTTCCCATTCATAAAGACGTGCTTTATTCCCTAATGAATCATCTGTTGGAACAAATCAAATGAATGATATGATTCAGTAATTAAATCAGTGTCTTGTCGCCACCTACTGGCAGATTTAGTTTCATTTTTAAAGTATCTTTTCAGCGATTTAAATCATTTAATATTTCTGTTTTCAAAATGTTATGTTTAAAACATTTAATTAATTTATGATTGCACTCACCCTTTTGAGCCTCATTAAATATATGAAAATACCTACAAGCCACTTTTGTGTTCTTCTATGCTACCTCTTAGTACAAATACATTTTGTTAATATTGATTTCATTTGATTAGCAAATTATTCTTATTCTATTTGTTCTTATTCTGTTGTTTTAATTAGAAATTGTAAAGAAATATATATACAGGGTGCGATTTGTGAAAAAAGCAGAGGGGGGGATGCTTTTGAAAACTAACGTTAGTGTAATCTGTTAACATTGCACATTATATAGGCTACATTTTTTAGACAAGTACCAGATAATGAGTGTCATGTCATGAAATGTGATCACAATTTCATAAAAACATTAGTTAGTCCTATTAAATGTAACGATTTCATTTCAAACAACGAATAGCTAAATTATATAAAGCGAGCAAAAATCAACCACTGCGTCGCAAAATGATTCACTGTTTCGAAGCGCTCCAATCAGATCGCGAATCATTTGATTCAGAACGGGATTTCAAAGCGCGTATCGCGAATCATTTGGTTCAGAGCCGGACTTTAAAGCGTGTATGGCGAATCATTTGACTCAAAAAGGGACTTTTGATTAATTTGATTCAGAACCGGACTTTAAAGCGCGTATCACGAATCATTTGACTCAAAAAGGGACTTCAAAGCTCGTATGGCGAATCATTTGATTCAGAACCGGACTTTAAAGCGAGTATCGCGAATCATTTGATTCAGAACCGGACTTTAAAGCGCGTATCGCGAATCATTTGACTCAAAAATGGACTTTAAAGTGCGTATCGCAAATCATTTGATTCAGAACCGGACTTAGGAGCGGGTTCGCGGGATGTTTTTATCCCCACCGGGGATAATAATAATTCAGCAGAGGCAGGGATGCATAGACCAGAGGGGGGGGAAATCCCCACCATCCCCCCCAGCAAATCGCACCCTGTATATATATATATATATTATTTTTTTGTTTTGTTTTGTTTTTTTTTTTTACATTTTTGACATAAAAGATCACATACTTTTAATAAGGTTGCCAAAAATGCCATTACAAAGGTAAAAACAAAATCCCCCTATAAATCACTTTAAGGAGTCAAATACCACCTCGTAATGGGAAGACAAATTTTTGAGCAGATTTTTTGATTATGGATTAGAAGGTGCTTCTGAAATTTGGACTGTGCTCCTACATTTTTTTAAGTTAGGAGCACAAGTGCTCCTAAGGAAAAAAGTAAGCATAGAGCCCTGCTTTTATCTCAAATATTGTGGCAAGATTTTTCTGTATGATGTATAATATAATATTTGTAGTACAGTAATGCAAAGTTATTGCACATGTGGCTGCAAACTGAGGTTCCCAGTAAATTTTTCATTTGAAGATGTTGCATCTGTTGTATCCCCCTCTCCAGAGAGATTTCATCATTCAGACGGGTGACCCCACCGGCACGGGGCGAGGAGGAGAGTCTGTGTTCTGGTGGGAAATATTTTATTTTAATAATATTGGTGCTAACTGAATACAGATGTAAGTTTTGTGTGATGTTGTGATGTTTGTATGTTTGTAGCAAGCTGTATGGCGATCAGGCACGCTATTTTGAACCTGAGAAGATGCCTAGGATCAAGCATCGAAAGAAAGGAACAGTGTCTATGGTGAACAACAGCAGCGACCAGCATGGCTCACAGGTTAATTGTGCACCTATTTAATACACAAGTGTCAGTATTGTTTATGGGCTTTGAATATGGTTCATTAATTTATTGTTTTATATTTTGATCCCAGTTTCTGATCACCACAGGAGAGAATCTGGATTATTTGGATGGTGTTCACACTGTTTTTGGGGAGGTCTCTGAGGGTATGGACGTGCTCACTAAAATCAATGAGACCTTTGTAGACAACAACTTCATCCCCTACCAGGACATCAGGTAGGATGTTATTTTTGTGTGTGTGTGTGTGTGTGTGCTTGAGATGATAACTGGTACTGGTCGCTCCTTTAAAAGCTTCCTCAGTCCTCGTTCCTTGTTGCTCGCCTCCTCATAGAGGCAACTAGAGAATTGAGATGACATTTGAGAGATTTAGCAGCAAGTAAATTAGTTATCCACAAGATGAACATAGAAATTGCCAAAATTCATATTTTGGTGCAATCTATTTCCTTGACACAAAACAAAAAACAAACAACAGCTGCTTATATGCTTTCGTGTCAGCGAGTAAGTTGTTACAAATAATATTTGTTTATGGTTTTGTAAAATTTTGCAATGTGCATGTCAACAGTGCCCTGAGACTAGTTTTGCAAATATAGGAGTGTTAAGATCTTTGATTTAGAGCTATTTTTAGTGGTAGATTCAAAACTCTGATTCAGCAATTTGTTTGTCATCAAACATATGTATTACTTTTATACAGCAGCTCAAAGACAATGTGTTAATATTGGGAAAGGTTCATTATAAACACACTGCATTGCTATTTTCTCTGTTTTTGCTTTAAACAAAGCCACAGCAGAATTAACAATTGCATGTCTTCAAGCAACACACAAGCAATTGTCTTCCAGAATGAATCAGTGTTTTTAGGCAAATCACATTAGGAAATGATTCAGTGACTCATATATTAGTCTCTAAACTTTATTCTTGCAAGTGTGAGTTTGTATTTCACAATTCTGACTTTTTCTTTGCAATTGTAAGTTTATATATTACAAGTATGCCTTTTTTATATTTTGTAATTCTGACTTTCTCCCATTCTAACTTTTTTCACAGTTGCAAGTTTTTATCTTGCAAAAAAAACTTACACTAGCTTGCTCTATTCTGTCTGTTTTATTTTTGTTTATTATATAATAAAAAACGGTTATACTTTAGGATAGGTAACACTTATTACTACTAACTAGTTGCGTATTAGCATGCATATTACTAAAATTTTAGCCATTTATTACTACTAGTTAAGCACATATTAATGCCTTTTATTCTACATCCCTAATCCTACCCAATACCTAAACTTAACATCTGCCTTACTAACTATTAATAAACAGCAAATTAGGAATTTACTGAGGGAAAAGTCATAGTTAGTAGTGAATAAGTGTTACCTATTCTAAAGTGTTACCTAAAAAACGAACTAACTAAGACTTGTCATAGCACTTCCAAATCATTGCCCTTTTGTTGATTTTGATTGCTTCTGTTTTCTATTCTTTAGATAAAAGTGTCTGCAAAATGACAAAATTTAAATGTAAATGTATTTATGTCATTTTAAAGATTTGAGTGGTTGGTGTTTTTAGTTTTTGGGCTGTGCTGTGTTTGCAGGATTAATCACACAGTGATTCTGGATGACCCATTTGATGATCCTGCGGGCCTCCCAATTCCAGACAGATCGCCTGAACCCACGAAAGAGCAGCTGGATGTGAGTGTCTTCATTCAGTGCATATATTTGACTCTGGACCACAGAACCAGTCATAAGTGTCCATCTTTGTTTATACAACATCTGAAAGCTGAATAAATAAGCTTTCCATTGATGTACAGTTTGTTATAAGACACAATTTTTCTGAGATACAACTATTTGAAAAACTGCAATCTGAGGCATTTAAAGTTGTCCAAATTAACTTATAGCAATGCATATAATACTTATAAAAAATGAAGTTTTGATACATTTACGGTAGTAAATTTACTAAATATCTTCATGGAACATGATCTTTACTTAATATCCTAATGATTTTTGGCGTAAAAGAAAAATCATGTATTTTGGATTTTGGTCCATCAATATATTTTTGACTATTGCTACAAATATACCCCAGCGTGTTTAGTTTGGATATGACTCTAAAAATGGAGATTCACATGTGCATGTTCTTTTATAAGTATACATTTATTAAGTATTATGTAACATTTAACATTAGGCTTATTAAACATTTTACATTCACCTCAATATCATTTAAATTTTGTAAAATCAGCCTGAAGTGGCTGCAGCCCTAAAAAAAAAAAAAATAATGCATGCTTGTAAATATTTCAGAGTGGTCGGATTGGAGCAGATGAGGTGATTAACGACGACGAAGGGAAAGACGCTGAGGTGCTGGATGAACTCATAAAGGACAAGGAAGCAAAGACTCAAGCCATTTTACTAGAGATGGTAAATTTCTTCGCTTACACATAAACACACTTGCACTCACTCTGGACATCTATTTCATGACATGAACGTTTGTTTCTTGTTGAAAGGTGGGTGATCTTCCAGATGCAGATATTAAACCTCCAGAGAATGTGCTGTTTGTGTGTAAACTGAACCCCGTGACCACAGATGAAGATCTAGAGATCATCTTCTCACGTTTCGGCCTCATTAAATGGTGAGATATTAGATGATGTTACTGCTGTATTAGTACCAGTGATAGTTGACCCTCATAGTTGTGGTTAAACTGTGTGAGTAATGATTAGAGCTGTTAACCAGAAGATTACGTGTTTGCAAGATCCAAGATCACAAGTCTCACATATTCACAACCTGTCATTAAATATTACATTCATTTCTGAAGATAATCTGCAAGGACCCATTCTCATCATTAACTGGTTGCTTGTTAGGATGCATATTGGCTATTTATTAGTTCTTACAAACCACATATTAATGCTTTGTTTTGCATGAGCATATTTTAGATTAATCTGACCCCATGCCTAAACCTAACAACTACCTTCTTTCCAAAGCCATATAATGTGCCAGATCTTTCAACCAGTGATCAGTAGGTGGACCTTCTATGTTCTGACAGTAAAATGCTACTAAATGTCTTACAAGAGCTAGAAAATTGCAATCATTTTAGTGAGATAACCTGATAATAATAAACTTACAGGAAATAAACCCAAAGCCCAGGGGTCACTGGAATTGGTTTTAGGATAATTAAGGAAATTAGTGTTGCCACATTTTGTTGGATTAAACTTATTTAACTTTTCAGGGGTACCATAAGTATACTTAGTTGTATTGAATCAGTTTAAGTTTCTAGGATTAATTTAACATTCTGAACCTGAAAGGTCATATTGTAAATCTATAGTCTAAGCAACTTTGTTGGATTCAGATGATTCTTTAGAGCTGAAGTACAAACCATGAAATTTAGCTTCTACTAAGATCTTCCTAAAACAGGCTTTTCTCGTTCTGTTGGTAATGGTCTAGAAAGTGAATAATTTTGCTTGACATTGATACAGCTGCGAATTTCTAAGTATTTAAAAAAGTGTATCATTGGAATTTAAACATTTTTGTCAAGGTCTTTAACCTTTTAATTGTCACCTGTCCTCTCAGAGAGATGCCTAGGTTTACTTTACTATACTGCAATTGAATCCAAACTAATCACAACAAACTATATATCGTTGGAAAGGTCTGAGATTCGTAAAATAGATATTTTACCAGTTTTTTGTTACTAATTATGTCTGAACAGTAATAGATTAATTTATGACAAGAGTGCACCTCAGAAATCTACATCGTAACCAGAGTTTTAACCTTTGTCACCGAAAGCCTCTTTCATGTTTTAGAAATTATCATGAATTATATATCAATTAAAAGTTTAAAACCCTCAAAATTCCTTCCATTTAAAATTCTAACGTTGCATTACCATGGACATGGTACTCAAATTTTAATTTGAGTACTCATTTTTGAATTTTGAATTTATTTACTCAATAAGCAAAATGACATATGATATTTAGTCTTGTTTCCAGAAAAATTAAGTGGAAATTAAATTATAAAAAAAAGTATCAGCCAGTGGGGTAAGTAAAATACCCTTGTTTTAAGAATATTTTACTTACCCCACTGGCAGATAATTTTACCTTTTTCCAGGGAGAAAAACAAAACAAAATGAATATCTTATGCCATTTTACTTATGTAGTAAATTCATCTTAATTTAAGAATTTTTAGATATTTTGACTAGAAACAAGACAAATATACTAAGTAAGATTTTTTTGCAGTGTTGGATTGACAGTTAAAGGGTTAAAAGATATCAGTATATCTCCCTCAAATAAATCTCCAATATTACAAATACCTTTTAAAGCTCTGTTTAAATCCAGAGTCCTTTTTTGCTGGTCTGGCATCCCTGTAAAGTAAGAAAGAGTTTGGACTTCTCCCAGTGTGTGCTGAGTATCATTCCATACCATTTAGGTATTTTTAACAAATTGATTTTTAATAGGCTTTTTTTTAATTCTTACACAAGTCTGTCTGAGTACAAATACAGATCCATACCCAAATCTTTTGCAATTGCCAATTCTCTTTCTACCCAGGGTAATTGCGGCTGCACAGAAAACCAATAGGTGGCGTTAGACAGCTGGGCAGACCAATAGTAACACAGCAAATTGGGCAAACGTAGACCTCCTGTTATGAGGAAGGTATAACAATGTTAGGTGAAGGCTTGCACATTCATTTTTGGACACTTACTTTAAGTTTTAAAGAGTTTGTTGGGGCAAGAATCATGGTTTATAGTTAGTTAAGAAGAATTGGTCATTGGATTTGATACTGATACTAAAATAGGTTACTCGGACTGTGCCATCTGTTTATGTTATGTATTTGTTTATTGTTTTATTTTGAGATAGAGAGAGGGACTGAAGGTTCATCCTGCAACACATTCTCCTGGTACAATTTTAGCAGTAGGCTGTATGTATGGAATGCCTGGATGACCTTGCCAAACTATGTGTAATACTATATCCCACAATGCATTGTGCTCGTCATGACTTTCCATTTCAAATATTACAGTTGAACTTCTTGACTGCAACATAACGCTTCATATAAATGTTTTTACTTCTGGGATAGAATGCTACTAGCTAAATTATACATGCATTGTAAAGGTTCAGTGAAAAACACTAATATACTATGTTATTGTTATATTGGTTAGACATAGTTGTTTTATAATAGGCATTAGGCAGAGTGTGATGTGCAGTATGTAGCATTCACTTCTGACCATATTCTGTGCCTTAATCTCAGTGTGTGTGTGTGTGTGTGTGTGTGTGTAAATAGCTTTGATCTAACATGTTAATGTTCATTTGCAGTTGCGAGATCATCAGAGACTGGAAAACAGGAGAATCATTGTGCTATGCATTCATCGAGTTTGAAAAGGTTTGTAATGTCTATTCTGTAAATCTGCCATCTTAGGCAAAAACTTAGTTACTGAGCAAGCTGTAAAACAAATGTAGACACCATAGTTTGAAAAGTAGACAAGAATGGTTTCACAGAAGTTATATGTCCAAATTCACACACACACTACTAATTATTAGAGGTCAACCGATATTGGATTTTACCGATACCATTGGACCACGCTGGCAAATACCAATTAATAAGCCAATAGTTTTTCAAATGGATACTGAATGGAAACAAAAACAGTGGTCTACTATTTAAAAAAGGGACTGGACCATACTTTGTAAAAGAATAAATGTATTATAATTTATTATTTCTATAAAAATATCAGTAAATGTTGAAATTACCACACTAACAAGGAACAATACAAATGACAAGTGTCTTAGTGAGGTCCTCAAATTGTACATTCAGGACAAAGTCATTGAGTCATTTTGGAATAATCAATGCATTTGTGTTTTATTTGAAGGTGGAGGACTGTGAAAAAGCGTACTTCAAAATGGACAATGTCCTGATAGATGACCGTCGCATTCATGTGGACTTCAGCCAGTCAGTGTCTAAGATAAAATGGAAAGGCAAAGGTGAGTCTGTTTTTTTTAAAGCATAACCTGTGCAGAATTTTACTGGTCAGTCTTTGTTGTTTATCTATAACATTAAATGTTAATGTTAATACCAAAATACAAAACTTTTAATGCAACTAAAGTTGTTCATATATTAGATGAAGAGTGGTTTTATTGTCAGTATGTTTCATTTCTAGGTGGGAAGTACACCAAAGATGATTTTAAGGCCTACGAGAAAGACATGGAGAACAGATCCAAACTGACTTTGAAAGACAATGTCAAAACCAAACAGGAGTATCCTTCTAATAATCTCTTCACAGTTAAATCGTACTTGGACAACTGTTTTTCACTTTGTAGGATTTGCACTTTTACATTTAATTTAGTGAACTCTCCAAAAAAAGTTTACAGTAGATACTTTGCAGAGATGGTTTGGCTTAAATCACAGGTTTAGTACTTTGTTATTTGATGTTATTGTTGTAACCGTTGCTGTTAATGGCTGTGTCCTACAGCAGTTTTTAAAAAAAAAAGTTAGGTGGTCTTCTTTCAAGTCAGTACTTCTTAACTGTCTTCTGTAGCTCCCGATATGAGCTTCTCTTAGATGAAGATGAGGATGACAGAAGGAAGGACGACAGAGAGAAACGAGACCGGAAACGGCATTCAGACGAGAGGCCCAAGGATAAAAAATCAAAGGTACAATGCTGTGGATTTGAACAGATGAGTGGCTCTCAACTGGTTTTGCTTCAGGAGTAAATTATTATTAGTCAATTATAAGTGTCTTATTGGACCATTTTGCTGCACAAGATTACTAAGCTCAACCACATGCTGACCCAAACTCTGTAATGTTTACTTTTTTGTGTAACAGTCAGTTCTTTTATCAGTCTGAGAGGCAGGAAAAGAGCAGAAAGCAGGAGATAGTGATGTTAAAAATGAGCTTATTGTCTATTGAATAATCTTTGTTGTGTCTTCCTTAATGATCAGTCTGGCTTTAACCAAAAGCATGGGAAATTACTGCTTCACAAAATCATGTTGTGATGTCAAAAAACCTTGACATGGAGACATTTACTTATCTCCAGCTAATTGTGAAGGCAACACGACATTAGATTAAATACAAAATCTTTTTATTTCAGATAATTTGCTGTTCATTGTTTTTTTTTATCAAAGAATCCTAAAAAAAACAAAACAAAAAAAACATGTACACATTGTGTTTTTAAGTTGTGTGTATATAATATAATATAATATAACCAATCTCTCACAGTTTGAGTCTGGTGAATCTTGGCATTGTCATCTTGGAATATAGGTGTTTAAGAAAGAACAAGCTACAAAATTCATCAAGGTTAAAAGAATTGTTTCCAAACATACAACATGCCAGAAACAATAATTAAAAATACACAAATTATTCACTCTTAAATATCCAGATGGGATTTTAATTTGCAAAACATTGCATTAATGACATTATGCATACTTTCAGACATCTGTGGCTATATAGCCACAATGGGCCTCTCAAAACAAGTTCTGGCTTCTTTTGCATTGGCCATTATCCTTCTTGTAACACAGTATGGAAATAATTTATCATTGATCTTTTTTTTTTATGGTTGCTTTTGGCAGCCAGTGATTTGTTGCACAGAACACATGGTCAGAACAACCCACATTAATCCTCATTGCAATTTATCCTGTATTTATTAGAGAATGAGGGCATGTGTTTTGGCAGATGGCAGTGATGTTGATTGGGCACAACCTTTTGATGCCAACAACAAATAGTAATATAGTGTTTTATTCAGATATTGTATTTATATCAAACCTGATAAGCTTATTTAATTTGCTACCCTTCTCCTATATCAGAAAAATATGTGTTTAAATGAAGAGATGCAAAACCAGCTAAAAGCCATCTCGGTCAAAAATGAGATAATGATAATGAATGAATGCTCATGACACGCATTACTTTTACTTCAAAATCTTGCCCTCAGCCCAATCAGAAGCACCAGTGTTTACATAAAAAAACAATACATCGGAGCCTGATAAAAATGCATTTTTTAAAAGAAAGATGTCAGATGGATTTAGAGGCTTCTGCATCTTGTAGAAATTCTAGATATTTCCGTTTGCTAAAATTGGTAAACCTAATCTTGAGAGAGACGATTGGCATTTATTTGACTAGCTGTTGAATCAGTTACTAACAGACTTCTCAGTATTCTGTTTTCTCATTTGTTTTTTCTCCTGCGTTTTTAGGATCGCGATGAGAGTCGGAGAGAAAAGGATAAAGGCAGACAGCGTTCACGTTCAAGGGACCGAGAGCGATACAAGGAGCGCGAGAGGGGCTGGGAGAAGGAGAAACAGAGAGACCGAGGCAGAGAAAGAGACAGCGATCACAAACGCCACAGACGAGATCGCAGCCGCAGTCGTAGCCCTAAAAGATCCAAGTATTACAGCTGACCACCATAACTGTTACCGTATGTCACCAGAGCAGATTTCCTAAGAACTTCCTGATTTCAGCTGTCAACACTGAGAAATGATTCATTTTTTTTTACATGTAAAGAAAGTCGGTCAATTTGTTTGTAAAGACTGCCAATGTAGGTAATGCCTGTGAAGTTCTAAAAGGTTTGTGAAGTTGTTGATGCATATATAATATATGGATTGACAGCAACACTGACAGCAGCCCTGTGTTTGTGAAATGTGCTTTTAACTTTTCAGATAAGTTCAGACAAATGCTGTTCATTTGTGGTTTTGAGAGCGTTACTCTGACTGGTTAGATCAGTTGGGGCTGTCATGCAAGTAAGCTGGACGTGGGCTAATTTCTTGTCGGTTAAGACGTTTCAACAGAAACATTTCAGCATTTAGAACAACTTCAGTGATGAGCTGCCTGCTGCTTTACAAACCCTATTGTGGTGAAGGCTTAGTGCATAAAGTGAATTCTGATAAATAGGGCCACTTTTTTTAAATTTGTAATTTACACAAATGTAAGTTCCAGCTGTAATGTTTTCATGTGAATACACAGCATTTTTATGAAAATAAATGGCGAAACTTTGACTACAACACATGCAACAACTAATAGGCTAACAAAAAACTGAATAAGACTTTATAAAGCTGTATACTCTACATCTACATTGCTTCTCTAATCATTTATTAGCTTCAGATTCAATTGCATCGGCTTTCTCTGCTGCACTTCGGCTCTTTCCTTTCCTCCATATCGGACTTGAATTTCCTGTCTACACACTCATCTGTTTTTAAATGTGAATTTTGTACACTCATTATAGAATAAACAGTGAATGTCAGTTTAATAAAGGTGAGTAGAATTAGTGACAGTTCAAGTTTGACCACTTTAACTAGCACATTAACCAAAGTGTGCCAGAAATACTCACAAATATTTACAAGAAAAACAAGTTACCAAGACACAATTACCATTGACCTTTGTTATGCTCTGAAAGTGTAGTCATTGAGCACAGTACACTTCACAAGCTTAAACTGACCACTTTACCTGAATTCACATCACTTGCAATGATATTCCATCCAGTGTTGCCAAGTCTGCAGTTTTCCCGTGGAATTGGGGTACTTTTACACTGATGTCAGCGGGTTGAAGCAACCAATAACGTCATATGTAGCCCCTAAAATACAAATTTTCCAGGGGAATGTGTATTTTATCCAA
Organism: Cirrhinus molitorella; assembly: GCA_033026305.1. Classification (NCBI taxonomy): domain Eukaryota; kingdom Metazoa; phylum Chordata; class Actinopteri; order Cypriniformes; family Cyprinidae; genus Cirrhinus; species Cirrhinus molitorella. The sequence continues at coordinate 2,375,791 of CM065133.1, read as the reverse complement.
CAGAAGGCAATTTTTAATGGGGGACCCCTCTCAAAACTGGATTGGGCGGGTTTTGATGTGAAAACCTGGCAACCCTGAGTCCACCTAATGTGCTGACAGACAGTAGATCGTGGGCACCTTCATGTAATCCTTTGTCATAGATTATTCCACCAGTTTGTAAATGGTATTGTGGGTGATAAATATGCTGACTTTTCCTGTTTAATACCGTAAAGCTGCTTTGACAATCTGTATTGTTAAAAAGTGCTATATAAATAAAGGTGACTTTGGCATATTTTTAGCTCATTTGAACCCATTGCAAACTTGACATCACACTTGCACTTATTCAGCATTTCTGCAGGTTTTATGAAGGTTCACTGAAGGAATAAATTGAATAGAGCGCAATATAACAACATGGTCTCTAAATGTAAATGGTTACATAGCAACCCTTCAAAGTTCTCCATTTATCTTTTTTTTTTTTTCCAAGTTATTTGTTCTTGTTTTATGCATAAACTAATTTTCTCAAATGTTCATTTTCAGCGTTAGGGAAAGTTACTTTTAAAAGTAATGCATTGCAACATTGCATAATTACAGTTACTTTTTATGGAAAGTAATGCGTTACACTACTTTTGCGTTTCTTTTTGCATTATTTTTTACATCTGGGCAGGGCTTTCTTGTTTTGTATAAAATACAAAAATAATATTTTTGGCAAATATAAAAGCATTTTCACACAAAAAGTGAAATGAATAAGCCTACGGCTGAAGGAAAAGTAAATTCATGTCTGTACAGTAGAACGGAAAAGAAAGTCAAAAAAAAAAAAATTAAGCACAAATATTAAAGTATTTTTTGCCTATTAATATGGTTCATCTTTATTTAAGGAGGGTTAGATATTTCAACCAACATATTGGTTATAATAAACTTAAAACGGTTCCCACTCTAAGCCAAATGTCAAATTCCCTGACTTTCACAGACTAAAAAGCTGAATTTCCTCGATCACAGATGTTTTTTAGTACAAAACATACATATACACTAGTTTTTTTTTTTTTTACCTGTTAAATGCACTTTGATATTTTTTTTGTACTATTTCAACAGAAATTAACTTATTTTAAAGTAATTTTTATGCTTTCATAACCTAACCATAACAATAGGCAAAATGTGTGAAACACCACAAAACAAAATGCAGTATAGAAAAATAACATTAACATAAATGGAAACAAAAACTGAAAGCAACAAAAATCCCTGATATTCCATGACTTGGACAAAATAAATATATAATTAATAGACCTTTTAAAATTCCATGACATTCTAGAAATTCCATGACCCTGTAAAAATTTTTACATTTCACTAATGGAAACTGTTATAATTTCGTAATTTTAAATAAAATGAATGTCATTATATACATTTTTCAATCTATAAACCTAAATTATGTACCATAAAATAAACAGTTTGAACCCATTTAACCCAGCCCAATATCATATTGATATACAGCAGGTGCATGAGGCAATAAACAAACTTTATAAATAAATCACAAGTACACATCTGATAGTTATTCACTTTATTGAAAGCATCAAGCTCTTAGTACAGATATATTTAGCACATCTTGACCAACCAAGGAAATAGCAAGAGAATTGGAACAGCAAAGTTTCCTCTTCCTAACTTCCTGTGAAAATCCCGCAACAGAATCCTTTCTATAGTTTCCTTACCAACCAACACAGGCTGGAAAGAACTAGTACAAAGAGAAGGTCCAAATCATTTGAAAAGATCACTCCCCACCTCAGAACAGGGTCAGAAAAAGGAAAAAAAGTATATATATATACTGTATATACTTGGTCCGCAACATCAATATCTCCCTCCTCCACTTATATATATATTCTAGAAATCCCATATAATGACCAGAAAAATGTTTGAAACTGCCACCCCATTATCGAAAAAAGTACTAGGTGTTATATGCGATCATGCTCATGTTATTTCTCCTAGCAGTGGTCCACGTCTGACACCTATTAGATCAAATTTAACTACTACTGTAAACATCCAGCTGCCCCTTGACCTTTGGGACGGCAGAGCCGCATTTAAGAGACATTCGTTGTTAGATTGGCTTTTATGTAAGGAGACCTTCTAGGACAGAAGATTTCTCTGATCTGCCACTATGAAGGAGACATAACAAAAACATCATCCTCCTCACAACTGCATAACTCAGGTTTCTCCATCAGCAAAAGCACACCCGCCGCTCGCCACGCTCGGGACCAATGAACACAGTTTGCTACATCGTACGAACAGAACTTAAACATGTCAACGTTACAAAGGGCTGAAGCAGAGACGGCGCACGGTACACATCCTGCTAATCGCATGCAATAGCACATGTGAAGAAATCTTTTTCTCAATGCACAAAGAGGGCATGATCTGGAGAGGTGTACAAATCTACTGCAAAAAAAAAAATCTGCTGGGTAGGAATTTTTTTTTTTTTTTATAAAACTGCACTTTATGCAGACATGGGGTGTGGAATGATCCGGGTCTGCCCTGACATGCTCAGATCAGTGCGTGCCTATTGTGTGCTTCCCAGCTTCTGTACAGAAAAAGAGAGAGAACAGTTTGTTTAGAAAAAAAGAAAAATGCTTTGCTGTGCGATCGGCGCACTAAAGCAAAGCGTCTGTCCGACCGTTTCAATTCAAAGGCGTGCATTGAGCAGGCTCAGCGCTGGACAGCCCTAGGGGTCCTTCACAATGACAGAAACGACGGACGGACGGCCCTTTTCTTTTTATCCCACGCATGCGTAACGGTTTCTTCTACAGCATTTGGAAATCTTTTATAAACACCTTTTAACTAACTAATTTTTTTTTACTTTTAATACATTCGTGTTAAAGGCCTTTGCATTTGAGGAAAGGAAGACAACAGACGGTTATATATTGCAGATTATATGTTGCTGGCGATTAAGGCAACAGTTAAGTAACTCATCTTTTGAAACATTCACTTCTCTGGTACTTCGAATGAAGTTGACCTCTTGTAAAGCTGGTGAAGAAAAACAAAAGCAACGGAGGGTCTTTAGTTTCTTCAAACTGAAATGGAAATATTAGCTACCTGCAAAGTTCAGCTTTTTAACGACGAGTGGGCTGTGGACATTGAAGGTGACCGTTAAGTTACTCAACTTCTAAGACATTCACTTCTCTAACACACCGAATAAAGACAGCTGCCTTCAGGGTTATGGAAAATAAGAGGAACGAGGAATATATTCTATATATGTTTTTTTTGTTTTTTTTTTAGGATTTCTTCACATGGTCACAGAAAAGTCAGCTAGCTATACACTGTTTAAATAACCAACATTAAACCCAAATCTAAGGAAAGAAAAATGTAAATGAAAACCCTCAAAGCCATGACAGACTCTGCTTTTGGACTGGTCGAGATGCAAGACAGATCTGAGCATGTCAGGGTCCTTGTCTAGTGAGGTCGGAAACCCTGTCTGTGGGGGATGCGAGGGGACACTTGCAGGAAAGGAAGGGAGGATTGCATGTACTGGGATGGTGTGACATGCCTCACACACACCACCACCACGTTCAAGAACTCTACATGCACTTCAAGATCACAGCAAGAATGGGCTAGAATATCTACAGAGACACAAGAAGAGCTTTCATGCACGATATCTACGCCATTGGTACAAGAATGCATAAATGTTAAACTCAGGGAAGATCTACAGCCAGAAGACTCCACACACAAACACCGCCTCTCCTCTACAAGACTACGCCGGCTGCAGAGCTGTTCCTCGCAGCGGGCGAATTTCTTTTTACGCTTCTTCATTTCGGAGGATCAGCTCTGCTTCTGCTGGCGGTTCTTGGCGTAACTGGTGAAGATGAAATTGTAGTCGTTGAAGTGGGCCAACTGGCGGTCCAGGAGGCGGTAACTCTCCAGCTTCTGAGCCGAAGAGAAAACACTGCGACATTTGGAGCTCTGTTGGGAATGAAATGAGGGGGGAAAAAATTAGGACCGCTATGAATACTCCAAACCACAGTGCCAACATTGGAAGCGACTGATGGTTGGTCAAGGTGCATGATCATGACTTTAACATATCTAAACTATTTCATGTGAGGATCCTCTGATGATTTTGTAAGTTTGCCCGCTGACAAAGAAATGGTCAGTCTATAATTTTAATGCGAGGTTTATTTGAACGGCAAGTAACTGAAAAACAAAATCCAGAAAACACATTTCAAAAAAATTATAAACCGATTTGCATTTTAATGAGTGAATTATGACAAAACATGACTTAGTACATGTGGCAAAACCCTTTTAGGCAATCACAGAGGTCAGACGTTTCTTGTATTTGTCCCACTCCTCTTTGCAGATCCTCTCTAAGTCATTAATGTTTCGAGGCTGATGTTTGGCACCTCGAACCTTCAGCTCCCTCCACAGATTTTCTATGAGATTAAGGTCTGGAGACTAGCTAGGCCATTTTAGGACCTGAATGTGCTCCTTCTTGAGCCACTCCTTTGTTGCCTTGGCCGTGTTTAGGGTCATTGTCATGCTGGAATACGCATCTACAACCCATTTTCCATTCCCTGACTGAGGGTACATTGCCCTTTGATGCGGTGCGGTTGTCCTGTCCCCTTTGCAGAAAAACACCCCCAAAGCATAATGTTTCCACCTCCATGTTTGATGGTGTGGATGGTGTTCTTAGGGTCATAAGCAGCATTCTTCCTCCTCCAAACACAGCAAGTTGAGTTGATGCCAATAAGCTTGAATATTGGTCTCATCTGACCACAACACTTTCACCCAGTTCTCCTTTCAGATGTTCATTAGCAAACTTCAGATGGGCCTGTATATGTGCTTTCTTGAGCAGGGGGACCTTGCGGGCGCTGCAGGATTTCAGTCCTTCATGGCATAGTGCGTTACCAACTGTTTTATTGGTGACTATGGTCCCAGCTGCCTTGAGATCATGGACAATAGGCCTGCACGATTAATCGTTTGTAAACCGAAATCGCGATTTGAAAGGGTGTGATTTTCAAAACGCAAGAGCTGCGATAATTTCGATTGACTATATGGTAACAAGCATATACGTCGTTTTTGAGTTTGTTTCATGTGCATATTACGCCTTCTTGCGTATATTATGTTTGATGCGAGTTTAACTGCATGTACTGACTGAACGAGCAAATAACGTTAATGCCATTTGGAAAAGATGAGCGGGAGCAGCGGCTCAACTTCCCAACAAAGTGTGTCTGCAGAAGAGCAAAGTCCTGCAGACGACTTGGCACCTAAATGCCTAATTTGCGCACATTGGGAGGTCGCTCTCTTAAAATTGCTTTCCAATGCGCGTGCGAGTCTTACTTTCGGTTTTGTTTTAACTGTCGCGGGAAGCGCTTGGCGGTGCTGAGTGTGCGTTCTACAATTTGATTTCCTTATGTCTAAACGAAGACTTATGGCGTGAGGCTCACGAACACATCTTTTATAATTATGCTTTGTTTTGATATAGATTTGTTGTATTGCCATGTGATGTAGCAACTTTAATCAAACCACATCAAACCTGTAGCACTTTTAAGTAGTAGTAAAATCGCATTTTAAATCGCAATTTTGATAAAAAAAATAATAATTGCAATTAGATTTTTTTCTCCAAATCGTACAGCCCTAATGGACAAGATCCTCCCGTGTAGTTCTGGGCTGATTCCTCATCGTTCTCAGGATCATTGAAACTCCTCAAGGTGAGATCTTGTATGGAGCCCCAGACCGAGGGAGACTGACAGTTATTTTGTGTTTCTTCCATTTGCAAATAATCGCACAAACTGCTGTCACCTTCTTACCAAACTGCTTGCCGAAAGTCTTGTAGCCCATTCCAGGCTTGTGTAGGTCTCCTGATATCCTTGGACAGCTCTTTGGTCTTGGCCATGGTGGAGGGTTTGGAATCTGATTGATTTGATTGCTTCTGTGGACAGGTGTCTTTTACACAGGTAACAAGCTGAGGTTAGGAGCACTTTCTTTAAGAGACAAAAGACACCTGGGAGCCAGAAATCTTGCTGCTTGATAGGGGATCAAATACGTATTTCACTCATTAAAATGCAAATCAATTTGTTACTTTTTTTTTTATGTGTTTTTCTGTTTTTTTGTTGTTTTTATTCTGTCTCTTGCTGTTCAAATAAACCTACCATTAAAATTATTAATAGACTGATCATTTTTTTGTCAGTGGGCAAATGTAAAATCAGCAGCGGATCAAATTTATTTATTTTTTTTCCACTGTATGCATTAGTATTGCTACAACTGCATTGCACTGCAATTATAAGGCCACACTGCCTTCTAGGGCTGTCAAAATGGCATAAAAATATATTATATTATATTTTAATATTTATATTATATATTATAATAAATATATTATTATATTTTAATTTAAAATGCATAATTTAAAACGCCATATAGTCTCAAGATATGCTTTTTCAAAGTTGAACTTGCATTATTTTGTGATAAATGTCCCTCTAGAAAAAGCAAATTTATGTGTTGTGAGAGAATGGTTTAGTTTCAGTTTTGACGTAAACAAGATGTTCTCCTCATTGATATTCTCTTTTCCTGCAATATTTTTAATGAACAGTGCTGCATGTAGTGGCTTCAACTGGATAGGCTAATAAAAGCATTATAATGCAACAACAATTATACTGTCATCTCATCTTGTGCTCCATTGCTGCCTCCTTAAAACACACCTAAAATTCCAACGCATTCAATGTTTTTGCATTCAATTGTGGGTTTTTATTTTAAATTCAATGAATATTAGATTTTTTTTTTGACAGCCCTACTGCCTTCAATGTAACAGTCACATACACAGTTATATAAATATTCATAGCAATTCACAACTAATACAATATATATAAATTTTATTACTAACTGATGGAAACAAAGTTGTGGAAGTACTGGATTAGTTGCATAATGTACCTGATTGACAAAAAGCGTAGTCACAAATTTCCCTGGTTTAAAGACATCCACGACTTTGCGGACAAGCTCATCGTAAGATGTCTGGGAGAGGTTGGTTTCAAAGCTGACATAGGAGAACTCTGGTTCGGGGGTGATGTGAATCGTCCAGTAAGTTCCCTAGAAAGAGAACCTCAATCTCAATCACACTGCACAACACGGATTTCTGCTTAATAATAAACAAAAGTCTCCTTACATCTGTTTTCATTCCATTCATGGAGTATCCACAAGGGTTGAACATTGTGGCATCAATCACTGAACCTGGAATCAGGTCACGAATTCCACTCATCTGTGAAGACATCACAGATAACATTAAAGGCAGCCTCGCAAAAAAGCATGTTTAAATGGTACAAAGCACTAAAACGGCACTATAGAGCAGAAGCATTGAGGACGAGTCTTACACGAGTGACATCATTAGCAGAAACACCGTCTTTCATGTAGAACTGGTCCATCACAGCTGGGTCAAGGTCACTCATCAAAACTTCTAGTGTCTGGTCCGCCTGCTTGTTCTCCCAGTATTCTGGCAGCTCCAGCGTAAACAAATACCTTCAGGACAGAAATGAGAAAACACAATGTAAATGTCAGCTAAATGGATGACATTTGATACGTTTTTTTATTTGCCCATGAAGAAAAGCTGTTTGATTTGGAACAGCTGTATTTAAGCATTTATAAAAGGATTCTATAAAACAAACCAGATTTTCCAATGCTAAGAGGAAAAGAGTCTGATGCATATGCAACATTTAACATTTACTAATAGTGGTTTGTCTGCGGTCAGATAAAATGTGGGAAGTCTAAATGATGTAAAACAGCTCACCAGCAGTCTGAGTTCAGACGTCCCATACAGTAGGCTGCTCCATCTGCGAGTGAACAAACAGAAAAACCTTGTAAATATACACTTTTTTTTTTTTTTACTTTTTTGTGGTATTACATAGTTATTCTGTCTAATTAAACAAGAATGTTTTCATAATCTGCTGGGTGTGAAACCGTACTTGGAAAAATCTGGCTGAGGAACTCGACTTCCTCCTGGAAGTTGCGGTGAGGGAACTCTTGATGGGTGGGCTTCATAAAATTTTTACGAGAATAGAAGAAATTCTAAAAGAAAATGAGATGATGAAGTCACATTACTTTGTAGATACTTCGTACTAGGGCTGTAATTCTTTGATTCTATTCCAGTATTGCATTTTGCCCGTGTCGAGTAATCAGAAAAATACCAGAAGTGGCACATTCCAACTATTAAAAATCACTAAAAATTCAAAAATGCTACTATTCAATTAAATATATATTTATGGGTCCCACTTTATATGAAGTGTCCTTAACTACTATGTACTTACATTGAAATTAATAATTTTATACAATGCACTTTGCATTGTTCTCAGATTTTAAAAATACCTGCATGTAATGAATTTCTGTAATTACATTTATAATTACACTGTTGACCCATCCCTTACACCTTAACCCACCCTTAAACCTACCCTTACCACCAAACCTGTCCCTAACCTTACGCATATCCCACCTTAATAGCAGCTAAAGTGTTTTGCAATGCAACATGACCACATGAAGTACATTGTACTTATCTTTTTGATGCAAGTACATAGTAGATAAGGTCACTTAGTATAAAGTGGGACCCATTTATGTGATGCAGGGTTAATACATGTGCTTTATTTACATGCGCATGTGCATCTCAGGTCGGCTCCGTTCACAGTAAATGCTGCTCCACACAAACTTATTTTCATGTTTGGAGTGTATCGCTGTGAGTTTGGGTTTATTATAACATTCATCTGGGAACACAATGTGTGCCACTTCATCAGATGTGTAAGGTAAAGCATTTATAAACCTATGCAAACACAGGAGAATATTTCAGTATGTTTCTCAATATGCTAACTGTTCATCGCAATTTCAAAATAAAAGTTTAAACCCTGGCTCTGTGTTTACACATTTTATGTCCAGCATTTCTTTAATAATAAAAAAAATGGCCAAACATTAAAAATGAAGTGGACATTTGAATTAAATGTTGTTTAGTCAATATTAAACAAGGATTAAACAGATTGAAGTGTAAAAACAATCATCAGCAGGCATTTGTTATAATGCGTAATGTACATTAGCTCTACCGTTTATAATAAATTATGTAGCTTAACAGTTTTGTTCAATAAGACCATATGACTGCTTTTGATACTTTATTTGAACTAATTATCACTGCCTAATTGCTATATGTATTTAAAGTCATTTTAAAGGCTATTGTTGGCTTAGGTCTATTTTATTATTACAAAAAAATATGTATAATTACTTGATTAATCGTCAGAATAATTGACAGATTACTCCATTACCAAAATTAGTAGGTGACAGCTCTACTCTGTACCGAATACTGCCAATGATTAATCTATGATGTCATGTGTAAACTGACTCATCTGAAGCTCAGTGTGAACCTACAAACTTGCATGATCTCATAAACGTGACACGTCACGGACTGAGCCTTTATGGTTATATCTCACTTTACTGTGGCTGGAAATGATGTGGCATAATTCTTCTCTAAACATAAACCTGTGTGCATGCACCAGAGTGTTTGTCGTACCTCGATGGCATCAAAGCCGCAGTACTCACGAGCCAGTTCCAGCAGTGGCACCAGTGCCTGCAGTAAGAGGGTGGTTCCGCATGTCTTCAAAATGAAACGTCTCTTGGAGACAAACATGCTACTCTCACTAGGGGAGAGAGACGGAGAGAGAGAATTAGGTAGGTGTGGTTAAACCTTTAAATTACCGCTTAATTTGCAGTCGTTTCCTTATTACTACTCTCCACTATAAACTGAATCAACATTGTAAATATCAATGACATCAGTGCACTTTTCCCACACAGTAAGAAGTTTTAGAAACGAGTAATGGATTTAAAACCGATGCATTTTTGACATCCCGAAAATCTCTGAACTATTATTATTGCTGCATAAAAATGATGCCACGTCAGCAGAAATGTCAACAAAAAAAAAGTAAAATCCACCCAGCTTTTTTCTCTCCAGACAGCTATGAATACCTCTGTCCTGAATTCCCCCTTTGACCCTTCGTCTCAGCCCAAATAAATGGCTTAGTGTCATCCTCAGCAGGGTGTGTTTATAAGTAGTCTGCACTGAATCATTTCCCCTCATGACTGTGAAAGTCACACAGATGCCTTTAATATTACCCTTATCAGCTTTTGAGTATCTCTAAGCTGAAACGCTACTGTGCGCTTATCAGTTGTGAGTGTAAGGTTAGTGCAAACGGTATAAACATTCAGCACTTGTAGGACTATGTCTATCCAGCAATGAGCCAGTAAAAAATTTCATTTGAGCTTTCACACCTGTATTACCATGCATTATTATTTAATTATCTTTAAATCAGTTTGCTACAAATAACCTAAGTTACTGGTTTGATTACATCTCAGTGATAAGAAAACTTAATTTGATGTTGATTTGAAGGTGTTGAAGGCTAGCCGCTTTGAATCGGGGTTGAAGGACTACAGCGTCATCACAATCCTGTCCTCTAAGCTCAGAGGACAGACAGACCAATGAGTCAATAGCTCACCTGAGTATATAAGCTTCCTGCTTGTCAGTCTTTGTCACACTTATAATCAAACAATGCACATTCTCCAGAAGTTTGTCCCACTCAAATCTGAAAACGCAGAGAGAGAAAAACATTAAGACCTCGGAAACAAGATTTTATTATTGTCTATGTGAATCTGGGTGCTACTTTTTATGTTTGAAAAGCAACACTTTTCAAACGCTGGAAACAATGGCAAACATTTTCAACAAGGCAAAATTAGACGGTCACATTTTCTGTAAAGAATAAACAACTGATTTATTGCATGGCATGAACGAACACAGATTGGATGCATTAATGGTGTCTCTGAGGTCATTTGCTCTGCGGCATTGGCAGCGTGCACAGCTGCTGGTTTCGCTGAATTCATGTCGTAGACCTCTCAAATTTCACACATTTGGCACAAGCTCAGGTGGCCTGTTTGTTACAAAGGGGATGACAATCAAAATCATGAACAAAATGAGGGCTTGCTTTGCAATAATGACCAGATTTTACATGATTCTGCATATTACACACCAATTATTTATTCAGTTTGGTGTCACAGAAAGTTATTTAAAATTCAAAGATTTAATCCAAAGATCTATCAATATCTGTAAAGTCTCCTGGGTTGCAAATATGTACTATACTTGTTACCTTATTGTATTAAATATCTTGGACAAGACTCAATCTCAACGACATGTAAAAGTCTCCTTAAAAACTGATTGAGTTGTCACATGAAAAGCCAAACTGTTTCCAGATCACACAAAAGAAGAAAGCAACACAAGTCTCTAGTAATACACAGCTTTCAGGTTTCCAATAACCATACATAATTTATCATGTATTAGTGTTTCTTCAACTAGAGGAACTAATGTTCCATTGGTGGGATGATATACTGTAAATTAGTTTTAATAGTTTTTTTATAATTATAATCTAAGCCATATAAAAGCATGAATCAATCATTTTAATATTAGGTGCACAAAATAGGAGCCAAAATAGGAGGAAAAAACAAGGTAAAGGTAATCAAAATATTTAGAAACTGTACTTATCAACTGATACATAAACTGTGAAAATATTATGAGACTGTGTATCAAGGACACATACAAATTAAATAGATCTGAGCAAAGTAAAGTGTTTCCTCATGCTGTAGGAAAAAGAGGACTTATCTATTCTAAGGCCTTCTGGACTTATCTGGAAACGCTGTGCTCAGACTCTAATGATTCTCTTTCTAGTATCTCTGCGAGAGTTAATGCTTTCCCGGAAGTAAACTAATAGCCCTCGTCATTCATTCTGGCAGCCGTACCCAGAGAAACCACAGAGATCAGCTTTCTGCTCTGAGAAACTGAAGCAGTGGCCTTACTGCAGGATACTATAACGTTAGATGCATCAGAGGAACAGTAATGCCCTTACTCATTTATATTTTAGATACTTCCTTTCTATATGAGCTGGAAAGCTTCAAGTGACCTTACCTTATGAAAAGTACAAGAAAAATCCATTACATACATGTATATAAAATGCAATTTTATGGAAACAAACATGTTGATGTGCTTTTGAAAACTGCAATGGTATTATTATGACGTTGCAGTGTCTTTAAGTAGTATCATAGTATCAATACAGGATGACTTTTCCCTGTAGTAATAGAACAATACTTTAAGAATACTAGAATCAGCAAATAAATTATGTTTCATTTAAAATAGTGGTGTCAAGCGATTAATCGCATCCAAATTAAAAGGTTATGTTTTCATAATTTATGCGTGTGTACTATGTATATTTGTTATCTGTATATAAATAAACACACGTGCATGTATATATTTAAGAAAAGTGTGTTATCTTTATATGTTAAATATATTTATAGTATAAATTATATGTATATAAATACATACATGTGACCATGTAAATATTTTCAAAATATATATTGTATCCGTGTGTATTTATTTATACATAATAAATATACACAGTACACGGACATATATTATGTAAACAAAAACTTATTTTGGATGTGATTAGCAGTTTGACAGCACTAAAATAACTCTGTATTTTATATATATATATATATATATTATAGTATATACTGTTATTACATCTTAAATTGATATTTTGGTTGTACTCTATAGTAAAATATTGTTTTCTGTCCGTCATCTTAATTATTGATTTATATGCCCAGCAAGGGCCGCAGGAGACGTTTTTTTTTTTACAGTCTATGGTACCGCCGCAGCTGTCCAGCTCTACGCACATTTAATACCTACCAATGAGCGACCGGAACTCCTGACCAATCACGGCGCGGGGGCGGAGCTTACGACGTGTGACGCAGACGCGTGACTTTCACATGGATGCTGCGGCGCAGGATCAACCGCCATGATGGTTCCCAAAAATAGAGCTTGCTCTTGCATGCGATCGATCTCATGTGCTCACGCATAACCGCAAAAGAATGCGTTTTAAAGCAAACGCCTATGACGTTGTGGAAATTCACAAACATACGTCAGTAAAAAGACAAAACCAAAACCATCCAGAATGCATTCATATGTGTGCAGATACGCTCCAGAGTGTATTTTGGGGAGGCGTGTTTGCTATGGCGCCATATCAGCTAGCTTTAGCCACTAACCACTAGCGACTGGCCAATCAATCGATTAGCATTTACTCACACCAACAACTGATTCAGACAGAAACAGGGGCTGATCTAAATTACAGCAAAACATCACTCGATGAGAGCCAACGAGTCAAAGGACGGATGAAAATTGCTAAGCGATGTTGGACACAGACAGGGCCAGACTCGCGTCAAAAAAACTATATAAATACGTCGATTAAATACGTTGCTAATGCTGTTTAACAACGATTCGGAACGTTTTAAGTATGCAAAAATAAATAAAGGAAAAAAAGCTAGCTCATTGGGCCTTAGTTTCAGCTCCCGTCCTGACAGCTCAAATGAATGAGCGTAAAGGGGGATGGTGTCAAAAATGGCCAAAACTGCTGATCACGCCTCGGGTGTCAGCCAGCGCCACATGTCACTCAACCGTTCTCATTCCTCCAGAACTATCAATGTGACATTAGTAACGCCACAGTCATGGTTTAAACATGTTTTATGTACGATTTAAGCGATAGGGCGCCGCTTATTGTCGTGAATCACTAACGTAAATCCAGCTCTGCCTGATCTAACGCTAACGGCTCGGCCTGATTCACCCACCTGGGGATAGCGCGCAGATCCCCGGTTCCTTTGGTCTTGTCTTGTCGGGAGAACCACACCTCCAGGAGCTTCTCGGTCCCCTCGAAGAAGTGTGCACTGCTCTCTTCCATCGTGAGACAAACAGACTCAAACAACAGAAATTAAACCGTCGGATGGAATCCCAATTAATAAGTCCTTTGTTGGTTGTTATAATTTATTAGCTTAGTTACAGTCCTTGAGCAGTCCAGGTGTAGTTGCCTTGTTTTTTACCGTCTTCCCTTTTACAGAGAATACCGTAGGCGAATGCTAGCTAATATCGCCGGCCATACTGTGTAAGCGCAGAATGGCAGCCTGCGCGGAGCTTTTATTACCTTCCCGGCGACGTCATTTTCATTGTTGCCAATCACGGCCGAGGGGCCGCCCTCGTGTCAGCAACGATTGGCGGTTACTGTTGTCAATCAAGTTGGAGGTTGCGTAAAGGTATGAGTTCGCATTGTAGTAGCACAGCTTGTATATGCCCTTGTATAGGCGAATAAACATTTGCGTTTGCTGTAACGCTGCGCCAGTACATAGGTAACAAGTAATTGGTGTCTTGTTGAAGAAAAAACAATGGTCTGCTAGGGTATCTTGCACCTTTTATTCACTACGTTGACACTACGATTATTGTACTCCGGTTGGAATTGCAGCTAACGCAAAGTTTAAGTATTCCAACAACCAGAAAAATTTGAAACAGAACGCAACGACGAAAGAACGACGTCCACATCGCGATTTGCGCGTTGTAGTTTACGGACGTCCTACCGTCGTTAACTCAAACCGCTGGAATGATCTAGGTGCACTACAATTCCCAGAAGGCAATCCGCCACAATAACATACGTCACCGAGCACGTGACCATTAAGCGGAGCCGACCAAAATCCCAAACAAGGAAATGGTGGGGTAATAAAACGATCGGATCATTTAATTAATGCATGTAATAATTAATATTTTATTTTATTGTAAATTAAGAAATATTTATGGGTTAAAATGGACTACGACTTCAAAACGAAGCTCGCCGCCGAGAGGGAGAGAGTGGAAGATCTGTTTGAATATGAAGGTTGTAAAGTGGGTCGCGGCACATACGGGCATGTTTATAAAGCGAAGCGTAAAGACGGGTAAGAGACACGCGACACGCGATTGATTGACGCGTTTCACTCACCGTACTGTCAGTGTGTGTGTGCAGGATGTTCATATGTATCTTGGGAATTACGCTGTTATCTCTAGCCTGTGTGATTGTTTTTGTTTTCATGGACGCACTTCAAACGGTCCACCCCCAAACAACGTGATGTATGTTTCTCTGTTATGTGTAGGAGTTCACGTGTTTACCTGCTCGTATGTGCAGGACTTCATGTGTTCCTACTTTCATATGTGCAGGAGTTCATATGCTCAGATGTTCAGCAGTTCGTGTGTTCAGAAATTCGCTAGTGCTGGATGTCATGTTTTTGCAGCTCACGTGTTGATTTGTGCAGAAGTTCACACTTTCCCAAAAGCAGTGCACTTGTTTACAAATGCATGTTTACATGTGCAGAACTTCTTAGGTGTTAGAGTTTGCACAGAGTATGCTTAAGTGCTCAGAAGTAGGTTGCAGTCAAGACCACCTAAACTGAGACCAAGACAAGACCAAGACTTTAAGGGTTTGAGACCAAGACCAAGACCGACCAGCACTCCTCAAATTAATTTGAAAGATCCACATTTACTGTGAAATGTCTTAAAAAAAACTCATTCCAGTGGTGAATTTTATTATTTATTATTTTATAGGAAGTTTCCTTAAATTGGCAAACATATACATGTACAAGCTCAAAACAACTTAACCGTCTTTATTCAACACTTATTGTCTGTTTTATCAGAAGACTAACATGTTACTGTTTTGCTGTAAGAAAAAAAGCAAAACATTCAAAATGTAAAATGTAGAAAATTGTAAATGCCCAAGATATACACTGGGTGTCAAATGTTTAGAATAATTAAGATAATTTAGTGTTTTTGAATGTTTCTTTTGCTCATCAAAACAGCATTCATTCAATAAAAATACAGTGAGACATTAATACTGTACAATTCTATTACAATTTAAAATAATTCAGTAATAATCATATAGTATTTAATAATAATTGAGTTCTAAATCAGCATATTAGAATGATTTCTGAAGGATTGTGTGACTGGAGTTATGATGCTTTGATAACAGCAATAAATTATATTTTAAAATGTATTAAAAGAGAAACCATTTATTAAAATTGTAATAATGTGTCACAATAATACAATTTTTACTGTATTCCTGATCAAATAAATACAGCCTTGGTGAGCAAGAGACTCCTTTCTGAAATATGAAAAATCTTAATTACTCTAAACTTTTGACCCCCAGTATATATAAATATCCCGAGAACTCCTTCAACAAAACAATAGAATAATTACACTTTATGTGAAATATTTTGGCTCGTGAACAGTCACTGAGAGTCTGAACTGCATACAAGTGTTTTAACTTCATTTAGTGACCTAACTGCAAAAAATGGTCTTAAGACCAGTCTCAAGTACTACAACACTAGAAGTAACTTCTATGTGTTCATATACTCAGTTGTGCAGGAGTTCATGTGTTCATTTATGCAGTCCAGAGTTACTATGCTCGTTGGACTTCACCAAGTTTCCCTGCAGAACTAATAACCGGTGATCTTGCTAGTGAGAAATGGTGACCTATGGGAAAATACTTTTAGTGACAGTGAGGTGGCCGCAGGTTTTTGAGGCAGGCGCTGCAGTTGCTCTCCTCCAGCTGCCAAACTTCAGTCATAATTGGAAACCCTTTCAAAGGTAGACAAAGGCAAGTTAGAGCTAAACCCTGCAGGACACTGGCCCTCCAGGACTGGGTTTGGAGATCCCTGTCTTAAAGGAGAAGCTCAGTTCCAGAACAAATGTTAACAGGTCATTTACTCACCCCCTTGTCGTCCAAGCAGTTCATGTCTTTCGTTCTTCAGTTGTAAAGAAATTCTGCTTTTTGAGAAAAACATTTCAGGATTTCTTCTATGGTGACCAAGAGTTTGAACTTCCAAAATGCAGCTTCAAAGGGCTCAAAACGATCCCAGCTGAAAAAGATGGGTCTATCTAGTGGAACAATCTGTTATTAAAAAAAAAAAAAATAAAAAGTATATAATCCTGAAATGTTTTCCTCAAAAAACATAATTACTGTCCGATTAAAGAAAGAAAGCATGAACATCTTGGATGACAGCAACGGTGAGTGAATTATCTGTACATTTTTTGTAGTGGAAGTTAACTTCTCTTTTAAAGATACATATTAGTACATAACTTTTTAATACATATTAGTACATTTTGAAAGGATACCACATGAGTGACAACTTCTGTTCAACTTCTCCTTTGTTTTGAACGTGTATTAAAGGGATAGCTCACCCAAAAATAGAAATTCTGTCACCTGCATTTAAGTTTTTTTTTGTTCTGCTGAATGCAAAAGAAAATATTTTGAACAATGTGTGTAAACAAACTTTGACTTACAATACTCGGGGGTTGAGGGAGTATGAAGGAAGTCTCTGGGAACCATCAGCTGTTTGGTTACACCGATTCTTCACAATATCTACTTTTATGTTCAGCAGAAGAAACAAACTTGTACAGGTTTGGAACAATTTGGTGATTAAATGATGACAGAATTTTGTTAATGTTCATGTGAAAGCAGCAGTATTTCAGATGTATTCACTTCTTCATCAACCAAAAACATGATCACTATCTGCCTTTGCTCACATAGAATTCTGGTTCACAACCTCCTACTAGTTCACCTTATACATTCAAGGCGAGACGGCTGGCAACTCAAATGCACCTAATGTGTTTGTGTGCGCAGGTGTTATCTTTATTTCTCTCTTTTTCTCTGCTTATCTCTCTGGTCATGGTAGAGCTACTGTTCAAGAAAGTCTTTTCTGAACTAGAAAGTCAAAATGCTTAATCTGTCCATCCGCTCGTCCTCTGTAGGCTTGTGTAGGCGCTGAAGCCTATCCTAGCATTTCGAGCCAAAGCAGGGAAACACCCTGGACACATTGCCAGTCACAGACACACTCACACTCACTCATATGCATGCATTTGATTCTGGGGGAAACCAGAGATGCTTCTTAAACTGTTCAAACTGTTTCAAGAAGTTGCATGTGCAGATTTTGGTGTATTTCTCACAATCTCCCTCATTATTGGAATATTCTTAAATATAATAAATCACTTATT
This sequence comes from Cirrhinus molitorella, assembly GCA_033026305.1. Taxonomy (NCBI): domain Eukaryota; kingdom Metazoa; phylum Chordata; class Actinopteri; order Cypriniformes; family Cyprinidae; genus Cirrhinus; species Cirrhinus molitorella. The sequence goes on along the minus strand of CM065133.1, from coordinate 2,357,949 downwards.
GGACACCACAGCTCTATTTTTTACAGAAAAATGACTTTATTCAAAGTTTTAGGGCAATTGTTTGCACTAAATCTATCTTAATTTCAGACATGGCTTTTGTAGAACTTTTTTTTTTTTTTAGTTACATCAGCTCAGTTGTATTAAATGATTAGTTCACTTTCAGAATGAAGTCTATAGTGTATGTTGCTCCACTCAATGTTCAATAGCGGTACTTAAGTCAGTGCAGCGATATGTAACGTATAACTTGTTTACTGCATTTACATGGAAATACAGACTGGAATGTACTTAAAGGATTAGTTGTACTCACCCCCTTGTCATCCAAGATGTTCATGTCTTTCTTTCTTCAGTTGTAAAGAAATTATGTTTTTTGAGGAAAACATTTCAGGATTTCTCTCCATATAATGGATATGTATGGTTCCCCCAAATTTGAACTTTCATAATGCAGTTTAAATCCAGCTTCAAATGATCCCAGCCAATGAAGAAGGGTCTTATTTAGCGAAACGATCAGTTATTTTCGAAACAAATTGACAATTTGTATAATTTTTTAACCAAAAATGCTCTTGTATTATATCTGTGATGCACATGCATAGTCTGGGTAATCCGGGTCAGTATAGTTAGGTTATGTTGAAAAACTCCTAAATTGTTTTCTTCCCCAACTTAAAAACAGTAGCATAGCCAGGAATCACAATGTGGGTGGGCCCAGAGAACTAGACAAAAATGCATCTGTTATCAAAATTGGCCAACTCAATTACACCTGCTTGAATATAAACCACTGTTTAATCAGATCATAAGCCCGTATGTCATCATAAGCAGAACAGCATGAGCAAGGCGGCCGCACCTCACATCTGAAAGATGCAACACAACACCATCTTGCCACAAGGCACTGGCAAAAATAATTAAAATGGATATGTCGGGCGGAAACAGTAAGGAGATATTTGAATGATTCATTAATAAACTAGTGTATGCTGAGATCACTCGCAATCTCCTCTTTGGATGCACCTTTAGAGAGAAATGCATCTTGACGAATTACATAATGAAAGAGTTTTTTTCAGATTAGCTTTATTTCATTAAGTAATAATTTAAAGCTTTCTATTTATATATTTATCATGTTTTTGCCATGTTTTCGCTGAGTTTCGGTTCATTTTTGTGAAGCGCTTCTATTTAAGAACAAGACGGCAGAAAGCACATCATGTTTGTTTGTACATGTTTGTAACGTTTCGTTGATATTATGAGTGCACACAAATAAAAGTAGACCCTTTACATTTCCAAATTATGTATTAGTTTTACCTTTGGATAATTGTAAATTGTTTCCACTAAAAAAATGCAAATGATGGTGCTGGCGCCTCCATGTCCTGCAAAGTGGCTTCAGCTTCCTCTCTCCGCAAAAATAATTGGGTATGCACCTAATAGTGCACATTTATCTAGGTTTAATGCTTAAACTAACATTGAAGCTGGATTTAACCTGCAAAAGTCCATTATATGGAGAGAAATCCTAAAATGTTTTCCTTAAAACATTTTTTTTTACAACTGAAGAACATTACATACATTATCAGCAAATGTTTGTTCTGAAAGTGCCTAATCCTTTAAGTACATTCCAGTCTGTATTTCTGAGTGAAGACCAGTCAGTGTCTAATGCTGAATTATGTTTCTGTAGCTAGCACATGTTTCCATGTAAATGCAGTAAACAAGTAATATGTTACATATCGCTGCAATGACTTAAGTCTATTGAACATTGAATGGAGCAGCATACACTATAGACTTCATTCAAATAGCCACCCACAACCTCTTCAGCACAATGGTAACCACAACAACTTCAACATCACAGAAACACTTATGTGTCAAAGATAACTGAACAATAAAGATTAGCAGGTCTGTCTCTCTACTCTCCTTTTTTTTTTTTGGTTTAGCCGATATGGTGGGTAGCTCTAGGAGGTCCTTTGACATTACATAATGTTTTTTAGAAACAGCTCGCTCTTTTGAAGTCCTACATGTGATTATATCATGAAAAACAGATGAAAGAGATTCTGGTGAGGTATGCATCTGATTGGCTGTTTGTTTTCTAATCATCAGTGCGGCTCCTGCCAATGTTCTTCGCGAAAGCAAATGTCAGGTTTATAAGGCTGGAGTTTTTTTCGATGTGAATAATGCTCCAAATAGTCACGTGTAACCACATTACAATATGTGAACTGCAGGAGCATGAAAATAATGTGACACAGCAGTTCCCAACCATGGTCCTGGAGTAGGCCTAGTAACAGTCAGTGTTACAAGTAAAGCAAGTTACGTAATAATATTACTTTTTTCAAGTAACTATCAAAGTAACGCATTACTTTTTAATTTACAAGAAAATATCTGTGTTACTTTTTCAAAAAAGTAACACCAGTTACGCATTTAATCACATTTTATTAACCAGTGACTTTGCTGCTGAACTTTGTTGATCCAATTCAACCATACACTGCAAAAATACTTTTCTTACTTAGATTTTTGTCTTGTTTCCAGCCAAAATATATAAAAAAATCTTAAGAAGGATTTTCTAGACAAGTAAATAACTATTTTCTTGTTTACAGAAAAAAAAGAAATCAAAATTAATTTAGTTTTTGCTTAGGACAAGCAAATTAATCTGCCAATGGGGTAAGCAAAAAAAATCTTATTTCAAAAAAAAAAAAAAAGATTATTTTGCTCACCCCATTGGGAGATTATTTTACTTGTTTCAAGCAAAAACACTTAATTTTGACTTGTTTTCAGAAAAAAACAAGACAATATTTTTTTACTTGTCTAGAAAATCATTCTTGATTTAAGAATTGTTAGATATTTTGACTGGAAACAAGACAAAATGTAAGTAAGAAAAGCATTTTTTGCAGTGTTCTAATAAGCAAAACTTACTTTAGATTAACTAACATTTGTGCTTTTTTTCTCATTGCTGAAGAGTGTTGAACTTTCTTTTCCTACAGTTCTTACTGTACAGACATCAATTTAATTTTCCTTTAGCCTTAGCCTTATTCACTAATTATTAATTTCATTTTGGTGTGAAAGGGCTTTTACATTTGCTAAGAATCAACTTTTTTATATTAAAAACAAACAAGCAAGCCCTGCCCAGATTTAAAAAGTAACGCAAAAGTAATGCAACGCATGACTTTCCATAAAACGTAATTAGTTACTTTTTTAGGGAGTAATGCAATATTGTAAAGCATTACTTTTAAAAGTAACTTTCCCCAGTAAACATTTTAGTATTAAAAACCTGTTTTAGCGCTTGATTGTACAAAACGTGCAGTCATCATCAGCATTTATTTGATGGTGAACAGTCATCATTTCTTGTTAATTAATGGTATTATTCATATGACAGTTGTGATGTATTTCTGAAGGTGTGGTCAAAAAAAGCTGCTCCATAGTCTATTGTCAATAGTGCAGTGAAGTATGAATCACAGCTCACACAGATGTCACTATCAAACCAAATGGTTTTCTATTGGCTAGTGTCGTGAACACTGTGAACTTGTTGTGAAATCTGCCTGAGGATAATTTGCCCTCATGTGAAATTCCAGATTTTTTAGATTCTTTGTGAACTGATTTCGATTTAGTCTGTGAAAAGTCTCAGAACAATGGTAATTGTGACCACACCTTGAAGGTGTTGATACACAAGACATTTTTTCGACCAATGAGGTGAGACACAGGGTCCATGGCTGATCAAAAATATCCAAATAGAAATGTGTGGCCCATTTTCAATGGGAAACAATGTCGCTCGGTAACATTGTTAAAAAAGTTGCCGTGTATCATCACTTTGACACAACGACAGTCGCTCAACTAATGACGTGAGTTTGCTGCAAGACTACACTGCTAAAAATGCTTTTCTTACTTAGATTTTTTTGTCTCGTTTCCAGCCAAAATATCTAAAAATTCTTAAATCAGTAACAAATTTCTAGACAAGTAAAAATGATTGTCTTGTTTTCAGAAATAAGAAGTCAAAAATTAAGTGAGTTTTTGCTCAGAACAAGCAAAATACTTATAATCTTATAAATAATAAGATTATAATTATAATCTTATAATCTTATAAATAATCTTGTTTCAAGCCGAAAACAAGATTATTTTGCTCACCCCATTGGCAGATTATTTTGCTTGTTCTGAGCAAAAACTTACTCACTTAATTTTGACTTCTTATTTCTGAAAACAAGACAATCATTTTTCCTTGTCTAGAAAATCCTTCTTGATTTAAGAATTTTTTGATTTTTGGCTGGAAACAAGATGAAATATCTAAGTAAGAAAAGCATTTTTTTTGCAGTGTATTTGTTTTGTGGTAGTTGGGCAGATTCTGTATCATCATTTTCAGACAATACAGAATCACTGCATCTGAGTAAATCCATCCTCTCTTAGGATTGCATTTCTGAAAGTCATATTTGCACATTTGAAGCATCACATTGCCCCTGGCGGTCTCTATTAAAACGCATGCACAGGATGCCAGCCATCATTAGATATTGAGGAAAATAGAATGCGAAGGCTAAAAGTTGTTTACTAATTTTCTAATTTTGAAGAGCAGCTCAAAGCACCTAAAATAGACACACATACAGTGGCACAAGATGTATTTCTAGTATGTTGGGAAACAAATTACACAAACAAGTATTTTTAATGAAGATAACTCAAGAACACTGCATGTAATATGTTTCACAGAGTTTTGTGATTAAAAGTATATATGTGACCCTAAACCACAAAAGCAGTCATAAGATGCTGGGGTATGTTTGTAGCAACAGCCAAAAATACATTGCATGGGTCAAAATTACAGATTTCTTTTTTATGCCAAAAATCATTAGGATATTAAATAAAGATCATGCTCCATTAAGATATTTTGTAAATTTCCTACCATAAATATATCAAAACTTATTTTTTGAAAAGTAATATGCATTGCTAATAACTTAATTTGGACAAATTTAAAGGTGATTTTTAATTTTTTTGCACCCTCAGATTCCAGATTTTTAAATAGTTGTATCTCAGCCAAATAGTGTCCTATCATAACAAACCATATATCAATGCTTATTTATTCAGCTTTCAGATGATGTATAAACCTTAAATTAAAAAAAGTACCCTTATGACTGGTTTTGTGGTCCAGGATCACATATTGTATTAACAAAGAAGGCAAAAAGGAACATTTTGTGGTGTGGTCTGTGTAAACTGGAGGAGGGCTTTGTAAATGCTAAAATTATATTTTGGTTGGTTGGTAAAAATCATTGCAAAGTAGCCAAGAAAAGGAAAGTTAGTTTTGAGAAAATGGATATTTAAATAGTTTATTCTATTCGCCAGAATAGCTAGAAGTAAATAAATAATCATGTAAAATAGAAATATTTACAAATATTGCTACAGACATCAGTAAGTATTACAAAATAGGAACTGGTTCAGTTCTCTGCTCAAATGCTGCTGGGAAGCCAAAATATTTTCATTGTCTAATGATCTTTAATGTAGTCTTTGTCAAGTGGCCATACAGTTTTGAAAAGTGTGTCCATTGTTTTACGAGTTGAAATTAAAGAAGTTTTGTGTGTGTGTGTGTGTGTGTGTGTTTGTTCAAAAAACAAAATTAATACTGATTAGTTTGGTATGTATACATATGGATTTTCCTATGTATGCATATGTATGAAATTTGTGTACAGTGATTTGTATTTAATTCAATATCAATGCACATTTTTTATTGTAAATAACTATTATTATTAGCAAAATTTATGATATTATCAAAAATGAAAGTACATTATTGTATACATGAATACTTGTTAAAGACTAATAAATACATTTATTATTGAATAATTTATTAATTAAATCAATAATGTATTGTTATTCATGTCTAAAATAAAGTTTCCTGAAATACAATAGATGTTTATTAGTTATTCATATAAAAAGAGTCATAGATTATTTAGTATTGTGACTAAATGGTATATTTATTGTATTTACGTATATGTTTTTCCTCACGTCTAGTAATGTTGTGTTTGTTTTTACAGGAAGGATGAGAAGGAGTATGCACTGAAACAGATAGAAGGCACTGGTATTTCCATGTCTGCCTGCAGGGAAATTGCCGTGAGTTACTTAAATGCTAAACGTTTTTAACTACTTTACTGAATACAATTGCTGTTTTTTTATGAACTGTCAGTTTATAAAAACAAACAAAAATCTGTATACAGTAATGTGTTAACAGAGGAATCCAGCAAGTACAGCAATATAAACTATATATGCAATAAATGAAAGCAACTTTAACACTGTTTCAAAAATATAACCATAATTCTTAAATATTAGGCTACTATAAATGTGTGTTAGCTTGGCGTTAGTATGATTAACCATACTCTGTGGGTAACCAACACAATGCCAGCTAAAAAATAAAGCTTTTACTTGGTACTTGTGAAAATAACCTGCAATCTTCCTTCAATGTCCATGGGGTCATGTTTAGTTTTGTCCGGGGCATTTGATTAAACTGACTCAAAAAAAGCAGTGTTTGCAGTGTGTGTGTGGTGAAAAGCAATGTAGAGATGAAGTAGAGTTCAGTTAAACTGGCTTTTGCAGATAGTAGTTTAGTTTTCCTTTAAACTGTTAGAGCACATGCAGTCAGAATTATTGGCACCCTTGGTAAAATGATCAAAGATGGCTGTGAATGAAAACAAATCTCTATTGTATAGCCTTTTGATCTATTGTTTTTAAAAAAAAAAATCACAAAATTATATCCTTTCAACAAATAAAACAAGTAAATAAATGCTTTTCTATAATGCACTTTGGCCACAATTATTGGTACCCCTAGAAATTATTATGAGTGAAATATATGGAAGTATTTTCCATTCATATTTACAATTTTTAGCACACCAGGGTGTTAAATGCTTTTCTTACTTTTATTTTTTGTCTTGTTTCCAGCCAAAATATCTAAAAATTCTTAAATCAAGAAGGATTTTCTAGACAAGCAAAAATGATTGTCTTGTTTTCAGAAAAAAGAAGTCAAAATTAAGTGATTTTTTTGCTTATAACAAGCAAAATAATCTGCCAATGGGGTAAGCAAAATAATCTTATTTCAAACAGAAAACAAGATTATTTTCCTTCTTGATTTAAGAATTTAAAAATCTAAGTAAGAAAAGCTTTTTTTTGCAGTGCATGGATTCCTGTTTCACCGGAGTATGAAGATGATACTGTTTTTTCGTTGTTTTACTTCAATAAAGGTTAGGGTTGTATGTGCGTGTGTGTGTGTGTGTGTGTGTATTTCTTTTAAATCAAATATCAAAAGGATTAACAATCCAGATTTATTTTCACAGGCTTCTTTGTTCATGTTTACCAATATGGGTGCCAATAATTCTGACCATGTCTGTGGGCATAATAATGGAAAACATTGTTTTGAATTTCTGTGGTAGGTGACAATCTGCAACAGTTCAGGCGTTAAAGACGTTAATTCAGTCACACAAATCAGCTATACTTCTCCCACAATCACATGACAAAGTTTTTTTAATATCATATGACTAACACATGTTGTTTTTTCCAAACTTATTTACTTTCCATTTAAATAAGGCCCATCTGACTGCATTCATGATAAATTGTTATTGTTTTGTGTGTTAGCTGTCTGTAATCTTACTTACATCTAATTAATGCCCAGCTCATCATGTACTAATTGTATATTAGTCATTTCTCTCTGTACATGTAAGTTCAAAAATGCTTATTTCTGTTTATTTAGTATCTTGTTTGTCTGTGCTTTCATACTAAAGTGACTGAGATGCCTGTCACAGACTTGAGTTTCATGAACCCAAGAGTAAATCCTAGAGAGAATTTCGAAGAGGTGTTTTTTGTAAGTGGCTGGTGAGTCAATCTAGTTTGAATGCGGATGGTGACTCAACCGTTCTGTTGGTTTGTAAGAATTGACCTGATGTAAAGCAGTAAAATCCTAAGCTTTGTTCACAGTGCAATGCAATGACTATTTAAGGACTATTTAGACTTTTAAAGGATAAGCACAAGCTTATAAATTGCCATTCAAGGTATTAAAAAGACAAGTTAAGAGCTGTCTAAGGTGCATTTGTAGAACTAGGCACTGGTAATGAAGGATTAGATGCATGATGTGACAACAGAAACATCTAGTCTGTTGTAACTGAAAAACAACGTAGGTCCGAGTACAGAGACCTGTGGAACTCAACATAGTCATTAAATGTGGTTAATGAATGAAGAAAATGAGCTATGTCTTGCTCATTCAAGGATGTGCATTTATTGTTTGGACGCCTCAAGGACACCTAAATGTCTAATGTGCAGATTTACCCTTACCTTCTTGATCTTAACTCCATATGTGACCCGGACCACAAAACCAGTCTTAAGTCGCTGGGGTATTTTTGTAGCAATAGCCAAAAATACATTGTATGGGTCAAAATTTTGGATTTTTCTTTTATGTCAAAAATCATAAGGATATTAAGATCATATTTGATGAAAATAATTTGTAAATTTCCTACTGTAAATATATCAAAACTTAATTTTTGTTAAGTAATATGCATTGCTAAGAACTTGTTTGGACAAATTTAAAGGCAGTTTTCTCAACATTTGATTTTTTTTGCACCCTCAGATTCCAGATTTTCAGATAGTTGTATCTCGAACAAATATTGTCCTATCATATACCAAATATTGTCCTATCATCAATATTGTACATCAATGGAAAGCTTATTTATTCATTCATATGATGTATTTATACATCATAGGCTGGTAAAAAAAAAAAGAATGCAAAAAAAGCATTTTATTTTAAACATAGACATTAAAGAATCGCTCATTGTGTAGTGCAGGGCCAGTTTCAGCATTAAATCTTTGAGGGTGCTTCATGGACATCTATTTTGACCTTTTAGTTTTATGATTTATCAATATGTCAGTGAGTTTTGAGGGTAAATCCTGCATTTATATGTGGATGTCATTCCCAAAACTTTGCAGCGTGACAGCATTGAAAATGAAGGAATAGTACGAGTATGAATTAACATTATCTAAAAATAAAAACACTTTTAAATTAACATTACAATTATAAATGTAAAACAAGAAAATGAAACCATAAAATCACATTATTTTACCCCATTTACCCTGAAAAATCATTTTAAGGCAGCTAAAAGGTTCATCTTTTATACCTTATTTGCCACTAAATGGTACACATTAGTACTTAAAGTGTACATATTAGTAGCATTTAGTAGGTCACAGTGGGTTTCAGAGTTAATAATAAAGGAGATAATAATAACAAGGTCAACCACTAGATATATTCACTTGTTTGGCCTTGGGGAAAGCGTAGTGTTTTTAGTTCACTTATGAAAAGAATAATTATTATTATTAGGCATATGAAAATTAAATGAACAAAGATGACAATTTAAGGCGATTTTAAGGTTTTATTTGGCAAGTTTGATAACCGCTGCAAATAAAATTCAGTTCTGAGAAGTGCAAAATATTAGGGCTGTCAAAATTACTGCATTGTGCCATAATTAATATATATATAACATAATAACGAAGTATACATTTTTTTTTCCCCTGGCCGTTTTGGCGAGTGACCTCGTAAATGAGTCCTGTATGTGTGTCAGGTTTTAAAGAGACAGTGCCACTTTTAAAGTGAAACCTATTGCAGTCTGTCATTGATGGAAATAATAAAGAAACGAAAGAAAAAAATCACCTAGTGCTTGATCTGTTGCTTGAATGAAATTAATCTATACAGTTTATGTGAATATGGTTTTAAATTCACTTAAATGAAAGGTTTGTGTTATTTTTTGGACCCTATTAAATGTAACAAGTAATGGCTTTCAGGTATACTGTAATGTTGAATGCCTTTAATTAATAGCTAAAGTTGAAGGAAAATGCATCTTATAGAGACATCAGTACCAGTACTCAAGTGGGAGGCTGAACACTGGAGTATTTGCCTTAGTTAATGAAAGTAAATAGGTCAAAAAGAGACTTTCAGAGTGTTGAGATATGTTCAAGAAGTATTCCAGGTATGTAGCATGAATACATTCCGAAATATTTGACATATTTTAACAATCTGCATCTGGTCATCCAGTATCAGTTTTTTCATATTATATAGCCAAGTAAGCATATAGGCATTAGGTATGGTAATGGTATGAGGTAATGTTTTGTATGCATTGTTTACAAATCCTGTTGATTCATATGCATCGATCAAGAAGTGTGTTTTTTTTTGTGTGAATTGCTTGTTCTGGTCAATAATCATTTTAAATTTTTTTTTTTTAAAAAAGAAAATGAATTTGACAGACCAACAAAACTAATATATTAAATATAGCTGCAAGCCGCAATTACGGGACCAAGCACTAGGACTAGGCAAGGGAAGCGTCAGACCAAGTGCAGCAATGACGAATTGAAGCCATTTTAACACGATTTTAGTCAAAATGGGTAAAAAACAAACAAACAAAAAACACTAGTAATACAATTCAATCGGTTATCACTTTTGACCACAAGGTGGCACACAAATTTTTTGAGTACTTTCAGGTCATGGTCTCGATAGTACATACAAAGTTTCGTAATGGTACACCAATTCATTGGTAAAAATGTAGCATTTTATATCATAATACTCAATTGTAATGCTCAATTTCATGTTTTGTTCAGTTATAGCGCCACCAAGAGGCACAATCCCACCTAATTTTGTATGTGTCATTAGAGTGAGCCCATACATATGTGTGTCAGATTTGGTGAAAATATCTCATTTTGTTTTGGAGTTCTAGACCTTTTTATTAGTGCTGTCAAACAAATAAAATCCAAAATAAAAGTTTATGTTTACATAATATATATTTGTGTACTGTGTATATTTATTATGTATACATAAATACAAACACATGCATGTATATATTAAGAAAAAATATTTTAGATTTATATATAAAGTATATATATTTATTTATAATCTAAATTGTATACAGGTATAAATATATGTACATATAAATATTTAGCTTTAATATATACATGTATTTGTGTGTATTTATATGTGCATAATAAATATACAAAGTAAACACACATATAGTATGTAAACATAAACTTTTATTTTGGATGCGATTAATCGCGATTAATCGTTTGACAGCCCTACTTTTTATATATGATAAGGGACAAAATGACAGATGGCTAACCTTTTTTGCATTTTTATGCCACATACTATCAAAATTTTGGCAATTTGTCATTAGCGTGTAGCTAGCACTCTATGTTTCCGAATTTCCTATGGTGGTTTCGTGTCAATCGTAGTAACGGTTTCTAATTATTGGCAAATGTTTTTTTAAACGCTAAAATGCAACATTGCATAAGGCAAAACCTGGCATGTTTGGTATCGCTGGACTCTGCAAAGAATTAGCAGTCTAAAAAGTGAGTCGACCAGCATGCAAATATTTGATTTTACCACGAGGTGGCGCTGGCACGAAACTTCTCAGGCTCCTTCAGGGCATGTGCTGATGACCCATACCGAGTTTTGTAATGATACATCAATGCATTTGTAAAATATTACATTTTACTACATAATTCAAAATGGCTGACGCTGACATGGGAAAATTGGGTATCATTCGACTTGGCATGATGCACCGAATCTAAAGAGACCAGTTTTTCATCAGTGATTTTTGGCCAAACCATTCAGACGGTATAGGTTAAAATTGCCATTTTTTGGTATCTCCTGACCACTAGGTGACACTGCACCGAAACACTGCAAGTAGCCTCAAGTCATGCTTGTAATAACACACACCAAGTTTGGTCTCAATGTGCCAAACTGTTGCGGAGATATAGCCTCACATCCATTTTTGTGTGCTTTCCGTATAATTCATTTGCGCATTATTCGAAAACGGTTTGACTAATCCACTGGAATTCCATAACTTTTTGTCAGCATGGTCTGAAGATGATCTGAACCAATTTTGGTGAAAATCAGACAAACCGTCTAGGACGAGTTTGAAAAAGTAGTTTTTTCAAACAATTAATAATAGCTAAAAAACTAAACTTTATGAGTTTTTAATTTCGGTGTCCATTTGACTCAGCATGACCCAAGGAATCGGGGGAATAGTTTGAGTTAGAAACTCCAAATTTGCTATGGTGACATTTCAGACCGTCCTCTTATCAGTGTGAAAAATTTCACAACTTTCCCACAAGGAGTTCTATGGGCTGCCATAGACTCAATGGCGGAAGAAACAGAAGGAGAAAAAGAACGCCAACGGATGCAATAGGTGCCTACACACTTTAAATGGTATGCCCCTAATTATTGAACATGCAAAATGGGTGAAAACATTAATTGACACAAACAAGGGAGCACATGAGAAGGAAAAAACTAAATATGTAAGACCAATAAACCTGAAGAGGGAAACAACCGACTCAGATGTTATCTCGCATAAAACACATCAAGCCGTTGATAAAGCTGCCGACTCATTGCATGACCGCTGCTGAAATAAAACACCTTCATTTCATGGAAACGTAAGCATTATTTTCTAAAAGTTAAAATATTGCCAGTTCTCTGGTATTATGTTGCAGGAAAAATTTACTTGGTTTTGAGTCATAGCTTTTTTATAATTATGTGCATAATGACACAACTGAATGGAGTCAGATTATGTAACATTCATATTGTAAACAGGAGGAAGTAGGATAAACACTATAACAGAAGAACTAACCGAGAGTAAAATGCATTCATTGCGATGTGAATTGTTTTGTGGATTTGTCACATTGTAATGCAGCTTTGCAAAGAGGCTGTTATGGATTAAAGGATGGGAGTCTGCGCCTCAGCAAACACTGCTAATGAATGGCCCATAAATATTTGCGCTTATTTGTATGGGACTGAGTTAAATGCTCTGCGTGCTCGCCTACCAGTGAATGCATGGGCAGTGCTTTATGTTTCCTCTTACGTCTGAGCTCTTCTCTGAATTCTGGGTGGTGAGCTTCATTTTGAAATGTGAGGTACGTCAGCGCCACTGTTTGTCTTTCTCTCGGTCCTAATCAGTTTGTTCTGAAAAGACTAAATCACATGCCTTTTAAGGTGTGGTCATATTTGAACAGACTGATCATGAAACAGGTTCAGCAGCCTCCAGTTGAACAGCCACAGCAGTTTTACAAACTAAAGACAAACACACACACAAAAATACCTGTATGGGTGAATCTACATTTGCAGGAACATTAAGAATACTGGATGTTTATCTCTGTTATAACATGTGTCATGTGTTCAGGAATAATGATCTACTCATATTTTTTTTTTTTAAGTTTTACACTACATGGCATGACAAGACATACACTTTGTTAAATCATAAATAAATAAATAAAACTCTTAGGAATGCAACCAAAACCATTTCTTAATTTAAAAATCTGGCCCCTTAAATCTAGCGAGGGCAAATCTTAAAGCTACATCACACTGTGACATTCTTGAGAGGCTTTGCTTGTTCGTAACAATAGGTCTCATTCATGAAACTTGCGGAAATATATGAGTAAATTCTGAGTAATTTGCCCAGTAGACGGACACTTTAGATTAGGGAACACATATCACTATTAACTAACACTTTTCCCTCAATAATCTCCTAATTTGCTGCTTATTAATAGTTAGTTAATAGGTAAGTTGTTACATTTTGGGATCAGATTCAAGGACTAGTTCACTTTCAGAACAAAAATTTACAGATAGTGTACTCACCTCCTTGTCATCCAAGATGTTCATGTCTTTCTTTCTTCAGTTGTAAAGAAATGTTGTTTTTTGAGGAAAACTTTTCAGGATTTCTCTCCATATAATGGACTTCTATGGTGCCCCCGTGTTTGAACTTCCAAAATGCAGTTTAAATCCAGCTTCAAAGGGCTCTAAATGATCCTAGCCGATGAAGAAGGGTCTTATTTAGCGAAACAATGAGTTATTTTCAAAACAAATTGACAATTTATATACTTTTTAACCTTAAATGCTCATCTTGCGCATGAGTAGACTGTGTGATCTGGGTCAATACAGTTAGGGTATGTCTTATAACTCCCATCTTGTTTTCGTCTTCAACTTCAAAATCGTCATATAATGCTGTTTTACCTTTTTTTTGTAAAGGGAGAAAACGAGATGAGAGTTTTTGGACATACCCTAACTGTATTGACCTGGATCACACAGACAACACAAGATGAGACAAGACAAGCATTTGAAGTTAAAAAGTATATAAATTGTCAATTTGTTTCAAAAATAATCTATCGTTTCGCTAGAAAAGACCCTTCTTGCATGGCTGGGATCATTTAGGGCCCTTTAAAGCTGCATTTAAACTGCATTTTGGAAATTCAAACTTGGTGGCACCATAGAAGTCCACTACATGGAGAGAAATCCTGAAATGTTTTCCTCAAAAAACATCTCGTATGACAAGGGGGTGAGTACATTATCTGTAAATTTCTGCTCTGAAAGTGAACTAATCCTTTAAGGCAGGGGTGTCAAACTCAATTCCTGGAGGGCCGGAGCCCTGCAGAGTTTCGATGCAACCATAATTAAACACACCTGATCCAACTAATCAAGTCCTTCAGACGCAATTGAAAACTGCATAGTATGCGTGTTGGAGCAGGGTTGGAACAAAACTCTGCAGGGCTGCGGCCCTCCAGGAACTGAGTTTGACACCCCTGCTTTAAGGGATCTAAATTAGGGTCATACAGAATAAGGTATTAACGTGTATGTATATCAGTACTAATAAACAGCCATTATGTGTGTAATATGCATGCTAATAAGTGAGTAGCTAATAGTGAGAATTGATCTTTAAAATAAAGTGTTACCAAACAGGCCTTTCTGAAAACTCTCCCCTGGTTTTACGAACTCTTCATAAACATCAGATTTGATAGTTAAACATGTATGTTAATAAATTCCAGTCATTCATAAATAGGGCGCAAGTGCACACTCATTCACAATTAGCATAATCCCTGCCTATGAATTACAACTAAAAATTACGTGTCCGGGAAAGCAGTGGAATATTCTGGACTTCCTTCTCAGGTTTGGCTCCAGTCTATTGCATAAATGCAAAAAGTAGGCCAAATGCCTAACAATAAAAAATCAGTTAACGTTTTTTACCCAGCTGAAAAAATACAAGATGCTCTTCTAAAAATGGCCAGCTAGTGACGCTTGAGAACATTTTGGTGGCACAATGTTTTTCCAGCTGAGGTGCAATTGCTATAGAGTGTTAAAGGTGGTAAATTTCTAACCTAAGTAAAACGAAACCACTGTCAAGTCTTTGATAATCTGATATCTGTCCTTCATTGTGATTTTTACTCCTGTTTTATGATCTACAAGGTGAAACATGAAAGTAATATCACACCTCTCTTCAACAATCAACATGATTGCTATTGTTCAACTCTGTAGCACAAACAGCTTTGAATTGTAATAAAAAGTATTTACAAAATATATTGTTTTTTACTTTAACACTTTAGCATTAATCCAAAGCAATGTGCTGGTTCTGAGCCTCAAACGCAAGAACCAAACCAAAAACTTGTTTATTCGCCTTACTACAACTTTGTATGCCAAGTTTCTCAAAGCACCTTATCATAGAATGGATTCAGTAGCAGCACAATTGGCCCAGGTCTTTCCTGAGATTGAAAACACCTGCATAACAACATTGTTTTTGAGGTTAAAACGTCATGGGTGTAGAGGTCTCAGAAGGCCACATTATGAGTCATGGTTCTGAGCATTGTTGTTGCGCTGCTTGGAGATAAATTGTCCATTGAATTCTGTTTGAATTGTTTAAATTGAAAGCGATTGTGTGTGTCTAGTGTGTTGCTGATATACAAGTCACGTACTGTCTGACTACCTGTTTGGACTTATGTTGCTACCTTCAAACTAATAGGATTAAACACTCTCTTTCAATCTCTGAATATCTGACCTCTCTTTTACTTTGTTGGAAAGGCAAAACAATAGTCATATTGTTCCAGAGCTGGGTGAAAGGCGTTGACGTTGGCTAAAATGAGTTGAGATTTGTTATTTGGACTTTGGTTTCTTCATTTGAGGTCCATTTGATAACTAAACATTGAGCTGCATGATGTTGTTTGTTATTTTCATCATTTAATGTGTTTTATTAGTTTTATTAGTTGCATTATGCATAAATTTTTTTTTTAAATAAGTTCAGCAATGTAGCAATAAGATGATATAATTTAAATAAAACGCAGTTTGCACCTTAAGTAGCTTCCATGTAAAAATAAAAAGTTGAGTTAGATAAAAAAAAAAACAACTGCAAGCATTTTTGAGTGTTCTCAACTTCAGTAGTTGTACCAACTAATAAGTTGTGCCAACTAATATTTAAAAAGTTATACTTGACATGAGTTGGATGTGTCTACACTTCTTACAAGGACAATTCCTCTGGAGCTTCCTGCCTGGCTCTAGGGCACAGTGGTTGTTTACAAATCGCCCCTTATGGGATTTCAACTTGCAGACCTGCAGTTACGAGCCTAAATCTGTAAACACTCAACCACACATCTCATTGGATTGGTATACTTAACATAGCCATGACTGTAACCCGTGTTTTTAAGTGAACTAATTTTAGTATGGCTAAGTAGGCCAGCTATAGCTATTATTCTGACCTGCACATTTGTGGACAGAATTATTGGTCTTCTTGGTAAATAGAAGGCTGTGGAAATAAATCTGCATTGTTTATCCTTTTCGTCATGGAAAATGCAATTGTAGAGCAATGACTTCCTGTTTCACAGATGTATAAATATGAGGTAATACTTACATTTTTAGTTCACTTTTAGAACAACAATTTACAGATAATGTACTCAACCCCTTGTCATCCAAGATGTTCATGTCTTTCTTTCTTCAGTCGTAAAGAAATTATGTTTTTTGAAGAAAACATTTCAGGATTCCTCTCCATATAATGGATTTCTATGGTGCCCCTGAGTTTGAACTTCCAAAATGCAATTTATTTCCAGCTTTAAAAGGCTCTAAACAATCCCAGCCAAGGAAGAAGTGCCTTATCTGGCGAAACGATAGATTACTTTCTAAACAAATTGACAATTTATATACTTTTTAACCTCAAATGCTTGTCTCAGAGATGCGCATGCATACTCTGTGTGATCCAGGTCAATACAGTTAGGGTATGTCCAAAAAACTCCCATCTTGTTTTCTCCCTTTACGAAAAAAGGTAAAACAGCATTGTACGATGATTTTGTAGTTGAAGACGAAAACAAGATGTGAGTTTTTAGACATACCCTAACTGTATTGACCCGGACCACAGAGACTACACAAGACAAGATGATCATTTGAGGTTAAAAAGTATATAAATTGTCAATTTGCTTTGAAAATAACCCATCGTTTCGTTACATAAGACCCTTCTTCATTGACTGGGATCATTTAGAGCCCTTTAAAGCTGGATTTAAATGGTATTTTAGAAGTTCAAACTCGGGGGCACCATAGAAGACCATTATATGGAGAGAAATCCTGAAATGTTTTCCTCAAAAAACAAAAAAAGAAAGAGAAGAGACATGAACATCTTGGATGACAAGAGGGCAAGATCATTATCTGTGAATTTTTGTTCTAAAAGTGAACTAATCCTTTAATCATTCATCACAGTGAGTAACAACCAAAGAATATAGTTCTGATGTCCATCAAAAGATTGTTGACCTTCACAAAATAATTAAGAATTTCCAATCAACAGCTAATGGACAAGGACGTGTGTCTATATTGTCTTAAAGCAAGGCAGAATAGGGTCAGAAAGCCAACCAAAACAAAAAAATAAAGTCAAACAGCACCTAAATCACCAGAGGTTTTTGGCACATGTGAAAGTTTAAACAGATAAGAGTACCCCATGTGTACAATTAAATATACTGCTGTATCTTTATGAAAACAACAGATATGTGCTAGATTTTGTTTCTCATTGGCTGATTTCAAGATCACAGGGAGAATATAGCGCTCACCACTTTTGGTGAGAATTACTGGAAGTCAGTCTTCATGATTTATTAGCGCTATCCAATTGTGATAAGATTGCTTGAGATGGATGTTAGCACCAGGTGTAAACAGGGTTAGTGTTTGTGATAGAAGGGTTATTCTGCATACTCTGATGTAAATGCCTTTGCACATATATGAAGAGTTCAGATGCAAAACCAGCTAAAAGCCATCTCGGTCAAAAATGAGATAATGAGTGAATGCTCTCAAAACATATTTATACATCCATGAAATACTTTTACTTTAAACTCGCTAAAATCCCACCCTCAGCCCAATCAGAAGTACCACTACTTACAAAGAAGCCTATACATCGGAGCCTGATAAAAATGCATTTTTTAAAGAAAGATGTCAGATGGATTTAGAGGCATTTGCTTCTGAACTCTTCATATGTACAAAAGAAATCTGAAAAATGAACAGGTGAATGAACAAAAAAACATGTCTCTCTGTTTTTCTGCAGTTGCTGAGAGAGTTAAAGCATCCAAATGTCATCGCCCTGCAGAAAGTATTTCTCTCTCACAGTGACCGCAAAGTCTGGCTCCTCTTTGACTATGCTGAGCATGACCTGTGGGTGAGTATACATGTACACATGCACTTAGGTTCGGCGATGCTTGGTAGTTACACTGTAGTTTTTATTTAACTGACCTTTTTTTATTTAGTTTTAGGTTCAGCTTTGTATAACATTCTTTTCTTCTTCTAAACACAACAGCAGAATGTCTGAAATATGCTCTTCTATACAATGTAAGTGGATGTGGCCTGGGGTTGTCAAACCCAAAAAGCTTAACAAAATGTAAACTTGACTGAAAAAGTTATTTCAGGCATTCACCAAATATCTACCCTTCACAAAAGAAAATGATTAGGTTTCGAAAGACATGAGAGAATAGTGACAGACCTTTGATTTGTGGTTGAAATATCTGAAATATTTCCCCATTTTCAAGATGTTTAAGGAAAGAAGTTGCTAACATTTGCATAAAACCACATCTTTTTCCTTATACCTTAAATTACAGGTGTGCACATCTTAGAGGTGCTTCACATAGACAACATTTTTCTGTTTTATGTAAACATTCATTAGATGGGTATCTTGCGAATTTTTAGGGTGCTGTGTCAAGTTAAAAGAATTTAACCTTTTGTCAGAGCTGATAGCATTGTGTGCATCTATTTCCAAGTGTTTGTGCTTGTGGTCCTTTTCCCATCCTTTCCCCTCTCTCTCCCACTTTGTTTCCTGTCAACTCTCTATTCTGTCCTAATAAAGGCAAAAATAAATCTGCACATTTTCATATCTCAAGATGCTGCTGGCTTCCTTTTCATTCATCATCATTGTGTCTCTTTAGTTGGACACTATTGTGCGTTGTCTCATATTTTTGAAAGCAAAAACATGTTCAGTGTGAATGGCCCACCTATCATTATTATGTTTTTTCAATGTGTCATTAATTTTTAAAATAAGTTTTTAAGTTGTTTAGGTATTTTTTTGGTGAGGCGCATCACATTTTACAAACTAAACAAATATTGCCATGTAAAAAGGTCAGATTATCCGGCATTTTAAGAGATTTAGGGACAGATTTACTAACAGAGTGCATCAGCATAAACACTCCATTGGCATTAAAAACTACTCAGGATTTAATAAAGGCATGCAATGAAAAATTTGCATTTTGGGGCTGACCTTATTTTATATGCATTTGTATGTGTTTGATGGAACATTTAAGGGAATATTTGCAGTTGAAGTCAAAAGTTTACATACACCTTGTAAACTCTGCAAAATGTTAATCATTTTACCAAAATAAGAGGGGTCATACAAAATGCATGCTATTTTTTATTTACTACTGAACTGAGTAAGATATTTCACATAAAAGATGTTTACATATAGTCCACAAGAGAAAATAATAGTTGAATTTATAAAAATGACCCTGTTCAAAAGTTTACACACACTTGATTCTTAATACTGTGTTGTTACCTGAATGATCCACAGCTGTGTTTTTTTGTTTAGTGATAGTTGTTTATGAGTCCCTTGTTTGTCCTGAACAGTTAAACTGCCTGCTGTTCTTCAGAAAAATCCTTCAGGTCCTATAAATTCTTTGGTTTTTCAGCATTTTTGTGTATTTGAACCCTTTCCAACAATGACTGTATGATTTTTGAGATCCATCTTTTCACACTGAGGACAACTGAGGGACTCATATGCAACTATTACAGAAGGTTCAAATGCTCACTGATGCTCCAGAAGGAAAAAAAAACATGCATTAAGAGCCAGGGGGTGAAAACTTTTAGAATTTGAAGATCAGTGTAAATGTAACTTATTTTGTCTTCTGGGAAACATGTAAGTATCTTTTGTAGCTTCTGAAGGGCAGTACTAAATGAACAAAATACAATATTTACGGAAAATAAGAAAAATGTACACATCTTCATTCTGTTCAAAAGTTTTCACCCCCGGCTCTTAATGCATTGTGTTTCCTTCTGAAGGATAAGTGAGCGATTGAACCTTCTGTAATAGTTGCATATGAGTCCCTCAGTTGTCCTCAGTGTGAAATGGATCATACAGTGATCATCAAAATCATACAGTTATTGTTGGAAAGGGTTCAAATACACAAATGCTGAAAAACCAAAGAATTTATAGGACCTGAAGGATTTTTCTGAAGAACAGCAGGCAGTTTAACTGTTCAGGACAAACAAGAGACTCATGAACAACTATCACTAAACAAAAAACACAGCTGTGGATCATTCAGGGAACAACACAGTATTAAGAAGAACAGGGTCATTTTTATAAATTGAACTATTATTTTTTCTTGTGGACTATATGTGAACGTCTTTTATGTGAAATATCTTACTCAGGTCAGTAATAAATAAAAAATAGCATGCATTTTGTATGATCCCTCTTATTTTGCTAAAATAATTAACATTTTGCAGATTCCGCAATGTAATGTATGTAAACTTTTGACTTTAACTGTAAATGAATCACACAGCATAATTTACTAAAGTCACTAGTTAGTTTACTGGTATTTGCACCATCATTTACTGCCCAAAAAATGCTTGTCTTAATCCATTCTGTGCTTGTGTTGTTAGTAGAATCCACACACCTTATAATCATCTGCTCTGCTTGTTTATGCTGCTTTTGGTGGAGTAATTGTTATTATGGAAATACACCAGCTGCGTCTGTGTTCTTTATTTTGCGCATTGTCAGTAAATCACCCTCAGAACTTTCCACTCCCATCTGCACTTTTATTGGATCACGCTCTCACACTAATTGGCCCTGTTCAGTAAATCTGGCCTTTATTGACCTTGGGACACTTAGGATCTGCAGGGGTTCTCTGTGTGATTAGTATTGTTTCTCAAAATGTATTGCTCTGATGGTTACCACCTCATCAGCGAAAATAATTTGCAAAGTGATCAGCAAAGATGGAGTGTTACTGATCTCTATTTAGTAGTGGGTGACCTTAGACTAGAGGGAAAAGATTTCTTGTGATCATATAACAGCTAATGTGCACACAACTCTCACACGCATAAAAACTCAGCCATTCTTGTGTTGTAGCACATCATAAAATTTCATCGAGCATCAAAGGCCAACAAGAAACCCATGCAGCTACCGAGGGGGATGGTGAAGTCTCTGCTTTACCAAATCTTAGACGGCATCCATTACCTGCATGCAAACTGGGTCCTGCACAGAGATCTGGTGAGTACAAATGCAAGCCTGATATGAAGGCGTTTGTTGGTCAGTGGCTCACAGAGGATTAGACTGCAAGGCATGCTGCACAGATTCGATGTTGTTTCCTATCTGTTTTTTCCCCCACTTGTTTACATTATAAATGTTATGTAACAGGAACAGAAGGATATTCAGTGCTTTTTTTGTTATGTTTCTACTGTTCTCAGCAGAGGCGGATAGTAGTGAAGTATTTATACTCTGCTTTAAAAGTGCTTTACTTTATCAGTGTTTTTCTTTCCAAAGCAGAATATTGTACTTTTTACAGCACTGTTTCATATTAAATATCATTTAATACTTAATTACATTAGAAATCTAGTGCTTTCTTACTTTTACTCAAGTAATTCAAATATTTACTTGAGTACAAGAAAGTAGTATATTTTTAATGTTCTTAAAGGTAAAAATAAACAACAACTTTTATTTATGAAATGTAGTGCGGTAAAAAAAAAGTATAACATTTTGACAATTTGACAAGTTTCAGTCTGATAGATAGATAGCAAGTCACTAGTATGCTAGTAGCATGTCACTATGGTTAGCAAGTTACTAGCATGTTGTTAGCACATTTTTATCATGATTAACATGTCACTAGCATGTTGCTAGCATGATTAGCATGTTGCAAGAATGTTTTCAACATGATTAACATGTTACTAGCATGTTGTTAGCATGATTAACAAGTTACTAGCATGTTGCTAGCATGATTAACATGTTGCAAGCATGTTGCTAACATGATTAGCATGTTGCAAGCATGTTTCTAGCATTTTTAGTATGTTTCTAGCATGTTGTTAGCATGATTAACAAGTTACTTGCATGTCGCTAACATGATTAGCATGTTGCAAGCATGTTTCTAGCATGATTAGCATGTTGCAAGCATGATTAATATGTTGCTAGCATGTTGTTTGCATTATTAGCAAGTTACTTGCATGTTGCTAACATGATTAGCATGTTGCTAGCACATTTGTAGCATGACTAACATGTCACTAGCATGTAGTTAGCATTAGTAACAAGTAATAGCATGTTTCTAACATGGTTAACAAATCGTTAGCACATTTGTAGCATGATTAGCAAGTTAGCATGATTCCAGCATGATTAGCAAGTTGCTAACATGTTTCTAGCACATACTTAGCATGCTTACCAGGTTATTAGCATGTTGTTAGCATGATTAGCAAGTTGCTAGCATGTTTCTAGCACATACTTAGCATGATTACCAGGTTATTAGCATGTTGTTAGCATGATTAGCAAGTTGCTAGCATGTTTCTAGCACATAATTAGCATGATTACCAAGTTATTAGCATGTTGTTAGCATGATTAACACTTTACTTGCATGTTGCTAACATGATTAGCATGTTGCAAGCATGTTTCTAGCATGATTAGCATGTTACTAGCATGTTGTTAACATGATTAACATGTTGCTAGCACATTTTTAGCATGACTAGCATGTCACTAGCATGTTACTAGCATGTTGTTAGCATGATTAGCATGTTTTAATAGCATGTAGTTAGCATTATTAACAAGTAATAGCATGGTTAGCATGTTTCCAGCATTATTAGCAAGTTAACATGATTCAAGCATGATTACCAAGTTGCTAACATGTTTCTAGCACATAGTTAGCATGATTAGCAAGTTGCTAGCATGTTGTTAGCATGATTAGCATGTTGTTAATATGATTAACAAGTTTCTTTCAATGAGTGTGAATAGATTAGAAATAGTACATAGAAGGGAAGTTTGATTGAGTCTTGAGGGATTCTGGGAATTTTGACAGTTGGAGTTTGATTAGTCTCGGCTTATTTGATTCATTAGTTACTTTTTTAGGGAGTAACGCAATATTGTAATGCATTCCTTTTAAAAATAACTTTCCCCAAATTGGTCATGAGTCTGTGAATAGACTCTCTATACTTCAGTATCGTCTTGTTCTGTGTGAAGAGCGTTGTGAAACATTACTAGAAATATAGAAGTAGAAGTAGCATGTTACGTTATTGTGTGCAAATGAAAAGTGTGCTGGTCAGAGAGTGAAGTGCAACTGCAAACAAATGGGAGTCAATACATTTCTGTGATGGAAACAAATAGAAAGAACCATTACTTCTCTGTGGAGTGTTCTCAGCTTCTCGTCCTGTGGGCAGCGCTTAAATCCCTTTCTCAGCGATGAAATGATTGTTCTCTGGTGTGAATATTATGGCGCTCTGCCTTCTTGTTAGTGAAAGGCTGTGGTTGTCAGGGGTGATGCAGAACACAGGTGTAACCCACACTGATAATAGGATAACCATTATTATCAAAATGTAAAATAAAGAAATAATTATTCATGCATGTTCTTTTTTATAAGTTTGCAAATGTGAAATTGAAATATTCAAGAGTTTTATACATTTTTTGGTTTTATACAAAAGTTAATATTAGGTGACCTACATTTTAGGAACACTGTTGTCTGATTTCATCAACAAAAATAGGTTTAAACAAAGCCACAGCTGAGCCGCTGCGCATCTGTTGTCTTTGCCACAGCGCTGTTTCGTTTATGAATTAAAACTGTGCTTTTGAACAAATCCATTTAATGAATTATTCAGTCATAAAGACTTTTACTTACTGCCACCTACTGGCGGTTTCAGTTTAATTTTTTTAAAAGTCATTTAGATTATTTGAATTTTTTATATTTAAAACATTAATCTCATAACACTGTTATTATGAAATGCATTCATTCCACCTTTGAGTCATGTCAATACCTGTACACTGCAAAAAATGCTTTTCTAGCTAAGATTTTTTGTCTTGTTTCTAGACAAAATATCTAAAAATTCTTAAATCAAGAAGGATTTTCTAGACAAGTAAAAATTATTGTCTTGTTTTCAGAAAAAAGAAGTCAAAATTAAGTGAGGTTTTGCTTGAAACAAGCAAAATAATCTGCCAATGGGGTAAGCAAAATAATCTTATTTCAAGCAGAAAACTAGATTATTTTGCTTACCCCATTGGCAGATTATTTTGCTTGTTTCAAGCAAAAACTCACTTAATTTGAACTACTTTTTTCTGAAAACAAGACATTAACGTGTACTTGTCTAGAAAATAATTCTTGATTTAAGAAGTTTTAGATATTTCAGCTGGAAACAAGACAAAAAATCTAAGCTAGAAAAGCATTTTTTGCAGTGTAAATATTGTTTAATGCCACATTTGAGCTCTTCTGTAGCATGCAAAGATGAATTGTTGCTGTTTTGATTTGACTGGTAACTGATTCAGCCTGATTGTATCTCATTCTATTAATTGCATTTATTGTTTAATTAAAATTTTGGTAAAAGTTTATAAACCTAAATGTTTTGGGAGAAAGGATGACATACATTTAATAAATTGAGTAAAATGGCATTACAAAGGTTAAAAAAAGGAGTCAAATATCACCTTATAATGGGAAGGTTAATTTCTGTCACTGTTCCAAATTTTTATTTTTTTATTTTTTTAAAGTGAGAGCACTAGTGCTCCTGAAAAGAAATGTAAACGTAGAGTCTATAAGAATGTAATGTTAACTTTTAAAAATTAAGTGCAAACGTTTTTGCAAAGTGTAAACTATTAAATCTAATCTACGAATTATGCAATACGATAACGAAGTGTTTTGAGGGCTTGCAAACACATGCAAATTCACACACAACTTATCTATAATTTGGCCAGAATTGCATGTGCCTGTCTTAATACACAAGAATGTTTAAAGAAAATATGAAATAAGCTGTTAATAAATGGTATAATAGATTATAAAGGGGTTTAGAATTAAATACACCGCCAAAGGTCATTTAAAACCTTTCAACCTAGAATCCCCCCAGTGAATTTTGGCCATTTCTGCCACTTTATATGTATTTTGTGCAGGTGTGTTTTGGCTTGTTTAAAACAGTGGCTACATTTCCTCGTATGCAAATAGCTTTACGTAAGGAATTATTTGACAGTCAAAGTAGGAAGAAAATAGAGTTGGATTTTGACTGTAGTAGTTTTTTTCTGTGTTTTTTCCGGTAACTCAGTTGTGTTTGCATAACCATCCATTACCGGATCCTCCAGTCTTATCTTTACTGAACTAAACTATTTGTGCAATGTTCAGCTGGTGTTAACGTTTGTCAAAAACATCAGCACACACACTGGGAGTGATATGGATTGAATCCAGTGGAAAGTGTCACACATGGATTGTCACTGCACTGTTATGTAATCGCATCAATCCCTGGTGT
The DNA here is from genome assembly GCA_033026305.1 of Cirrhinus molitorella. Classification (NCBI taxonomy): domain Eukaryota; kingdom Metazoa; phylum Chordata; class Actinopteri; order Cypriniformes; family Cyprinidae; genus Cirrhinus; species Cirrhinus molitorella. The sequence continues at coordinate 2,332,262 of CM065133.1, read as the reverse complement.
GTGTCGATCAATAGCATGCTCTGTCATTAACCCAGTTGTATATAAGAGAAATAGATAGTGTTACAGTGCTTAACAGCTGGCTTAGAGTCAACATGAATTATAAATGTGATTTAGCAGGAACAGCAGAATATTCAGTGCTTTTGTATTTATGTATTTCTTACTGTCCTTAGAAAAAAAAGTGTTGAAGGGATAAAATAAATAAATAAAAGTCTCTCATTATTTACTGCCCTTCATAACACTTTAGATTAGAAAACACTGTTTACTATTAAATAGTTGCTTATTATTAGAGCTGCACTGTCGATTATTTCCTTGAAATTGTAATTGCGCTTATTAATTACGATTATCACAATTTACATTCATTTTTAATAGCTTTATACCATTGTTTGAAGCAATTGCATGCCATAATTTTATATAAAAATAAAAAACAAGCTGAAAACACTCTTCTTAAAAAGCTTTTATTGTTTTTCTCGTTGCCACAAATGTTAACGATGCATTGGTTTGGTTTCTTTAAATAAAAAAAGTATATGCAATATGCATAGGGACATGCCGGTATCAAATTTTCACGTTGCAATTAATTGATAATGCTTTTATCGTATATGGTATGATCACGATATTTGCAAAAAAGTGTTGTCATAACCGGTTTAATAACTATTTTCTTAAAACAAAGATAACTGAACTTTTAAATACAATAAAGCAATACACAAAAAATGCATAAAGTTAAACAATTTACACAGATTAAAGTGCAAAAGAATAATAAAGACGAATGGGTATCACTTTACAATAAGATCTCATTAGTTAACATTAGTTAATGCATTTATATTCACAATGAACAATAGCTACATTTGCTACATAAGTTATTCATCTTTGTTAAAAAATACAACTCTTAGTTGATAATGATTAATGAATGTTTGAATATATATATATATATATATATATATATATATATATATATATATATATATATATATATATATATAGAATGAACCTGCACTTTCATCCGGGCTTGTTTACATCAGTGCATATGTTTTTTGTTTTGTTTTTTTGTTATGTAATCACGGCTTTGAATGATTAAGTATTCGTGGCATCCGTAAACGTGATCGTGATTAGAAATTCAATTAATTGTGCAGCCCTAATTAACATACATATTGTCTGTTTATAAAGCACATACTAATGTCTTATTCTGCTTGACCATACTTTAGATCCCTTAATCTGACACTAAACCTAAACTTAGCATCTACTTTTCTATTAATAAGCAGCAAATTAGAATTTGCTGAGGTAAAAACTCCTAGATCGTAGTGAATATGTGCTTCTGAATCTAATTATTTTAATTTTTAAACCCATATGTTGGTATTTCTTTGTGTTTAAAAAAATTTAAGGCATTTTCATGCAGCTCTTTTTCACACATTAACTAATGTCAAGCTCCGAAAAGGACCAGCATGTCACTTTCAGCTATAGTTATATGCAAAAGAGATGTGTTTGTTAATAGAAAATGTAACAGCAAATGGTCTACATAAAAGTGAGTAAATAATTACAGAATTTTTATTTTTGGGTAAACTATTTTTCAACTATAAGGCAGCCAAGTTATTGTATTTTATGTATTTATTGACTTCATTCTAATATGATGATTTGCTGCTCAAGAAACATTTTCCGATTTTTACAGTGCAGGCACCATTCAAAAAAGAGCAAATATGCATTAAATTGATCAAAAGTGATTGTGAAATTATTTGTCACAAAAAGTCAAAAAGGTGTTCTTTTGAACTTTCTTTTCATCAAAGAATTTTTAAAATAGTTAAAATAGTTTTTATCATTGATAGTAATGCAAATTTAGTAAATAATTGACCACCAATGATAATTGAGTAACAAATCAGCATATTATAATGATTTCTGAAGGATCATGTGACACTGAAGACTGGAGTAATGATGCTGAAAATTCAGCTTTGATCAGGAATAAACAACATTTTAACAGATATTCACATAGAGTTACTTTGAATTGTAATGCCTTTATTTAAAAATAAAATGTAAATGCCTTTAATTAAAAGCACTTAAAAATCCTTATGTTTCCAGACTAATACAGCTCGCTAATATGTGATTACTTTATTTTAAAAAAGTACCCATGTTCTGAAAACATCTATTCTTTCATATAAAAACTCTTCATTTGCAGCTTTGTAATATTTAGGTAGTTGTGAAATTTATACTAAAGTATTTTTGGATGAACTATACTTGAAATTTTGCCTCATGCTTTGTCACACTGACTGTAATTCATTTCAGCATTTATTCCTTCTGTGTTTATAATGTTCTAGATACCATATGTTGACACATTCGTTTGTACATTATTGTACAAGCGTAACTAGTTAACATTTTGGTAATGTTAATATAAAGTAATTATATCATTTTTTGATTTGCTTTTCAACATTGAGGCCTGCACTTTTACCATAAAAAGACTTCTCATTTCATGAAGTGGATTTAAGTGAATGGTTATAGCAATTTTGAGATGGCAGCATTGTGTTGAGTGAATTACAGAAACCTTATGCTGGCTGTTCCCATAGCAACATACCCTCATTAAGGCGCATAGAAACTCAAGCGTCTCGGAATAATTAGAAGACATCATTACTCACTGATGCAACAGCCAGTCATCCACAAACGCATTCAGATTCATGACGTCTGTGTGTGTTCCTGTCTGCCCGTTCCATGATACTGTCCCTTTATAAGCAACAGCATATTCTAAAGTGTTTGGTTTATACAAAATAGTTTCCAAACATACAGAATGAAGTAGACATACACTACCGTTCAAAAGTTTGGGGTCAGTAAATGTTTATTCATTCTTTTTTTTTTTTTTGAAAGAAATTAAAAAATTGTTACATTAATAAAAAGTGACATAATAGATTTACATTGCTAGAAAAGATTTATAGTTTGAATAAATGTTGTTCTTGAAAGAAAAAAATACAGGTTCAAAAAAAAAAAAAAAAACATTGGTGGCACAACTGTTTGCAAAACTGATAATTCTACTAATAATTCAGAATATCAGAATGATTTCTGAGAGATCATGTGACACTTAAGCCTGGAAAACTGAGTAACAGCCGATGAAAAATCAGCATTGCATCACAAGAATAAATTATATTTTAAAGTATATGACAATAAAAACCATTATTTTCTATTGTAATAACATTTTGTAATTTTACAGTTTATTTTCTGTATTTTTGATAAAATAAATGCAGCCTTGACGTCATAAAAAAAAAGCAAGTCTTACTGACCCCAAACTGTTGAATGGTAGTGTAAATTAAATGATTTGTAATCTTGAAAAAAAAAGACAGAAAAGTGGGTCTGTGCACTTTAGAAAAGTAATTAATTTTTGCAATTCCACTTGCTGTCACCAAAACGAAATAAACCTTAAAATAAAAAGCATTTGTTGTTACGATAATATATAGATATTAAGATGCTTTATTAGAATTCTAAAGGTTTTAATTATGTTTTATGCAATTAAAATGACTTAAACATGGCCTGAAAAAAAATTAACACTCAGTAACAGCTGTGAAATGAATATTTGAGATGCATAAATAATATAAGGAAGATGGCGTCTTCCACAAGTGTTCAGCACCTGCCACAGCTTCCCTGTGAGACAGAATATTTCCATAAACAAAATGGGTGTCATGGCTATATGCAGATGTGAATATACAGGATATACAGTACTTGTCAAAAGTTTGGAAACATTGTAATTTTAAAATAACCACCAACCAAGGCTGCATTTATGTGCTCAAAAAAAAAAAAAAATTATATATATACAGTATATTAAATTTGCTTTACATTTAAAATTGTCACAAAAATGTCACAAAGGCTGTTATTTTGAACTTTTGATCAAAGAATTTTTAACAATTTTTTTTGTTAATTCTATTTTTATCATTGATAGTAATAAGTTTTTTTTTTTTTTTTTTTAATTGACCCACAATATTAATAGAGCAACAAATCAGCATATTAGAATTATATCTGAAGGATCATGTGACACTGAAGACTGGAGTAATGATGCTGAAAATTCAGCTTTGATCAGGAATAAACAACATTTTAACAAATATTCACATAGAAAAGAGTTAGTTCAAATTGTAATTGTAATTGGAGTTTTTATTAATACATATTACTGTATTTAGTGGGTCTTTGTGAGCAGAAGCCTGTAATTAAAAACGTAAAAAAATCTTAATGTTTCCAAACTTTTGAGAAGAACTGTACAGCTCACTAACAGGTGATTACTTAATTTAAAAAAAAAAAGTCTGAAGTGCCCAATTTTTGAAAACATCTGTTCTGATCTAGAAAGATTCTCATAAATTTCATATAAAAAATGTGCACATCCATTGGTGGAGGATCTTTTGCCGTAGCACCAAAATGTCACATGACATTATGAGACAAACAGATAATTTGTGGTAATTTGTGATCTTTCTCTTTCAGAAACCTGCAAATATCCTGGTCATGGGGGAGGGCCCAGAACGAGGAAGAGTCAAAATTGGTAAAATGCCACACTGACTACATTGGATTGCTATATAAAAAGATTTCCTCAGCTGAAAATGTTTTTTTATGTAATGCTTATTTTTGTGTACTTTTTTTTATTATGTAATTCCGCTGAAACTTTTTTGGTCAAATCATTTTCTTTTTAGGTGATACTGTGAAGGTTTACAGAGCTCAGGCAGCTGTAGGGTCAGTCTGAGCAAATGTGAAGCCATTGTCTTACATAAGACACTATTCTGGGTGATGATTGTTCAGGGCTGTGGGCACTATTTTTACCGGCCTGTGGAATTTGTTATTGTGTTTGGTTGCACTGTGGCTTTCAATGTTATCTTGACTCACTTGAAAATTGGAGCCACATCACGTTAGCAGCACAACAAATTATTTAATCTCTCACGGGTAATGACACACGAGACAAAACATGGTCAACAATTTACATTACACTTTAATATTGGTCTGCACAACAAAACCAGCACAATATCTGTAATTAAAAAAAAACTATCAATATCAAAGCATATCTGGTGGAAATTGCATTCTCGGGGGTGGAGAGTTTTGACTAAAAAACAAGCCATGGCAAAAATATTCAAAAAAAAAAACCTATTCCAAATCAGTGAGAATAAACGTACGCTGCAAAAAATGCTTTTCTTAATTCGATTTTTTGTCTTGTTTCCAGCCAAAATATCAAAAAAAAACCCAAAAAAATGCAAATCAAGAAGGATTTTCTGGACAAGTAAAAATTGTTTTAATTTTTTTTTTGTGCTTAAAACGAGCAAAATAATTTGCCAATGGGGTAAGCAAAATAATCTAGTTTTCATCTTGAAATAAGATTATTTTGCTTGTTTCAAGCAAAAACTCACTTAATTTTGACTTATTTTTTCTGAAAACAAGGTAATAATTTTTACTTGTCCAGAAAATCCTTCTTGATTTAAGAATTTTTAGCTATTTTGGCTGGAAACAAGACAAAAAATCTAAGTAAGAAAAGCATTTTTTGCAGTGCAGGCTTTGCAACACTAATAAAATGGTCTCTAGAATGCTCTCAATGCAAATATTATATTGTTTGTTTATATAAAACAAAATGCATAGGTCACCTAAAGCGGAAATGATCTCCAAGCATGCAAGTCCCAGTGATCAGAGCAGGGTATTTATGTGTTTATATGTTTGTGTCTCTTAGCTGATATGGGTTTTGCCCGACTATTTAACTCTCCACTGAAGCCTTTGGCTGATCTGGACCCAGTGGTCGTCACATTCTGGTACCGAGCTCCTGAACTACTGCTCGGGGCAAGGCACTACACCAAAGCAATCGGTAAGTTACGCACTGTGTGCATTTCAGGCTGTCTGACTGCATTCTTTGCTATCTGTACTAAATATTCTTTGACCTTTTAGATATTTGGGCAATAGGCTGTATCTTTGCGGAGCTGTTGACGTCTGAACCAATCTTCCATTGTCGACAAGAGGACATAAAGACCAGCAACCCTTTCCATCACGACCAGTTAGATCGCATATTCAGCGTCATGGGCTTCCCGGCAGGTGACTGAACCTTAACTTATTGTATTGGCCACCATTATTCAGCCTCGCTATTAGAGGTCAAACGATATTGGATTTTACAGAGACCGATAGTTTTTAAAATGGATACTGAATGGAAACTAAAATCTCCTAAGATCTAAGATCTAATACACTAAGATATACTATTTAAAAGAATAAATTTATTAATATTACTTATATTTTTAAAAATAGCAGTAAATGTTTAAATTAATACACTAACAAGGAGCAATACTTAAATTCTACAGCTTTTATTAATTTTAGTTAATGCTACAAGTGGACTCTTATTGTGAAGTGTTACCATTTCATATCAACAGTCTTTAAACATCTACACAAAAGCCATAGTATGACTAGCCATGGTTTTTAAAGACGTTTCTTCTGCTCATCAAGGCTATAAAAAATACAGTAAAAAATGTAATATTGTGAAATATTATTTGAGTTTAAAATAACTGCATTCTATGTGAATATATTTTAAAATGTAATTTATTCCTGTGATACAAAGCTTCATTTTCAGCATCATTACTCCAGTCTTCAGTGTCACATGATCCTTCAGAAATCATTCTAATATGCTGAATTATTATTAATGTTGAAAACAGTTGTGCTGCTTAATTTGTATTTTTTTTTTAAATATTTTAATTTTTATTTTTATTTTCAATAAACAGCATTTATTTAAAACAGAAAGGTTTTCTAACAATATACACTACTGTTAAAAAGTTTGGGGTCAGTAAATTTTTATTCTTTCTTTTTTTTTAATTAATACTTTTATTCACCAAGGATATGTTAAATTAATAAAAAACAAAAAATGATAGCATAGATTTACATTGTTGTATTTTGAATAAATGCTTGTTTAACTTGTTATTCTTTAAACAATCCTGAAAAAAAGAATCAGGTTCCAAAAAATATTTGGGAGCACAACATTGATAATTCTAATAATAAATTAGCATATTAGAATGATTTCTGAAGGATCGTGTGATGCTTAAGACTGGAGTAATGGCTGATGAAAATTCAGCTTAGCATCAAAGGAATAAATTATATTTTTAAGTATATTGAAGTAAAAAACATTATTTTATATTTTTTCTGTATTTTTGATCAAATAAATGCTGCCTTGATGAGCATAAGAGACTTCTTTAAAAAACATTACAAATCTTACTGATCCCAAAGTTTTGAGCGGCAGTGTACATCATATGGATATTGTATGTATAGTCTCTCAGTTTAACTGCTTCTATTCTAGAACACTGGATGAATATCTAATCAAAATAACCAAGCAAAAGCCCAGCGCCAATTCAGCGTTCAGTTCAAACAGTGGTCTAAAACTGTTTATTTAATCACCAAACGGACATAGGTTTACTTCAAAAATGATCAAAAAGCAGCATAGATGAGTTTGAAGTTCGGTGTTTAAACCAACAGAACAAACAGAAAGAGAAAGCGCAATCTATATTACAGCTCTCTATATGAAATATACAGACTTTATTAGAGCCACAGAGAGAAAAACCTTTTGCTAAAAATGCACAATACACACAATCTTCCAGCCCATAATAAAGTCTTCATGTACATTTACATCAGATATCATGTATTTAATGTAAAACTCTGTGATGCTGCAGGATTTCTGTGGGCTGAATGAACACAGTTTGTTGTCTCACATCACTAGCTTTAAAAATGCAACTTGCTGACTAACAAATGCATTACTGTGATCAGCTGGATATAAACTAATGCAAATAGATTGTAACAATCGTGACATTAAACATTTGGGATGGACTTGTTTTGGTCACATTGTTTTAACCTCTTGAAGTGCGGCTAATGTTGGCTTCCTCTCAGCCTTGATAGCAAACATACTGCTGTGCTTTCTCTACTAATGCAGTAGGGCTGCACGATTAATCGAAGTGAAATCGCAATCGGGATTAATCGAAAGCTGCGATTGTCATGCGTATCTTTTAGAAAAGCACTGTTCTGTGTTTAGTAAATCTTCATCCGAAGGCCAGAGGGCGCTCTCATTCTTTCGATTTCATAATCGCCCGATTAAATCATTTGCGATAATGAACGCGATTAAGCGTATCTTTTCTGTGGAGTACGGCTCTGTGTAGTACATGCTGCTCCACCTGAACACAGGTGCTGGAGATTTACTGCTGATTACGCAACCGGCTTCACCCTCAACATGCGCATGACAATCGCCTTCGATTAATCGTGCAGCCCTATAATGCAGCATCTACTCAACAAAGTACGTACTAAGTAATGATATGATAACATGCACTATAGTTCGTTGTCTATGTTTTAAGTCCGCATTTGAAGTGTCCCGCTGTGTTCAGTGTGCAGTATCGTGCGTAAACGAACAGCATGTGTTGTCAGTGATTTCCGCCTCTAGAGGCCGCTCTCATCATATATATCTATGGCTCTCATACTGTATAATAACAGCGGAGCCTATCTCAGCCGCTTCAGCAACACAGAAAAACTATCAGCATGGATTTTTGCAGATAACCGATAGTTCTGCCAATCAACTATCGGGGGCCGATTAATCAGCAAAACCGATACAACGGTCGTCCTCTACTCACCATACACTGTAGTATTTTATTCTCATGGTTTTAACTAAATACAAATGTTTTTACATCATCACTTTTATTGGACTGATCAGTTTAGATTAATTTAATCTGGAATGACTACATTCTTAAAAATAACAGTGATGAGAAGAACCAGTTTTGGTTCCACAAAGAACCATTCAGTCAAAGGTTCTTTAAAGAACCATCACTTTCTTACCTTTTTATAATCTGAAGAATCTTCTTTCGCCACAAAAAAACTTCTGAAACAGATGTTAAAGGTTCTTTATGGAACCATTTAGACATAAAGATTCTTCCATGGCATCGTGAAGCACCTTTAGTTTTAAGAGTGTAGGCCATGGCTGTTTCTGGCTGTTGTTTTGGAAAAATAAATGTTTTGTAGATTTACAGTTTATTATAAATTACAACCCGGGAGACCTGAGATTTATGTTTCTTCAGATTAAGAACAAACAATTTAAATATCTACATTTCTTTTTCTCTTAGTGATGTACTTGACTTGCCTTTTGCATTTTCCTTAATTTTAAATATTATACCTGTTTTTTTTTTCTTTCACTTTCTTTAAAGTCTGAATTAATTTGTCCTTGTGTGGGTCCTCTTCCCACATGTGTTTGACTTGCAAATAATACTTGCATAGATTAGTGCTACTGTTTTGAGGTTTTTGTTTTAACTTAAGTGTAGCAGCAGATGGTTATACAGAACATAAAATAGCAGACAATATGCTTAGACTCTTTGATTTTCTGCCCATCCAAAAGTACTGATATTTATTAGACATAACTCAACAACAAAGCAATTTAGTTTTACTTGTGGATATTTAGGACCATGTTTATTTAACAGGGTAAATTAGCATGAGAGCACAATCCTGTACATGAACAAATTAAACAACACAGACACAGATCATTTCCATAATGACCAACGCAATCTTCAAATCTACCAGCGCAAATTAGCAAAGGGTCACAAACAAGCGAAGTCGATGATAATCAGGTTTGCGTAATCTACTAAAAACACAGGTGCAGACTGAGTTAGGACATGCTTTTTTGGGTTTTAAATAATGGCACAAATACAAGTAAACTGACTGCCACACTTTAGTAAATCACAGATAATTATAAGCAGATATGCACACAACATAAACATATATAACCCTGGAACACAAAACCATATGGGTAAAAAAAAATTAATCTGAGATTTATACATCATCTGAAAGCTGAATAAATAAAGGTTGTTTGGATAGGACAATATATGGCCAAGAAAATCTAGAATCTCAGGCAAAAAAATCTAAATGTTGAGAAAATCATCTTAAAAATGTCTAATTAAAGTTCTTAGCAATGCATATTACTAATCAAAAATTACGTTTTGATATATTTACGGTAGGAAATGTACAAAATATCTTCATGGAACAAGATCTTTATTTAATATCCTAATGATTTTAGGCATAAAAGAAAAATCGATAATTTTGACCCATACAATGTATTTATTGTTGGCTATTGCTATTATGACTGGTTTTGTGGTCCAGGGTCACATATTTGTGTCTCTCTGTTGATTTGTTGTGAATAATGCATGCCTTACAGACTGTGTTCTTTTTATGTTATTCTATTAACTTGTTTTCTCTAGAATTAATGCTTAGAAATGTGTTAGGATAAGGTGTTTTTTTAACCACCTTGCACTTGCGTTTAAAAATGCAATGTGTTTCTGAAAAACACTCATTGAATTTACATTTTCTGCTGCTGAGATTATGGTAGGGTTATGGGTAGAGTAATCACAGATTTAACAGCTGTACTTATTTTACAGTAGATGATCCCATTATTGTCATAATCACATTATTGTTATAATCACATTACTATAATAAGTAAGTGTACATGCTGTACAATAAAGAGTTAGCAATGAAAGCAAACGCTTCAATTTTAAGTACATTGTAACAAATGCAATAGTACCAAATTATTATATCAAATGCATAGTTTTCAAAAGTACATAGCAGATATCATCTAAGAAGTCTATGTGCTATCAGTAGTCCTTATTTGGACTCATAGCCTTGTTAAATGTCACTGTGCACTTTTATATTATGTTTATGTGTATTTCCTAGATAAAGACTGGGAAGATATCCGGAAAATGCCAGAATATCCTACTCTACAGAAAGATTTCAGAAGAACCACGTGAGTGCGGTGCTCTTTTCCAAAGTGACACCATATTTGTTCTCAACAGCAAAAAACAAAATGAGTGTTGATTTTATGGCATGATTTATATTCATTTATAGTAGTGTATAACATTTTCTTGCTGTAAATCTTTCTAGAGCTTCAGTTCAGTTCTGTACTGTTTAAACAAAGCTAACTTAGTATATGTATTATATTTTGTGCATATACAGTGATTCTTTGGATGTGTTTTACAGATATGCCAACAGCAGTCTTATCAAATACATGGAGAAACATAAAGTCAAGCCAGACAGCAAAGTGTTTCTACTGGTGAGTCTATTGTGTACTTGTTTCAAATTGTATATGGCATCAACTTTTGCTTATATAAACGGGATACAGTCCTGTGAAAACATCTTAGACACATTATATATTTCACAAAACATCTGTTTTAAGATGGTTACTTTATTTGCTTCAGTTCTGCAGTAGAAAATTTCAAATATTGCAATAATCCACTAAGATTTTTGTACTGTTTTTGCACTGTCTTTAAAAAAACTGTCTTTACAAATGACCATTTGTAGGGCTGTGCAATATTGAAGAAAAATGCGATAACTAATAATGTGATAATCGATATGTGATGCAATAATGCTTAAAATGCTCAGATAAAACAGTTTTACTCCGCTGTTACTAAGTCAATTCTGTGAACTTCCATAACTTGTGTCATATATAGTATATACAGTATATGGTTATTTATAGATATGTATGTATGTATCATACATACCTCCTCTAAAACCACAACAAATTTCTTGTTTGCGCATACTTAGTGAATAAAGCTAATTTGTTTCTCTTTGTCTTTTGTTCATATTGCAAGCTGTAGCGATATGCATATTGCAATATGTACATATGCGACATTTCAATAATTTGATATATTGCACAGCCCTAACTGTTTGTTTAACATACACTACCAGTCAAAAGTTTGGACGCCCCCTCTCATTTAATGTTTTTTAAAGAAGTCTCTTATGCTCTTCAAGGCTACATTTATTTGATCAAAAATACAGAAATATTGCACAATATTATTATAATATAAAATAATGGTTTTTATTTTAATATACTTTACAATATAATTTATTTCTGTGATTCAAAGCTGAATTTTCATCAGCCGTTACTCCAGTCTTAAGTGTCACGTGATCCTTCAGAAATCATTCTAATATGCTGATTTATTATTAGAATATCAATGTTGGAAACAGTTGTGCTGCCAAATATTTTTTTGCAACCTGTGATTCTTTTTTCAGGATTCTTTGATGAATAACAAGTTAAAAAGAACAGAATTTATTTAAAATATAAATATTTTATAACAATGTAAATTATGCTATCACTTTTTATTGATTTAACACATCATTGGTGAATAAAAGTATTCATTTCCTTCGAAGAAAAAAAAAATAAAAAAAAAATTACTGATCCCAAACTTTTGAACAGTAGTGTATATTGCTAGAAAACCTTTCTATTTTAAATAAATGCTCTTCTTTTTTAACCTTTTATTGATCAAAAATTGATTTTGAAGGATCATGTGACATTGAAGACTGGAGTAATGATTCTGTAAATTCAACTTTAATTAGAGATATAAATTAAATTTTAATGTATATTCATATAGAAAAACATTGATTTACATCGTAATAATATTTCACAATATTAATTTTTTTTCTGTATTTTTGATCAAGTGAAAACAGCCTTGATAAGCATAAGAAACTTCTTTAAAAAAATTAAATGAGAGGGTGTGTCCAAACATTTGACTGGTAGTGTATGTTATGCCTAAATGTGCCTGATCATGTCTTCCTCAACACAAACTAGTCAATTAATCATTCAGGAAAGTTATTCATTATGTGAATTTGCACATTTACCCCACAGTAATTCATATAATCTAATCTAGCTCCAGAAATTGCTGACTATGGACCCCACCAAAAGAATCACTTCTGAGCAGGCACTTCAGGACCCATATTTCCTGGAGGATCCCTTACCTACATCTGAGTAAGTCTCACTTCACACACACAGAGGAGATGACCAAAAGTATGTGGACACCCAAACACCACACCCTTATGTTCTTGTTCAACATGAAATGAAAACAGTTAGCTTTGAGAATTTGCTCCCGTTCAAGACCATCTGTAAGCTCAGGCACTCAGTCTGGGTCTGGCTTTAATTCTGTGTTCATCTTTGGTTTAGTGTTCCACATCAGACTCAATGGATCATTTTTTATGGATCTCACTTTGTGCATGTTCATCCTGTAAAAGAAAAAATACCTAACTCTCTAGAGTGTCATTCTGTGCCACTGGAACTTAGCAAAACCCTTTAATTAGAAGTGGGTATCTGGTTGCTTTTTACTATGTAGTGTAGCATACCACAAATATTTCCTGTTTTTCTTCTTTCAAACAGCTTTTATAGCAGATTAAACATAGTCATTCACCTGTTATTGATTTACCAAATTTCCATGAAAAACAGTTGCAGTTCCTGTAAAATCTGCTTTCATGTTTTCTTTGTGTGCGTTTTTAGTGTATTTGCAGGATGTCAGATTCCCTACCCCAAACGAGAGTTTCTAAGTGAGGATGAACCAGAGGAGAAAACAGAGAAGGTAACACGTTTTTTACACACCGCATCCAGTTCTGATTTGTTTTTCAGATGTGATCTTTAGCACTGACTTTCCACACTGTCATTTAGCAAAGAATGAAATCAGATCCTTTTGTTTGGACAGTGGAGTCGCTATCCTATCTACATTGGTTGCTATAGCTTGACTTAAGTGTAAGAGCAACAAGAAACATATCAGAAATAGACTAAAAAATATTTAAATCTCTCATATGGTCCGTCATATAACATCTTAATGTGATAAAACATGATCGTATTCACATGATCGTATTGCTGTGCAAGAACCATTCACTCATTCACCATTTAATATATCGTAAATGTCACATACACTACCGTTCAAAAGTTTGGGGTCAGTAAGACTTGCAATTTTTTTTTAATGAAGTCAAGGCTGCATTTATTTGATCAAAAATACAGAAAATAAACTGTAATAGTAATAGTAATAGTAATAGGCTTAAGTGTCACATGATCTCTCAGAAATCATTCTGATATTCTGAATTATTAGTAGAATTATCAGTTTTGGAAACAGTTGTGCCGCCAATGTTTTTTTTTTGTTTTTTTTTAACCTGTATTTTTTCTTTCAAGAGCAACATTTATTCGAACTATAAATCTTTTCTAGCAATGTCTTTTCTATTATGTCACTTTATTAATGTAACAATTAATTCATTTCTTTCAAAAAACAAAAAAAGAATGAATAAACATTTACTGACCCCAAACTTTTGAACGGTAGTGTATGTTTTTCAAATTTGCTGGACTCCTAATTTTATTCAATTACTGGCCCTACTCATTAGCAACCTAACTCCTTGGATCTATCTCTATCCCCAGGGCTTCTATCTAATAATGTTGACATTATCAGTAATTGTTGATGTGATCATGTGCTATTATGTTTTCAATCCATCTAAACCCTCCACTCTTCAGCCTGTTTTGTTTTATTCCCATCTTATTACTTCATCCATAGTTCTGGACTTTACGGAAGTTTATATAGCCACCTCATTGTTTTGTGTTACTGGGTTTCCTCTCTTTCTGTTGGTCCAGATGAGTTAGTCACAGTTTAACTGTGTTTGTACAGATATTCTTGACTCTGTTGCTCCATATAAAGTCAAGGAATATAAAGTTTATTCAAAACCCTGGCTTAAGAGTCAAACTTGTATCCTTAGGGAGGAATGCAGGAATGGAAATTAAATAAAAATAGTTGCAGGTCTTTTTTCAAGTTTTGAGGGAGAGTTTGACCAGTTCAGTGCATTAATGCTTTAATATCATTTTGCACCTTTAATGCACCTATAGTTCTGTTTTGAACCATAAATAGATTACTCAGTTCGGCTGGAGGCTCAGGTTTAAATGTGTCCTCAGATATAGGCAAAATGATCCTGAAATAAATTATATTTAATTAAAAACTCACTTTTTGTTCTTTATTCTTTATTGGACTAGAATTCAAGGGACAGTGCTGATTTTATTTCAGATTACTGTCCTCAGCACATATTATATGTGGGGTCCCTCAGGGATCTGTTATAGGACCTGTGATATTTTCTTTGTACATGCTTACTTTGTACTTTTTTATTTATTTATTTATTTATTTAGTATTTGGTACATGGTATTTACTAGTTTTAACCATTTTTATGCTCATTTTAATTCACATTTAAAAATTGGTCCATTTAAATTGGGGAAAGGCTGAGATTATGACCTTCGGTTTGTTGTAAGTTGTATAGATGTAGACACTAAGTTTGGTCTGTGCCTAATTTAAAAAAAACAAGTAAGTATTTGTGAGTTGTTTTCTGCAGTCACACTTAAAGCTCAAAGGTAAATGTGTGTTTTCCGTTGGGAGTCCAAATCTATGGAAAAAAAGCCACATGATCTGCCACTGCTATTACCTCTTCATTAAAAAAAAATGTTTTGCTACTTATTTGGAGGCTTTGCAGTGACGAGGTTTAATGTAGTTTGTCTTTTGTTTTTGTTGTAATGTTATATTGAGGCTGATTGTTCAGGATTGGTTTAAATCAGTGTTTGAATTGTGTCAAAGAAACCTTTTATAAATATGATTCATATTTTTTATCATTGAGAAAACCTAATTCTAAGATAAAAGCTTCTTTTACAATGATCAGCGAATTAGGTGTGCCAAACAATCATTAAGCAAAAAAGATTAAATATCTAGCCAATCAGTTTAAAGTGATTTTTAGCGTTTATGGGCTTTTTTTTTACCTTTATGAAGCCTTTTTTTCTGAAAGTGTGCATTAACTTTTGCATCAAATTCTTATATTTAATCAATAAAGTCACCTAAAATAATAAGAAATTTTAGGCTGTTACCACACAAATAAAATTATCAACAAAATTCAGTTTTTCAGTGCAGAGGAAACACAGATGCTGCATCTGAATTGGCATTTAGATGTATGTACCCGTTTAATGCAGGACATGAATGCATTTAACCTGCAGTTACAAACACATGAATAATGTTTTGATATTTTAATCCTAAAATGTTAAATGCTGACATTTGAAATTATGAAAAAAAAAAAAAGATACTTTAAATGTGTAATTAAAACTGCCAGTAGGTGGCAGTAAGTCATTGTTAATAAGCGAATCAACCAAATCATTTAAACGGTTAATTCATTCAGGAACAAATCACTAGCATGTTGTTCAGAGACTGAAAGCAGTGCTGTGACTGTGTATGGAACCATTTTTGTTGATGAAATTGACAAAAACAGGCAATATGGGGAACTAAAACGTAAGTCTCTTAAGGCTGATTGGCCACTGCATTGTGTGTGATTAGTTATAGTGAGCAAAGCTGTACAAAGGCATAAAAATAAATTAAGATTTAATGTGAGCAGGTACAAATTATGACCCTGGACCACAAAACCAGTCATAAGGGTCAATTTTTTTAAATTGAGATGTATACATAAAATAAATATGCTTTCCATTAATATATGGTTTGTTACGATTAGCACAATATTTGACAGAGGTACGACTATTTATATTGAGAAAACTGCCTTTAAAGTTGTCTAAATGAAGTTCTTAGCAATGCATATTACAAAGCAAAAATTAAGTTTTGATATATTTACGGTAGGAAATTTACAAAGTATCTTCGTGGAACATGATCTTTACTTAATATCCTAATGATTTTTGGCATAAAAGAAAAAAATAAAAGCTTATTTTACAATGATCAGTGAATTAGGTATACCAAACAATCACTAAGCAAAAAATAATTAAATATCTACCTGAGGAAATTAATATTGAAATTAATATAGATTGTCCTATCCTAACAATTTTGACACATACAATGTATTTTTGGCTATTGCTACAAATATATCCGTGCTACTTAAGACTGATTTTGTGGTCCAGGGTCACAATTTAATACAGCAATCAAATCTTTTCATTTAATTTTCATTTCCATTAGCTTCATGTAGCTTTATTAAAAAAAAAATCAGGGGACCCCCCTAAATGCTAATTTGAAAACTGGTCTAAATGTATAGTTGAAAATTACTGTATAAAAAAATGTTTAAGAATGAATAAATAAAATCTGATCTGACTGTTCAAACTGAAAGAGATTTTCAAAAATCTGATTTCAAACCACATTTGCTGTTGATAATGTGATAATCATAATTTGGCTGCATTTTACAGCCATATGTGGTTAGTTAATACAGTGGGTTGTGGAAAGTATGAGCAGCATTGGTTCTCACCTTAGCAAAATTGTTAGTCTAAACACTGCGAAGGACATTGTGACCTTGAGCGAAGCACTTTGTCGCACCAGGGAGATTGTCCCTGTAAAACGTCTACCGCAAACTACTTTGGATAAAAGCATCTGCTAAAATGACTGCTAATTTCTAATGTTACTCATTCCAGTGGAACTAAGAGGGAAGCTGAGTGTAAGTGTAGGAAAGAGGGAGCAGCAGAGCAAGAGCTCAGATAGCAGTGTTGCCAAGCTGTGCACTTGGGCAGTGAAGGATGAAATGTATCCAAGCGAAAGGCAAACAAATGCAAACAAACAAACACACAGCATAAAACAACCATCTCACGTCTGCAATGCTGAACTGAGCCAATATTTACTTTTACATTTAGTGGCTTTGGCCACACCGTATAATGTTCACGCAACTGCCGCAGTAATATCAGGATGGCTGTGAGTGTATTTGAGGGAATAAACCTTGCAAACACATCCGAACCACGCATTATTACAAAGACCTACAGACGGATTGGGTTCCTACAACAGAAAGACCCTGATTTACATTTACAAAAAACATGCACACTTGACAACACACACTAAAAAGATGATCTACTTACGATTGTGTCTTTTGTTCTCGGTGGGTTCTCCTTGAAGAATTTGAGAGCTTTGTCATTTGTAACAATTCCTCATTCGTACACAAAACACTGTCATTGCATACCCAGTGCATTCTTGTCAGTGTTAAATCATTTAATGTGAGAAATCGTTTTATTAAACATTTTATTTATTTCAGAAAAAATCATAAATAAGCTTTGACGGATCTCAAACCGTTGCCCAGCATGTCAACAGATATCTTAGGATATTTTTTTTACGTATATTCCTAGCCTACACATGGCTCTTGGATATTTTACAGCAACTTATTTAATTAGATTTCAGAGACAGAAATATGCCTTTTTTAATTAGTGGTTGATTGCTATACATTTTTCAACTGTATCATAGGGATGGATGGATGATATATACACTACCAGTCAAAAGTTTAGACACACCCTCTCATTTAATTTTTTTTTTGAGAAGTCTCATATGCTCATCAAGGCTGCATTTATTTGATCAAAATGCAGGAAAAAACAGTAATATTGCACAATGTTATTACAATATAAAATAATGTTTTTTATTTGAATATACTTTACAATTTAATTTATTCCTGTGATGCAAAGCTCAGTTTTCATCTTAAGTGTCACATGATCCTTCAGAAATCATTCTAATATGCTGATTTATTATTAGAATTATCAATGTTGGAAACAGCTGTTTTTGCAACCTGTGATTCTTTTTTCAGGATTCTTTGATGAATAACAAGTTAAAAAGAACAGCATTTATTCAAAATATAAATCTTTTCTAACAATTTAAATCTATGCTATCGCTTTTTATTCATTTAACACATCCTTGGTGAATAAAAGTATTAATTTCTTTCAAAAAAAGAAAGAATAAAAATGTACTGACCCCAAACTTTTGAACAGTAGTGTATATTTTTAGAAAACCTTTCTATTTTAAATAAATGCTGTTCTTTTTTAACATTTTATTGATCAAAAAGTCCTGAAAAAAATTTCACAGGTTGCAATATATATATATATATATATATATTAAGCAGATCACTCATAATAAATCAGCATATTAGAATGATTTTTGAAGGATCGTGTGACACTGAAGGCTGGAGTAACGATTCTGGAAATTCAACTTTAATTACAGATATAAATTAAATTTTAATGTATATTAATATAGAAAAACATTGATTGACATTGTAATAATATTTCACAATATTAATTTTTTTTCTGTATTTTTGATCAAGTGAAAACAGCCTTGATAAGCATAAGAAACTTCTTTAAAAAACATTAAATGAGATAAACTTTTGACTGGTAATGTATGATATCACACTACTTTAATTTAAATAATACACAACAATTCAGTCAATTAAATGGATTTTTATTATATATAATATTTACTAAAATAACTTGATTTAAAAAAAAAATAAATAAATGGTGCATTAAATAGATTTATTCTTTAGATAG
This sequence comes from Cirrhinus molitorella, assembly GCA_033026305.1. Classification (NCBI taxonomy): domain Eukaryota; kingdom Metazoa; phylum Chordata; class Actinopteri; order Cypriniformes; family Cyprinidae; genus Cirrhinus; species Cirrhinus molitorella. Next base: position 2,313,226 of record CM065133.1, on the reverse strand, counting down.
CAACTTGTTAATTCTGTATTTATAATATGTGACCCTGGGTCAAAATTATCAATCTTTCTTCATGCCAAAAATCATTAGGATGATTAAAGATCATGTTCCATTAAGATTTTGTGTACATTTCCTACCATAAATATATCAAAATGTATTAGTTATTAGTAATTGCTAAGTGCATTGCTAAAAACTTAATTTGTAGAAAGGCGATTTTCTCAATATTTCGATTTTTTTCGATTTCAAAAAAATTTACCCTTATGTCTGGTTTTGTGGTCTAGGGTCATTTTTCACAAATAAGACAAGCATGTTTTCATTTTTTTTTTTTTCCTGGCACATAAGACCTTTTTATCATCTCTCTCTCTCTCTCTCTCTCTCTTTCTCTATATATATATATATATATATATATAGTGTGTGCATAGTTAATCCTAATGTTATTTAAGAGATCCGGAGACAATTCACTTAAACCAATCCTTTCTGTCTATTTATGCTGGCACAGGACAAGCATTAATAGTGAAACTTGAGGATGCACTTGTTTTTCTATCAAGACCTGAACATAAAGTGAAGTTTTGCATAACCATGTTTTGCATAATCCATTATATTCACCAGTATATTGCACACACTAAAATAAAACTGTTATCTATGAATACTTGTGTGCTTTGCCACTGTAATCTTGTTTAATGTGGCCAAAAAATCAACGGTAGCATTTAAAGCGCAGTGATGTTGTCGTGTCGTCCTCAGAATCAGACGCAGCAGCACCAGCAGACGGCTGCACAGACGCAGACACAAACGCAGACACAGCAGGCTCCAACCCAGCAGAGCTCGGCGCAGACAAACGGCACATCGGGCACTGCAGGAGCCAACACGGGCCCCTCCATGCAGCATGGACAGGAACAGGGGCCACCAAACAAAAAACCTCGCACCTCAGGAACCAGTGTTCTTCAAACAGACTACCAGGTTAGAGAAGCGCCTCATGGGAATGCTGAGATCTGAATTCTCTCTTCATCTGCGTTCAGATTCATTCATTATCGCTGATTGATTCACTCAGATTAACCAAAAATTGTGCTTGTTAAACAAATTTATCTCTAATATGTGACTCTGGACCACAAAACCAGTCTTAAGTCACTGGGGTATATTTGTAGCAATAGCCAAAAATACATTGTATGGGTCAAAATTATAGATTTTTCTTTTATACCAAAAATCATTAGGATACTAAGTAAAGATCATGTTCCATTAAGATATTTTGAAAATTTCCCACCGTAAATATATCAAAACTTAAATTTTGATAAATAATATGCATTGCTAAGGACTAATTTGGACAATTTAAAGACAATTTTCTCAATAATTGTATTTTTTGCACCCTCAGATTCCAGATTTTCAAATAGTTGTATATACATCAAATCATACATCATTGGAAAGCTTATTTATTCAACTTTCAGATGGTATATAAATCTCAATTTTGAAAAATGTACACTTATGACTGGTTTTGTGGTCCAGGGTCACATATACTGATTTGGTGCTCAAAAAATATTCCTTCTTGGTTGTGCTGTATATTTTTGTGGAAACTAAAATATTTTATTCATGATTCTTTAATGAATAGAAGTTTTTAAAAAAAATAGAAATCTTTTCTAAAGTTTAAGGGCCCTATTTTAACGATCTAAACGCAAAGTGTAAAGCGCACGGCGCAGGTGCGCTCAGGGCGTGTCCAGATCCACTTTTGCTAATTTAACGACGGGAAAATAGGCGCCCGTCCGGGCGCATAGTCGAAATAGATTGTCCCTATTCTCTTAATGAGTAAGGGGTGTTTTTTGGGCGTAACGTGCAATAAACCAATCAGAGTCTCATCTCCCATTCCCTTTAAGAGCGAGTTGCGCTCCTCAGTAAACTGAGGAGTTCAACGAGTGATGTTTTGCTGAAATTACCTATTAAGTGGCAAGTCAATATTTCATTCGTCTGCGTTGGATGCAGGCTTTCAAATTGCTCTGTGCGAGGAGTCAGTTAATATATATGTGTGTGTATTGGCACGATTGTTCAATTAATTAGCCAATTTCATTCAGCATTATAAGTAGCTAATAGGCTGAACTGCAAATAGGTAGCCTAATTCTACTACACGCAGTCGCTATCCATCATTACATGTTTATATTTATGTAGCCTACACAATAATGTTGTTTTACACTGTAATCCTTTTGTTTTTAATATTTGGCATGTTTGTGTGATGATCCCTGTGTGTAATATGCAAAGTGAACGCACGTTGTGGATCTGTCCAGAGGCGCATGATCTACCAATGCGCTCTTTAAATAACAAAAAATATATATATATTACGCCATTGACTTTAGACTTTAGACCAGGTTTGAGTTGGTCTATGGCGCAGTCTTTTCTCAGTTTCTCAAAATAGCAACGCGCCAACAATGCGCCTGAACACACCTCTTTTTTAGACCAGCACGCCCGTGGGCGCACAAACGGGTGCAAATGCATTTGCTAATTAAACGATGCGGCGATGGACGGGAAAATGCGAACTGCATCGGACTTAAACTAGCAAACACACTTGCGCTGCGCCTTGCGCCACATTGGCCCGGGTGTATGATAGGGCCCTGTATGTGACCCTGGACGACAAAACCAGTCTTAAGTGTCAATTTTTCGAAATTTAGATTTATACATCACATGAAAGCTGAGTAAATACGCTTTTCATGGATGTATGGTTTGTTAAAATAGGGCAAAAATTGGCCGAGATACAACTCTGGAATCTGAGGGCGCCAAAAAATTGAAATGTTGAGAAAATTGCCTTTAAAGTTGTCTAAATGAAGCAATGCATATTACTAAACGAAAATTAAGTTTTGATATATTTACAGTAGGAAATTTGCAAAGTATCTTCGTGGAACATGATCTTTACTTAATATCCTAATGATTTTTGGCATAAAAGTAAAATCGATCATTTTGACCCATACAATGTATTTTTGGCTATTGCTACAAATATACCCGTGCAACTTAAGACTGGTTTTGTCGTTCAGGGTCACAAATGTCATGCCTCTGAATTTTCACAGAACAGCCTTATATAAACAGGCACATACCACATAAATTTTTCATCATTGCTCATGAATCATTGTGTTTGTGCTAAAATGACTTCAGGAGTGGTTTAGTTGAAATCAAGTGCACACATGATAAGAGTGATTAGGTCATTAAGCAAACACTTAAAATATCATTACGCAAATCACTGAAGCTTGCACTGAGAGATTTGTTTAATATTCAAATGTTAATGGACCTCAGTAGTATTATAGTCGACTTTAGGGTGACCACTTGGCAATAGATCTATTGCGGGACATAGATGTGATTTTGTGGGAAAATGCGGGACACGTGTGAGACACATTTCTAGTGTTATGCTATGTAAATACTGATTTACATCCATTGCTATATGCGCATATTTGTTTTCTGAGCTCGCTCATGTAAGCGAGAGAAAGTGCTTCTGTTTAATGTGAGAGTGAAGAAAATCCACCTGCGAGAGAAGAGATTTTTGCTTTGTAGCATTACAATAATGCGCTCTAGACATTTGTCATTAAAATAACAACATAGAAACTGCCTCAAACTAACTATTAAATAAGAAAGTCATGTCTAAAAGCTGCATCGATTTTTGTTGTTGTTGTTGTTGTTGTTTTGTTTTAGTTGGTTAAAATGAATAAAGAATATTGTGTTTTTCCATGTGCGCTCGACCATTTCCGTCGGTGGTGCTAGATCAGTTGATGAGGTCCACACATTCTTTGAGTGGAAACTACACCGCAAAAATAATAAATAAAAAGCTTTAAATAAAAGAAAATGCTGTGCGGTACAACGCAAAGTGGGATGAGTTCGACTTATAGTCGTATTTAATTTGGAATGAAAGAAATCAAATAAAAGAAATGAAAACGCGGTTGTGAAGAATTGCAGTGTCTTTAATGGACAGTAACAACATACCAATTGTTCAAGTAATGAAATGACTTTCTGACAAAAATGTTCAGTGCTCCATAAAATAGTTTTGAAAGCTGTGAGTTGTGAACATTTTTCCATTTTTCCTCACAGCCTCATTTTCATCTTCGTTCAATTCAATATGCACTGCAAAAAATGCTTTTCTTAAATGTTTGGTCTTGTTTTCAGCCAAAATATATGGATTATTGTCTTGTTTTCAGAAAAAAAAAAAGAAAAAACAAGCTAAATAATCTGCCAATGGGGTAAACTAAATAATCTTATTTCACGCAGAAAACTAGATTATTTTGCTTACCCCATCGGCAGATTATTTTGCTTGTTTTAAGCAAAAACTCGCTTCATTTTAACTTCTTCTTTTTTATTTTCTACTTTTCTAGAAAATCCTTGTTGATTTAAAACTTTTTTGGTATTTGGACTGAAAACAAGACAAAAAATCTAAGCAAGAAAAGCATTTGCAGTGTGGTGTCTATACTTAATAGCAGTGCTGGGACATATCTAAACTGTTTATACTAATGCCTTATTGTGCATGAGCATTTTTAGGACCCTTAATCCACTAAAAACTCACTCAACTATTAATAAGCAGCAAACTAGCTGTATATTTCGAGAGAACTCATGTGCAGAGTTAACTCCATATTGTAGTGCCAAACATGTCACATGTGAAACTGTGCAGTGTTAGAATGTTGCAACTGAATGTTTAGAAACAATTGAACAGTGTTAGCCTCATATCACAAGCTTTGTTATGATCAGATCTTCTTCAACTTAAGCAAAAGCTCTCCTTTTTACCAAAATGGTAACCCAGTGCAATTGAAATAGTTCTATAAACAGTTAACTGGACATTAAAATCCTGTCAAAGTAATACTTTCAACATTTTTACTTTTGCCATTAAGTCCCGTGCAAAGCTACTAAAAATTCTTTCCAGCAAAGATATGAATAAACAAATGTTCTAGAATAGCTTAGACTGTTTGAAGAGTCCACATGTTGTACCGTTTCAAGAAAACTTTGTGAACCATTTGGAATTACCAGAATTTCTGCATTGCTTATATAAAATTGTTTATTTGATCAAAATAGTTAAAGGCTACCACAATCTGATTTGCCATGGTATATGGTTACAGGTTTAAAGGGCTACATTATAATTGAAACTTAGAACAACAGTTCAGTATCCTAACCAACAGAATAACCTTGAATAATGCAGTGCCACACACACTTGTCTCTCATAGACACCATGCTGAAAGCACTGCACATGGGCCCTTTGCACAACCTAGTGTCCAACCAGCGCTAATACAAGTATAAGGGGTATGTACACGGATACCATTTGGTGTGAAAATTATGAAAACTTGGCAAGTCTAAATCTAAAACTTAAAACACAAAAATCCGTATTTTTATATTTTTATTAAATGCACTGATTAATCATTAATATGCATTATTAATGATTACTCAGTGCATTTAATAAAAAATAGACTTGCCAAGTTTTCATAAGCAAGAAAATTATACATATTCCTTCACCAAATGTTGCCTGTTTATAAGTCTGACATTGAGGATGAATTTTATACCCAACACTGAGAATGAGTTCTGTACCCAACACATCCATTTAACATAAAGAACGCAATCCAGACTGCACCTGCATTAAAATGAATCAGAAACAGTTGCAGATGTAACCTTTTATTTGTGCAGTATAACATTTTTAAATAGTCTTCAGCAATGAACCAGTGCCAACTTTAGCCATACTGCTGTATTTTTCAGAAACAGAAGTAACTTCATTTGCGTTTTACTTTGTATTTTAGTACAGTGCTCCCAATATAGAGTACTTAATGCAGCTGTCAAAACTCTGCCTGTTGATTTATAGCTGTTAGCTGCAGAGATATTCAAGGCATTTATATTCCTCCTCTTTTTTATTTTATTCACATGTCATGTTTGTGATTTTTATTATGCAAGTAAATAACCAGAAACTATTTTGTATTTATGCTTAGCTTCGGTTACATTGTAAGAATGCTTCATTGTATTATTTTTAAAATGAGATAAACCACTGCCTATTCTGCATTTGTAACCTACAGAACGCAGTTTCACAATTTGCCTGCAGAACAAAATATATAAAACATTGCAGTTGCAAAATATAAGAACCATTAGATCAAGATGATATTTGGCTAAATTACAAATATAGATATGAATGATATTTGACAGATAACACCGCATATAGCACAATCTGGCACGTGTTGCAATCAGCTGTCAAAGTAGAGCTGAACAGCAGACAAACTCTTATTGTGCATCCAGCAACAAGAGTCATTGGAAAAACATAAAATGTATAAATGAAATAAAACAATAAAATAGGGCTGTGTCGGTTGCAATGACAACCGCGACACCGCAGTCTTCAATTGGAGAGGAATGCATCTCGTTTTTGTTTTTTTTTTTTCATTTTAAAGTGGTAAAGTAATAATTTAAAGCTTTTTCGGTATATTTATCCTGACTGTAAGGCAAGTATTCACTGAGTTTCATTTAATTTTTGTGAAGCACTCCTGTTCAACACTGAGGCATCTTGTTTGTTTTCTTTATTTTTACAAAAGCACAACATTTTGTTGATATTGTGAGTGCACACAAATAAAATTAGACCCTTTACAGTTCCGGATGATATATTACGGTTATCTTTATGAGCAAAGATTATGGCGTATTTTGTTTGCAAATGATCGCACTAGCGCCTCCATGTCCTGCAAAGTGCATTTAGCCTGCACTCTCCAAAAAAAGACTGTATGCGCATAATAGCGCACATTTATCTAAGTTTAACTTTTAAATAACTTTTTGATATGCTTAAAGATTTTATTTTAGGCAAGTCTTGATGATTTGAGAAGGCAAAATTGATCAAACAAAGGCTGTGATCAACTCTGCCAGCCCTACAATGAACATAATATTAATGTTTATATTTTTTCACGTTACATTAAATATTATCATGTGCCATGTGATTCCTTTCTAATGACTGTTGGCATTGCAACAAAGTTGAGCCAAATTCATCTTTTGGAAAATGAGCAGTGGTGCAATGCAGTAACCATTAAAGACTCTTAAATATTTATACAGTGTTTTGCTGAACAAGTGACTTCTGAAATACACTCCTGATATTTATTATGTAACAATATACAACAAACAGTGTTAGGGGTAATGTATTTCAACTAAAGCTAAATACAAAGTAACACACTACTTTTACATTTACAATGAAATATCGAAGTTACGTTTTCAAATAAGTAAAGCAAAGGTGCTTTGTTTCCCTTTTATTCACTGACACCTTTCCTGTCTTCTTTCAACCTGAGGCTTATTCATTTCACTTTTAGTGTGTAAGGGCCTTTACAGTTGACAAAAAAAATAACTTTTGCTATTGTTGTTGTTGTTGTTATTAAAAAAAAAAGCAATCCCAGCCCAGGTGACAAAAAGTAATGCAAAAGTAATGTAATGTATTCCTATTTATAAATTAAGTACACTGTAAAAAAAAAAAAAAAAAAAAATGTTGAGTCAACTTAAAATAATTTGTTACCCTGCTGACTTAAAAATGTTAAGTTCAGTCAACTCAAATAAGTTTATTCAAGTTAAAATGTTAAGTTTTATTAAATGACAACTTAGATATTCAAGCTGACTAAACTAAAAAAAAAAAATGTTTGTTAAACTTAACAGCGGTGTTTGTTACTTGGCTGTCTTAGATATTTGAGTTGATTCAACTTAAAAATGTTAAGTTGTCACTTAGTAAAACTTACTAAAATATTTCAAGTTGACTAAACTTTTTTCAAGTTGACTGAACTTACAATTTTAAGGCAGCCAGGTAACATTATTTTATGTTGACTCAACACATTGTTTTTTACAGTGTAACGCCATTAGTTAGTTTTTTAATGGAGTAATATAATATTTTAATACATTACTTTTAAAAGTAACTATCCCCAGGACTGACAATAAATAAGCAAAACCCATAATATTAGTTAGCTTTCAACTCAGTATTCCAAAATGCTTAATTGTTTAAATAATTCATCTTTTTTCCTTTTCTTCATTGCAGCACTCCAGTTCGCGGCTTGGTTACCAGAGCAATGTCCAAGGCTCCACCCAATCGCAAAGCACTATGGGATACTCGTCGTCATCTCAGCACTCTCATCAGTCTCATCGATACTGAGACTCAAAACCATACATAAGCACTTAAAAGAAATATTAACCACAAGCATAAAATGAGGCAAGTCAGCGTTGTCATTCAAGTAAATTGCTGGGTCTGTCCCATAATGTTGGCCCAATATAAACATAAAACCCAAGTTTATTCCTTTCGCAAGGCCGCCTGCCATGTAACAATTCTTAGCCGATGCTACTCCAACCAAAGCACAACTTTACAATCCCTTTCTTTCGATCAGAGCTCCTCTGAAGAACCACAACCATAATCATTAATCAAAATTGGACTTTTTTCTTAATATCTCAACAGTGTTTCAATATATTAAAACATCCACCAGCTCCAACACCAACCATACTTAAAGATCTGCTGACTTTTTAAGCATCTTTAATGCTTACTCATTCTTACTTTACCATTGTTAGACCAAAACAGCCTCAAAATGATCAGCCAAATGCTATCTGTGTCATAGCTAAAGGTAGAAGTGACATGAGGCTTACAATGGTTTGTTAAAGCTGGTGTCCCACTGGCCTTGACTACACAAAATTGCATTTCATCAGGGGAATCAAATCTTCCAGTGTTTCAGTGACAAGTTATCTTGTCTGTCCTCACTGCTGAATGATGTGACACAGATATTTGATGAGTCTGAGTTTTGGAAAGTGCCTGAAGCCAGCTTTCATATGGTATCAAAACCTAAAAAAGGTCAAAATCACCATGTGTTGGGTTTTCCTAGATCGCATCACATTTTTGGATTTTTTTCACCTTTGTTGATCTAATTCAACCATACTAAGAAGCAAAACTTACTTTAGATTAACATTTGTGCTTCATTTTTCTCATTGCTGAAGAGTGTTGAACTTCCTTTTCCTACAGTTCTACTGTACAGACATGAATTAACTTTTCCTTCAGCTTTAGGATTATTCATTTCACTTTTTGGTGAAATCAAATTTTTGCTGAAAATCAAACTTTTTATATTAAAAACTAACAAGCAAGCCCTGCCCAGATTTAAAAAGTAACACAAAAGTGCACTTTTGTACACACATTTTAAGTTAAATCTACTTAACTAAGTTAGGTAAAATTAGCAAACGGAAATAAATAAATGTAAAGTCTAGTTAGAGTTTGATGAGTAATTTCTACTTATTTAAGTTTACCCTGCAGTCCTCAAGTGCAATTCACTCAGCCAGCATGTGGTTCACTTACAAACATGTACATAAGCAAGTAGATGGCTCCTTATTGTTTTTAAGGTTATATGTTGACTCAATGTAGTTATGAACCAAATGAACACAGAGACCAATGATGGTCACAATAAGTGAATAGTATTATAGTATGAATGGGTCATTTTGATTAGAAAATAAACTCTATATGTTACAAAACAGCAAGTTACTTAAACTAACAACAAAAGCAGACATAAAACAGTGTAAATACATCATGAAAACAGCAACCTTATTAATTATTCATGCCCAAGTGCATGATGGGAACAATGGGATCATGACTTTGATATTTACTTAAACTTTGTAAAAATAACACACAATTCCAATATACTTAAAAATTCAACTTTTAAAATCTACAAGCTTAAATTGAGTACTAATATTGATTTTTTTTTATTATTATTATTTTATTATTAAATTATTTAATGTAAAAATTAAATTTATTTTTCTCTATTATTTACTTCACCACAAAATAATTTTTATCAGTGCAATCAGGGTGCGATTTGCTGGGGGGGATGGTGGGGATTTCCCCCCCTCTGGTCTATGCATCCCTGCCTCTGCTGAATTATTATTAAAAACATCCCGCGAACCCGCTCCTAAGTCCGGTTCTGAAGCACATGATTCGCCATACGCGCTTTGAAGTCCCTTTGTGAGTCAAATGATTCGCGATACGCGCTTTAAACTCCGGCTTTGAACCAAATGATTCGCGATACGCGCTTTAAAGTCCGGTTCTGAATCAAATGATTCGCGATACGCGCTTTAAAGTCCGGTTCTGAATCAAATTATTCGCGATACGCGCTTTAAACTCCGGCTTTGAATCAAATGATTCGCGATACGCGCTTTAAAGTCCGGTTCTGAATCAAATGATTCGCGATACGCGCTTTAAAGTCCGGTTCTGAATCAAATGATTCGCGATACGCGCTTTAAAGTCCGGTTCTGAATCAAATGATTCGCGATACGCGCTTTAAAGTCCGGTTCTGAATCAAATGATTCGCGATACGCGCTTTAAAGTCCGGTTCTGAATCAAATGATTCGCGATACGCGCTTTAAAGTCCGGTTCTGAATCAAATGATTCGCGATACGCGCTTTAAAGTCCGGTTCTGAATCAAATGATTCGCGATACGCGCTTTAAAGTCCGGTTCTGAATCAAATGATTCGCGATACGCGCTTTAAAGTCCGGTTCTGAATCAAATTATTCGCGATACGCGCTTTAAACTCCGGCTTTGAACCAAATGATTCGCGATACGTGCTTTAAAGTCCGGTTCTGAATCAAATGATTCGCGATACGCGCTTTAAAGTCCGGTTCTGAATCAAATGATTCGCGATACGCGCTTTAAAGTCCGGTTCTGAATCAAATGATTCGCGATACGCGCTTTAAAGTCCGGTTCTGAATCAAATTATTCGCGATACGCGCTTTAAACTCCGGCTTTGAACCAAATGATTCGCGAGACGCGTTTTAAAGTCCGGTTCTGAATCACATGATTCGCCATATGCGCTTTGGTATCCCGTTCTGAATCAAATGATTCGCGCATCTGATTGGAGCGATTCGAAACAGTGAATCATTTTGCGACGCAGGTTTATCTTTGCTCGCTTTATATAATTTATTCGTTGTTTGAAATGAAATCGTTACAATTAATAGGACTAACGAATGTTTTTATGAAATTGTGATCACATTTCATGACATGACACTCATTATCTACTTGTCTAAAAAGGTGTATATAATGTGCAATGTTAACAGATTCAAAAGCATCCCCCCCTCTGCTTTTTTCACAAATCGCACCCTGAGTGCAATGTAACACATTACTTGTCATAAAAAGTAACTAAGTAATGTAATTAGTTACTTTTTTAGGGAGTAATGCAATATTGTAATGCATTACATTAAAAAGTAACTTTCCCCAACACTGCTCAACGAAAAAAAAAAATGATTTTGATGGTTAGATAAAATCTCAGATTAACTTAGAAGAGATATGAAGTCAATTAAATCTGAGGTTTCTTTGTTAGGACCAGTGTTGGGGAAAGTTACTTTTAAAAGTAATGCATTACAATATTGCGTTACTCCCTAAAGAAGTAACTAATTACATTACTTAGTTACTTTTTATGGAAAGTAATGCGTTACATTACTTTTGCGTTACTTTCAAATCTGGACAGGCTTGTTTGTTTTTTTATATAAAAAAGTTTGATTCTTAGCAAATGCTTTCACACCAAAATGAAATGAAGTGAATAAGGCTAAGGCTAAAGGAAAATTAACTTCATGTCTATACAGCAGAACTGTAGGAAAAAGAAGTTTAACACTCTTCAACAATGAGGAAAAATTAAGCACAAATGTACTAAAGTAAGTTTTGATTATTACACTGCAAAAAAAAGCTTTTCTTACTTAGATTTTTTTGTTTCTAGCCAAAATATCTAAAAATTCTTAAATCAAGAAGGATTTAAGTAAAAATTATTGTCTTTTTTCTGAAAACTTTTTCTGTGTTTTTGCTTGAAAGCAAAATAATCTTGTTTTCTGTTTGAAATGATTTTTTTTTTTTTTTTTTGCTTACCCCATTTCTAAGCAAAAACTCACTTCATTTTGACTTGTTTTTTCTGAAAACAAGAAAATACTTATTTACTTGTGTAGAAACACCTTCTTGATTTAACAACATTTTGATATTTTGGCTGGAAACAAGACAAAAAATCTAAGTAAGAAAAGTATTTTTGCAGTGTACAGTTGAACTGGATCAACAAAGGTCAGCAGCAAAGTCATTGGTTAATAAAACGGGACACCAGTCTAAAGCATAGTCACTAACACGATCCAAACTTCCACAATACATTGCAGTTATTGAGGTTATTATTTGACTTTACCACTCATTTTTATTAGTTTATCATCTCAAGGCTTTCTGAGATTCCCCCGTATGACAACCCTGAAACAAATCAAGCAGAGACATCTATGGTATATAAGCAATTGTACATAGGAACCGAAATTCCCTCTTATCTTTCTCCTCCTCATCCTCTCTCCCAGTAAAGGGAGCTGCCTGCATGTACGGACAGTCAAGCAAAGACTGAACTTGTGTAACATATGTGTGCATATTTTAAAGACTGAACAAAGAGCATTTCTCATAGCTATCGTGCACCACTGCATTATTACACACAAGAGATTTTTTTTTTGTAAAATATACACTCACACAATACACATTTCATCTTTTTATTGCGCCAGTTACAATAACAACCAATAAAAATAACATCAGCTATAAAAGAACACGGACATGGTTTACTCTTTCTCTTTTTTTGCAGAAGAACATGGATTTTGGTCAGGACTAAAATCCCTAAATCTGTGTGTGTGCGTGTGAGTGTGTGTGTGTGTGCGCGTGCATGGATATACTTGCATGTGTGTGATTATCCGGGGCAGCTAGCAGTTGAACTGCTTCTGTGACTGTTATTTCTTGTCTCCTCTTTGTGTTTTATATGCTTTTATAATCTGTTTATTGTTGTTATTGTTTTTGAAGTGCAGTTATTTCTTTGTGTTATTTGAGCTCAGTTTTGTGGACTGGAAGTGCGAGTATTTTCAGAGCGCCGAATCAAACAAGGACAACTGATTCGCTCCTCTGACAAAAAGTTGGGCACAGCTGAAGATTTAAGGTCCTTCCGAGCCGTGTTTGAAACGCTGAAGCTTTGTGTCGCACAACTAAGCAGACAACTCAGTGGAATATACGAGCTCAAACGGGATGCTAAGGAAATCTTGAAACGGAGTCTTTCAACATCTCTTGCTTGAAGCTTTATGAAAGCGAGTCAGTTTGAAAGACTGAAGGATAATGTTACATGAATGTGTATTGTTGAGACTGACAATTTCAACCAAAATGTTTGCAGATCAAGTGTAGCTAATGGTCAGTCACTGCCATCATAATCCTGGGTTTCTCATTTCTCTTCTGTCCCATCGTAACCTTCCTTGGTTTTCTGTAAAGTGCTTTGTATTTCTGGTAAAAGCAATCAAAAAACAAATGTTATTTCACTATTTTTCCACCCCCTGTTCTGGGTTTGTTCACACATCAAAGCGAGGTGCACCAAAATTGAAGGCCAAAATCGGATTTTTTTACTATATAATATAAACTGTAAACTATATAAACAAAGATTGTAACATGCAAAGTATAAATATTTCAGATTCCGCACCCTCTAGGTCAATAATGAAATTTAAACAGATTTGTCATTTTACCAATAACACAAAAGTCAGATTTGTATTTATTTATTTTTATTTTTTTCAACACAAGATGTTTTTGTAACATACTTTCAATCATGCCAGATGGCATGGGCAGCTTGTATGTTGCATGGAAGAAGAAATTTGTGTACTTTTTTTCTTTTTTAATGTAAATTGATATATATAATATATGATGGCAACGTTATTATTATTGTCATTTTTAATTAGAAAACATTTTAAAAAAGAAGCATTTTCAATAGTGACTTTTGGACACTGCTGTACAGGTTTATCAAATTTTTCTGATATTTGTAAGTCTTAAACTAGGATAAACAGGGGGTGGATTTTTGTGGAACATTACCAGCCGCCATTGACTGAAATAATGATGGAATAACAATTGTTATGTTGTTTATTTCAAAATAAGAGGAACTGTTGTACAATATAGACGGTGCATATCTTATTTGGTGTAATATCTTTAGTTTACTAGAGTTTCAACTTCTCTTCTGTTTTATTCAGTTTCCCCCAAATTTTGAGCAGAATCAACTGAGAATGCAAATAACAAAATAAATAATGACAAACATATTGTTTCTGTAGATTGTGACATTTACATGGGATTTTAACAGCACACTTTATCTATTGTCTTCAGTGAGAAGCTTTGGCATCATAAGACTGACATGAAGGTCATGGGAAATGGGATAGGATTTAACCAGCTAAAATAATTTGTTACATTTTAGCGTCTAACCAGACCCTAGTTCTAAACTTAATTATTTGTCAATATATTACTATCTAAAAACAATATAATACATGTAACATGCAGAAAGTGCAACTTTACAAATCTTCAACTTGTTTTGTATGAGAAAAATCCCTGAAGTTGATCTCCATGCAGCTCTCAAACTCTCAAACCCACACATGAAGTTTTATAGTGCATTTTGGAAAGAATTATAAAAAAATAAAAAATAAAAAATATTTAATCCTCCTGTTACTAATAAAATTTGGTTAGGTTTAGGATGGAGTAAGGTTGAATGCTAAAAATCCATAAAAATAACACTTTTCCTATTTCCCAGAGCTGATTAAGAACAAACAATGTAATGCATAATCATTATGTGTCTTTTTTTTAGAAATAAAAACAACTGTTGACTAATTTTAGCCAGCACAGTTATCAATATATTTGGTGAAACTTGTCTGTGGACAACAGTAAATTTAAAGCGATAGCAAAACACCTTTTCTTTGTCATTAAAAACTCATTTTTGTATGTCCATCTCTCTAGCTTACCTCGCTCTGGCAACCAGATTGCAAACTCTTTCTCTGAAAGATGTTCTATATTGGCAAATCATTTAATTGCATTGATTCATCAGATTCCATTGTCATCATTAATCACAAATAATAATAGATTGAGAATACACAAGGACACAACTGAGTCAGTCCTGGATAAATTGGGACATCTGGCCTACCTAATTACACTCTATGCATGGGTCAAGAACTTGTAGTATATGTCCGCTATAGAAACCTGCTTAACCAGCCTAGTCTCATTTCCTGGTATTACACACTGCAAAAAATGCTTTTCTTAGATTTTTTTTGTCTTGTTTCCAGCCAAAATATCTAAAAATTCTTAAATCCAGAAGGATTTTCTAGACAAGCAACAATTTTTTTTTTTGTTTTCTGATCAAAACAAGTTAAAATTAAGTGAGTTTTTGCTTAAAACAAGCTAAATAATCTGCCAATGGGGTAAGCAAAATAATCTATTTTTTGTTTGAAATAAGATTTTTTTGCCTACTCCATTGGCAGATTATTTTTAAAATCCTTCTTGATACGAGCACCAAGAAGAATTTTTAGATATTTTGGCTGGAAACAACAAATCAAAGCAAAAAAAAGCATTTTTTTGCAGTGCAAGCTAGTGTTTCTCCGTCTGACCAGCTAAAAATGACCCAAACACCTCTAAAACCAGCTAAAATTGTTTAAATCTGATTTATGATCTTATTTATAATAGAAGAACAGAGTTCATGTTTTTTGAAAACAATTGTATTATGGAATAGGAATAACTAAAGGTATTTATTAATGTTTTTTTTGTGTGTTATTGCATTATTGTTTTTAAATTATAATACACTGTAAATTAAACTGTGTTTGTAAATATATAACAGATTATGTGTATATAATAAACACTGTATAAGAGTGTTACTCTTGAACAATGTCCCTCTGGATAGATGTTTAAAAACATATTTGGCTTGAGAGATTAGCATTGTCTCTAAATGTCATTTAAATCATTTGAATTGTTATGATCTCACTCATATTTTTCTGCTATAAAATCACTGTAAATAATACATGGACATATATACATAATATACATTGATGTAAATGTGCATTACTATTAGAAGCAGCTAAATTCACTAAAGCCCTCTGTGAAGGTTGCAGCAATGTTGAATACCAGATATTTTCCTGCTTGTAAACATTGGTAAACAGGGTTTTGCAGGGCACTTTCACAGTCTGATTTACCAATTCATTTCCCACAAATATGGGTCTGTCTATTTTAAAGGGAAAAATGCAGCATGCCATATTAAAGCAGTGATTCTCAACTTGTTTTACTTTTACTTTGATGCTGTCATGATCTGATGGGCTTGAAGAAGCCATAATATGTCATTGTCCTATTAATTCCTCTTCACTATAAAAAAAAAGTTGTTAAAAGTTTAAAAAGTTAGTGTTCGTGCTGCCTTGAAATTGTATGTTTAGTCAACATGGAAATGTTAAGTTGTACATTGTACATTTGAGTTGAGGTAACTTAAAATTTGAAGGCAACAAGAACACTTACTTTTTTAATTTGAAACTACTTTTTTTAAGTTGTTTTTTTACGGTGTTCTTACAATAACAATGCTTTCTGAAAACGGCTTCAGTGAATGTTTTTAAAATGAGTTTATACAACATTTGAAATGATTGCCATGTTATTATGTTGCACTGCTGTTACTGAATTATTTAGTGAATATGAATATTTGATTGATGTTTTGTTTTTATTGTTAGAAATTGATGTTTTGTTTTTATTGTGTTATAAATGCAGTATGTTTAGTGTCTAAACGATACCAAACATATGCCATTTGTGACCCTGGACCACAAAACCAGTCATAAGTCGCTGGGGTATATTTGCAGCAATAGCCGAAAGTACATGAAATACATTGTATGGGTCAAAATTATTGATTTTACTTTTATGCCAGAAATCATTAGGATATTAAGTAAAGATCATGTTGCATGAAGATATTTTGAAAATTTCCTACCATAAATGCATCAAAACCTATTTTTTGATTAGTAATATGCATTTGGACAACTTTGAAGATGATTTTCTCAATATTTAGATTTTTTACACACTCAGATTGCAGATTTTCAAGTTGTTTTTAGTTGTATCCCAACCAAATAATGTCCTATCATAACAAACCTTACATCAGTGTTTTTTTGGTCAGCTTTCACATGATGTATACATCTCAGTTTCTAAAAATGGACCCCAATGACTGGTTTTGTCACATTTATAACACAATAATAAACAAGAGAATACACTTACACACATTTACATGATAAAGACCTTTATGTCTGGACATCTGTCCTCTGATGAAACATTGCATGTGTTTCAAACTATAAAGTATTTAGCTTTTCACATATTTATCCTGTTGGCTTGCTTTTCACAATACCTCCCCATCTGCTATTGCTCCCTTTGCACATATTTTTGTAAAGATTGAATTGGAGCGGTCAGTAAAGTACCCGTAATATTTTTCAATACAAATGTTCTTCCTAAATGACTTCATTTATCTAACAACAGTTGACAACTGTCAGTAATGGCACTACACAAACAAACAAATCACAATTTTTGAAGTATTGCATAAATAAAACAGCATTAAGCATTTTCAGTTTTGCAAGTCAGTCCCACATTGATTCCCTTGAACTCTGTGCATGTGTATGTTCAAAAAGGCATGCAACACATTTACTCTCGAAGTTATTTCTTAATTATTTCATTGTACAAATGACTGTTATATGAGAAAAGCTGTATATATTTATTTTATAATCTATATTGTAATAAAAATCATTTTGCTTCATGCAAGTTTTCTGTTTATTCATTGAACTTTATGAAAATATTCTCCCAATTGTGACAATTTCAGGTGTGTAGACAGACAGTTTCACACTCAGCCAGGTCAGCAGAGAATCATGATGTTTTAAGATTTTCTATAATACATTGCACTTCATTGCAGTATTGTGGATGTATTAAGCAGCCTATTTATTTTGTAATTAACTTGTCTTTGACCAGTGCCCACACCTGCCATGGACCACAACCACAGGTCAATCACACTACTTGTTGTCTATAAGGGTCCTGTCCAACTTTCCAGCTGTCTCCTCTGCTGATAATTTTGGAAGGTTGGCTTCTTCTTTGTAATCGTTAACATTTTCTTAACCTTTGTGCATCAATACACATAGGTTCATAGGGGACAAAAATGTGACTGAAATGTCCATGAGGACAAAATGTCCATGTCAAAAAATGACACAAATTTCCATGTCAAAAAATGTAAAAAATGTTCACAAGGACAAAAATGTGACAAAAATGTTAATGAGGAAAAAAATGTCCATGGCAAAAAATGTGACAAAAATGTTCATGAGGACAAAAATGTCCATGGCAAAAAATGTGACAAAAATGTTCATGAGGACAAAAAATATCCATGTGACAAAAATGTTTGAGGACAAAAAATGTCCATGTCCAAGAATTTGACAAAAATGTTCATGAGGACAAAAAAAATTGCCAAAAATGTTTATGAGGACAAAAAAATTGACAAAAATGTGCATGAGGACAAAAACGTCCATGTCAAATAAGGTGACAAAAATGTCCCATGTCAAAAAATGTGACAAAAATGTCCATGTCAAAAGATTAAAAAATGTTAATGAGGACAAAAATGTCCATGGCAAAATATTTGACAAAAATGTCCATGTCCAAAAATGTGACAAAAATGTCCATGTCCAAAAATGTGACAAAAATGTCCATGAGGACAAAAACGTACATGTCAAAAAATGTAACAAAAATGTTAATGAGGACAAAAATGTCCATGGCAAAAAAATTGACAAAAATGTTCATGAGGACAAAAAATATCCATGTCAAAAAATGTGACAAAAATGTTCATTAGGACAAAATGTCCATGTCAAAAAAATGTGACAAAAATGTCCATGTCCAAAAATTTGACAAAAATGTCCATGTCAAAACATTTTCATGAGGACAAAAAAATTGACAAAAATGTGCATGAGGACAAAAAACTGACAAAAATGTGCATGAGGACAAAAACGTCCATGTCCAAGAATTTGACAAAAATGTTCATGAGGACAAAAAAAATTGCCAAAAATGTTCATGAGGACAAAAAATTTGACAAAAATGTGCATGAGGACAAAAACGTCCATGTCAAATAAGGTGACAAAAATGTCCCATGTCAAAAAATGTGACAAAAATGTCCATGTCAAAAGATTAAAAAATGTTAATGAGGACAAAAATGTCCATGGCAAAAAATTTGACAAAAATGTCCATGTCCAAAAATGTGACAAAAATGTCCATGAGGACAAAAACGTACATGTCAAAAAATTTAACAAAAATGTTAATGAGGACAAAAATGTTCATGAGGACAAAAAATATCCATGTCAAAAAATGTGACAAAAATGTTCATTAGGACAAAATGTCCATGTCAAAAAAATGTGACAAAAATGTCCATGTCAAAAAATTTGACAAAAATGTCCATGTCAAAACATTTTCATGAGGACAAAAAAATTGACAAAAATGTGCATGAGGACAAAAAACTGACAAAAATGTGCATGAGGACAAAAACGTCCATGTCAAAAAATGTGACAAAAATGTCCATGAGGACAAAAAGGTCCATGTAAAAAAATGTCCCATGTCAAAAAATGTGACAAAAATGTCCATGTCAAAAAATGGTAATAAATTGTCCATGAGGGCAAACATGTCCATGTCAAAAAATGTGACAAAAATGTCCACGAGGGTTAAATTTAAAATTAAACATTTTGAACTCAAACATTGATAGAAAATTAAAGCCATAAATCGAAGTTGTGTTCCAAATGTGAGGTTGATATTGCAAAAAAATTAGGTTTTGTTTTGGTTTTTGTTTTTAATTTTGAAGCCTTGCCAACAGAATGAAAGCCTATTAACAAATATAGCATCATTTTGTATTTAAATGGCCTTGGGATTCAAATTTTTTAATGGGTTTCAATGAGGACATTTTTATCCTTAAGGTCCTGAGAGGAACTATTTTTTGTACCTAGTGTAAAATAGATTTATTAAAGGAAATGCGGGTGAAATATTAAAATTATACTAAAAATACACACCTGTGCCAAAATGTATGCAGCTGGCGTTAACACAGGCAAAACAAACTGAAAAAGACAAAAATGTCCATAAGGTCGCACAAGGGTTAAGTATTTTGTATTTATTATTTATTTATTATTTTGTAATTAAATTACGTATTGTACATGTAATTAGTTAGCCTACCTCCAGCCTAATGAATAGGCACGGGCCAATTTAGTTCATTTTAACGTTAATTTAGTGCAATTAATGAGTCATTACATGAAACAGGTGCCATTTCCACTTTGCATTTTTCTTAATTTACTTGAAAAATATGTTAGTCTTCTAAAAAAACATTTTCTCACCTCAGGCACAAAATCCTTATTAATATTATCCTTTTTATTCAGGCAAGGGAGCCCTTATTGTTTTTTTTTTTTTGTTTGTTTGTTTTTTTTCGTAAACTATCAATATGTAATTTAATGCATTTTTCTTTTTATTATTTGATTTTTAATCTTGAAAAATGAATTCGACATTTCAGTGGCCTCATAGTTTGTAATGAAAAAAAAAAATAATTTAACAAATACAAATAAATTTACACTTATTAGTCCACACAACAAGAACATCATTTAAAATTAATTTATGTAACGTTTCTTTTCATTTTTTACATTTTCAAATGTGCTTGATGAAGGTGCTTGATGATGGACCGAAACGTTGTTTGTGACAATAAACCTTAACACTTAGCAAGTATTGATAGTGTGCGGGAATGCTTTTTACATTTTGGATTTGACATTGGTTGGACATTTTTTTAACATATATTTTTTTTCCCTATCTATTTGATGAAATGGCTATTTTAAGCTTGTTTTAAACATGTGCTAGTTTACATTAGTTCTTGGTGGCTACAAGGCTTAAATGATGTCACTTCTGCATTTTGATGTTATTTAAAGCAACAGTACATTATTTACAGCTAAAACAAGTTTGTGTGGCGAGGTGGTAGGTCATAAAATATTTACAAAAGAATAAGTATAATTTGTAATAAATAAACAGGGACACACATATAATTCTCAAAATAATAAATGTTCAGGGAAAAAAATATTTGGTGATATTTTAGATGCAAATGTCATGTTGGTCAACATGTCAGACATGTATGTGAAATTGGCTATGTAGCTACTAATGAAATGATTAAAAAGTAGTAGTATATTACTCTTTAAGAAAAGCATTTTATCATATATTATATTAACACTTGAATTAATATTTTAAGCTGTGGAAGCACACTTTTGGGCATTTTTGGTGCCTTATGCATATCATCAAATGTTGCACATGTTTCGTAATGCTTTTTTGTTTCCAAGACATTTGTCATTATTTATTTTAATTTCATAACTGTGGAATTTGTTTTCCTCACTTTAAAACACGTCCCCACATGCCACGTTTGCCAATATCTTCATTGTAAAACCACACTAACTGGTTTTTGGAGATCACAGTTTCAAGATGTCAACTGGAAAGAAACTTTTAAGATCTCCAGACGTTTTTGTATCACTAATAACATTAGAGAGGTATAATTCAAGATTGTTCATCATATTTATCCTGCATTTATCATTGCAAAGTTTTGACTTGAAGTGTGTTCTCTGTAAAGAAGGAAATGAGAGTATAGTCCGTTTATTTTATCATTGTATTTATACAAAATTATTTTGGTGTGATTTGGCTTTTTTTTTTTTTTGTTAAACAAAGTACTAATGTAGAATTGCAATTGAAAGAAAAGGATATTTTATTTTTTTATGAGTATACTGTTGACTTCAAAATTTGGTATATTGTGAATATACTTATTATATATGGAACATTCTTTATACATAAATGTAAATGGGCTGTGAAAAAAACTAATTTTACACATTTTAAAATAGAAATTGGTCACTACCTGTAAACATTAAAGGAAACAAGAAATAACAAAGCAAATAAAAAAAATGCAATTTATTTTAAATCCTTAAATCTTTTCATGGAATGATTTTTCTTGGTGCTTTCTTATGGATATGTGATTTTTTATTGATTTTTATTTTTTATTTTATTTATTGTTTTGTTTGTTACTGTATTCAATTTGTATTTAATTTATATGTTTTTGCCCTGTATGTTCTATGTTCTGAAAACTGCAATAATAATAATAATAATAATAAATATATATATATATATATATATATATATATATATATAAACCCACACTAATCTTGAAAAAAGCGACGCTTCTCACTCCAGTCCACTGGGTGGCGGAAATGCGCTATTAAACACCAAAATAAGCAGCAATATGGCGATCTCCAGTGAACGCATGGAGGATCTTATAGGGACCTTTCGTGAGTCGTTAAAAGAGCAAGGTTTTGAAATTTATCCTTTTAAGGTAATATGTCCGACTCCACTAACATAATACAATTAAACATGCTCCGTAATGAAAGCGTCTGACGTCTTTATATTGCAGTGGTGCATTAATTATCATGTCAAATATGAAACTGTAGTTCTGTTTATCTATTCAGAAGCCGTCCAAATCACAAAATCAGATACTAATAATAAATCAGCATATTAGAATGATTTCTGAAGCATCATGTGACACTTCACATAAAAAATGAAAATTCAGCTTTGCATCACAGGAATAATTTTTAAAAGAATATTAAAAAAAAAAACAAAAAAAAAAAAACATTGCTTTATATAGTAATAACATTTTACATTTTTTTTCTGTATTTTTGATCAAATAAATGCAGCCTTGATGAGAATAAAAGACTTTAAAATCATTATCTTATGATCTTACTGATCCCAAACTTTTGAGCAACAGTGTATTAAATGTCAAATATGGTGAAAAGAAAAAAAAATCTATGAAGAAGTCTGGACATTTGAGTCTGAAGAATTGTAGGAAACGTTTGTTTAGCCCTGCACCATGTTGCACAATGTATATATGATCTGTATTTACATGATGCACATTTATTAAGTTCTAGTCTCATCTTTTCTAATGTCTAATGGAAAGATATTGCTTGCTGCCAGTATGTTATATTGTAACATTAGTTAAAAGAGCAAGGTTTTGAAATTTATCCTTTTAAGGTAATATGTCCGACTCCACTAACATAATAATAATAATAATAATAATAAAAAGCTCTGTAATGAAAGCATCTGATGTCTTTATATTGCAGTGGTGCATATATTATCATGTTAAATATGAAACTGTAGTTCTGTTTATCTATCCAGAAGCCTTCCAAATCACAAAATCAAGTGGGAACAACAGTGGAGATCACATAAATGATTGCTTATGTATACAGCTCTGGATGTAACCACTAAAAAAGTTCAACTGAACTCCCAGTGTTTGTTTTGTTGTAGGTTGGCTGGTACAATGCAGTGGTATCTCATGCTCATCACCTGCCATACCCAGCAGACACTCTGGCTCTAGTGGTCCTGAGCACACCATCCATGTTCGAGCAGTCATTCCTACCCTTCTTACAGAGACAGTGCTGTGAGGCTGTCAGAGACCCCATAGATCAGTGTACCGCTCACACAGTCTCTTCTTCTGTCTCTCTGGTATTGCACTTCCTCTATTTTCGCATCATTGCATGCAGTGCTCGAAATTGAATAAAGTCTTATGAGGGGTCCCCACTCTTTTTTTTAAAAAAGGGGGTCAGTAATAATGATATTAAGAGGTAAAATAATAAAATAACACATACATAAATATCGTATTTATATTAAATGTATATAACATATATAAAATTTGCATGCATTTTTTAGAATATTTTTTTCTATGCTATTATTGGATATAAAGACAGGCACCTGCAATTCTGGCCAAATTAAAGATATTTTATGTGTGAATTTGCAGATGCTATAATTGTAAACATCATTAATGACCCCATCATTCATTAAAAAAAATGTGAATGATTATTTAGTAGGCTAATTGTCTCTAATTGGCCTGATTAGCTAAGCCCTCAAAACATTTAGATTTAGTTTTAGATTTACATTTAAAAACATTTTAAATTTAGATTTATAAACTTTTATTAAAAAATTGTAACTAAACAAATTCAATTCATCCACAAGAAGTTTCCAGTCAAATGAAGTCAGCATCATCATTTTTGCATTAAGGACTATTTACACTTTTTGACATGAATCAAAGGGGGCATTAATGCATTTCATAATTATAATGTTTTAAATATAAAGTTTTGAATATAGAAATATTAAACGATTTAAATGACTCGATTTAAAGGCTACTTAAAAAATGAAACAAACCGCCAGTAGATGGCAGCGAGTCATTCTCTTGTCACTGAATCGTTTATGTAATTGATTCATTCAAATGGCTGTTCAAAAACTAAGATTCATTCAAAAACAAAACAGAAATGTGTTTGCTTGGAGATGCGCAGCGGATCAGCTATGAATGACTTTGTTTGAAAGTATTTTCGTTGAATAAATACACCACAATCAGACAACAGTGTTCCTGAAATGTAAGTCCTTATGTTAACGTTTGTATAAAATCCAAAATTAATAAAACTGTTGCATTTATTCAATTTCACATTTGCAAAAACTACCACTCGTCTTAGTTCATCGCAATCTCACAAACTTCCATTTTAATTTATGAACTGCACCCTGAATCTGTTATTTACATCATCTCTACTGCTTTCACGATCCCCAGACTTTGTCTCTTAATCTCATTTACTATCCTAACTGCGTGAGTTTTTCAGATGTGTATTTGTTGTTGATAGTACTACTATAAAATATCTGGGGGGACCCCCCCAAATCTATATTTTTACTTCTTATGGGGGGTCCTGGATCCCCCCAGCCTCCCCTCAATTCAAGCACTGATTACATGACTCTTATTTGTAGAGCTTTATTCTATTATCCAACTATATTCATTTCTCATTCTATCCTTTTCATTCAGTGCTTTCCAAATCAATCTGTGGATGTCAGTTATGACTATGAGATGCTGCCCAGCAGAAGACCCAAGTTTCTTGCTCAGACTGCCGCTCACATTTCAGGAGCAGCGTATTACTACCAGAAGTCAGATATCCACAATCCACCATGGGGTGATAAGGTCAGTGCTGATCTAAAGGCACTTTCATCTGGGTGTTATTATATCTCAGTTGATTGAAATATTTAGGGCGTGTACCCTTTAAGCTCACCAATATCTAAGTTTATGTTTTTTTTTTTTTTTGTTTTTTTTTTATAGATATTGACATAGTTGCACTGAAATGCAAGATTGATCTCTCATTTAAAATGTAAAATTAAGATATTTTATGAATACATTTATTTATTTTAATTTAATTAATAATAATTTTTATTTATTTGAAATCAATGAATTTAAGAAAGAAATGGCTGTAAAATCACAAAAATGTGTTAATTTTTGAAGGGTCCTAAAACACCAAAGTTGTTGGGTGTCGTTGCATGAGGTACCCTGCATCAGTAAAAAAAAAAAAAAAAAAAAAGAAAAACATAATTTTTTTTTTGAAAAAAATTAATACTTTTATTTACCAAGAATGTATTAAATTAATAAAAAGTGATAACATAGATTTACATTGTTAGAAAATATTTATATTTTGAATAAATGCTGTTCTTTTTAACTTATTCATCAAAGAATCCTGAAAAAAGTAAAAAAAAATATTTGGCAGCACAACGGTTTCCAACATTGATAATTCCAGTAGTAAATCAGTATATTAGAATGATTTCTAAAATCATGTGACACTTAAGACTGGAGTAAAAGCTAATGAAAATTCAGCTTTGCATCAAAGGAATAAATTATTTTTTAAAGTATATTCAAATAGAAAACATTATTTTATCTTGTAATAACATTTTACTTTTTTCTGTATTTTTGATCAAATAAATGCAACCTTGATGAGCATAAGAGACTTTAAAAACATTATAAGCCAGACTTTTGAGCAGCAGTGTATGTTAACAGTTTATCAGATGTCAAATGTGGTAAAAAAAAAATGGAATGGAAAGATATTGTTTGCTGTTGTATGTTGGTTTCCTTAAAGTCTTTCTCCTTTTTCTGCGCAGAAGATGTTTGGAGTTTGTATCCACCCCAAGCTGGGTGGCTGGTTTGCTATAAGAGCCCTGCTGGTCTTTAAGGATGTCCAAGTGGGAGAAGAACTTCAGCAGAAAGATCCTCCAGACTGTGTGTGTTCACAAGAGGACAGGATCGAACTGCTGGAGCGCTTTAACTTCCGCTGGAAAGACTGGAGCTACAGAGACATCGTTCCCACAGAGGAGAGTTACTCATCTCGACAGAGAGAGTATTTCCTGACTCTTCCAGGACAGCGGGGGGAGCTGCTCAGACAGTGGGGATATCTGACAGATACTGAGAAGTAGAGCTCCACAAAATAACACTTTTCCAGGGATGACCCTGCTGGCTTGTTTTGAATGACGTAAAATGAATCGTGAACATGATTCCTCATATTCTACTCAGGTCTCACTGTAACTTATATGTCAGTGCACAGAACATCTATGAAATGGTGTCACTACTGTATATATATATTTTAATTTAATAAAACGAAGATGATTAGGAGCAAGTATTGTTTCTTGAAAAAAGTGCAACCTTCAGATTTCAAGGGGCCTTGACATTCCTCTTTTTTAATTCATTTTGGAATTGGCTGGACAGAAAATAATAAGATGTAATTTGTAACAAAAACACTTTAAGAGATATTTGTGTATTCAAAATACATAGATACTTAAAGGAGAACAAACTTTAATTTACTCACCCCTTGTCTTCTGTGATGTTCATGTCTTTCTTTCTTCAGTCGTAAGGAAATTATGTTTCTTGAACGTTTCAGGAATGTTCTACATATAGTGGACTTCTATGGTGCCCCCCGAGTTTGAACTTCCAAAATGCAGTTTAAATGCGGCTTCAAAGGGCTCTAAACGATCCCAGCCAAGGAAGAAGGGTCTTATCTAGCAAAAAGACTGTTTTTTTTGTTTTTATTAGAATTTATATACTTTTTAACCTCAAATGCTTGTCTTGTCTAGCTCTGCAATGTGCATGCGTACTCTGTGTATTCCAGTCAGGGAAGGTCGAAAAACTCCCATCTCATTTTCTCCTCCAACTTCAAAATTGTCCTACATCGCTGCAGAAGTACCAACCCAGTGTTTACAAAGTGAATATGCAAAGGTGGTCAAACGGCCTTTACAAAAAAAGGTAAAACAGCGATGTAGGACAATTTTAACTGTATTGAACCGGAATACACAGAGGACGCATGCACATTGCAGAGCTAGACAAGATATAAGTATAAAAATTGTTTCACTAGATAAGACCCATCTTCCTCAGCTGGCATCATATAGAGCCTTTTAAAGCTGCATTTAAACTGCATTTTGGAAGTTCAACCTCACGGGCACCATAGAAGTCCACTATACGGAGAGAAATCCTGAAATATTTCCTCAAAAAACAATTTCTTTACGACTGAAGACATGAACATATTGGATGACAAGGGGCTGAGTACATCAATAAGTTAATTTCTAAGTGTTCTTTTTCATATATATAATCTACAGGAAATTAATTCTATAATAAAAATTAATTAAATAAAAGCAGTCCAGATTTTTGATCTTTGGTTTTGAAAGCCTCTCATGTGTTTATCAATAAACAAAGAAAAAAATTATGGCTTCTGACCCAAATCAGTGGTTATTTAAAAGATCAAATGAAGACTCTAGAAACTGCAAACATTATTTTTAGAACTTCTCAATACAACATGGCACTATTAAATGTTTGGTTGTCCTCAGTGACACCCGGAGACGTGAAACTGTTATATCACGCTTGTACTCTGGTGGGGTGGTGATCAGACTATCTAAATATGCTCTTCATGTTTGCAAACTACTAGTTGACCCCATGTCCTTATTGTGTCAAGTTAAATGTTACACAAGTTGCTCACTGCTCTCAAGTAATGTATTATACAAGACATTGATTTTGTTTACCCATAAAGAATATGTGATCCTGGACCACAAAATCAGTCATAAGGGTACAATTTTCAAAACTGAGATTTATGCATAATCTGAAAGCTGAATAAATGAGCTTTCCATTGGTGTATGTATGTTATGTTTGTTATGATAGGACAATATTTGGCCGAGATACAACTATTTGAAAATCTGCAATCTGGGGGTGCAAAAAAGCTAGAAATCTTGAGAAAATCACCTTTAAAGATGTCCAAATTAAATTCTTAGCAATGCATATGACTTTTCAAAAATTTAGTTTTGACATATTTACTGTAAGAAATGTACAAAATATCTTCATGGAACATGATCTTTACTTAATATCCTAATGATTTTTGGCATAAAAGAAAAATCAATCATTTTGACCCATACAATGTATTTTTGACTATTGCTACAAATAAACCCCAGCGACGTAAGACTGGTTTTGTGGTCCAGGATCACATATATGACTGTTACATTAAAAGTGCTCTGGGGTATTACTCCAACGGTACATTGTTATATTGCATTTACCCTTAAAAGGTACACTAGGGTCCTTGCACCAGAGAAACATTTTCATAGTTCCCATAACCTTTTGTCTTCCTGTAACTATTGGCAGAAATACCTGATTTTTGGCATGTTTGCATTTATAAAACTTTGCCACGCTACTAGACTCAGACTTGATCTTAGAGTGTACATACGCTAGAATCCACAGCAATGTTCATTATGTATTAAAACTCTATTTGACATAAAAGGGGTTATCACCATGTCAAGGTCTGGGAAGATGTATGTCAGATCAAATGTAGGACGCTTTCTATGCAACATTTTATAAAACACATAAGCCATAAGAAACACTGGCATCTGTGGTGTAAAACACAGTTTATACATTTTAACTCTATGAACACTGAAAACAGCAATAGATGGACATTGAAGTCCATCCTCTAGTTGTTGATGTTATTGAATGGTGTGCTTAAATGACACTGTTGGTCAGCTATTAGTGCCAAGTGGTCCTAATAGTTCCTTTAGCTCAAACAGTAGCAATGGCACTACCTCAACGCATGAATTGATAAAATGTTGAATTCAATCACAGTCACTTTGGGTGAAAGTGTTTTCCAAATGCGTGAATGTACATTGAACCCTTTGAGTGGCAACTGTCGTACCCAGTTTTCTGAGAGTGTTTCGATCTTTCGGGGAAAACTGAGCATAAAAAATGTTTATCAAAATGTATAAATCGAAGAGAATGTCTACTTGTATGCATCTATCCCCACCCACACTGTCCTGTTTGGCCATCTCTCCATTTGGGACTAAAGTCCTTCGGTTGGCCATAAATTGAAGCTCTTCCATTGACCCCACCACTTCAGCGGTCCAATTAGATTCTCCAGCATGGATTTCATCAGAACGGCGGTTGCTGTCGTCTTGTTAGCTGTGCTCAGTCAGGCAGCGGTGGTGACTGAGAATGGACTTCCTATTCAGTGGGACAGTGCCCCAAGCGAGCTTTCCCAGCTGCCCACAGTCGACGGGGTGATCCAGGTAAAACCATGGGACTACTTACAAAGGATGGCTTTGTACAAGCTGCTGATCAATTCCACTGATCCCTACATGAGCTCCATGGGCCCTGGAGATAAAGAGAGTCCTCTGTGGAGTCTTCCCATGCAGCTGGGCTGGAAGCTCAGATCAGGTATAGCATTCTGAACAGCAGGAAACTAGCTTGTTTGAAGCTGAAAAATTTATTTTGTTTATTATCAGAAACAAGTTTATCATATGCATTACTTTTTTTCAAGTAACTAAGTAACACATTACTTAATTTACAAGAAAATATCTGAGTTACTTTTCAAACACGTAACGCCAGTTAACCCCACCCCCTGCATTTATTGATTGAAAGCTCTCCTGTCCTCATGTTGAGAGAAATCCGGAGTAAGATGTTACTTTTAAAAGTAATGCATTACAATATTGCATTACTCCCTAAAAAAGTAACTACTTATGTTGCTTAGTTACTTTTTATAAAAAGCAATGCGATACATTTGTTTAGCGTTACTTTTGTGTTACTTTTTAAATCTGGCCAGGGCTTGCTTGCTTGTTTGTTTTTAATATAAAAAGTTTGATTTTTAGCAATTGTAAAAGCCCTTTCACACCAAAAAGTGAAATGAATAAGCCTAAGGCTGAAGGAAAAGTAAACTGATGTCTGTACAGTAGAACTGTAGGAGAAGGAAGTTTAGCTTATTAGTATGGATGAATTGGATCAACAAAGGTCAGCAGTCAAAGACATGAGTTAATAAAATGGGATTAAATACATAAAGGAAACAAAAAGTACCTGGCGTTACTTTTTTGAAAAGGTAACTGATATTTTTTTGTAACTGAAAAAGTAATGTGTTACTTTACTGGTTACTTGAAAAAAGTAATCTGATTCATCAGATTCATAATTCATCTTACTCACAAACAAAAAATAAAACGCAATCCTGCAAATAATTAAATATGTTAAATGATACAAATATCCTTATTGAATCCCGTTTTATTAAGCAGTGTCTTTGCTGCTGAACTTCGATGATCCAAGTTAACTATACTAATAAGCAAAAATTACTCAAGATAAACTAACATTTGTTTTTCTTTTGTTTTTATTGCTGAAGAGTGTTGAACGCTTCTGCGTTTTACTGTACAGACGTGAATTTATTTTTTTCTTTTAGTTTGAGGATTATTCATTTCACTTTTGGTGTGAAAGGGCTTTTACATTTGCAAAAATATAACTTTTATGATTTAAAACAAACAAGCAAGATCTGCCCAGATTTTAAAAAGTAACGCAAAAGTAACGTAGCACATTACTTTCCATAAAAAGTAACTTATTAATGTAGTTAGTTACTTTTGTAAGGAGTAACGCAATATTGTAATGCATTACTTTTAAAAGTAACATATGTTTTAAATATGAAGAATGGTTTTCTCCTAAGAACATGCAAAGCACATTAAACATGCATCTCACTGTATATGGACTACAAACATATAAACACAGGAATAGTGATAAACTAGTGAGCACTTGAATTTTGAATTTTGAATTTGATTGGCGATAAGTAATTTACAAAAAACTCAAAGTGAACACACTTCTCGACAGCTACAGTATGTGCATGTAGTAATGAGAAATACTTTTACCGTCCCTATTGAAACTAGCATATTTCTCCCCAAAAAGTCCATTCCTATTCCACAAGGTACTAAGAGACTTGAAGAATTGGTTGTGGTTATACATAACACACAACCCTTAAAGAAACAAACTAAACTAAAAATGCAGTAGCAAAAAAGAAAGATTGCAACATATGCAATACAAGAA
Source organism: Cirrhinus molitorella (assembly GCA_033026305.1). Classification (NCBI taxonomy): domain Eukaryota; kingdom Metazoa; phylum Chordata; class Actinopteri; order Cypriniformes; family Cyprinidae; genus Cirrhinus; species Cirrhinus molitorella. Next base: position 2,282,287 of record CM065133.1, on the reverse strand, counting down.
AGAAACAATGAAACTGTGCTAGGGACTAAAATGCAGGAATACACAATGCAAGGAAAATGAAAAATTTTATGTTATAAAAAAACATTAAATTGTGTGTGAATAATTAAAATGCCCTGATGGAATAACTTGGCAAAAAAGCTGCCTTGCATTGAGATGTAAATGTAAATATGACTACATTTGTGCTTGTAGCAACCGCATAGCAACACCCTAGCAACCACCTCAGGTACCCTAGCAACCGCATAGCAACACCTTAGCAACCACCCCAGGTACCCTAGCAACCACATAGCAACACCTTAGCAACCACCTCGGGTACCCTAGCAACCGCATAGCAACACCTTAGCAACCACCCCAGGTACCCTAGCAACTGCATAGCAACACCCTGGTTACCCTAGCAACCGCATAGTAACACCTTAGCAACCACCCCAGGTACCCTAGCAACTGCACAGCAACACCCTGGTTACCCTAGCAACCGCATAGTAACACCTTAGCAACCACCCCAGGTACCCTAGCAACCGCATAGCTACCGCCCTAGCAACCAACCCAAGTACCCTAGCAAATTTCTAGCAAAATTGTAGCAACCAGGTGCCGAGTTTTGCCACTGCAAGCACCATTCACATTTTCTTCAGGAAATGTACATTCTAGTTCTTAGGAAGTCTATACAAGTAGAGAAATCAAGCTTTGGTTGTCACCTGTTTCAATTTACATCACAGGCCGGCTGACTGATCCAACTCCTGACAGTAGCAGCACCTGTGGATTGGAAAGTTCAGAACCAGTTTGCATCTCTCCTCAGAGCTGGTATGCCTGTAAGTGCAGCTTCATATTTGCACCACTGTAATGTAAAGTGGATGTAAAGTGAACCGTCCTGTCTTTTCTCATTTGGGCACTTTCACTCTCTCTAGGTATGAACTACTACCTGTCCGTGCTTCCGTTCCTGGCAGCGGTTCACACAGGTGTAGTTGGGAAGGGTGGGGTTCAGCTGCACATCCAGGCTCCAGCAGATGGGGCTCAAGATTACTGCTCCAGCTACACAGACTGTTCCACCAAACATCCTGATGCCATGACTAAGTGGGAATCGTTTTTCCAGGTGTCATTTTTCTTTTGTTTACCCTCTGTTGGTGAATTCACGTAAAATGGGACACTTTTTTGCCACTGAGATGGATGGGAAAACATGTCGTAATTAACCTGAATTCACCCTACATTTGTTTATTTAGCAGATACTTTTTTCCCCAAGTGAAAACGACAGACTAACAGTACAATACTGTGTCAAGCAGTAAGAGCAATTACCATCAAGGTTGGGGAGCGACAGATTACATGTAACAGTATTTAAAATACAAATATAAGTAGCTTTAAATGGTATTTTAAATGTATTTTAGAATTCAAAAACTGATTATTTAGAATTTTTTTGTTATTCATTTCATTTAAACATTAATGTAAACTGTCCTAAGCAGTTAAACTGCCTGCTGTACTTCAGAAAAATCCCCCAGCTCCTGCATACTCTCAGGTTTTACAGCATCTTCTGCATATTTGAACCCTTTCCAAAAATGACTATGATTTTGAGATCCATCTTTTCACATTTAAGGCAACCGAGGGACAACTATTACAAAAGGTAAAGACATTTACTGATGCTGAAGAAGGAAACACAATACATTAAGAGCAGGGGGTGTAAACTTTTGAACAGGATGATGTGTACATTTTCTTTTTAATTTTATTTAAAGGTATTTTTTATTCCCTTCAGAATCTAATACATGCTTCCCAGAAGACAAAACAAGTATAATTTACCTTGTTCATCCAATTAAAAAAGTTTACACACCTGGCACTTAAGTTCACTTCCAGAACAAAAATGTACAGATAATGTACTCACCCCCTTGTCATCCAAGATGTTGTAAAGAAATTATGTTTTCTGAGGAAAACATTTTAGGACCTTTCTCCATATAACGTTAGTGGACTTATATGATGCCCAAAGTTTGAACTTCCAAAATGCAGTTTAAATGTAGCTTCAAACGATCCCAAATGCGACTGTGAACAATCCCAGACGAGGAAAAAGGGTCTTATCTAGCGAAACGATAATTTATTATTATTATTATTATTATTATTATTATTTATATACTTTTTAACCTCAAATGCTCGTCGTGTCTCTCTGCGATGTGCGTGAATGAGTTGTCTGTGCATCTCTGGTTCAAAACTGTTAGGGTAGATCGAAAAACTCCCATCTCATTTTCTCCTTCAACTTCAAAAATCATTTAAAAATCATCCTACATCGCTGCAGAAGTACCGACCCAGTGTTTGCAAAGTGAACATGAAAAGGAGATCAAACACCCTTCACAAAACGGTAAAACAGCGATGTAGGACCATTTTGGAGGAGAAAATGAGAGGGGAGTTTTTCCGACATGCCCTAACTGTCTTGAACCGGAAACAACAGAGTTAAGGCAGAGCAAGACAAGGCGAAATTTTGAAATGAAAAAGTATATAAATTGTAATTTAAATGAATATTTAAAAATAGATGCTGGGATCATTTACAGCCACATTTGCATCGTTTGAAGCCGCATTTAAACTGCATTTTGGAAGTTCAAACTCAGGGGCACCATAGAAGTGCACTATATGGAGAAGAATCCTAAAATCTTTTCCACAAAAAAAAAAAAAAAAAAAAGTGAACATCTTGGATGACAAGGGGGTGAGTACATTATCTGTACATTTTTGTTGTTTGTTTTGTTGTGAACACTTTGGAATACAGATCTGAGGTTAGACAATCAGCAGATTGTATAACTCTCAATAAGTTCTATAAGTTTACATTTTCTGTAAAGAAAATGCACTATACAATTTTTATTTTATTTGATATAAAACAAATATTTTACATAACAGGTTTTACCCTAAATTTGCTATTAAATTGAAGCCCTATGTCTAAATAAGTTATGTTCCAAATTTGAAGTTGATATGAAAAAAAAAGGTTCCTGTGAGAGTTTATTAAGGGCGTCATACCACAAACAGCCACCGGGTGCCATTGAAACGCCATATATTTTTTTTATGCATTTTTCTGTCACAAATGTCTAAATTTCTGACAATTTTACTTCTATCATAAATTGACCACCAAATATGGAATCCTGAGACTCAGACCTTTCCAATTATGTTTTTTGTCAAGATTATAAAAAGTTTTGATTATAAAAGACCGTAATGCCGCTAAGGGGGAGGAGACCGCCAAAAGAATTTATAGTAAATTTTAAATGGTAACGCAATGTCCAATGTTAAAATAGTGATTAAAAACATGATGATTCTTGGGATTCTAAGCTTTCAAATGATGTATAATTTATGACGATTACTAAAAAAACTGATAGAGAAAAAGCCACAGGTGGGACGGTGACAGTTATGCATCATGTTTCCTTCCTGAGCATCAGTGAATTAGTATTATATATTATTTTAAAAGATCGTCCGCATTCAATAAATAATATGGAAAACATATGTTGTTAAAAATAATCCAGAGGAAAAGTCCCATGTTTGGTGGATGTCATTTTTCTCTAGAGGACCTTTTGTGTAATTTGTCATTTGGAAACGTGTGTAATTTACAAATTATGGTGCAAATGACTTTTGAAAGCATGTATTTTGTAATCTGTAGTGAAGTACATCTTAAAAGTTATCTTCTATTTTTGCTAACCATTGGTGTTATCTGTTCCTCTGTAGTCTTTGCAGCACATCAGTCAATCTGACGAAGCAGATGTCAGCAAGAAGGACAAGATCCTGGGACTGCTGTGGGCAGCAGAAGAGGCGTCTCTACAAACCGCCTCCTTGGCCTGCAGTGAAAGGTCCATGCATGTGTTTAATAACAATGTTGCTCAATGAAATCATGCCATTTCCTATAACCAAATATGTGGATATTTTTGCAGCCTCGGTTTGGCAGGTGCTTTATGTTGTAATCAAGGTTTGTTTAACTCTGCTCTAGGCTGAAGTTGTACTCCTCTCCGGAGGTGAAGTTTGCACAGGGCTGGCTCAGCTCAGCCGCATATGTAGCAGCTGCTCATTTCCACGCTGACATCGAGAGGTCCGAGAAGTTAATGGCTCCTCTGCCGAGCCGAGTGCTGCAGGAGTCCGATAAACCACCCCACATTGCCGATCTCAGCGCTGAGGAGAACCACGCACTCTACATTTTCGGCTGGATGCACAGTGTGAATCAGCTGCTTAGTAAGAATATCAGAGGAAATGGAGAGAGAGAGCAAAAGTTATACATTAGGGGTCTAGAAGTCTGAGACCCCTAGTGAAACTGCGTCTATGTAATACATTTTTTTTTTCCATTTTTAATCCATCTTTTTTTGTTGTCTATGTAAAATTTAAAAAGTAACTTTTATTTGCTTTAATGGGATGAGTGCACCCTAAACACCTTTTTATTTTGAAAAATATCTGTTTTTGTTTCGAAAGTCTATTCAGAATATTGACATTGAATGACGTGAGCAAATTACAACAGAATTTTTATTTTTTGCTTAGCTATCTATCCCATTAATTACAGCAGTAGTGGAGCTACATGAACAAAACCTGATAATCTTGTTCTGCAGCATGATTTTAGATGACTTGAAAAGACTTGAGTACCACGCTACATGTTTTGTAGCTCAGTACATTGCATGATCTAATCACTGTTCATTTTTAATTAATACATCAATGTAGATTTTTGGTTGTAAACAATTACACATGATTTCATTATCCTATGTTGCACAAAGAACATCTTGGTTTGCTTGTGGTGTTGATAAATTAAATCTTTACACAGTAGCAGACTAAGTAATTATTAATTTTTTTGTCATTTTTGACCATTTGCAATATTATCCAGTATAAATGAAAACCTCCAGTCTTAGTCCATGTAATTAAGATCATTATTTCAATTTTTTTAACAGGTGGTTCCCTTGTGAATCTCTGGCGGAGTGCTATGTGTTCACCTCAGGCTCGGGAGAAAGGTCAAGGCCTTCTTCACGACCTCATTCTTGACCCCAAGTTCCCTGGTTTTAGTCTGATGGGAATCCTGACTGAGATGACCACCAGCTGCTGACATCATTGATAATCTTCAATAAATATAAAAACTATAGCTGTAAATAAGAGCAGTTTACAATTTATTAACCTGCAGATGTTTGCTGTGTTAACAACAGTTCTGCATCCCAGATATTTTACCAGGACAGTCAGTGTAAACATACATAATTTGTATCTTTGACAAAATAAAAACAGAAAAATGGCTCCTTTCCAGCTCATTTATTCAGAGTAAACCAGATAAAAAAGCAGAAATGTGATGTTTCTTTCTCCACAAAATAATGTAAAAACACAAAATAGTGTTAAAAACACCCAATACACAGAATTTCAATTTTATGATGTGTATAAACTGTACAAAAAGCTGCCTTTTTAGGTCTGGGATAAATATAACCTTAAGTTAACAAATTAAAAAAAAGATTAATTTGGCATCATTATCTAATAAAAACAGCTGTCACTGTCGCAGTGCCCTAATATGCACTATTAAATAAATAATATATATAAGTGTACCTTTTAAAAGGGTATCACACCTTTTTTCTGAAGCCATTCTCACCCAGTATAATGGCAGCCTATACAAGACTTTACGCTGGAAACTCATTAAACACTTCACTGCAGAGGACTGGCAATAGAAAGACCAATTCTACCAGCTTTGTTGTCATTTTTGCATTTTTGTCCATTGGCAGTAAATATGCACATTTTAAATTGTTTTATTTCGCGTGTTGACAGGATGGCGGTATTTCAATCCTCATCTGTTTGCCTGTGTAAACGATGAATCATTAATATAGTGATTAATGAATTTGATCTTTTATAAGTACTGTTTAAGTGTGTTTACAACGTTTTGTCTCACTGTTAAATGATTAAATATTGCCGCGGGTGTTTAAAACAGATTGCAAATGGCCAAAACTTTGCAAAATTTTGTTCACATATCTTTGTTTTATTCTTTTGAGAGGTGATTTAAATATTTGCTGTTGTGAAACAGATGGGAAACTGACAGGCTTCTGCTGCACTTTTATGGATGTTTTGCCCTCCAAGTCGCCGAGCCGCTCACGTGACTGAAATCAATTGCCAGTTATAAAGTCGCAATTGTGAGAAAAAATCAGAATTGCGAGATACAAAGTCGCCATTGGGAGAGAAAAAAAGATTTGTGAATGTATATCTCACAGTTCTAGTTCTAATTCTATAACTCACAATTGCATTTGTATATTACAGTTTTAAAAAAAAGAACTGTGAGATGTAAACTCAAGAAAAGAGTAAATTACATTTTGTATTTGTTATTTGTTACACAACTACATAGACCAAATTTCAGTAGACGTCACTTGCAGCTGCGCACATGAGTGTTGCTAAGTCCATGGTTTTCCCGTGGAACTGGGCTACTTTTATACAGTTGCCGCTGGTTGTTTTTCATGTCTGCGGGTTGAATCGACCCCAATAACGTAATATTTAGCCCCTGGAATGCTAAGTTTACCAGAGAAACCCCACCACAAAACGTGTATTTACCCCCTGTAAGGTGACTTTTGTCTGGGGACCCCCTCGAAATGCCAGTGGGCTACTTTTGGGCTAGTTTTGTTGTGAAAACCTGGCAACCCTGGCGCACATAGTGGTTGCAGAAAAACTGGTAAAATCCATGGAATAAGAGAAAAAAAAATATTTTTGTGCTTTTGATGTCAAAATTGGAATGCAATTCCTTCTATAGAATAGCTACTGCAGTCAAAGACGCTATTTGAAGTTATGATTACTCTACTTTTAAAGCATAAATTTGAACAATAGGTCTACATAGTATTCACATATGCTCATTCATATGTAGCCCTACAGTTACAGCATGAAATATTATTTAAACCCATTACTATTAACATTTTTTTTCTTTTATTATTTTAACACAAATGCAAGTTTAAATCTAATTCAGATTTTATAAGTCGATTTAACAAAAACTGGTGAGTTTGTTAATTCTGAGGGATTAAAAGCCAGAAGTGTGGGATATAAACTCTGAACCGAGAGGAAAAGAGAAAATAACGAGTTGTTTTTCCTTATTAAAGTTGTGAGATATAATCTCGGAATTGTGAAAATAAAGTCAGAATTTTGAAATATAAAATCAAACTTACCTTTTTTTATTCTTTTATTCCATGCCCACAAAAAACATCATCCCTGTTTCCGATCTGTAAAACTATGCCACTATCTAACGTCAATTTCGTTAAATAACAGTGCTTATCACTGGGTGACAAGCTCTTGTAATATGCGGAGAACATTTTGAAAATTACATCTAATCAATATAATCTATTCTCTTTTTTTCTTTTTTTTTTAAATCAAAGTGTTTTGTACCATATCTGTGTAATTCTCAAATATCTCCCAGGTTTTCTGCAACCATGCTACGCGCGCATCCCGAATGTTTGCCATCTGATAATTGGTCTAAACTGCTAAAAAACTGCTTTTACAGAAGTGGCCACACAGACAGAGGTCCTCTCTGCTGAAATGAGAAATCAGTTTTCTCTTATATGTGCATTGTGACTTTCTTTTTATTGAATAATGTGTTGCCTGGTAGAGAGTAAATATATGTATAAATATGATATATACAATTGTAAGCAATGTATTGTGTGCTTCACAGGACTGTTTCATAACATTTAGTATGCCAGTTAATATTAATACAAGCACCATAATCTCCAATGGATTTAAAATGAATATATAACATGCAGTAAACTCAGGGTCAGACCATCAGCTGACCAAACAAAGATGATGCTGAACTAAAGTACTTTAACCTGTTTACTTGAAGCTTGGCATTAATCCCATTAAGAGAAGCATTTCCAAAAAGCCCAGCTTTGTATCTGGAAAAATGGAAGACCTTAACCTAAAAACATTATTTGCATTCCATCAGAGTTATAGTAAAGTTATGTGATTATTAAACAGACTTTGACCATGTCAGTCACGTCATGTGAAATGAAAGTAAGTGGTGTTAAAACACAGCCATAGTGAACTCTCCGTAGTATACTTATATTGTGTTACTCGGTTTTCCTTTGCCCACGTTAATGTTTTGTTCTTGATATGTTTTTCTTATGTTGTCAAGCTGGTCTTCATCTATATATTCATAGTCATGCACATCGTTGTCGTCATCTTCATGTTTTGTGATGGATATGTCGTCCAGACTTCGGCCCTTGGGAAGATCTGAGGGGAAATCAAACACCGACTCAAAATTTGGGTGAGGACACAAGGGCACAGAAGCTATATAACAGTCTGTTAAATGTGAAGTGTTTTTGTATTAAATCTCATGTCCAGCCTAAATATGAGCTAATTATAAAGATTGACTCTGGACCACAAAACCAGTCATAAGGTTTTTTTTTTTTTTTTTATTAAAAATTGTACATCGCCTAAAAGCTGAATAAGCTTTCCAATGATGTTTGTTAGGATGGGACAATATTTGGCCGAGATACAATTATTATTAGAAAATCTGGAATCTGAGGGTGCAAAAAAAATCTAAATATTGAAAAACTGGAGAAAGCGCTGCCGAAAATGTTACTTTTCATCACAGGAATAAATTATATTTGAAAATATATTCAATCAGAAAAGATAAGTATAAATATATATTAGGGCTGTCAAATGATTAATCGTGGTTAATCGCATCCATAATAAAAGTTCATGTTTACATACTATATGTGTGTTTACTTTGTATATTTATTATGTACATATAAATACACACACATACATGTATATATTAAAACAAAATATTTATATGTATATATATTTATACCTGTATACAATTTAGATTATAAATAAATATAAATATTTATGATATAAATCTAAAATATTTTTCCTTAATATATACATGCATGTGTGTGTATTTATATATACATAATAAATATACACAGTACACAAATATATAGTATGTAAACATAAACTTTTATTTTGGATGCGATTAATCGCGATTAATCATTTGACAGCACTAATATATATATATATATATATATATATATATATATATATATAATAGTAACTATTTTTCAAAATTTTGTCTTTTGATTTTGTTAATTTTATTTCAGTTTAGTATTAGTAATTTTAGTGCTTAAACTGAATCATGGACTGAATCAGTCAAATGACTCATTTGCTCACTGAATCAACTAGATGACTCATTTCCACACTGAATCTGTCAGATGACTCATTTGCTCACTGAATCAACTAGATGACTCATTTCCTCACTGAATCAGTCAGATGACTCATTTCCTTACCGAATCAGTCAAATGACTCATTTTCTCACTGAATCAACTAGATGACTCATTTCCTCACTGAATCAGTCAAATGACTCATTTGCTCACTGAATCAACTAGATGACTCATTTCCTCACTGAATCTTTCAGATGACTAATTTCCGTACTGAATCAGTCAGGTGACTCTGTGTGTACACTAAAATCCAAGTCAATGTTCAGATTTATGAAAACAGTCCTTGATGTGGAAAAGTTTTTGAGTTAAGTTGGTGATATTAGTAACAAAAATCACACACTTCACATTTTGCTTACGCTGATAAACAATAAAAAGAGATGTATCAGAATGTCCCTACCTTTCTTCAGGGTAGGTTTTTGAAAAGTGACCGGACTATTGGGAATCTTTTTGTCGTTTCCATTTTTTGAGTCGCTGCATTGCATGAAGTCATCTTGCTTAAATGGTTCAACACTAAGACTCTGTGACAGGATGACAGAACATTATGAAATTACACAGTGTACAAGTGAATATAAAAGTTGTTACAGTTTTGTAAAGTCTTTGAGATGATTTTCACTAGTAAGCAGTCTTTTCAATAATCCTAATACAAATCATCAACACACAAGATCATTAAATATCAGATTTTGAATAAACGACTTTTGGGAATAAAAAAAATATTAGTGAACTCAGTACTAAAACAAACAAGATCTGTTGAGGAAAAATACTCATTTCAATTTATTTAACAATGATGTCAACATATTATGTAAAATGTATTTATTCAATGTTTTATTGCTTTGCAATGTAAGCATTATAGCAGCATATACTGTATTGACAGCATATATTTTATAGGTTGGCCTATAAAATATCTCGATTGAACAGGACAGTTCTCATTGCATTGTGGTAATCAAAGAATCCACTAGGAGGTGCTCATGGGATACTTCCATCAGTTTTATAAGCCTTCTACCATATTACTGCTCAATTCACTGTTAAAAGAGCTGCTCTGATAGCTGAGGGGTATTTATTTGCTGTTCTGTATAGAAAATTTATGAAATGTGCATTTAAAATGCAGAACCGCAAGCACATTCAGCTTGTTTCATTGTCTCTGAAAATATTCAGATTTTTCACACTTTTGTTTCTGTTACACTTTCAGATTTCACTCATTAAAACGATTTTCAACAACTATTTCTAATATAATGCACTGTTTATCATTTAAGAGCATTTCCATCTACAGACATTTCTCATTTTTCAAAGATGTATGTGTTTTTGCTTTGTAGATATTGAAAAAAATGTATGTTGTACTTCAGCTCTACCAGATGAGATAAAGAGTGCCAGTTGATATAGACTGTTCACAGATAATTTCTGGAATGGCTTGGCCTTTTTTTCAAGTACTTCTCTGGATATGCATTGGGCCAGAAAAAAAAAAAAAAAAAAAAAAATATTATTATTATTATTATTATTTATTTTATTTTATTTTATTTTATTATGTTACATACAGTTTAAATGTTGGTAACTATAACACCCTCTGCATCTCTGTGTCAAATAAATAAAGGCATCTCATCATGCATTAATCACTGATTTATGTTTTAAATACCTGTTAAATGAATCCCTATAGAAATGTTTTGACAGTTTTATTAATTGTGTTTTTTTTCATCTGCTTGTAATTTACAACCTCTGTAATCTGCACACAAGTAGTGTAAGTATTTATTACACATCTTAAGTATTGTTTTTTGAGAAATCACACATAAAGCTGAGAATCATATCACATGATGTTATTAGTATCATTGATTCCTATTTAATGAAGGTTTATCTCATTATCTAAGGCAATTAATTTAAAAGCTAATAATACTTAGCAAATGCAATTTATTATTTTATAAAATATTATCCACCATTCAATATTTATTTTTTTATCTGCCATTGTAAAAAGACAAAGTACATTCAAATTTCACAAGCAATACATGAAAACTTTTTATTTTGCAGTTTTGCTTATCAAGTAAATGTATTGTTTTAAGGATTTTTAAGTATTTTTTTTTTTTGCAGTTTAGCTCATAAACTTTACCATGGGTAAATTTGACATGTATTTTCTTTATGTATATTCCTTTTTTTTATCTAAAATATTGAGTATTTTGTACTTACAAGTGTTGTGAATGGAACTAGTGTACTATGTCTACTCTCTCATTCTCTCATCAAACCTACAGTTTACACAAGCTCTTAAACACCCCCTTAAATAATTTACAGTAAGCAATTTGAGTCTCATGTAACCTTACTTTTAATATACCCTGAAATGACTATTTCTGTGAAGACAGGTCCACTTTGCAGCTTATTCTGGCTAAGAAACACATGCCACCCGAAGATTTGGGTTCTTGCTTCTTCAGAATATTCTTTCACACAAGTTAAGCCACAAACTTTGGCTACTTGCAAACCCAGTGACTAGCTAAAAATAAGTCAAAGGTTATTCCCCAGCAGGCCGATGAAAACGTGTATCCTGCCGCTAAGGTGCTGCACAAAGCCGTCAGACTAAAACTGAGGATTTCACACAGCTCTAGTCATTTTCTATTTTCTATGCAGTATGCATCAAATGTTCTGTGAATGGTTTGTGGGTGTGCCGTCCAAAATACAATGAATTATACAGGAATAATGACAACCAAATAAACAACCAAAACTCTCCTACCAGCTAAAAAGCAAATCAGCTCTAAACAAGAGTTTTGTTTTGTTGCTAATTTACAAATACTCACCACACAGAGGTGACTACCAAACCTAGAACCTTGCAAATTGTTTGTGAGGTGCACATTGTTTAGAGTTGATTTGCCTTTTAGCTGGTAGAATAGTAGATGTTTATTTCACTTGGATGTCATTACGGTCACCGTGATTTTGCCAAGTAAGACATGTTCCTGGATCAACATCTTTTGTTGGTCCTGGATCAACATACTCTCCGAAAATATAGACTTAACCCAATTCCTACCCTTAAACCTAACCCATATTTTTTTCCTAAAATCAAAGGGAAATGATAGCTGATTAGCAAGGGTGTATAAGCTCCTAACCCTGATTGTAAGCCTAAAACTGACATTTCCTAAAAAGTTATCCCTCAGTTCTGATTGGTTGATTGTAATGTTGTTCCAGGATCAACAAGGATGTTGATCCAGGACCAAGTTGTACTTTGTGAAATCAAGTTCACCATGTCATTACTTGGCACAGCAAATTTCAACATGTCCTCCAATTTATACGACCGACATAAGTCGTTTTCACATATCCTCAAATACATCTCTATAGAGTGTATTCAACATTTGCTTCCTTATCAGTAACAGGTATCTAATTCAACCTTAGCATTATGTGTAGGTCAATTAGTAGCATGTTGCACTGCGAAGTTGTATAATCATATGAACACAGGTTCGGTAACAGAGAACGCATATGTTTTCATTGCATGTTTTTTTTTGGAATATGCACTAGAAATCATGATTTTGCACTATTTCTGTAAGGGGTAGGTTTAGGGTGGGGTTAGGTGTGGTCATTTATACGAATTACACCTAGTAAAACACGTTTAAAGTACCGTGAAATCGGTATAAAAACTCATACGTCATTCCATGACGTCAGATCCAACGCGACACTGTCATTATTTTTACGACCGCTAGAGGGCGCTTAACTTTAAAACGTAAACATGGGGCGTATTTGGTCGATTCAAAAACGTACAATTGGGTCGTATTTTCTTTGAGGACAGTCTCCAAATTTGTGTGTCATAGTTCAAACTTGAACCTAGCATGAAAATTGCAAGGAGATAAAGAGTTTTTAACGTTTAGTCAAAAATGCAGTTTACCTGTGGAGAGCAGCTGGAGTTCTCACTGTTTGCGCTCTCAGATCTGGACGACAACATCTTGGGAGGCCGAGGCGGAGGGTCTTTGGGTTTTTTGGGAGGCCGTGGAGGGGGTGTGATGGTAGTAACGGCGTACCTCCTGAGTGTGTAGTAACAGTCCTCTGAGATCTCCTCTATGGTTAATTTTGCACTACAAACTGGACTTTCGCCATCCCAGCGCTGTTTTACGTTGAGGACCAGGTCTGTGCGATTTACTGGCACCTCTATGATCTCCGACAGGTCGGTGTTCGAAATGAGGAGGCAAGGGTCAGAGATCTCCTCCTCAATGTGCAGACCAGGCGCTCCAGCCAAAACGTCCATTTTCAACGATAGGTCCCGCACAGACACTTTGACGTTGAAGGGCAGCGGGAACCACCGGCATATTTCCGCAATGGTGTACTGACGCTTGTCTTTAACAAGCTCCATGAATCCCCCCTCCAAACACATGGGGAGGCGCACAGGCTCCTTTACCTCCTTCCCGTTGCTTTTCTCTGTAACCTTCAGACATTGAAAAGCATCAGCTGCCCTCTTAGTCCCATTGTTGGAAAGCGCACGGCTTTTGCCGTTCGTCACTATAAACTCATCTCCAGCGCTAACAGAAGCTAGTCCATTGTACACAGACTCAAACTCCCTGGTGGCGACCACGCGTATCTGTTCGGTCTCGCTGCGTGCCCGTTCCAGATCGTAGGCGGTGGGGAACTGCCGCGGCCGGCGCTTGAAGCGTCCGTTGTAGGACTCCGGAATTAGAAAGTGCCTTGTTGATTCACGACCCATTTCCGAGGCCAGTAAGCGTTTTGCATAGAAAGCTTGATGAACGATCACCTGGTTGGAATGGAAAAGCGTTTCCAGTTCGGGAGAAAGCTTGAAAGGTCTGTCACATGACAACTTGGCCACCACAGGAAAAAACTCTGGAGGCCTCTTGAAAATGTCCATGAGAGAGAGAGGCTGCACAAAGGAGTCACAATCAAACTGTTCGGTGACATCCACCACCTCCACGTCCAAGTTTGATGGGATGAGCAGAATTTTCTCACTGACTGTGGGAAGAAAGAAAGATTCAAAGAGTAAAAACCAAAAAAAGACACACAATAGGCTTTATTCATGAGACGTGAGCAAAACAGACTTTTGTGTAAGTGTTGGGAAAAGTTACTTTTAAAAATAATGCAATACAATATTGCATTACTCCCTAAAAAAGTAACTGATTACGTTAGTTACTTTTTATGGAAAGTAATGTGTTACGTTACTTTTGCGTTACTTTTTAAATATGGGCAGGGTTTGCTTGCTTGTTTTTAATATAAAAAGTTCGATTTTTGGCAAAAGTAAAAGCCCTTTCACACCAAAAACCTCCGGCTGAAGGAAAAGTCAATTTACATCTATAGTAGAACACACTCTTGAACACTCTAACAAATGTTAGTTTATTTTGAGTCATTTTTGCATCAAAGGACAGCAGCAAAGGCACTGGTTAATAAAATAGGATTAAATACATAAGGGATATTTGTATTATTTAACATATTTAATTATTGCTTGTTTGTGTCATATTCTGAATTGCATTTTACTGTTTTCATTCATTTTGAGGAACACTGGGATTACTACTTGAAAAAAGTAACTATTTTCTTGTAAATTAAAAAGCAATGCTTGTTGTTTATTTGTTTGTTTTATCTATTTATAGAGCACAGTTAAAACAACACAGGGTTGACCAATGTGCTTTACAACAACAACTAATAAAAAAATGAGCGTAGCATCACAGAAAGACAAGAGTAATAAATAGAGTAAAAAATAAATACGCAAATAAAACAAACATCACAAAGTGAATGAGAGACTTTGTTTGATCAATGAGTTGAGCCAAAGGCTAACTCTAATAAACACAATCTTTCTTTTACTTTACTAATTACTTGAAAAAAGTAATCTGATTATGTAACTTGCGCTACTTGTAATGCGTTACCCCCAGCACTGGCCTTAACACTTTCATACGTAAATTAAATGTTTATGTGATGTTTCTCTTTCTATTTATGTTTCATGAATGAACCCTAATGATTTTCCCTGCCCTAAAACTAACCCTGTTTTCATCTGTTTTTTTTGTAACACTTCAAAATAAGGTCCGTTTATTTAATTAATGAATGAGCAATAATTTCAAGCGTTTATTAATCTTGGTTAAAGTTAGTCAACTGTTGATTATTAGTTAGTTCATGTTATCTAACATGACATATCCGTGATATGAACAAATTTTATTTTTGATTTGAATAATCTATTTGTAAATGTTGAAATTAACATTACCTAAAATTAATAAATGCTTTTTATTAGTATTAGTTTTAGTTATCAGCCACTAATTTAGCTAAATACTGTTACCAAGTGGAACCTTACTGTAAACTCTCACCAAAATCCTTTAAACAAGATACTTTTACTTGAGAAGTTAAAAAGACTTAGATTATCTTTTGCTTTCAGGGAATCTAACTTAGTTTTATGGTAACACTTTAGATTAGGGAACACTGTTCATTATTAACTAGTTGCTTATTTGCATGTGTATTACTAGCATATCGGCTGTTTATTAGTACTTTTAAAGCACATATGTGTCCCTGGAGCACAAAACCAGTTGTAATGGGTTTATTTGTAGCAATAGCCAAAATAATACTGTATGGGTCAAAATGATAGATTTTTCTTTTATGAATGGCAAAAATCATTAGGATATTAAGTAAAGACCATGCTTCTTAAGAATATTTTGTAAATGTCCTACCTTAAATATATAAAAACTGAATTTTTGATTAGTAATATGCATTGCTAAGAACTTCATTTGGACAACTTTAAAGGCGATTTTCTCAATATTTTGTTTTTTTTTATTGCACTCTCAGATTCCAGATTTTCAAATTGTTGTATCTCAGCCAATATTGTCCTATACATCAGTGGAAAGCTTTTTTATTTTCATTATTTTAAATAAATTGACTCTTATGATTGGACAGGAGCACATATTTTGCATGACCATATCTTAGATCCCCTTAAACCTACCCCATACCTAAACGTAACAACTATTAATAAGCAGCAAATTAGCAGTTTGTCCAGGGAAAACTCTTAGTTAATAGTGAAAATGTGCTTCCCTAATCTAACGTTTTACCAGATTTATAGAAAAAGTTACATATACCAAAAGTGTCAGAAAACAAACTGAATTAAAAGTAAAAACAGATGTATTTTCTTCATACCACTGACCAAAAATGCACTTGATTTTAAAATACAGCTCTTTCAACTTTGTTGAACTTCTCTGTAAACAAGACGTAATCTTTGGTTCTTTTTAACCCTATAACTTTCACTCCCATTTTTGAACACTGACGTGAAAATGCAGCATTCAGTATATTTTTTATAATTCATGAACGACATTTTATAATATGATTTTGACATGCATTTTCCATAGTAATGCAATGTCTGATTCAAATTGGTTTTCAAAGGATACATTTTGAGATTTTAAGTTTTCAAGTGATCTCAATTTCTTATGATTTCTAAAGCGGCAACTAAGGAAGTCTTTTTGTGACAAAGGTCAGAACTCCTCTTATGAAGTAGATTTTTGAAGTGCACTCTTGTCATAAATTAATCTATTACTTTTACTACGTAATATGTAACACAAAATGGTATAATATCTATTTAGAAGTCTTAGACCTTCCAACAATATATAGTTTGTCATGATTAAATTAGGATTTATTTGTAAAATGGTAAAGTAAAGTAAAGGGACAGGTGACAATTAAGGGGTTAAGGACATTTAGATATTTTTACAGGAAAACAAGACGAAAAATATAAATGAAGAAAATGATTTGCTGCCACACGTTGGGCTATAATCCTGTTATAACAATATTTGTGTCCACTACTAGAATAAAAATGAACTAGTGTCATACTCACGCCTTGTAACAGCCTTTAGTTCATACACAGGTGTCAGCTTCAGCTCTCCAGATACCTTCTCCAGCAAATTTGAAAATACGTATTCCTTCTTTGGCAGAGTTTTGACCTCCGTTACAGTCCTCTGTCTGCCTTTGGAGATTTTCCACTCTGCTATCTCTTTGAGGGTATAAAACTGGTTGTCCTGGCACTCTATGAAGTGGCCTTGCTGGGAGAAGCTCAGGCTAAAGCAGAATTTGGGGTCTCTGTGAAGCAGTTCACATTGCACATGTCCACCGTTGTGCTCATGTGTGACGCCAGTGATTCTGAAGCTGTCTCCCTCCCGTATGACGCCCTGAGCCAGCTGAATCTCCAAACCGCTGAGGAAGACGGGCTGGGAAAGTCTGTGGGAGCTGACCTTCGTGGAGTCAGCTATCTCCTTTATGCTTCGGTACGGCTGACTGTCAGCCACCAGTTTAAACAAACCTGTCACATAGAGTACAAAGTGTTGAAAGAGAATGTGAAAAATGAAAATAACACAAACACATGAAGGTTTTTTAGTTAGTCATTAACAGGAGCATCATACCAGCTATTATTTTGCATGGTGCATCTGCTGAAGTCCTGACCAATGGAAAAGAAAAACACTGTTTTGGTCCACTATATCTGAGCTTTTCGCCCTTTAGCCATCCCAGAACTGCAATATCACTACACCATTCAGTTACAATTGTCATGGAAAACACTATCTACCTGTAGGCCAACTTTAGGTTTATGATGATCAGCTGACCATCACAGATCATAAAGACACCAGGATCAAACCTCTGCACAAAACTGGTAATGCAGCAGTGAGTTTACTCTAACGAACCTAAAAGACTCTCTTCACATATTAGTTGCTGTACACATCAGGATCAAAACAATGGAGAGATTAGGGGCCAGTTCTTACTATTAACTACCACTTTTGCCTCAGTAAACTCTTAATTTGCTGCTTATTAACAGTTAGTAAGGTAGTTGTTAAGTTTTAGTCTAGGATTGGATTAAGGCGAGACACTGCAGGTGAATAGGGTAAAAAAATCACTAATAGTTATCACCTTACTTACACAGTTGATTCATTACATTGATAATTGCAAACATTTTTTGTATTACAAGTTTTCTAAAATGCTAGGTTTAAATATGCAGATGAGGCATTGTTTATTGAAATATGTACTAATTTGCATACATTTCTAGTACAAAAATCTAAACACTGGATGAAGTCCGTTTCAAAATTGTTGTTTAATATTTTTTTGCATATTAGAGTCACTGTATATACACAAAAAACTGTATATTTTTTTTACAATTTTGGTGGAATAAAATGTATATAATCAAGCAAATTATATATGAAGAAATCCCTCTGTAAAAAACTTCAGGATATAGACAGGAATAAAAATGTAAAGTTTGTTGTGTGTAAATGCTACTGAAGTGGAGATTTATGGCTCAGTGTAAGAGAAAAAACTCATTTTGAGAAAACTGATATTAGAAATATGTATTGTAATTGAAATCTATTGACACAAATAGATAAAGTGCTATAAAAGAAACTCTTAATAGTATCTTTTGGATGTTTTCCTTCCCCTAGTCTGAAAACACACTTTCTGAAAAAACAAAAAAGCCCAAAATCTCAAATTTGACAGGTGACTGAAACACTGTTTTAGCCTGCAGTGTCTCGCCTTAAGGGATCTAAAATATAGTCAAGCAGAATAAAACATTAATATGTGATTTAAAAGCACTAATTAGCAGCCAAGATGCTAGTAATATGCATACTAGTTAAAAGTGAGAATTGGTCCATGAAACTGTATTGCACATTCATAAAGAATTAAATTTCACAATTTCACCTTATTTTGTAACGTAACGCATCGCAGAAGCAACAGATTCTCTTATTTAATTATATAACATTTACTCAAAACATTCAGCAACGTCATGCAGAATTATTACGGAAGAGCAGAAGACGAGCTTTGCAACACGACTTCCTCCATTTACATCTTCTGGACCCTCAAAGACTGAACAAATATAATGGCGACATCTGACACGAATGTGAAAGTAACATACATACGCATATTTTAAAATATGCTTTTTGTCATTGTTAGACTGTTTTATGTATCTGGAATTATTTTACATACTGTATGTGAACTTTTTTTTAACAATTTGATTTTAAACATTTTAGTTTAAGCATTTAATCTTTTCATTAACAAGTTTAATGAATTTGCATGAAAATGCATGTAAAAAATAAATCAACTGATGACAGAGATAAATTGTAGATTTCTAAAGTGAATGATCTGTGGAGGGTGCTCAATTTTAGCTATTTTCTCCTGTTTTACACATTAATAAACTTAAATTTATATAAAAAAGAGAGGAATAAAAATGTAAAGATGAGAAGGGCCTTAAGGTTGTGCACTAAAACTCTGGTACCTGGATATTCCACAGGAATTTCAATCTCAGTGTTGCTGGAGGTCTGTGCAGTGAATCTGGTGATGGTGAATTCAATGATTTTCAGCAAATCTCCTGTCGAAAGAGAGCACTCTCTTCCAAACATCTCATACACGCAGCCTGAAAAAGTACAAATTGTTAGTGTTTAAAAAAAAAGAAAAAAGAAAAAAGAAAAGAATACATTACAGATTTTTGGGTGTTCCACTGCATTGTTCTGATTGCAGTTAAAACTATTTCTTCATAGTTCAGCACAAGCGCTGGAGTGCTGTTGTGAGCAATTAAATGACATCACAAAAGACATATTACAGACTAGAAAAAGATCAGAAAGAAGTGGGTTTCCGCTCGGCATCATGTGGTTTGAAAATAACATTTTTTTGTCTGATAATTTGAGTACTTTTTGTCTTACAGTAGTTAGTTACCTCTTAAACATTTAAAAAAGATACTTTCATATTCGTGAAAGCTGATATTGGTTAATATGTCTAATGTTTTTGGTTAATCTTCAAAGCTTAAAAACCTTGTAAAACAGGATTACGTTGCATATTTTGCCGTTTAAATAAAATAAATACTAATTCATAAGGAGCAAGGTTATTATGAATTATCATGCACAAAATCTAATAATTTCAGCATGCTGCTTTTCTGCGGCAAACCATTTCTCACCTACACCATTAAAGCGTACGCTAGCGGTTCTAGATTTTACAATGCTGGAAATGCTGAATTTGAGCTATTATTTGACTTTGAGGAGCAGATCATTATTCTTACCTTGAAAATAGATTCCTGACTGGATCTGAAGCACTCTGGGGAACATTTTAGGATCCAGAAACTGTGTGAATTCATGCAGCGTCGTAGCCATCTTCTGCTGCGCTTTTTACTAGGAGACGCTTTTAAAACTCTGGATGGGCTGAGAGACGAGGCCCTGCGCCTCGTGAATCCATAAAACGTCCCGTCAGAGGGTTAATGGAGGGCTAGATGTCAGAGGAACTCCCAGGATGCCCTTTGCCCCCTCCAGACGCCCCTTTAGCTCAGCAGTGCAGACTGAGAACGAGACTGTGAGGCATCCTGCGCAGCGGAGGAGGACAGGAAGCGAGTACAGCTCAAAGACCACAACTCAACGCATTGTTAAGCAAAGCTGCACCGGGTATCTGCAAAAATACTATGACATACACAAATCCCACATCCTCTGCCTGACTTCATGACATCAGGGCCAAATGTGAGCGAAAACAACAAGGAATCCGAATCACTAAAACAATGTTCCAAAGCTGGGAAACTGCAACACGAATTTTCAACAAATCACATTTTAGAAGTTGTTTCACATATCTTTTTTTATTCAAAGTATTTTTACTATTTGACATTACAGCCATAAAGCCAACAACTACAGACAAAAAATACATAACTTATTTCACATGATGGATTTTTTTTTGTTGCCGTTTTGTTTTCTATAAAATGTCTGATCAGCGTCAATACTGGCTGCATCTTTCTTCTTAAATTGGCTTTGATCCTAAATACACTAGAGTCTAATACTGTATATATTTTTTAATGCATACACTTCATTGTTTTTTTCCATTTCCAGCACAATACAAATGTGAAAACATCAGAAAAAATAGAGCTTTTCTCTTTTCTCCTCAGCAAAGGAATAATTCACAATCAGTTACGTAAAACAAACCACGATAGCATGTAAAAGCAATTTTCAAATACAACAAAACAAAATTAAAAATAATAACACTACTTAAATCTGTCTCATACATAAAAATCTACAAAGAGAGTCTGCAGTGAAAATTTCGGCTAAACGGGGAATGATAATGATTGTTTTGAGCTTTTCAAAAATGCAAGTAAACAATAAATACAAACAATGTGCTTCATCCCTATAGACATATTTACACAAGTCTTTGGCTTATGGTCATCGTCTGCTACCGAAAAACAAAAGAACACATAATAAGCCAGCCATTAGTGCGGAGCGCAGTCTTCTCGAGCCAAAGTTACACGCTCTCCATCAATGGATAAACATGTTTGTTCTTCCCTTCCCAAACGATGTCCATTTACACGAGTACTACTACATATGTTTATTAACAGGAACAGTGATAGACACAAAGAAATAAAGAGCGTCTTCGGCATGCAACAGCTCAGGCTTAGTGTTTCAAATGGCTGCACAAAAAAAATAGAAAAAAAAAAAAATGTTTATATATGTATAAAAAAAAAAAAAACATGACCTCGACCAGGTGGCCGGCACTTGAATTTTTTATGAAAGCTGACACAGATGCACAAATGGAGACATTTATATGCCTCTGTGTTGCACTGAAAATAAGCAGAGTGTTTGCTGCTCCAGAAACACACACACAAGTCCGTATGAGATGACGTCTGCATTACGACGTCTCGATGTACTCCAGAGCCAGATCGTAGCAAAAGCGGTACTGCTCCTGCAAGAGAAAAAGAGAAAGGGAAATAATGAGCTTTACTCTCAAACAAAAGACAACAGCAGTCCCGATTGTCGCAATGATGAACTTTAAGAAAAGGCGAATATGAGTTTGACAGAAGCACCGACTGACTCTCTGAAGAGCTGCAGAGGATGTGGTGAAGCTGTTTGAGCCACACCAGATTATCATGAAATATCAAGCTCTGATAAACATCTCATGGAGTCGTACTTATGTTAAATGGCTAACCAACATATAAATGTGCATTTCTAAATGTAAAAAAAGAATAAAGTATAACTTTTGCTTTTAAAAATGATTTATACAATGATTTTTGGCTTGCACTGTATTAGATTATTATTCAAAGTTACATGTTTACATTTTCATTAGGACTGTCAAACGATTAATCGTGATTAATCACATCCAAAATTAAAGATGTGTGTTTACTGTGGATATTAATTATGTACATATAAATACACACACATACATGCATATATTTAAAAAAAAAAATTATATGTATATATATTTACACCTGTATACAATTTAGTTTATAAATAAATACAAATATTTTAGATATAAATCTAAAATATTTTCCTTAATATATACATGTATTTATATATACATAATAAATATACACAATACACAGACATATAGTATGTAAACATAAACTTTTATTTTGGATGCGATTAATCATTTGACTGCCCTAATTTTTATTTACTGTGAAATTTTAGTGCTTGTTATAAAAGTCAATGTTTTTAATATCTCAGCATCTATATATCAGAATCAACTGATTTGAGATGCTGTTATTTGAAGAACGCATCTTAAATTCAGTTTATTTTTCACATGTGGCATTATAACTATACATATAGACTCCTAAATAGATATTTTACCATTTTTCTGCCTTTCAAATTATGTAGGAAAAGTAATAATTAATTTATGACAAGAGTACATCTCAAAAATGTACTTCATAAAAGAAGTTCTGACAAAAAGACTTATTTTGTTGTCCTTTTCCCTATCACGCTTTAGAAATCATTATCTTAATCACTTAAAATTTAAAAATTCATCCTTTGAAAACCATTTTAAAATCAGACAATGAAAAATCATATTACAAAATGTTTTCGTTCATGAATTATAAAAATTCTTGAATATTGCATTTTCATTTCTATGTTCTAATATGGGAGTGACAGTTCGAGGGTTAAGGATGCTGAGATATTCAACAAGATAAAAATATAATGATGAGCAGCTGGCCTTTACGGATCATAAAGACTTCATCTCAGGATCAGGATCAAACCTGTGCACATGACTGGTAATGCAGAGGTGAGTTTGGTCTAATGAACCTAATTCTCTCTTTGCATTTTAGTTGCTGTTCAAATCAGAATCAAGACAATGATATTTGGGTCACACTTTAGTTTAGCAACCAGTTCTCACTTTTACGTAAATATAAACTGTGACTTTTGCCTCAGTAAACTCCTAATTTGCTGCATATTAGTAGTTTGTAAAGTGGGTAAGGGACAAGGGATCTAAAATATGCTCATGCACAATAAGACATTAAAATGTGCTTTAAAAGCACTAATAAGCAGCCAATATATGCTAGTAATATGCATGCTAGTTAAGAGTGAGAATTGGTTTATAAAGAATTAATATACCCAAAAGAATTAAGAAATTAAAATTTCACATTTTGTAATTTATGCATTTTACATGACAGAACTGGCATGATCAGAAGCAACAGATTATTTTATTTATTTTATCATATGTGACCCTGGAGCACAAAACCAGTCATAAGTCGCTGGGTTATATTTGTAGCAGTAGCCAAAAATACATTGTATGGGTCAAAATGATTGATTTTTCTTTTATGCCAAAAATCATTAGGATATTAAGTAAAAAGATCATGTTCCATGAGTATATTTTGTACATTTCCTACTGTAAATATATCAAAGCTTAATTTTTTATTAGGAATATGCATTGCTAACTTAATTTGGACAACTTTAAAGGTGATTTTCTCAATATTTATTTATTTTTGCACCCTCAAATAGTTGTATCTCGGCCAAATATTGTCCTGTCATAACAAACCATGCATCAATGGAAAGATTATATATTCGGATTTAGACTAGGTTTTAGGTTTTGTGGTCCAGGGTCACATGTAACATTCATTCAAATCATTCATATTAGATTATTATTCAGTGTTAAACGTTTACATTTTTATTTGCATTTACTGAGAAATTTCAGTGCTTGACTCTGCTATCAAAGTTAATGTTTTCGTTGTTCAAAATGTTTGTTTTTCCAGTAAAATATCTCAGCATCTATATTATCAGGATAAATTAATTTGAGATGCTGTGTATTCAGAGAATGCAACTGAAATGCATAATATTACACATGCTAAAGCAAGAAAAATCGATTTGCCAGTGAAAGATATTTTTAGTACTGTACTGTAGTTTCTCAAGTAAAGGCATCTTGTTTTAAGGATGCTGAGATATTTAACAAGACAAAAATACAACGAGGTTACACTTTATTAGAAGATGTCATTATTACAATGTAATTACTCTAAGTACTCTAAGGTTTGGTTTAAGGTAATTCTGTAATTCTGCCTAGTTTACTGTTATTACTATAAAGTGCATAAGTATGTAAAATGTGACTATGCAACCTAAAATGAAGTATTTCTCTAGTACGCTTTGTTCTGCTTAATGACATTGCTGACAATAACATATAGATGTTGATGAATGAGGTTCATACCGGGCTGTCCACCATATTGGGCTTGCTGTTCCTCAGACTCTTCACAGCATGAAAGACGTCAACGACATTCTGGCGCTTTATCATTTCACACACAATACTGATGGCACAGAACATCCCACTGCGGCCGCCTCCGTTCCTACAAAGATGAAGAGAGATAAAGAGACACACATGTGAAATGAGGTGTGTGTCTTCACTCCAGCACACTTTTCCACTGTATCGATGTGTGTATTCACAATAATGTTACCATGCATGGAGAAACCCTGCTCCTGCTCAAAGAGAGATCTTTAGTTTTTGTGCTGGTAGGTTTCTGACCACTTTTTTTTCACTACTAACACCTTACAGGTTTGCTCACTGGGGTTTCCCTTGTGAAAAAGAAGTTTGCTTCGTTGTGTCAAATGTGCACTTGTGGTGTACTTCAAATCTTAAAAGTACTATTAAAAAATGTACTTGCAGATAACATAACATTAATCAAATAAAAGGGCCACTTAAGTTTACTTAAAGAGATGCACTTTCGCAACTTTAAAAAGTGCACATTGTAATAATGTCAAATTAACAGTTTTAAAAGACCTTATAAATCATGTTTTAATAATGTTTTTTAACTCTGGTGTGTTATTTGATATTACATTTGTAGTTAATGTATTTTAAAAAAATATCTTAAATGCACTAAATTGTAACTTTATCATTACAAATGTGTAATTACTAATGCATATAAAACACAGAAGACAAACAAGTTTTAATAGAAACTGAAACTTAAAATGACTGTATTTTTCAGCAGTAAAACGAATTATATTTCAAAGATGAGAAATAATTATGAAGTTGCATATAAAATGCCCCATATATAAAACCTGAGTGGATCAAAAAGCACTCTAAAGTTTAGCTAACTGTATTTATAATACATTTTTATTTAGTGTTTTTTACAAGGGTTAACGAAGCTTTAAAGGGACAGTTCACCCACGGAAGAAAAATAACAGTTAAAAAAACCAGCAACCGTTTGGTTACCCACATTCTTCAAAATACCTTCTTTTGTGGTCAACAGAAGGAACAAATTTATATAGTTCTGAAATAACCTGAGGGTGAGTAAACTGAATTTTAACCACTATCGCTTCAACATTATTTTAAATGCCAAGTCAATTTTTTTTCATGCAGCATAAATCATTTAAGCATAAATAAAATAAAAAAAACTTGATATATAAAAGGACAATTCATAGTTTGTTTTTATGTGATGTGTAGGTGTAAATCTGATATCAGTGAGAGCAGCGTGAGAACCTTCACAGACAATACATTGAAAGGAAATACTGATAAGATATTAGAGGAAGCTATGAATAGACTTTGTGGTCTGCCTTTCTGTCTATTGTATATTGCTGTTGCTGCTTTGGGCCACCGTACATCTGTACTCACAGGCAGTGTATAATAGTGCGTCCATCGCCTTCCTCACATTCCTCCTGCCATTTGTCCACCTGAAGGATCAGTTTGAGGAACGAGCGTTTGGAGGCGGGGACTTCCCTATGACCCACCCATCCCAGGTACTGGAACTGACGGACCATCAGGTAACCTTCCTGAGGCTTAGGACAAACACACACGTCAATGTAACAAGACAGATGTATGTGCACTTGCCAAAATAATCAAAGGGTTTCAGAGATATGCGGAAAAACTCACCCTGGTCAGGTTGCATATCCTGAAAAGACGGCTAATGACATCACAGTCCATAGAGCAGGAAATGCAGTCCACCTGTACAGGGCCGTATCTTAGCATTCCCTCCTCTGGCCAGTACTGAGGACACCCCTGTACACACCCATTACACATCCATCAAACACATACAGGAGACTTCCCCAACTCATCCCCAAGCCACTGAAGATGTAGATGAGTTTGTTTCTTCATCAGATTTGGAAAAACATAGCATTCCATTAGAATCCTCTGCAGCGAATGGGTGCCATCAGAATGAGAGTCCAAACAGCTGATAAAAACACTAGTAAACCACACCACTCCAGTCCATCAGTTAACATCTTGAGAAGCCAAATGATGCACGTTTGTAAGAAACAAATCCATCATTAAGATGTTTTAATTTTAAACCATCATTTACAAGTCCATATTACAAAATTTAGCTTCCTCCAGCGAAAAAGCTACCTTGTGTGAACCAGGCGAGAAATATGCACAGATCAAGCAGTTTAAAGTGTCAAATTCCCTGACTTTGACTGACTAAAATTTCCATGACGTATAATGAACAGATTCATCCATTTGCAAGCTTTATTTACTTGTTTACAGATGTTTTTAGTACAAAACACATTTTTTTTTTTTTTTTTTTTTGCTTTTTGCTTTTATCCATTAAATGCACTTTGATATTTTTCTGTGCCGTTTCTACAGAAATTAATTTTGGTTTTTATGATTTTAGGGGGTTAAACACTCTGAAGGATTTTCTGTTTGTAATCAAGTTCATCATTCAGTCTTTTTATTTTTTCGTCACATTTAGTTTTTGCTTTTTTATCGTCTACTTTTAACACCCAGTCTTTGAAGTGGACATTTTGTAGCCAAAGATTTTGAAATGTACATTTTCCTGGCATGTTTGCCTTAGTTATCAGGTGCAGCCTGGTGACTGCATTTGATTTAAAGTGATTGTTGATAAATATGAATAAAAATGGTGCTGAAAAAAGTGTATAGAAAAATTACATTTTGATAAATGGAAACTAAAATTTTAAGCAACAAACAAAAATCACTGATATTCCACGATTTGGACAAAAAAAAAAAAAATTGACTTTTAATGTCTGGAATAGACCTTTTAAAATTCCAGGATATTCCAGAAATTCCATGACCAGTGGGAGCCCTGCTTAAGGATATATTTGTTTCTTACAAACATACAGCATTTCATATTTCAAGACATTAATTGATGGACTGGTGTGGTGTGGATTACTTGTGGATTATTGTGATGTTTTTATCAGCTGTTTGGACTCTCATTCTGACGGCACCCATTCACTCCAGAGAATCCACTGGTGAGCAAGTGATGTAATGCTACATTTCTCCAAATCTGATGAACAAACAAACTCATCTACATCTTGGATGGCCTGAGAGTGAGTAAATGTTCAGCAAATTTTCATTTTTGGGTGAGCTATTCCTTTAAACACACCGAAGAAATGCTCAGTTTGGCTGAACATAGACAAATTGTTTTCACATTTAAATGCAGTAATTTTACACATGCTTTAATCCAAAGTGAATTACAAATGGAAGCAATCAATATCAACAAAAGAGCAATGATATGCAAGTGCTATGACAAGTCTCATCTTAATGCAGTACACTGTAATAAAACAAAACAAAAAAAACAATTTGTTGAGTCAACTTAAAATAATTTGTTATCCTGCTGCATTAAAATTTTACTTCAGTCAACTCAAATAAGTTTATTCAAGTTCAAATGTTAAGTTGTACTAAGCGACAACTGAAATATTCAAGTTGACTAAATGTTTGTTAAACTCAACAGCTGTGTTTGTTACTCGGGTGCCTTAAAATTTTAGGTTGAATCAACTCAAATATATATATAAATACTAAGTTGTCACTTAGTAAATCATAACATTTCAAGTTGACTAAACTTTTTTCGAGTTGACTGAACTTAAAATTTTAAGTTGACTCAACAAATTGTTTTTTTACAGTGTATACATGACAAGTATTTTTTTTTATTATATAATAAAAATAAAACAGAATAGAAAAATAATAGCGCAAGCTGGTGTGAGTTTTTTAAATTGTATATTTAATTAAAAAAAAGGAAACAAATAGAAAAGATAGAAAACATAAAAAGAATAGAGGAGCTATTTTTTAATTTATAAGAACAGAACTAGAATAGAGAGTGATAGAGTCAAATAAAGATGGAAGAAGTGTGTTTTAGCTGATTCTTGAAGATGGCTAAGGGCTCCACTGACGTTACTCGATAACTAATTGATCTGTCATGTCTTCTCATTCCTTAAATATACATTGCACAAACATTTTTACAAGAATAATAACAACACAATCTCACCTGAGCCAAATCGATCTCGTTTAGCATGACGATGGAGGTGCATCCATAATCATACACCAGCCTCCAGAAGTCTTTGACGGTGTTGGGTAACGGATGCTGGGTGACGATAAACGCAGCCGGCTGTCTGTAGCTCTGCATAACATAGAACATAATGTACTTCCTGCAAAACACTCTGCTTTGTGACACTTAGGCACAACCAAGACGAA
Source organism: Cirrhinus molitorella (assembly GCA_033026305.1). Lineage (NCBI taxonomy): Eukaryota > Metazoa > Chordata > Actinopteri > Cypriniformes > Cyprinidae > Cirrhinus > Cirrhinus molitorella. The sequence goes on along the minus strand of CM065133.1, from coordinate 2,253,629 downwards.
GATGGGACGTTTTTCAGGATGGCCGATGTGTGAATGTGTATGATCATGCAAGGACCACAGTGAGCGTTCGACATGAGAGAATGATGTGAACGCGTGTCGCTTCCTGTGTGTGCGTCTTTGCCGATGTGTCAGTGTGATAGATGTACATCTCTGTGAAGTGATTAAATGCATTCATTTTTCTCTGCATGCTGTAGCAAACCCAGTATAGAGAGGTTGAATGGAAAGTGCTGACATACCACTAAAGCCACGAAACAAATCCAGTCTAACAGAGGCAGAACTGAATCAGAAATTACCTGGTATTCTTCTGACGGCTTGGTTAAAAAAAGTCCAAGAGTTTGTGAAGCGTACGAGGAAGCGATTTAACATTACCCTCTAAAATCACAAGTTTTTGCGTTCAGCTGTCAAGCTAGCTGATTCTGGCTGTGCGATCACCATCTCCCAGGGTCAGAGGTCATCGGCTGTGATCTACAGATCTGTTGTGGGACGTCACTGACCGAAAACACTCTCAGATATACAGAAAATGATGCACGTTGAAAAACATCAGGCACGAGCTAATTCACTACAGTACTTAAACAGCCATGACAAATGAAGCACTAGGAGATGGATGCACTGTCACTCAGCAGATCAAACTAGATACTAAACAAATGCATTCTCAAATTAGAAACTGAAAATTCACTCGCCATCATGTCATTCCAAACCTTTTTGTTTTGCTTTCTTCTGTGGAAGACAAAAGGAGAGATTCGGAGGAATCTTTAAGCAGATGCGTTCCATATAATGATATCATGCAGTGACCAAAAGCTGCGATGCTCAAAACACACTAATGCCGAGTTCACACTGCACGATTTTAGCCCTGATTTTCACTCACCGACATGTTTTGCGAAACTGCAGACAAATGCTTAAAATCTGAGGCAAATCGGTGCTCCTTTATGCAAATGACAATCATACAGTGTGAATTATCAAAGACGTGATCTGAGAGAATCAGCAATGCGTCGCCGATGCTTGTGAAATATGTGTTTGGAAGTTCGGGGGGGAAGTTTTTTTTGTTTATTGAAGATTTTGGAAGCTTCTTTCAACATTCCTTTCTTATTTATTTGGTTCCACTGTGCTGATTTTATTTAAACTTTGTGTAAGTTATTTTTTTTTAATTAGGCTTATACAGCATGGTGTATTTGTATTTGTTTTGTTAATACATTAAGCATGCTATGTCTAACATATTTAAACATTTAAATGTTTAATTGAGTTTGTCATACTGTTTTGTTGTTGTCAATCAATAGACGCCGAAATGCCACTAATTCAAAAGTGAAAGTAACAAGCAATTTAAAGTGAGGAAAAGAAGGTAAACTCTACATTATGAACTCTGAACATTGTATTTCACACACTTTAAGCTCTTTTAATTTCCAAATGTAGCCCAATACGGTTAGTCCAAAGAATCCTTAGGTTTGTACTGCATAGGAAGAAAAAGAAAGCCTCGTACCGTACATATAAAATAAAAAATACAATTCAACATAAGAGAGGGCTAGGGTTTTTCCTGCAAATAATCTTCTATAATGGACAAAAGATTTATAACATTTTACCTTTTCTTCAATATGAGGGCTTTTGCATAAAAAATAGCACTTTTTATATAAAACGCACAAAACGTTGGTTTCATTCAAGTTCAAGTGCTTAGATTTGTGTACATCATTTTCCCAGCAGAATATGTTGTTAACACTGAAGTCAGGGAGGACCATAGATCACAAATTCAGCGTGATCTTGCATTATTTCCTTATCACTTCTCATGTGAAAAAGCATAACAATAGTTTACATGACTCAAGCTGCAAGACTTCTGATGTCATTTGGTCGCATTGGGTGAGAAACAGATTCGTATCACGAATTACTTATGGTCCTTGCACACTCCGAAAGTCAGAAATTTTCATGTGTTTTTTTCGCATTGGTCAAAATTCATGTGTAGATTGTCATAGTGGCTCTGAAATGTCAAAACACCTCTCAAAATGCTTGCTACAAACACGAAAAACGCAGAAATTTGAACCTGATCTGAATTTTTTTTAATGACGGACAAAAGTTTTGGAGGCAGTGTGTAAACGTTATTGACACAACGTGAGGTATTTATTTTTTAATGTGCAAAAGTTTCAGAATATGAATTTGGGCTTCATTTATGGACTATTTTTATGTGGTTTCTCTTCCTTTTTTGGAGCTTGACAGTAACTGGTCACCATTCACTTTTGTTGTATAGAAATGAACATCTCCAGTTGTTTTCCACAGAAATATGGGGGGAAAGTCTAACCAATCAAATTTTGAATGACTTGAGGGTGAGAAATGATGGCAGAACGTTCAGTGTTTGGGTAAACTTTTCCTTCAGTAAATGACAAAATTAACACTTTAAAGCAAGAGATTCACACTTACACTTACCTCGCCCTTTCCAGTAATGCTAGCAGAATATTTGGACTTTATTATTTTTGAAAACCCAAATGAAAGAAAGTTCAATTTAGGGCCTCATACAGCCATCGAGAAGAATTAATTCATTGCGCTACTGAAAAAAAGCTGAATGCTTTATTAATTCAAGACTAATAATCGTATCGCTGATCTACAAGGCAATTGCAATTGGAATAGGCTTGAAAGTGGCTCATTTAAAGGACTTGCCACCTGGATTTGTCTCTAGCTTTCTGAAGCTCCGTTCCAAAATCCAATGAGAGATCTTACTGTCTACTATCTACACTGACAGCAGCTTTAAAACTTACAAATAACTCAATAGAGTTTGATGTTAGCATGTTGCATTAAGAATCCACAGCGCAAATACTGAAATGAAATAATTCTGTTTTTATGACATTGTTTTAACTGTTTTATTACACTTTTATTACACTGTTGTTATCAATATGTTTACTACACCTTTTAATGGTTTTCAATTTCAATTTCTCATTTCTCAATATCAATTGTTTCTCTGAGCTCACTGACTGATCTGATTCACGCAATGTTGACTAAAACTAGGTGTCTCAGAAGGCAGCTGCCTACCTTTAAATATTGCCTCCGTCAGCAGCTCACTAGGTTTTGGAACAGAGCATGTTTCTAACATAAAAGAGACGTGGAAAAGTGTGAGCGAGGAAGCCATACTTACATCCATGAGTGCTGCATTGATGTAGTTACTGCTCTCTCCGTCGATGGTGATGAGGAAGGGCAGGCAGCGGTCGGGCGGGAGGTTGTCCATGAAACGGTTCTTGTCGTGATTTCGAGGAAGGAGTGCAATACTGCAATCTTCAGGTTGAGGCTGAGGGGTCACTGAGTTCAGCGTCTGGACAAGAAACAGTGGACAAAAGCAGGTGAGAGCCAATTCTGCTGAGAATGGAAGCGAGATCTTTTGTTGTTAATGTCAAAGGCCATGCGCCCAATCAAACTCTAATCAAATGAACAGATGCCAACATAAACAGTTTGTGTGACATGCTTGCATCTTCAAAAAACATGAATAAAACTATGCAAGAATACAAAATGATACGAGAACACTTTAATACAGTATTTTGTGTGAATTTTGACCTACCAAGAACACAGAACCACTAAAACCACCAAGAGGTGTTAAGAAACCAAACACTAAATGAAACTGCATACTGTCGAGCCTTTGCAGTTCATAGCAATATTAATAAAATAATGTAAGTAAGGACATTTTGAACAAAGTTGTATACGTCCATGCAAAATCTGGGTCCTGAAGGAAGGCCAGTAAAAAAGCACAAGCGTAAATGAGAAGAAACAGCATTTGTTAGGTACCTGGAATTCGTCTTTGAGGTGAGAGGAGTTGCTCTGAGAATCGATGCGGATCATGTCGTAGTACGCGGCTTTGAACTCGCACACGGGAATCGCTGTCTCGCCACACAAACACGCCTCCAGGATGGCATCGTGGATGAAAATGTACTGCTCCTGAGAGAAAGAGGAAACCAGAGGTTGTGTCTCGTCAGTGCATACGCTTTTATTTTTGACAAACTTTTGAGTTTGTTTAACATGTAGAAGACGTAATTACACTTAAAACCCTCAGAGCGCCACTGTAGCAAAATCTCAACTCTTGTATAAAGCAATTATATTAAAGGCGTCCCGGGGTAAAAGGCGCCTTTTATATTATTTTCCTCCAAACCACTAGATGGCAGAAAACGTGCCATAGCACTTTCCAAAACATCCGCTTTCAAGATCAACATGTCCTCCAATTTATACGCCCGACGTAAGTCGTTTTCACAAATCCTCAAATACGTCTCCATAGAGCGTATTCAACAATTGCTCCCATATCAGGAACAGGTATCCAATGCACTTTTAGGATTGTGAGTAGCTCAGTTGGTAGAGCATTGCACTGCAAAGTGGTGTAATCATACAAACAGGGGTTCGATACTGGAGAATGCACATGTTGTTCTTTTTTTTTGTTTTTTGTGGAATATGCACTATAAATCATGATTTCTATAAGGGGTAGGTTTAGGGTAAGGTTAAGTGTGGTCATCCATATGAATTACACCTAGTAAAGTATGTTTGAATTACTGTGAGAGTGGTGTAAAAACTCATACATCATTACATGACGTCACATCCAACGTGACACTGTCATTATTTTTACGCCCGCTAGAGGGCGCTTAACTTTAAAACGTAAAAATGGGTCGGATTTTCTTTGAGGACAGTCTCTTCAAGATACATGTGCAAATTTGGCTGATGCAATCGCGGGCAGCAGTGCAAAGTCGATTTTGCACTTACTTGATCTTGATCTAATATTTGATGTTTTTAAAAATGTTGTAGATTTAAGTAGCAAATGAGAAGCTTAAGACAAAGGTCTTCTTAATGATTTCCAGTTTTGTGTAAGATAATTAAAGCAACAGTTTTTAAATGAAAGAATATGTAAAAGTATGGTATTTGGGGTAAAAAGCGCCCCTGCTTAATGATACCCTGACTTTTTTATTTGTTGACATGATATTGTTAGATTCAGATGGTAAACATCCTATATGTGACCTATGTGTGTATGACCTATATATGTGACCTATTTTTGGCTATTGCTACAATATACCCCAGCGACTTAAGACTTCTGTGGTCCAGGGTCACATGTTATGTTGGGTGCCCATCTTAAAAATAATCACCATGTTTAGAACGAAACCATCATATTTACAAACATGCTATTAATCATATCATATAATAAAATATAATTTGTTGTTACGACTGTAAATCTATATTAAATTACTATGGGATCTCCTTCAATGCTTTCAGAATCTTTCGATTTTAAACTGATTTTGTTTCTGTATTTTAATATATGTTTTATTTTAACATATTTTAATGACAGTATACTTATTGAACAAAAATGTATTCTTTTATTTATCAAAATAAGCTGAACATAGTACAAAAGTGATTGTTTTGAACAAGTATTAACTTATTTGATGCAAATAAACGTATTTGTATCAATAACCCGTGTGTGGGGTGAAAGGACCCCTTGCCACCTCATTTATTTATAAGATTTTGAAACAAAATAAACGACTTACGTATGATTTACTTTCACAGAAAATCTGTTGCTCCATAAATAAATGTTCAATACAAATGTATATATTTTTCTGCAATTTCACACACAGTGAAAAGCACATTTTTTCTTAGGGTGTGCCTTTAGGCCTGTTGTACCATACTTATTTTTTTAAATTAACTTTGAATTCAAACACTCTGAAATGCATCATAGCAGCAAAGCAGGAACTACAGCATGGCTGACTGCTTTTCTGTTGTTGTTGTTGCTGTAAATATTGCAGAAAAGCAACAGTGGCCCTTAGTGGTCAGGACTGAGGTTTCATTCTTCTAGATGTTTTATAAAGGTCATTGCAGCTGCACTGCGGTCCTCTCAACATGCACTTTCAGGTATTTTTTGGTATACCTAATTTAAAGAAATTGTTTGAGCTTAAAAGTATAAATATGAATTAACATATTTTATAACCAGTGGTGTTTTAAAAATACATCTTAGAGGACCATACTCATAATGTAGAATGACCATAATGTATAAACACACCTCAGTCTGAACCATGTTTATTCGTCTGGAGCGCAGAGCTTTGACGCAGTTGTAGATGTCCACTACTCCCTCTCTCTCTGCCATGTCCAGCATGATGTCAATCACGATGTAACATCCTGTCCGACCGGCTCCAGCACTGACATGAACAGAACAGGGAAGAAAATCATTCATGTCTTGTACTGATTTCACAAATGATCAAACAATGCCAGATGTGAGACAAGAGTCTGTGAGCAGTGGCTCTTTGCTTTAGAAACATTACTCTTTTAAACATCAGAGCTCTTCTTAAAACTTCATTTTGTACTAAACATAGGGTTTAAAGACATTTTTTTGTTTAAGAACAAAGCACTTGTGACAAGACGCTCAAAACAACCACATGAGACATCACTGGACGGCTATAACACTGGTGCTTTAAAGGAGATGAAGTTAAAGAAACTGTTAATTCATGCAAACTGTCTGAAGCAGTGGTTCTTTGCTGTGTATGCGCTGCAAAAAAAGCTTTTCTTACTTAGATTTTTTTGTATTGTTTCCAGCCAAAATATCTTAAAAAAAAAAAAATCAATCAAGAAGGGTTTTCTAGATGAGTAAAAATTATTGTCTTGTTTTCAGGAAAAAAATATTAAAATTAAGTGCTTGAAACAAGCAAAATAATCTAGTTTTCTGCTTGAAAAAAGATTATTCTGCTTACCGCATTGGCAGATTATTTTGCTTGTTTTAAGAAAAAACTTAATTTTGACTTGTTTTTTTTTCTGAAAACAAGTATTTTTTACTTGTCTAGAAAATTCTCTTGATTTAAGAAGTTTTTGATATTTTGGCTGGAAACAAGAATCTAAGTAAGAAAAACATTTTTTGCAGTGTGAAATTTCCAAGGCACATGTTTTTTTTAATACAATGTGTACATCCTCATGAATGTGAAATAAATTGTATTTTTGTTAAAATTATATCTGTATTTATGTACTACATATATTCCTGGAATAACTAAGTTTATTTTGTTATTTAGCTTTTAGTAGTGCTGTCACAATTGGCACTGATTCTGATAGTGATAAAAAAAAACATTGGAAATATTTAACTATTTTACTTAACAGTTTAATCCTTTAAATGTCACTTCCATTTTTAAACATAGACATGAAAATGCAGTATTCAAAACATACATTTTTATAATTTATGAACAAAACATTTTGCAATGTACATTTGATGTACATTTTCCACGGTAATGCAATGTCTGATTTTAAAATGGTTTTCAAAGGATGAATTTAGAAATTTGAAGTTTTCAACTGACATATCATTTTTTATGATTTCTAAAGCATGATAAAGAAAAAATTCAACAAAGAAAGTTTTTTTTTGATAAAGGTCAAAACTCCTGTTGCACTCCTGTCATATATTAATCTGTTCCTTTTTCTAAATAAATTGTAACAAAAAAATTACCTTTACAAAAGTGTACTACAAAAAACATGTTTTTATGATTATTAGCCAGCCATCACTGAGTTGTTTTCTTTTTTCTTTTTATTAATACTGCTGTAGCAGATCTCTTATACTGCAAGAATGATATATTTTTTAATATATTTTTTTTGTCTCGCCTGTTGCTATGGTTATTTCTGTCAATCATCGGAATCCACGTTAGAAACAGACTTTTGCTGTTTAACTGAATGGCAGCATAATGCCACGGCAACAACGAAAGTAGCAATCAAACACTGTTAACCTGTTGAAAGGAAAAGAAAGCTGCATCATGGGATTGTTCTTTTTTTTTGTTTGCATGCAGCAATGCAGATGAGACCACATCCTGTTCTTGGGGCATGAACGACAAGCAACGTGGTAATGTAAAATGTTAAAATTGATTCTGCCAGATGTGTTAAATGAGCTGAGAATCATAAGCACAAAGAGTCAAAAGAGCTGCTTTGACTGACCAACAGCGTCAGATGTGGACGCTGGTAGATTGAAGTGTGACAAAACAACAGAGCCAACCACAAGATCATTTGCACATGCAGATGAGCTGCGGTAAGACCCTAAGAACAGGAAATGATGTCATAAACTAATGACACTGCATTCTCCTCTTCAACACAACAATTAATTTCAACAGAGAGTCCAGAATCGCACATGCATTGCTTCAGAGAAGTGGATCGAAAACGTCAAGCTGTGGATCTGTGGTTTCTTTTGATGTTGTACTGATGCAAAAAAAAAGTTCATCCAAAAAAGTAAAGTTGCTGAAAATGTACTCCTCCTCAGAGTTTGTTTCTTCATCAGATTTGGAGAAATGTAGCATCACATCACTTCAAAAATGAATCCTCTGCAGTGAATGGGTGCCATCAGAAATAGAGTCCAAAAAGATGATAAAAACATCAGAATAATCCACAAGGATTATTCTCAATGTCTTCAGAAGCCAAAAGAAACAAATCCATTAAGACATTTTCACTTGAGAAAGCAATATTATAGATTATGGACTTGTATTTCAGCTGTTTACAGTTAAAAATGCTTTGATGTACAATATTTGTTTCTTACAAACACATAGATTTTGTTTCACATGATTTTTTGGATTTTCTTGGACTCTCATTCTGACGGCACCCATTCACTGCAGAGGATCCATTGGTGAGCAAGTGAAAAATGCTAAATTTCTCCAAATCTATATCTTGGATGGCCTGAGGGTGAGGACACTTCCAGCTAATTTTTGGTTGAACTATTCCTTTAAACATGAAGAGTTCTGAAATCTTGCCTTCAAACCAGTTTGAAACAATTATGAGGTTTAAAGTAGCCACTTTTACACTTAAAAACTGGTCAATCGTTGTAAAATGTACATGCATTTCTGTCATTCACTCATGCTATGGATTTCAATGTTTGATTTGTTTTGTTACTATTCAGTAGGCTGTATGTGTGAAGATATTGAGCATGTGTTGATGCATTGCAGTACCTGCAGTGGACAACGATAGGCCCAGCGGTGGGAGGGTTGGACATCTTGACTCGTCGGATAAATGACAACAGTCCTGTGGCGTGATACGGTACTCCATGATCGGGCCAGCCAGTGAAATGAAACTGCTTTACCTCTCGCACCTCATTAAAACCCCTCTGTGAAAAAAAAGAACGAACATTCACAAAACATCTCATCACCTGAAAAAATGATTCCGTTCTCAGCCATTACTTCTGCCCAAAAAAGTATCTGGACACTGAAAGTCTCACTAATAATGATATATCACTGGAAGTGTAGAGAAAGATGCACAAGTGCATTTTACAAGCAAAACATCATTTAAATAGCAGTGTTGAACATGAAGACAGTCAGTGTTGTGTAACTTCATGTATGTTTGTAATTTGAAGACAGTATGGTGGTTCCTCACTTGGACATTTTATACTGATTTCAAAAAATTATTGTTTTAAAAGATTATGTATAAACAAGTCATGATGAAAAAACTAACACTAGCTTTTCTCTATACAATTAACAAAAAAGCAAAAAAGAAGGCCTCTAACGTAGCCTGCTTTTTTCTTTTTATTCTATCTATTTTCTTTTTATTTATTTATAATGAGACTTGTCATAGCACTTGCATGCTTATTTGTAAGTCGCTTTGGATAAAAAGTCGCTTTGTTTCAAGCCAAAATATCTAAAAATCCTTATAACAAGAAGGATTTCCTAGTAAAAACTGTTGTCAAAATTAAGTATGTTTTTGCTTGATACAAGCAAAATAATCTGACAATGAGGTAAGCAAAATAATCTTGTTTTCTGTTTGAAATAAGATTTTTTTTGCTTTGGCAGATTATTTTGCTTGTTTTAAGAAAAACTCACTTAATCTTGACTTCTTTTTTCTGAAAATAAGACAATCATTTTTGCTTGTCTAGAAAATCCTTCTAGTTCAAAAGACAAAAAATCTAATTAGAAAAGCATTTTTTGCAGTGCACTTTATCTAACAAAGTCACATTCATAACTGTGACCTAGATGTGTTAAAAACTGTGTCCAAATACTTTGTGTAGCTACTGTATATGGAGTACATGAGAAAACTAAACAAATGTGACCCTGGACCACAAAATCAGTCATTAGTAGCACAGGTATATTTTTAGCAATAGTCAACAATTACATTGTTTGGGTCAAAATTATCGATTTTTTGTTTATGCCATAAATCATTAGGATATTAAGTAAAGATCAAGTTCCATGAAGATATATTGTACATTTTCTACCATAAATATATAAAAACTTAATTTTTGTAATTAATTTAGTAATATGCATTGCTAGGAAGTTAATTTGGACAACTTCAAAGACAATTTTCTCAATATTTTTTATTTTTTGGCACCCTCAGATTCCAGATCACGGTCAAATATTGTCTCACACTAACAAACCCTATATCAATTGCAAGCTTATTTATCTCACACTGGTTTTGTGGTCCAAGGTCACATATTTCCTACAGAATACTAGCAACACTTGCCATATTAGACAAAAGGCTTAAACAATAAACTTTAAACATGTTCAAAATAATCTCACCCTCTCCAGAGTGAAAGTCCTGACAACGTATTCTGCAAGCGGCTCGACCTCCACAAATGTCACTTTGAAATCTCCATAAACTTCAGCATCATCTGGCCAGTACTTATAGCATTTAACCTACAGGAGGATGAAACCAATCAAACATGAAATACAGAGCGAACCACATGCACTTTAATGCAACTAGCTGCATGTTCATTACAAACACTTAATAACTGACTTATATCCAGTACATATATCAAGTGATGCAAAACAACACAGATGCATCTTGATTCACAGCAGTCTGATTTCATTTTTGCTTAAATCTTAAAGCTGAACTAAAAACGTAAATGCTTTAAGATGTGTCATCACCTCTAGTGTTGTATTCAATTATATGTTATTATAATATAAAGACTACTGTGAAATCATTCCAAATGCTTTCACTTGTGCATAAGGATAAAAATATACAAAGCATCCACAACATGCACAAAATACGTACATAAACATGCTTCAACCCTTTGAGAAGTGTTTTAGTATTTTTTTCTTTAATTTTAAGGGTGAAACATGACCTGTTCCTGACAGGCTTTGTAAGATTCACCCATTTTTTGTCACTTATCATCACAATATGATCTGGTGGCCTGGATTACTAGTCCTCGCTCACTCTTCAAAAGGTTTTTGCAGGCAGGGGCCTTCAGGTCACATCACAGAGCACAAAAACACACAACGGCCCCTCAGCAGGCAGTATAGCGACATACCCGGCCCACCTCCACTAGGTTGGTTACCATGACGATACAGGCTGATTGCTCTTGCCAGATCATCCTCCAGAAGTCGTACACCGTCTCGTGGACAGGGCCTGTGGGAAAGACAAAAGTTGACAGATTTTGCATGATATCTTTTGTGATAAATAAGGTAGAATTTATTGATGGAATATATTATTTGTATTATTAGCAAGTCCGTGCGTGCACTATAATCTAGTGGATATCATTGTGGATCGTTCACTGTAAAAAAAATGCATTTATTACTTTAAAGATATATTTCTAAATGATTTAACCCATTTAAAGTAGATTTAGTGGTATTTAAGTCAAAAGTTTATAGAATCTACAAAATTTTAATTATTTTAGTAAAATAAGAGGAATCATATAAAATGTGAGCTGAATAAATACGTTTTTTTATTGACGTATGGTTTGTTATGATAGGACAATATTTGGTCGAGATACAACTATTTGAAAATCTGCAATCTGAGGGTGCAAAAAAATCTAAATACTGAGAAAATCGTTGAGAAAAAAGTTGTCCAAATGAAGTTCTTAGCAATGCATATTACTAATAAAAAATTTAGTTATATATATTTATGGTAGGAAATTAACAAAATATCATCATGATGTTTACTTAATATCCTAATGATTTTTGGCATAAACGAAAAATCAATAATTTTGACCCATACAATGTATATTTGGCTATAACTACAAATATACCCGTGCAACTTAAGACTGGTTTTGTCGTCCAAGGTTACAAATGCATGTTATATAATAAGATATTTCACATAAATGATGTTTACACAAGAGAAAATAATAGTTGAATTTATAAAAATGACCCCGTTCAAAAGTTTACATCCCCTTGATTCTTAATACTGTGTTGTTCCCTGAATGATCCACAGCTGTGTTTTTTGTTTAGTGATAGTTGTTCATGAACAGTTAAACTGCCTGCTGTTCTTCAGAAAAAATCCTTCAGGTCCCACAAATGCTTTGGTTTTCCAGCATTTTTGTGCATTTGAGCCCTTTCCAACAATGACTGTATGATTTTGAGATCCATCTTTTCACACTGAGGACAACTGAGGGACTCATATGCAACTATTGCAGAAGGTTCAAACACTCACTGATGCTCCAGAAGGAAAAAAACATGCATTAAGAGCCTTTTTGAATTTGAAGATCAGGGTAAATGTAACTTATTTTGTCTTCCAGGAAACATGTAACTATCTTCTGTAACCTCTGAAGGTCAGTACTAAATATGATATTTAGGCAAATTAAGAAAAATCTCCATTCTGTTCAAAAGTTTTCACTCCCCTGCATGTTTTTTTCCTTTTGGAGCATCAGTGAGTGTAGATCAGATGTAGATCATTCAGGTAACAACACAGTATTAAGAAGTGTATGTAAACTTATAAATTCAGCTTTTTATTTTTTATTATTTTCTCTTGTGGACTATAAGTAATATGTATCTTATTCAGGTCAGTAGTAAATAAATAATGACATGCATTTTGTTTAATCCCTCTTATATATTGTATAAAATAATGAACATTTTGCAGATTATGAAAGGGGGATGTAAACTTCTGATCTCAACTGTGTAGATTTATACAGCAATATTAAATCATATTTTTGACTTAAAACTAGTCACATTTTTAGGTTGCCATTTTTAAAGTGTCTGTGCATATGTTGTTTTCAGTCAATTGTATATTTAAACATCTGTCGGTTTTTGTTCTTGGCAATATAAAAAAGATGATTAATTAACAATCCTCATTTACCTTGAGTTGCAATGTAATGGCTAGGCCTTTGGTATCCCTGCATAAGCAACAAAAAAAAGAATTGTTGAAGGCAGCAAACATTTCAAACATTGAGAGTAATTCATTTTACAGTGGGCTATGAAAAATTAGGTTAAATTACAATTTTAAAAGTTTATTTTGAGACTTGTAATCTCAACACACACACCACAAATTCTACGACTCAAACACACACTGCAGGGAGACCCGGCATCAAATCCCCCTCCCACGAAAACTAAAACACACGACACCAAAATCATGAGCGTCAACTGAAACACGGGCCAGGGATGTTAACATGCATGAGGTCCACGCCACGGGCAAAGCAGATGAGCTGAAGCATGAGGAAGAGCGACAGAATGGAGCTGGATGTGTATCGGCGCAAGCGGCTCCATGCTGATGGGCTTCAGGGCATGGAAAGATGAGACAGAGAGGGGAAGTGTGTTCGAATGTGCCTACAGTGATACTTACATCCCTGTACAGCCAAATCTACCGCCCCAAAATCAACCGCATAAGAGTGAGAGAGAGCACAACAATGTCAGTGAGTCAGCAAGCACCTCCAACAAGGAAGAAAAGAAAGCTGTAAATTGTGTATAGTTGAGACAAAGGCATGCATAAAAGACCTCACATACGAGGGAGGGAGAGACGTTTCTCACACGTTCGCCAATGGAGGAGGAGGCGGCATCGCCACTTACATCAATGTAGTTGGCATTTATGTAGTCGGAGGACGGGTCGTCTTCCATTGGCTGCAGGATCACTCGAGAATGATCGTCTACAGCGCGACACACGGCAAACAGAGCAGATTCAGGTCAAAAACACTGTGGGCTCTTCTGTTTTGTTGGCATGCTGCTTGACTGATAGCGAGCTGTCAAACGGCTCTTTTACAATGCATGAAAACATATTTCACCTCAAAATCATTTGGAAGAAATGCAAAGATCGACTGCCTTTTAACATATTTTCATGACGATTAAGCATGCTTTCTCTCATAATTTGTGACCCTGGACCACAAAACCATATGTGTCAATTTTTCAAAATTGAGTTTTATAGAACATCTGAAAGTTGAATAAATAAGCTTTCCACTGATGTATGGTTTGATATGATATGACAATAATTGGCCGAGATACAACTTATTTGAAAATCTGCAATCTGAGGGTGCAAAAAAATCTAAATACTGAGAAAACCACCTTTAAAGTTGTCCAAATGAAGGTCTTAAGAAAGCATATGACTAATCAAAAATTAGGTTTTGACTTTACGGTAGGTCATTTACAAAATATCTTCATGGATTAGATCTTTACTTAATATCTTAATGATTTTTGGCAAAAAAAAAAGATAATTTTGACCCATACAATGTATTTTTGACAATTGCTAGTATACCCATGCTACTGAAGACTGGTTTTGTCATCCAAGGTCACATTTCTCATTACCATAATGCATAGAGACCTACTGAGAATTTGTGAAATTAAAGGATTAGTTCACTTCCAGAGCAAAAATGTACTCACCCCCTTGTTCATGTCTTTCTATCTTCAGTAGTAAAAGAAATTGCAGGACTTCTATGGTGCCCACTTCCAAAATGCAGTTTAAATGCAGCTTCAAATGGCTCCTAACAATCCCAGACGAGGAATAAGGGTCTTATATAGTGAAACGATTAGCCATTTTATAAAATAAATTAATATTTATGCACTTGAAAATGAGATGGGACTTTTTTGACATACCCAAACTGGAGTGCACAGAGTATGCATGCGCATCGCAGAGCTAGACAAGATGAGAATTTGTGGTTTAAAAAGTGTATAAATATTAATTTATTTTATAAAATGGCTGATCGTTTCACTAGATAAGACCCTTATTCATCAACTGGGATTGTTTAGAGCCCTTTAAAGCTGCATTTAAACTGCATTTTGGAAGTTCAAACTCACAAACACCATTGAAGTCCACTATATGGAGAGAAATCCTGAAATGTTTTCCTCAAAAACATTCTTTATGACTTAAGAAAGAAAGACATGAACATCTTGGATGGCAAGGGGGTGAGTAAATTATCTGTCAGGAACTACATTAACTGCCAGGGAATACATTAACTGACATGTATCTTTATTGCAATGTAAATCACTTTGGATAAAAGCATCTGGCAAATATGAGTAAATGTAAAATACTGAGAATTTGGAAAGAAATTAATTAAATTTATTTTTTAAATGCAATATAAAGTCTTAATCTTAAGATGTTGAGGTGAAATATGACTTGTTCTTGACGTTCATCCTTAAAGCACCAGTTCATGTCAGTTTTCTAAAGAACAGAACAAATGTTCTCCGAAAGCTGATTTAATGATTACAAAACCATCTAAGAGAATGTATGGAGCCAGATATTAAGCGTACTAGAGAATATCCTACACTCTTACATGCAATGATGTTCCCGTATCGATTCTTCGTTCGATTTTGCTCTTTCTTTGCTGCGTCCCAAGAAGCAGACTGACCCTCAAAGAAGCTCTAGAGAGAAACACAGAATGAATTACAACAAGCCAATATCCTAATTTACTCATATTTTTATAGTATTTGACAACATCAGAGTAGTTTGAATTTGCTTCGTGCATGGAAATACATGCAAATTTGATCACTGAACAGTTACAGAAGCATCAGGCGCTCTCAGCAGCCGAAACAAAACAAATTGTTCTACATCTGGCGCATAAACTCATTTTATCAGATTGTGGTTTCATGAAATAAACCACCAACACTCTTCGCCTGCAACCAGCAAACTGATGACTGCAAAACATGTGTGGGTATAACGCTGTGGAGGAGGGGTTTGAAACGGCTTTTTGGAGAAGTGTGACATTTTTTGGTTTTTGGGTGTTCAAGAAATAGTTCACCCGAAATTCATAAATCATCATAATAATCCACAACTCTAGTCCATCAATTAATGTCTTGAGAAGTGACAAGCTGTGAAACAAATCTATCACATCACCTGCTTTAAAACAGACGACTTATTCACTGGGGGGAGAGTTATTGTGTATTATGGGCTCATATTTTAGCCAGAAGCAAATGTTTGAAGTTAAAAAAACATCTTAATGATGGATTTGTTTCATGCAAACACACAGCTTTTGGCTTCTTAAAATGTTAATTGATGGACTGGAAATAAATATTAAAGTATTTGCATAGTCCATATGAACAATGGTTCAGTAAATCTTTGTGAAAGCAATCTTTATTGTTTCCAGTTCACTTCCAGAACAAAAAATTACAGTGCACTGCAAAAAATGCTTTTCTTACTTAATTTTTTGTCTTATTTCCTGCCAAAATATCTAAAAAATCTTAAATCAAGAAGGATGTTCTAGACAACTAAAAACCATTGTCTTGTTTTCAGAAAAAATAAGTCAAAATTAAGTGTTTTTGCCTGAAACAAGCTAAATAATCTTCCAAAATAATCAAGTTTTCTGCTTAAAATAAGATTATTTTGCTTACCCCATTGGCAGATTATTTTGCTTGTTTCAAGCAAAAACTCACTTATTTTGACTTTCTGAAAACAAGACAATAATTTCTCGAATTTTTGAATTTGTAGATATTGTGGCTAGAAACAAGACAAAAAATCGAAATAAGAAAAGCATTTTTTGCAGTGTACTCACCCCGTTGTCATCCAAGATCCTTTCTTTCTTCAGTCGTAAAGAAATCATGCTTTTTGAGGATAACATTTCAGGAATTATCTCTATATAGTGGACTTCAACGGTGCCCACAAGTTTGAACGTCCTAAATGCAGCTTCAAAGGGCTCTAAACGATCCCAGCCGAAGAATAAGGGTCTTATCTAGTTAAACAATGTCACTTTCAAAAAATAAAAAATAAAAATATATGTACTTTTTATGTACTTTTTAACCTCAAATGCTTGTTTTGTTTAGCTCTGCCATGTGTAATCTGGGTTAATATAGTCATTTTCTTTTCCAGCTTTAAAATTGTCCTACATTGCTGCAGAAATACCAACCCAGTGTTTACAAAGTGAACATGCAAAGAAGGTCAAATGCCCTTTACAAAAAAACAGCGATGTAGGGGGATTTTGAAGCTGAGATGAGAGTTTTTCAACATACCCTAATTGTATTGACCTGGATTACACAGACTATGCATTCGCATTTGCATCGCAGAGCTAAACAAGACGAGTATTTAAGGTTAAAAACTATATAAATGTTTATTTTTTAAGAAAATTACATTGTTTTGCTAGATAAGGTCCTTATTCCTCAGCTGGGATCGTTTACAGCCCTTTGATGCTACATTTAAGATGCATTTCAGACTTTAAAACTCATGGGCACCATCAAAGTCCACTATATGGAGATAACTCCTGATATGTTTTCCTCAAAAAACATAACTTCCTTACGACTGAAGAAAGAAAGACATGAACATCTTGGATGACAATGGGGTGAGTACATTATCTGTGTAAACTAAACTAAAGAGTTTGTCCGCATAGGACACATTCTCACAGTCATCGTTGTGTGTTTTTAGCGTGTCATGAGAGCGGCGTGTTCACGATCTAACCTCATACTCCTCCTTGAAGCCGTAACTGTCGGAGGTCTTCATCAGGTTGATGTGCTGCAGCAGGTCGGCCACCCGTATGGCAGGATGGAGCTGTCCGGTCTGATAGGGCGACTCGGTGCCCTCGCAGTGATACCGCGGGATGTCCAGCAGTCTGCTGTTCTCGGCCGCTGCTGTGTGGTTCTCATCTGAGAAAGGGGTCGGGAAAGACTGATTGGAACTCACTCTAAGGGCTTTGGACAAACCTTTGTACATGCTAAGCTCAAAGGACTCGACACACACACACGCAAAACCTCACAAATGCATATTTAATCCCAGAGTTGTGCACTCTGAACAGGACAGAGGCGTTTCTTCACACACACTTACCAGTGATAGGCACTTATGGGGCAGCGGGAGAGAAAAGAGTTGTTTAGTTCAGCGTCAGCTCAAACACACGGGCTCTGTAGTACAGCTGATGGGGTGATATGGACTAAACATATACAGAACACAGCTACAGGACACTAAGACGAAGGGGAGCACGAACAAAGCCACTCTCTACATCACATCCACTGCTGTTAGACTTTCGAAGGCACTTCAAATTTTTCTTTAGCTGTAGTTTCTGTGGAGATGCAAAAGCCACATTTATATATTCATATATATATACGCCGTATATTGGACCACAAAAGATACCTCTGAATATTATTAAAAGCACAAGAATCGCAACCACAGGAAATGATTTAGAAGCAACCCCCATCGATTCTCGAGAACAAAGACGAGTGCACATCTTAGTGTTAGTGCTCCTGCATAGCACTGGCCTACATCTTGAAAAAGCCGCTTTGATAGACTTTGATAATCAGACGTTATTCGGTCACATCTTATATAGGACTATAACTCAGAAAGACGCAGCTGTTTGGATGAAGTGTCGTCCTCTACACTTCAGCACTGTCTCTGCCAGAGCCGTGGCCTAAAGGGACGTTTTAATACCCCACCGTCATCATCACCATCATCACACCGCTGTGGAAAACGTCTTTCTTTCTAGCTTGTTCTGTCACGTTAGCTTTATGTTAGCATCTGACACTGTTAACCCAGATGACTGGAGTTATATTAGGTTTACGTGTAAGCTGTCAGTTCAGTTTCGGCATCATCCCACAAGCTCCGGGAACACTCATAATGTCATGTGGGTGTGGGTGTTTGTGTATGATGAGGGTTTGCTCAAACACACAGATTAGTGCTTCTCAACTGATTCTGCTTCCAGATTTTACATCGAGTATCTGTTAGTCCTTAAAACATTTCATTAATGTGAATCCTTTAATGAAAATTATTAATATCCCTTGCCAAAAAGAAGTACATGTTAACATACTTTTAAAAAGACTACTATACTTAAGGAAATAATATACTTTAAAAAAATATATATGCAAACTGAAAGCACTATAATGTTGTCAGAATACTTAACACTTAATGCATGCTAATTTAAATTAAATGAAAATGTAAAATAGTTTCAATTTACACTTAATTTACAACTTAATTAGGACTTCAGTACATCTTCTTGTGTAAATTCATCGTTCTTAATACCTTTGAAATATGCACTGAGAAACATTTATGATAAACTTACTTTAATTTAATTTCTATTAAAAACTTGTATATCATTTGTGACCCTGGATCACAAAACCAGTCTGAAGTCGCTGGGGTATATTTGTAGCAATAGTCAAAAATACATTGCATGGGTCAAAATGATTGATTTTTCTTTTATGCCAAAAATCATTAGGATATTAAGTAAAGATCATGTTCCATGAAGATATTTAGTAAATGTCCTACCATAAATATATCAAAACATAATTTATGATTAGTAATATGCATTGCTAAGAACTTCATTTTCAACTTTAAAGGTGATTTTCTCAATATTTAGATTTTTTTATATATAGATATTGTCCTCTCCTAACAAACCATACAGGAACGGAAAGCTTATAACTGGTTTTGTGGTCCAGGGTCATATTTGTATTTTACATGTATTTTTAATTGCACATTTGTAATGAAGTTGCAGTTAAATACTTTTAAAATGTTATATATATATATATATATTTTTTTTTTTTTAAATAAATATATTACCTTTAAATGGAAAAAAATAAATAAATCTAATAAATTACTTTTAGTTTAAAGCACAACCTAAGATTAAAACAATCATTTAAAACAAACTGTTAATTTGACATTAGTATGATGTGCATCTTTTAAAAAAATACTTAAGTGTGTTAACAAATATAGTCAGAAAATATAGGTTTTACCTGCTCTCTTTGACCCATCAGACCTGAAAGTCTTTTTTGTAGATCACAACCCACCAGAAACTTTGTGATACAGAGTAGATAAGGTGTGTTTTAGATGAACAAAAGTCCTAAAAGCCTCCATAAGTGAGCTGAACTTGACACAACCTTGACACAAGTTTTTTGGGATATCAAACAATAGAAATCTACACTATGTCCTCATTTAGCAAATGTGTGAGTCCACAGTAGCAGAAACACAGTGCGTCTGTAAGTGAGTGATGACTGTGCTTTCACTGCAACACAAACAGTCATCACCAGTCATCTCACGAGACATTTGTAACATTCTGGGATTTGAGTCTTCAAGCACAGTAGTTCTCCATCCATTCCTACAGGCTCCCTGCACTGCATGTTTTGGATGTGTCTGATTCAACTTGTTATCAACTGAACTGGGCTCTTCAGTTTACTGTGCAATACAGGAGGAGCCGTGGAAATGAGCGAGAAACCCTGTTCTATGTAACACAACAGGAACATGGTGGGGGGGAGGGGGGCTACATGAGTGATGCATGCTGGGTAATGAAGGTCTTTATGTGCAGCAGGAGTACTCAGCTCAATTCAGTTCTCTTCTGAAGAAAAATGCAACCTGAATCAAACATTACTCATGACTTATAGAGTTTGGCTGGAAATATGGACAAATTAAAGACAACATGAAACTGTGCTTCACTTCTATAGCATATCGTATTAATTTTATTTATTGTGATTTGATTAGGTTGACCTATGATATTGCTAGTTAATATTATTAACTTTGTTATGAGAGGTGAAGAAGTGAACACATCTTGATGAAATATTACAAAACCTTTTTTTTTGTAACAGGCACTACATTTTATATTATTAAAAGCAGTGTTGGAGAAAGTATGTTAGTTACTTTTGTGTTACTTTTTAAATCTGGACAGGGCTTGCTTGTCTGTTTTTAATATAAAAAGTTAGATTTTTAACAAATGTAAAAGCCCTTTCACACCAAGAAGTTAACATCTGTGCTTGTAAAACTAACATTTGTGCTTGTAATGCGTTACAATATTGCGTTACTCCCCAAAAATGTAACTAATTATGTTATTTAGTTACTTTTTATGGAAAGTAATGCATTGCAATATTGTGTTACTCCCCAAAAATATAACTAATTACATTATTTAGTTACCTTTTAAGGAAAGTAATGCGTTACAATATTGCGTTACTCCCTAAATAAGTAACTAATTACGTTACTTAGTTACTTTTTATGGAAAGTAATGCATTGCAATATTGCGTTACTCCCCAAAAATCTAACTAATTACATTATTTAGTTACTTTTTATGGAAAGTAATGCATTGCAATATTGCGTTACTCCCCAAAAATATAACTAATTACATTATTTAGTTACCTTTTAAGGAAAGTAATGCGTTACAATATTGCGCTACTCCCCAAATAAGTAACTAATTACGTTACTTAGTTACTTTTTATGGAAAGTAATGCATTGCAATATTGCGTTACTCCCCAAAAATCTAACTAATTACATTATTTAGTTACATTTTATGGAAAGTAATGCGTTACAATATTGCGTTACTCCCCCAAAAAGTAACTGATTTCATTCAGTCTATTTAGTCTTACATTACTTTTGCGTTACTTTTAAAATCTGGACAGGGCTTGCTTGTCTGTTTTTAATATAAAAAGTTTGATTTTTAACAAATGTAAAAGCCCTTTCACACCAAAAAGCAGAACTGCAGGAGAAGGAAGTTCAACACTCTTCAGCAATGAGAAAAATGAAGCACAAATGTTAGTTAATCTAAAGTAAGTTTTGCTTATTAGTATGGTTGAATTGGATCAACAAAGACCAGCAGAAAAGACATTGGTTAATGAAATGGGATTAAATACATGAAGGAAACAAAAAGTAACCAATGTTACTTTTTTGAAAAAGTAACTCAGATATTTTCTTGCAAATGAAAAGTAATGCGTTACTTTACTAGTTACTTCAAAAAAGTAATCTGATTACTAATGCGAGTTACGTAATCAGATTACTTTTTTCAAGTAACTAGTAAAGTAACACATTAGTTTTCATTTGTATCACCCCAACACTGATTATAAGTGCACAGTAAGAACAAATGACATACTAGACGCATGTAAACTAGATTTCATGTTGTCTTTGAGCCATAGCACAGGTTGAACTGAATTGCTCTGTTGTAACTCCAGTGGTCCAGTCACAGACACGGGCACAACATACACCGAATCCTCACCTAATACAGCTGTTGGCACGAGAGGGTCATTAGGCACTGCAGAGAAACATGCAGAGTTATCATAAATAAAAAACTAAACAAAATCTCAAAAGCTGAGGATGTTCAGAAACTGAAATCAGTACAGGAGTCTTACTGCTGCATCTGCACTTGAGATTTTACTCATGTTTCAACCGAAGTGCTCAAACGTGGGTGCGTTTTGCATGATCACGCGATATCAGGTCATTACTAATAACTAACCTGGATGCTATGTGAACTGCAGAGGCGCACTAAACGAAGGTAGAGGTAAATAATCTAAACTCCTGTGTTATAGAGCAAAAAGAAAACAATGTCATTACATGTGGGCCGCTGTAGGTTTTGTGTGTTTCGGTTTTTACACATATGAAGTGGAAGTTTCAAAATCCTCAGACAAGCTCGATATGATTCTATGATGTTCCATGTTGACAAAAGCCAAGGCTTGACATATACATATACTTTACTTTCTACAAGCTGTTCTGGAGGACTTGAGTACTCACAGCGGTTGCTGAAGTTGTGCGAGTCCATGAAGGTGACGGACATGGGCTCCTCGGCGTGCAAAGTGCTTTGGTCTGCATAACTGCGATCCATGGAGTTGACCATGTGCGTCATCTCCTGACGGGTGTTTCCGATGGCATCCTTGCGCTTCTTGGCGAGCTTCCTGATAACCCAATTAAAGAAAGAATTAAAGAGTTAAAGCTCCAGAAAACTATTACTGCATCCTTCACCCCACCCAAAGCACCCACATTTAGGAATAAACAAAACACAGGAGAGAGAAGAAGGGATGATCCGATAGGAAAGCTTTAGTTCCATGATAAAGGACAGCTTTGAGGAAACTTTTAGGAAATGCTTGCAAATTAGTGGATGTGATTCAGAGAAATAAAACCATGCCTGTACAAACCGCAAAACCGTTCTCTTCTTTATTTGATCACTTTTTAACTTAAGATACAACTTTATAGTTACAAAATGCCATTTCTGAAGGATTTTTTTTGCATCTGTGCAGATCATTTTATGCTTGAAATTGTAATTCAAAATTTTATAAAACATGATTAGAATAGCTGTTGTGTTCTTGACTATCAATGAAACTGCAGAAAATAATCTTAATGTTTAATCTTAGCGTTCTTAATCAGCATTTTTGTCTTGTTTTGTCTTGTTTTTGTAAGACAAAAAAAGGCTATTCTTACTCAGTATTTTTGTCTTGTCTCAAAATATCTAAAAATTCTTAAATTAAGATGCATTTACTAAATAAGCAAAATTACATAAGATATTTAGTCTTGTTTCCAACGGAAGAAAAACTAAATTAAGTGCAGTTATTATTATGGCAGATAATTTTATAATTTCAAGGGGAAAAAATATACATTAAGTGCATTTTGCTTAAAACAAGTTTAAATATCTGTCATTTTGTTTATCTAGTAAATGCATCTTAATTTAAGTATTTTTTGATATTTTGACTAGAAAAAATACAAAAATACTAAGTAATATTACTAAGCTTTGTTACAGTGCAATCAACCTAAGATGAATGTGTCAAATATTTTCAATCTCCAGTTTGAAGGAGATTAACGCTGTCTGTTCTTCGTAGTTCAAGAAATCATAGCAAAAATATTCTATAAGGAAAGCTGAAGGAAGGGTTTAAGGGATTCATTTATGATTTACATGTACAAAATGACATTAAGAACATCAAGATGAACAAATTATGAGGTAAAGTGAGTCTTATCTTATGCAGTTTTGCTTCTTAAAACAGATTGGTCTTGATTTAAGGATAATTAGACATTTGTAAAACGACTAAATACTGATCAAGATTTGTTTGCAGTTAGAGATTTTCATGTCAGTTTCATTTTTTTAGGTTGTCTGTGTATTTAAGGAAGCAAATATGAAACTGTTCGCTTTTCATGGTTTTACTTTTTTAAAAAGTGACATGTCATGAAATGCAATGTGGAGCTGTGAAAGATGACTTGTAATGCCAATGACTTATGCATTTCCTATTTGTTACAAGAATTCTATGCTCTTTTCAGCAAGAACGGATAAAAGCAGGAATCTCTTGATATTTGACTAAGGTTTTGTAAAGATGTCAGAGGAACTGTTGGAAAGCCATCAAAGCAGCACTCAAGTCAACTGCTAGATTTAGCTGCAAACTAAAGGCCAACCGGGGACACATGAAAAACACCCTCTTCACCAAATGAATGAACGGATGAGCATGTGAGGATGAGAGGTGGATGGAGACAGGGTGAGTAACTATTCCACGCACACACACCACATGCACACACCCAAAACCAAACCAAAACCAACCCAAAACAACAGACGAATAACAGACACAAGTGCAGCATTCTTTTTTCAAATAACACCGCTTGGATGCGACCGTCGCCGAGCATGTCCAAGAACTACTACAATGCAAAGGAACGTGATTGGTCAAAGCGATTTGTGTTTTCGCTTGAAAAAAGGATACTGCATCTTTAAAAGACTAACAGGACTAACCATAGACAGAGAGCAGAGAGCCCTGCATGTAAGTCACCGTTTTGCTTTTGCTTTGGTCTGAGCGTCTCTGTTACTTACAGGTAATATGAGTACGAATAGTAGCTCCTCCTGGCGAGCGAATGAGAAACAGCACAAACAGATGAAGAGATATTGGTGAGAGCAATGTGGGAATCAACCGTACCAACATAAGCAACAGGTAACTAATCAAACAGCAGTTCTGATGGAAGCTTTTTTTAGCCTGATCTCTGCCCTCGTTGGTGGCATTCATCGAAACATGCATGTCTTGTACATTTGCGTGCAATCCGAAACCCTATTTACTTGACAGTCGCCTGGTAGAAGGAGGAAAAGAAACAAAACGCAATCAGAGCATGCAAAATCTCCGGCTGCTCGATTTCATCATGCATTTCAGGCGCTCTGACTTGATAAATCACTGCAATAAATCTTCAAGCACAGATGATTGAAAAATATTTAAAAAAGCCATTTTTAAAGAAAAGGAAAAAAAAAGCACATATGTGGAGCACAACCAAAAAGGCACAAATAAATAATAAAAATGCTGCAAATCAAATCGGTAAGCTGCTGACTTCCTGCAAAATAAGCAGCGTCAATGACCACTGTTTTAAAGATGCAGTATCTTCGGTTTGACCGGAAAACATTGATAATCCATTGCTCAGTTGGAAAAGAGCCATTTATATTTATTGCTGTGTGTCGAGGTTGAGCATATGCACACATTAATTCATTTTTAACAGGATAAAACACACAAAAAATAAGCCGCCACAGACTAAAGTCACATATCTGTGTAACGTGTTTAAAAGTGCACTGCAAAAAATGCCTTTCTTAGAGTTTTGTTTCCAGCCAAAATACCTAAAAATTCTTAAATCAAGAAGTAAAAATTATCTTGTTTTCAGAAAGACCAAGTCAAAATTAAGTGTGTTTTTTTTTTAAACAAGCAAAATAATCTAGTTTTCTGTTTAAAATAAGCTTTTTTTGCTTACCCCATTGTCAGATTATTTTGCTTGTTTCAAGCAGAAACACACTTAATTTGGATTTGTCTAGAAAATCCTTCTTGATTTAAGAATTTTTAGATATTTCGTCTGGAAACAAGATAAAAAAATCAAAGCAAGAAAAGGATTTTTGCAGTGTGTTTAACGGTGCACTACACTCCACCTAAATAAAGTTTGGCTAATAAAAAAAAAAACGTTTTGTCACTTAATCTCTGTAAGACCACCTAGTATCGGACACTTCTGGTTGTGGAATGAATAAAGTAATAGTGGGAGACAAATATGGTATTTCTACAACAGCAAAACCAGCCAGATGTTTGCGCCTTTGCATAACGCTTCATCCACAGTAAAATGAGTCAGTTTAACGTCCCGTGTTGTATCTCTTGTTTAGGAAAATGAATGAAAAATGACTTCTAAGTAGTACTGCACAGAATGAATGAAGTATGGAGGAAGATGACGAATCAGCCTAGTGCTCTTGGGTCAGGGTGCTTTACTCCCCCACAACACAAAGTTTGATTTTTTAACTTCAAAAGCCCACTCAATAACACTTCATATTTGTCCACTTCGACCACCAGACAGCAGCCACAACATCACCACAACACACACAAATGCAAAATTATACTGGATGCACATATGACTGATCAGCTTGTGTTTTTGTACTGACCTTCAGTTGAAACTAGAACTATGTCTCTGCTTCTGTTACATTCAGTGTTACATTTTGTTTAGGGAACACATGTAAAAATAATTTCTATGTGTGCACTCACTAAATGCACTATATTTCTGTGTGATAATAACAGTCATGCCTGAGTAGTGCAATATGTAACAATGCAATATGCAATGAAGGGACAAAATGATGTGTAAATGTATAATAAAACATTTCCTTTCATGATTCTGAACACTAAGTTTCTTCCCCCAGGCAATCTACCTTATGAACAGTTAAATTGTCTCCCCATTGTGCAATAAAAATATGTGCAATAGCACTTATATTCGACAGCACCCCACATCTTACTCCATCCCTACATCTTATTCTATTCACATATCTTTATTTTTTATTATCTCTGTGTTGTTGTTATCTTTGTGTACTGGCAGTTTCTGTCACAAAAGCAAATTCCTTGTTATGCACAAACATACTTGGCAATAAAGCTGTTTCTGACTTCTGCCTATTCTAAGATTCAAAAGATCCCTGAGCCTCCACATTTATTTGTTATTAAAGGTTACTGAAGTTTCCTCTCTGCTGCCAGTGCAACAATGAACATACAGCATGAGCTGTGTATTTGAGTGTCTGAGAGAGAAAGCAAGAGACCTTCAAAACTCAACAGCATTGAGCTTACAAACTAGAAGTCAAAAAGGCAGAGACACAGGATCTAAGGTCAAGAGGGAAGAAAAAGATAACAGCTCAGCAAGAGCAGGATCTTTAGGGGAAAAAATGTCACTGAAATTTAAGAAGGTGAAGATGCAAATCTGGACACAAAAAAATGTCACAAGCTACAAATTCATGTAGACTTCCTCCATATACTAAGCACTTAGACTCTGAATGACCTTCCAGCTTTAAAACATAATGAAGTGAGTTTGAGCTTCCCGGCCTGAACCTCACTATTTATTATTTTTACAGTGTGTCTACAAGTGTGAGACAAACTATAGGCCTAATTACACTCCAGAAAAGAGCTTTTGCACATTATACCAGCTAATGCATCCAGTCTGGGCTGTAATGAGCATTGATTTGTGTTTGCACATAAACAGCAGCTATTTCAACAGCCTGCTGTTCAAGAAAACGCCACATGATGGAGCCATTAGACAGAAGCTGAGAGAGAGAGCGCTAAAGCGAATGTAAGAGTTGAGCGGGTCGAGTTTGTCAGATGATGTGGAGGAGGTGGACAAACACCGCCATCAATAACATCAGCAGAAAGGAGCAAAGCACAGGCTCTAACCGAAAACAGACCAACTTGTTTCAGATTCACACAGCCATGGAGAAACAGACGCTCACATCGTGACATTTTCAAACACTGTTCTATTCCTTTATCTTGCAAATATCAAATACTTTCTGGTGGGTCCTGTGAATGTTCACTTTACAGAAACATCAGCTTTCTCTACAGAGCTACACTAACACAACTTACATATACATTTTTCACTAGACTAATGCTGATTCATGTGCCAGTCAAGTGTTTGGCTGCTGCTGAAAACTCTCAAAACCAGCCTGTGTTTCCACACACTTTAGGATTGATTGACAGAAATTAGTATTAATACTAACAATCTACCCACAAATGGGCAAGTGGTTTAAATCAGTGTCTAGGCCATCATATTTCATGCAAGTTGTTCAATATGTAATGAAAAAAATACTAAATGAAAATAATGTACACATGATATGTGTCTTTTTTAAGACATACGGACAATAAAGTGGCTGGATATGATGTGCAACAGATTTACAGATTCAGCAGGCACTTTGATACAAAATGTAGTGGTGTATGTGGCTTCTTTGGAAATCAAACAGTTCCAGCACCATGTTCAAAAGTTTAGGGTCAGTAGGATTTTTAGTTTCATTTTACTGAATGATTTTATTCAACAAGGATGCATTAAACTAATCAAAAACGTCAGCAAAGGCATTTATGTTAAAAAGAATATTTCAAATAAATGCTGTTCTTTGTAACTTTCTACTCACCACAGAATCCTGAAAAATTAAATGTATCAAGAATAAAAAAAAATTAAATATTAAGCAGCACGACTGTTTTAATCAGATCACTTTTGTCAAGTAACTAGTAAAGTAACGCATTACTTTTTCATTTACAAGAGTTACTTTTGTTTCATTTATGTATTTAATCCTATTTTATTAACCAATGTCATTGCTGCTGACCTTTACTGATCCAATTCAACCGTACTAATAAGCAAAACTTACTTTTGTGCTTAATTTTTCTCATTGCTGAAGAGTGTTGAACTTCCTTCTCCAACAGTTCTACTGTACAGACATCAATTTACTTTTCCTTCAGCCTTAGGCTTTTACATTTCATTTTTTGCCGTGAAAGGGCTTTTATATTTGCTAAAAATCTAACTTTTTATATTAAAAACAAACAAGCAAGCCCTGCCCAGATTTAAAAAGTAACGCAAAAGTAATGTAATGCATTACTTTCCATAAAAAGTAACTAAGTAACACAATATTGTAATGCATTACTTTTAAAAGTAACTTCACCGACACTGTTGATAATAATCAGAAATGTTTCTTGATCAGCAAATCAGCATATTAGAATGACATCTGAAGGATCGTGTTACATTGAAGACTAGAGTAAAGATGCTGAAAATTCAGCTTTGATCAGCAATCACTTAAATTTTAACATATGTTCACAAAGTAAACACTGATTTTAAATTGTAATAATATTTAACAGAATTGCTGTTTTTAAAGTATTTGTTATTAAATAAATGCAGCCTTGGTGAGCAGAAGAAACTTATTTAAAAAGAAAAAATCTCACAAACCCTAAACGTCTGAACAGTTGTGTGCATTTGAATGCATGTGCACTTTTGGTCTAAATTTATAAAACACCCTCAAGATAAAATAAAATGGTCACATCAATAAAAAATTGCTAAATAATGTGGGCTAAATACTGAATTTACTGAAATGTAAAACGGCACAGGGCATTTGTTAAGGTGGATAATAGATTTCAGAACAAGCAGACTCTGTTAGAGGTCCTCATACTGTAAGTGTAAATGTACGGGTTTGCTGTGTGTGGATCTAATTTTCTTTTAATGGCTTTAATTGAGATTTGGCCTTGTTACGCTCAAACGAGCGGCCCCTCGGTGGTGTGTAGCTGCTGACGGTAGTGGTGATGTGGCCCCTGCGGCTGCTCCCTGGGTGCTGATGATGTGATGAGATGGCAGTGGAAGGAGGATGTTGGTGTGCTTGTAGGCATTTCAAGAGCCAACACAAACGTACTGTAACGGCACACATTCACAAAGCCAAATGTCTCTATCTTACCTTTTCTTCACCAGCAGGATGGCCACGAGCACCAGGAGAATGAAGACCAGGACGGCAGCGCTGATGCCGGCAATCTTCACCACTTGGTCGGTCTGTTTAGCCGGGTCTGGAATCACTTCCGGCTCCTCTGTGGCTCCTGAAGAGAAAAGCAAATCTTTTTAATGTAACATCCTGTCATATAAGCGTTCAATTGAAGCCATGGCTTTGCAGCTAATGCATATGCTCCAATGCACTGAGATGCAAAACATGACAAATGATCTACAAACAAACAAACAAAGCTCTTTTTTTTCCATTAATGCACCTGTTTCCACAAGCTCATGTTACAGATATACTTCTAAACTCAAACCCCATGAAAGTCTTCTGACCACAACATGAGCTTTATTTGTTGCTTCCAGCTTGGTTAAAATGCCTGGATGTTTCACAAACTGCTATCAGCCTGCTGTGTGATATATCTCTCTCTCGCTGCCAAAGCATAACAGAATGGGTTGAAAATGACTGTCGGATATGTTTCTCCAAACATTGGCAGACAACCACAGTTTCATTCCATTGTTGAACGCTAATATTATTACCTGGCACGAA
The DNA here is from genome assembly GCA_033026305.1 of Cirrhinus molitorella. NCBI lineage: Eukaryota > Metazoa > Chordata > Actinopteri > Cypriniformes > Cyprinidae > Cirrhinus > Cirrhinus molitorella. The sequence goes on along the minus strand of CM065133.1, from coordinate 2,223,667 downwards.
TACATAATACAGAACACAAAAATGAGTCTGCTCTAAAAATAAAAGTATGAAACAGTTCAAAGAGAAGACGCTGCCTCAGAGCAGAGCCTAAAGAACAATGTGAATGATACGATGTTGAGCTAAACAGAATGTAAAACCTCTGGGACTCTACAAGCTCTGCAAAACACAAGAGTAAAGCCATCATACAATACAGTGTATTCTCCAGGCCTGTTAAAATCACTGTATACTGGAGTCCAAACTACAGCAAGAACACTGATTTTAACACTGACATGCAGATGAATACATGAATCTGCTTAAGATTTAGGTTTAAGATGCAAACTGACTGGGGTTCCCTTTTGAAAAAGAAGTGCGATTTATTTCACTGAATGTGCACTTGTAGTGTACTTCAAATCTTTTTTAGAAACTGTACTTACAATGTTATTGAAATAAAAGCCTACTTAAGTGCACTGTCACTGTCACTGATTTTATAATCTTTTCTCATGCACTTATTCTGATGTGTTGACTAACACTGGTATCGGTCAATGAAAGCAATTATCAGCCGATTGATCAGGGCTGATTATATCCTATCAATCAATGTCTTCCACTTTAATACAAGTTATAGCACACAATAAACATGAATTAACATCAGATGGTATGTACAAGTTTACTGAAATGTATCATGTCTCATATAATCACCTCAGGAAAGTTACCCATTGTTCACAGTTGGTAAGTAAGCTATAAAAAACACTGGAGGGAGCTTAATTACTGTTAATTATAGATGTATATTTGAATAAATTATGCCATGAAGACAAGTTTATGAAATTGAGTTGTATACAAATGTTTTGTTTGTGATTATTATATTTAAAAATACATAGAATTGAATATAATAGTGTTGCTGCTGTTCATTTTAACATTGAATGTACCAAATGAGAGGGTTCCCTGTATAGTTTACAGCATTAGCTGAAAGAGTTTTTTTTCCTTAAGAAAACAAACTATCGGTATTGGCAGATATTATTCTGAATAATCGGCCTTGAAATTTCATATACATAAAAATGTACATAAACGTTTCAATAAAAAAGACATTACAGTTTACTTTTATTCTATAGTTGGGTGTAAACTTAATCATATTTAAAAAAAAAAAAATAGAAGTATGAAGTTCCGTTAAAATTATAAAGTTACGTTAAAAAATGTACTTTTAAAATTGCCCAAATTAAGTTCTTAGCAATGCATATTACTAATCAAAAATTAAGTTTTGATATATTTGCAGTAGGAAATTTACAAAATATCTTAATGGAACATGATCTTTACTTAATATCCTAATGATTTTTGGCATAAAAGAAAAATCAATCATTTTGACCAACACAATGTATTGTTGGCTATTTCTACAAATATACCCCAGCAACTTAAGACTGGTTTTAAGTAGCACGGGTAAAAGTTTGGAAAGGCTGTAAATAGTAAATAGTAGTTAAAATGTCACAAAATTCAAACATTAAATGCTGTTTTGATGCGCTTACATGTGGTCTTATATGTCGCACTGAATCTCTTCCACTTTAATACAAGTTATAGCACAAAATAAACATGAATGAACATCAGAAGGTATGTTACAAGATACAATACAGCTTACTGAAATGTATCATGTCTCTTAGCAATGCATATTACTAATCAGAAATTAAGTTTTGATATATTTGCAGTAGGAAATTTACTAAATATCTTAATGGAACATGATCTTTACTTAATATCCTAATGATATTAAGTCCCCAGCAACTTAAGACTGGTTTTAAGTAGCACGGGTAAAAGGTTGGAAAGGTTGTAAATAGTAACAATGTAAATAGTATTTAAAATGTCATTCACACTCAAACAAACTCCTGTGTTTGATTTGTATATGATGTTCACAGTGAATAGATGATTTTGTGTTTGTATATTAAGTTCACATAGCAAGTTACAAGAATAAAAAAGCAAACAATTAAATGTTTAACAGCCATTATCTGAATGACACCTAAGCAAAAGGAAATGGCTTGTTTTTCAGTTCAAACCAAGTGTTATGTCGCAAAGCGTCTGCTCTAGTGTAAGTGTACTGCAGTGGCGCTTTGGGTCTGTAACCTTGTCAGAAATACATCACTGGCGGCTGAAATGCTTCTCACACACCGTTCTAACAGCAAAACTATCATTACGGCATCTACGGGTATTGATCCGAGCCGCTGCTGAACTCCAGCTCGGTGCGGATGACATTTATGGCGGTCTGGATGCTGACTCCACTCACGGCTTTGCCTGTAAATGCCGCATTGTGCGATCTGTCTGGGCAGCAGGAGTAAATGGATCTCCGGTATGTCCTGAAGCTCTACTATAAGCTTTTAAGAGTGATAAGGCAATGACCCGCTGACATGGGCCTCTTAAATAAAGCCATCAGCTGTACTCTCCTGCGTCTGGATCTGTGAGGCAGCTTATTTCTACCCAACAATAACACTCAAACAAAAGCCAAGCCCCCGTCACACGGCCTCTCTATTCTTTACAGCACATTTGGGCGAGTGAGCAGCCTAGGGTAAAATGGCCAAGACGCAGATCACTGCTGCCCTAATGCACCGGTCCTTCTTCATCAAGCCACTCTCTTCCTCTTTCTTTCGCTTTAGGCACTGATCACACAAGTGCTGCGTTAGCTCTAGATGACCTGTCCGCATGACACAAATACCAATGAATGTCAAAAACACACATATCTCTGTCAATAACAAATAACCCAGGTGCAATCTGAAAGGACGGATATTAAACAAAGCTCAGATACTCTTATTGGCAGCTGAAAGCACTACAGGACTGGGGAATGAGGAGTTTTTCTGCTGTCACTATATTCGATTTTTGCCAACACTTCCACTAGGGCTTGCAATTAATCGAGTTTCGATTTCGGCTTCAAACGATTATGAAAATACAATAATCGAGATAAAACGATTTTTGCTTCCGATTCCACCCCCTTCTGAGTTGTGTGCTTTCGCTTCTCAATAAAAGCCCAATTTCACATGCAAATCAGTAAAATCATGTAACGTGACTTAAAGAAATTGGAACGTGCTTGATTTATTAATGTTTTTTTGATGTTGTGTTTTTAAAAGCACAAAAGATAATTTGCGCTGTTCTGTGAATGCATTCAGAGACGGAACAGAACACGGACAAGTAAAGTAAACGTTTAGCTTAAGATGCATGCAAATATATGTCAAAATGCGGCGTTTGGTGATTATTCGTGTAAACCTTTGTCAGTTATGTCTCACATTAACGTAAACAGTTAAGAGTGAAAATACATGTGTAAATGTATATTGGATCCATGCAGCTCTTAAAGCGGCCACAAATATTCCTTCTGCCGTCTCTGTGGTTAATGTTAATCAAACAACAAAAGACAAAGACAAAATCACTCACTGCTCTTGACAGAGGGACTTCTGTAGTTTTTATAAGAAACAAAGCATGTTTACTTCTTACAGTGAAGACTATGCTGTTTTATTTTATATTCAATTAATTATTTATTTATTTTTTTAAATCAAAATTGTATTTTTCTAATGTATTGCTATCTTTAAATTAATCAATCATATTAAGTTGCGGACCCACTCATAATCGTGTTAAATAATCGTGAGTACAATATTTACCAAAATAATCGTGATTATAATTTTTGCCATAATCGAGCATCCCTAACTTCCACCTTATTTTATCTTTTAGCATAGTTTTGTAAGTGTCAGAAAAAAGTAGCAAAACTTTTTTTTTGCCATAATAACAATTTTAATACTTAATATTTTTGAAAACTTTGTGACAGCTATAACTACATGAACACTGGAATTACAATATAAATGTATTACAAATGTGGAATTACATTATATGACTCTAAAACTCAAATGTTTTGGCCAACACTTTTTAGTTGACCTTAATATCTAACAATTTGTTGAACTTAACTAAAACTATTGTCAAAATGTGCATACCATGCCCCTGTTACTCAGAAAAGCCACATTTCTGAACTGAGTACCATTTTGTTAAGCAAAAAAAATGAGTTTCTAGAAATCCATTACATCATAGGTCTTCAACCCTAGGCATTAAATATTGAGATATTTTAGAACAGTGGAATCATTTCACATATAGCAGTAGTATTAAATACATTTGGTTAGAAAATGAAGATTATGTCAGAGTTCAGACACATTGCAATCTGGTTTTGATGTGACGGTTTAAAGTTTTATATACATACAATCTTCCTAATGCTGCAACACAGCACAAGCTGATTGGCCTCTGCTCATGCAGCAGCCAATGAGCTTGCTGCTTCATTTTTTTCTTAAAGTTTAGTTTAAGCAAGTATTGCAGCCTTCCACCTCCCCCAGCTCCACCTGTATAGATCCGTTATGCCTAATTTCAGCAGCAACATGTCTCATGTCTTACTACTCTATGTAAAATTATTTCACTGTTCTAAAACAGTTCATACAAAGTCAATATATAATGAATTTCTGCTGGACTGTTATGTTCATGTACTCTTTTTAAGGGTTATTCGTCTTGCAATATTCTCTAGCTGTCTTGCAACTGTTACTTAAGAGCTTTTCTAACTGATTTAACCTGTAAAAATGTTTTTGTTTTATTTTCTGTTGTATAAATGCAATCTATAACCCTGTCCTTCTCACCCACATGGAGGAAAAGCAAAGACTGTAACCTTACTGGCAATCACTTTTGACATCTAGGGTAAAAGGTGATTAATCGGTGGTGCGGTGTGGTATTAGATGCAGGCCTGTATTGGTTCAGACACCAAATTTTGCCCCCTGCCAGAACACTTCTGTTTCTGTCAGCTCTTATGAGTCTGATCTGAGAGGAAAAACACTAGGAGCAATTCAATGGAAATTGGATTACGTCCATTTTGGAGATAAAATTCCATGCTTAAAAACAAAAATGTATTTTTGTTGCTAAACAACACATGACGTGGGCTATATCTAATCCGTTCTGGGAGTGCTCTGAGCCGCGGGCAGACTTTTATCATTCGATTTCCTGCTGAAAAACAATTAATGAAGAGCCAGAGGAGGAAATAATGTGCAATAACTCAGACGAGACACAACCGAAGGTACTGTCATTACCACAACAGCACACTGACAATATATATGTGCATCACTCCATGAAGAAAAACACATCAGGCATTTAGCTGTACAAAACGGCAAGTAAAAATGTACAAGAAAACTAGATGTCCAATATGCAGCTATTATCATGATTTATGAGTCTATTTATTTAAATATAGAAAATCCTCCACAAATAACTACAAAATATATAAAATGGACAAAAAAAGAAGAAGAAAGACTAAAAGCTTCTGGGTTAGTTCAGTCTCACAGTCACCCAGAAACAAAGGCTGTGACATGACAGAGCTGAATATTCATAGAGTGATATTCAGGAATAAAAATACAATGCTTAACCCGATAACATTAATTCCTTTGTGAGCACAATCCTGAAGCAGGCATACAAAACAAAACAACTGCAATTCCTTAGTGCTATAGTGATACTTGCTAGATGATAAAAAATGTTGGTAGTTTGCTCAAAAGTTAATCCAAAATTATTTTAAAAGTAAATGGCCGATGTATCTGAACATTACATTACACTGTTGTCCTCTTCTCCAGTTTCAAATTGTTACTTAAGAGTCAAAGCAGCACAGAGCATCATGCCACATGGGCAGATTAATGTCAAGCACTTCCAGGCTCCTGTTACTGTGGGTATGGATTATTCATTCTTTATTTTATTAGCTGCGCTATGAATGGCAGCGAAATGCTTTGTCTTAAAAGTTATCACACTGTTTCTAGTAGGACTGAGCAGTACTACCAGCTCTCTACCATCAATTTCAAAATATAATTATTATCATTTTACCACTTCTGTATCAGCACATTACCACAAATAGATATTTTATGACTATCCTTTTTGCAGTATACTGGTGCTCTGTGGTCATGTAGTCACTGATCACCTTCCAACTGAACATAGTTATGCTTATATCATTGGCCATCTGCTCACAGTGTATTTATATTTTTTGCAAGCTGCTGACCAGTTGAAACAACATTTAGTTCTTCTGTATATGTATATAGGACTGAAATGACTATGAACTTGACACAGGACAGCCCTATACTGAACCATGATCTGAAAGTGTCATTTGCACAAACTGAAATTGCCATTTGAAAATACGACTAATTAAAACACATCAATTTCTAAAAACTATATTGCAAATAATATATATTGCAAAAAAGTTTTTACACTCGCGTGAGGTGGTTTTCAAAGCAATTCGAATAAGGAGTGTACCTCAAAAACACCTCATATGTGGCTGCTTACATAAATATTGACCACACAATGCTTGAATAAGGGGTATTCCCTGGCTTTGATAGCCCCTTATTTAAACTGCAGCGCATTACGGCACCGACACAGCCACTGGAGCTGATCGCAGCCACTCTCGTCCCAAAAGCGATTCTCTGTGCTGCTTTTGTGAAGATAGACGTCTATGTCTCCTACGATTAAAATTGATGGATAGTGTGCTGGCTGCAATATATGTGATCCTATCAACATCCATCGCCATGACTTATGGCGAGAGGAAAAAAATTACGTTTAGACGCAACAGTTTTTTTTCCACAAAAGTTTTGCGCAAATCTGTAATGGAAACACATCTAGTGTCACATATCCAATTTTATCCAACTATCCACACATGCCAGGTTGTAAAATCTTCCAAATTAATATGCACAAATACATGCAATTTATTTCTACTTGTACGAAGGCTAAATGGCATATTTTGTTTACAGTGTTGGGGAAAGTTACTTTTAAAAGTAATGCATTACAATATTGCGTTACTTCCTAAAAAAGTAACTAATTACATTACTTGATTACTTTTTATGGAAAGTAATGTGTTACATTACTTTTCCATTACTTTTTAAATCTGGGCAGGGCTTGCTTGTTTGTTTTTAATATAAAAAGTTTGATTTTTAGCAAATGTAAAAGCCCTTTCACACCAAAAAGTGAAATGAGCCTATGGCTGAAGGAAAAGTACATTTACATCTGTAATAGAGTATCAACAAAGGTCAGGAGCAGACATTGGTTAATTCAATAAAAATAATAAAAATATGGTATTAAATACATAAAGGAAACAAAAAGCAACTGGCTGATATTTTTTTTGTAAATGAAAAAGTAATGCGTTACTTTACTAGTTACTTGAAAAAAGTAATCTGATTACGCAACTCGTGTTACTTGTAATGCGTTACCCCCAACACTGATTGTTTAGTACGAATGCACAAAGTGGTCCCACTGCATATAATAAATTGCTTTTCTATAACTCTGCTGAAAGCTCAGAACACACAATCACCCCCAGACTTAAGAAGACAGAATTAACCTGCTCTTGCATCATAACATCAGAGACAGAAAAAGATTATAAGGAGACAGACTGGAAAAATTAATGGTAGATGCATGCTTTCAGCTTGAAGGGCTTACCTTTAAATGCCAGTTTCAAACACTGCGTTTTACTCTCCTGAAAAAACAACAACAACAATTTACAGTTAATTTACAGTTAAGTTACAGTTAATGGAAACTCTATTAATAGTAGAGCACAATCTATAATAAAAATAATCAACATACTGAGTAGAGTGACAGCAGCAGCTTGACTTGTAATGCATGTGGTGATTTTGAAACACTCTAAGCTGATGTGGAAAAAGTGGAAGGCCACATTTTCATTTTTTGTTTAATATTTGACAGAGGTGTGACTGACCTTGTGATCTGTTTAACAGTCATACCATCACAAGTATTGCAAAAAATGCACAATGCACCCATAAAAGGGCCTGAAGCAACACAAATGGCAGCTCAAGGACAGGACAGATCAAAGGACTGCGATTCTGTGTCAGTCCTGTCACACACTCTTAGTCACTGCGTGTGTTGATATGAGGGATGTGTGTGTTCATTTGTCAGCTGCTGACCTTCTCCACGCTGCTGACCGCTTGAAAGTAGATGTTGTAGTTTTTGCGGGGCGCGAGCGGGGCGTTCCAGTAGCCGTGGTACGTCTTGTTGTCTCCCACGGTAAACGGCAGCGGTTCTGGGAGGTTCCTGGGTGGGAGCTCTGCCGCAAAGTAATATGGCAGTCCTGCGCTGGCGGCGTTCTGATAGGACACCGGTTCACGGTAACATTCCCCGCCGCCGGCCTCCCGACGCGCTCGGTGTGGGTTTATCTCCCTCACAACGATCTGATAAGCACTGGACAGAACATGACAGCCAATCTGGAGTCAGCACAGTTATTTAAGTAAACTCACCTTAAACACAATCATGCACAGAAAATCAAAATGGCATCAGTCTTTATACAAAATAATGCATTTGGGATTTTGTTATGTGAGCTGGAATATTCACCCTTAATCAATCTAAGCTCTTATTAAAATCCAGAAAAAAGAAGTCAAAATTAAGTGAGTTTTTGCTTAAAACAAGCAAAAACTCACTTAATTTTGACTTTCTTTTTCTGAAAACAAGACAATAATTTTGACTTGTCTAGAAAATCCTTCTTTTTTTTTTTTTTTTTTTAAAGATTTATTTTTGGCTTTTATTATTATAGGACAGATCAGGAGGGACAGGAAGCGAAGTGGAGAGAGAGAAGGGGGTAGGGTCGGGAAAGGTCCTCGAGCCGGGAATCGAACTCGGGACGCCCGTTGCGCAACGGCGCTATATGTCGGCGCACTGCCCACAAGGCTATCGGCGCCGACTAGAAAATCCTTCTTGATTTAAGAATTTTTTTTAGATATTTTGACTTAAAACAAGACAAAAATACTAAGTAAGATGAGCCCTTTTTTGCAGTAAAGTCACTGTAATAGATGATGTGCAGATCTATTCATCTAATTAATTGCAGATTAATCACATCATTTTGGACTAAGAAATTACCTGCCAAAAACAAAGTAAAAAAAAATGCATTTAAAAAGGTGTTTAAATGTATTTACACAGACTGTTCAGAGATGACATGACAGCATTTAAACTGCAATTAGAATTGCATAATCAATGCTACGAGATTAATGAGTTTTAAATGGCCACTAATGGGTTTTAAACAATATATTGTGAAATTTGAAAAGGATTTTATATATATATATATATAATACTCTAAATTGACAGTAGGTGGCAGCAAAATACTGTTATAATTAGTGAGTCATTGAATCACATGATTGCCTTTTGTGAATCATTGACTCACATATGTGACCGTGGACCACAAAACCAGTTTTAAGGGTCAATTTGTTGAAGCTGGGATTCATACATCGTTTGAAAGCTGAATGAATAAGTTTCCATTGGTGTATTGTTAGGACAGAACAATATTTGGCAGAGGTACTACTATTTGAAAATCTATAATCTGAGGGTGCAAAAAACACTAAATACTGAGAAAATCGCATTTAAAGCTGTTCAAATGAAGTTCTTAGCAATGCATATTACTAATTAAAAAATTAGTTTTGATGTATTTATGGTAGAAAATTTACAAAGTATCTTCATGGAACATGATCTTTACTTTTGACCCATACAATGTATTTGTTGGCTATTGCTACAAATATACCTGTGCTACTTAGGACTGGTTTTGTGCTCCAGGGTCACATATTTGTATAAAAATGTGAATTCATTAAGTAACAAATCACCGATGTCTTTAGCTTAGAGACAACAGTTTTGTTGACTTTGTTTGGAGCTATTTTACTGACAATATTTGTCTAATATTTAACACAATTTTAACTTATTGTTTATTGAACTTCCATAAAATCATTATCACATTTGCAGATGTGCAGATATTTAGGAAAAAACAGCACTCTTGATCATCTGATATTGCTAAACCTTATCATACGATACAAATATAAGACAAAAAAACAGAAAGGGTCATTTTTGCCTTTATATTTTACATTTTAGGCTAATATAACTGGATTTTAATAGGCTTCATTGTGCGTTCATTGTTTCATCATGTTCATCAGCAGCTGCATCAGTGTATGATGTACAGGTCTGGAGGGGGCGGATGCATTAAATGCCTTAATCATTTTAACACATTATTTTTTTCCATAATTAATCACATAAATTAACACATTAAATTAACATCCCTATTTTTATTTTTTATTACATAAAAACGTCTCGAAAAGACTAGAAATCACTCTAATTAGGATATCTCTGGGAAAACTCTGTGCACTAATAGGCTCATGTGCGTCGCATGCCTCTTTCCCTTCCCAATGCTGTTTTTCCGCATTTTCCTTACTTCGCTGAATTTAAACAATAAGTAAATAAGTCTCTCCTCCTCCTCCATCTGAGTGTGGCTGTAGGAATGAGTCTATCACAATGACAGCTGAATTACTGAAAGACTGTTTTCAAGCCCAGCTGTGACACAGAGCCTCAAACCAGTCAAACTCAGAGCAGAGCGAAGAGGAGGAGGAGGAAGAGGAAGAGTCAGGCACGGCTCAGATCAAATAGGGATCTTTGTGCAAGTGTTGAGAGGAATATCGAACAGCTGAAAGAGAGATAGAGAGTGGGGCTTTATGAGCAGAGAAACACAGGAAGTGAATATGGGCGCAGTAATGTCACCAGCAGCAGCGGCGGTGGCTCATTACAGCACAGAGAGGAAGTCTAATAACGTCTGGAGCAGAGATAGAGGATATGAGGAGACCGAGGAGCCACAAACACACACCTGATAGGAGCTCCTTTAGCCTGGGCAGGTTTCAGCAGGACGGTGATGGTAGTGGCCGTCTCGTTCAGGGACGCCTCCGACCCGTCATACTCCTCTAGAGTAGGCGCTACACAGACAGAGAAAGAGTGAAAGTGTCACCGTTTTTTCTCTTAATAAAGCCATGTGTTGGGGAAGCTTCCCTGAAACTGTACTTTGTCGAGTTACAAGCTATTCACAATTTAAAGTAGTTCAGCTACAGCCCGCTAGCCTTCTGAAAAACAAGTCTGCACCAAAACAATGAGCTCAAAATGCTTGACAGATGAAACTTATAACATATACATTTATACCATCTATATACACAAAAAAAAGCTAACTGAACACAAATGCAGTATTTTTTATTATAAAAAAATATTATAGTATCTATTAATATATTAAATTTGCTTTTATTTTATTTTTTTATATTTTCTTGTCTGCTTTTGACGTTATTATTAGTTTTAACCCTTAAACTGTCACTCCCGTTTTTGAACACAGACGTGAAAATGCAGTATTTAAACTTAATTTTTTACAATTCCTGAATTTTGTGATATGATTTTGATGTACATTTTCCATCATAGTGCAATGTCTGATTTTAAAATGGGTTACAAAGGATGAATTTTGAGATTTTAAGTTTTCACGTGATATATAATTTCTTATGATTTCTAAAGCATGATAGGGAAAAAGACAACAAAGAAAATATTTTTGTGAAAAAGGTCAAAACTCCTGTTATGAAGTAGATTTATGAGGTGCACTCTTGTCATAAATTAATCTATTACTTTTCCTACATAATTTGTAACACAAAAAATGGTAAAATATCTATTTAGAAGTCCTTTCCAACGATATATAGTTTGTCATGATTAGGATTTATTTGCAAAATCGTGAAGTAAGCATCCCACAGGTGGGACAGTGACAATGAAGGTGTATTTAGCATTACTGTCATTTTAATTTAGTTCAAACTTTTATTTATTTATTTAGTTTTACAGTTTAATGTTTTCATTTTACACTTCATTCATTTAATTAACCAAATTAACCAATCTGCACAGATCAGACAACCACTATTTGTCTTCCTCTTCTATTTTGAAAGCTGCTTTTTGCTTTCCTCAAGCCCTGTATGTTTCGTTATCTCCACCTACACTTCTCTCGTTCTCAACGAATTTAAAGTGATGGATTTCTGAAAAGTTAGAAAATCATATTTCCCCTGATCATGCTTGTATTGCATCTCAGAGCGGTGAAGTGCGCAATAGTGTCAGAAGCCTGAGGGATGGGTGATGAGGTTACGCTACTCATCGCTCATTAGCAAAACACAGAAAGAGGCTTTAAGATTCTATTCAGCTGATTGTGCTGAACGCAGCCTGTAACTTTAGATCATTTAAAAAACAGGTGCAAATTAAATCAAACTTACATAAAAGAGCTTGATTTTCTTTAGAGAAAACATCATTTGTTTTTACTTTAATTAACAGACCAGAAACATCAAGAGCTGACTTTGGTAAATCAATCAAAAGTTATTCCAATAAATACTGATTACACAACAAAACATTGTCAAACTATATGAAGAGTTCAGATGCAAAACCCACTAAAAGCCATCTCAGTCAAAAATTATATAATGATACTGAGTGAATGCTCTTGACACATATTATACGTCCATCAAATACTTTTGCTTCAAACTTGCTAAAATCCCAGCCTCAGCCCAATCAGAAGTACCTAAAATACTTAGAAACATATACATCGGATAAAAATCATAAGCTTTTTTTTTTAAGAAAAACATCAGATTAGAGGCTTTTGCATCTGAACTCTTCATATACACTATAATTCAAATGGTTATTTATCATTTATATATGATCAAAAGTTTCCAAAACAAACAAACAAAAAAACAAAACAAAACAATGAAGCATTATTATAAACACTAATAATAATCAGAAATGTTTCTTGAGCAGCAAATCAGCATATTAGAATGATTTCTGAAGGATCATGTGCAATAAATTGCTGTGTAAAATGTACTCACAAAAATATTTACAAATGTAACAATATTTCATAATATAACTGTTTTTACAGTTTTTGATCAAATAAGTGCAACCTTGTTGAGCGGAAAAGACTTCTTTTCAAAAATAATCCTATTGGCCCAAACATTTGTAAGTAAATTAAGTACGTATAACTAAAAGTGTCTTAAGGATCTCCACTTCCAATGAAAATGAAACCCAGGACTACTTTTTCTGAGATTTTAGCAGATCATTGCTAAAATCTTGCACATCATTGATGTACATTACTGCTGACAATGTTAGCATCCTTTAATTTCAATTGTTGGAGAAAACTGGTTCATTTTGAGCTTTTTTTGCGCTATTTTCATCTTCCGGGTTTAAAATCTACATTGTGTTGACGTCACAGTTTGTGACGTACATTGATTGGTGTTTCATAATTTTTCATGAGGCTGCGTGTTCTTATCCTATGAGAAGACGCTTCGCCTAATTATTCATGACAGTGTGTGTTGAGTTGCCGTGACAGACGCTTCAAACTGTGAGATTGCATACATTAACTGACTTGCATACATATAACATTACTGACTGTAATAGCAGTTTCTACAGTTCTTTATACTTCACAGCAGCAAAGACCAGATCTGATGTAACAAGATTATCTTATCCATACCTGATATGTTGGTGGTGACGTTGAGTGTGGTTGGCGGTCCATATCCCTTGCTGGTACTGGCCCGGATTAGGAACTGGTAGGTGGTTCCAGGATGCAGCTGTGTGAAGTTGTGACGCGACGTGTTCCACGGTAATGACACCAGAACGGGCGGACGCAGCAACGGCACTGATGGGTCGAATGAATGCACGCTACTGTAGCTGATCTGGAGACAACAGGAAACAAGACAGCATCGCTAAAACGTCAAATGCATCTCATTCAAATGAATTATATATAAGGATTGGTTCCTTTATTATACAAAAATATTATATGCATGGCAACATTTTAGTTTTTATATGGGGAAATTTAATTATTCTGACTGTTTTTTTTTTTATTAAGCATTGCTCTTCCATAGTATCATCCATAGATTGTGATAATATTGTGGTCAAAACCACAAATATAGCACCTCAATACCATGGTAAACATGTAATATGGTTTCTATGCATTTGTATAAAAAAATGTAGTATAAACTAAACTTGAGATTGTGGCATCAACCAGTAATGTTAGCCATTTAGAAAGTTCGGGAATGAATGTTACGCGATTTATGACAGAATAGTCCCACAATCGATCGTTGATATAAGCCTGTTATACAATTGATAACAACAAGTAAAACCGGATACATTTGTGACCCTGGACCACAAAACATTCATAAGGGTCAATTTTTCGATAAATGAAATGAAATAAGGTTTCAAAGTTAGGATCGGACAATATTTGGCCAAGATACAACTATTTGAAAATCTGGAATCTGAAGGTGCAAAAAAAATCTAAAAACTGAGAAAATGAAGTTCTTAGCAATGCATATTAATAATCCAAAATGAAGTTTAATATATTTACAGTAGGAAATGTACAAAATATCTTCATGGAACTTGGATCTTTACTTAATATCCTAATGATTGATAATTTTGACCAATACAATGTAATTTTGGCTATTGCTACAAATATACCCATGCTACTTAAGACTGTTTTTTTTTCACATTTCAAGTGAAACAGGAAAAAGACATGGAAAACTTAAATGAAAAGCAGCGTGCACATTTCTGGTTAAAATCTAAAGGGATTTACTGACTCTTAAAACGGGCAGCATAGCCAGATTCAAACCAGTAGCAAGTCAAAAGCTCGTCCAGTTTAGTAAATGTTGGCAACCTCTTGACTGCTTTGGTAAGGTAAGGGCATTGTTTTAATGCTTACATCTGAAAAAGATTTTTCTTTTGCTTTTTCTCCCAATTTTTTTTCTTGCCCCCCCTCGACTCAAGAGTCGAATGTCGCCCATGCTTATATGTGTGTGTGCTTTTGATACATTAGTCTTCTGGTTTGTACACACAAATCTGACACATAACACACACTGGACTTGAAAGAAGACACTCCCAGCATTACCTCATATTGGGTTATAATGCCGTTGGGCTCCAGGGGCTCTTTCCACTGCAGTGAGATCTTATCCTCCGAGGGAGTCGCTCTCACAAACTCCTTGGGAACCGGACCAGGCACTACATCACAGAAAGACACAGACGAGAAGGGAAATGAACACTCAACAAACACTAAAAGCAAGCAGAACTGGCTTCAGCAAGAGAATAGGACTGGATGCTAGTGTGTCTTATTGAAAGTTTTACCTCAGTGGAAAATTTACCCTCAGATTTTTAGGTGGAAAATGACATGTGTTTATGGTGACCAGTGCTGATATCAGTATATGAGCAGAGAGTCTGTGATGGGCAAAATGAGGCTGATATGCAGCACCAGGGGTGTCACTAGATCCTTTTTACTGGGGCATGAGCTGTGCCCTAATACAATATTACTGATAAATCCTTATCTGACAATGATTACAGTATACCAACCTAACAATATTTCATATGTTTCCTATCAGCTGTTAGAAGCTAGTGATTCCCAAATGAGTCACTATTGATGTAATTGGTCAAATGGTTTTGATTCATTTTGATTCATTTGGACAGTTCACTCACAGACTGAATCATTTGCAGTGGTTTCTTACCCTGAAATAGTTGATACTTTAGGTACAGACACAAACAAAAAACAGCTGTTAAAAGCTAGTGATTCACGAATGAGTCACTATTGATGTAACTGGTCAAATGGTTTTGATTCATTTTGATTCATTTGAACAGTTCACTCATGTACTGAATCATTTGCAGTGGTTTCTTACCCTGAAACAGTAGATACTTAGGGACAGAATCAAACAAAAAACAGCTGTTAAAAAATAGTGATTCACAAACGAGTCACTATTGATGTAATTGATCAAATGGTTTTGATTCATTTAATTCATTTGGACAGTTCACTCACAGCCTGAATCATTTGCAGTGGTTTCTTACCCTGAAATAGTTGATACTTTAGGTACAGAAACAAACAAAAAACAGCTGTTAAAAGCTAGTGATTCACGAATGAGTCACTATTGATGTAATTGGTCAAATGGTTTTGATTCATTTTGATTCATTTGGACAGTTCCTTACCCTGAAATAATAGATAGGAAACAAAACTCGCAAATGTGTTGTTTGTCAGCGATCCAGCAGCTTTTATTGCTTACAACAATTCCATACTGCAGGCAAAGACCATTTATATCCATATATCCACAAAAATATCAGAAAGAAAACGTATGGTAACACTTTATTTTATGGTCTCTTAACTAGTTGCTTATTACCAACCTGATAATATTTCAGCAATCATGTCATGTATGTTTCCTATCAGCTGTTTGAAGCTAGTGATTAACGAATGAGTCACTATTTATGTAGTTGGTCAAATGGTTTTGATTCATTTTGATTCATTTGGACAGTTCACTCACAGACTGAATCTTTTGCAGTGGTTTCTTACCCTGAAATAGTAGATACTTGGGGACAGAAAAAAAAAAACAGCTGTTAAAAGCTAGTGACTCACGAATGAGTCACTATTGATGTAACTGGTCAAATGGTTTTGATTCATTTTGATTCATTTGGACAGTTCACCCATGTACTGAATCATTTGCAGTGGTTTCTTACCCTGAAATAATAGATACTTAGGGACAGAAACAAACTAAAAACAGCTGTTAAAAGCTAGTGATTCACGAACGAGTCACTATTGATGTAATTGGTCAAATGGTTTTGATTCATTTTGATTCATTTGGACAGTTCCTTCACAGACTGAATAATTTGCAGTGGTTTCTTACCTTAAAATAGATACTTAGGGACAGAAACAAAAAAAAAAACAGCTGTTAAAAGCTAGTGATTCATGAATGAGTTACTATTGATGTAATTGGTCAAATGGTTTTGATTCATTTTGATTCATTTGGACAGTTCCTTCACAGACTGAATAATTTGCAGTGGTTTCTTACCTTAAAATAGATACTTAGGGACAGAAACAAAAAAAAAAACAGCTGTTAAAAGCTAGTGATTCATGAATGAGTTACTATTGATGTAATTGGTCAAATGGTTTTGATTCATTTTGATTCATCTGGACAGTTCACTCATGTACTGAATCATTTGCAGCAGTTTCTTGTACTGAAATAGTAATGGGATACTTTATAAGACAAAAACCTGCTGGATGAGGTGGATATTTACCTACAGTCTATTGTAGGAAACACAAACTTGCAAATGTTTTTAATCATTTGTCAGCGATGAAGCAGTTTATTGCTTATAATGATTCCACACTGCAGGCAAAGACAGGCAATATAGGAGAGAAAAAGTATAAACATGGGGATAATGTTGAGAACAGTACCAGTGTAAAGTCTGGAAAAGCTTCTCAAGATCCCTAAAACCTGATGCAAAGGCTTCTGCTTTTGTGAGTGAAATTAGTTTTGATGACACATATAATTTGTGCCTACATGTGAATTTCTTTGCATAATATTAAATGTGGGCACGACATTGAGTCAGGTCTGAGAGACTGCGCACATTATAAGAACACGTTTGCTATAAATCATTTTGCAGGATAAAAAGGCCATTGACACAACACAAAAGAAGGGGGCAGAAATGATGGTACTCTGGTAGGAGTGTGTCATCTCATCAAAACAAGAAAATGTTAGCTTCAAAAGTCATTTGCATATGCACAGATGAAAACAACCGGCGCACACCTAAACCTGGCTTTACCGGCAATCAGCCCGTGGAGCCGCTGACGGTGGCCTTTATTGTGCCGCGACGCTATTCACGTCAAGACGCCTGACAAAAAAAGTTGTGCAAGCGATGAGCATGTCCCAGATGTGTCAAGAAATCACAGCAGCATCTTCACAGCATCTAACCCACTTATGACTGTCAGGTACGCTTGTGTTCAATTGTTCAATATATTCCTGCCTTTATCCTTATTTGAATTATTCGCCTCACTCATCACATCTTCTGCATAAAAAAGTTATATTTATACATTCTTGACACATCTTGATCCATTTCTGTTGAGAGAGATGTTACACAAAGAGGCTTTAACTGTCAGTGTAATCATGTAAACATTTTAAATGGGCCAATGCTACACTTGATCATTTGGATATATTGTCAGTCAGCTGAACTTACAACATTTCAGCAGATCCAGTGTGTTTCTGGGTGAGATGTGAGATCTATACTACATGAATAACAGTATTGGGACAGCCCTGTTTGCACCTATAAGAGCTTCCACTTTTCTGGGAAGGCTTTTCAGAAGGAGTGTTTAGCCTAGAATTGTCCAAAATGTCTTGGTCTGGAAGTACCACGATTATCCCCCCACCACCAACTCGTCCATCAGACGGCCAAACACAAAACAGGTTTCCACTGCTCCAGTGTCCAGTGTCAACTGGCTTTACACCACTCCATCCAACGCTTTGCAATAGAAACCCATTCGATGAAGCTCCCACCACACAGTTTTTGTGTTAATATTAATGCAAGTGGACGCTTGAAACTCTTCAGCTATGGAATCAGCAGAGCTCTGGTGACTTTTGCACACCATGCACCACAGCATCAGTGACTCTTTGGGCCCTATTTTAACGATCTAAACGCAAAGTGTAAAGCGCACAGCGCAGGTGCGCTCAGGGCGTGTCCAGATTCATTTTGCTAATTTAACGACGGGAAATAGTCAAAATAGATTGTCCCTATTCTCTTAATGAGTAAGGGGTGTTTTTTGGGCGTAACGTGCAATAAACCAATCAGAGTCTCATCTCCCATTCCCTTTAAGAGCGAGTTGCGCTCCTCAGTAAACTGAGGAGTTCAACGAGTGATGTTTTGCTGAAATTACCTATTAAGTGGCAAGTCAATATTTCATTCGTCTGCGTTGGATGCAGGCTTTCAAATAGCTCTGTGCGAGGAGTCAGTTAATATATATGTGTGTGTATTGGCACGATTGTTCAATTAATTAGCCAATTTCATTCAGCATTATAAGTAGCTAATAGGCTGAACTGCAAATAGGTAGCCTAATTCTACTACACGCAGTGGCTATCCATTATTACATTTTTATATTTATGTAGCCTACACTATAATATTGTTTTACACTGTAATCCTTTTGTTTTTAATATTTGGCATGTTTGTGTGATGATCCCTGTGTGTAATAAGCAAAGTGAACGCGCGTTGTGGATCTGTCCAGAGGCGCATTATCTACCAATGCGCTCTTTAAATAACAAAAAAAAAATATTGCGCCATTGACTTTAGACTTTAGACCAGGTTTGAGTTGGTCTATGGCGCAGTCTATTTTCAGTTCCTCAAAATAGCAACAATGCGCCCGAACACACCTCTTTTTTAGACCAGCACGCCCATGGGGGCACAAACGGGCACAAATGCATTTGCTAATTAAACGACGCGGCGCTGGACGGGAAAATGCAAACTGCGTCGGACTTAAACTAGCAAACACACTTGCGCTGCGCCTTGCGCCACATTGCGCCAGGTGTATGATAGGGCCCTTTGACTTTATGTGGTCTTCCGCTTCAAGTTGCTGCTGTTCCTAAATGCTACTTTCCAATGATACCACTTACGGTTGAACATGGAATATCTAGCCAAAACTCACTTCTGGCAAAGGTGACATTTTATCATAAGTACCACACTTGAGTCCTTCAGGATGACCCATTGTTTTTCACAGATGTTTGTAACTGCAGCCTGCATGAGTAGCTGCTTAATTTTAGAGATGTTCCGATACCCTTTTTCTCTTTCCGATACCTGGGCTCAGGGTATCAGCCGATACAGAGTACTGATTCGATACCTGGGTGCTTACCTGTATATACAGCTCTAGATACTAGCCTACTAGTATAAACTGATATAATTATTTTATGGTGTGCTTCAGACTTATCCCTTAATAAGACATGAATAAATATATGCAGTGAACTAGAGTATTTTCATTATCTGACATACATTTGACAGTAACATGAAATGGAAAGCGCTTATGAGTTGAACAATGCAGTGGTCACGCCAGTGTGACCGCTCACAAAAATTAGTCGCACAGGCAGAAAAATTGGTCTGTAATATTACTGCAAGTGTCACGCGCGCTTCATTACGAGTATTAAACATAACCACGTGTCTGCACCGTTCATTATCAAAGAGACAGAATTTATAGTAAATAGTCATTTTGTGCTTAATATTTACAAATATTAGTCCATATCGCCTACTTTTGATTAATTCCTCCAAAATTTGACAAATTTCATGACATTCCACGTTAAACTGTACGTTTCGTTTTTTTCTGACTGGATTCAGTCCACATTTTCTTCATTGCAGAAATCATAGGACCCTACATATGAGACATGTCGCCGTTTTACTGGCTGGTTGGTCCGGTCTAAAATACTGCCAAACACTGAACATACTGTCAGCGCATTTGTATTTCTTCTTCGCTGCTCTAAACGGTGGTTGTTTTTGGCAACACAGTACAACTTCCTGTGTTTGCATTCTGAGCAGCTAAGAAGAACTGACTTTCGATTTGCAGCTTTAAGCAAAGCTAGCGGGCATAACTTAGGTCTTGTTTAAGAAAACCGTATCGGATCGGTACGTGGGTTCAAGTACTCGCCGATACCGATGCTAGAATTTTTTGTGGTATCAGAATCAAAACAATCCTACTTAATTTAATACATCTGTGGCAATGAGTCTGATTTAAACACCTGAATTGGTTGAATTTGGTTGTCATCTGCCACTGAAAGCCCTGAGTAGAAGTGTGTCCCACCAAACACAAACCCTATTCATCTCACCATGTCACTCAAGTGTGTTTAAATAGCAAAAGTCACTAATACAATCTGAGATTTGTTTCTATTACCAAAATGGCTGACTGACACAGAACATCTGTAAATGCAGGAAGACTGGAGTCTGATGCCTTTATACTTTGTGTGTTTATGTTCTTTTGTTTAATACTTAAACTGTGGCATTCTACATCTCATCAGTGTGGCTAACGAATGAAAGTTCAGGGCCTCTTGCAGGTGTGAACATTGGATTATTTATGGCTGCTCACAGGTTTTGCCATATCTAGTCTCACACTGACCCTCCAATCAAAGATCTTGATGGCTCACCTCAGTACGGAGGAAATCGAGAGAGGGCAAAGTGAATTCATGTCAGACTCCCTTGTGCTTGAGCACTTATCTGCGGACTGACGGCGTGCTGAGAAACTCAACTAGCCACAACAGAGTCCAGAGCCACTCTCCTCATGTGTATGTTATCATACAGTGAAAATAAGTGATCATTTGTCCTACACAGCTGCGCGGCAACAGCACAATCACACAAAACCAACTGAACCTGTACTAAGTCAGTCTAGGTCAGTGGTTCTCAACCAGGGGTCCACTAGGGGCCATCAGCAAACTTACAAGGTGACTTAAAATGATTTAAAATACAACTTAATAAGTAGGAATGCACCGAATATTCGGCAACCAAGATTATTTGGCTGAAAATAGCTAAAAAAGCTCTTTCTGTGTTTGGCCGAATAAGCAAAAAGACAGAATAAATTATACCCAACAATGTTGTTTTGTTTTGTTGGCAGGCTACAATGTCTACTAGAATGTTAAAAATGTTCAATGTTAAGTAAATATTTTTCACTTGTTGTTTTGTAATTGATTTTTTTCTTTGAAAAGCAAGACAAATCTGTAAAAAGCACATTTTGGCTATTTAATTTATGCAATGGTGAAAAAAAACATGTTTGGATCTTCAGCCCTCGGCCCAGGGTTTTATTTTGTTCGGTTTCGGCTTCAGCCAAGAATTTTTATTTTGGTGCATCCCTCAAAATAAGCTCTAAAATAAGTTAAAACAATGAAAAATCAGGATATTTCTTATTTTGAGGCAAGGCACTTGATGCAAACCATTGTTATGTTGGTGCTTGGGATTGACAACTGCATTTATTTATAGGCGTGGGTTTCGAAATTCAGTTTAAAAGAGTCTCAATTACTGTCTGTAAGAACGTGCAACGAAAGTCATATTTAAATTCCATTGATGACTATTAGTTTCATGGATTTACGACATTAGTCAAAACGTTTATCCTATTCACCAGTAGTATCGTTTGAGTTTTGACCCATATGTCTCTGAATGACAAGTTTTCAACAGATGAAAGAGGTGAAACAATGCATCTGAAACAGTTGAATTTTCAGTAATGTGCAAACTATGTACACCATATTGGCAAAAGTACTTGGACACCCCCTTCTAATGAACAGTTTTGACTACTTTAGTAACTTCCATGAGTACTAATCTTAATGTTTAAGCATATAATGATATTCTAGGGAATTGTGTCCTTCTAATTTTATAACAAAAGTTTGGACAGGACCCTTTTTTAATCTAACATGACAATGCCTCTGTGCATAAGGCAAGGTTAATAGAGAAATGTTTGATTCAGTCAGTGTGGAAGAACTTGAGTGGTCTGCATAAAGCCAAGTCCTAATCCCAGCTGAACACCTCTGGTGTGACTTTAAATGCAGACCTTGAGCCAAAAACTCATCACCAAACACCAATGACTTGTACATACACCATATGGACAAAAGTATTGGGACACCCCCTTCTTTAGAACAGAAAAAGGCACTTCCAAAACTATAGCAACAAAGATAGATGCAATATTCATGTATTTAAAAATTGTGTTTCCATCTCTGTTGCTTCAGTTTTGGAAGTGTCTAAACTGGCTGTACCCATATGCACAAGTCATTGGTGTTTGGTCTTTTGGCTCAAGGTCTGCATTAAAATCCAAACTTTTGCTAGTAAATTAGAAGGACACAATCCTCCCTATGCTTAAACATTAAGATTAGTACTCATGGAAACGACTAAAGTAGTCAAACCTGTTCATTAGAAGGGGGTGTGCCAATACTTTTGGCAATATAGTGTGTCTGTTAACATCTCAAAAAATTAGTTGTATTAATTTTTATTCTATATTCTATAAGTGTGTGAATTCTATTTAATACTGTAGTCAAAAAGGGTTAGGAAGTGTCTGTTGCACTGATGTGGGTGCAGCGTTCTCATACCATCCTCCTCTGTCTGGATCACAGTCTCGTCGCTCTCTTTACGTCCTTCTGGGTTGGTGAGGATCATCTTCAGGCTGACGTTGGTGTTGGGCGGCAGGTTGCCCACAACGTGTCGGGGGGCTTTGGGGTCCATCTCCAGACAGTCGGCTTTGCTCTGGTTAGGGGTTTTGTGGTAGTGGTAGCAGATGGTGACGTTGAAGGTGTGGCAGCGGGTGATGTTGTAGCCCAGCGACTCCCAGTCCACAGCGATGAAGCGCGCCTGCGTCTCTGCGATCTTCAGACTCTTGGGGGTCCGCATGGGCTCTGAGAGAGAAGACGAGAGACGGGTTACACTAGCAGACAACAGCAGGACTCGTACGCTGAAAACACCTTTAGGTATCAGGAGGAGAACTAAATGCACTTTGGTGATTCACAAACACAGCTCATTGTTAGAAAGTAATTCAGAAGTTGTCACCCTCCTGGAGGCAAAATAAAAGTGTGATGACATGATACAGACACATTCATTTGTTTAGATTTGTTCCACAATTGCTTGCAATAACAGCTCATCTCAGTCCACATTTTTCTCAATCACATCTTCTGTGATTGTTTCTGCATCTGAGAGATCATGAAAGGCCAGTAAGTTTGACTGCCATCCAAACCATTAAAAACAATATATTACAGTGCTTATAAATCATTTATTCACACAGAGTCATATTTAATTTCATCGCTTTTTTACAACATGATTCACAGCCACACAGACAGACACAACAAGAGTGCATGCTTCAAACCCACACAAACCACAGCGTTCGGTTTTAAATTTCTCTGTCTGATGTTTAAATTAAAAAAGGTTGAAGTGAAAAGCGAGAGTGAACTGGTATGAGCGGCGCGAGAGAGAGGCGGGAAGTGTTGTGAAAGCAAATGAGGCACCTGTGGACCAGATAAAGGCTCCTTCATACACACACACAGATGCAGACATTTGAAGCATCTCTAAACTAGCCAATACATCAGTGAGAGAGAGGCTTCTTATAATGCCTCCCCATAATGCATCAGTGCAGCACTCTGAGATTCCTTGTAATTACTGTAACAGAGTGATTCACCTGTGCCAAACGGTTTATCAGTGTCATTACTTCACAAACTGCATCATGCAACAGCATGCAACGCACATGCATTAGTGAATGTGTATGGCTGTATTCTCTCGAGGATAAAATGCACTGTTTTTCTGCATTGATGGTTGGTTTTGAGATGTAGATGTAGAGTTAGTAGATGGTTGGTTATGATGCATGTCCAGTACGCTTTGACCCTAACATTAATCTTTGACTTAACCTTAACTGTACCTAAACTGTAACCTTCGTGCACAGTCATAAATCAGCAAACCTCTCAATAAAGTCCGGTCTATTTCCAAGCCTTATATAACCTTTGACCTCAGAGTCAGGCAGGACTGAGCTGAGGTGTGTAAGGTCAGTGACCAGATGTTAAAACACTCAATCTAATATTGAGCTGTTGCTACACTTGGAAACACACACACACACACACATCAATGCAAGAGCCCACTGGAGGTTTTTACAGCCACAGAAACAATGTATTTTCATGCAGTTTGCTTCAAATTTATTAAACATTAAACCAGATGTGCTATTATTCACATAACAGAAAAATGTGCATGGTTTAGGCAAATGTTTTCTATAGTGCCCCTTGTGGAAACTGTGTATGTGTATAATTAATATGTTGTGTTGCATTACAAATTGCACTGGGAACAACCACAACTAAAACTGAAAATTATTCTCTAGCTAGAAGTGTTTGCATCCACACACTGCAAAAAAGCTTTTCTTGCTTAAGATTTTTTGTCTTGTTTCAAGCCAAAATATCTAAAAATTCTTAAATCAAGAAGGATTTCCTAGACAAGTAAAAATTGTCTTGTTTTCAGAAAAAAAAACAAGTCAAAATTAAGTGTGTTTTTGCTTGAAAAAAGAAAAATAATCTGCCAATGGGGTAAGCAAAATATACTTGTTTTCTTTCTGAAATAATATTTTTTAAAGCAAAAACTCCCTTAATTTTGAATTGTATTTTTTTTTTTTTTTTTTACAAGAACAACAAATTTTACTTGTCTAGAAAATCCTTCTTGATTTAGGAATTTGTGGATATTATAAGTAAGAAAGCATTTTTTTGCAGTGTATGTGTTATGTCTTGGCAATATTGCATTACATAATAATGGTACAAACGATCCAAACAAATTTAGATTTAGCTATGTTGTATTTATTTTGTGCAGCACATACCGTTTCTCAGGCTCATTAAATTGTAGTAGAATCTATTATGATATTTTAATTAAATATTATGTGGTTTTATTTTTTATTTTTTTATGAAACAGGCATGGATGATTCGTTCAGAGTATGATCTATAGATACAGAGATACAGTATTACAAATGTTAGGCTTTTTTCTTTTTTTTGGAGAAAGGGTTTGGGCTAGTCAACAGAAAGACAAGAATCATCAGTAGCCCAATTCAACACAACAACTATACTTACTAAATGTCTGTTTGGCAAATCAACATGACATCAAACACGGACAGGAGTGTACATATTATTTGAAAATGTTTAAAATACATTATTATTATTATTATTTTTAAGATTTGCATATAATTGTTTTATATATGAGTATATGAAAAGTTCAGATGCAAACCAGCTAAAAGCCATCTCAAAAATGATAATGATACTGAGTGAATGCTCTTGACACGTATTATACATCCACCAAACACTTTTACTTCAAACTCGCTAAAATCCCACCCTCAGCCCAATCAGAAGTACCACTACTTACACAGAAACCTATACATCGGAGCCTGATAAAAATGCATTTTTGAAAGAAAGATGTCAGATGGATTTAACGGCTTTTGCATCTGAACTCTTCATATACTTTGCAAGGAAAAAACAGCATGAAGTGATACTACAGATGCAGAAAATCAGCTGAAATAGTCAATTACGTTGCAGAGTTTATCAGTAATTATACACACATTTTGAATCACCAAATGCCATTGGTGACCGATCACAGTTAACTGTTCTACAAAGCCATGTAAACATAAAAAACAATGTAAGTAGGGCATCAAATGAAATCTGGTGGCAGGTGAGAGAACATGATGCAAGAAGAGAAAACTCTGGGGAAGAACAGAAGCAGAAACCCAGATCAGTGGGTGACATGTGAACTGAGCCACGCTGAGGGCAGAAGACTAAATGAAACCGAGAAAGGAAGTACACACTTTCAGTACATGCAGTGCGGCCTGGGTGGTGGAAAGTAACACACACACACGCACACACACACACACACACACACACACACACACACACACACACACACACACACACACACAGCTCAGGAGGCTCTTTCCATGTAGTCTAATTAAAATGAGACGCTCTGAATACAGATGAGCAACTTGTTAACACAGAACAGTGATTGGCTGTTTACTCTGAGCTTATTAATAACAAAGCCTTTCCCATCATCCCTTTGGGTGACACTTTCTCTGACTCATGATTGTCATGAATCTTCAGGAAAGCAAAGAAAACAAGACTTTTGGCCTGATATCAGAAAGAGAGCAAAAGCAATTGCTGTTCTGTTATTATTGTGGTGGATTGTCAGGTTGAGGAAGACTTGTATCATTAGGCAGATTTAGTGTCAATGTCCAATAGCAAGAACTCAAGACGTGTTTCTACATTTAAAAAACAAAACAACAACAACAAGATTTCCGAGACAAGCTTTCAAAGCTTCAACTTCTTTTCATTTGAGACTCTCAAAAACTGCCAATCGAACCACTGCACTGAGAAATCTTCTTGTTGCCATTTGTCAATCTTACTGAACTCTGTGACATTAAAATTCTCATCATTATGCTAAA
Organism: Cirrhinus molitorella; assembly: GCA_033026305.1. NCBI lineage: Eukaryota > Metazoa > Chordata > Actinopteri > Cypriniformes > Cyprinidae > Cirrhinus > Cirrhinus molitorella. The sequence goes on along the minus strand of CM065133.1, from coordinate 2,197,191 downwards.
AGGGTGTTGTTATGGTACATTCAAAGGTATCTAGTAAGGCTAGTGAATGAAGTTTCCAAAATCAGCCAGTAATCTCAACAAATGCAAGTGTTGAACTAAACTTGCACACTTTGAATGACAGTCCAAAAGCAAAAAATGTTTGTGCAGAGGAAGGGAATAGTAGAAACTACGGATGCCACAATACTCAATTTAATATCGAACCGTTCGATAGACATCCACAGTTCAATACGCACTAATACCTTTATCAATATTAGAGATTTCCTGGTTGGGATGTAAGGACATCAGTGTTACTTCTTTGACGCATATGTGGATTTTCTGCACGAGGGCGCCCTCTGGCGTCCAATATGAATGAAACCCATCCTATTTTGCGTAAAAAACAAAAAATAAGACCTCTCTCAAAAGAAATATTAGACATATTATAATCCACACTTTTTCCAGTGTACAGAGGTTTACATAGTTTGTTGTTAATTTGTTGCAAAAAAACAACAACAACAACACACTGATGTGGCAAGCTATGAGAACCGAACCGAAAACCATGGTAAAAAAATCGAGGTGTGTATTGAACTGTATTGTTGCATCCCTAGTAGAAACAGTGTATGCTTATAATTAATTTTAATAGCATCTGCTGCCCTTCTTTCACTCAGCCTTTGTTCACTTTAAGTGCTGCCAAAGTGAACTTTATTATATACCCCAATTTGCATCTGCAGAAAGTGTCTCTTATACATTCTTCCTATACTATATAAATATTTGGCTGTCTTGTGTACATTTAGCCTTGTAATATCACTATTTTCTTGACTTCACCTGTATATTAAGTGAATCAACAACTTGATGCAAAAGCGTGTGCTTTCTGTTTTTAGCACTAAACTGGATTTAAAGTAATTTGGTCTCACTTTAGTTTGGGGACAAATTCTCACTATTAACTATGACTTTGCCTCAATACACTCCTAATTTGATGCTTATTAATAGTTAGTAAGGTAGTTGTTAAGTTTAGGTATGAGATTAAAGGATCTAGAACATGGACATGCAGAATAAGAAATTAATATGTGACCCTGGACCACAAAACCAGTCATAAAGGTCAATTTTATACATATCAAAAATAAGCTTTCCACTGATGTATGGTTTGTTAGGATACAACAATATTTGGCCCCAGATACAACTATTTGAAAATCTAGAATCTGAGGGTGCAAAATAAAAAAATCCAAATGTTGAGAAAATTGCCTTTAAAGTTGTCCCAATGAAGTCCTCAGCAATGCATATTAAGTTTTGATATATTTACGGTAGGAAATTGACAAAATATCTTGGAACATGATGCTAATATTCTAATGATTTATGGCATAAATGCAAAATCAATCATTTTGACCCATGCAATGTACTTTTGGCTATTGCTACAAATATTCCTGTGCTACTTAAGACTGGTTTTGTGGTCCAGGGTCAGATATGCGCTTTATAAGTACCAATAAACAGTCAATAAGATATTAATATGCTGTCGTGAGGTCAATTAAAATATATTTCTGATGGTAATAGCCTTGAAATGTATCATTGAAGATGCCAAATTTGTTATTAAGCTTTGATAGCTGTAACTGCAATGAATTTAGAAAAGCAATTTATCTCAGAGGGTTTTACAGTCCAACAGCTTCTGTTACTCGCACGCTGAAAAGTCTGGAAATTCGTTTGATTTTGTTTTATGTTAGGCTCTTGGCATTCGAATGTGAGAAAGAGACAGGCGGTCGGACAGAAAAGTCTCCCCGAGGTTTTAATTTGGAGCTGTGCCACCGGTGACCCTGCAGGATGACAAAACATTTGTCAGGACTTACTTACGGCCGGCCCCTCATTGCCACCGCGACAGCGCGGCGGGAGAACTGCTTGCGGAGCGGACCTGAGGTCAGACGCAATAGAAGAAGAGGCCGACGGGAGACACCCGTTGACCTCTCCATTCTCCCCTCACACATCTAATAACAGCCCTCCACAGTAATATTCAACCCTCGTCCTCTCATTCTCTCCACGTTACAGCGGTACGCCGCTCACCAACAGGCTTATTCAGAAATAATTGATGAAAACAGAATCAAAGAGAGAGGAGGAACACGACTGAAAAAGCTAAATGTAATAAAGCTAAAGACACGTCTCCAGGGCCAATTCAGCTCAAAACAAGTCATTACGTGAGTGTCAGTCATCGCCTCGTCTGAAGCGGCTTGATGTATCACATCCTTCTCTGCTGAATCGCAGACAAACGCAATCACAAGCAGTTTCCAAACAACGCTCATTAAAACACATTAAATCTTCTGCTAATTCTGGTGTTTTTTGTTTTCTTCTTGGTCTGCTCTGCTGCTCTTTTCTGATGATTAAATGTATGTATCTACAGCTGTGATTGTATTAGACGAAGACAAACACTCTCCAATCGATCGGCCGCTCACGCAAGCACCAATCCTGATGTTTATTCTATTAAATGAGATTTTTTCATCAGGATTACAGCAGACGTACACTGTACATACAGAATCCTAATAAAGCAATAACGCAGGAGAGGCTGCAGCGGGCGTATGGTATGACTCCAGTCTGATGTCACGCTAAGAGCCATTTTGTTTCATGGATTTGCTATCATTATTTGAGCTGTAAATTCCACCCCACAGTGTTTTAGATATGAAAGGAAACTGGTCATTTCTACTATAAAATATTGAAAAATGAGGCTGCATCATTTTACTTGTATTTGGAACATGATGGACATTGGCTGACATCACAAACATACTGTACTTCTCATTTTAATGGTTATTTTTGATTGATACAAAATAGATTTTTTGTTTTATATCTCAAATGTAGCTTCTGACTGAAATCAGCTGTTTTATAAAAACATTTCAGCATTCAGTGTTGGGTATGTTACTCCACAAAAGTAATTCATTTCTTAGCAAATGTAAAAGATTTTGCACACAAAATTAAAATTAAGTAAATAAACCTGAGGCTAAAGAAAAATTTAATTCATGTCTGTACAGTAGAACTGTAGGAAAAGAAAGTTCAACACTCTTCAGCAATGAGAAAAAATGCAAATGTTAATCTAAAGTAAGTTTTGCTTATTAGTACACTGCAAAAATGCTTTTCTTACTTAGATTTTTTGTCTTGTTTCCAGCCAAAATATCTAAAAATTCTTAAATCAAGAAGGATTTTTTAGACAAGTCTTTATTTTTTTCTGAAAACAAGTCAAAATTAAGTGTGTTTTTGCTTGAAACAAGCAAAATAATCTCCCAATGGGGTAAGCAAAATAATCTGTTTTCTGTTTGAAATAAGATTTTTTTCTTACCCTATTGGCAGATTATTTTGCTTGTTCTAAGCAAAAACTCACTTAAGTTTGACTTGTTTTTTCTGAAAACAAGAAAAGGTCAGCAGCAAAGTCTTTGGTTAATACAATTTTATTAAATATTTAAAGGAAATAAGATATTTGAAAAAGATGTTCCAAGATATTTTCTTGGAAATGAAAAAAGTAATGCGTTACTTTACTAGTTACTTGAAAAAAGTAATATTATTATATAACAACACTGCTTTTAAATATATATTACATGACATTAAAACAATCATTTTAACATAAGATGTTACATTTTGATGTTAAATCCTCTCCTTATATGTGACCCTGGCCTGGACCACAAAACCAGTCATAAGTCGCTGGGCTATATCAGTAGCAATAGACACAAATACATTGTATGGGTCAAAATGATAGATTTTTATGCCAAAAATCATTAAGATATTAAGTAAAGGTCATGTTCCATGAAGATTCCAGATTTTCAAATAGACACTTTTTCAAATAGACCCAGATTTTTAAAATTGACCCTTATGACTGGTTTTGTCTACTGGTCCAGGGTCACATATAGAATTATTTAATGCAATGCAATCACATGCAATTAGTTACAGAAGTAACTGTAATTACATTACAAAAAGAGTAATCCCTTACTTTACTTTTTTAAAGGAATTGTAATTAGATTACAGTAATGAATTACACCCAACACTGATGTCAATAACTAAATTACCCACATTTCGCTTCTTTAAAGTGTACATACCAACAACAGCCAATCAGTGATTTGTGACACATTCACATGTTAAAAACCCTTAAATCAAAGGAGAAGTAACCAGCTCTCAATGGTGATCGTCCGATTGTGGATCTCTTAAACAGGAGGGGGGCGGGTCAACACGACGGTTGTCGTGGCGATAAGGAGATGTCACTCACTGTCGAGTAAAACCCACGAGAGAGGAAATTTATATGCATCCAATTCACACCCACGACCCGTGATCAATTCAGCCTGGCTGGAAAAAGCGTGAATTTAAGTGGCGAGCTGAAGGCTGATAGATCCCTGACATCCTCCATCAGTTTAAATGTCAAGCAAGCAATAAAACGTAGTGGTGAACAGCAATGAATTGCTCTGATTTGGCACGGCCCATCAAACCCAGAACCACACACACTCGCGCACACACAGATAACATTTTTCCTGCCAACAATTACCAGCCTCCCTCTTCCTGTCTCTCTGAGCCGGGATCAATACGAGTGGAGAGCTGCATTAAGTTGCTAGATTAAAGCATTACTCCTCTGTAATAAAGCTTTATTGATCAGCCACTCCATGATCAAATCCGAACACACTTCCCTCAGACACGTCCACACCTCGCACCACCCGCGTCAGCCGGGATTTCTTCACTCCACAACAAGTGGCGGTCCTTTTGGACGGTGTCTCAAAAACACACTTCCCGTCTGTTCTGCACACTCCAAGAAAAGTCAGAGTGAATAGAATCAAACATGAAGGAATTGTCTGTATTGATTTTTCACAGGTGTTTTCCCCATATTTTAAATTATGCAGTGCATTGTGTTGTGTTAAGCAGCATAGGTATATAGCCAAAATACATTGTATGGGTCAAAATTATCGATTTTTCTTTTATGCCAAAAAATCATGATGATACTAAGTAAAAATCATGTTCCATGAAGATATTTTGTACATTTTCTACCATAAATATATCAAAACTTAATTTTTGATTTAACTTTAACTTTAAAGGTGATTTTCTTAATATTCCAGCTTTTCAAATAGTTGTATCTAGACCAAATATTGTCCTATTTTGAAAAATTGACCCTTATGACTGGTTTTGTGGTCCAGGGTCATATATGAATATATAATATAAAGTCCTGTCACAAAATGACTAGACTACCTCAAATTAGTAATTAATCGATAATTATTCAATGGAGGCTTGGAAACAGGGCCTAAAACATTTTGGTAATTTGAGAAAACGGTCTATGAAACTCCATGCACATCAGTTCATTTTAAAAATAAGGTAACACATTTTTAATTAGTTATCATTATTAATTTTTTACTCACATTTGATGCTTGGTGAGTGTTAATTTTAGGTCCTGCTTGGAAATGATTCAGGAATCCCAATATTTGTGACAAATGTCTAATACAGTTGAGGTCAAAAGTTTACATACACCTTGCTGAATCTGCAAAATGTTAATTATTTTACCAAAATAAGAGAGATCATACAAAATGCATGCTATTTTTATTTAGTGCAGATCTGAATAAGAAAAATCCTTCAGGTCCCTCAAATTCTTTTTTTGGTTTTTCAACCAAAAATGACTGTATGATTTTGAGATCCATCTTTTCACACTGAGGACAACTGAGGGACTCATATGCAACTATTACAGAACTATCACTGATGCTTCAGATGGAAACACAATGCATTAAGAGCCGGGGGTGAAAACTTTTGAACAGAATGAAGATGTGTACATTTTTCTTAATTTGCCTAAATATCATATTTTTTTCTTTATTTAGTACTGCCCTTCAGAGGCTACGAAGATACTTACATGTTCCCTAGAAGCCAAAATAATTTAAATTCAATCAAATTTAAAACATTTTCACCCCGTCTCTTAATGCATCGTGTTTCCTTCTGGAGCATCAGTGAGTGCTTGAACCTTCTGTAGTAGTTGCATATGAGTCCTTCAGTTGTCCTCAGTGTGAAAAGATGGATTTTAACATGCAGTTTAACCATTCAGGACAAACAAGGGACTCAAACAAAAAAGCACAGCTGTGGAACATTCAGGTAACAACACGGTATTAGGAATCAAATGTATGTAAACTTTTGAAATGGGTCATTTTTATAAATGCAACTATTATTTTCTCTCATGGACTATATGTAAACATCTTTTATGTGAAATATCGTACTCAGGTCAGCACATGCATTTTGTGTGATCCCTCTTATTTTGGTGAAATAATTAACATTTTGCAGACTCTACAAGGTGTATGCAACCTTTTGACTTGTTTTTTCAACTGTATTTTACCTTGCACCTGTCTAGGAACAAAAAGTCAGTTTGTAAAGTATAGTGCTGAATGCTATGCATAAATGAAAGCTGTGAGCTGGAACACAACAAATATTTATCTGTCCTGCTGTAGATAAAATGCAATACTATTGTTTTACTGGTGGTCACACTGTATGCTTGTTGTAAAGGCAGTGCAATAGAAAGTCTATTCTTTGTTTTATGCAGCGGTGGTCAGTCTGTCTTTCCAATTACATCCCATTCAGTCTGAGAACTGACATTATTTCTCTGTCGCACTGTTGATTCACGCACTGAATGTTTACCAGAGATCTTCTCTACCTAGTGCACACAACAAAAACTCCTGCCTCCAACCAACAAACCCAGCACAGAGTGACATTTCAAGACAGCAAAGAGCAAAGCCATTGATTTCATTAGCAAGCGTTATTGTTTCCCATGAGGCAGTGCTTTGTGTCATTTCACAATGCATCAGTGTCTGTGGACACACACACACACACATTTACATAGAGGCTGTGGTTGAAAGGCGGGTCCGTCTCCAGCCTCAGTCCAGCAGCACAGATCAATGGTAATCTCATTCACAATGACTTCTCAATGGCACAGCTACCTGATGAATAGACTCATCGATTTACTGTTGTTCTGCCACTTCACGCAGGTGAAAACACATCAGCTCTTTTTGAATTAGCCTGTATGGGAGGAAAATGATTCCCAACGTGGAGTGGAGTGTCGGCTTAGACGTCTCTTCTGTGCAGCTTTAATCTGAAGTGTGTCCAAAATGACTTATTGACAATCTTATTTCACTTACTAAGTAATACATTATATGAATAAGTTCATTCACAAACACTTATGTTCCTGTTATGGCTGTTTAAAACTGAAACTCCATCTTTTCAAACAAACAAACAAACAAACAAACAAAAACAAACAAAAATCTCTTTCTTTATTTCTTATTTAGATTTTTTGTATTATTTCCAGCCAAAATATCGAACATTTCTTAAATCAAGAAGGATTTTCTAGACAAGTAAAAATGATTGTCTTGTTTTCAGAAAAATAAGTCAAAATGAACTGAGTTTTTGCTTAATACAAGCAAAATAATCTGCCAATGGGGTAAGCAAAATTATCTTATTTCAAGCAGAAAACTAGATTATTCTGTTTGTTTTTTCTGAAAACAAGACAATAATTTTTTACTTGTCTAGAAACTTCTTGATTTAGGAATTTTTAGATATTTTGGCTGGAAACAAGACAAAAAATCTAAGTAAGAAAAGCATTTTTTGCAAAAAAAAAAAAAAAAAACTGTTGGCCAACAGAAAGCTGCTTGGTTTGAAGACAATGACTGTGAGCTGTGCTTTATACCTTTTTACATCATTATTATTAGACAATTTAGCTTTCACTGACATTTTGCAGTCATTTTCAACTTTTAACTAAATTTTTAGCTACAGTTTTTTGCAGATTTGCAACATTTCTAATTATCATTTAGTTTTACTCTGTGTACTAAAATAACTACGTCAAAAATAAAATTTAATAAAAACTATATGTGACTCTGGACCACAAAACCAGTCATAATGGTCCGTTTTTTGAAATTGAGATTTATATATCATTTTGAAGATGAATAACCTTTCCAGAGATGCGTGGTTTGTTAAGATCGGACAATATTTGGTTGAGACATAACTATTTGTAAATTTGAAATCTGAAGAGTGCTAAAAATATGAAAAAATATCAAAACACTGAGAAAAAAGCCTTTAAATTTGTCCAAATGAAGTTCCTAGCAATGCATATTACTAATCAAAAAATAAGTTTTGGTATATTTACGGTAGGAAATTTGCTAAATATTTTAATGGAACATGATCTTTACTTAAAATCCTAATGATTTCATTCATAAAAGAAAATTCATTTTGACCCTGTGCTATCTAGGACTGGTTTTGTGGTCCAGAATCCATACAATGTTGTTCAAAAAAGTTTTATTAAGAAGTTTTTGCTCTCCGAGGCTGCATTTATGTGATCAAAAATACAGAAAAAACAGTGCTGTGAAACACTATTACACTTTAAAATAACAGATTTCTATTTTAATATACTTTAAAATATAAATCATTCCTACGTAAAAACTGGATTTTCAGCATCATCCCTCAGTAATCTTTCTAATATGTTGATTTATGATTTATTCAACTTTAATCTCAGTGATTACACACTGAGTAACACACTAGCACACTTATTAAGCAACACTGTTGGTATTAATATCAATGACGAAACTCTTCATAACTTCATAATTCAGGATTTTTATTGTTGTTTGGCAACACTCAGTTTATCAATCATCAAAGATCATTGTGTACTCCAGAATGCACCAAATGTGTGCTCTAAAGACCCTTTCCTCTTCCTCAGTAAAAATATTTTCATTCACAAACACTTATGTTCCTGTTATGGCTGTTTAAAACTGAAACTCCATCTTTTCAAACAAACAAACAAACAAACAAACAAAAACAAACAAAAATCTCTTTCTTTATTTCTTATTTAGATTTTTTGTATTATTTCCAGCCAAAATATCGAACATTTCTTAAATCAAGAAGGATTTTCTAGACAAGTAAAAATGATTGTCTTGTTTTCAGAAAAATAAGTCAAAATGAACTGAGTTTTTGCTTAATACAAGCAAAATAATCTGCCAATGGGGTAAGCAAAATTATCTTATTTCAAGCAGAAAACTAGATTATTCTGTTTGTTTTTTCTGAAAACAAGACAATAATTTTTTACTTGTCTAGAAACTTCTTGATTTAGGAATTTTTAGATATTTTGGCTGGAAACAAGACAAAAAATCTAAGTAAGAAAAGCATTTTTTGCAAAAAAAAAAAAAAAACTGTTGGCCAACAGAAAGCTGCTTGGTTTGAAGACAATGACTGTGAGCTGTGCTTTATACCTTTTTACATCATTATTATTAGACAATTTAGCTTTCACTGACATTTTGCAGTCATTTTCAACTTTTAACTAAATTTTTAGCTACAGTTTTTTGCAGATTTGCAACATTTCTAATTATCATTTAGTTTTACTCTGTGTACTAAAATAACTACGTCAAAAATAAAATTTAATAAAAACTATATGTGACTCTGGACCACAAAACCAGTCATAATGGTCCGTTTTTTGAAATTGAGATTTATATATCATTTTGAAGATGAATAACCTTTCCAGAGATGCGTGGTTTGTTAAGATCGGACAATATTTGGTTGAGACATAACTATTTGTAAATTTGAAATCTGAAGAGTGCTAAAAATATGAAAAAATATCAAAACACTGAGAAAAAAGCCTTTAAATTTGTCCAAATGAAGTTCCTAGCAATGCATATTACTAATCAAAAAATAAGTTTTGGTATATTTACAGTAGGAAATTTGCTAAATATTTTAATGGAACATGATCTTTACTTAAAATCCTAATGATTTCATTCATAAAAGAAAATTCATTTTGACCCTGTGCTATCTAGGACTGGTTTCGTGGTCCAGAATCCATACAATGTATGTATGTTCAAAAAAGTTTTATTAAGAAGTTTTTGCTCTCCGAGGCTGCATTTATGTGATCAAAAATACAGAAAAAACAGTGCTGTGAAACACTATTACACTTTAAAATAACAGATTTCTATTTTAATATACTTTAAAATATAAATCATTCCTACGTAAAAACTGGATTTTCAGCATCATCCCTCAGTAATCTTTCTAATATGTTGATTTATGATTTATTCAACTTTAATCTCAGTGATTACACACTGAGTAACACACTAGCACACTTATTAAGCAACACTGTTGGTATTAATATCAATGACGAAACTCTTCATAACTTCATAATTCAGGATTTTTATTGTTGTTTGGCAACACTCAGCTTATCAATCATCAAAGATCATTGTGTACTCCAGAATGCACCAAATGTGTGCTCTAAAGACCCTTTCCTCTTCCTCAGTAAAAATATCATGCCTGCTCTATTGTCTTTGTTCATAAAAACAAGAAGAAGAAAGCGTGAGTTTTGTGTGATCCTGCAGTCATTTAGCATTCAGCTCTTCACCGGCTGTCGAGCGTCAGAGTGATACTTCACTTCCTTCGGCAGCATCCGAAGATGGCTTTAACCCGCCAAACACGTCCTCCGACTACTTCAGACTAAACGAGCGGCGATGAGCGAGAGCGCCTGTGTATAAACGAGAGCTTTACAGGGGCGACACTTGATCACAAAGGCAATTTATCCTCGAGTCCACATAATGGAGCAATGAAAGAGAAAGGGAAACAGAGAGAGAGAGAGAGACCAGAGTAATAGGAGGCATTTCATTTAATTGCTATAAATTGGAGGGTCAGGGAATGTGAATGTAATTTTGAAGGGCTGTTTATCGGACCGGCGGATCTTAGAGCAGATATTGAAAAGCTCTCCCGCTAGAGATGGAAGACGAGAGATTGACGGCTTTTCTCAAACAGAGCCATTCAAAACGGACTCCTTCAATGGCCTATTTGATCCCTCCTTATTCGCTTCATCGACACGTTTCCTCCAACATATTTGGCCAACACAAAGACTGTCTGCCCACATACTTCCCATAATGCCATTACTCAGGGAGCCGCACATGTCCGGCACAGTGTAATCACGGGTAAAGATCCAATACTGGTTAGCTTTAATTATGCTTTTACACCACAAGTGAGACTCCCTGTGGGCAGGAGGAAATAGAAAACGGCCAAGAGAGAGGTCTGTAATGGGCTGCGCTTCATAAATTTTCAGGACAATCAATGCAGCAGTCTGCTAATGGTGCGTACATTAGCTAAGAAACAAACACACACACAGAGAGAGAGAGAGAGCAGATGCACACCTATCTGACAGCGTGCGCTCTCCTTAAAATATGACACTATCAGCTCTTCATTATCAACCCCAATTTGGCCTCTAAACAGCAGTTGTTTATGGTAGATCGACAAACACGGCTCGTGTTTGGACTGTAAACTCTGACCAACGAGATTTATCGCTCTGTTTCACTCGTCATAGGCAGTGCAAACTGAATTCTGCTTCCTTACAAATGTTATAAGTGTGAACTAACAAAGAGAGTAGTGTGCTGCAGGTCAGGGTTGACAATCAGTTCTCATTCTGATGAATCAATATTGATTCTTAAATCCCAAGGTTAATCTCAGTCTAGGTTGCTTTCATGCATGGATAAAATTCGCTAAACATTATTCGTATCACAATAAGCTTTGTGCTTTGTTACTTTTGATGTGAAACAAAGCTTTCAAATTCTGTACATTGTTAAATAAAGTAAAATAAACAATAAATGCTTTCCTGATGCTCTTTGCTGTGGCAGATCACTGTAGTTTGAACATGTGAACTGTTCATCTCTTCCTCTTTGATGCTAGTTACAGCAGCAAATGAACATGAATGAACATCAGAAGCTTACTGAAATAAATCATGACTCATGTAATCACTCAATCAGTGTTTCAACTACAAAAAGATGTCACTAAACCAATGCAAACACTAGCTATGTTTCCATCACCCTGCTTTTATACGCATTTTGAAGTATCGTATCAGAAACGACTGATGGAAATGGCACATTCGCAAAAAAGTTTTTACGCTTGCTTGAGGTGGTTTTTGACTTATGGTTAATGTGAAAAATGGGAGATTGAAACGCATATTCCTCCATATGCATTAAAAAAAAAAAATCACATGACTTTGTGCTATGGGATGGCAAAACCTGACTGGACCGATCTCGTTCCACAGCATTTGAAATGTTGTGGAACATTCTGAAATGGAACATTCTGAAATGGTACATTCTGAAATGCTGGATGGAAACGGAGCTTACTCGCAAATGTTTTATGCAATTTTCCAATTTTGTGCATAAGCTCAAATTCGCAACTTTGGATGGAAACCTGGCTAATGTCATGTAAACACATTAAGACTCATTAGTCAGCTTTAACAAAATAACTTGAGAGATAAATATATGCACTATGACATATTTATTGTATTTTTAATTAATCTGTTGTCTTCGTTTTTTATGACAGACCCTGCTTAAATGTTTATATTTCAAAAAACTAACTGGAGTAGACACAGCTATATCATTAAAAAGTTATTATAACGTTATTTATAAAAAATGACTTGAGTGCAATTTAAATGTTTGTATATAAATCAGCTTTAGTTGTACAGCTGTATCTGATATATATCCAAATGAAACACTACTGAATTAAACTGAATGGAATTGCAAGCTCGCACTGCAAAAAATGCTTTTCTTACTTACTTAAAAATTCTTAAAAAAAACAAATCAAAATTAAGTGAGTTTTTACTTAAAACAAGCAAAATAATCTGTAAATGGGGTAAACAGACTAATCTTATTTCAAGCAGAAAACTAGATTATTTTGCTTACCCCATTGGCAGATTATTTTACTTGTTTCAAGCAAAAACTCACTTAATTTTAATATTTTTTCCTGAAAATAAGACAATAATTTTTACTCGTCTAGAAAACCCTTCTTGATTTAATATTTTGGCTGTAAACAAGACTATAACAAACAAGACTAAACAAAATTATAAATAATTCACAAAAGTGTGTGAATTATAATCACAATCTAATGACGAAATTGATGTCAATACTCAGTCCAATGTGCTGGACAGCTGCACTGAGGTGTCTGTTAGCTCTCCCATTCATCTCAATGGCAGTTGCTTGGCTGACGCAGGACCCCAGGGTGTTTGTGAGTTGAAACTTGCACTCATTGACACTCAGTTCTGCAGCCCGGGAGTTTTGAGCCAATTTGAGCAGGGTTAGCCGCGGCTGCTTTAAAGATTACGAGCTCAAAGATTTTTTTATATATAATCTGGACCAAAGTGACCAGCCAAACCTTGACCTCTTGATGAAGCCATGGCTTAGCGTTTACGCCGCCTTCTCTCCCAATTCTGAAAAGCTGAATTTTGAACTTCCAACTTTGAAAAGTGCATTATAAAGGCACTCGATGTTGATCTCGCTGCCCTTCTCTCCCCCTCAATGGAAGTGGCAAAATGGACAAAAATCTTGTTTTCTGCGTGAGACCATGTGAAGCATAAAGAAGAATCATCATCTCAGACTCCCGCTGGCGTCTAGAAAACAGCAGAACACGTGAGGGGCGAGACTCATCTCACCTGATAACCTTTTAACATCACAGACGCTCTGCTTAAATCACTTGCCACAACAAGCTTAACGCAGCTTTTATCATCAGCCTTGACACTGACACCGTATCAAAGAAAAACTCCCGTTCTTCTGTAGAGCTTCTGCATTTGGCAGAAACGCACACAAAGTTCCATCCACCAGCGCTCGTCCTCTCAGCTCCCGGTCGATGGAAGCTGAATCGGCGAGTAAACACCTGTAAAGAGCCAAAATGAGGCTGACTCGAGGGATGAATACATAACGAACCCTCACCATCTGCTAATTACTGGAGTCCAATCAACTCATCAGCTCCTCTTACCGAGCAGAAGCTGGAGTCTGTTCATTACGCTGCAATGTCCGTTCTGCCTGCGGGTCACCCAGAGGAAAGATCCATTACCATCTCCATCACACCTCAACTCATTCCCCAAATTATAAACCAGATAAATAACAGAACAAATAGACACTTTTGCTGAAACCACCTGCTTCTCTGATGCATCCCCTGATAAAAAGACCCCATTCATCTCACATCAGAGGAGATCTCAACAATGTCTCACACTGTGCTCAGAAAAACTCTTCCAAGATCAAGTGATCTAAACTGCTAGCCACATTTTTATTTATTAAATGTCAACTATGACTTTGTTTCTTTTCATTCCTTCCGAGGAACTCAATTACAGTCAAGTTCACCTAAATTTGAAAATTCAGCCAACTTTGTAGATTTATTTATTTATTTTTGTGGTGAAGTTTAGCAGAATATGTTGCTCTTGTATAAAAAGCAGCATAAATTAATTGAAAATGAAATAAAAAGTACATTGTAAAAAGTTAATTATTTGAGTAAATTTTAAAATGTCATATTTTCTACTTCAAAATTTAACACTTAAATGTTATTTGTTATTTCTTTGCAATTGCTTATAAATTTTGTTTCAAATCAAATCTTTTTCAGTGTATCATGAAATCTCATTTTCATGACACAGTTTTGAACCAATGGCAAACGGTATCAACCCTGGTGACTCGTCTTAAATACATACAAACATAAATGTGGTCAGAGAGCTAAAGCAGATGAAAAGAATTTCAGCAAGTAACATTTTAAATTTCAGTCTGTTCCTAAAAAAAAAGTAGAATATAGCACACACACTGCCTCTCAAAGGTTTGGAATCAGTATGATTTTTTAAGTTCTATTTATTTGACCAAAAGTAATACTCTGAAATATTATTGCAATTCAAAATTATTTTAATATACTTTAAAATATAATTTATTCCTGTGATGCAAAGCTGAATTTTCTTATCCGTCGTTACTCCAGTCTTCAGTGTCACTTGATCCTTTAGAAATCATTTTAATATACTGATTTATTACTTTTATTATCAAATACATTTTGCTGCCTAATATTTTTTGGAACCTTTTTTTCAGGACTCTTTGATTAATAATAATAATAATAATAATAATAATAAAAATCTTTTCTAACAAAAAAAAAAGTCTTTACTATCACTTTTTATCAATTTAACACATCCTTGCTGAATAAAAGTATTACTTTCTTTCCAAGAGAGAAAGAAAGACAAATAATTACGGAGCCCAAACTTTGAACAAGGTGTTTATTGTTACAAAAGTTTTATTTTTTTTTTATTTTTTTTTTTTTGTTCTTTTTTAGATTTTATTTAAAAAAGTATTACAGATTCGAAAAAATAAAAATAAAAAAAACAGCATTTTAGAATGATTTCTGAAGGATCATGTGACACTGAAGACTGGAGTAATGATGCTGAAAATTAAGCTTTGCATCACAGAAATAAATTATATTTTAAAGTATATTAAAATAGAAAACCATTTAACATTTTACAGTATTAAATTTTTTTTTAATCAAATAAACAGAGCCTTAATAAGCAGAGAAGTCTTTAAAAAGCATTAAAAATCTTACTGATCCCAAACTTTTGAGTGGCAGTGTATGTCATTTGGACTTTTTCAGTTTTATTAAGTTTTTATCATTTTGCCAGCTTGACATGCGGTAAGAGCAGCATGGACATTCTTTGGAATAACATAAAGGATGACAGAATTGAAAGTTTCTGGTCAATTATCCAAGTCCTCTGAAGTATGAAAGAGGAACATTTGAGCGCTAACATTTTCACTTTAGGAGGGGGTACAGGAGACTCTCAGCGCCACACTTTAAAATCCTAAAAAAACTCACTTCCTCCTGCATATCGTTTCACTGCGAGAGTCTCTGCGGCTTCCCTCCATCTGTCTGTCTCTCGTCTGCGGGACTATTAGAGTGTGAAGAGCTGGATTAGTTTAAGCTTTTTCCATCATCATATGTTTTCTACTGTCAGGCCTCAAATCTCCCTCCCGCTAGGAAGCACAGAGGGCCCTTATGTGTTACTAGGCAACCAGGGACAGCCCATAATCTTTGTTTCGACAAATAAACAAGGGAAAGAGTGAGATTATGCCGCGCAGGGCGATGGGAGGTTTGTGAGCAGTCCTTGTGCTCTGCCGTCTCATCTTCTTCATCTCGCTTCTGCCACCTGTTTCACACCAGCACTGGGACTGCTTAATAGTTGACACATAACCTTTCTGTGAACCTATTAATTCAATATCAAGACTGGATTAAAGTGCCCACATTCTCAGAAAAAAAAAAGTACAGTTGTCACCAGAACGTTATCCGCTTAAAAAGTACTAGTATGTACCTTTAAGGTACCAATATGCACAGTTTAGGGGTAAATAAAAGTAAAAAAGTTTTTGAAAAGGTACCACCCCAGTGACAACTTTTATACTTTTTTGATTGATTTGATTAAAATCGACACAGTTTACTGTCTCTGGTCTTTTTTTTTGCTTTGTACATTTTATTCTAAAGGAAAAAAGTTGTTTTTATAATTTTTTTTTTATTAAATTGAACTTTTTTCAACTCTCAAACAACTCTTCAGACCATGTGGGCAGAACTTAAATGAGTGCCAGAATGCCTGAAGAAGATGCCAGAATGACCAGCATGCACTTCAGTTCTACATATTTTTTCCAGATATATTTAACTGTAACTTGGCAAATATCTCTGTTATCATTCTAAATGAGTGTTTTGCAATTTTATATACTAAAATTTTTATATTATCCAAAGAAAAAGTAAGTTTACAGATGTACTCTGTAGATTCTATACCAAATGTAGACGCAAAAATAATGTGTTTTTTGCAAAGCTCCGGGAAAAATAATTACCATGAATGTGTCGGGGGGAAATAAGGAGATACTTGAATTAATTATTAAAAACTAGTGTTTTCCGAGCCATTGTGGCAAAGATAAAGTCGCCGAAAAAAGAAAGAATAAAAATTTACTGACCCCAAACTTTTGAACAGTAGTATATATTGTTAGAAAATCTTTTTATTTTAAATAAATGTTGTTCTTTTTTAACCTTTTATTAATCAAAAAATCCTGAAAAAAGCATCACAGTTTCCAAAAAAATATTAAGCAGCAACTGTTTCCAGCACTGATAATAAATCAGTATATTGTAATTCTTTTTGAAGGATCATGTGACACTGAAGACTGGAGTAATGATTCTGGAAATTCAATTTTAATTACAGATATAAATTACATTTTAATGTATATTATTATAGAAAAACACTGATTTATATTGTAATAACATTTCACAATTTTTCTGTATTTTTGATCAAGTCAAAACAGCCTTGATAAGCGTAATAAACTTCTTTTAAAAACATTAAATGAGAGGGTGTGTCCAAACTTTTATCTAAGTTAAACGTTTAAAATAACATTTTGATATGCTTGAAGATTTTATTTTAGGCAAGTTGTGATGATTTGAGAAGGCAAAATTGATCAAATACAGGCTGTGATCAACTCACTGCCTGCCGCTGGACACTTGGTCATTACTTTAGGAAAAGAAAACTTTAATTTAATGAACAAAAAATGTTCCAAACATATTTCTAAATTAACTTCAAAATGATGGTCCATGACCACCGCGGTGGTAAAAATCTGCCACAGCCCTATTTCCTCACTTGTCTTCCATTGGTCAATTAATCAGACAGCCCCGCCCCAATCTCACACCATTGGTTGAGTCAACCTAAATGTCTTACTTCCAGCTGTTTCTACAGAGTATTTCATCATCTACTAAACATTCACACTTCAGCTTTAAACTAAATGCTATGAATGAACGTTCATTAATCTTGGTGACTGATTTTCTCAGATTTCCATGTCAGACTGATCATAACGGCCCAGTTTGACTCAGTTCACTCAACGCTGTTGACTTAAGCATTACAACCACACAATCTACAGACATTAAATATTCAATCCAGTGCTTTGGCTGAGAGGAAGAGGAGGAAATGTAAAAGATCCAGCGTTTTTTCAAGGTGTGAGAGTGCATCACACACACACGCACACAGGCATACACAGGCCTCAGTGCATCCCACACTTGATTATGTTTCACCTTTTATCCTCCTCTGACAAGCGCTAATAAATCACTTCTTCAGTCGCGGCGGACATGAGAGAGCGAGGGAGGGGGAGAAAAGATAATCATAAAAAAACGAGCGCGCCGCCTTCCACTGTCTCTCCCCGAGGGAGCGGATAGAAAGAAAAGAGAGGAAAAAAAAAACTAATTCACACTATTCCCATGGGGAAAATGAAACAGTGAGCGTGTCACAGCAGCATCATATCAATTACCCATAAAGCAACGGGGCAATCTCGCAGCCCCCCTTAACGATCAACACCACATCAAAATTTTCAATTAAGCGACTCGTGTAGTGCCTTCCATACCTCTCTCTGAACATGTGCATTACTTCCTGCATCGCTTTTAGCTTCTAAGTTGGGTGCAATTGAAAGCACTTTTTCCAATGTGCGCGCACACACACACACACACACACACACACAGCGTCGCACAACCTCTCTAGAGAGCTCTATTACTATCAGAGGGAAACGAAGCACGGGGCAACAGATGGAGATATTGTTCAGACAGAGAATGATAAATTCATTACATAATGTATCGCCCATCTATGCGCTGTCTCATCTGGCCACTGTTTGCATATTGCTTGATTAATTTTCTGCAGCGCTTTGAAAGGAGTCACCAGAAATGGTGTGTTTGTGTGTCTGAGAGCTTCGGCGAGCAAAAGCACTTGTGTTTTTGCCATTATTGTTACATTATAGACCACATTACCATATAAACTCAATAGCTGTGCTGCACAAACTAGCGAGCGGCCCACTTAGACGCCAAAGTAAGGCAGGGCATGACTCTGAAACTAGGAGCGTCAATGCGTTTAGATAAATGCACTGCCGTTCAAAAGCTGGGAATAATTATGATGCTTGAAAATGTTTTGTTTTTGGAAAGAAGTCTCTTCTGCTCACCAAGGCTGCATTTATTCAGTCAAAAACACAGTAATATTGTGAAATGTGACCCTGGACCACAAAACCAGTCATAAGGTAAATTTTTTAAAATTAAGATTTATGCATAGAATAAATAAGCTCTCTATTGATGTATGGTTTGTTAGGATATGAATCTGAGGGTGCAAAAAAAAAATAAAGTTGTCCAAATGAAGTTCTTAGCAATGCATATTACTAATCAACAAATAAGTTTTGATATATTTACTTCATGGAACAAAATTTATATCCTAATGATTTTTGGCACAAAAAAAAAAAAAATCTTCACAAAATCAATCATTTTGATGCATACAATGCATTTCTGGCTATTGCTACAAATATACACTACTTGGCTGGTTTTGCGGCCCAGGGTCACAGATATTATTACAATTTAAAAGAACTGTTTTCTATGTGAATATAGTGTAAAATGTAATTTACTCCTGTGATCAAAGCTGAATTTTCAGCATCATTACTCAAGTTTTCATTGTCACATCCTTTAGAAATCATTATTCTGGCAGCATAATTGTACTTCATAATTCAAATAAATTAAAATTCAAATAAACCTTGTGCAGATGCCTGAGATACATCCTACAATATTTATTACAAACAAAGTTAAATGCTGCTGTTCATAAGTGTGTTTTTGTTATTGAGTTTTATTCCCTAGTTTCATTAATTTATCTGCTCAACTCTATCACCCTATCTGAGATCCTCAGTTTTTTTGTGAGATAAACACTTTAGAAACAAGAAACTAATGTGATAATAATATATTTAAAAAGATATTGCTGCTCCCTTCTTACATAGTTTGACTACAGCCTACAGCTAATAAGTCCAGTGTAGTTACAGTAGCTACTTTTTATTAGAAGCTTGTAGTGTGTTTTCATAATAAGTCTTGTCTTGTGGAATGGGATGTCAGCAGGCGAGGTGTATCCGCTCGGAGATGTTAGGAGTCTTAGCATAATGAGGAGCGTTAAAGGCCGGAAGCTCTTGTTCATGCACTAGTGCACTCGTGGTGATCCGCGTGGAGTGGGAGGAAATGAACTACACTGCACTCGTGCACTGCTACACACACTCACACTGAGGAAAAAGGGTACTTTAACCATGGTACGTGCCATCTGGACTATTACATACAAGCTATTGGTTCAACATACAATGCAATTCTTATCAATGACAGACATCACAAAATACAGTGAACAATAGAGCAGCCAATTTCATATCACAAATACTGCATGTCACATACAACAACACTTAAAATATAGCTGCAAGCAGCAATTACGGGGCCAAGCACTAGGCAAGGGAAACATCAGACCAACTGCAGCAATGAGTAATTAAAGCCATTTTAAAGTGATTTCAGTCAAAATGATGAAAAATCCTAAAAACAATCACTAGTAATATGATTTAATCGGTTATCACTTTTGACCACAAGGTGGCACTGTCTCAAAACATTTTGAGCACTTTCAGGTCATGGTTTCGACGGTACATACAAAGTTTCGTAATGGTACACCAATGCATTGGTAAAAATGTAGCATTTTATATCATAATACTCTATTGTAGTCAATGGCAATTTCATGCTTTGTTCAATTATAGCACAACCAAGAGGCACAATCCCACCAAATTATTTATGTGTCCTTAGAGGGTGCCCATACATATGTGTGCCAAATTTGGTGAAAATATGGCTGACTTAGCATTTTTTTGCAAAAAATTTGCCAAAATTTTTTCAATTGGGCATTAGCACATACCCTGCATGCTATATTTCCGAGTTTCCCACTGTGGCTTTGTGTCAATAGGAGTAACGGTTTCTGAGATATTGGCAAATATGCTAAAAAGCAACGTTGCACAAACCAAAAGGCAAAACCTGGCATGTTTGATATAGCTGAAATCGGCAAGGATTCAAGAGTCTAAAAAGGTGAACATGCTAATAAACATGCAAGTATTTGATTTTAGCACTAGGTGGCTCTGGCTCGAAACTTCTCAGGCTCCTTCAGGGCATTATGTTGATGACCCATACTGAGTTTTGTAACAATACGTCAATGCGTTCATAACAAATACAGCATTTTACTACAAAAATTAAAATGGCTGACATCCAAAATTGGGAAAATTGGCACTGCAAGGTAACCTTAAGTCATGTTTGTTATAACATACACCAAGTTTGGTCTCAATGCGCCAAACCGTTGCAGAGATATAGCCTCACATCTATTTTTGTGTGCTTTTCGTGGAATTTGTTTGTGTGTTATTTGAGAACGGTTTGACTAATCAACTTGAATTCCATAACATCTTGTCAGCATGGTCTAAAGATGATTTGAGCCAATTTTGGTGAAAATCTGACAAATCATCTAGGACAAGTTCGAAAAAATAGGTTTTTCAAATGTTCAAAAGTTATTAGCATAAACATGAGTGAAACTTTGGCCAAGTGGTGTCGCTACAGAGTTATTTGCTATAGTTAATGTTGAGACTGGTCTCTATCAGTGTGCCAAACTTTACAACTTTCCCTCAAGCAGTTCTATAGGCTGCCATAGACTCAAGAGCGGAAGAAACGGAAGAAGAAGAAGTAGTTCTGATTCTTATACTGATTTTTTGGATATATATATCAGGTACAGCATCAGCATCAGCTTTTCCTTCAAATCTTTATTAACTAAAGCTGTAAACTACATAGGGATCCCTATCAGCTGGTACAATACTGACAATACAAATTCAATTATGATTTATTTTAAAACATAACATTCAACACTCAAGAACTGACTAGAATATGAGCATTTAAACTGCACATAAGGCAGTTTTTATATATTTATTATGTAATTACATGGTTTAGTTTCATGGCATTTATTCAAAAAATACATTAAATAATGATGACAACACTAAAAGTTTAAAAAACCTTAATATGTCACATAGTGCTCATTTTCAAAATTGACAGTAAGTCACTTTACAATAAGTTAACTACATTAACATAAACTAAGAATGAACAGCATCTTAGTTAATATTAATTTCAGCATTTACTAATGCATTATTAAAAATCACAAGTTGTGTTTGTTAACATTAGTGTACTGTAGGGATGTAACGGTATGAAATTTTCTTATCACGATTATAGTGACAAAAATGATCACGGTTATCAATATTATCACGGTATTGTTAAAATATGCTGGAAATGTTTAAAAAGTACTAACACATAAATTGTTTCTCAAAGTTTTATATTTCAAATCAACAAACAACATATAAAATGACTTCTGTTTTTACAAACGCTAAAACAATAACATTACCTAATAACATGTTCGAAATGTTCAAATAAAGCTTTGAAAAGGTTTTATAAAATGGTAAACCTCACATTTCAGCCTTTAAATAAAGAAAATGGTTAAGTCAAATCAATAAATGTTATATGTATTTTATCTAAATAATTCTAGATGTATTATGTGAATTGTTTAAATTTATAGAATCCTTGTTTTTAGTCTTTTTTAGTTAAGATGACAGCAGTGCATGAAAATTCGGTCCGTTTTAGCTAGACAAAAACTGCAAACAGGCTGAACATAATTGTAAGTCAATGGAAATCCACTCTCTGCCACTAGGCGGCACTTGTGGAACAGCAAAGTTACAGCTGTTTCCGTAAACTCCGTGGACAAAGCAGCATTGCGATTAAGAACACTACTTTATTAGGTATTACATGGAATGAAGATCAAAACACAATGCCATCGAATCTTTTCTGAAGACAGTCAGAACCATCAGAGGTACATTCATATAATTCATTCATTTCTATATTCATTTGTATATTCCCTCAGCACCCTTTTAAAACCTCCCATCTTTCCGTCATTCTTCTATTCAAAACGAAACTGTTACTCTGCGTGCTCTGCGCACATGAGACTGTTATTTAAACTTTGCTTTACGCTGTACAATATATATTTATCATAAGTTGTTCAAATCGTGGTAATCAAATACGGTTTTAATGATAATTAAAAGATGAAACGGTAATACTAACCGTGGAGAATTTTATCATGATTTATCGTCAAACCGGTTATCGTTACATCCCTAGTGTACTGTGAACAAACAATAAACGCTTGTATTTGTATTAACTAACATTAACAAAGATTAATATGTTTGTTCATGTTAATTAATACATTAATGTTAACAAACGACACATTGTAAAGTGTTTTCTAGCTGACTTATGAATTTACGGTCATTGAATGACTTTCACATGCCGCTTGAACTAATTAAAGAGTGTTGGGATGCAAATAATGTTATGATGTTAAAACACATAAAGCATAGATTGATGGATACTGTCAACCCGGCCCTATTAATAAGTAAAGTTATCAGATATTCTGATTTTCTGTCATTCTGTCATCTCAAGATGACTCACAAGAGATAAAACAGAAAACAGATCATGAGGCGTGAACTCTGTGGGCTTCTGAATGCGAACTTTGAATCTCTGTAGTGTTCAAGCACGCTGGCATTTTCATGAATTAATCACTGCTGTGTATTTCTGCGCAAGATTTCTGACAGCTTCAGTTCTGCACTGAAAATCAATGTACATTCAGACGGATTCCAGTTCAAATGCTGTCCATTCACCAAGAAAGCCCTCACTGTTCCCCACATGTTTTTGCGTCCGCCTTCAGTAAGGATTTTTCTCCCGCGGCCGTGTGTGCGACGCCGCTTACAGCAACATTGATCAGGGCAGAGTGAACTTCTGAAGCAGTAAGAATGGCATGTGCAGTAGATTACCTTTCCTCTGATGGGGTAATATTTGGTCACAGGCTCTTTTTCCGTGTCATGTTTTATTCATGGGTTGGGGACCGGCTGTGGGGGTGGGAGGAAGCGTGGACTTCTGTAATATATTGGGGTTTTATTGTGCGGGGAGATTGAAAATGTTGAATTCAGATTCGGCATGTGGAAATAGGCCGTGGTTTATGTGCTTTTTTTTGCCTGAGGAAGGCCAGTGTAGAAGCGCGAGACGAGAGAGCGATGGCAGGCAGATGAAAGGCCAGTAAAAGGTAAAACGGACCTCGTACCTGCACTCCAGCAGCATGTTCATCCAATTGGCTTTTTTTGAAATTCAAATGAGGGCTGTTGAGGACCTGATAAGCACGTAGAGTCAACACACACCTTAACCACTACACTCGCACAGGATTATGGGTAATAAGGGCAGGGAATAAATATCATTATATGTGCACAAACCCACCTCTGCATGCTGAGGTGAAGTGAGTAAAACACAGGGGACAAGAGCACATAGATGGGGGTGATTTAAAAAGACAGGTCAAACAGAAATAA
The DNA here is from genome assembly GCA_033026305.1 of Cirrhinus molitorella. Classification (NCBI taxonomy): domain Eukaryota; kingdom Metazoa; phylum Chordata; class Actinopteri; order Cypriniformes; family Cyprinidae; genus Cirrhinus; species Cirrhinus molitorella. Next base: position 2,173,237 of record CM065133.1, on the reverse strand, counting down.
AAGACAACGCCTACTCACTCTAAGCAAAAAAGGAGAACATTGGAAGACAGTTCAAGCTGTTCTTTTCCATTTTGCAATACAACACCACTTTGCAATCCCATTTCAAATACTGAAAGTTCTGTTTATATAAACCCTATCTGATTCAAAATTTGACCCCAGACCACAAAACCAGTCATAAGGGTCAATTTTTCAAAAATTAGATTTATACACCATCTGAAAGTTAAATAAATAAGCTTTCCATTGATGTATGGTTTGTTATGATAGGACTGTTTGAAAGTCTGGAATCTGAGGGTACAAAAAATTTTACTTAATATCCTAATGATTTTTGGCATAAAAGAAAAATCTATAATTTTGACCCATACAATGTATTTTGTGCTGTTGCTACAAATATACCTCAATGACTTATGACTGGTTTTGTGGTCCAGGGTCAAAAAAAAAAAAAAAAACATTTTTGGACAAAATCACCACAATAATACGTGACCCTGTACCACAAACTAGTCTTAAGCAGCACAGTTAAATTTGTAGCAATACCCAAAAATTCATTGTATGGGTGGGTCAAAATTAGCAATTTTTTAATGTCAAAAAGCATAGGATATTAAGTAAAGATCATGTTCCATGAACATATTTCGTACATTTTCTACTGTAAATTAAATTTTTGATTCACAATATGCATTGCTAAAAACTTCATTTGGACAACTTTAAAGGCAATTTTCTCAAAAATTTTTTTGCACCCTCAGATTCCAGATTTTAAATAATTGTCCTAACAACCATGCATCAATGGAAAGTTAATTTATAACCCTTATGACTGGTTTTGTGGTCCAGGGTTGCATATCACTGTAAACATAACTTATATCTGCGTTGAAACACATAAACCACTCGTTTCAATGAGATCGGAATTTCAATGTGAAAAAAAAATGCTTATCGCTGGAATCTTGTTGCGTTTGTTTTTGCTGCTTTGTTATCATTTTCTGGGTGAAAAAAAAATTCCTTTAAGATGATTTGAAAATATGGTAGCACTGATCCATTAGGCTAACACTTTTGTTCAGAATAAATGGCCTACAAGAGCGTGTTTCTATGGCAACTTTTCCCCCATATGAAGCCATTAAAAGACCTATAAACACCTACAATATGTTAAGAGTGGAGAAAATCATCTGAATGCTGAAAAGACGCAAGCACCATTAACATTAATACCCAGCGCCAGCAACGCGTGGCAAAGAGCTCAAATAAAATACAGCGTGTGGCAGGAGAGGAAGTAATTTCCATTTAAATAACGTTCTCTGGACATAAACTGATAATCTCCAGGCTTTATGATGTTTGTCTGCTGGATCTGCAGACCTGCGCTCTTTATGAGATAGGCTGGGACACAGAATATTGAGTAAATACACAAACAGAACCTGCACTCCCACGTTAAAGCAGCAAGCCGAGGTGTAAAGCGCTAGAAACTAGGACATAGGAGTTTCACACAAACACATGCACGTCTAATGAGAGAAGGGAAACAAATGAGTATGTGGGAAACTCAGCGATTTATTCGCCTCCACCACACACACACACTCAAGGAACCTGATCAATGTCTTTCGAGACCTAATCAATCGTCTTAAACCGCAGGCTAATGTGCTTAATGACCTCTTAAAATCTTCTATGGATTGAACGTTAAAATTAAGGTTATTACAGTTGCCTTAAAAGACTGTACGAGTGCAAATCATCTCCCGGAAATCATTAGTGGACAAAGCGCCACACAGAACGAGTCCTGAGGTAAAGAACGTGAAAGCTGCTGGGGTGAAAATGCAGCGGTCAGGTTTATATAATCAACCACTTGAACAAACACACTCCATATAGATTGACGGACAGAATGGAGTGCATGTGTAAAAGAAACAAGTAATGATTTTTTCATACTTGTGAGCTGGCATGCTGCTAAATACAAGTAATTCAGCAGAGAAGCACATATTATCCTAACAATAACAAACCACTATATTCCTTCAGTTTATTCACCTGAAATAGAACTTTTTTCTCATTTACATCTGAGAAGCTGTAATTCCCCAACTAATTATTCCTTCTGAGGCTTAATAACACTTGGTTCTACCAACAGCTTTAGGCTACTAGTGAAACCCAAAAGTGATCTTATTCTAAAAGAATGATCTGGACGTTTCTACTTCTCCCATGGATTCTCATTAACACGCCAAGGAGAGCTTAGGTGGCTGTTAGGATTTTTAGGGAATGGCAGCTTTGCATCTATTTAATATTACATCACACAAACGCGGTTTGACAACATGGTCGCCTACTGAGAAATGATTCTGCTTAAATAAGAAATGCACAAGGCATGCTGCACGAGGCATGTTTATTGTACTTAGCCAGAAGGCTTTCACCTTGACGGACGATGACAATTAGCGATTGGATTCATCTAATCTCACATTCTGCCACATAGGCAGAAAAAAGGAGAAGCCGATGTTTCCTGAAATGGCCGATGTTCATTTGTGATGTAGCTTAATTGAAAATTGGCCTGCTAAATCGAGCATGGCGTGCGTGTGGGCCTTCGGAGAGTGTGCGTTTAGCACAATCAGCACTATAACCGCACACACTCATTTAGTTCGTGATAATTACAGCACCTTTTCTCTCTTGCTACAGCACAACCTTAAACCTACACACTGTGCTCAAAGTCAAAGAGTACAAAACATGCAGCCTAGACATAAACACACTCACAAAGTCATGGAAAACTAAGGATTATTTTCCCTCCACTATGATGCATTTCATGCATTTACAAAAAAAGTGTTCTTCAATAAAATAGTTTAAGAATGTCACGCATTAAAGGATTAATCTAATAGATCTATAATTGCATTTAGAATCAGGAAACACTTGCTTTATACATTATGTTTATTTGGCATACTATAATGTATTACTTCTATACTTTCATATTAGTTGATTACAAAAAACACTTAGTCACCGGACTAGAGAGCCAATTCGCTGCCTGTGCCGCAATCTGATTTCCATGAAATGTAATCTTAATTGAAATTTGGCTTCAAACTTGGTCACTCCACTTAAACTGCTTTCCTTGCTTTAACCACAGGACTCAAGTAAGCCAGAGAGAGAATCCTCACTCAACTTCATGCTAATTTTTTTCCAGGTCAGCGCTTTTCCGGTTTATATCCTACTTGGCCAACAATAATGATGTTCTAGCAAGACTAGCTCCTCTCAGCCCACACACTCATAACCGGGGGTACCTCAGGGTTCAGTGCTGGGACCCCTAATGTTCTACACTGTTTTCAGTATATCAGTATACACAAGCCCAGACACCAAGATTAGCCTCTTCCAACTCTTCACCAGAATGGTCAGACAATTCTCTTACAATCTTTACTTTCTTAGTGGGGGAATGGAGATCCAGTAACTGTTAGATAAAGATAACTCTCCAACCATTTCCAACATGCCACTCAAAACACAAACTATCTTATTTCCTGCATGCTAGCATGCATGTTTTCTCATTATGTGGTGCTGTTAATTGCTTTGTGACTTTGTAATCAGTCGGTTAATTAATCCCCAGTGTGATGGTTTCAAATCAAGTCCAGTTTAGACTTGTGTAGCCATTCAACTCACTTAGCTACTTGCTGGGTAGACGCACACACACACACACACACACACACACATACACGTTGCAGATACTCAGCTTTGTCTTTTTGTAGGAAACAGTCAAAGAGCCAAGATCAGATTGCTTTTCTTATTACTTCCTGTTTCAACAAACAGTGCTTCCTGCTCCTGCTGACACTTTTTATCTAGACAGGAAAACCCTATGGTTGTGTTCAGAGTGGAATCCGAAGTCACATGACCCTAATAAATTGCATGTTTAATCTAGCGAGTGGCGTTCAGTTATTTTGCAACGATTCAATGAGATGTTCTATATCGCAGCTGATATTACTTACAGTTCATTCGTCACACCATAAATTGAAGGTCAAGTGAAGCACACTGCATCATGAGATACAATATTATGTGCAGTGTGCTTGTGTTGAGTACCGTTGGTCATTCTGTAATTCATGCAAACTGAGCATCTACAGTACATAATGTCCACACTATAGAGACTTGAGTAGTGTTGTACAGTTAAGTGCTTCTCTTTCTCTATGGCTGCAAGTAAATCAATTAAGTAAACAAACATATTTTATGTAGAAATTAAGTAAAACTAAAAGAGGAAACATTTAATATTGAATATTGAAATTACTAAAATAACACTGATCTTGGCATGCATACTATTAATAACACACTAATAGAACTAATAATTAACAAAATAAAATAATAATGATAACAGAAATGCAGAATTTCTTAGCTAAGAGTGCCTGCATTGTAATAAGAATTTTCCAGTACGATTTGTGACCACAAAACCAGTCATAAGGGTCAAATTTTCAAAACTGAGACTCATACATCATCTAATATCTGAATAAATAAGCCTTCCATTAATCTATGGTTTGTTTGGATAGGACAATATTTGGTCAAGATACAACTATTTGAAAATCTGGAATCTGAGGGTGCAAAAAAGTATTGAGAAAATCACCTTAAAAGTTGTCCAAATGAAGTTTTTTAGCAATGCATACTACTAATCAAATATTAAGTTTTGATATATTTACCATAGGAAATGTACAAAATATCTTAATTGAATATGATCTTTACTACTTATCCTAAAGATTTTTGGCATAAAAGAAAAAATCATAATTTTGACCCACGCAATGTATTTTTGGCTATTGCTACAAATATACTAATGCTACTTAAGACTGGTTTTGTGCTCCAGGGTCACATATCTCAAACCTCAAATATGTGTTAATGCACCTAATAAGCAACTCTTCCATCATATCCATTATCAAATGGGTTGAAGAGATTTTGAGGGCCAGTGTGACTCCAGCAGTGTCATTACAGCCATGGTTGTATAGTTTCACCTTTCCCTCCTTATTGTGACAGTGAGGCACGTCTTAACAGCGCTGAGGCAGGAGCGAGGGATTTGACTCTGAGACACACCATTTTCTCACTGTGCTTTCTCTGCTGTCAGAATGCAACCTGTGGTGGTGGTCTACTCTAAAGCACAGCATTGCAGGGAGAGAGTGAGGGGGAGAGATGGCACAGTGAGAGAGAGAGAGAAAGCAGCAATACCAGATGTGCCGCTACATCCTGCCCTCTGGCTATCAGACACATGGGAATACGACTTTCAAACGTACCCGGGCACACTGAAGGTTTGCAATACACCAATTTTAAAAGAAAGAAAAGAAAGCAGACAGATGGCTACAATTACTAAACCTGCATGCTTAGAAAAAAAAATGCAGTTTCCCTGACAAATATAATAATTGTGATTTGTGAACACAAAATGCTAAAAGCTAAAATGTTACATTTCTATGCCAGTAAGGAAAATAAATGACTGTATTCAGACAGGTGTTCTGAACACTACTATTGGTCAGCCAAAAAATGTAGTCCTGTCCCAAACTCACTCCATAACTGGGACAGAAGAAAGTATTAACATCAACAGGGTGTGTGAAGTTTCTCTTTATTAGTGTTCACACTTGAGTCCAAACCGAAGTCACACCTCTTTCAGGTCACCCAAAAGTGAACTGAGTGAAACAAAGCCAGTTCTCTCTCAAAATAGATCTCTTTGAGTTGTGCTAAAGCCATTTTCAGTCTAGAAGCCAGTGTTCAATAAATCCCTGATAGTCTGTGTTGACGTCTGTCTGAGCAAAGGGCACTGATTCAATTCCATCTCGAGTTCACGCTTATTTCTCCAGACATCATTATAGACGTTGCACTGACTTGTACTATGATGATTGAGGCAATGTTTGACTTCTCATTTATTTAACAGGGAATCATGGGAAACATGATCAATTTGCTATTTTAGGGAAATTGCTTGACATTTGTACCAAATAAAAAGGCAGAGGGAGAGATGCCTGGAACATTGTCATAATGGTTTTTCTTGCGCTGATAATCAGGAAACGGTTTCGACGCATGCACGCACAAGACCTGTATTCCAAACTATTTGTGACTACAAAAAATAATCAGACATAACTGATTCTGAACTCTCACAGCCCACAAGTTCAACAGAAAGCGAATGTTCCCGAGACTGAGGATCACTGCTGCTGTTGATACTTTTCATTTTAACAGAATCTACATTCCCATGACACTGGGAGGAACTGAATCTAGTTTCCATTTTCTCAAATCACAAGTGAGATCATCTTAATATCTCAAATGTTTCTCCTACACAGCAAAATGATTAAATGGAGAGCAAATGCTGAAGTCTACAGCTTCTCAGATGCTTCTCCTAACAAAACACCCTGAGTAATCCCACAAGTCTCTGCCAGAATGTCTCTGTCTGAAAAACATTACAATCTGTGCTCAGATTAATCAACCAATAAGAATGAAACATTATAAATGTGATAGCTTTAATATCAGAACCATGCCTTTGATTGCATGTTGTGAGAGAGACTATGTATATATTGATTTGTCTTAAATGGAAAGCCTATTTGCAGTGACACTGGATGATAATATGCTTTAAATCGCCAATATGCTTTAGAAAATGTTAACTGGCTCTGAGTGACTGGCAGTTTGCTCAGGTTTAAGGTTTAATATAACACAGAGCCTGATCAGTCCAGAAAATATAATGAGCTAAATGCATTTCTCTAAACAGTCATTGGGACACTTTATTAGACTATAAAAAATAAATGCATTTTACCAAATTCAGTGTATCAGAAGCTTTTAACTTTTTAACTTTTGTTAATTTCACAGGAAAATAAAAGAATAATGACAAAACTAACAAAATGCAGGGCATTGCTTATAAATTGCAGAATGCAAGCTTTCAATTTTGCAGAATGCAGGAGAGGTGGTCACCCTACGTCTCCTAGAAAGCAATGGGGAATCAACTGGAGATTTTTGCATAAATAACACACCAGTAAATCTTACATGCTTTACTATTACTACTGTCTGTTATTTTGCATGTCTGAAAACAGATCGACTGCCTTTGAGATGAATGGGAATGTTGACGGATAGCATTCTTCAGGTATTCGGGATGAAACTGGAAAACTGTGAAAAAGCGTGGGACAGCTCTGAGCAATAGTTTGTAACTCTGTCGAGGCCTGAGGGGCGTCTGCTGACCTCAGCTGTGACTGAGACACACCTAATCATGAGCTCAACACACACAGACACGAGGATGCGAGCTTCAGCGAGGCTTTAATGTGGAAAGAAGCAGTGTGTTTGGCTTATGCTCCGACACATACAAGTGACGATATTCGTTCAGGAAGTTACGCCTCCTCTGTGTCGGGCTTTTCAAAATGCATACCCGCAACCAAGATAAACTACGCTGCCAAACATAATAATATTGATAAATGTGAAATATGCGAGCGCCAGACAATATGGCTTAGCAGGAAACTAACCGACAGACAGAGACAGAGAGACAGAGAGAGAGAAAATCTGAATTTAAACAGAGCACTCGGGCAGACTGGCACCAATCTAAATGTAATTGTGTAAATTCACCGGTTCCACTCAGTTCTCCCTGTCCGAGGTGAGATAAGCGTGTGATTGGCTAGAGGGAGATGAAAAAAGCCAGCGAGCGCTCCATCTAAGCCACGTCTAAAGCAGACCTGGAAAATGTCTTTTGCCAAAATAAAAAAATATGAAAGTTCAAATGCGATTGATGGGGGAGAGGAGCTCCTGTTTGAATTTCAATCAGAGAGCGGGCGAGTGGGCCGCGCTACTGTGCCGCCACTGGGGACACGGAGCATCTCTCCGTAATGAAACCATGCATACACTCCTCTCCTTCCTCTCTCCGGAAGACACTCGTCGCTCCGTGCCTCCTCATACGAGCTGTATATCTGTCCTCGCCGAGTCTTGCCACGTTTAATACGGGAGCCATGGAAACCCGCGGAGAGAATCGTATCACGGCGCTCAAATGAAGGCACGAGGCCCTTATATGCGGTGTGACTGAGTGTTTGCTCTCGTGCGCTTCCAATTTTATAAGGGCGGTGGTATACAGCGCATGGTTTGAGTCATGATTAACATATAAACACCACACACACACACACACACACACACACACACAGTGAGTGGCATCAACGATAGCTGCTCCGCACGCTCACTTGTTTACTTTATTTTCCAATTATATTTCTGAAGAAGCTCCAGGCAATTATTTATGTGCAAATACAACACACCGAGAGGAAAAAAAAACACTTTCAATAGAGGTGTGCTGCAGCTGGAACAGGAAGACTCTTGTTCCGACGTCACTTGTGGATCCTTATGAACCTGCAGCTGAACCTGAACCTCCATCAGCTCCAGGGGAGCCCAAAGTCTGCATTTTGTCCTTTTTGGATGTGTTTGCATGTGTATGATCAGAGTAAGAGTGTATATATATACAAAATAACACCCAAACACTTGTGCAAACTAGGCAAGAGTGCCAAAATGTACCTCCCCTTATGAAAAAGAAGTTTATTCAAGTGTGTTATTAGTATACTTCTTCTAAACTCAACTTGACATTCAAGTATTCTTGACTTATACTTAGGAAAAATCTAAGTATATTTGAGCTATAACTGTGCTCTGAGAATCTGTGTTTTAATTGATATACACCAGGGGCGCTATTACACATCTTTTGTAGAGAATTTCCAAAAGACACATGAAGAAGAAACCGAAACAACAGATGCTTCCACATGTAATCTAACACATTCGTCAGACATAAAACAGCATCAAAACCATATATATGTAAAACTGTAACATTATTGAATAAAATGTTGACCCATGAAGAGGTAATAATGACTGTAAAGCTTTGGGGCGTTGATCAACTCCATCTACGTTTTGATTATCATGAATAGTCTTTTTTTTTTTTTGTTACTTTTTGTTCAAAATGTTGTGTATTTATTTATTTTTTTATGTATGAAACTTACCCACATTCAAGTGTTTATAAAAAACAATTCATGAAGCTAGAATAAAATGTTTTTGCTTCCAAGCAAATACCCTGTTCTTTCTTTTGATATTTTGTATGTTCAGATATTCATATAACAAATTATACACAAATTAATACCTAAATAGGGACATAGTGGTATACTTTAAGTATGACGTAAAGTTCACTTAAATAAAACTTACATGTATACTTGTAGTACAAAACAACTAAACTAGTTTACTGAGACTATACTTCAAAGTGTACTAAAAATGCATAAAAAGATATTTAATTAATCAGTATACCTATAAGTTCACTTTTATTATACTTGCAGTACAAACTAAAAAACATAGATGTAAAATTGTGTACTCAAAGGCTACTAATGTTATGCTTAAAGTATACTTAAAAGTATATACTATACTCTTTATACTAGAAAGTGTTGAAATACTAAACTTTAAAGTGTGCTACTAGTACACTGATATTTGTATACTTACTACATAAAGTATACTTAAACATACTTGAATTTTACTTAAGTTTACTTAATAAAATTAACTTGAAGTATACTTCTTTTTTGGTAAGCGTCCTTCGAGTGATTGTTCACTCAGAAATGAACATTTTGGGTGCCTTTGGGTGCTTTCTCAATTGGGGTATAAAAGACACTATTATTCAGTAATATCATTGATTTGACTTTGCAACATCAGCACTGTTAGTGAACTGACCCGAATCAACACTGAACTAAACTGATCTGAATAATGACACTATTGTCTTCTCTAGAGCTGCTTACAATCTGAAATACATTTTTGTTTCATTACTGATGAATTTTTATGAACAACATTCACAGTGCTATAAAATACAAACAAAAATACAATGTTATAAAGTACAAAAAGCACTATACAAATGAAAGTGACTAGACTTGTCTCTGACTTTCATTGTGTGGACAAAAACAGTTTAAACATTCTTCATTCAGAAGAAGGAAGGTCACACAACCTTCGAAAGAAATTAACATTTTTGGGTGAACGATCACTTTAAGGTCTGTTCTGACTGACAGCGATTTGCAGACAAAGCGACTGGAAGTCATTCACCTTCAGTGAGAGCTGGCAATTAATCAGCCAACAAGCCCGTGACGCTATGCGATTCGAGGCGTACTATTTTTCCTTACGACAAAATGGATCTTTTATGATCCCTGAAATTTGACAGGACAAAAAGTGCAAAGTGTGCATCCTGCTTTAATCACTTCCCCACACAAAAATGAATATGTGCTGGACATGTCATGACACCAAAAGAAGGTGGAAAGTGAAGGTTAACGTTGGACTGACCTGCACACTTGGTTCTGGTGATGAGAGCCGGCCCGGGCTGTCCGGTTCCCCCCTCTCCCGGACGGGTCAGCAGCACTCGGATCTCATACTCTGTGTCAGGATCCAGGTGCCACAGCTTGTAATTGGGTGAGTTGACAGCGTGCGTTTCTGTCCAACTTCCAGATGTCATCCTGTACTCCACCTCCTTCAGGATGATGGGGCCGTCCCCAAATATGGAGTTAGCGTTTAGCTGGATTAGCAGGTACGTCGGCCCGACGCCCAACAGCTGAGGTGGAGCGATGGGTCTCGGGGGCTCTGGAAGAATAAAGATACATCTCACCAAACTGTTTCAAAAAGACCAAGCATTGAATGATCAGTTTAGTGATATTTTCAACAAATCACAATGTGTCATGTGGAATCAATATATTTGCATATATTTTATACATGTGTAATTTTTTATTTATTTAAAAAAAAAAAAACTTGCAACCACCCATTTATAATCAGCGCTAGGGGTAATGAATTACAAGTACAAATTACAAAATATCTGAGTTACTTTACACAAGTTACTTTGTTTTCCCATTTATTCCTATCTCAATGTTAAGGGGCAAAGACAGAGACATCTCCTTCAACCTGAGGTCTATTCATTTTACTTTTGGTGTGAAAGGTCACCAAAAATATAACTTTGAGCTATTTGTGACCCTGGACCACAAAACCAGTCATAAGTGTAAATTTTTTGAAACTGAGATTTATACATAATCTGAAACTTGAATAAATAGGCTTTCCATTGATGTATGGTTTGTTAACATAAGATAATATCTGGCCGAGACACAACTATTTGAAAATCTGGAATCTGAGGGTGTAAAAAAATAAAAATACTGAGAAAAACGCCTTTAAATTTGTCCAAATGAAGTCCTTAGCAATGCATATTAAATTTAAAAAATTAAGTTTTGATATATTTATGGTAGGAAATTTACTAAATATCGTCATGGAACATGATCTTTACTTATTATCCTAATGATTTTTGGAATAAAAGAAAAATCAATAATTTTGACCTATACAATGTATTTTTGGCTATTGCTACAAATATACCCCAGCGACTTATGACTGGTTTTGTGGTCCAGGGTCACATTTGTTGTTAAAAAACAAATAAGCAAGCCCAGCCCAGGTGACAAAAGTCACACAAAAGTACCATAACTTTACATTACTATCCATCAAAAGTAACAAAGTAACATAATTAGTTACTATTTATAACATGATTTAGTTTAACACTATTCACTCAATAAAAAAATACACTTTTGTTCTCCTCTTTCCTTATTCTTCCCTTTCTAGCTTGAACTTATCTAAACAATGCCTGATATTTGGTATCATGAGCACTTCCTCTGTCGATCTTCCTCTTCAGGATGAATCGCTTGCTGTAGTGGCTTTGGATAAAAACATCTGCTAAATGAATAAATGTAAACATAAATAAATCTATACCTTTAAGACTTGTTAGATATGCAAATGGCTTTAATGATATGATTGGCTAACCTCTTTGCATGCGACTTGAGTAACACCGCTGCTGAATATTAAGTAGGTGTTGTTATGTAAATATGGGCGGACATATGTTAGTGAGCGCATTGTTTCTAAATGAGTTGGATTTATCCCAGCTTATTTCATTTAAAAGACTTCTGTTTTCCATTAAAAGAGCTCTTAGGAATCTTAGCACAGTATTTTCATTCTAACAATTTTTTAATTAGCATTAGTGTTCGCTGTAAGCACAATACTGCATTGGAGAAAACATGCACAAATCAACAGGCAGACCATAACGATACTGCAGATGCACTATTACACCACACCAGACAATCCAGATGGTCCTTCAGTAAATGTGTGTGTGTTTGCCGATACGTTTGGCTAGACAGACAAGCGGAGAGACATCTCATCCGCACATAAAACAAGTTAGTCATCTATTTTTTACACGAGGGGAAAAACAGAAAGCATGATGCTGTTTTTCTGTGTGTTCTGCTGTGTTCAAGTGTGGAGATCCTCCACAGCAGATCTTCACATGTCGAGATGCTCTCTGAGAGTCTGGACGCTGCTGATGACTGTGTGATTATGAATAAATCATCCAACATGGAGCACAGAAGAGCCGTTCACTTCAGAACAGCATCAGCACGTGAGATATCCTGGCGAACACGCTGACACTGCTTTTGGTGATATATAAAAGCTCCTCGCTATCATAGAGCTGATATCTAATGAGTTCCTCATCAGCATCACATTCATCTTGGAGCTGTGAAGCGGCGTTTAAAGCTGCGAGACCGTCCACCAGAGCGACAGACAGCTCAAGCTGAGAGATGCTGTTTAGCGCGGGACGATCAGATGGAGACACACACTCTCGCTTTCCACCCCAGATGGCTCCTGAACTCTCTATTTGTTTCAGCTAATTAACCAGCCCACATGAAGCACAGCAATAACACAAACCAATACACCAATCGCACGCCTGTTGCTTATTCCTACATGTCCACAAACGCCTATATGACGCATGATGAGCAGATGCGATACTCAAACTCACACATGTGGTTACGTATAAACCGGTCATGGACAGGAAAAAATTGTTTTGGAAACCCGATTGCTAAATTATTATTTTTTTTGTATAATTTTTCCAGTACTGGTTGGGGAAAGCTACTTTTAAAAGTAATGCATTACAATATTGAGTTACTCCCTAAAAATATAACTTATTACGCTACTTAGTTACTTTTTATGGAAAGTAATGTGTTACGTTACTTTTGTGTTACTTTTTAAATCTGGGCAGGACTTTGCTTGTTTGTTTTTAATATAAAAAGTTTTATTTTTGGCAAATGTAGAAGCCTTTTCACACCAAAAGCCTCAGGCTTAGAGGAAAGTAAATTCACATATGTACAGTAAACCACAAAAGAAAAAAAAAAGTCAATGCTTCAGCAATAAAAAAAGGAAAACAAATGTTAGATTAACTTGAGTAAGTTTTGCTTATTAGCATGGATGAATTGGATCATCGAAGGTCGGCAACAAAGACAGTGGTTAATAAAATGGGATTAGATACATAAAGGAAATTTGTTTTATTTAACATCAATTATTGCAGGTCTGCATCATATTCTGAGTTGAACTTTACGGTTTTTATTCATTTTGAGGAATACTGAATCAGTTTTTTTTTTTGTGGGTGACATGAATTAATGCATGTTCACATTTATTCTAGAATTAAAGTTACATCCCAATTTTTTTTAACATGGGGACAGGAGAGCTTTTAATTAATAAATTTTGGGAAAAAAGGTAACTACCGTGACTTATTTGAAAAAGTAACTAAGATATTATTAGTCAAAGTGACTATTAAGTAAGAATGCGTTAAACTCATCAAAAGTGACTATAAATACATGTATAATGTTACAAAAGTTTCTATTTCAAATAAATGCTGTTCCTTTGAACTTTCTATTTATCAAAGAATCCTGTAACACTAGCTATGTTTCCATCACCCTGTTTGTATGCGCATTTTGAAGTATTGCATCAGAAACAACTGATGGAAATGCCACATTTGAAATAAAATCTCTTAATTTGCAAAAAAGTTTTTACGCTCACTTGAGGTGAATAATGGGAGATGGAAATGCATTTGCTGAGTAAATTCCTCCATACACTGTAAAAAAAAAAAAAAACACAATTTGTTGAGTCAACTTAAAATAATTGGTTACCCTGCTGCCTTCAGTCAACTCAAATAAGTTTATTCAAGTTGAAATGATACTGTATGTGACAACTTAGATATTCAAGTTGACTAAACCCAAAAATTATCAGCTGTGTTTGTTACTTGGCTGCCTAAAATTGAAAAAGTTGAATCAACTCAAATATCTAAGTTGTCACTTAGTAAAATGTAACATTTCAAGTTGACTAAACTTTTTTGAGTTGACTGAACTTAAAATTTTAAGGCAGCCAGGTAACAAATTATTTTAAGTTGACTCAACAAATTGTTTTTTTTACAGTGTATGCATCAAAAAGTCATGCACTTTGCAATATAGGACGGCTATGGGACTTCAATCTTGCTCCACAGCATCTAAAATGTTGTTATGGTCATTCTGAAATGCCCAAGCAATCTGTCATCAAAGTATTTCTGTATAACTGGCTCCCAAAACAACTACGCAACTTACACAACTGCGTTCCCAAACAGCAGGCATCCACCTCTGAAAGCAATGATCGCATTTACTGTTTCGTCTGCTCGCTCTGAGGCACAAGTTATTTATTATATTAAAAAATGATTATATTAATTGGCTTCTCCTTCTTTTCTTAGTAACAAAATAGTGCCAGTTAATCAGGAAGTGATGATTTTGTTCTCTTTGACTCTTTGTTCTCTTTTCACAAAGTTTTTTGCAATATTCCAATTTTGCGCATAATTTAAATTCGCAACTTTGGATGGAAACCTGGCTACAGTTTACACAAAAATATGGAGCAGCACAACTGTTTTCAACGTTGATAATAATCAGAAAACAAATCAGCATTTCAGAATGATTCTGAAGAAATGTGACACGGAAGACTGGAGTAATGTTAATGTTGTGATAATTAGTGTTATAATTTATGTTTGTACCTTATACACTCTCATATCTTGCTTATTTAAAAAAGGTATCACACTGAGTTTGATCAGTATAATCAGCAGCTGCAGAATGTTTTTTAATTCTCTGAATAAATCTGCCGTTGCTTGGAGTGTTTAAACCGCTTGCGTTCCTGTAAACGAGCGACCTGTGTAATGCACTTTAAGTCTTAATAGAATAAAGGAATGGAAGGAAGGAATGAGAGTTAATTGATTTATTGTGTGTTCCTGCAGGAGGAGGTGCTAGTATCGCTGTGCAATCAGAGCTGGTACATTTTAATACTGTAATCTGATTCTAGTGTGTGCCATGTTGTGTTGTGCTGTGTGTGTGACACCACTAACAGCAACACTGCAAAATTACATTTTACCAAGTAATCCAATCACAACGGCACTAATGTACAAAAGCGCTGCCCTGGCAGAGCCAAACACACACACACACACACACACACACACACACACACACACACACACACACACACACACACACAGATCTCTCTTGTTGTCTTGTCTAGAGTCATGTGATGACATCATCTCTGTAAACTGCACTTTTATTTCTCATATATTATTTCAAATGTGACATTTACCGGAGCGGGCTGGTTTTGTCAATCACTCACTGACATATATCACTTTACCCTTTAAAGCCGGTTATTACAGCGTCCGGGTGAAGCGCCAAACCTGTCAAGGACATGTCCGGGTCATATTTCAGCCCGAAATCAAAAGAATAAAATCAGGAAATGTTTTTCTTGCGCTTATGCTATCATTCTGTTGCGTCTGTGTCCTCAGTAGCTCCTGAGTTCTCTCTATCCAGAGTTTTTAGTACGTTGTCTCGGTCCAATTGAGCTACTCAATCTGTTGTGTTGGACATGGATGATACGCAGCCTATGTGATGTAAAAGATGCTCTTTATTACTGTGTCCATCAACGGAGCACATAAAACACTGCGCTACATCTGCCTTTTACCACTAATGAAGTGGCTCCGGGACCAAAGTCGCATCAAATATGCATTAATGTGTACAGCTGCGCTTATTTGCCGGGTTCCTCAGAAAACAAAGCGTCTGAGGGCAGACGGGGCTTTTTAAGAAGAGCAAAGAGCCCCGTTCGTTTGTGCTTGAACCTGCAGACGAACCACATTCATCTCAATTCATTAGAGGCAGTGACATACGCTCTCAAACACACACAAACAGACAAACATGAGCAGAGTGCTTTTAGTGCACTAGTGTCTAAATTGGTGAGCGAATGGAGCAGTATTCATGCATTAGCTGAGAGCGTCTGTGTGATTTGTTTGATGCTTCGGTGGCAGGTTGAATCAGGTTTATTAAGCTGTCACTAGTTTTATTTATGTATATATTAAGATTTTAAAATTGATATAATTCTATTGTGTTTCATACGGTCAGTAGCAAGCAAACAAGCTTTTTCAGTGTAGTTTGTACATCTCTTCTTTTTGACAGAATATGTAAAATCTTTGCTTTCTATGTTTGATGTTTGTTTCTTCATCACACTGCAAAAACATACTTACTTATTTTCTTACTTAGATTTTTTTGTCTTGATTTCAGCCAAAATATCTACAAATTCTTAAATCAAGAAGGATTTTCTAGACAAGCAAAAATTATTGTCTTGTTTTCAGAAAAAATAAGTCATAATTAAGTGAGTTTTTGCTTAGAACAAGCAAAATAATCTGCCAACTTCAAACTGAAAACTAGATTATTTTGCTTACCCCATTGGCAGATTATTTAGCTTGTTTTAAGCAAAAACTCTTAATTTTGAATTTCTTTTTTCTGAAAACAAGACAAAAAAAATTTACTAGTCTAGAAAATCCTTCTTGATTTAAGAATTTTTAGATATTTTGGCTGAAAACAAGACACAAAATCTAAGTAAGAAAAGCATTTTTGGAGTGCAGATTTGGAGAACACAGCAAAAAATGCCTTTCTTACTTAGGTTTTTTGTCTTGTTTCCAGCCAAAATATCTACAACTCTTAAATCAAGAAGGAAGTAAAAATTATTGTCTTGTTTTCAGGAAAAAAAAGTTTTTGCTTGAAACAAGCAAAATAATCTGTCAATGGGGTAAGCAAAATAATCTAGTTTTCTGCTTGAAATAAGATTATTTTGCTTGTTTTAAGCAAAAACTCACTTAATTATGACTTATTTTTTCTGAAAACAAGAAAATTATTTTTGCTTGTCTAGAAAATCCTTCTTGATTTAAGAATTTTTAGATATTTTGGCTGAAAACAAGACGAAAAATCTAAGTAAGAAAAGCATTTTTTGCAGTGCAGATTTGGAGAACAAAAATGCCTTTCTTAGATTTTTTGTCTTGTTTCCAGCCAAAATATCTAAATTCTTAAATCAAGAAGGAAGTAAAAATTATTGTCTTGTTTTCAGAAAAAAAAGTTACAATTAAGAGAGTTTTTGCTTGAAACAAGCTAAATAATCTGCCAATGGGGTAAGCAAAATAATCTAGTTTTCTGCTTGAAATAAGATTATTTTGCTTGTTAAGTAAAAACTCACTTAATTATGACTTCTTTTTTCTGAAAACAAGAAAATTGTTTTTGCTTGTCTAGAAAATCCTTCTTGATTTAAGAATTTTTAGATATTTTGGCTGGAAACAAGATAAAAAATCTAAGTAAGAAAAGCATTTTTTGCAGTGAAATGTAGGATTTCATCACTTGTTCAACAATTAATCCTCTGCAGTGAATGGGTGCCATCAAAATATGAGTCCAAACAGCCGATAAAAACATCACAATAACCCACAAGTAATCCACACCACTCCAGTCTATCAATTAACATCTTGAGAAGCCAGAATATGTGTGTTTGTAACTAACAAATCCATCATTAAGATGTATTTAACCTCAAACTATTGCTTCCAGCTCAAATATGACTTCATAATCCATAATAACGCATTTTACATTGAAAAAGTGGTCTGGTCTGAATCAGGAGAGAACATCACAATAATCCACCACAAGTAATCCAGGAGTGAATTACCTGTGGATTATTGTGATGCTTTTATCAGCTGTTTGGACTCTCATTCTGATGGCACCCATTCACTGTAGATGATCAAATGGTGTGCATTTATGATCAAAATATAAATTTTTCCAAATCTGATAAAGAAACCAACTCATCTACATTGTGAATGCCCTGAGGGGGAATGCAATTCCAGCAAAGATTCATTTTTGAAGTTAATGAATTACTCCTTTAAAATGAGCATGAAATGTGACACAAATGTCAGTGACATCTATCAAGCTCAAAATGAACCATGGAGTCAAAATGGTTATTAAGACTCTTAAGAATCTTCTTTTAGTTTGCAAAAAAGAAAGTCATACAGGTTTGAAACCACATAAGTTAATAAATGAATACAGAATCATCATTTTGGGGTAAACTATGTTTATGATACTGGTATGGTGCTCTACTGGTGTTTTTTTGTCCCTTTTAAAGTTACTATAAGCTATTTTGTTGAGAATTTGCTTTAGATTTCCACTGAAAAATGACAGCTTATGGGTTTACAACAGATGATTACAGGAACTTCACATTTTAAGCCAACTATTCATTTTAGTGTTGTAGTTTACTAACATGCATAAACAAATGCTTATTTTTAATTAAGCTGATTAACAATAACGTCATTGGGTTTCACCACTGTTAATTGGAACCGAATGAAATTCGCACTGAGAGCGAGACAGAGAGCGTGAATCTGTTTTTGTCAGGTGTCACTGGCTGTTTCATGCAGGTCATCCATCATGTGTGGCTGACATGAGCGAATGATAGTGATGTGCCCTGCTGTTACCCTTCCTTAAGCCCTGTCTCATCTGTCTTTCCCTCACACACACACATAACAGAGCTTCTGCTCGACTACGACACACACACATTTAGACTGCTGAACACCGCCGTCATGCAATTGGAAAATGCACTTGCCCTCGACTCAACGTCTTATAGTGAGAGAAATAATCTTTTTTTGGTCATTTATTTCACAGGCGCAGGACCTGGCAGCGACGTGTTTGATCAAAGCAAGGCCGGGTTAAGAAAGAAGAGGTAAAGGAAGAGTGAGAGAGAGAGGGAGATAAAGGGAAGGAGAATATGTGAGGGAGGAAAAGCAAAAAGGAAATATTTCCTGTGGGAAGCGTCACAGCTTTTTTATTTTGAAGTTTTGATGGGGCTTGTGAAGGGAGAGAGATGACAGCAGCCGAGCAGAATATGGATCAGGGGACATGGCAATCTAACACCTGACGGACAGCGTTAGAGAGAGCAGCAGACAGACTGATCCCTGTCTATTGCACATCAGTCTGTCTCTCTCTCAGCGCTGACAGGATATGTAATCACCTCTACGCTCACACACTCGGCTTCTAGGTGTGCAGTCGGCCTCTAAAACCAGTGTTGGGGTGTTATGTAATTAGATTACTTTTTTCAAGTAACTAGAAAAGTAAGGTTACTTTTTAAAATATGTAACGGCAGTTACTTTTTTCTCTCTTTTATTGATCGAAAGCTCTCCTGTCCCCATTCTGAGAGAAAACAGGGGTAAGATGTTACTTTAGTTCCAGAATATAAAAAAATATTGAAAAGTAATAGAACTTTTTATATTAACCCTTTAACTGTCACTCCCTATTGTGACCATAGACATGAAATTGCACTAAATGTAATTTTTTATAATTCATGAACAAAAACATTTTGTAATATGATTTTCATGTACAATTTCCATGATAATGCAATGTCTGATTTTAAAATGGTTTCCAATGGATGAATTTTGAAATTTTAAGTCTTCAAGTGATATATAATTTCTTATGATTTCTAAAGCGTGATAGAAAAAAAGGCAGCAAAGAAAGTCTTTTTGTGAAAAAGGTCTGAACTCCTGTTATGAAGTATATTTTTTGAGGTGCACTCTTGTCATAAATTAATCTATTACTTTTCCTACATAATTTGTAACACAAAACAGTGATAAAATATCAATTTAGGAGTCTTAGACCTTTCCAACGATATATATTTTGTCATGATTAGATTAGGATTTATTTGAAATATGGTGAAGTAAATGTAGGCGTCCCGGTGACATTCCAGCAAAGTTTCATTTTTGAAATGAATGCATTACTCCTTTAAAATTTGCATGAAATGTGGCACAAATATCAGGAGACATTTTTGAACTTTTTTATACATTTATCAACTCAAAATGCACCATGGAGTCAACCAAAATCTATAATAGTATGGTTACTAAGACTCTTAAAAATAACACGTACAGACGTCAATATAATTTTAGAAAAAATATACGTTTTTTAGAACTTTTTATATCAAAAACAAACAAGCATGCCCCGTCCAGATTGAAAAAGTAATGCATAATGATCAACTGGTGAGCATTTTTGATGGAAATATACATTTTTCCAAATCTGATGAAGAAACAAACTCATCTACATCTTTAATGCCCCGAGGGGGAATGCAATTCCAGCAAAGTTTCGAAATAAATGAATTACTCCTTTAAAATGAGCATGAAATGTGACACAAATGTCAGTGACACAAAAGGAGACATTTTGAACTTTTCTACACATCTATCAAGCTCAAAATGCACCATGGAGTCAGCCAAAATCTATAATAGCATCGTAACTAAGACTCTTAAAAATAACATTCTACTGTACAGACGTTAATATACTTTTCCTTCAGCCTGAGGCTGAACTTTTATATTAAAAACAAACAAGCACGCCCCATCCAGACTGAAAAAGTAATGCATAAATGCATCACCTTCCATAAAAGTAACAAAGTAATGCAATTAGTTACTTCTTTAGGGAGTAACACAATATTGTAATGCATTACTTTTAAAAGTAACTTTTCCCAACACTGTCCAAAACCAACACTCATTAAGCATCAAATGCTGCTCTGACTCAAAATAAGCAACGTCTGACCCCTAACCAAAGTCTAATTCACCAATGTGACATCTGACACCAGAAAACACTCTGCCAATGTGTGTGACTGCCAAAGCACTGTTCAAAAATTTGCACTCAGTAAGATTTATTTGGAAAGAAATGCTTTTATTCAGCAAGGACACATTTAATTGATCAAACGTGACAGTAACGCCATTCACAATGATTTCCATTTCAAATAAATGTTTTCTTTTTAACTTTTTTATTCATTAAACAATCTGCAAAAGTAAAACGCATCACAGTTTTCAGAAAAATATTAGACAGCACAGTGGTTTTTAACACTGATGATCATCAGAAATGTTTCTTGAGCAGCAAATAAGCATATTAGAATGATTCCTGAAGGATGTAATGACGCTAAAATTTTAGCTTTGACCACAACAATTGATCACTTTTCACACACAGAAAACAGCTATTTTAAATTATAATAATATTTCACAATATTACTGTTTTTACTGTATTTTTGAATAAATAAATGCAGCCTTGGTGACAGACATTTACTGTGAACAAGCCACTCTAAAAGCATGCTTTTATAAGCTACACGTGTAAACATTTGTAGAAATGTGTAACTTTATAAATGTTTTACTGTCACTTTTGATCAAATGCATATTTGCTGAATTAAAGTATGAATTTCGATTAAACAGACACACATATGCACCAAACATTTGAATCGTAGTTTATTATGCTTTCTGCATAAATATGAAGCAGCACAACTGTTTTCAACAGTGATAATATTTAGAAATGTTTCTTGAACTGCAATCAGCATATTAGAATGATTTCTGAAGGATCATGTGACACTGAAGACTGGAGTAATGATGCTGAAAATCCAGCTTTGATCACAGTAATCAATTACAGTTTAACATATATTCACATACAAAACGGCTATTTTAAATTGGAATAATATTTAACATTTTTACAATTTTTTTTTTTAGCCTTGGTAAGCAGAAGAGACTTCATCCAAACATTTAAAAAATGCTTTATCTCTGTTCAGCCCAGTTTGTTGTAAAATAATACATTTTATTTCATTACACTGAAAAAATGCCTGTCTTAGATTTTTTTTGTGCCGCTTCCAACCAAAATATCCAAAAAATCTTAAATCAAGAAGGATTTTCAAGTAAAAGTGATTGTCTTGTTTTCAGAAAAAAAAAATAAGGGAGTTTTTGCTTGAAACAAGCTAAATAATCTGCCAATGGGGTAAGCAAAATAATCTAGTTTTCATCTTAAAATAAGATCATTTTGCT
The DNA here is from genome assembly GCA_033026305.1 of Cirrhinus molitorella. Classification (NCBI taxonomy): domain Eukaryota; kingdom Metazoa; phylum Chordata; class Actinopteri; order Cypriniformes; family Cyprinidae; genus Cirrhinus; species Cirrhinus molitorella. The sequence goes on along the minus strand of CM065133.1, from coordinate 2,151,363 downwards.
TGTTTTAAGCAAAAACTCACTTAATTATGACTTCTTTTTTCTTTTTACTGTATTTTTGATTAAATAAATGCAGCCTTGGTGACAGAAGAGACTTTATCCAAATAAAATAAACAAATAAATCTTACTGACTGATACTGAACAGCTCAATAAAGTAACACAATTCAGCTTTGTGCGCATTAATGAATATTTACAGCTGCCTTTGGCAGGTTTGGCTAAATGTTTACTTTAAACACAGAATGCAGCGCAGGTGAGCGTATGAAGGATATATTTGGTGGAGCTGAATGAATCATTGATGCGTATCACCGCCAGGAAGCCGACGCGTGTGACATTAATGAAAAGCAGCCCTGTTCTGTTCTTTCATTCTCTCAGATTTCAGAGTTGTTGACATTTTGGCTCTTTTGGTTTGTTTGCGTTTGTTCTGCGTGCTCATCATCAGGAAGTATCAGCCGATCGCGCTTCATCAAACTTTAACGATCTGTCTTTGAGCTCGTGCCGTCGTCACGCGCCGTGGAGGCAGCGCTGGAGTCTTTAAAATCTGCCTCGTTTCAACTCCTGATCTCTGGCTGTCTCTCTAGGCGTATTTACCACCAATCAGTCGGCGTGTTTACGACGGGGAGCCGCGCACTCACAGGAGGGTGACAGCCTGCTATCTAGTCATTAGAAAATCACAAGTAGTAAACAATCATCGTCTCCATATCGCTCTCACGTCTCGCTCCGACACAAACACACCTGCACCTGAGAGAAATCTGTGGAGGTTTCTGCAAGTTCGGCCTGAGGTGGGATTCCTCAGCTTCTGGCTGTTTAGGTTTCTTGAGTTGGCTGCATGGTTCTTTGAGAATTAAAAAGTGTTGGTTCTTGCAGAGTGAACGCATTACAGTACAAATGTGAATGTCTTAAATTATTCACATGCTCTAACCCTCGAGGTTTAAACTTTTCAGATCTTCAAGCTTTTATTCAAAATACTTGTGAAATGCTGTAAATGCATGCAATTCTGGAAATTAAGCAAATGTTAATGTAAATAAAGTGAACCTAGCACATGTTTTGTTCCCAGATGAATATTAAACTCACAGAGCTCACAAAGATGAAGTTTACAGCATTTGCTGTGAACAAGCCACTCTAAAAGCATGCTTTTATAAGCTGTACATGCGTAAACATTTGTAGAAATTTGTAACTTTATAAATGTTTTACTGTCATATTTGATCAAATGCATATTTGCTGAATAAAAGTATGAATTTCTATTAAACAGACACACATATGCACCAAACATTTGAATGGTAGTATATCATAACATTAAGCAGCACAACTGTTTTCAACACTGATAATATTATATTTAGAATATATAATATATATAATATATATTTAGAAATGTTTCTAATGCAATCAGCATATTAGAATGATTTCTGAAGGATCATGTGACACTGAAGACTGGAGTAATGATGCTGAAAATCCAGCTTTGATCACAGTAATCAATTACAGTTTAACATATATTCACATACAAAATGGCTATTTTAAACTGGAATAATATTTAACATTTTTTAATGCATTTTTTTTTCCTTAAATGTAGCCTAAAGCATGTAAAAAATGCTTTATCTCTGTTCAGCCCAGTTTGCTGTAAAATAATACATTTTATTTCATTACACTGAAAAAATGCCTGTGTTGTTTCCAAACCAAAATATCTAAAAAATCTTAAATCAAGAAGGATTTTCAAGTAAAAAATTATTGTCTTGTTTTCAGAAAAAAAATTAAGTGAGTTTTTGCTTGAAACAAGCTAAATAATCTGCCAATGGGGTGAGCAAAATAATCTAGTTTTCATCTTGAAATAAGATTATTTTGCTTGTTCTAAGCAAAAACTCACTTAATTATGACTTCTTTTTTTCTGAAAACAAGACAATAATTTTTGCTTGTCTAAGGATTTTTAGATATTTTGGCTGGAAAAAAGACAAAAAATTCTAAGTAAGAAAAGCCTTTTTTTTGCGGTGTAATTGTTATCTTTTCCCATTTGAGAAACTCTGGTCTATTAGTTTTTGAGGATTATAAAGTAGATCTAAGGCTTAGTGGACCTGTTTTCCTGTTCTGTTCCAACTGAAGGCTTTATTTGAAGAGCGAATGTGGGGTGGTCTTTCTGCATCTGCGTGAAGAGACGTCGCTTTAGATGTCCAATAAAAACTGTGGTGTTTATTGACCGTTTGTGTTTGAATCTGTTTCACAGCACAAGTCTTGTCAATTCTGCTTATTCTCTACAAGCGAGAGAGGGCTAATGTCATTACTGGAAACCCTGGGCTAAACGCACCAGGCTCCTCGCATGCTGAGCCCACAACTGTGTTCTGTTGTTGTTTTACTTTTTGCTTTTTTCCTCTTCCATCGTTCTTCCTGCAGCTGGGGGACACGCAGATCGATACTTCTCCAGCGTAAGAATTCGCCACTGAAATTTTCATTTGTTACAAAGCGGGCCCAAACAGCCGGGAGGGCCCGCTGTCGTCCCGCATTAGGGAGAGCGGGAGCTAATAAAGCACTAGCCCGGGGTCACGCGCGACAATAGGCAACTCCGTGCCAGCTCCCATTAGCGCACGCACAAATCCATGGCCCAAAAATTTCCGCTGAAATTACCATCTTTGGTATCCTTGTAGCAGGATGTCAGCTGGGGAAGTGTGGTGGAGATATCTGAGCTGTCAGTGTGGCTGATACTCAACTGGCCCTTCTGCCCTCCGGCCGACGCTAACTATTGCACTCCTCTCAGAGTCGCATCTGTGCACAGGAAACTTCACGCGTCACTCTCCGGACCCAGAACGCCAGCGCTCTCGCGTACAGAAGGGCTCGGGCGAAGTCACCGAAAAAACACCCAATGAGATTTGTTTGCATAAACGAGTTGTGCATATTAATATGCCACCGTGCGCCCAATGGTAATTCGAATATGAATGCGTTTGTATTATTTAGCAGCGTTTAAATAAGCAGATGGTCGCTGTAGCCATGGCTGCTTCTCCTCGACTTCAGCAGAAGATCGCAGAGCTTTGGTTATGAGTCCTTAAACTAGTCTAGCCTTTATTACAATAATAAACATGCATTCTATAGCCTTTGAGAACACACTTGAATATCCAGAAACTGCCTAATGCATAATTGCACTGCACTTACTTAGATTTTTTGTCTTGTTTCCAGCCAAATGATCTAAAAAATCTTAAATCAAGATCATTTTTCTAGATGAGTAAAAATGATTGTCTTGTTTTCAAAAAAGGATGTTAAATTTAAGTGAGTTTTTGCTTGAAACAAGGTAAATAATCAGCCAATGGGGTAAGCAAAATAATCTATAATCTTAATCTTAAATCTATAATTTTAAACAGAAAATAATCTTTCTGCTTAAAATAAGATTTTTTTTTGGCAGATTGCTTTGCTTGTTTTAAGCAAAAACTCATTTAATTTTGATTTGTTTTTCTTAAAACAAGACAACAATGTTTACTTGTCTAGAAAATCCTTATGGATTTAAGAATTTTTAGATATTTTGACAAAAAATTTAAGTAAGAAAAGCTTTTTTTGCAGTGTGGCACATATAATCTGTGCAGGGCCTAAAACTAACATCTTGCCAAACCTGTCAATGGAAAGTGATTTACTGACATACTAGCCATAATTATTATTAACTAACCATATAATTGTATGTGCCCTATGTCATAAAAAAAGCAGAACATGCCATGTGTTATTTTAAATTAAATATTATTATTATTTTAAATTATACAAACTAAATAAATACCACCACAATATTGCTGAATTTTAAAGCATTTTAAAATAATTTTATTTTAGATATTTATTACTGTTTTTAACATCAGTACTAATATTCATTTATTTTTATTATTTTAATTATTATTATTTTTCCCTTGTTAACCCTTTAACTGTCACTCCCATTTTTGAACATAGACGTGAAAATGCAGTATCAGGTATATTTTTTTATAATTCATAAGACATTTTGCAATATGATTTTGACGTACATTTTCCACGGTAATGCAGTGTCTGATTTTAAAATGGTTTTCAAAGGATGAATTTTGAGATTTTAGGTTTTCAAGTGATATATAAGTTCTTATGATTTCTAAAGTGTGACAGGGAAAAAGGCAACGAAGAAAGTCTTTTTGTGACAAATGTCAGAACTTATTGACATATTTTGTAACACAACAAAAAGTCAAAATATCTATTTAGAAGTCTTAGACGTTTCCAACGATATATAGTTTATCATGATAAATTAGGATTTATTTGTAAAATGGTGAAGTAAACTTAGGCGTCCCACTGAGGGGATGGGTGACAATTAAGAGGTTAAACCATAGTTTTTATTTTCTCAGAAAACTAAAGGGAAACTTCTCTTCTGAAATGCTGCTCTTTTGTAGACAACTGATTTATAAATTATTCCTATTAGATGTAGCGTATAATGTGGCATATAATGGCTCATCCAATCAGAACTGAGAGATTGAACTATGCATTTTAATATACAGAAAAGTATAATAATAGCATAAAAAACAAAACGAGTTCTTACCTCTGACAATGAGTCCAGCAAAGTTGGAGACACCGGATCCTCTCTCTGATTGTGTGACGCAGCGGTACAGATCTTGGTCCTGACTGGTCACTTCTCTCAGTCGGAAAGAGGCTGCAAATTTTCTGTGGTTGATGTTTTTCTTCTCCGCCACTGGAATGTCCTCTCCATTACGTCTCTATATATGACAACATTAGAGATGAAAAAATTTAATATTTGCAGGTCTAACTGATTAAATCCAGTCATTTAGCCTCATTATAACTTTTCATAATTCATCCAAATTGTGTAAATATTCACAGCGTTCCATGTTTCGTGCTTGAAGAGTTTTGTAATTTTGAGGAAATTAAAAATCTAGATAAATCTAGTTAATTAAATCTAGTTATTTATTTATTTTTTTTCTGGTAGTTACTTTACAGATCAGTGTTGTATGGAAGCCTGTTTCCACCACTGAATAAAAAACAAAAAAGGTTATTGTGACTTGTTATCGCACAATTGCGTGATACAAACTCAATTCTGACTTTTTTCCCCTCAGAATCGTGGATATAAACTCGCAATTCTGAGAAATTAAGTCAGAATTGCATATATACTTGCAACTGAGACAAAAAAAGTCTTGTGAGATAAAAAGTCACAATTCTGTAAACATCAGTATCAGAAATGGTCTTTATAACTCACAATTGTGAGTTCATGTCTCACAGTTCTGAGAAAAAAGTCTGAATTGCGTGATATATACGCACAATTGTAAGAAAAAAGTCTGAATTGTGATATAAAAAGTGGCAATTGCGAGTTATAAAGTCAAGGTGCGAGATGTAAACTTGCAATTCTGAGAAACGAATTCAAAATTGTGATATAAACTTGCAATTCTGTAAACATATAATTTTTTTTTTCCCTCCTCAGACATGGTCTTTATAACTCGCAATTGCGAGTTCGTATCTCACAACTCTGAGAAAAAAAAGTCAGAATTGCATGATATAAACTCCCAATTGTAAGAAAAAAGTCAGAATTGTGAGATAAAAAGTTGCGATTGCGAGTTATAAAGTCAAGGTACAAGAGGTAAACTTGCAATTCTGAGAAAAGAAGTCAGAATTGTGATAAAAACTTGCATATCAATCTTTTTTTCCTCCTCAGACATGGTCTTTATATCTCACAATTCTGACTTTATATCTATCAGTTTTGACTTAACTCACAATTGTGCTTTTATATCTCACAGTTCTGAGAAAAAAGTCACAATTGCGAGATGTAAACTCCCAACTGCGAGAAAAAAAGTTAGAATTGTGAGATAGAAAGTCACAATTACCTTTTTTATTTTTATTCAGTGACGGAAATGGGTTTCCATAGTGTTGTTCAGGTATAGGAGGAAAAATCGTGGATGAGAAAACAAACGACAGAACAAAAATCAAAAAATCAAATAAACAAATGATCTGTGAGTGAGATGCTTTAGAGTGAGCACTATGCTTAAATTAGGTCCTTGATGTTTCCTGAGGATTTGTAGTCCTCATAAGCCATAGCTGAACAACAATAAGATATGACACCGTACTATTGTTTTCTTAGATGTGGTATACAGTAAATGCTTAAACGTGAATGTATTAGATAACTCAAATGCAGATAAGGCTCTTCATTTCATAAGGCCACACGCTGTGAAACGAGCAGAACTGATGGTTTAGGGTTGTTTTGGTGGGACAGACGCTCATAAGCGGTGAAGCTCCAGTGATACGCTTGAGTAAAGCTGTGACGGACGGTGGTCAGTGTCACAGGCGATCTGCGTGAGTGAAGTGTGAGAGCGTGCGCTACAGACCATCATTCATTAGCCTCTTTAACACTGCCGTCTCCTATTAGTCCGAAGCGCTGCAGACACCAGCACTCGCTTGCTTTCTTCATTTTTTCACCTCCTCATGTATCAGAGGAGAAAAGGTCACTTCTCCTACATATTCGCCACCCTGTCAGGCTCTCGTTCAATCTTCCGCTGCATCTCCAGCTCACTTTGTCTTCTCGGAAAGTGAAGGCCTCTCATTAGTTAATCAAAATCAAAGGTCAGCGGCAGGGCTTCACCTCAGCGTGAGATACGAAAACCCCGCTGACGCTGATATCATTAGGAGAGCAAGATTTTCCTTCGGGAAGAATAAAGTGGGTAAATGCGAGAGGGAACGCTGTCTCTGTGACAGGCTCAGTTTTAATGAAGCGAGCGTCTCTCTCTCTCCAGCTGCTTGATTAGTAATTGTGGTTATATATACCCGTTGACCATGAATATGGGATATAGTTTCCCAAACTGATGCAATTCTTTGACTATTGTGAAATCAAACTTAAAAACAGCAGAACTGTTTGCTCCCGCACATCCTGAACTTGACATTCCCGGCCAATTAGGGTGAAGCTCGTCTCGCTGAGAGCTTTGGTCTGATCTAAAGCATGGCTCGTGTTAAAACACTTTCTGAGCTTTAGCTCAACGGTCCTCAACTGATGCGTCACAACGCAAAAACCAGTTAAAGCTTGGGGTTTGATGGGTCATAGACAGCAGGGGGAAACAATACTACATCAAACCCTTGTGAAAAAGAAGTGCACTTAATTGTATGAATTATGCACTTGTAGTGGACTGCAAGTATTTTTAAAATATTTTTAAACTGGACTTGCAGATAATAATGAAATTAAAGGCCACTTAAATGACTTTTTTTTTAAAAGTACACTTTTAAAACGTGCACATTGTAATAGTGTTACATTTAAAGTTTTGCATTAAAGTAGATTTTAAATCATGTTTTAATAAAATGTTAAGTAAAGATCATGTTCCATGAAGATATTTTGTAAATTTCCTACCGTAAATATATCAAAACGTAATTTTTGATAAGTAATATGCATTGCTAAAAACTTCATTTGGACAACTTTAAAGGTGATTTTCTTTTTTTTTTTTTCCACCTTCAGATTCCAGATTTTGGCCAAATATTGTCATACCATAACAAAACCTTACATCAATGGAAATCTTATTTATTCAGCTTTCAGATGATGTATAAATCTCAATTTCGAAACATTTACCTTTATGACTGGTTTTGTGGTCCAAGGTCACAAATGTTCATAACATACTAAAGCTCTGTGTTATTTTACATTTTAAGTTACTGTATTTTAAATGTGCTAAATTGAACTTCATGTGTAATTACAAATATATTTCACTGAAGTATTTAGTTTACCATAAACATGTGAGTATATTTAGCACCTTACTTTAACCCTATTTCAATAACAACAGGAGTAATTATGAAATTACATACATAAAATGTACTGAAGTCCTACTTCAGTGGGTCAAAAACACTCTAAAGTTCAACTAATTGCATTTTATATAAAAGTAAGTATCTCTATAATATTTGCATTTAAATACCTTGCATTCAGTTTGCAATTAAAGGGACATAAAAGAAGATATTTTAAAGAATAAACCATAAAGTTAATGGTTCCCATGACCTTCCATTGTATAGAGAAAAAAATATATTATGGAAGTCAATGTGGACCAGAAACTGTTTAGTTACCAACTTTCTTTAATCTCTTCTTTTGTATTCAACTCTTAAAGGTATGAAACAAGCGGAACAGAATGGTAATTTTTGGGTGAACTATCCCTTTTAAAGTATATTACTTCCACAATAAGTAGGCTTTTTAAAGTGTACTTCTTTTCACAAGGTTAGTTATTATAGTAAAACAAACAGACTACCTACTTTTAAAAGGAAGGACAAAAAAACGTCCCATATCATTTAGCGTTGATGTGAGTACAGGTGTGTGCACAGACTGTCTCACCTGCAGCCAGAGTTTGTTGTTGACAGCATCACGGACAGTGGCAATGCACTGGAACGTGGCATTCTGTCCAGCGTTCACCTCCACATCCCCTAAACGCAGGAAGTGAGGCGATTTATCTGTATTCGGAGGAAAAGACAACAAAACATTTCAGGATTTCTCTCCATACAGTGGACTTCCAAAATGCAGTTTAAATGCAGCTTAAAAGGGCTCTAAACATTCCAGCTGAGGAAGAAGGGTCTTATCTAGCGAAACGATCGGTTATTACAAAAAAATTTACAATTCATATACTTTTTAACCTCAAATGCTCATTTTTCTTTTTCTTTTTTTTTTTTAAATAACCAATCGTTTTGCTAGATAAAGACCCTTCTTCCTCGGCTGGGGTCATTTACGACCTCTGAACTATCATCACTGTGCCCTTGATCAAGACTTCTGACCTGAAATCGTGTGGCTATGCACATAAACTGTAGCAAAGTTTGTCACAGGAAGGAAACAGACAGAAAAATTGAGAACCTACAAAATCAGTGGCATCCCTTTTTTTATTATCTGATTCCAGATAATTCTCCAATAAAGAGTTGTGATTCATGAACCAAACCAATCGCAACATCTTCCCCCATCTGGCTCTGAAAATAAAACTACTTGTAGATTGTTCCTCTCTGTCAGTGTTTCATTGGCTCTCTCTCTAGTTTAATTAGACTGAGTGTTCATTTGGCAGATCTGTGGTTAGAAACACACAGAGAGGAACAATGAGATAAGGGAAAGGTGAAGCAGATCTCACGTATTTTAAAAGTACCATCCTCTCCTGTCCACCCAGAACATTTACTGACAATAACATACAGCCACCAACATTTACATTTCAGTTTGAGCTCTACAAGCAAAATGCAAAGAAGTCATCCAATCATAACACAAGTCACTTACACATACTCTACTTACAGAAAATCGTTTGTTTAGAAACTCCATGAAATCAAAATATATATCACATCTCTAGCTTTGGACTCATCTATATGCTAGTCCATTCATCATTATCAAAGTGACTTACATTGCATTCATGACACACATTTAGGGAGAGATATACTAGAACCTTTTTAAAATGCACATCTTTGCACATAAAGGGTCCATATTGGTCACAAGGTGGTCCAAAAAGTCCACATACTAGTACCTAAAAAGTGTACTCTTTGATAAGGTACCTCCACAGTGACAGCTTTTGTATCTTTTTTTCTGAGAGTGTGCAAACTGCCAGGATTTACTGAAGGTACACAGTGAAACATTGGTGATAAAAAAAACTGCAGACATTTTTGCAGCTGACCTTATTGCATATGCATCTATAGGAGCTTACTTTTCAGATGCAACATTTAGGGAAGGATCGTTTAGATCATACAAAGTGATTTACTGAGGTTTGCAATAGTCAGTTTGCTGGTATTTGCACCATTATTTAACTCCCAAAAAAGCATGTCTTAAATCACTGCCCTTGATAGACTGCATTGGTCATTATGAAAATGATCTGTGTGTTTAATTTGCTCATTGTCAGTAGTTCAGCTGTAGAACTTATGGAATTGCGTTATCATGCTAGTTTGCCCTGTTTAATAAATCTGGCCTTAAATCAGTTCTTGTTTTCCCCGGGAATCAAACCCATAATTTCGGCATTGCTAGCACAGTACACTCTTAAAAATAAAGGTGCTTTAAAAGGTTCTTCACAGCGATGCCATAGAAGAACCATTTTTGGCTTCACAAAGAACCATTCAGTCATTCAGTTTAAAGAACCGTCCCTTTCTTACCTTTTTATAATCTGAGGAACCTTATTTTGCCACAAAGAACCTTTTGTGAAACAGAAAGGTTCTTCAGATGTTAAAGGTCCTTTATGGAACCATTTAGACAAAAAAGGTTCTTCTATGGCATCGTGAAGCACCTTTATTTTTAAGAGTGTTTGAGTTACAGGAAGGCAGCTAGAAGGCTTTTTCCAAAACGCTGATCCCATTTAGGGTCTTTCATACGAATGGCCATGCTAAAAATTGACCAAATTTACTAAGGATCAGTAGAAAGGGTGGGCAGTGGTCATAAACTACAAAAGTATGACCGTTTAAGGTGAGAATAAGAAGTATAAATATAGTGTATGAAAAACAAATACAGAGATCCATGTTCAACATAACTAACACACACATAAAAGATGTAAAAAATAAATGCTGTAGCACGCGTTTCATTTTTTTCTCTAATGAAATTGCATTTCTTCTCTTCTCTAGCTTGCTTCCTAATCTTGTTGTCTAATAAACCTGGCATTGTGTATTACGACTGTTGACAAATTGCTTTTTTCCTCTTGCTTTGATCTGCTAAATACATAAAAGTAAATGAAAAAACAAATGTAATATATGTCTGTCCATGGGCGCCAGAGAAAAACCAACATGTGTGATTTTTAGTGTGATCAGATGATCTTTACAAGTCCAGCAGAAGCAGGTGTCAGTCAGTATAGTGCTGTATCTTTGAAAGATGCAAATGAGCTAAAGCATACACAAACACATGGCTAATATTTCTGTCGGGTAGCCCTCAAAATAAATGCTCTTTTAGAGCTGGAAACACTCTGAAATGATGAACAACAAAGCTCCTTCATCTCCCTCTCTTCCTGCATCATCTTAATAAGATGTCATCTGTGTTCAGCAGAAGCTTTATTAGCAGCGTTCAGAGGGAATATAATCCATGTTGCGAGTGGCAGTAATCCCTGTGCTTCTGCGGACCAGCTGTTAATAGGGAATACCTGCTACGTGATCAGGGCTCAGCTCTGATCCCAGCCAGAAGACGAGAGAGACAATCCACACACGCACAGCGCTAACCTGAAGAGACGCTTCGCTGGATGACAAAATATGAATCACTTAAAATTATATGTACATTGCTGGCATTTGGAGTGCTGAGGTGTAAGCGTCTGCTGATTGCCCCGTCACTCGACCCCTAAACGCTTCATGCTAAGTGCAGTACTTGACATGTAATGAGGGCTAATTATATATCAGAGACTGTGTCAGAGAGGACAGCCACTCTCCGCGTCATTTATTTACTGTTTGTGGTAATACTGCTCTCTCTGATCATTTATTGATCGCGCTGCTCTTTACTGCTGATGTGCCCATAAAAACACACTCCACTGCTGACATGACGCTCATGTCAATACTGCTCATTCCCTGAAAATATTTCACTATTACAAAATGATCACAGGATCATTTCATAGCGATACTCAATATGAAATGGTATCTGTATCATTTTCTTACTGTCTTTTTTCGTAAGTTTTACTGTCATTATTTGTCAGCATATTTTAGCACATTACGCAGTACATCTCAAGCGATCTGGTATCTCTTATAGTCACTATGCTCTAAAAATGTGGTACTGTCTTTCAAATGAAGTGAGAGTCCACTAGTATTCATATCTTTAAAAAGCGAGTTAAGGCATGCCTCTTTAATGCTGTTTATGAGCATAATACTGTGTGAAGAGTGTGTAATTTTGCATGCTATTTGCTTATGGGTCATTCAATAATTAGGGGTATATTTAGCATTTGACAATGTGAAAAAAAAAGTTTTCCATTATCCCAAAAACCCAAACATGACCTCACATAGCTGCTTTGAAACTATCTATATTGTATAAAGTGCTATATAAATAAAGGTGATCTGTAGGAATATGTGCATAAAATATGATCTAAGTTTACTACTGTCCACCACGTTACCTTTACTGGGACATTTTTAGGGTTTTGGGCCTATAACTCAACATGGAATCCTAGAACTACTGAGCATATGTTATGTTTAGAAATATATTTTCATATACAAAACATATGTTTTAGTTAAATTGACTTTGTAAAATTTGCAGCAATAGTACTTGGGTCACACTGTTGATATTGAATGAATCTACTCTTGACACAGGTTTGCTAGTTTAACCAATATTAGGCAAAAGAGAGAGAACATAATTCTAGTGTTTCATCCATGTGCTTCTAGAGGAAATATCATCATACTGTGCAAATTATGTGAGAATGGGACAAACCATTGCTTTTTGAGGGGGGGTTTCTAGTGGGTAACTTAGTTGACACAAATAAAACAAGTTATATCACAATAAACACTTATTTTTGAAGCGCACACCCAAATATCTTGATAACCTCATCTAATTAAAGACAAAACTATGAAAGTATTTATATTTGAGGTAATTTTCATGCTTAAATGCATGCAGAATAAGCAATTTTTAAAATCGGACAGCTGAATACTAGGGTTTTGTGTGATACAAACATAATTTTTTAACAAAAGATAGTAGTGTGATTGGGAAAAATATAATTGTGTACTAGAAAATTAAGCATCGGGGCTTTGTATTGATGAAAATATATATAAAAAAAAAATACTTCAAGGACATGAGATAGAATGATAATTATAATAATTATAGAATGACCTTTATACTTATACTTGTTTTTTGTGTGTACTTTTTGTTTTATTTTCTCTTTTTTTTTCTATATTTGCTTATACTTGTTGAATTAATGTAAAGCTTTGATTAGCTTTGTAGTTGTTTTTAATATTTGTTTTATGCTTGTGAAGCACTTTGAGTTGCATTTTATGCATGAAAATTGCTATACAAATAAATTATTATTATTATTATTATTATTATATGTACAACAGTAAAGATCGAACTACTGTTATTTTCTACTTATATTGGCACTGGCCCCACCACAAATATTTTATACATGCACTACCATTTGTATTGTTTTATGCTCACCAAGGCTACATTTATTTGATCAAAAAATACAATAAAAACAGTAATATTCTGAAATATTATTACAGGTTGAAAAAAAATGTTTTCTACGTGACTACATGTTGAAATGTAATTTATTCCTGTGATCAAAGCTGAATTTTCAGCACCATTACTCAAATCTTCAGTGTCACATAATCCTTCAAAAATGCTGCTCAAAAAACATTTCTGATTATTATCATCATGTTAAAAACAGTTTTGTTGCCAAATAGAATTCTCTGATTATTAGAAGAGCATTTATTTGAAATACAAATCATTTGTAACATTATAAATGTCTTTACGGTCACTTTTGATCAATTTAATGTGTCCTTGGTGAATATATTTATCCTTCTGACCCAACTAGCACAGTCGTGCAAGAGTGTGAGTTGTAGGAAATTATAAATGCTTTAAATAATAGCGACAGTCCTCCTGAGTAACCCGAGGTTATATATCTTATACAAGGACACAATGATAATAGTCTGTGGGGTTTGAACCTTTTTATCAGTCTAGACCTGTAACTACTAGACCACACCATCCCAAACAACACACACACACACACACACACACACACACTGTGACTCACCGCATGGGTAACTGAGCACCTGGATGTCATCAATGGCAATAAAACCTCTTCTGCCATTTGTCACCTCTGCCTCGAATATGACCTGCACAGAGAAACAAGAAACAGGATGTGTGTTAGATGAGCTGCCACTTATTCACACTTCTGGATCAAATGAATGAATGCATGAATGAATGAAAGAAGTTTTTGTATTCATTTCTATTAAAGAACATCTCTATTATTATACTACACTTCTGCTACTATCCTTGTGAAAAAGAAGGGTGCATAATTATATTGAATGGGCACTTGTAGGTAATCTTTTACTAATCTTTAATCTTCAATAATCTTTTGTTTTGGATGTGTTTTGACTAACACAATAAAGCATATGTTTTTTGATAATTTTAACTGTAGTTTGTTATTTGATATCACATTTTAAGTTAATATATTTTAAAATGTACTAAAGTGCAACTTCATTTCAAATGTGTGATTTCAAGTACATGTAGAAATATAGGTTTCAGTGGAAATGGCATTAAGATATATATTAGTTTACCAGTTTGGGCCCATAGTTTAGACAATGCTTGTCGGTACATTTAACACTTTAACCATATTTTAAAGACAACAGAGTAGTGAAAGTACATATGTTACGTTGGACCACAAAACATAAGGGTCCATTTCTGAAAATTGAGATTTATACATCACCTGAAATCTGAATAAATAGGTTTTCTATTGATGTATGGTTTGTTATGATGGGACAATATTTGGCTGAGATACAACTATTTGAAATCTGGAATCTGAGGGTGCAAAAAATAAAAATATTGACAAAATTAAAGTTGTTCAAATGAAGTTCTAGCCATGCATATTACTTAAAAAAAATACATTTTGGACATTTACAAAATATCTTCATGGAACATGATCTTTACTTGATATCCTAATGATTTTTGGCATAAAAGAAAAATCAATTATTTTGACCCATACAATGTATTTCTGGCTATTGCTACAAATAACCCTAGCGACTCATGACTGTTTTTCTGGTCCAGGGTCACATATGTGACCCCAAAACAAGTCTTAAGCAGCACAGGTATATTTGTAGCAATAGTCAAAAATACATTGTATGGGTCAAAATTATTGATTTTTCATTTATGCCAAAAATCATTGAGATCTTAAGCAAAGTCATGTTCCATGAAGGTATTTTGTTATATTCCTACCGCAAATATATCAAAACGTAATTTTTGATTTGTAATATGCATTGCTAAAAACTTCATTTGGGCAACTTTAAAGGTGATTTTCTCAATATTTAGATTTTTTTGCACCCTCTGATTCCAGATTTTCAAATAGTTGTATCTCAGCCAAATATTGTCCTATCCTAACTTCTGTTTTCAAATGATAAATAAATCTCATTTTCAAAAAACTGACCCTTGTGACTGGTTTTGTGGTTCATGGTCACATATAAATTTTAATTTAAATTTAATTACAAATAACATGCAATTAAGTATCGGAAAACATACATATTGCGCATACACAAGTGCACTCTTTTTCACACGTGTAACCTAACTCTTTTACAACCCTCTGATGTTAAACCAGCCATCTGTTAACTTCTCCTGGGTTGTTAAACTGCTATTAAACTACACCGTTCAGTGACATCGTATCTCAACAATAACAGTAGTTTTTGCGACGCTCACGAGGATCACGTTCAAATGTCAACGGTGAAACAGACGAGTCTTTGTGTCCCGGGCTCTGGTTCAGCTGCGTTCGCCTGCGGTCATTACAGCCATCAGAGATCGTCTCTGTTTATATAAAAACAGAGTGCCAAATCTCATTTTGTTAATCTCGAAAGACAAAACAGATTTTCACAAACAGTTGCTCATTTCTGCGAGGAAAAAAAGCTTTTCAAGCAAACACCCACGCGAGCACAAAAAAGGCGTAATTGAAAATCCCGTGAATGCCGAGGTCAGTCTTAGGTTTCTATTACTGAACTCAAAGCACGATTGAATAGTTGAATTCGCTCTGTATTCTGCCTCGACATCAAGGTCTGGCTTTTGTACAGCTCTTTCCAAATGAACCTTTAATGTCGTGCCCTGGCGTCAAGATGGGAGCGATCCAGCCTCTGAGCGCTAAGCCTGCAATCTGAAAGTGACCCAGTCGTATCAGGCCAGGTCCGGCTTTCAGACGGAGGAGAAGCCATTTCAATTAGAGCCGCGGCCATCTGCAGTCTGTGTGAGGGAATATTGATAGCGCTTTTCTTTTAGCGGAGCGTCGTGGCCCTTTAAACCGATCTCTCTTAAAAAGCCTCTGACATTTCCAAAGCAAATCTCAGGCCCGCTCTTGGTCAGTAATGCTTATGAGCCGATTATGATGTAAATCTTCAAAAGTGTTCTGGCTGAATGCCGTTATACAGCCGCGGCTCTCTCTTTCCTGCTGCAGGACTCACTCGTACAGTAATTCTGCTGATCAGGCATCGGTTATGTAAAGTCTCTTACAGTCCAGCACCAGTGTTACACTAGTGAACAGAGCTGATCCGTTTCATCGCTAATGGTTAGAGAATTTCAAGCCATTTGATCTGGCCAGTGCTGCACTGCTGTGACATCTTGCAATTTTTAGACTTTGCATACCTAAATATTTGTTTTTCATGCTTCTTAACCAATTTTGGAAAAAAGAAAACATTATATATGAAGAGTTCTGATGCAAAACCCCCTAAACGCCATCTTGGTCAAAAATGAGATAATGATACTGAGTGAATGCTCTTGACACACATTATACATCCATCATATACTTTTACTTCAAACTCGCCAAAATCCCACCCTCAGCCCAATCAGAAGAACCAGTGCTTAAACAGAAACCTATACATCGGAGCCTGATAAAAATGCATTTGAAGAAGGTTGTCTGATGGATTTAGAGGCTTTTGCATCTGAACTCTTCATATACAGTCATGCAATTCTGTCAGAAAATGCAACAGAAAATTGTTCCAACTGCAAATGTATTGGTATTCACATACTGTTTTGTTTGCACTTGAACAACACAAAAAAACAGAGAAGAAAATCAAACTTGATAAAATTTCACACAGAACTCAGAAATGGACTGGAGAAAATTATCAGCATCATGATGCTCTTGTAATTTGCATTTAGACACACCTGTGGCAAGTAACAGATGTGGGCAATATAGTTACACTTGCATGCAGTTAAAATGGAGAAACAACCTGAGCATGGAGAAAAAATAAGTGTAGATAGTCGTCTGTGGATTTGAGAGAACAAATTGTGGAAAACATGAACAATCTCAAGGCTACAAGTCCATCTCCAGCGATTCTAATGTTCCTGTGTCCACTTATCAACTTCCAGATGAACTTCCAAACAAATTCAAGCTGATCTGCAGATGGCACTGCAAAAAAAAGCTTTTCTTACTTAGATTTTTCTTCTTGTTTCAAACCAAAATATCTAAAAATTCTTAAAACAAGAAGGATTTCCAAGACAAGTAAAAATTAATGTCTTGTTTTCAGAAAAAAAAACTAAAAACAAGTAAAAGTTAAGTTTGTTTTTGCTTGAAACAAGCAAAAAAATCTGCCAATAGGGTAAGCAAAATAATCTTGTTTTCTGTTTGAAATAACATTTTTTTTGCTTACCCCATTGGCAGATTATTTTGCTTGTTTTTGCTCAATTAATTTTGACTTCTTTTTTTCTGAAAACAAGACAATCATTTCTGCTTGTCTAGAAAATCCTTCATGATTTAAGAATTTTTGGATATTTCGGCAGGAAACAAGACAAAAGCATTTTTTGCAGTGAGCTTGCACTATCCATCGCCATCTGAATGAAAAGGGACACTGCTGACACAAAGGCACAAAACAGCAAGACTGGAGTTAAAACTTATGTGACAAAACCACAATCCTTCTGGAAGAACCTACTGTGGACAGATGAGGCAAAAGTAGAGCTTTTTGGTAAAGGACATCATGGCACTGTTTACAGAAAAAGAAATGAGGCCTTCAAGGACAATAACCCAGTCCCTACAGTCAAACATGGTGGAAGTCCAAAGATGTTTTGGGGTTGCTTTGCTGCTTCTGGATGCACTGGATGGCTTGACTGTGTGAACGCTATCATGAAATCTGATGATTACTAAAGAATTTTGGGGCACAACATAGTGGCCAGTGTCAGAAAGCTGCGTCTCCATCAGAGGTCATTGGTCTTCTAGCAGGACAATGACCCGAAACACACTTCAAAAAGCACTCAGAAATGATTACAAACAAAGTGCTGGAGAGTTTGAAATGGCCAGCATTGATCCAGATCAGAATCCCATAGAACATCTGTGGAGAGATCTCAAAACAGCATCCTTCAAATCTGAATGATCTGGAGCAGTTTGCAAAAAAGAATGGTCCAAAATTCCAGTAGAGGGGTGTAAGAAATGTATTTATTGGTACAGCAAGCGATTGATTTCAGTTATTTTTTCCAAAGGGGGTGCTACCAAATATTAAGGGTGCCAATAATTTTGTCCAGTGCATTTTTTGGGTTCTGTGTGGAATTGTATCAGATTTTACTTTTCTTTTCTGTATTTTGTGTTGTTCCAATGCAAAAAAAATAAAAATAAATATATATATATATATATATATATATATATATATATATATATATATAACAATAATAAATAAAATAAATAAACATGTGAGTACTCAAAACATTTGCAACTGCAACAATTTTATAAGAGAAGAGTTGCATTTTCTGTCAAAATTGCAAGGGTGCCGATATTTTTGGCCATGACTGCATATAATTATATTATATTACAGACTCTTTATTATAATTTAATATTATATTATTTAACAAAAAATAATAATAATACAATAATGTATTAATCGTCTAATAATAATAATCAAGCTATTTTAAAAAAACTTTACATAAAATGGCAATTTTATTTGTGTGTGTGTTTTAGAGCAGCTATCAGAGAAGACGACTCAAAGACTCGACAGTGTCTCAGCTGAGGAAGCGGCCTTGGCAAGAGTGAAAATTGCTGAAATGAGAAGAGGAGAAAAGAACATGGATGAAAAAAATGAGGTGAGAAAAAAGAGAGGAAACAGAGGGAGATATTCTGGGACTGGCGTGACATCCGGCACCCCAGCAATTATCCCATCAGCCCCGGACAAAAGCGGCTCTGAACTCGAGATGTGCACGGCTAGACACTTTCAAAACCGTCAGCGGGCTGCCTGAACCGCCAGTCCACTTAAAACACCCTGAATAATCAGGCTGGTTCTGAATAATGAGGCCGGTCAGAGTGTGAATTTTTCAAATCACTGTACAAAGGAGTCGACTCCACTAACCGACTAGTTGACTTTTGCGACTAGAGCGGAAACTAATCACGGCTCTCTAAACACAATAACTGGCATGTGACATGATTCTTTGCTAAAATGTATACAATCAGTATCAGCCAATTAAAGCAATTATGTTTACTAGTGGCTATCGGCTGACTGTTTAAAAACAGCTCATGGTTAGGAATTATATATCAATACGCTGGCCGAGAAGTGCAACACAAATCACAATTCTGAAACTCTAACGCAAATGCAAATCTAGAAAACAAAATAAACACAACAATTCCAAAAACATTATAAGTCAGAAAACACAGTGGCAAATCCAAGTATAGGTCACTGCAGACTAAAAAGGGGGCAATGTCATTTTCATTTCATTTGAATTATAATGCCTGAATAATGCCTGATAAAGTAGCGTTTATGAGAGCTGCACTGCTTTGTGTACGAGGGAAACTGCCAGTGTTTTCCCGTGAACTGGGCTACCTAAACACTGCTGCTGCGGGTTGTTTTTGATGTCCGTGGGTTGAATCGACCCCAATAATGTCATATTTATCCCCTGAAATGCGAATTTACCAGGGGAACCCAGACAAAAAGAAAAAACATGTAATGCGATTCTTAACTGGGAAATGTGATTGGGCTAGTTCTTAGCAGCAATTGGGCAGGTTTTGTTGTGAAGACCTGGCAACCCTGGAAACTGCTCCAAAAGCACCTCCTATTGGCAGACAATGTATTTGCATTTCAATAAGGCCATATTCTGCTTTTGAAGGCTGTTGGATATAACACAATTTCAGCTACAGTTTCCTAATAAAAAGACAGTTCAACTCTTAATATTTAGTATTTATATTCTCCCCTTTAAATTCTCTCTGCCCCACATAAAAAAAATAATAATTGAACACACTTCTGCCAGTTTTTTTAGTTTGTTTTGTTTTGCGTTCCCATTTGCTCAAATATCAAAAGAAAAACGCCACAATCGTGTTTGTTGAGTTTTATTTAGCAATATTTTAGTTTAAAATGCATTTAGTGTATAAAGCAAAGTGTATTTTTATGTCCTGCTAGTCTAAAAAATCTAAGTACAAATTTTCTACATTTTCTCTAAATTAATACAAGATCCAAAGACAGCATGGAAGCACATCACTGCTGTTACTGCTTGACATGTCACGCCAAACACGCACTTGAACCCCACATGCAGACTAATGCACACATGCATTAACAAACAGTTGCAGAACACACAGATAAGACAAAAAACACATGGAGAAAGCTTGTGCTTTATTTGCTTCCTTTTCTCTCTCAATTTATTTGGAACAAGGATATGCGAAAAATCTAACACTGCCAAAAGTTATTAGTCATATAACCTTAAAGTGATAATGATATTTCATGTACATGGACAGACATGCAGAAACTGATAAATGAAACTACTAAAAACAGAAATGAACTTTGCTATGTATTAATGGTAGTTCTGAGGTTAAATCTGTTCTATTTCCAGGTCAAATCAGATATATTTGTGTCTATGAGGAAATACATGCTCAGTGAAGATCTCCACTCTGAAACAGCTTTAATCTTGACATGTTAGACGTGTAATACTGAACAACTTCAATGGTGATACTTTATTTAGTTTTCACGTTTTAAAGAGTTTAATCTCAAAACAAATCTAAATTTTAAATGTAACTTTAAAATGATTTATTCTGGTTTCAGATTCATTTCAAATCTTTAAATAATTTTTTTTTTTTTCAAATGTAATGTTTATATTTGAAATATGAGATCTTGTAACATGGCAAATTTATTCTCAACATGTATTTACATCACTTTATATACTCCCTCTTCAGAAAACCCAAGGTATCATTGAGATCCTAAAACATTTCTGAAAGGTAATCCTGAGACCTACTCGTGTGTGTGTGTGTGTGTGTGTGTGTGTGTGTGTGTGTGTGTGTGTGTGTGTTTGCCCTGTCGCTGAGTTGACGGCAGATCGGTCTGGATGAGGAAGCCTGCAGCTTTGCTGTCAATCAGAACCTCATCGTAAAAATACACACACACACATCACTACCTGCAGATATATTTCTCCCCACCCTTAAAACACACACACACACACACACACACACAGAGTAAAAAAAGTCTGAGTAAAGCACTTGCTGCATACTATATAAATGTGATATGAATATGTTTAGATTTTGAGTAGCAATGAAGCTCAGAATGCTTGTGTTTGGACTGCATCATGTCTAAACATCCATTACTCCCACAATCATCCATCATGTTTCTATTGAACACATAAATGACTCTTCAGAGCATTAAATTATGAAACATTGATTACATCTGAAGCCCTGCATGTACCACAATCAATATCGCTTAAGGCTGATGACTCACAACACACTCACACACAAACACACACACACACACACACAGACATATGACACTCTCCGCCTGAAGAGGAGGAACATTATGATGAGAGAGAGAGACAGAGAGAGAGAGGAGGCTCTCATTTTGTTGTTTTCCTTCAGGAAAGCCAGCTATGAGTCTTGAACACAAGTTGACAGGCTGGCGGACGGTCCTGGTGAAGGACGACCAATGAGAGCATCACAGACATGATGACTGTGTGTCTGCATGCAGGAGCATATGTGTAAACAAATTCAGTCTGGTAAACTATATCACTAGAGAGTAAAACAAAGTTTTTTAGTGCTTTACTATGTGGTGTTCAGAGCTGGATGTTGCATATGTGGGGCCCTATGATTTCTGTGATGCAAAGAGTGTGGGCAGAATCATGGAAAGCAGTCATAAAAATGGATTTTACTGTATGAATTTGGATGAATAAATTAAAGTATGGCTGTACAGCTCATTACATTTTGATATGGACTAGTGTCTATGAATAAAAATGCAAGGTTGATTCAATTGTTTTGACACTTTATTTTAAGGTGTTCTTGTTAAAGTGTAATTATGCATTTAGGTATTGAGTAATATTAATTAATAACTACATGCACTTACTATATGTTTGGGGTAAGGGTTAGGGTTTGGCTTAGGGTTACTTGCATGTAATTATGAATAATTAATTGTTATTATAAGTAAGTACAGTACATGTAATGTGTACACTTTACAGTTTTTTACAATCGCTAGGACACATTTCTTAATACTAAAGTCACTTTTTCACTTACTCCTAACAACGCTTTTTTACATTTTTTACATAAATTTTTCTATATATTACTGTAGAAATTTTACACATTTCTGTCTTATTCATTTTTGCACTGCGCTAGGTTTTGAACTTAAGTTTAACAGTTTTGAAAACGGTATGTAAGCATGTGCAAATTGGCTTGTTTAGCACATAACGTTTCGCTGCTGTTTGAGTTGAAGTAATAAAAAAATGAATGCAATTTGACAGATGTTGTCAATGAATGCATTTTGTGCCAAAGCAATGATCAATGATCCACAGTTTAGCTCACATAGATTGATGTTGTGCTTGCTGAGTTAAAAAAAAAGTGAGCTAAGTATTGAGAAATGTGTCCTAGTGATTGTGAAAAAATGTGTTACCGACTTGTTTTTTGATTATCAAATGGAATTAAAATGGAACCCAGAAAAATTTAAACAGAAGACAGAATTAAAAAATAAATGAATGAATGAAAGAAAGAAAGAAAAAAAGAATGACGAACAAACAAATAAACGAAAGAATGAAAGAATGAATAAACAAACATATACATCAAAGAATAAATGAACGAATGAATAAACAAATTAACAAACAAATGAATGAACAAATGGACGAATGAACAAATGAATGAAAGAATGCATGAATGAACAAATGAATGAAAGAATGCATGAATGAACAAATGAATGAATGAAAAAATGAATGAAAGAATGAATTAATTAATGAATCAATGAACAAACAAACAAACAAATGAATGAATGAAAGACGAATGAACGAATTAACAAACAAATTAATAAACAAATTAACAAACAAGTGAATGAATGAATGAATCAAAGGGAACGAATGAAAGAACAAATGAACAAATGAATGCATGAATGAATGAATGAATGAAAGACGAACAAACAAATGAACAAGTTAACAAACAAAAGAATGAATGAATGAACAAACAAATGAATCAAAGAATGAATGCACAAATGAATAAACAAATTAACAAACGAATGAACAAATGAATGGAAGAATGCATGAATGATTAAATGAATCAATGCATTAATGACAAATGAATGAAAGAATGAATGTATCAAAGGGAACGAACGAACGAACGAACGAACGAACGAACAAACAAATTATTGGACGTACAAATGAACAAATGCAATAACATTAACTACCATTAACTTCTAGGTCAACGCAACAGGGTCCAGGATCAGAAAAAAAGAATAATCAAAATCATTAAAATGATAAAAACAAACATGAAAAATAAATAAACAAGTTTTTAAGTAGTTTTCAAAGAGTTTTCAAGAGCTCAAACTTAAGTGTTAAGAGATTTCATCCCATGACTATGAGCACTAGTACTAGTGACTTAACAAACAGGATTAATTAGAGTATATCGCTGAGAAAAACTACAATGCAAACACACAGACAGAAAAAACAAACACATATTCATAGTTTCCTCTTCCTGTTGGCATCATTTCACCAGATATTGAGCTGGGTGCTCTCATCTCTTCACCTGTCAACAGCATGCACACACACACACACACACACACACACACACACACATTTGCATTGGCTGTGCTGATCATTACCACAGCTCTGAGTAAACAATGAGAGCAAGGAAAAACTCTTATTGATGGCAATGTGATGCGTGGGGTGCGTTTTTTATTTTGTATTTTTTCAGGGGGCTCTGTCAGCGAGCGAAGAGCGATATGTCCTTCATCATTTGGAGAGACGCGTGCCGAAATGTTTTTCCTCCAGAATAGACGTCCTCCATTTCAGCCCCTCCGCGTGCCAAGACTCCAGCGTAACGACGGCCCATTAGGGGCAATATATTCCCGCTCCGCAAGCAGCAGATCTATCAAGCCCAGGACTGGAGGACAGTTCATCTCTCTCTAGCAGTAATGTCTCAGTTTTGATTGTAATCTGTCAGTTCTCGCTCTCTAAGCTTTCGGAGATCACCCTGAAGCCCAATCTCTGAATGCAGCAACAGTACTATTTCACAATGAATCCTCCATCTCTCTCATCAGCACCGGAGGAAATGATAGGGATCCGTTTGAAGATGGAAAATACTTCCACAGAAGTCTCTCAGTGATTGTTTCTAAACATTGTTCTGGAGGATTTGTTACTTGAGAAGTAAAGTTAAGGGTTTATATCACATCAAGAGTTTTGTTTTCATTGTTTATTTCTGATCTTGTGTTACTTATATTTCTATATCTTTATTAGTATATTTTCAATACATGGTTTTATATTGACCAAAAAGTATATGGCATCTTCAATTACTCTTACAGATAATATGCATACTTTATTAAATTTAGTAAACTTGTAAATGTAAACTTAAGTAAAGTTCAGGTATATTTTAAGTAGTAAGTTAGTAGTACTTAGCAGTATAGTTTCAACACTTCTGAGGACTAAATTGGCCAATTTTTAGTTTATAAAAATGTGTTTTTAAGTGTGACAGTAGTCAACTTTGAGTACAAAACTAGTTTAAATGTATGATTTTCTTCTGCATGGCAAATATAATCAGCTATACATATAAGTGAACCTATAGGTATGCTGTTAGATTTACTAACTATATTCTTCTAGCCCACTTTTTACAGTTTATGAATGTACATTATGAAGCATACTCTAAGTAAACTACTAGTTTAATGGTTCACCTAAAGAAAACTTACACCACAGTTACAGTTGAATAATTGTGTATGATTTTTTTAACATTAAGTATACTACTAAGTTTGGGTACTAATTTTTATACTTGAAATACACCTTTAACTGTACTTTAAGTAGAACTGAAATGAACACATGTACACTAGTAATTTATTGTATGTGTTACAAAATGAGACTTAATGTTTTCTGTTAATGTCTCGAATGATATTTTCTGGTTATGGCTTATAATAGAAGGCAGTGTGAATCAAGTCTGTTACAATACTCTCACACCTTGGAGGAATTGCCAATAACATCAGCCAAATCTTTCTGCGTTTCTGTGTGGGTTAATAACAATGTGTACAAAAAAAGATCAGGTCCAGTTCCATGCATGTCTTAAATTACTGCTATTCCACCTCAAACATGTATGCTTATAAACTAATATATAAAACAAATATGTATATGAAGAGTTCAGATGCAAAAGCCTCTAAATCCATCTGACATCTTTCTTTAAAAAAATGCATTTTTATCAGGCTTCGATGTATAGGTTTCTATGCAAGTACTGGTGCTTCTGATTGGGCTGAGTCTGGTATTTTAGCAATTTTGAAGTAAAAGTAATGGCTTTCTGCTGCTTTTGCATCTGAAATCCAAATCCTATAGGCCAAATAATTTAGATTTTTCAGCAAACTTGTCAGCATAAGCCAAGTATACTTCTTATTCATATATTTATTTATTTATTTATTTTAATAAGTGATGATAGCACACTTGAATCAACTTAGCATTGTTTTTCTGGTTGTTTGTGACCCTATCATAGTAGCCCTGATGAAAAAAATCTATAGACCTGAGTGTGGCCAGAACAGTGAAGACCGTACGATAAAAGCCCACAGTCAAGCACATTAAATCAGCTCAATAGAGTGAGTGTGTAATCAGCCTAATGACTTTAAGAACATGTCATTATCTGGACAGACGACAGCAAAACACACCATTCTTCAGCCTACTTCAGACTTACAGACTCTACCGAGTGAGGAAAAAAGGGAAGTGAAGATTATCAGTGAATGATAGCTTACATTTTATAATAAAAAAAATAAAATAAACAACATATGTGACCCTGGACCACAAAAACAGTCTTAAGTCGCTGGGGTATATTTGTAGCAATAGCCAAAAATACATTGTATGGATCAAAATTATGAAAAAAAAAATTTTTTTGCCAAAAATCGTCTCAGGTTACGTATGTAACCATGGTTCCCCAAGGGAACGAGAAGCTGCGTCGGAAACGCTATGGGAACGCCCCCGGCGAGACACCGTCCTGAAGTGTGTATAGAATCAGCCCAATGGAGACATGCCACGTCATGAGCGAGATGACGTAGCGATCCAGGAAGCATAAGAGTGCACTGGCAACACGCTCATTCAGCTTGCCTCGAAGCGAGCGCGTGCAGGGGTGCCAGGAGTATGGCAACGAGACGCAGCTTCTCGTTCCCTTGGGGAACCATGGTTACATACGTAACCTGAGACGTTCCCCTACGTTCTCTCGAAGCTGCGTCGGAAACGCTATGGGAACGAGAATACCAACTGCGCCATACGAGTGAGCCCCCCCTGCTGTGTGAGTAATGCACATCAGGAGGCGAGGACTCGAGCAC
Organism: Cirrhinus molitorella; assembly: GCA_033026305.1. NCBI lineage: Eukaryota > Metazoa > Chordata > Actinopteri > Cypriniformes > Cyprinidae > Cirrhinus > Cirrhinus molitorella. The sequence goes on along the minus strand of CM065133.1, from coordinate 2,125,134 downwards.
CTGGGGTAGATGGAATGTCCAGATTGTAAAAGCGGACAAATGTATGCGGAGAGGACCAGCCCGCCGCATCACAAATGTCGCTCAGGGACAACCCCAGGAGAAAGGCCTTGGAGGCCGCCATACCCCGGGTCGAGTGTACTCGGACCCCTAACGGTGTAGGGAGACCCGAGGACTCATAAGCAAGTGAGATGGCCTCGACCACCCACCTACTTATGGTCTGCTTGGTGGCCGAAGAACCCTCGGCCCTCCGAAGCACACAAAGAGCTGATCTACTTTATGCCACAGGGCAGCTCTGTGGACGTATGCGTCCAGTGCTCGAACTGGACACAACAGATTCAGTCTCTCTCGACCCGCCTCCTGAAAAGGCGGAGGACAGAAGGCCTGCAGCGCAACGGGACCTGGTGCCCCTGTAGGCACTTTCGGAACATACCCCAGCCTGGGGTAAATGCCCTGACCATGCCCGGAGCGAACTCCAGGCATGATACAGAAAGTGCCTGCAGATCTCCCACCTGCTTGAGGGAGGAGATGGCGAGGAGGAACAGAGTCTTAAGTGTCAGGAACTTGACTGGAACCTCCTGAATGGGTTCGAAGGGAGCTCCGCAGAGGCCCTCCAGAACCACTACCAGGTCCCAGGTGGGAACCTTGTTGTGCTGCACAGGCCTCAGCCTCAGCGCGCCACGAAGGAAGCGAATGACCAATGGGTTTTTCCCCAATAGATTGCCCATCCTGAAAGGCGTGGTAAGCACTCAAGGCCGCCACGTATATCTTCAGGGTGGCGGGGGTCAACCCGGCGGAGAAGCGGTCTTGCAAGAATTCCAGAACTGTACCAAACGGGCAGTTGACTGGACCTTGCAACCACTGTCCGCACCAAGAAGTGAAGAGTCTCCACTTCAAGGCGTACAGCTTCCTTGTGGAGGGAGCTCTGGACTGGAGAATAGTCTCAACAACCTCAGCTGAGAGACCGGAAGCTATGAGGTGTGCCCCCTCAGAGGCCACGCCCACAGCTTCCACAGCTCCGGGCGAGGGTGCACGATGGTGCCCCCTGCCTGAGAGAGGAGGTCCCTCCTGAGCAGAATCTCCAAGGGAGAGCCGTCTAGAAGGGACATCAGGTCCGAGAACCATACTCGGGCCTGCCAGAACGGAGCTACCAGAAGTAGACTGACCCTGTCCTGGCGTACTCTCTCCAGAACTCAGAGCAATTGGGGGGGAAGGCGTACAGACGTAGCCTCGGCCACGTCTGCACCATGGAAGTGCGTGAGGAAGAACCAGAGCGGGCAGTGTGTCGTCTCTCGAGACGCAAACAAGTCCACTTCCGCCTGGCCGAACTCCTTCCATAGGAGCTCCACCGATTGAGGGTGGAGTCTCCATTCCCCGGGCCTCAGCCTCCAGGCAATTGATGTGCCACATGAGATGGTGGCCCTCCCACAGACCTTGGGCAGAGCGGCCACTCATGACCGCTCCCCAGCCCGTGAGGGAGGCGTCCGTCGTTAGTGTTACGCGACGACAAGGAGCCCCCAACACTGGGCCTTGAGACAGGAACCAGGGTTTCTTCTACATGTCTAAGGCACGTAAGCATCGCCGCGTGACCTTGATCATGCGAGGTGGGTTTCCCCTTGGGGAGAACCCTTTGGTCCTGAGCCACCACTGCAGGGGTCTCATGTACAACAGTCCAAAAGGTATCACATTGGAAGCTGCTGCCATCAGACCCAACAGTGTCTGAAACTGTTTGACAGTGAGTGACTGCGAACACGGCCAGCATCTCCAGGCAATAGATGTGCCACATGAGACGGTGGCCCTTCCACAGACCTTGGGCAGAGCGGCCACTCATGACCGCTCCCCAGCCCGTGAGGGAGGCGTCCGTCGTTAGCATTACGCGACGACAAGGAGCCCCCAGCACTGGGCCTTGAGACAGGAACCAAGGTTTCCTCCACATGTCTAAGGCACGTAAGCATCGCCGCGTGACCTTGATCATGCGAAGCAGGTTTCCCCTCAGGGAGAACCATTTGGTCCTGAGCCACCACTGCAGGGGTCTCATGTACAACAGTCCAAAAGGTATCCCGTTGGAAGCTGCTGCCATCAGACCCAACAGTTTCTGAAACTGTTTGACAGTAAGTGACTGGCCTTCTTTCACTCTCGACTACTGTGAAGATCGACTCGATACGAGCAGGAGACAGACGTGCCTGCATCGTCGTGAAATCCCACACCACGCCTAGATAAGTGGTCCTCTGAAATGGAGAAAGCACACTCTTTTTTTTTTTTTTTTTGGCATTTAGTCTTAACCCTAACTCTTTCATGTGGGCGAGGACGGCATCTCGATGCCGAATCGCCTGCTGCCTCGACTGTGCTAGAATGAGCCAGTCGTCGATGTAATTCAGTATGCGGATGCCCTGGAGTCACAGAGGAGCCAGGGAAGCATCCACACACTTGGTAAAAGTGGGGGGTGAGAGTGATAGGCCGAAAGGAAGAACCGATACTGGTAAGCTTTGCCCCTGAAAGCAAACCTCAGGAACTTCCTGTTTTGTGGAAGGATGGAGACATGGAAGAATGCGTCCTTCAGATCTATGGTGAAAAACCAGTCCTCAGACCTGATTTGTGTCACAATCTGAGCTATAGTCAGCATCTTGAACCGAAACTGCTTGATGGCGCGGTTCAAAAGACGCAGATCTATGAGGGGACGCAACCCTCCATCCTTCTCTGGAACAATGAAGTAGCGGATGTAGAACCCGGACTCTCGTTCGAGAGGAGGGACCACCTTGATGCCCTCCTTCCTCAAGAGTCTCTACTTCTTGTTCCATCACCAGAGCCTGCTGGGGGCCCACGAGTGTGGGCAGAACCCCTGAGAAACGAGGCGAACGAGAACCGAATTGAATTCTGTAACCTCTCTCTACAGTCTGCAGGACCCACTGTGAGACATTCGGCAGAAGCTTCCACGCTGCCAGAAAGTCTACTAAGGGAACCAGCCTCTCGAGGCTGCCCTCTGGTGCGGCCAGAGTGTTTAACTGCCATGGAGGAACCAGCCCCTCGGGCTGGCTTCTCTTAGGGGGAACGAGCACACTCGTGCCGTACAGTTTTCCGGGCGGTAACAGAGCGGCTCACCCCGTGGAACCTACTGAACCCTGAAGCACCGGGGGTGGCAGGGACATCAGCAAGGCTCCCTGAGGGCCTCTTGGAGGAACGGGCACCATATAATGAGGTGTACACCATCCCTCCCTGAGGGGGGGCTGCCCTCAGGGTCAACTGACTTGAGAATGCCCCTCAGGGCTGGCATCTGCTAGAGGTTCTAGCTCGGTGTCCTGACGTGGATAACCAGCAGGACGTGACCGATTTATCCCCTCTAGCACCCTCCTTAGAGGGAACGAGCATTCCCGTGCCGTACCATTGCCGGGCAGCAGCTGGGAACGCTGGTGATATGAGGAGCTTAATGGCCTGGGCTGCTCTCGCTCAGCAACCCTGGGGGCCTCGTTGAGGCCCCTTAGCAGGTCAGCATGGTTGGCCCACATCACTGACATAGTGTGCAGACATAAACCAGCCCGACCTGCTGCCATATAAGCATTCTCAACCAAAGCAGAAGTTAGGTTAGAGCCTTGGTGGGAAGCTTCGGGGCCTTCAGGGACAATGCTGAAGACGGGGAGAGATAGCTAGCAAGCGTCTGCTCCACCGCTGGCATCACCCCATATCTCTACTCATCCAGCTCCACAACATATGGAATATGTAAACAGTAGGGCCGACGAGTGAGGACAAATAAGGATTCTCCCACAATCTCGACACCTCAGTGTGGAGATCAGGGGGAAAAGGAAGGCCCCGGTGTGAAGGCTGTGAATGAACACGCAGATAGTATTCATGTAATTTGCTTGTTTTTTTTTTGTTTTGTTTTTGGCACAAATCAGCCTCCACAAGCTCCTCATACACAAGGGATTGTGGGGCGAGTTCACAATCTCCTCAGTTTTGACGCTTATCACATCAACCTCCTCAGAGGAAGACAGATGAAGCCCCAGGCTCTCTCTCTGGGAGGAAGAAACCGCACTGCATGCTTCCGAACCCTGAGAGGGAGCCGCGGATCCAGCGGGTGAGAACCGAGATAAGGACGAGCCGTCTCGGATCCCTCCGCTAAATCCGCGTGCGATCCCCATGACAACAGCCGACGCCGTGCCTCGGCAGCAGTGGGACCGTTGCCAGCGGGATCGCGAGCCTGACCGGTCTCATCGAACACGGTCAGGCGGGGGCGGAGCACGCGGAGCGGGAGAGCTCACAGTCATGACAGTCAGCCCGCTCGAGGGCTGACTGTGCGTGCTCCGCACCCAAACAAACGACGCACATAGCGTGTGTGTTCTCCTCTGCCAGATAGAGAGGGCAGGGAGGAACACAACGTCTGTAACGCCGTTTGCTCGCCACTTTTTTTTTTTTTTTTTTTACACTTGACATGATATTGTCTTGCTTCTCTAACAGAGTTTTCTGACTGACTAGCAGACACACACACACACAGACACGCTCGCTGAAGAGCAAAAAGCTGAATGAGCGTGTTGCCGGTGCACTCTTATGCTTCCTGGATCGCTACGTCATCTCGCTCATGACGTGGCATGTCTCCATTGGGCTGATTCTATACACACTTCAGGACGGTGTCTCGCCGGGGGCGTTCCCATAGCTTTTCCGACGCAGCTTCGAGAGAACGTAGGGGAACATTAGGATATTAAGTAAAAATCATGTTCCATTAAGATATTTTGTAAATGTTATACTGTAAATGTATCAAAACCTAATTTTTGATAAGTAATATGCTTTGCTAAGAACTTAATTTGGACAACTTTAAATGCGATTTTCTCAATATTTGTATTTTTCTCCACCCTCAGATTTCAGAGTTTCAAATAGTTGTATCTCGGCCAAATATTGTCTGATCCTAACAAACCATACATCAATGGGAAGCTTATTTATTCAACTTTCAGAGAATATATAAATCTCAATTTTGAAAAATTGACACTTATGACTGGTTTTGTGGTCCATGGTCACATATGTGTTTTGTTTTGTTTAGTTTTTTTACATTTTGGGGTGAATTCTTTCTTTAGCATAGTTAAAACTCTGAGCAAGCATATTGTGTAGACAAACTTTCACACAAACTGCATGAAGGGCTGTAACATTGAGTTCAACTGTGAATGAAATATCTCACAATGTTACTTACACCTCCACCTCACAATGGCATGTCCATGTGAAAAAGCTTAAAACAACAAACTGTCTATGTTGAGCTTAAGGTTACGGAAATCCCCACAATGATATGAATACACACGTGTGTGTTTGTATTTCTCACCTAGATATACAAAACTGCTTGAAAAACCTTAATTGAGATGTGTTTACATTGGAAAGTGTTAAAGACACCAAATAATAAGTATTCAAAATGTTTCATTGTTATAGTAAATAATTCAACTAGGGTAGGTGCTCTCAAGAACACACAAAACGTTGTGTGTTTAAGTTGGTGAAGGTTAGTGAAGCTGAGTGACATTCTATAGAGATAAGATATTCTTCTGTAATATTTACAGAGGACATACACACATTATACACTTTCTCATACACTCATATCATAACACATACACACAGGAGTCTGTACACTAATCTGAGCTTCTGAGCACCTATAAATTACTGCTATGCTGGACACAAGATAAACCAGCGAGTGTGTGTTTGTGTGTGTGCTGACCTTGGCAAAATGTGAGCTCTCAACACTATCACAAAACACCTCCAGACACACACACACACACACACACACACACACTGAGCTTTCCTCTAAATCACTCCCCTCACACCTCCTTCTGAACCCCTGAGGGATCTTCTGCCCTGAGGGATCTTGTTTTGAGAGAAGGTGGGAAATCGGCATTCACACGGAGCTGTGAACCCTGGGAAAGTGCGAGACCCTCTTTAACCAATGACTACTGCTGCACAATATAGTGCTGCTCAAAATATTCTTTACTAAAGGTTGGGGGAATTTAATTTTTATTGATGCAGATAGTGGAATTACAGGTAATAACAAACAGAACTTCAATAATTTAAAGTTAAAAGTATTTAAACCATGAAAAGCATGACTTTGAATCATAAGAAAAAAATGTGACCCTGGACTACAAAACCAGTCTTAAGTAGCAATAGCCAACAATACATATGGATCAAAATGAACAATTTTTCTTTTATGCCAAAAATCATTAGGATATTAAGTAAAGATCATGTTCTGTGAAGATATTTTGTAAATTTCCTACTGTAAATATATAAAAACTAAATTTTTTGATTAGTAATATGCATTGCTAAGAACTTTAAAGGTGATTTTCTCAGTATTTTGTTTTTTTTTTTGCACCTTTAGATTCCAGATTTTCACATAGTTGTATCTCGGCCAAATATTGTTCCATCCTAACAAACCATATATCATGGAAAGTTTATTTATTCAAAATTATGACTGGTTTTGTGGTCCATAGTTATAATTGTAATGTAAACATCCAGACAGAGTCAAAGAACCAGAAAGCCTAATTATGCAGGTCATCAGTTGCCAGTTCCCAAAGGTAAGATGTTTCATTAATTGATGAGGTTATTTCAAATATTAAGCAGTATATCATAACACTAAATACATAAAATGCTTGATACTATTACTTGGGCAATGCACAAGTGACAACAATGATCAATAATGTAAACAACAATGGAAAAAAAAAGAGAATTTCTTAAGATTTAGGAGCATTCTTACAAAATCTAAGCATTCTTAGATTTCATCAACACATTTTGTAATCTTTTTAAGTTCTTCTTTTCTTAACTGAACACTTCTAACATTAAAAGGCCATAGTTAATAGTCAGAACACCATTAAACATAAAATCCAGATTCTATATTTTTTTTGTCAAGTGATTGGTTAATTAATGAGTTAATTAGCTAGATGCTTTAGTCGAGAGGGTTAAAACACACAAACACATCCCTACTTTCTGTTTGAATCCTCAAAGAAGATTACTTCATAAGCCAGAGAAACCACAAAGGAACATCAACGTTATTTGGCTTAGAAGACATAAAAAACAGAAAAACAACTTCTCCTCTCAAGTTTAGCGATATTCAATCATTCATGAGAACTGAAGGATGACCAAAGGAACACGTGCGTTAACTCATTCCCTTTGACAGCATTAACGCAGACGGAGTTCCTCAAACGCCTCAGTTCTGCGCTCTGGCGTGATTTCTGACAATCTGACATCAAATAATGAAAAGCATCTAAGGGCAGGTGTCCAGCTCATTAAGCGAGTCCGTTTGACGTGGCGACTAACGATCCGATCTGGGAAGTATGGCGCTCTCGGGGGGGGATGCGGACGCCCCCGGGAGATATCAATGGAAAAAAAACAAAACCAAAGTGAATCGGGTCTTAAGCTAAAATAAACTGGACTCCAGCAACAGATTTGACTCATCAGTGCCTAATTAAAGAGGACAAGAAATAACAAGCCCACACCAGGCTTTAGAGATGGACTGCGAGCGAGAGAGAGACTGTAATAAAGGGACGTAACATGCCTGGACTCATTAGAAGGGACACGTCTCCGGGGGGCTTGGAGGGGCAGCAGGTGGAAACTCTATACTGTGAGAAATCAAATCGAGACATGAAGAAACAAGCCCCTCTGATCCATTAGCTCGTCTCGGAAATATCATGCAATATTAATCACAACAGCGTCTCCCCGCGCCGCCTGAATCCTCAGAGCGTGACGTGCAATGCGCCCAGGCGGCCAGCAGAGGCGCCTAACCGCATGCTCCCCGCAGGTGTGTTTACACTTAGGGCTGATAAAGCAAACAGACGGCCAATAGAAAGACTAGAGCTCACCTACTGCACCCTAAACGTGTGGAAAGACACTGCATGAAAAACCTGTATCATCACGTTGTTTAAAATTCTGTCTCTCACACCGAAAGGCAGACAGCAGAGCGAGACAGAGGGGAGATCAGTCAGGACTCCCAATTAGTCTGAACACAGACGGAGGCTTTCAGTATTCACAGTCTCACACACACACACACACACACACACTGAAGCAGAACAACCAGTCAGATCATACACACACGGCAAACACTGACACATACACACCCACATCCACCACTGATTAAAACAAGAGAGAAGAGACTGATTATCATAGCAGTCACATTCAGTAGATGAAGTATTACATTCAAACAGCTACACTCTAAAAAACGCTGGGTTGTTTTTTTAACCTAATTGCTGGGGTATGCCTGTTGAGTCATTATGTTGGGTTATTTTTCCAGTGCCGAGTAGTTTTTTGTGTAACCCAGCTGTTGGGTTACAGTCGGTGTGCAGGTTTTTCTCCTCAGGAGAGAGCGAGTCCTCAGCGCAGTCGATTTAGTGGACTTCTTCAGTGAAATTAAAGTTTGTATACGTTTTATTCCATCTATAAAGTCTTTAATGTGCTATCAATTATTTTATTTTACATAACGCAACGTTCAGAGGACATGTCAGTCAGCTGCATCAGCATCGGTCGTTTCACGTTATGGAAACATCTTGTCTTCCATAAGATAAACTGATTTTATTCGCTATAATACTGCTTCTAATTAAATCGGATGTTAAGATGTATTCTCATATGAAGTTCGCAGTTCCCTTAGGAGCAGCCCATTGCCGGCTCAGATTTCAGCGACACACCGGCATGAGAATCTATTTTGGTTAAAAACGATAACAGAGAACCATTTAATACACTCAAAATAAAATCGAGTGTTAAATGTTAGATTTTATTTCTAAAATGCTCGTTAAAAGAGTTTAAATGTATGCAAAGTTGAAAACTATGCTGCATAATTTATAATTGTCTTTTATTTTTGGCCATGGCTGTTTTCACTTAATAAATGTTCACATTTTGATTATTACTTTTTAATTTCCAAACAATTTTAGGTTCATTTTAAGCCAGCAATAGTAATTTTCATTCGATATTTGAGTTAATTAAAACAACCCAGCATGTTGGGTCAAAGATTTAACCCAAATTAGTGTTTTCACTTAATAAATGTTCAAATTTTAATTATTACTGTTGCCTCGAAAAATTATGTGTCTGCTTTTTAATTTCCAAACTATTTTAGGTTCATTTTAAGTCAGCAATAGTAATTTTCATTCTATATTTGAGTTAATTAAAACAACCCAGCATGCTGGGTCAAAGATTTAACCCAAATGGCTGGCTTAAAATGCTGGGTTTGTCCATATTTGACCCAGTGTTGGGTTACCAAAATAATCCAAATTGGGTTTTTTTAGGGTATAGGCACAGTGAAAAGCTACTGTATTGTAAAACAAAAACTCCACTGACCCAGGGACATTTCACCTGTAGAAAACATTACTGTGAGCCATTACTGCGATCACTGTGAGTATGACAGAACTACAAAGGAAATGTTCAACGGAACCTCTACTTTCCCATAAATCAACCAGTCACACTAAACTACACCAATACCTCCGACTAGCAAAACATCCATTGTGATTTTGTTCCTCATTCTTTTGTTTAGAGGGCTTGACGGCAGGAATGTGTCACCACACTGAGTTCAACAGCTATGAAAATACAAGAAAACACCTTTCCAGCTCAAAGTCTGGAGGTACATTTGCACCAAAACTCAGTTTGCCTTGAGCATTTTGCATCTCTTTGACCTGATCAGATAAACACATCTGGCAAATAGAGTGCATTAGTGCCCATCTGCTTCTTCAGTGTCATTGGAAGTATTTTTTTTTTCATTCAATTTCCCATAGGGATTTAAAAAAGTATTTTTTAAAGCTCTGTAAGAATGAATGAAACCAACCAGGAGTACAGCTTTGATTTGAAGCAAAAAGTATTTGAAAATTAGACAAAGATATAAGACTGTAAATTGATTAGTGAGGGAAAGACTTGCATCTAATTTAATATAAATCAATTGATTTAAGGCTGTTGTATATCCATATTTGGATATATACAGTCAAACCAAAATGTATTTAGACACCACATTATCATAGTTTATTCGCTAAAGTTTATAAAATACTAATAAAATATGACAAGAACTCTGTGTCCGAACAAATTCATCTCAATGAATGAAAGGTATGTAATGGATTACAATCAACCAAAAATTCAGACCAATTTTTACCAATTACCAAGCAATGCTTAATTTAGTTCAGTCTGTGGTGTAAAAAGTCGCATTAGCAATTAAAGAAAAAACACTCAAGCAAAACATGGTCAGGTCAAAGTGTCTAAATCATTTTTAGTCCTAAATTGGTATCAGTTTTACTGGTAGCCCACTGTATAAAGAATATTTGGGTATAATATGTCACAGTTTACTTTATTTTGCTATCCTCATTTACATAAATGAACTATAGTAAATCTTATATGTGGTGTCTGAATAATTTTTGATTTTACTGTATATGTATATATAGAGACAATATATATTTTAATTTTACTATATATATATATACACTAGTGCTGTCAAACGTACCAAGCATCCAAAATAAAAGTTTATGTTTACATACTATATATTTGTGTACTGTGTATACTTATTATGTATATATAAATACACACACATGCATGTATATATTAAGGAAAATTCTTTTAGATTTATATCTAAAATATTTATATTTATTTATAATCTAAATTGTATACAGGTATAAATATAATACATATAAATATTTTGTTTTAACATATACATGTATGTTTGTATTTACATGCACATAATAAATATACAAAGTAAACACACATATAGTATGTAAACATAAACTTTTATTTTGGATGCGATTAATCGCGATTAATCATTTGACAGACCTAATATATACACAACCATAGCATATTGAGACTTAATTATGCCAACACAACATATGGTGTGTCAGAGTTGGTGCTTCCTGCTATTTATTTTGGTGCAATCTGCTCACTACGACTGATTGGTGGACTTTTCTTTATAACACCATGGGTAATGTAGAATTTAATTTTCACTGCAAAATCACCTGTTAAAGTTGTGTTTTTACATACTAAGATGAAATAATGCAGGTTTGAGCCTTCAACACAAAGCACATATCATCGATTAACAACTTCTGAGCTCACAGTAGGTCTGTCTTTAAATGTTTATAAGTTAGCCTTCAACATCAGGGTTTTTAACTTTAACCTGTTTCACTTTATAGGAAACAAACAAACTGCTTTTGATTGGCTGAACAATTTGCATACCTGATATTCATTGGGCCAAAAGGTGCTGACAGCAAGCTCCGCCTTCATCCAGTCTTTTCCTGTGCAGGACGTGACGTTCCAGATGGGATTGGCCAGCGGCCCTTTATTGACCTTCACCAGGATGTTGAGCGTCCCGGGGCTGGAGCCGTCGGGGCAATACAGGAGATAGTTGAAGTCGATGCAGTGAGTGTCGTTTTCTTTCATCACGGGCAGCTGCAGGCGAGCCTTTTCTCCGTAATCGTGCTGCGAGGTGTCCACCATCATGTATGAGCCTGGAGGGCAACAAGAATGGAGAGAGGAGATACGCATGAGCGGGGAAGAACGTAACGATTATGAAACTCCCTACACAGGCAGCAAAATAGAGCCTCATTAGGGAGTGATTTGGAGCTTTACATGAGCAGCATTGCGTCCTGTGGAGTTTAAGGTTAGCTCTTTTTTAACTATTGTAATGCATTCTGGAATCAACGATTCAATGATTCTTAAAATCAAGATAATTTTTGTTTACTTTATGCATGACATTTTTCTCTGAATAGGTTTGTTGAGATTATATCTGAAATATTCCCAAATGAACTAAACCGAGGGCTTCCGTTGCCCAGCTCTAGGTTTAGAACTACATTTCATTGTCGCAAGAAAACAAAAACAAGAGTGAAACAAATTAACCCACACCAAGGAATGCACAAAATGTTGAGTGAAAGCCATTTGCCAAAAACCAAGTGAAGAAAACAAATCATGTGGGATTCTAGCAAGAGCACGCTCTCAGCCATTAGGACACAATATTTCTGAAGTTCAGAGTCAAAGGCTCACTCGTACACTTGGCAGTTGGCCGTGCGCTGATTACCGAACGCTTTTATAATCACTCCACCGGAGAAATGGTTCCACGCTATCGGCCAAGACGCACAGGGCCCTATAGGATCTGGTTCCAGTTCTTTAAGCATGTGATTGCACTGCGAGGAAACCATTTCAAATCTCAAACGCCCAGAGGATGGACATCAGGCGGAGAGAGGACAGACTTCACCACCATTTGTCCAAATGAGCATACATCTGTTCATCTGTCCCTCTACGGCCAGGAAGAGAGATGACCAGCTCGCTCTCTTTGATCCTCATCTTCTGTCAGAGATAAAGTCTACATGAAATCCACCCTCTATACTGCCTCAACAAACGCCCCTGGCCATGTTGTGTGCCTCATTCAACTGTGTGTTATTCCAGATTCAGGCTCTTTCAAGTGTAATATCGTTTCTGTCTGTGAAATTACTTTTTTCTCTGACGTAACCATTGGTCATGTGGGTGGGGAAAATAATCTTACATAAAACATGACGTCCTGACGCTCAGTTTCACTCAAGGCTGTTGTAAAACGCTAATAAACACACACCTGTGAGCACACACTCGATCTTTATGAAACAAAATGATTCATACATTCCTATTTACATAAACTATTGCATCCAGTGGAACAATTTAAGCAGGAATGGATTTAAAAACAATTAATTCTGCTCAAGCTTAATGAATAAGATGTTTTACAATATTTCATAGTAAATAGCATTTGTTAATATTTAATATTTTATATAGTAAAGCTGCATTTAATTGATCAAAGTCTATTTAAAAATGGTGTTATTTTAAACTTTTTTTATTCATCAAATAATCCTGAAAAATTAAATATATCAGTTTTCACAAAAATATGAAGCAGGACAACTGTCTTCAACATTGATAATATACAGTGTAATAATATTTCACAATAGTGCTGTTTTACTGTATATTTGAGATGTTTTACAATATTTCATAGTAAATAACATTTGTTCATATTTAATATTTTATTCAGCAAAGCTACATTCAATTGATCAAAGTCTGTTTAAAAATGTTATTTTGAACTTTTTTTATTCATCAAATAATCCTGAAAAAAATAAAATAAATAATAATAATAATATATATATATATATCAGTTTTCACAAAATTATGAAGCTGGACAACTGTTTTCAACACTGATAATATACAGTGTAATAATATTTCACAATAGTGCCGTTTTACTGTATTTTTTGATCAAATAAACATAGCCTTGGTGAGCAGAAGAAACAACAGATTTTATTTATGCATTAAATGAGTTATGAATGAAGTTTCATGAATAATATAACCTCCACTCTTTTAACAATCACAGCTGAGGACATCTAGTCTGGTGTTTTCCAAACATTGCAGCTCCTCTTTAATTTCCATAGAAGTAGCAAATGTCTGAAACGGTGATCGTTTAGATACAGGGATAGACTGTTTATTCAGGACACAGGTGTAATGCTGTAGACATTTCCAGGCAGAGCTTTCATTTGGGCTTTATTTACAGACGCGACTCATCCATGAGATCTACTAGGAGCTGCTTTTAAACATCTGTTTCTCTCTCAACAGGTGAGTTCTGGGTGAAAGATAAATAAAAGCTTCTTGCTTTTATAAGTACAGAGTTTAGATCAGACTATCAGGATGTGAGATACAGCAAATCAAACGCAAATTAGCCAAGAGCCGCTGGCAACCCTACAATTTAATATCTATCTCCTGATTTTGCAGCAAAAACACTGACATACTCCACATAAGATTTTGAAAACCTCCAATACAAGAAGTCCTGATTGGTTGTGCTAACACCTGCTCTTCCTTGATTGCATTTACTTATTCGCATACTATATTTCCTTCACATTTTCATTGCTGTCAAAATACTGATTATTATTTAAAATATACAGAAATATACAACTACCTTTTTAATCTGTGGCAACACCAGCACAAGACCAAGACCAACCAGCACTCCTCAAATTAATTTGAAAGATCCACATTTACTGTGAAATGTCTTGAAAAAATAATAAAAAGTTATTGCAGTGGTGAATTTTATTATTTATCATTTTATAGGAATTTTCCTTAAATTGGCAAACATATACATGTACAAGCTAAAAACAACTTAACCGTCTTTATTCAGCACTTATTGTCTGTTTTATCAGAAGACTAACATATTACTCTTTTGCTGTAAGAAAAAAAGCAAAACATTCAAAAATGTTTGAAAGTTGTAAATGCCCAAGATATACACTGGGTGTCAAATGTTTAGAATAATTAAGATTTTTTTTTTTTGCGCAACAAAACAGCATTTATTCAATAAAAATACAGTAAGACATTAATACTGTACAATTTTATTACAATTTAATTCAGTAATAAAGTATTTAATAACAATTGAGCTCTAAATCAGCATTTTAGAATGATTTCTGAAGGATTGTGTGACTGGAGTTATGATGCTTTGATAACAGCAATAAATTACATTTTAAAATGAATTAAAAGAGAAACTATTTATTTAAATTGTAATAATGTGTCACAATAATAAAAATTTTACTGTATTCCTGATCAACTAAATACAGCCTTGGTGAGCAAGAGAAAAATCATACTTATTCTAAACTTTTGACCCCCAGTATATATAAATACCCAAGAACTCCTTCAATAAAACAATAGAATAATTACACTTTATGTGAAATATTTTGGCTCGTGAACAGTCACTGAGGGTCTGAAATGCATACAAGTGTTTTAACTTCATTTAGTGACCTGCATGTGACTCAGACACAAAAAAAAAATCAAATTTGTTTCATTGGGAGCTGTTTAAACAAACTGCAGTGACAAAACATTCACACATCCAAGCTCAACGAAGATAAATGCATAAAGGGGTGCTTGCTAAAACTACAAAATCATGAGAATTACATCAACAAGAATGGATCTTGACCAGTCTTGAAGTAAAATCCCGAGTCTTCTTAATCTGAGACCAAGACAAGACCGAGTCCAAATGCAGTTGAGACCGAGACAAAACAAAAAATGGTCTTAAGAACTCTCAACACTAACTGACTGAAACCATTAGTGTGTGTGGTAACATGCACTTCACTTGTTTTCCATTCCAATCACCCTTCTGGCTTTATTTTGTAATAATGCACTTGCTTATTATTGCTATTTATCAAATAAGCAACAACATGTGTATGGGTTTCTTTATGAATATTTATGATTTTCTGAAAAATAGGAAAAAGAGATCACCTGACTGAGATTTATTATACAGCACAGTATGACACCATTGACCAGTGCAATCAAGTATTACTCGTGTAATCAAGCTAAACACAACCTGTGTAAACAGGAAGTTAAACTATGAGCTCATACATCTCAGATAAGTGAACTTGCGGCAGGATTACAGAGCAATTCTGAATGCTGCCGAAGTAATTGAACTGACTCCCGGGGAAAGCGCGGCGCTCACAGCGGGACGTTAATGGCTGCAGGTGAGAACAGCGGCGTGGATGTCAGAAGGTGTGTGTGTCCCGCCGTTTCCTCTATAAACGCCCGTTGGGTAAACACTCGTTTTCTCTCAAGACTCCAGGCAACTCCAAAGGTCAAAGGTCGGTCTCATGAACTAAACGGCGTTTCCAGATGGCACTAGCGTTCAGCCAAGAGTCACTGGCAGAAAATGAAACGGCTTCATGAGCATTTTTTGATTTATGTAAGTGCTTCCTCATGAACATGTGCTGGAGAGTGTGGAGAAGGTTTGTGTGAACTGCTCATTAATCACTTCAGTGTAAAACGAAGAAGAAAATGACGAGAGCGACGGAGGAAAGACGACAGAAGGCTCGACATATTAGACGAGCGAGTTTGGCCGGCTCTCAAAGCCACAAAAACACATGAACACGAGTTCAGATCCACAAGGCTCAGATTTGAGGCTGGTTTAGCGAGTACAGAGCTGTGGTTTATGTTAGTATGCTGCCCAACGCTGGACAGAAAACTAAACCACCACACCACTAATTACACACAACTACACCCAGTTCAACTCTTCACTTAACAAACCTCAAACCTCACAGCTCAGGCTGAATCTACCCAACAGCACTCTCTAAGCTCCGCTCCAGACTCCAGCCGTATAGGGAGCATGCCAGATGTATACATAGGGAGCATGAAAAATCAAATGGAAACCCATGATGAGTGATCAATACTCTAATCAATGCAAACACACAGTACATAGGGCTGGACGATATGGCAAAAAAAAGAACATTCAACTTTTTTTTTCAGAATGTGTGAATGATTCAAGAAAAAAATTTAGATTTTTTACAGTTTGAAAAGATGCATGAAATATTAGACAAATATTGTACAAGTTTTGCCTATATGTGATGCAAACCCATCGGATGTCGCGTTTTTTTCAGGAAATTCGAAAAATAGGTTGAATGTCAATTTTTTGACACAATTTGGTTTTCATTAAATTATTATTCCATAACATCTTGCCAATCATCTCGGAAAATATTTTTTCAAAATTCACTTGTTTAGTGCAGAAAAACAGCAATTTATTGCAGCAAGCAGAAAAGACTGTCTTTGTTCAGAACGCGCTGCGGAGGTGCTTTCCCTCAACACTACAAAAACAGTTAACCTATCAAAATAAACCACGCACACTGCAAAAAATGCTTTTCTTACTTAGATTTTTTGTCTTGTTTCCAGCCAAAATATCTAAAAATGATTAAATCAAGAGGATTTTTTAGACAAGTAAAAATTATTGTCTTGTTTTCAGAAAAAGCAAGTCAAAATTAAGTGTTTGTGCTTGAAACAAGCAAAATAATCTTGTTTTCTGTTTGAAATAAGATTTTTTTATTTTTTTTTGCTTACCCCATTGACAGATTATTTTGCTTGTTCTAAAAAAATAATTTTGACTTTTTTTTCTGAAAACAAGAAAATAATTTTTACTTGTCTAGAAAATCCTACTTTATTTAAGAATTTTTAGATATTTTGGCTGGAAACAAAAAATTCTAAGTAAGAAAAGCATGTTTTTGCAGTGTGCGCCAACAGTTGCACTGCACTCGCTTTTCTAAATGTAAACTACAAGGTACACAATTCGTGCTAGTTCAGAGACTATGCCCATCATAAACAACGCAAAACAGGCGTTAGTCTGTTTGTGTAATGATGCAGTATAGCACTCCTGACTTGACAAACAGCTCTGGTTAAACTTGTGAAGTGAAAGTAAAACCTGTCTTACTTTAAACCCATTTTCCTCAAAATTTCATTCTTGAAAATCATAGTTACCAGCCAAATTAAGATAACTATAACTTTTGTTACATTCAAGCTATGGACGATATAAAACACTTTTGGAAAGTGCTTGAATTCAGCTTTCATTTGATATCAAACCTAAAAAAGGTCAAATTTCACCATGTGTTGGGTTCATATCTTCAGAAATAATATAAGAAAAAAGTTCAATATTTATACAATTGTATTTAATTAATATAATATTTAATACATATTATATTAAATACCATCAACTTTCAGCCTGTCACCATCATGCAAACATCAAATATCAAACATCTTGTGTTTTTCAGTGCACCAAGATGTACTACTAATGGTTTCATAAGCAGTCGGATAATTGTTCTTCTCTTAACAGTTATTATTGCCGTTTTTGGCCAACATTTGGTATTATTTTTATTTAAAACCGCAATTCCTCTGTTTAAACATAATAAAATCATGGCAAAACATTACATACGAATTAACGCCCAGCCCTAAAGAGTGCATTTAAAACTTTTTAATAGTGTTTTTCACAATGCTTAATGAGATTGCATTATGGGATTCCTTTCAAAATTGGTCAAAAAAAAGGACTTGTATTATTTAGTGTGAGACAAAAATGAACGTTTGTTCATTACACCGCTGAAATGACACGAATATTCAGATTTCTCTTCAGTGAACAGCTGTAATAGATGGATAACCAATTGTTGCCACAGGTTTGCAAGTAATGGCGGATATTTGTAAAGGTTTTGTCACAGAATACTGTCATTCCAGAGAGTGTTTTAATTGGACAACAATCTGCAAATGTCACTGAGTGTAAGATGATGTCACCAGTACTGTTTTTGCAGTAATGCTTGTACAGTATCTGCTAAAAGTACCCTAGAACACAGATGGCCACAAAGCTAATAAACATAGACTAAAAGCCACAAAACTACAATTTTATGGGGTCTTTGAAGAATGATTCAGCTTGTGAGCTTGAAAAGACAGCAATTTACAAAGCTGCTTCACACACAGTGGAAAATAGGGCAGCGCCTTAAGAAAGTCCAAAACAGCCAAAAAAGGCATTTACAATAACAAAAAAGCAAATTATTTCTCTCAAAACTGAATTCAACAAAGCACAGCAAAATAACAACAGAGCACACGCTTTTCAGTTTGATCTGCCGCTCATTTCACATGTGAAGAGGGCATTTGCTAAAGGTGCAACAGCAAAACATGATGGTTTATTCAAATGCTCACTGTTTTTCAGTGCAAAACACTTTATTATAACACATTGTCAGAGGCCCTCAAAAAAGAGATTAATTGTTATGCTTTAAAACAGGTAGAAAGAACTCCTTAAGGTAACAACTGCAGGTCACCACCTTTTACAGTGCATCATTTAAATCAAGAGGATCAGACGGTTAACTCAAAGAGAGAAACAGCGAGACAGAAAGGGATTAAGAAACAAGAAAGTGGAAAGAAACTACCAGTCATGACATCAACTATTGATGATTTGATGTAAAACAGCTCTCCGTGCCTCGTTCCAGAGGGTGTAGGAGTTCAATGTGAGCACAGAGAGCAAATCCTCAGTCAATGTGAAATGTGCAGCGCATTAGTGTGTTCAGAGGTCTGATGTTCAACTCCTCAGTGGAATCAGAGCATGACTGTGCAGAAAAAAACCCATGTTCTTGTTACACACTTCTACAGAATGCAGCCTCGACTCATGCCAAAACCACACAAGTCAAACAATTCAGACACACCCAGAGCAGTCAGAAAACACTTCAACCAGGCTCTTTTACACTTTTGAAGCAGTTGTAATGTTAGTCAAGGTTCTTGTGCAATATTCAGCATATATGAACAATTATTGGTTTCTAAACATTCAGGATGCCTGCGCAGCATGGTTGCAGAAAACCCGGGAGAGACAGCCTTTATGGCTAGAGAATTGGTACAAAATACTTTGGTTTAAAAAGATTATAGATTATATTGATTAGATGTCATTTTCAAAATGTTGTGCGCATTTTACAAGAGCTTGTGACCAGTGTTAATTTCGTTCACGGATAATTTTCGTCAAAACTTCGTCAACAACATTTTTTTCATGCACAGCCGAAAACGAAACGATAACAAACTAAAATTCTTCTTGAATGACAAAAACTATGACAAAAATCTACTGGCATTTTCGTCAACGAATAAAAACGAGACGAAAAAGTTAGGGAGGGACGATTTGGAAAGAGATTCATTCCGAAAAATCTGTTGCGTAGTAGGAGGTTAGATGCATACAAACCGGCAGGACACAAGCTAAAATACACTTGCTGCACATCTTATAAAATGTTCAGAAATGTCAATATGTGGGAGAAGTGCAGACATGAGAAATGAGAAATGCACACAAACTGATCTCGAATTGTCAGTTTTGACGAGTATTCACGTAAACACAGCCGATTACATCTCAAATTAACATAACAGTAGGGAGAAAGTGTATTAGTAACGTTACTTTCATTCATTGCATTTGTGCATTCGTTTTTAAAGGGATAGCAGCCACATTTAGCTGCTACTGTCCGAGTCACAAATAGATGTTAACTAAGCAGCTGAATCACTTACACAGCCCTAAAGATTAATCTAAATTAATTTATAGAAATAAACATGTCTGTTTGAAAGAATGAAGAATATGGTAAACAAGTTAGTATAAAGAATGCATCATTAGCCGATATAACCATTGGGATTTCATTGAAAAGAAGACCATGTTCTTTTTGAGAAGTGGTTTTATTTCATTGTAATATTAAGCCATGTTGTGTATCACCGCCATTAAATTGTGTTTATCATGATAAAACCTTAATATCAAACCTATATAATGTTTGGGAATTTTAGAGAAATTCTTAATAAATGCATTGCACTGTAATTAAACCCACTGAGTTTTAGCCGACTAAATTTATTGAAGATTTAGTTGACTAAAACTAGACTAAAACTAAAAACAATTCAGATGACTAAAATATGACTAAAACTAAATGGCATTTTAGTCAAAAAACTATGAATAAAACTAAGTCAAAATTAACACTGCTGGTGACCCAGCGATAAGCACTGTTATTCAGCGAAATGACGTTTGATAGTGGGATAGTCTTACAGATCGGAATCTGGGATGGCGTTTTTTGTGGCTGGTTCAAGTGGCAGTCTATGGAGCTTTGGAAAAAATAATACAAATTGGTCAATTTAATTTTATATTTCAACATTTTGACTTTTTTTTGTTTGCAAAAGGAACAACTACTTGTCATTGTCGCTTTTCCTCTCTGTTCGGAGTTTATATCCCACACTTCTGGTTTTTATTCCCTGAGCATTAACAAACTCATTAGTTTTGTTAAATCAAGTTGTAAAGTCCAAATTAGGAGATATAAACTTGCATTTGCGAAAAAAAAAGTCAAAATTGTGAGATAAAATAAATAAAAATTATGTAAAAATGTTAATAGTAATAGGTTTCAATAATATTTCATGCTGTAAATGTAGGGCTAATACAATACGTCCCCTATGAACAGCATATGTGAATACTATGTAGACCTATTGTTTAAATCAAATGTACGCTTTAAAAGTAATCATAGCAGTTTTCATCCATAGTATGTCTGTTTAAACGTCTGCGTTTAGCTTCAAATGGCGTCTTTGACTGCAGTATTCTATAAAAAATTATTTGCATTCCGATTTTGACATCAAAAGGCACAAAAATATTTTTCTCTCCTGAAGGTCTCGAGTTACCGTGAGCATTTGAAGATCGTTGGGAAGGACGAGCGTTTTAGCGCAGTGACAGAGCTTTCCGCTCTACATCTCCTGGCCAGTGTTTGCCTGACAAAAGGGACCGTTCCCCTCAACAGTCTCCCGTTAATGTGGGTCACTGCCATGAAGGAGAGCGCGCCGCACCGGCCTTTCCACTGGCCTGTAAAATGAGAGCGCTTTTAAAGAAGCCAAGCAGTTTGGACTGATGTGCGCTGTGTGTTTGAGCGCTGCAGAGGCGGCGTAGGCAGTTTGCGATTCGGCTGTTAGCGCAGAACGGTCGCGTTAGTGTTGTGGGAAGTGTGACAGCCATCTTGAGTGTCTTCTGTCAGCCATCTTGTTGAGAGTGTTGTGACAGCGTCAATGTTACACAGACACTGTGTTTTGATAGCCGCTGACGCCTCGCAGTTACTTCATCAGCTTTATTTAGATAATGACCGCTACAGATGTCAAACTAGGTCAGTTTTGTTCTGTGAATGAATTCACATTTGCAAAAATGTAGTTTCTGCCAAAAAAAAAAAACGCTAGTTAATTTACTGCTGTGAAATCATAATCAGTTCAAGATTTCCTTTAGTCAGTGTAAGAAGCTTCCAGAATTGGTTGTTTTGTTTCATTTGGGTTTTGATGACTGGTTCCCACATTTTATTGTAACCCTGGTATTATGGAAATGGTCATTAAAGCTGTGTTTAATGCCACAAAATGACTTCTCATAAATGCATTTAATTGTAAGGGTTTTTTTGCCTCGTCTTTTCCTCTGGTGAAGGTTGAGCGTTTCCTCTCGGAGCAGCAGATGAGCTCCGGGGCCGGAGCGGCAAGGATCTGAATGTGAATGCCTGCATTTTACATCACTGCCAAAAACCCAACAGCCCATTTCAGTTATTCGCATTTCATGAGCAATCAAAGAGAGCTCAGATGGGATGTGTATGACAGGTCTGTTTCCTCTCTGAATGTTGAGAGATAACAGATCAGCTTATATTTTCAGACAACTGCTCGTTTAAGCTGTGCCTTTGGTCGTTCAGTGGAATCAACTAGACTAATGGAGTGTCACTTAAGGCCCCTGTAGAATTAAAGGATGTGCAATTAAAGTCAAATGAATCTCAAAGAGTTGTGCAACAGCCATAAGTGTGGTTTTTCAGTAGTACATAAGATTATATTAACAATCAGTGTTGCTGCAAATGTGTATTTAAATAAGTAGTTGTTTCGATTTTGTCTCAGCTTGTGTGAGCTACATCTATAGCATAATTTTCAGCTGCGCACGCATAGTAGTTGCAGAAAAACACTGGTAACAAGTGGAGGTAAACAGGTCAAATCAATGGAATAAGAGAAGAAAAGAGCCACCAGCACTAAAAACCAGGAATAAGTGCTTCAGGAGCAGAACAGTTTTGTAGTTCACAAAATCTAAAATGTTACGTTAAAATGTTTAAAGACAATATATCTTATCCAAAGCTAGATTTTCCAGTGAAAAGTTACAAAACACTATCTCACATGTAGCCTTACATATCACTTTTGTATAAATTAGGGACCCATATTTAGTAAAAATTATTGCTAATGTACAGTCAACATAACTGATCAACATAATCTTTTTTTAAATGCTTTGCAATCTTTTGCAAAGTTCATGCCATGGAAAAAAATTCACAATTTCTACCTATTTTTTGTTTTGTTGGCATAAATCAATGGATTTAGTTATATTCAGTGATATTACATTATATTTTAGACTTGAATAAAACCAGTTGATGTTCAATACAGTGAGACAAGATGCAACAGCCAAGATATACGTGACCCTGGACCACAAAATCAGTCATAAGGGTAAATATTTTAAAATTGCAATTTGAGAAATAAATATGCTTTCCACTGATGTATGGTTTGTTAGGATAGGACAATATTTGGCTGAGATGCAACTATTTGAATATCAGGAACCTAATTGTGTAAAAAAATATTGAGAAAATATTGAGAAATATTGAGAAAATAGCTTTTAAATTGTCCAAATGAAGTTCTTAGCATTGCATATTACTAATCAAAAAGTAAGTTTTGATATATTTAAGGTAGCAACTTTACAAAATATCTTCATGGAACATGACCTTTACTTACTATCCTAATGATTTTCGGAATAAAAGAAAATGCAACTATTTTTGGCTATTGCAAAAATATACCTATGCTACTTAAGACTGGTTTTGTTGTCCATGTCTGATTCAGGTCTGCATAGACTATCAATATAAAAACAGTAGATAAGTTCCACATAGCTATTTTTAAGCAAATGTTTGCAGTGTGGTCAACTACCTTTTCCAAGCGATTATCTGACTGCAGTGTAGATGTAATTTGGCCAAATGGCTGTTTCATAATCATTTCCCATAAAATTGCTAAATATATGGACTGCAAGCTCTGTGTAGGATGTGCAGAACATGACAGTGAAATAAAGCAGAGAGTTGGGTGGATGAGGGAGTGCTGTGTGAAACGGCATTTATATAGTCAAGTCAGGGTTACTCCCAGCGCTGTGTGTGCACTGCAGTAACCTTCATTCCATTCACATGCTCCCCAAAGCCAGTTGGACAACATCATCGGACCTCACCAAACACCCCTCCTGTGAAACCAGGTTTTCATCAGGCTTTACAGCTGGAGATTTAGGTGCGTATCAAACGGCACACGTTCTGCGGCATGACAATCAGTGTATATGCATAAGCATCCTGAGGCCGATCCATGAGGCGGATCTAAGTGCCCTCAGCTGAGACGTCCCAATTTTACATCTGAGCTGTTTCATAAAGAGCTCCATCTCCACGTGAACACCACTCAACTTTACTTTTTTGATGTTTATGACAGCAGAGGGATGTTAGAGCTCTGTACTGAGTCTTCTGGGTAGAATGATTAATAAAGAAGATGAGAAACTGTCCAGCATTTATTTCACCATTTACTTTTTAAAATTAAAGTCAGTCAAGTCAAATCTTTTCCCAAATCCACAACCCCCAAATCAAAAGCTTTCGACTTCCAGTGTTTAAGCAGATTTCAAACCACTGAACATCACTGAAGAAACTATCAGGAGCTCCAATTTCTGCACTCCCATTGGTAGTCACCAGTAGATCAACTCCTCATTTACAACTTTGTGCATTTCTAACAGTTGCTGTTGGCTTTGTCGCCTTAAATCACTTACTGTCACGGAAAGGGAGCAACTTCCGGTTGTGTTTTTATTGCAAAATACTATTAGTGTGAAAACCCCTTCAGGCAGAATGATACAAAAAGCAAAACCAGCATCTAATGTGTCTGTGCTAATCCACCATAACTCAAAAAGTATCCCTGTAGGTGTAGAGTATCCTCTCCAGGCGTTGTGCTCACTTACTGTTACAATGAGTCACTCAGCCACGCTGTCCAAACGACTCCCTCAAGGACTGAGACATCAACCCATGCAGCTAGCGTCACTTAATGTTTGCAATTATGGGGAAAACACATCATGCAAACATGTTTGCATCACATTATAAAAATGTTCTGTTTGCAGAGAGTGCAGGAATGGACCATAATGAACCTCATGCACATCAACTAATAATAAACCAAATAAACCAATATAAACTCATGATGACAGAAATGTAGATAGAGAAAGCAAAGAGAGAAGAAGAGAAAGAGAAATGGGGATAAAATGGACAGGAAAAGTCACTAATGTGGACAGAGGGATGGACAGAAAGAGACACTCAAAAATGGACAGAAGAATGAGACAAAATGATGAACAGGAACAACATAAATGTGGATAGAAAGATAAATGGGGAAAGAGAGAAGAATAGAAAGGGAAAAGACTGAGGGATGGACATGAAGAGACAGAAGTGTGGACAAAAAGTGGACAGGAACATAGAAATGTGTCCTTGGACCACAAAACAAGTCATAAGGGATGATTTTTCCTCTTTCCATCTCTTTGTCTTCTCCCTTTTCACCCTTCTCTATTTTTCAGTCTTTTCTATCCATTTTTCATCTTTCTATACATATTTCTCTCTTTTTCTTCCCATTCTTCTCTTTCGCAGTCTGTCTTTTTGTCCATATTTATGTCTTTTCCTGTCCATTTTTGTCCACATTTCTGTCTCTTTTTGTCCATCCCTCTCTTCCATCCTTCTCTCTTTTTCACATCTATCATTCTGTACATATTTCTCTTTTCATATCCTTCTTCAAACTAGTCTTTTTCCTGTCCAGTTTTTTGTCCACATTTCTGTCTCTTTTTGTCCATCCCTCTGTCTTTTCCCTTTCCATTCTTCTCTCTTTCCCCATTTATCTTCCTATCCACAATTCTGCTGTTCCTGTTCATCATTTTGTCTCATTCTTCTGTCTATTTTTGTTCACATGAGTATCTCTTTCTGTCCATCCCTCTGTCTGTATTTGTGACTTTTGATGTTCATTTTTGTCCACATTTCTGTCTCTTTTTGTCCATCCCTCTATTTTTTCCCTTCCATCCTTCTCTCTTTTTCACATCTATCATTCTGTCCATATTTCTGTCTTTTCATATCCTTCTTCAAACCAGTCTTTTTCTGTCCAGTTTTTTGTCCACATTTCTGTCTCTTTTTGTCCATCCCTCTGTCTTTTCCCTTTCCATTCTTCTCTCTTTCCCCATTTATCTTTCTATCCACAATTCTGTTGTTCCTGTTCATCATTTTGTCTCATTCTTCTGTCCATTTTTGTTCATGAGTGTCTCTTTCTGTCCATCCCTCTGTCCACATGTGACTTTTCCTGTCCATTTTATCCCCATTTATCTTTTTCTTCTTCCCTCTTTGCTTTCTCTATCTACATTTCTGTATGTTAAAAGATAGACTGATCCTGTCTATCTTTTTATCTCCTTCAGCTGTTTTATTTTTGTCCACATTTCTGTCTCTTTTCCAGTCTTTTTTCCACACATTTATATATTTTTCTGTCCATTTTTGTCCACCTTTCTGTCTCTTTTTCCTTTTCATTCTTCTTATTCTCATCTATTTTGTCCACCTTTCCATATCTTTCTGCAGAAAAAGCACTTCTGTTGATTGCCTGATGTCAAAATTAAGACACGCAAATATCCCATCTTTGTCAACTTTAGATGTGAGTCAGATGAGAGTCCTCTAAATGGCATTCTCAAGTGAATTTAGTGAGAGACTGCGGCCCACACACTAGCAAAAACAGTGAGAAATAAACCTTAATAAATGCATGCCTTCTAAATGCGGCAAACAATGCTTTGCTCAAATGTTCACCTCAAGCGCGAATGCAAAAGCTATTATCATAAAAGCTGCAATGTTCTCCTTCAGGTCCTCTCCTAGTGAAACCCTACCTGACTGAAAGCAAGGGCTGACGACCTTCTCTGTTCTCCTGCCTTGATTAATAACTTAATATCTTATTAATTAGGGAATTTAGCTGAGAGTGAAATGCTTTAATTTCCCTGAGCAGAATCTCCTGTCTGAAAACGAGTGATTAAGCGTCGGAGAGGTGAAAAGTGAAGGTCGCAACGCTCCACTCTCCCCTCTTGTTCGCGTCTTCTTTGAGCGCATTTAAAAAGCTTAATTGTGTCACGTATGACAGTCCTTTGACCAAAGCCTTTTTCCCCCTTCGGCACTTCACACACGTTTTGTCATGTAAATGGCAAAGTATTTTCAGATCCCATCCGAGGAGTGTTCAGAGAGCGGGAACGGCAGCTGAAGGAAGATTAATGTTCTGTTACCTGCCTATTTTCTCTCAACTTCTTCAGTTCTTCAGTAATGGCTTTTACACTGACACGATAAGACACCGCTGCAAATTTGCTCAAATGTTAGCAGCCCATTAAAACATTCCTAAATCTGCCGTACTGTTTAAACAAGCCCAAGGGCAGATAAAACCATGCATTTTCGCTCTCACTCTGTGTTCTATCAAATTGGAGACTTGCACCACTTGCCTTAGATTCTCCAACTATGAGGTTAGCGGGGATGTAATAGTGCATAGTGGAATCTAAATCTAGTTTAATCCATCTATGAACAGGCGTGCCTGATGGACTCACCCTGGGGCAGGTCAGAGGGCAGGTATGGCACTTCTTGAGCGCTGACATGTGTCCAGTCGAAGTCGTCATAAGGATCCTGCTGGTAGTCGCATTGTGCTGGGCCATCATCGAAGGTGCAGCCACCTAGAACAGAAGACCATTATATATGTTACAATTTCATAAACACAACAAATTTATTAGTACAGCACCTTTCAGTGAATGAGACACACACAATGAGATCCAAAAGTCTGTGACCGCTGGTGAAAATGCACATAGACTACACTTTTCTAAATTATTTTTTCAATACAAAGAAAGTGATGGATTTCTAGTACATCTTCCATTTAAGCTCATTGTTTTGTTACAAACTTAAGCAATTATTCTGATCACAGACAGTATTTATATGACACTTTCTTTTTTTAGTATCATATGAATACTTTTGCATGTGACCCTGGAGCACAAAACCAGTCATAAGTCGCTGGGGTATATTTGTAGCAATAGCCAAAAATACATTGTATGGGTCAAAATGACTGAAATTCCTTTTATGCCAAAAATCACTAGGATATTAAGTAAAGATCACGTTCCATGCAGATATTTTGTAATTTCCTACTATAAATATATCAAAACCTAATTTTTGATAATAATATGCATGGCTAAGAACTTCATTTGGACAAATATAAAGACTATAAAGAATATTTTTAAGCACCCTCAGATTCCATATTTTCAAATAGTTGTATCTCAGACAAATATTGTCCTATCATAACAATGGAAATACATCAATGGAAAGCTTATTTATTCAGCTTTCAGGTGATATAAATCTCAATTTTGAAAAATTTACCCTTATGACTGGTTTTGTGGTCCAGGGTCACATATGGCCATGATATATGAATATTAAAGGTGTATGAATATGATATGTGAAAAGGATGATCATTCAAGCGTTCAACATCAAAGTACCATAGTTACAGTGACCATACATCCTCTTTTCTCCAGACATGTCCTCTTTTTGGACTCGTTCGCGTTTTGTGAAGGATGGAAGCTTTTAGCTGTGTTTATGATCAATCTGCGAATGGAGACTGTAAAATACGTAGTTTTGGTATGGAAATTACATATTTTGATACCAAAACTAGGACTCCCCCCCCCCCAATCCTACACCCTCTTTTTTGAAAACTAAAATATGGTAACCCTAACCACAGTAGCATCTAAACCTACCACTGTATCATGTGCAATACTTTTTTGCAAGAGTAAATAACCCCAGTGATTCATCATATGATAGACAAGCAGGACACATTCTGAAGTTGCCCAAATCTAGTGCTCTAGCTTCCTCATATAAAACGTCCTCTGTTTGTGTTTCTCAAGTCGGCTATCATGTTCTTATGACAACAACCCAGACTTAGTTACTCATTTACAGAGATTACTGATAGCTCAGTCTTATTATGAAAACTGCAGGCGAAACGGGGTGATAATGAGCACTAGCACATACAGTCAAAGACTCAGCTAACAAGAGCTTTATAAACCTCTGAAAGCATAAATCATCTGTGATGAACACACAGAATCGTCCGGTTTAGTATGTTAGAGTTGTGGTGCGGCAGTAGCGTATTACACACAATGCATAGGAAAGCCTTCTCGTTCAAGAGTGTGTCACATCCTTCTGCCATTCTGACTCCCTTTTAGCCAATATCCGCCTGTGTGTGTCTATGTGCGCGTGTGTGTGCGTGTGGTTGGCAAAACTGGCTCTCCTATTCAGTTGATGAGTGTGAATGTGAATTGTTCACACTCCACAGGATGTTAAATTGATGTTTGAATTGAAATGACAGGATGATGAATTTACTGAACTGCAATTCAAAGAAATTTACACAACAGATGAATTGCATTAGTAAAACGCAAGCTTTGAGACCAGATATAAGTAAATACATGTTTCATTTTGACTAATTATGCCAATTTATTCTATGACATGTACAATATATATTTTCAACTGCACATGCATTTTATTTTCTGCTGTTCTGCCATCAAACAAAATACACTACAATTAAAACTTTGCCATTTCTCATAACAATTTTATAGAAATATACATTTATAAACCCACACATTCATAAATTGTTATAGAGTATATTAGGTATTTCTACAATAGTATATGTATTTCATTGAGTGTTCATATATGTGTGTGTGGGCTCAGATGGGAGCTGATGCAGTCATGGCACAGAACAGACATGAGTGTAGGCAGCAGGACGATCTGTCACCGCTCAGTGTCTGTGTGTGTGTGTGTGTGTGTGTGTGTGTGTGTGTGTGTGTGTGTGTGTACGTGTTTTCCACTTTCTCATGCATGTCTTCTGGAGTGCTCTATTGCCTGACAAATTTCAGTACATTTGCAATGCTGAAGCAGGTGGCTCTTTAAAAAACAAATAATATGCATTGCAATTGACATTATGAGGCTTATTAATAGATATTTAGAAAGTATTTTAAAGAGCATTGTTTGAGTGATACTGTACAGTCACAGTAAAGTATGACAGATTGTGTTGATCTGCTGTATCTTCCACAAACCATCAATAAGCTGCAAGATGGAGAACTAAGTAGGGCTGGGCGATATGGCAAAAATGTAATGTCAATATTTTTTTCCCATATTAATCGGTAACGATACATATTTCGATATATAAACTGTTAATGCTGCCAGCTTTAAAAGAGTATCCCAACTATGACTGAAGCCAGAAAAATTTGAGGGTTCATTAATTACATTTTTAAAGTATAGTTTATTAACAAAAACAGATAAAACATTTGGCCTTAAAAAATTAATACAACTTATTGTTGTTAATTAAAAACTAAGAGTTGTGACAAAATAAGGTAAATGAGAGTAAATGTGCAAAATGTAAACACAAAACAGTTGTAAACATAATTTGTAAGTAACACAATTACAGTTTTTTCTTTTCCAGAAAGATAAGTCTGTCTACATCGTCTAGCTTTAAGAGGTAGATTAAATGTGCAAAATGTAAACATCAAACTAGAAATTGCACACAATTTGTCAAACTTGTACTTTTTTTTGTCAGGAAGACTAGACTGTCAGCAGTGTCTGACTTTAAGAGGCAGATGAAATGTGCAAAATGTAAACATAAATATATTCAACTTCTATTCATCACAATTTGTAAAAATGTAAACATTTTTTTTTTGAAGACCAGTCTCAGTCTGTCAACAGTGTATGGATTTAAGAGGTAGATTTAATGTGCAAAATTAAACTATTCAATTTCTAGCCAGTGCACATAGTGTTAATCTGCGCCGCATCACTTTTCAAATAGCCAAACCACTTCCATATAACTGAATATGACCTTTTTTGTCGACAATTTCATCATTCATCATTTCATCCCTTCATTTTTGGATAATAACTTGAGGTTAGTTTCACTTTTGTCGCTGCTTCCACTCATTTTTGTCGTTCCCGTATCGAGTTTGCTTCGGAAAGCGCTGTACTAGGAAATTGACTTTGCTCTTTAATGTGAACGTTAAAAGCTGCACGCTGATTAGCTGTTGTGCAATATTTCTGCTGTGTGATTGGCTCTTATATTAATCCATATCGAGCAAAAATGGCTAGAGCTTATTGTTATCGACATATATTTTATCACGATTTGATCTGATATTGTTTATCGGCACAGCCCTAGAACTGAGGCATGCAAATTTCAGCATTTTTGTGGACTTTATGGCTACATTTGTGCCGTTATTTGGTTTGTTTAGTATAATAAAGTCCTCCGGTAAGGTAAGAGAGAGTAAAATACCATACCACCCATTAACATCTGCATTCTCTCCAATCTCTAACATTCGACTACAACCTCCAAACTGGACATTCATCTGAACGATTAACTATCATCATCTTGAAAAGCTGTTTGACAGGACGTCATGACTGACTCAGAACTTGTTAGTGACTCTAAAGCAGTGCATTTATTATGTGAGGTTTTCTCACCTGTGTAAAGGTCAGACGCTCCGTGTTTTACATCCACTGACCTTTACAACCTCTCAGTGATTTCACAGAGAGAGCAGAAATCCAGACAGATGAAGGTGTTAATTAAACGGCCCTGCATAATGTTGGGAAAGAAATATCTGCACCTTCCCAAGAGACCACACAAATTTATCTCCGCTGCGAGCCCAAACGTATACATGGAAATGAGTCCTCATCGTTCAGCAGATCTCTACGGCAGACTGCGCCGCAACAAAAATTACAATAATCTCAACTCAAGCACATTTTGCAGACTCTCTAGTTGCAGGATATAAGCATAACAGACCTGAGCTCTGCGTTTTAATTGATTTTTAGGGGGAATATCCTGTGCCGGTGCTGGTGTAGATTTACTTTTAAATGAGTAAAACACACAATTCCTACATTTTGCACTTCAAACGCATGCAAATGTAGGAAACGGCTGACAACGACTTCTGCAAACAGAATGGATTGAGTATGCGAATCAAATGAACTAAAGAAGAAGACACTGAAGAAGAAAGCCGACTTCCAGAGGGCAGGAGAGACGTCTGCACACTTAATCTGACTGATTATAACGGCAGACTAATAATACCGCTGTCATTTACTGCTAATCCACGGACTTAGTGCCATGTCATGCTAAAATCATTTGAGACGCACAAAATTAAAAAGACATGTCACTTCTCATGCATCCAAGAACACTAATAAAAGTTACATTATGAGCTGAGCCTCAAACCTCTAACAACACCATAAAAAGATATTTAGTCTATTATGGATCAAATTGGACGCAAGCATGAAAATAGGCCAATATAGCACTAAAAAGCTGTGTGGGTTTTGTTTAAAAGTGCAAATATTGCAAAAATAGCTCATGCATGTTTATTACTATTTTCCTTTTCGTTTTTAGTCCAGTAGATCTCTAACTTATTTTTATGAGCACTTAATGACACAGACAACAAAAATATACACTACCAGTCAATTTTTTTTTTGAACAGTAAGATTTTTTTTTTTTAAGAAGTCTCTTCTGTTTACCAATTTGAATACAGAAAGTGCAGAAGTACAGAAAAAAATTTTACATTTCAAAGCTGAATTATTGGCTTTTGCTGTATGTTTCAAATAAATGCATGCTTTGTGAGCAGAAGAGTATTTTTTAAACATTAAATATCTTACTGTTCAAAAATATTTGACTGGTCATGTAAGTAAAAAACAAACACAAATTTTAGTGGCATTCACTATAAACATTTATTATAAATGCCTAGCCTAAATTGTTAAAACAAAACTGAAACAAGAGACATGGTTTCTGGAAAATGCGCAATACAAAGTCAATTGCCTTTAATCATTACCAATCCAAATGTGCGCGCTTTGAGCTTGAGCTTAAATTGTTTTATATAAATCGCCTTGGAATATAAATGATAAAAAAACGCAATTCATAATCCAAAAAAATTACTATATCAATTTTACTAGAGATGTGTGGAAAACAGAAGAAGAAAGCATAATATTTGCAGGATAAAATGGCCTTGTTTTCCTCATGAAATGACAGTGTCCATTAGCAGAAGGAGAGCTGGCATTTGTTTTCCTATTGGAAAGTCTACAAAGCATTTTAAGCTTTTTTTTTAAACTGTACCAGTTCCAAGGCATTTTTAAAACAAATGAACACTTCCACACTATTTACAAATGTTTCTGACAAATGTCAAAATTTGCCTAGGTGCTTATTTTAGCAAAGCGGCAAAAGGCGTTATATACCGCACTACATGCTACATCTATTGGATTTGACTGATATTGCATCAATTTAGCCATTTTGTTCCAACATAAATAAAAACGCCTTGCGTAGTTTGCCCATCTCTGGTTTATATCCACATAGAACATCCTTGGACCTGAACCGAGCGCTTGGGTATCAATTAAACGTATTTGTGAAAGGCCGGTGTGTGTGTGATTTCAAATGCTTTCGCAAACAAAGAGACTCCCGAAACCAAAGCAAAACATCCTCAAATTCGAGACAAAATACAACACCCACTGAATCGTCTCGCAGCGTTTAATTTATCTACAGCACAGGAAATCAAGCTCAGTCCTCGCAGCGGCGTCTGCCCACATTCGCACACACATAATGCTCTCCAACATCACAAAACCAAACACCTCCACACACCATCTGACTCTCTTTGACGCGCTTGGCTCCGCCGAGGGGCCGGAATAGCCGCGGATAGCTGGCCCGAGGACAGAGCACTGACAACAACGCCCGCTTATGTGCCGAGGACAGAATTCATCTGTCTAAATGGGGCAGCGGCTATTCAGGAGGTCCAAATCGCCACAATCCCACTGCCTTATGCAGCAAATATCTCTCATACCCCACCGAACGCTTGGCTTTTGGCGTTTCACGGCCGCCGTGCTCAGTTCATTGTGCAGGACAGACGGGCTGAGCGCTTTAATGAGTCCATAACACGGCGCTCCGCTCCAGATGGGCCCGAACGCGGCTCCTGCATTCAGCGTGGCTGCAAGGACACTAACGGGGATGATTTGCATACTAATCTATGGCTGCAAATATTCAGCCTCGCTAATGAAATAATAGCCTGCTCTTCATTTACATAATAAAATAATTATTGTGTCTGATAAAACCTCAAGGGCAAAGCCCGTTCGCAGTCTCCAATAAACACGGGTTAACAACTCCATCCCCGCGCGCTCGTAAACACCCACTTATTAATAGTGATTGAGAAAGAGTCTTTCCCTGCGAAAGTCTAGGACACAAATCAGCGTCGAATCAGCACACGTTCTCGAATTAAAACTCAGAAATCGATTCCTAATATTGCAAACTAGCCAGATGTGGAAAACAGTATGTTGGGAGGTGATAGAATCAATCATAAAGCCATCAGCTCCTGAACTAAATTGAAAAACACAAATAATGATCCAATCAACATGAAGAAACACAAATAGCGCTTTGTGTTGTTTCGGGTAAAATGGGAAAATGTTATTTTACAGAAGGTTAGTCACAGACAGCGTCAGATTAATCAACTTCACTCGAGATCTCATAAATAAAACCTCCGCTCTGCACTGCTCTGTTTTATTATGTTCGGCTTACATTTACTCTGTGCTCCATTTTGTTAAGATCTGCTGTTTGTGTCTTATTTTTACCTGCTTCTAATTGTGACCCTGGACCACAAAACCAGTCTTAAGTCGCTGGGGTATATTTGTAGCAATAGCCAAAAATACACTGTATGGGTCAAAATTATAGATTTTTCTTTGATGCCAAAAATCATTAGTATTTTTAAGTAAAGATCATGTTCCATGAAGATATGTTGAAAATTTCCTACCATAAATATATCAAATCTTAATTTTTGATAAGTAATATGCATTGCTAAGAACTTCATTTGGACAACTTTAAAGGTGATTTTCTCAATATTTTTTATTTTTAGATTCCAGATATTCAAATTGTTGTATCTCGGTCAAATATTGTCCTATCATAACAGACCATACATCAATGGAAAGCTTATTTATTATTAATTTTCAGATGACATATGAATCTACATTTCCAAAAATTGACACTTATGACTGGTTTTGTGGTCCAGGGTCACAAAAGTGAAGAATGCTAGAATATCAGCGCAAGTTGTTGATCAACAGACAACAAATCATGAACTCAATAATGGTTGCCTTATTAAAAATTCATGAGCTTTACAAAGCTGCAAAACCTTTAAAAGTGCAGTTAAAACTGAACTGGAGTGACACACTCAGTTATTTTTTACAGTTCTGCTTCAAAATATCTACAAGAAACAACTTATGCATGTATGTAAGTAAACTCAGGTCTCTCCATGACTTGAGTCAGCACTAAAAATGATCTTGGTTTCACAATTTCACATGTGAAAGGCTGTAGCTACACAATATGATGGTCAATGGTGTTGAAGAAAGAGATAAAACCCAAACGACTTTGCGACTTCGGTGACTTTCAAAGGCGAACAGACAGCTGCGATGATGGCTAAATGGCTTCTCTCATTTTTACCTAAAACAAAATGTTCAATTATGTAGAAATAACAAAAGGTGACACTTGTCTGTAGGTAAACAATACGTGTCACTTCCTCCGCTGTGCCTGAGTGCTTTGATTCGGAGTGTTTTGACCGCAGGTTTACGGCTGTTTTAAAGCAATCTTTGCGCGCTTCATTGTGCGTTCGTCGAGTGGACCGAGAGTCTAATCTCGCTATTAGCATTATTCCTGTGAAAAGGGAGAAGCAGTCTTCTTGAAGGGCACAAAGTTATTTTCTGCTTGTAGAGCAAAATGTCAAAAGCGCACACGTTGTAAATGGATTTCCTACCAATTAAAACGGCTGAAAGCAACACCTTCAGAGACTGTCAAAATACTCCTTAACCCCCTCGCTGAAAGCGCTGTCGGTACGCCTGCACAAAATCACTTCCACCGCTTTAGCTGAATCACTATACACACGACGGCCATTTGCATGCCAATTAAAGAGTGCTGCCGCACACAGAGATAAATAAACAATTAAAAATGCATCTGTCAAAAAAATAAACAAACAGGACTGAGCAAGATCACATTTCATTACTCTATTACAGAATTTGGGGTGTAAAACAATCGTAAAAAATGGCTTCATTTTCTTTATGCACGCTATGAATTGTTCTTTCTTGAGATTTGAGGCTGAAATATGAGTTGCACATTCAGTGCGAGAGCTGCATCAGGCACAGATGATGTTTTACAGCCAGTACGCTGGAAAAACCTCTGGATGACATCAACAAGCTGAAAACGCTCCGCACTTCTGACCTGCTCCGGCAGACCCTCGCAACTGCCTTCAGTCTCATGAGGGGATCGCTGAGCCTTTACAAATCACTGCTGAAGAGGTTCACACAGAGTTAAACGTCTCCTCCGTCCCGTGAAACACAAACCCGCGCTGGGGTGTGGGACGTGAGCGAAAGAGAGAAAGAAGGTAGTAGCTGAAATCAGACACTGGCACGTCTAAGCCGAGGGGCTTTAAACAGAGACAATGAAGCGCTGCAGAGGTGAGCCTTTGTTTCGTAGAGGCTGTTCATCTGGAAATCATTCAACTTCATGCAGCTACATTGGGCAGCAGCTTTATAAATAAATAAAAGGGTTCGCCTGCTCATCCAGTCTTAATACACTGAACAAAATGATAAATGCAGCACTTTTGTTTTTGCCCCCATTTTTCATGAGAAAGATCTAAGACTTTTTCTATGTACATAAAAAGCCCATTTCTCTCAAATATTGTTCACAAATCTGTCTAAATCTGTGCTAGTGAGCACTTTGCTAAGATAATCCATCCACCTCACAGGTGTGGCATATCAAGATGCTGATTAGACAGCTTGATTATTGCACAGGTGTGCCTTAGGCTGGCCACAATAAAAGGCTACTCTAAAATGTGCAGTTTTATCACACAGCACAATGCCACAGATGTCACAAGTTTTTGAGGAAGCATGCAATTGGCATGCTGACTGCAGCAATGTCCACCAGAGCTGTTGCCCGTCAATTGAATGTTCATTTCTCTACCATAAGCCATCTCCAAAGGAGTTTCAGAGAATTTGGTAGTACATCCAATGGCTTCACAACTGCAGACCACGTGTAACCACACCAGCCCAGGACCTCCACATCCAGCATCTTCACCTCCAAGATATTGTCTGAGATCAGCCACCCGGACAGCTGCTGCAACAATCGGTTTGCATAACCAAAGAATTTCTGCACAAACTGTCAGAAACCGTTTTAGGGAAGCTCATCTGCATGCAGTTCATCGTCGTAATCATCTTGACTGGGCAAATGCTCACATTTGATGTTGTTTGGCACTTTGAAGAGGTCTTCTTTTCACGGACAAATCCCGGTTTTCACTGTACAGGGTGATGGCAGACAGCATGTATGGCGTTGTGTGGGTCGAGAGACGAGATCCTGATTGCAGCATGATAACGCACAGCCCCATGTTGCAAGGATCTGTACACAATTCCTTGAAGCTGAAAACATACCAGTTCTTGCATGGCCAGCATACTCACCAGACATGTCACCCATTAAGCATGTTTGGGATGCTCTGGATCGCCATATACGACAGCGTGTTCCAGTTCCTGCCAATATCCAGCAACTTCGCACAGCCATTGAAGAGGAGTGGACCAACATCCCACAGACCACAATCAACAACCTGATCAACTCCCCAATACAGCAAAACTGCACATTTTAGAGTGGCTTTTATTGTGGCCAGCCTAAGGCACACCTGTCTAATCACCATCTTGATATGCCACACCTGTGAGGTGGATGGATTATCTCGGCAAAGGAGAAGTGCTCACTAACACAGATTTAGACAGATTTATGAACAATATTTGACAGAAATTGGCCTTTTGTGTACATAGAAAAAGATCTTTGAGTTCAACTCATGAAAAATGGGGCAAAAACTAAAGTGTTGTGTTCATAATTTTGTTCAGTGTATAATTTTGTTGCTCAGTTTTGTTCAAAACGATCTTGGCTTGCTGTTCTCGATGGAGGCTCAAACCCGAGGCTTGGCTTGAGCTCCGAGTTCAACCCCCATTACGGTACTGTTTGAAACTTTAATTAATACATGATATAGTTTATCTACAATCAAATCAGAGGACTAAAATGACTAAAGTTCTGCAATATAACAGACCAAAGTAAAGCATAATTAGTAAATTACTCTGAACAGACTGATTTAATCATTTGAATATCATTTAGTTGTTTGATAATTATTATTGTGTATTATTTGTGTTTATTTGATTATATGCTTTGAATGTTATGAATTTGTGAACGAAAAGATTTATTATATCACTGCAATTATGGAGGTAGTAGGTGGAGTCAGTAAGGGGAAGCAGATGCAATTTTTCAGACTGTGTGTTGTTGCTACTGTTTAACAATGAAGCTGGTTTTCAACTGTTGATTTTATGGACTACGATTTTGTGAAAATAAAAGACAAAAAAGTTAAGCCACAGACTCATGCATCGATTGTTCGCCCTTACTGGGATATTGGCTTATCACAAGTGTGCTGCTGTATTTTGTGAAAAGGGATTTCTGTACAGACCATTCTCAATTTTACCTTTGAAATCATTAATTTACCAAAATTATTCCACTTCATATAACTCAATAAATCAACACTAAATATGCCATTGCAAATTTGTAAACATGAGGGAATAAAGAAAAGAACTATTACTAATAAAAGAACTAGAGTTTATTGTAATGCATTTGGACAGGAAAATATTATTTCAGTCTTAACTGCTTCAAAATATCATACTTTATTCAGTGTATTGGTGTATGGCAAAATAACTGTCAATGTCTCTTTATTGTTAATCACATTAAATTACAAAATAAAGCCTATTTACAATTCAAAACAGCAAAATTTGACAAAAAAGAGTGGACAGTACTATTTCGTAAAACAATTGTAAAACATTTTTAGCTTCTTTTACTTAACTTTGATTGACCTTCTCAAGCATATTTACATTAATATGTGCTAATAGACCACTTAGGCAGCCTAAAAATGTTTCACTTTTTTTTTTTTTACTTTTTAAACTTTTTTAAATCAACGAAGAGAGAGCCAAATTGGCAATATCTAATTATTACTTGGGACATCAGTGGATATTAGCATCGTTTAAGTGGTTATTGCATCAACTCGCTCTGCTTTAAAGCTGCTTGTGCAAGACGACATGACATCAGCGTGTTTGTCGCACTACATCCCTACGTGTTGGGAAAGTAGCTTTCTTGGGAAAAGCCGGAGTTGTTGTTTTGAAAAGAGCTGAAGTAGTGTCAGGATTCTGTAAATGAAAGAGTTTTACACTTACTCTTTTCTTCCATTGTCAAGCTCAAACAATCAAGAGCTCCCAGCAGGGCGTTCACAATCCCACCGCCCCGAATCACACAACACCGAGGCCTCTCTGTGTGCTGATTGGCCAGCTCTGATGATGTCACACAGGGCCTGGAGAGGCAGACAGCTTTTGAATTGCAGACGCACCTTCTCTTCACACACGAGTCGTCCCGCCCTCCCAACAAAGAGAGGGTGAGCCTGACCTACTCCACACAGCCTTTGATAACAGCTCTCTGAAGGCAGAGAGAGAGAAAGAAAAAGAGAGTGCGCTGGCTGGTTTACTGATGAGACGTCTCCTCTGTAGTTTAACCTGTCCCCACGCTTTCCTTCCGCACCATTTTACAGCGCTAAAGAACAAAAGACACGAGTCGGCAGCATATAATTACCCAGGAAAGTGTACGGAGCCCGCTCGCGACACTGCCAGCATGAATCCCTCACTCTCACTTTTACTCACCACAATCTCTCTCTCTCTCTGACAATAAAACGCCGCCGCGCCACTTTACACCCGATTACCTGACACTTAAAAACACAATATTTTTCTTTGCCACGCCGCGAAGGGAAAAAGTTTGATGTGTTCATATGGCGGTGGCCATGAAATGTCAGGATATGAATAAAAATGACGTTTCCCGTTCAGGAGAGGAAAGCGTTTGCACAGGTAATCACCAAAGCGGAAAGCTCCGGTACGGGTGAGCGCTGATGAATTCACGAATAAACGCTGAAAAAGGCTGTGGAAAGGGCAGAGAGGCCTGGACGCGCAACGCTTCACCTGCGTTTATATCGCAGAGGTGGAAATGCGGGGATCTGGACGTAAGCTGATTTACAAAACGGGGGGAAAAGGAAAGGACAGAGTTAAGAACGAGGGAAAAATGATGACTAGGTGAATCGAAGGAGCGTTTGTGTGTGTGTGTAATGGGGTCCAGGGAGGATGGTGTACTTCAACTAGCTGTCACAGTGTTTGAAATTTCTCACACACGTTTGAGGAACTGCAAACAATCAAGTGTGGTCGGTAAATGTGCTGAGAGCGCAAGAACGCACACGTCTCCGAGATCCAGTTCTCGTATAATCTCCTGCTCGCCTCAGAGTCTGGCTGAAGCCCAGGTGAGATGACAGTGAAAAATAGGCTGTGGTTTGAAGTTGAGAGACTGCGGTGAAAGCGTATCAGCTAGTTTTCTGTCTTTTTGTGTTACCGTTGGAACACCCTGCGCTCTGTTTTGGTCCTCAACAGGTTTCTTAACTAGCCTAACCAGCATGACGCCTTTGGTCGACCAGCTGAATTTGACAATGAATCTCAGGCCAGTGTCTTTTAAACAGCCTCAAGGACAACTGAGACTTTTCACAGGCATTTAAAATTAAACCAATAATGTGAGTCTTTTGCCTTGGTACATAATCATTTTCTATATTAGTGAATTAGCATGATTGCTGAAAGAAAGTTTTATGAGAGGAAACCGTGGCTGGAGTTTCAGGAGCAGACCGCACCAGCACCACGGCCTTTATATCAAAACCACAACCTCCCTAATTCATGCCAAAAATTTCTGCTTTTCACTGCTCAGAAATCCAATTAAGTGAGAAACAGCCGTATCCTCTGGCTAGCCCAGGGCCGCCGCGTGCGCCATTCAAGAGCTGACTTCTGCAGTCAAGGTAAGGAGATTAAAACAGGAGGCGTTCTGAGAATCAAACTGAACAGCAAAGCCCTGCCGAAGCCCGGATCCTGAGGCACATCCACACTGGCCGCCGCTCATTTGTTTACCGGATCAGCTGTAACTGTGAGGAGAAACCTGCCGGACAGGTAATGCAAAGATTCACAGCACTGTTGAAATCTCTATAGTTCTCATGTTTCTAGTGACATGAGGCCTTTATGCCCTCACATAATAAATCAACACTGTTGTGCCTGTGAGTGACAAAACAACATCAGCTGTCATATATCTCTCAAACGATCGACATACCTGCCATTCCTGCGATCAAGTCAGCTGAAACACTAAATCAACAAGTTTCTCTAATAAAATGGGAAAAGTGGGAAGTTTAGGGTAGTTTGCATGACATTTAAAGCACTGCGCTGGAAAAACCATTGCCTTAATCAGTATTTTGCCTTGTTTTTTTAGTCAAATATATTTGAGAAGCTTAAAAAGATATTTGAGAAGCCAAGTTGTGCAAGATAATAAGACTTGTTTTAGAGAATGTCTGGAATTAAATTTATTTTTCTTCGATCAGGGATCGTTACTGACTAATTTAAACAGAGATTTTTTAAAACAGAGATAGACATCTGAAGTTAAAATTGTCATGTGCATGTTGTATTTCCTGCGGCGTACATCTCATATAACATCTTAGGAGAAAAGGAACAGAGCGTAAGTCTTACAGCATGTCAGAACCTGCACTCACTGCATCACACACACAGAGAGAGAGAGAGAGAGTAAAAGGTGTTTAATGGCACTGATGTGAGTGTTTTGTTGAGGCCAAATCTGCAGATTTTCTGGTCAGCAGAGTTTTACTGTCCACATCTGCAGGAGGTGATAAGCCATAAAAATGACCCACATTTGGCAGGACACTCTCTCTCTCACACACACACACACACACACACACACACACACATCTACCCCTGACTGCAATGGAAAGTAAAGCCCACTGAGAACATTAACTCCACTTTAAGCTGACGTGTGCCATATTTTATGCTTTTTATTTATTTTTTTAAAGTTAAATAATTTTTTTGTAATGTGTAGAATGAAATACAAGCAAGATACCACAACTCTGTGAAATAAGTATATATAGTAAACTTTTATTATTTTATTATCTATATAAATACTTCTTGGGACTAAACTGGTGGTAAATTTGTGCTTTAAATAACAGTAGCTTTTCTTTAGTATTTCAACTATAATACAAATACATTTAAAGGTATACTGTTAAAGTCTTCCTGCTTCCTGTTAGTTTATAAAAGTGTACTTTTAAGTGTACTTTAAATGTAATGATAGGAAACTGAGTACTCATTTACATTAAATCTTTCTGTTGTATTGCAAGAATTCTGTAAACTGCATACTGTTAGTTTACTTTACATTATACATATAGTTTAATATTATTTGTTTATACTTGTACACTGACAAAAATTTAGTGGTGAAACAATCTTCACTTAGGAATTTACTGTAAAAAAAAATAATACCGTAACTGTAAAAATGCTACAGTAAAAACCTGTTAAATGGTTAACGGTAAGTTACCCTACTATGTACAGTGAAAACTGTATTGAACATTGCATGTCATTTTACGGTAGTATACTGTTTTCAGAAGTGAAAAAGAACAATTTACAGTGAATAACTGTAAACAGACATTCCCAGAATTCTGTTACATTTTTTAAATTTGATGCTTTTTTTTTCATTGAAATAACTGTTTCTGCTTAGTATTTTCATATCAGTTTTGTACATTAGGGTTGTCTCATGTTGTTACATTAATGTTTATTGCATTATTTCACTTTCATGTGTGTACCATGATGGTGTTTAATGTTTGCAACATGACACTGTGCACCTTCTATATATATATTAGTATTTAAAAGCTGTTTGTGATGGGCTTTGGTTCATCATGTGACTTTCTCATCACCACCTGCTTTTGGTGGTTATCAGTATATTACAAAAGTTACAAAACAGATTTCATTACTTCAATAGATTGGTATATTAACATTATAACAGTTCATGAAATTACGGTATTAAAATTTTCTTTTAAGTTAAAACCGTAAAACCTAAAACGTTGCTACCGTATTTTTTAATCATAAATTTTACAGTGTTCCTAGTAAATGTGATACAAAAATGGCAAGTAACATATTGAATTAAATGTGAAATTCTGAAGTACAAAGACTGGAATGGTATTTTCTTTTTGCAAAAAAAATGTTTTTCTACAGTCTAGACTGTAGCCTGAAGTTATAACCCAAACTACCAGTGGACTGCACATAAACATTCACATACTCACTTTTCATGTTTGAGCATCTAGCACAGCAACATTAGCTCAAGCCACAGCATGACAGCACGAGATCTGTCTGTCTCAGCAATGGCAGAAGATGGGAGTGATTATATGTCAGTTCAGTTTGACTCGATACTGAGGACACGCTTCAGCTTTAAACATTAACCGACGAGAGTGTGTTTGTGTGCGCTGAGGGCCTCAGAGAAAAGGAAAGAAAGAAAGAGTGAACATGTTTCCACTGCAGCTGTAATAATCATTCCCGCCAGCACCGCTGAGGTCAACGCTGGTAGCAAGTTTAAGCGAGGTGACATCACACACAAACACAAACACACAGCTTTCTTTGTGTTTTTCTCTGTCAAGGCAGTTCTGTTGTTGTCGACAGCGTCTATTCAGCTCTGAATGGAGTCAAACAGAACAATCTAGAACAGCACAAATCACAAACAGCAGTGGTCAGAGCGCCTCTCTATCCCTGAACAAGGCCAGGCCGGATTGATCATTAACAC
Source organism: Cirrhinus molitorella (assembly GCA_033026305.1). Taxonomy (NCBI): domain Eukaryota; kingdom Metazoa; phylum Chordata; class Actinopteri; order Cypriniformes; family Cyprinidae; genus Cirrhinus; species Cirrhinus molitorella. The sequence goes on along the minus strand of CM065133.1, from coordinate 2,082,144 downwards.
GCACAGTTAACATGACTAACTTCTGTTCCGCATCCCGAGTTAAACAAGGTCAAAATCACAGCACTGCTCTGTTCAAGCAATCCTATTGTGCCTAGATCAAAAGCTGATGTTTATCATGTTTAAATGTCACAACACTTGATTGTATGTCAGCTAGGGATGTAACGATAACCAGTCTGACGATAAATCATGATCAAATTCTCCACGGTTTATATTTTTATTATCATTTAAACCGTATTTGATTACGATATGATATATATTAAAAAATTATAAATATGATAAATATATTCTGTCCAGCATAAAGCAAAGTTTAAATAACAGTCTCATATGCGCAGAGCACGCAGAGTAGTTTCGTTTTAAATGAAAGCATGACGGAAAGCTGAGGGGTTTTAAAAGGGTGCTGAGGGAACATACAAATGAATATATAAATGAATGAATTATATGAATGTACCTCTGATGGTTCTGACTGTCTTCAGAAAAGATTCGATGGCATTGTGTTTTGATCTTCATTCCATGTAATACATAATAAAGTAGTGTTCTTAATCGCAATTCTGCTTTGTCCACGGAGTTTACGGAAACAGCTGTAACTTTGCTGTTCCATAAGTGCCGCCTAGTGGCAGAGAGTGGATTTACATTGACTTACAATTACGTTCAGCCTGTTTGCAGTTTGCAGCTAAAACGGGCCGAATGCTGTCAACTGACCTTTTGATGAAAAACAAGGATTCTACACATTTAAACAATTGAGATAATACATCTAGAATTAATTAGATAAAATACATATAACCATTTTTTGATCTGACTTAACAATTTTCTTTATTTAAAGGCTGAAATGTGAGGTTTACCATTTTTATAAAACCTTTTCAAAGCTTTATTTAAACATTGCGAACATGTTATTAGATAACTGTTGAAGAGAACTGTTGTCAGTCATGTTGTAATATAAAATCTCATTGGTAATGATATTGTTTTAGTGTTTGTGCAAACAGAAGTCCTTTTATATGTTGATTTATATATAAAACGTGTTGAAACAATTTATGTAATAGTACTTTTTAAACATATTCAGCATACCGTGATAATACTGATAACCGTGATCATTTTTGTCACTATAATCGTGATAAGAAAATTTAATACCGTTACATCCCTAATGTCAGCTTAACATTCACCATTACTTACGTAAGTCTTGCTCAGGTTGACTTCTTGAAGACTGTACCGCTGTGACTCTGGCGTTCAGAACTTTAATCTGTCTCTCTGAGCCCAACATGTCGGAAAATAATGTTTATTATGGGTTTAGCTGAGATTTTCATTCATCTCCGGATAAATAACTAATTAACTAAATGACAGCCCCAAATGGGCACGTGTCAACACCGCACTGATTCAAAGACGTTCCCGCTCACAGCTAACCTTCAAAACTCGTGTTCATGCGGTGACGCTGGCAGGTCACGCGTCCGTGTTTTTGGCTGTGCGGTGTGGCGTGCGGCTCAGAGAGGCTGAGTGCAGGGCACAGAGATGCCAGTGAATCGGCCTAGTCATTAAGCCGGGCTTTAAGTCCAGACTAGAGCTGGATTTGAGGCTTCCAGAGAGCAGCGCAAACTCCTCCTGCCAGCCCGTGGCACACACACACGGACACACTGAGGTAAGCTGATAACAGCCGCTGAATGCCAGCCTGAAACACAACCAGACACACAACAATCTGCTGACTTTGTTGCCATTTTCTCTACTTTTTTGGAAAAGAAATCTGGGGGATTCTGTAGAACGGATGTGGAGGTGAAGTGAGGATGTTAGAATACTTTTTTATCAAATAAACACTAACTGAAATACATGTAATATAAAAAACCCAAGCAACATTTCTAATTTTCTCATAATTTAACTGGATCGACTACACTTCTAGCCAAAACTCACACTGAAAACCCTAATAAGTTGACTGAACTAAATTGATTGAGTAAACTCATTGCCTCAATTTAATTGAGTAATGGGGTATCACAAAACTTGCATATTTAAGTTTATTTAACTTGGCGGTTTTGTAGACTATACTTAAATCATTCAGTTCACCAAACCTGGTGCTTATTTAGTGTACCTAAATGATTGTGTTCACTTAACTTGGTTTTGAGAACATTTGAGTAATCAAACTCAATTTTTTTAAGTTAACAGAGCTTAACATTCTTATGACAAGAGTGGCAGGGCTGAAAGCCATGGGAGCCAATCCCAGCCTTGCTTCCATGGTCCCACCCCACTAATCATAATAATATATACAACCTGCTTCCATAAAAGTCACATTCATTCAGACCTTTATAGCTAAGCACTAGTTAGCTATAACACATCAGCACATGCTTTTGTAATTATCAGAAAGAGTCTCAATATATACTTGCATTTAAATTGTCAAAGAACATGCACTATATGTAGTCTTCAAATTTTGCTGTCCATTCTCAACCTAACCACAGGCTCTACTCTTTATCATGACGGTAACACTAAAAAAACCAACATAACAGAAACCTATGTAAATCCTAACATAACACAACATTGAAGTACTAACTTATATCTCCCTATGTTAATCTTGTGCAAAAACACACAAAATAACACTTAATTTCAACATTTATTTTCCATATTGTCTGATGCAAAGCAAGATGGTAACTAGAAAACTCAATCATTCAAGTTCAGTTTACTACAACGACATTTTGAGTTTACAAAACTTATTTCAATGAGTCCAATGAACTTTAATTATTATTTGAGTGAAAACAACTCATTTCATTTAGTTCATTTCACATTTTACAGTGCATTAAAGACCATTAAAGAGCCAACACAATTTGTTGAGTCAACTTAAAATAATTTGTTACCTGTCTGTCTTAAAATTTTAAGTTCAGTCAACTCAAAAAAAATGTACTTAACTTGAAAATATGTGTTTCACTAAGTGACAACTTAGATATTGGAGTTGATTCAACTTACAACTTCAAGGCAGCCAAGTAACAAACACAGCTATTGTTTAACAAACAATTTTTTAGTTTAGTCAACTCAAATATCTTAGTACTTAGTACAACTTAACATTTCAACTTGAATAAACTTATTTCTGTAGTGGTTATGACAATGTTAATGTATTTGGTCTTGGCAGAATAGATCTGCTACACTGCTGCTGAATTGCTGCTGGTTATTGCTGTAGTTGTAGATTATTGCTGCTGCTGTTGCAAGTAGAGGAACTTGCTACTGCCAAAGCATATAGCGATACGGTGCTGTGAATATTTAAGACATACTGCTGCTGCACAGATAGCATATAGCATACAAATAACCCCGTAGCAGATCTATCCAGGTGGAGCTGGGGAAGGAGGAGAGTTTCAGAGGAACTCTGAAAGCACGCTACCAAATGCCCAAGTGAATTCTACCAGCCATTTAAATGTTAAGATGCAAGCTCATTGGTTGCTTACGCAACATGAACCAATCAGCTTGTGCCAAGTTGTATACGCTGTGAATATCATTAGTTACGTTAACAACCAATCAGCCTGCGTCATCTAGAGTTTCATGACAGAACTAGGTATTTGAGTTGACTAAACTTAAAATTTTAAGGCAGTACGGTAACAAATTATTTTAAGTTGACTCAACAAATTGTGTTTTTTACAGTGAGTGGGACTCATTTTCAGCCCTTTAGTTTCATGCCATAGACCAGCCCACTTTAGTTCACAACTGACTACAGCCATTACAATAATGTAAATAAAACCTCAGTATATAAGTCTATAATAGTGCACTGTTCTCTACAGCCTTGTATTCATTGTGTTTTTCTAATGCTTTGTTTTAATTTTCCTTTTTACTGGCATTTTTTATAGGCCTACTGCAGTTAAAAAGTTATCATTTGTTTTGCTTACGTATGTACAATAATTTAATGTCATACAAAAAAAAAAAAAAAAATGTAATCGGACTAAGTAAATTGTACCATTATAGAATTGTGACTGCAGTAGTAGTGTAGTAATTTAGGAAGTGAAAATATTGTTAAATTACATATATACAAATGGCAAGAAATTTGAAAGCATAACAACTAAACGTCTATGAAACGTAATGTTTTTTTATAATATTTTTTAAACAATGGCACTGAAATCATATGGCATAATGTGTAACTGTGTAATAGCTAGGGGTGGGCGATATGGCAAAAATATCATAATCACGATTTTTTTTTTTTTTTCAGAAATATCACAATTCACGGTTTTAATCACAATTCATTGTCATGTTGGTTTTACTATTGTGCAAGATGTCTGAGCAGTACAGCCAAACTATTTTCCCTATTTTAAAACCAAAGCCTTGCAAGGTAACAAAACACACAATTAAAAGAATGGCAGATGTTTAGGCCAAACTGGGTTAATCTTTGTCTTTTTTAAATCTTTGTTGTTAAAAAATAAGAACAAAGATAGGCCACATGTTACAAATACACATAATATGCAAATAAAACAGACTTTAATTTTCAGGTACAGTTGGAGTATTTAGCAGTAGCATTCAAGAAACTGATTTAAAAAATATAAAAATTAAAACATTTATTTTTTTCCCACTATCAAAGTCAGTGGGGAACAGCTACTGTACTGTTATCCACATTCTTCAAAATATCTTCTTTTGTGTTCAGCACAAGAAAAAAAAAACAGAGGTTTGGGACAACATGTGAAAGAGTGCAGTTTTGGGTGAACTGTCCCTTTAATAACAATCAGCAGCATCCATTTTCAACTGTTTACTTTCACTTTAGACATAAGCAACTGTGTTTATATGTAATCCTTGTGTCTTTTGACAGTATTAGTGAATCAGATGCGAAAGACAACTTAGTCCATCTCATGAAGTGCATGCCAGAATAGCGTACAGAAGAAATAAAGTTATTTAAGGCAAGGTCTTAAAGCACATGGAAATAATGTACATTTGTGATTGTGAATAAGTGCAGCGTCCCCTGACTGAATGTATGTTAGTATATTGAGACGGAAGCATGCTGTAGCATGACACCACAATATTTTTTCAAAAGCAGATTGTGACATTTTAATCATCCACGATCAAAAATCGTCATATCGCACACCCCTATAGCTTTCATCAGGACGCTTCTTTGTTGCCTTAAATACAGGCATCCATATCTCAACCCCAGTGGCATGACCGTACCGGCCCTCAAGGCCAAAAAAACAGACCGGGCCACCAGGAATTTCTTCCGATTAGTCAATCCAGTCCTGCCTACAGCTATAAACATACAGGCAGAAAGACTATCAGAGAGAGCAAGACATTCTCGTGGTTGTAAATCCACTCCGTCATCCCTCACAGGCAGGTAAAAGAGCATGTTCGGCTTTAAAAAAGAGTGTTAAGAGCCTGCTGCAGACAAAATGACGGAGGGGAGTTTGGGAAACTTTATGGCAGCGTTTAAGGAGCAGAGAGTCATTGACTTTACGCACCATACGCATGAATCACTCACGGAGCTGGAGAGAGACGCCGGCAGCAGCCCAGAGGCTGATCACTCATTGGCTAGAAACGCATGTGTAATGTAATATGAGAGCTGGAAATCAGTGGAACCAGTCTGACGCTGACTCTATGTGTGTGTGTGTGTGTGTGTGTGTGTGAGGTAAGAGCACATAGTCTCAGGTAAGAGTCATTTAATGCCTCCGCACACATTCCACACTCCTCACAGACTGCTGTTCTTTTGTCATGTGGTAATTAAGTGTGCTGATCCCAGACCAGCCGAACTGTCCTATCCCAACTTCATAATACACTTTGGGTGGGACTTCGTGCTTCATTCTTCGGAGCTAATTGCACATACAGTCAGTAAGAGCACAAAAGAGCTCAGAGACATTTCGAGCGATTGCATTACACCCTCGGCCCATCTCTGTTTCTTTATCTTCTTCTCTCTCTTCTGGCCCGACAGGCCTGTCTCTCTGCATTACAGTCTCCTGGCTTGGTCTGGGCGTCTTTCACCCTAACAATGTCTTCTGACCTTGAATGAAAGAAATTAGTGACTGATGAGCAATGCAGATCAGGGCGATTAAAAGACAGCACAGATAAAAATAATTTAGAGTGTGTCATGTTTCCGCCTCGGGCTTCGTTCCATAAAGTCCATCACCGGAGTCAAGATGTGTCCATCTGATGGCACTCACTCCCTACCTAGGATGCATAGTCTTGTCCAGCAGACAAACTCATTTGATTTTCTTTTACTACAGGAAAATGGGCAAAAAATATGTTGTACTACACACATTTTTGTCCAATCAAATGCATTCTTGAATAACAAATGTCCTACCCAGATACCTGAAAAGCAGTAAATCATTATCATAATGGCACAATTACAACTTGTTGACTTCTCTTTAGCATTTCCTGCACAACCAGTGCCCAAACTAATTAATTATGGGCTTTGGCCATTAAAAATTCTCTGTCTTAATTTGTTTACCGTCTGTCTGTTTAACAATAGAAAGGCAAACACTATAATATGTTGTTCGTACACTGATGGCATTCAACAAATGTGCATTTCTATGGTTTAAACAGGTTTTTGAATACTGCGATTCCCACCCTTACTATCTGTAAATGAAATAATGTGATATGTTCTTTGGTCACCCAACACTGCAGAAAAGGCATTTCTTACTTAGTATTTGTGTCTTGTTTCTAGTCAAAAATGCAAAGATGCATTTACTAGATAAGCAAAATGACATAAAATATTTAGTCTTGTTTCCAGGGGAAATATTTTTGCTTAAAACAAGTAAAATTATCTGCCAGTCGGGTAATAAAATCCTTTTGTTTTAAGAGTATTTTACTTACCCCACAGGCAGATAACATTACTTGTTTTAAACAAAAATGCACTTACTTTAGTTTTTTTCCCCCCTGGTAAAATAATATTATCTTATGTCATTTTGCTTATCTAGTAAATGCATCTTTGCATTTTTGACTAGAAACTAGACAAATCAAGAACAAATTTCTAGACAAGTAAAAATTATTGTCTTGTTTTCAGAAAAAAACAAGTCAAAATGAAGTAAGTTTTTGCTTAGAACAAGCAAAATAATCTGCCAATGGGGTAAGCAAAATAATCTTATAAATAATCTTATTTCACGCCGAAAACAAGACTATTTTGCTTACCCCATTGGCAGATTATTTTGCTTGTTCTAAGCAAAAACTCACTTGATTTTGACTTCTTTTTTATGAAAACAAGACAATATTTTTTGCTTGTCTAGAAAATCCTTCTTGATTTAAGAATGTTTAGATATTTTGGCTGGAAACAAGACAAAAAATCTAAGTAAGAAAAGCATTTTTGCAGTGTACTCACTAAGATATTGGCATAGGCCATCAAAAATCTATAACAATCAAATGTCAACACATGGAAATAAAAGTACTCGTCAAACTCAATCTCAGTGGCCGTAGTGTATGTCTTTCAGGGAACAAACCAGCAATCTTGAAGTCCCCAACAGAGTTAAAGTCTTCATCTTGTGGTGCTGCTCTTAAGACTCCTCAAAACCACATAAACATGGCCTTGGTGTGGATCTGGTCTCAGTTTTATGGTCTCAGACAAAACCATAGACTATTTCTAACTACTAAAGGTAATAATCACCTCAACCACTATTATCACAGCATCTTCCCTTTTCAGGAAATGCTTGGCTCTGAATGGCTGCTGAGCTTCAGTGTTTGATGTGAGCGCTGCAATATTCAGCATTCTCTCTCTTGCAGTTCATTCAGTTGGACAGTCTGGTTTTAGGGCTGACAGGCTGTGGTCTGGATCTGGAACTGATGCGTCTGGCATCGTCTCACTCTGGTTATTCAGCCCTGAGCGTTAACCGCTACAGCTCATCTCCACCCAGCTCAACCGGGTTCAGGTTTCTCACCTGCGGTCTGAACTCCCGATGGATCTCAGGTCAGTATCAGGTTTCCTGAATGAGTGTCACACTCAGATTAAAGATCCAAACTCAACAGCACTACCAATATGTCCTTATAAATGCATTTATTTGCTTGGACCATCAACACATGAAAAACACGGGAAGTGGTTTCCCATTGTTGATTATATGGTCAGTTGTAGGTTATTATTTGCATGAATCATTGTTTTCCCCTTGCTGTCTGTGAGACAGCAGCTGGTTTATAGGGCTGTGGATGTGCAAACTCTGTCTTCAACAATTTCACCATTTCCACTTAGTTCAGTCCTCCTGTTCTCTCTGTCTCTGCTGTCTTTCATGTGTGTCCAGGCATACAGGGCTTCCGCTGATCACTGCCCGAGGACACACTTACAGGCCTGACGGACACAACAGAGAGAGAGAGAACGGCCCACGGCCAAACACTGCTGCCAACACTCATCACGCTGGGAAAGGATTTACCCTCCTCCAATACCACACACACACATGCACACAACAGATACACAAGAAAACATTTTCACATCAAATCACTTCAAATTCATATATGTTTTTGTGCCCAGATATGAAGCATCTCTGTTGAATTATGCTCAGTAAAGCACTTTGTTGCTTCAGGAAACACAAGTCACGTGACATGAAGTGTACAAATGATCAGAAAATAGTCCAGACTATTTTCCTACTTCATATCTTCAGCTTCCGGCCCTGTAGCTGTTTGTAGTCTGATGTTTGGAAGATTAAAAGGAATAAAAAAATGGCAATGCTAGCATGATTTTCAAACATTTACTTTACACTTAATATATTAAATATTTAATATTATTTAAAATTAATATTTTTGATATTTAAATCTCTTTATAGAACAAAGCTGAATGACATTTAAATTTTAAAATATAACAAAACCAAATGATATTTAAACCTCTTAAATAGAACAAAATCAAACAATATTTAAACCTCTCAACAGAACAAAATCCACCAATATTTAAATCTCTTAACTGAACAAAAACAATGTTTAAATCTCTAATAGAACAAAATGAACTAATATTTAAAACCTTTCAATTGTTTTAAACCCTCAGATGTGGCCAAGTCACTGCTGCATTGATATAAGTGCTAGTCAACACTATAAATACAATAAAGCTAAATGTAAAATCCAGAGGCTCACTTGTATCATTATAAGGCATTATTAACAAAACAGTATGACTTTCTGTAAAGCTACCTTGAAATGAAACTCACCAAAAAGAAGTGTACTTCAAGTTTATTTTATTAAGTATACTTAAGTAAAGTTCAAGTATGTGTTTAAATATACTTTAACTTTATGTAGTAAGTATACAAAGTCAATACATAAGTCAAGTATACTTAAATATCATAAGTATATAAAGCACATTTCTGAGAAGTTCATAAAAAGTATACTTTCCACATTTTTTGTTTAAAATAAGTATTTTAATAGCACACTTGAATAAACTTCTTTTTCGTAAGGGGATGCATATCATGAAAAGCACTATACAAATAATTTGACCTGACTGTGTACATCTCTTCACATGACGTCAAACACCCACATCTTGGTGCAATCTTAATAAAATGTTAGAACTTCAAGTGGCATTCTATTGAATTTTTCCCAGTAGAAAGTTGTAAACTCTGCCCTTTTGGGTCGCAGCACAAACTGCAGTACCTCAGCTCTCAAACATTCTGCTGAGGCCATACACAAAATCTACTGAACAGCGTTGAGCGAACACGTTGACCCATTGCACAATTAGCTACAGAACTACAACACGTTCAAGATGCTTGCATAAGCTGTTAAATAACAAAAAAATCTGCCTTTTGAGTATCTTCATAAAACACTAAAAACCACGAGATCTGTTCCGATTGAAGGAGGCCACTTCAACAACTCGGACACGCACTGCACTGACAACATCCCATCATTCTCCTGACACAAAGCACTGCGTCAGGTTAGATTAGTTACATTAAACTGGGCAACTACAGAGAGATACAGACAGAGTGAGAGAGAACGGAGCCTCTTCATGGCTTCAGTGCTGCATCTTCCACTGCCACTTTCAATTAAGCAGCAGGAAAACTACCTCCGGTCACATCACCAGAAACAATAGCTGAACTGTCCCGAAGTGTTCATTAATTATGATGCGTTTTGTTGCTATTTGGTCTGTGAAGCTTTTCAATTTAATGAACGATAAACAGTGCATTTGAAATGAAAAGATGTTCTGAAACACAAAAAACATCCTCCTGAAGCCTGTGCACCAAAACTGCGTTTGCGTTTTAATATTCACACACAGTAGTCCATATCACGATTCGAATTAAGTGACAGACCTACTTTTGACTCATCCAAAAATGTATGAATTCCATGGCATTCCGCACTATAGAGTATAGAGTATAGAGTATTCCATTTTTATGAATGGGCTCCGCAATCCTGTCCTTGTTTTCGTGGAAGAGAAATTGCACACGACCATGTACAGACAGAAATGACATGCCGCAATGTAAATAAGATAACTTAAGGCTACTTTGTATGTTTAATAAAAGAACAAGGCATAGGCCTGTTTCATAAGTAAGGTAACCTTGAATGACTTCTGTTGTGATCTGGCGTTATATAGGAAATAAAATAAACTTTGAAGGGGGGTGGGGGGTGCTGTTGGGGGAGCGGGCCGCCCCCTAAAATAATTACAGGGGAAACACTGTCCATTTCTCACACTGTCTGACACCTACAGTAGCTGTTTTGTGTAGTTCACATTGTTGTTCTTAAGAGGAGTTGCTTCATTCCTGAATCCCTCTAGAATGCACCATAAGTGAAGGTAGTAAATTGTCAGTGGTTGTTTGTCAATTGTTACTTATAGTTGCTGAATTAGGTAGATGTAAAAATGTTAAATTGCTTTTGTCCTGTGTTGTGTCTCCCTGTACAGCCATCTGAGACTGTTACAGTATGTCACAAAGTACTTCTATTTCACAAGAGCAAGAAAAATCCTACATACAAGCGTTTCAAACTGTCTTCTGCATCTCTGACGTTAGGGAACGTCGTGCTCTAAATATCTGCCGCGACAGAGATAAAGGACTCTCGGCTGAAGAGCTGAACATTCATGAAGACCCCTCAGATCCAATTACAGATCAACAATGCACTGTACCAACAAAACAAGCCATCTAGCAAGAGGTTATCTGAGTGTATTACCAGCCCCCCAAAACTGTGAATGTTTAAACAACGTGAACATTTCTTTAGTGCTTTCTCGAGGAGCTTCAACAGCACAGTATGAGCTGGAGCTGTGCTCAAGTTCAAGGGCTTCGCTAGCATTTTTCAGATATCGCCCAAGAAAACACAGCAACCCCCATAATAAACAATGCGAGGCAAAAACCTCCCAATGGCTTTAGTGGCTACTCTGAGAATTTGCACACAAGTCGAGCGAATGCCTCATTTGTTTTCTCCAGAAGTTGCAGCCATAAATTGTAGCGCGTAAGGCGGCGGCCTTGCGGGAAAAAGCAGACACCTATGAAGAAAATGAAGATGTTAAGAACGCTGACCAGGCTGAACATGAAAAATCTGAGCTCTCGTCCTGAACTCCTCATGAAATTCATATTAGACTGTGAGTTTATGCTGCAGAGCACCTCTTGGTCTCTCTGCCGCTGTTTTTTTGTGATTCAGAGCCGTTCTGCTCAGGAGGATTCACTGTGTGCCCTCACACAAAGCCACTTCCACAAGAAGACCAACAGCTTCAACCACCCTTACAAAGAAGTACCATGGTAATATACATATTGTACATAAGGTGAATCCCACAAAGCCTGTCAAGAACATGTCTGGATCTTACACTCCATAATTTAACAAAATAATAACTCAAACATAATGACGTGTGTTTTAGGCTCATTATTGTTATATTATTTTAATATATCACATTTATGCTGAGCCAGAAATGTTTTATCCATAAATACGATTATCAGACTATATAAGTTTCATGGAATTATCATCTGTTCCGGTAAGTGAAACATGGTACCACCACTTTTCTTTTAAAAAACACTACTAATGCATCTACACACACACATACACACAGCAAGAATGAAGTGAACCTGAAAGCACTGCTTTGTGTTCTTACTGACACCTGATTCCTCCACTAACATGAGTAAATAAAGACGGAACAATGTAAAGCTGATCCATTCAGAGGGTCTGTCAGTGCTTTCAACGGTTTTACTAAATCCAGTTTGGAGCCAAACACATTCCTGAGTGATCATTGGCCATTTTAGCTGTCCTCCTGTAACCCCAGTAGACCGCTGGCCTCCAAACTCTACAAATCTAAGCTCTTTTATTGTGACTCGCATTTCACTGGACTCAGAGTGCTTCACATCACGAGTGCAATGTTGTACCGGGTGCGCTACCAAGCAAGTTTACAATGTCAGAAATGCCACACATATGGAGCTGGTTATGTGATGCAAATGCCACAACGTATTAAATTTGACAAATCATGCACTATAGTAAAAGTGTTTTGTGCTCATAACAGCATTGTGCAAGGAATAACGTGAAAATAAATTTTTTACTCATTGATAATCTACTCTTGTATTCATAATTTGTGTGAGAAATAACAAATGTTATTGGTGTTTTAATGTCACTAATGCCACATTTTAACTGGAAACTGGAAGTTTTCATCTTCATCTTCAAATATTTTGAACTCAAAAATTGGTAGAAAATGAAAGTTATGAATCTAAACAAATTGTTTTCCAAATTTGAGGTTGATATTTTAAAAAAATGAGCTTTTAGTAGAATTTTATTTGGGTGCAGTACCATTACAAACATTTTATTTAGGACACACATACAAACCACACTCTGACATCTATACCAACATACCCACACAATTATAGCTGCATAATTTACCCAATTGACTCTATAATAGACTATAATATGCATAAGCAGAAAACAGGAAAAAAGATAGTATTTGAGTAACTTGGGAAAAAAACAGTAAAAATGTAAATGTTGAAGCCTTGCCAAAAGAATGAAAGCCTATTAACAAATACTGCATAATTTTATAGTTAAATGGGGTTAAAATTCACATTTTTAATAGGTTTCAATGAGGACATTTTTGTCCTTAAGGTCCTCAGAGAAATTATTTATATATATAAAATAGATTTATTAAAGGAAATGAGCGTGAAATATTAAAATTCCACTAAAAATACACACCTGTGCCAAAAATTATGCAGTTGGCATAAACACTGACAAAATTATACACGCATAAAAAAAAAACAATGCTGCACAAGTGTTAAAAAGACATGATAGCGATCTGACAAATCCATCATCCAATCAACTACTCACTCAATCAATAGATAAATTAAAAAAATACAAATCTTGAAATCATTTAAGTGTATGCTGTTGTACTATTAGTATTGCATGCTACTTTTAGCATGCCCTGCTTTATATTTTTAAATTGAATTTGATGCCGTTTGTAGCACTGATACAGCTGAAGCAGCACACGCGGTGCGACGCGCACGGTTTTTCTTTTTTTATGCTGGAAATACATTTATCCTTTGCTGAAACTTTCACGTCTTAATGGAGAGCGCAAGTCATGGCTGCTTAACGATGGCAGACGCCACAGGAGCGACAGCGAAAGCTATGCGCTTTGGAAAGGAGAAGGCTGCGCGCCTATAGCGTTTTCCACGCGTTTTTAGGCACGACATGTGAACAGCCCTTATTGTACAGGTAAATTAATCGACGTTCTAATCTAATGTGATGTGCGTTGTAACGCACACACATAAGCTACAGACAGTAGCTCGTATATAAGCAGATCAGAATCGTTTAATCATTTAATATCCCCGAAATGTATTGTCAGCACTGTTCTATGATTTCTCAATAATACAGTTTATAAACCGAAAGGTTCTAGCATATATTTCTTAGTAATTAAAACCCACAGCTTTACTATTAGAGAAATGCTGCCAGGTAAAATTACTTCACATACACAATCACTCTCTCAGTAACGCTTTTTTATTTCTCACTAATCTTAATTTATTTATCTGATTAAGAACGAGCGAAATATAACGACTCAAAGGCAAAGGAACTGATAAAAACGAGCTATTATAGGAACAGTAGCCATGGGCAGCGCTGTGTCATATGCCATATAGCGGTGCACAAGGTGTTCGAGATCAAGATTTAGTATTTGTTTATCAATGACGTCATCAATGACTAGTCGACGTCGACTCGACTTTCATCACATAAATGTCGACTTTAAAAATTCTGAAGTCGTTCAACCCCTAACACACACACACAGGTGGAGTGGTGAAATAAAATGTGGCACAGTGACATTGGCTGTCCATCTTCTGTGAGCAGGGTGGAAGAGTAGGAAGAAGAGGAAGGGCCATCTGGAAGTGCCCCCTGATCACAACCTCCGGTCCCAAATCCCATATGGCAGCACAGGAGCCCGACCCTCACACACACACACACACACACACACACACACACACACACACACACACACACACGCACACTAACACAACACTTTCTCTGCTCAAGCATAACAATAAACTACAGTCATAAATACATGCACAAACACACACACACACACACACACACACACACACACACCCCTTCTGTCCAAATGTAGAAGCACATTATGAACACACACTTCCGCTCACCAATTATTTACAGCAGGTCACACACACACATAGCAGTACAGTATGTCCGTCTACAACAGATTAACAACACAAAGATTACAAAGTACAGTGTCTGCCAAAATAAAAGGGTGATTGATAAGAAAAGTACTTTCCTACTTTCATAAGACAACTGTCACACATTTACCGTAATATAATTAAATACTTGTGATTTATATGTAGCTTGCAAAACAACTTATTTAGTCAGAAAACAGTTACTTAATCATCAACGGAGAAAGATGCAAACAGGAAGGATTAGTCACAGCATCTACCAGTGGCAGACCGATGCTGGCTGTATTTTTTTTTTCATTTCCATTTAACCACCCTAACGTTCTGACAAATAAAGCAACACAGCGGCAAAATCAGCACATCTGTGGCACAGACGAAATAACTGGCATCTTAAAGCAGGTTTAAAGACAGAGATTACCCACACATGTGCTGTTTTTCAACAGCTGTCAGCTCTCAGATCTTCACTTTCACAAGATGTATTCCAAAAGCTTAAATATGTGGCCAAGACAAGCCTCTCCATAAACACAAAGGGGCCGTGATAAGGGTGCAGCAGCCAGTCTAACTGGGTCAAACTTTTCCAACACGAGAGAAGAGACTGAACGCAAGCCAAGATGGCCGAAGTGTCCGGCCTGATGTCATCTCACGGACAGAGAGACAAAAACGAGGTCATTCAAAATGGCTGTCAGCCTGAGGAAGATCACAGGCTAGTAGAGAAGAGAGAAGAATGTAGTCAAAAACATTGAGGAGCCGAAAACCCAACTTTGATCAAATTTATGCAATTCAGATAAAAATATTTTTGCAGAATGCTTCATTCTGAAGATTTGTTTTAATGCAAGTATTGTTCAGTTATTCGTGTAAGTCACTGCTTTAAAGTGTTACCAAATTAGTTCATTTTACAACCGTTTTTTGTAACAAAGTTTTAATTAATTTTTAATTTAATTAAATGTCACTAAATATACTTTTACTTAGATGTGTGCCCGTGTTTTCAGCTCTGTGATATAAAGAGGGCGCATGCATATGGTTGCCAGGTTGAGAAGATTAAGTGTCTATCATAAAATGTATCAGTTTAAGTGAAAAGCTCTGATTGGATTTAAACTCTTGACATCTGGCAATAGCAAGCATGAAAGCTTGTTACCAATGCAAGATAATGCAAATGCCAAATTAAGATGAAATAAATGAAACTCAACTGACTGGAGCTGAATAATGACACTATTGTCTTTCAGAGCTGCTTCACAGCACAAGCTGAAGTATATTATAATATTGGTAATAACTGACAGAATAATTAATTCTGCTGTTTTTCTGTTTATCTATGTGAAGCTGCTATAGCAGCTTTGAAGTCACTTGACTTTAATCTGATTATTGTGGTTTCTGATCCATTTTTGAAACTTCAATCAATTAGATATTTTTATTTTGCTTAGTTTTATTTAGTTTTGGTTTAACGTGACCCCAAATTTAGATCCTCATTGCTTTTGTAAAGAAATTACAAAATGTTTGATAAAATTATATAATATGAAGGTGTCTGACAACAAATATATTGTCCTGTTTGTGTTTCATAATTCCAGCTATTTTAGTTTGTACTTTAAATGTAGACTGCCGTGACTTTCACACACCACTGCTCAAAATGAAGTAGCAGATACACCTGTTAACTGATAACTGATAAGTCTTTAAATTCACAACTGAACAACTTTCAGTTTTCTTTAAAAGAGTGTGACTCTAATTCAACAGAGTGTGTTCCACCTGACTTTAACACGAAGTGTTAAAATGTTGACTTTGCACATCATACATATGAAGAGGCTCTTGATTGAGTGATGAAGAGCATCTGCATTATTGGTTCTCAAAAAGGTTTTTATTATTATTTTGCTATAAAATTAGATAAAAAAGTGCTTTGAGCTCAACTAAAGCTCTTCCAAGAAGCCAAAGAAAACACGTTCCCACATTCCGAAATCTAAGAGGCTGAAGTTAAGCACTCGCTCGTATTATGAGAAGATCCGAGCTTGACTACTAAAAAGACAGGACATCTATTATCTGCTGAATATGGGAGCGCTCAACATCCTCCTCCTTGACTCTGCTGAAGCACATCAGCCTTGAATATTTCCTTTCATCTGTTCATTAATGTCACAACATTACAATTCACACTTTTCCCTGACAACACTTCTACCCTCCACTACCAAAACTCATCTTTGAAGCAGATATGCCTACTATAAAATAATGAAGCCGAGTTGTTGTTTTTTTCTATGTGTGATCAGTGTCATGTGGAAATGTTTAAGAGTCAGAGATGAGTACATTTTTAATGCTTTCTCACAGATCAAATTAAATGATAATAAATATCCAAGAAATTTACATGCTGAACTAAAAAAAAGAGCCATGCTAATACTGAGAACGACAGCACATCTTATTAGAGATCGACCGATGTATCGGTTTTGCCGATTAATCGGCACCGATAGTTGATTGGCGGAACTATTGGTTATTGATCCATGCCGATAGTTTTTCCAGGTTGCGTCCACTGCTGAAGTGGCTGAGATAGGCTCCGCTGTTATTATACAGTATGAGAGCCATAGATATATATGATGAGAGCGGCCTCTAGAGGCTGAAATCACTGACAACACATGCTGTTTGTTTACACAAGTGATGCTGCGTGCTGAATAGAGCGGGACACTGCAAATGCAGATTTAAAACATTGACAACGAACTGTAGTGCATGTTTTCATATCATTACTTAGTACGTACTTTGTTGCATAGATGCTGCACTAGCAGAGAAAGCACCGCAGTATGTTTGCTATCAAGGCTGAGAGGAAGCCAACATTAGCCGCACTTCAAGAGGTTAAAACAATGTGACCAAAACAAGTCCATCCCAAATGTTTAATGTCACGATTGTTACAATCTATTTGCATTAGTTTATATCGAGCTGATCACATTAATGCATTTGTTAGTCAGCAAGTTGCATTTTTAAAGCTAGTGACGTGAGACAGCAAACTGTTCATTCAGCCCACAGAAATCCTGCCGCATCACAGAGTTTTACAAATCAATGTAAATGTACATAAAGACTTCACCATGGGCTGGACGATTGTGTGTATTGTGCATTTTTAGCAAAACATTTTTATTTCTGTTGCTTTAATAAAGTCTGTATATTTCATATAGAGAGCTGTAATATAGATTGTGCTTTCTCTTTACATTTGCTCTGTTGTTTTAAACACCAAACTTCAAACTCATCTATGCCACTTTTTTGATCATTTCTGAAGTAAACCTATGTCCGTTTGGTGATAAAATAAACAGGTTTAGACCACTGTTTGAACTGAATGCTGAACTGGTGTTGGGCTTTTGCTTGGTTTGTGACTAAAATATTTAGTTATTTTGATTAGATATTTATCAAGTGTTCTAGAATAGAAGCAGTTAAACTGTAAAACTATATATACAATATCCATATGATTTCGATACTATGGCTTTTGTGTAGCTGTTTAAAGACTGTTGATATGAAATGGTAACACTTCACAATAAGAGTCCATTGGCAGCATTAACTAAGATTAATAAAAGCTGTAGAATTTAAGTTTTGCTCCTTGTTAGTGTGTTAATTTCAACATTTACTGATATTTTTAAAAATATAATTAACATTAATTTATTCTTTTACAAAGTATGGTTCAGTCCCTTTTTAAAATAGTAGACCACTGTTTTAGTTTCCATTCAGTTTCCATTTCAAAAGCTATCGGTCGATTAATCGGTATCAGTCAGTGTGGTCCAACCTACTGGTCGACATCTACTTTTGATTTTGTGATATTACATTTTAGTTAGTTTAGTTTATTAAAATAATATTTGAGTTAGTTTTGTGTATTGATATTCTTTTTTATTTCATTTATTTATTGCTATTTATGGTTTTAGTTAACAATAATTGCCCTGGACGTCTCAGCATGTTTAACGTCTGACGGTAGATGTGTGAGTTGGAAAGGCCTGTGGGTCAGAGAAAGTGAGAGAGTATTTCTGGACTTCTGACTTCCTTTGCCTACAGGAAGGTGACAGTGGGATCTCAGTCACACTAGTTAAAACAATTTCAGCAAACATCAAACATCAGGGGAGAGCGAGGGGGGGAGATCAATCACTCAAGATGGGCTAACGCTGCTCGACACACACACACACACACACACACACACACACACACACACACACACACACACACACTCGAGAAAACAACACAGCATTAGATACAAGAATGCACGGCTGCAGCAACTGATCGATAAATATCCATATTTAAAATAGTCAACAACTAATTTTTTTTATTGATCAGTTGGGTCTGTGCAATGTACAGAGAACCAGCAACAGTAATGCCACTTTACAGTGGTGAAAAACACACTTCTGTAGCAAAAAGTATATAAAGCATTTGACAAATCATCCACAGAGTGAGTCGCTCAGGGAAAAAAGCAGGATAAACTCAAGAACACTTCAATCATTAGATTATGGTTTCATTTTGAAAAAAAATATACATATATGCAATTGGGAATTAAATCTGAGTTTTAAATACACTATATTTAAGTAGTTTTATACAGGTAAAGTTCAAGAGTAAAGCTCATTTTATGGAAACAGTAACTCTAATGGGATGTGAATGCAAGAGGTTGTTTTACAGGACAGATAAAAAAACAGTTAGGTATTTTTGTGTGTTTTTGCATTGTTACTTGAAGTTTTTAGTTTTTCCTTTGTTATTTAGTTATTTATACCATGCATTTGTTCTCTTTTTTAAATGTAACTTTAATCAACTTTTGTGAGCACATATTGTACAGCATAGCCTACATTTATACTCCTAGTGTTTTTTTATTACATTAGGCAGGATATAGGACTTAAGATACACAAAAATAACTAAATTAGGTTGTTTTATCTAATTGATTGAAAAATAATCAAAAGTGAGACTTTGCTCATGCAGCATGTGTCTGTTCACACACAGACCTGTGTGGGCATGTGAGCTGTGCGTTTCAATAAAGACACATCAAATCAACGTCTGATTCAGCTCTCATTAACACACACTAATTACAGAATGAGTCACAGAAAGACGTGTGTGAACTCAGCTGGATTCAACATATATTGATGAGAAGAGAAGAACTCATTACAGCAAAACGACTGAGCATTCGCTTAACACACAGTTTCACACATTCAATAGGTTGAAGTGTCTTAAGGTTGTGTTTAAAAATGCAAGATGCAGGGCATTAAAATCCAGTGGAACTTTGACCATCAAAAAAATCAGCACTGCGAAAGATGCAACTTGAAAGCAAAGGTCACACTCGACCGTCTAGCGTAAGATTACACTGAAAAACAACAGAAAGCAGCGCAGTTGAAAGCAAGGTCTAAGGTCAAGTCTAAGTTTCATAGTCTCCCATAATGGCAGTATCTACTCATCACAGCCGTGTTTTGTGTTCTTGCACTAGAGTTAACTGCCCTTGTTTTAATTGCAATCTCTACATTTGAATCATGTAAAACGGCCACACTGTGTGTGTGTGTGTGTGTGTGTGTGTGTGCGTGTGTGTGTGTGTGTGTGTGTGTGCGTGAGACACTGCAGATCTCCGGGTTTATTTCTTGAAGAATGAACTCTAGCATGTAATTACCTTCATCAATCTTCATTCAGAAGTAAACACACACTTTGACACACTTGGTTAACACACATCATTTCATCTCTTTCACATACACTCTTTTCACGGGCACTGAACGGGACTGCTTTTACGTTTTAACGAACACAGGAAACCAGAAAGCTGTCGAAACACACATCTGTATTTAACATACATTCCCCAAGTGTGCTTAATTGAATGTCCACTTGTAGTGTGCTTAAAATCTTAAAATCACACTTTTACAAAACTGTCCTAGCAGATAATATAGCATTAATAAAATAAAAAGGCATTTAAGAGTGACATGTTTCTTGAGTAACTTTTAAAAATTACACCTTGTAATACTGTCAAACTAAAAGTTTAACTTTTAAATGATTGTTTTAATAATCTTTCCTGATGCTTTAAAAGTACAATTACTTTGAAGTGTTGACAGCAGTAAGACTTTAACCTTATTTCAAAGACAGCTGAAGTAATTATGGAGTTATAGTCCTGCTTATGCGCACTCAACTATTTGCATTTATTATACATTTCATTTATCAGCAAATAGCATGCAATTAAGTCTTTGAAGACATTACATTCATAACCTTTATAACCTCAAACTAAAGGCTACTAAAAACATATCTTTTTTGTTTTTTAATGTACGAGTAAGAGAAAGAGAAGCACTGTGAAGTCCTCAAGACACATTCACTAGTGTTTAAAAGCAATCAAGGACGCAAATGATGAATGTCCAGAAAGAGCAGAGATTAAGCAGGCCTATGACAGAGTTTTCACTTGTTTATCAAGTTGAAAAACAACTAAAATGATCATACATACTCAGAAACATGGTGCCAGCTGTCTCTAGGGTGGTTATTTACTTCTAAATGGTACATGTTAGTACTTCAAAAGTACATATTAGTCCCTTTTGAAAGGTTGCTGCTCTAGTGATAGTCATGATAAATCATTTTGTGCTCTGCATGTCCTGATATCAACAGGTTTTTGTGAGGAACAGGTTTAGAGGTGAGCTTTAGCTCATATAATCACTGTATAAAACCACTGTGTCTATGAGATGCCCTCATGAATGTAATGTGAGTGTGTGAGAGAGAGGATTGTCATACTGCGTTAATCAGATCTCTCACAGTCGCTCAGCAGGACCATCACAACCATTTGAGCTTACGTTCCTGCCCTGTCGCTCTCTCATTCGGTCTATGCTAAATTTGGATTTAGCCTAGCATGAGTCAAGAGACAAATGATATACACAAAACTAAACACAGACAGTAAAAGACAGTGATTTACACCGAAACCCTTAGAGCCAGTCAACTATAGTAGAGTCATTTTAGGAAAGATAAATCACAAATGACATCTCTGTAACGTCTCAAAAGTTTCCCCTAGAAAGCATGTAGATTGTATTGAATTGAAATTGAGACTTGTTATGATTTGGAGAAAGAAAATGACCTCAGAAGACCTCAGAAGAAAATGATGTCTGCAATCTGAAAGGATTCAAGACTTCCAGAACAAAAATTTACAGATATTTTACTCACCCTCTTGTCATCCAAGATGTTGATGTCTTTCTTCAGTCGTGAAGAAATTGTTTTTATAGGACAACATTTCAGGTATGTTCTCCATATAGTGGACTTCCTTGGTGCTCACGAGGTTGAACTTCCAAAATGCAGTTTAAATGCAGCTTCAAAGTGCTCTAAATGATCCCAGATGAGGAAGAAGAGTCTTATCTAGCAAAACGATTGATAATTTTCTTAAATAAATAAATAAATATTTATACACTTTTTAACCACAAATGCTCGTCTTGTCTAGCTCATTTTCTCCTCCAACTTCAAAATCATCCTACATCGCTGCAGAAGTGCAAACTCAGCGTTTACAAAGTGAACATGCAAAGAAGATCAAACGCCCTTTACAAAAAAAAGGCAAAACAGCAATGTAGGAGAAAATGAGATGGGAGTTTTTCGACCCCAACTGTCTTGAGTACACATGTGTATCGCAGAGCTAGACAAGACTAGCATTTGTGTTTAAAAAAAAGTGTATGAATATTTATTTGTTTAAGATAATGACCGATCGTTGCGCTAGATAAGCCCGTCTTCCTCAGCTGGGATCGTTTAGAGCCCTTTGAAGCTGTATTTAAACTGCATTTTGGAAGTTCAAACTCGCAGGCACCACAGAAGTCCACTAATGTTTTACTGAAAAAAATTCTTTACGACTGAAGGAAGAAAGACATGAACATCTTGGATGACAAGAGATTTTGGTTCTGGAAGTGAACTAATACTTTAAGACAAAAATCTGAATACAAGCACACGTCCACAGCAAAATTCATCCAAGATTAGCCGATCTGTATAACAGCAATTTATGTCTGTTTGTATTTCTCCTAACAGTGCAAACGCTGGAGAATAATCTGAGAAAGATGAGACTTGACCATGATGAACTTCTAAGTAAGCGAACGCTCCTCTGGGTGTGTTCTCATCTCCCTATTCTCTCGGTTTGTCCGGCGTTTCTGTCACGCAGCAAAAAACATTTTGTGGCTAAATTCCTGTGAGCGACCGGTGTGCCCAAATGACCCCATTAATGTTAGTTCACACACAATGAGCTGTGGTTAACCTAAACCACATGCGGCCCGACAGAAAGAGAGAGTGGGACCCTGGGAACACACACATACACAGACACACACACACACAGCGAGACTCAGCAAGAGTTTACAGGAACATGTTGATGGCTGCTCTCACGACAATTCTTTCACTTTTTCCCTGTCGTATTTGGCCATCAGCAAGAGCGTATCACAATGATGAGAGAGGGACTGCGTGAATCACATGCAAACAAACCGCGTAAGCACATCTGAGTGTAACACAAACTTCAGTGGACAGGCACACACTCTCACACACTACAGGAGTCGAATAAAGCATGTCAGATCAATTGCGCTCTTCTTTTCAACTGTGACCTGTTTTCAGTTTGAAAAGAAACACAGTCATCAGATTCGCTGACTATTGTTCATGTGCAACACAACTAACGTAACCTACATTCTGCATTTTATCAGCGCAGTTTGTCCGTACAAAACTAGAATGCATTTAAATCAAAAGACAAATATTCAGCACTGAATGATCTGAGAAACCATTCATATCTTGAGCTTAAACACACACTTAACTGTAACGCTTAGAAATGCAGCGAGGACTTTTGCGAGCTACTGAAACTGTGAAGTTCATGTAATGGCATTTTCCTTTGTGCTTTGGCCTCGACTGTAATTCACGTCAACGCTAAACACAGGCTGAGCCGTCGGAGGCCTGGAGTGGGGGATGAACGGGGGTCTGAGAAGAAAGCCTTGTGTCTTTTGTTCAGCGTGGGCTGTAAATTCCAGTGTGAAGGTGTGAGGAAGGGGTCTGGAGGGTGCGGGAGGGGTTCGGCGCAGACACGCCGTCTCCTGAGGCCCCGGGACAGTGACGTGATTAACAGCGGGCAAGACAAACACTGGGAGATGAAGGGCTCTCACATCCCTCTTATTAGCATCAATTAACACCAGCATAATGGGAAAATCATCTCTACAGTCCATGTTCCTGCTGTAGGGGAGGAAACTCATGTGGACTGATCAATGGCACGTAAAATGAGAAATATCACCAAGCAAATATGCATTTGTCTGACAGCGGATCTGCAACGGATGAAGTTCTTTTCTAGCATCATATGGAGGCTGGAGAAGTTTGCAATTATTAAAATGTTTAACATTTGTGAAAGAAGTCTCTTTTGCTCACCAAGGCTGTATTTATTTGATGACAGTGAAATAATATTACAATTTAAAATAGCTGTTGTCTATGTGAAATATGAAGAGTTCAGATGCAATCCAGCTAATAGCCATCTCAGTCAAAAATGAGATAATGATACTGAGTGAATGCTCTCGACACATATTATACATCCATCAAATACTTTTACTTCAAAACTGCTAAAATACCAGCCTCAGCCCAATCAGAAGTACCAGTACTTACACAGAAACCTATACATCGGAGCCTGATAGAAACGATTTTTTTAAAGAAAAAAATACGGATTTAGAGGCTTTAAACAGATAAAAGCTTAATTTTCGACATCATTACTTCAGTCTTCATTGTTTTACAAACCATCAGAAATCATTCTAATATGCTGATTTGCTGCTCAAGAAACATTTCTGATTATTATCAGTGTTGAAATCAGTTATGCAGTCAAATATTTTTGTTTTTGTGGATGAATAGAAAGTTCAAAAGAACCGCATTTATTTGAAATATAATCTTTTTTAACAATATAAATGACTTCACTGTCACTTTTTATCAATTTAATGCATCCTTGCAGAATATTTTTTTTTAAAAATATGTGACCCTGGACCACAAAACCAGTCATAAGTGTAAATTTTTCTAACTGAGATGTATACATCATCTGAAAGCTGAATAAATAAGCTTTTCGTTGATTTCAATTAGGCAGAGATACAACTTTTTGAAAATCTGGAATCTGAGGGTGCAAAAAAATCTAAATATTGAGAAAATCGCCTTTAAAGTTGTCCAATTTACGCTCTTAGCAATGCATATTACTAATCAAAAATTAAGTTTTGATATATTTTTTTTTTTTTTAAAGATTTATTTTTGGCTTTTATTATTATAGGACAGATCAGGAAGGACAGGAAGCGAAGTGGAGAGAGAGAAGGGGGTAGGGTCGGGAAAGGTCCTCGAGCCGGGAATCGAACTCGGGACGCCCGTTGCGCAACGGCGCTGTATGTCGGCGCACTGCCCACAAGGCTATCGGCGCCGACAAGTTTTGATATATTTACAGTAGGAAATTGACTAAATATCTTCATGGAACATGATCTTTACTTAATATCCCAATGATTTTTGGCATAAAAGTAAAATCAATAATTTTGACCCATACAATGTATTTTTGGCTATTGCTTCAACTGGTTTTGTTATCCGGGGTCACATATTTATTAAAATATTACTAGTACTCGCACAAAAATAAGAAGCTAAATAATAAAACTAAACCATCACAGGAATAAATAAAATTTTAAAATATATAAAACAGAAATATGAAACAGTTATTTCAATAACTATTTTAATAACTTCACAATATTACTTTTTTTTTTTACTGTATTTTTGATTAAATGTGACCCTGGACCACAACACCAGTCTTAAGTAGCTCAGGTATATTTGTAGCAATAGCCAACACCACATGGGTCAAAATTATTTCTTTTTCTTTTAATCCAAAATCATTAGGATATTAAGTAAAGATCATGTTCCATGAAGATATTTTGTAAATTTCCTACTGTAAATATATCAAAACTTATTTTCTGTCGTAATATGCATTGCCTAGAACTTCATTTGGACAACTTTAAAGGTGATTTTCTCAATATTTACATTTTTTGCACCCTCAGATTCCACATTTTCGGCCAAATATTGTCCTAACGAACCATACATAAATTGAAAGCTTATTTATTCAGCTTTCAGATTATGTATAAATCTCAATTTCCAAAAATCAACCCTTATGACTGGTTTTGTGGTCCAGGGTCACAAATCAATGCAGCCTTGGTTAGCAAATCTCAATTATTCTTAACTTTTAACTGCCAACGCGCATGTTTTATATTTATTTATTTATTTATTTTTGCCATTGCTTTGTGACATTAGGAGCAGCTCATTTGTCCCTACAGAAGCATAGATGAATGCACAAGCGTTTGACTGACAGCGCTGAATCCCGCCCCATGAGGTGCCACCTGTGCTGACTATTCCTGCAGTCTCTCCCTCAGGCGATCACAGCTGTTCCCTAAAACATTTGACCTTATGCAGTAAAGTAGGCTGAAAACACTTTGGAACAGATGCACTGCTTTTCTGTTTGTTTGCCTAAAGGAAAACGCTTGGCAATTCAGTTTACAGCAATTAAACCGGCCAAAAATCCTCACTCATACATTTAAAAGAGGCTGTTTCCTGGTTTCAAGCAGGTTAGCCTAACATTATGACATTCATAAGCCTGTAATTACTCATACGTACACCGAGTTATATTTGCCTGTTCTGTCATAAGCATGTTATTTTTTATTTTTTATTTTTTTATGTACAAATTAATTTTGATGTGATTTGGAGCATATACAGGCTCCAAATATTCTCATTAAGAGATTGTAAAACCTATTTATTTTGGCGTAATAGAAAATTAATATTTTAATAAAACCACTTTACTGCTTATTAATATTTGTAACCCTAGACCACAAAACCAGTCATGAGTAGCACAGGTATATTTGTAGCAGTGGCCAAAAATACATTGTATGGGTCAAAATTATCACTTTTCTTTTAAGCCAAAAATCATTAGGATGCTAAGTAATGATCATGTTCCATAAAAAAGAAAAATGTAAAATTTCCTACCATAAATATATCGAAGCTTAGTAATATGCATTGCTAAGAACTTTCTTTCGGACAACTTTAAAGACAATTTTCTCAATATTTAGATTTTTTTTTTCAACCTTCAGATTCTAGATTTTCAAACAGTTGTATCTCAGCCAAATATTGTCCTGTCCGTACAAACCATACATCAATGGAAATTAAAAAAAATGCTTACTTATTAATGGTTTTGTAGTCCAAGGTTACATTTAAGAAAGAAAAGTGTCCACTAAATAAATATGCAAACATATTTGTGACCCTGGAGCACAAAACCAGTCATAAGTTGCTAGGGGGATATTTGTAGCAATAGTCAAAAATACACTGTATGGGTCAAAATTATTGATTTTTCTTTTATGCCAAAAATCATTAGGATATTAAGTAAAGATCATGTTCCATGAAGATATTTAGTAAATTTTCTACCTTTAACTCTAATTTAACTTAATTTTTGAAAAGTAATACGCATTGCTAGGAACTTCAGTTGGACGACTGAAAAATCGAAGGCGATTTTCTCAATATTTTTATTTTTTTTGCACCCTTTTCCAGATTTTTAAATTGTTGTATCTCAGCCAAATATTGTCATAGCATCTTCAATGGAAAGCTTATTTATTCAGCTTTCAGATGATGTATAAATCTCAAATTCGAAAAATAGTTTTTTTTTCCTTTTTTTATAGTTTATATTTAATTAAGATCAACTAAAAAAAAAAAAAAAAAAACATCAAACCACAACACAAGGGTCAGAAATTTCACTATAATGCATACATATAAACCAAAAAACAAGTTGTCTAGATAAATTACTAAAATGCAGCTACAATGTTATTTTTAATTATTAATAACTAATATTATGATTATTCCAGCTAGGTTTTAGTGATGAAAGAGTACTGCAATAGTACACCAGAGTGAATTTTCTCCTGAGCACTGAGGAAAAATACTGCTTTTGTCGTTTTTTCAATATAGTGTCATTACAAATGCTATATTAGTTTTTACACGTAAAAGTCAGACATCAAAAGTAGGCCAGTTTGAGCTGTGATGCGCAGACACACGACACCTTAATTCCAGCTGAAGTCTGATAGGATGCTGGAGAGGATTTCACATGCGCACATCTCAAAGGAGCCGAGAATGAAAGACAGGTAAATCACTGTGAGTCACACACACACACACACACACACACCAAGACGTGTTCAAACTTGATACCTCCAAAACGTCACGGTGTTGACACAGATATAAGACAACCTGACTCCAGTCAGATGAATCATGGTGAGGCATACGACCGCTTTCTCGTTCTCATTTCCACTCTCATTCACACCGGCTCACTCTCATCTCACATCTGTCAGCCGTTCTCCTGTCTCAGCATGAGCTCACATGGACACCAGGTAAAAAAAAAAAAAATACAAATATCGCAGGGAGCTGCCGATCACAATTAAGAGCCGCTTGGAGAGCGTGTATCTACCATCCTGAAGCCGTGGAGTCAGAGGACATGACAACCATTTTGTGTAAAATTATGGCAGCCGAGTGATTTTAGCAGCATTAAACACAGCTGAAGGTTGAGCCAAGAGCTCTCGCTGGAGGAAGCGCTGTGAGATCTGCCCACAGGAGAGACAAAACGCAAATGAGATGACATGGAGATTAAATGCTTCTCAAATGTTACTCCTGAACAAAAGACTCACATATTCTCTATTTTAACACTCACACTGTGCTCAGATTAGCCAACGTGAGAAGAAAAACACAAAAGAAATCTCTTTAATATCATAATTGCATCAATGAGAGGTTTTCCTTAAGTCTCCTGCTTTTCAAATCTTTTCTCCTAAACAAAGACTCAGATCACTCTCCTGTCTTCTTTAGCACTGCAAGTCTCAACAGTGTCTCAGACTGTGCTCTGATTTAACAGAATAAAGAGAAAATCATGAATACAATCTTTATCTTTATTGAAGGTAATGAGATGTTCACCTGCTTCTCACATGTTTCTCCTGAACAAAACGTCAATATTCTCATGGCTCCTTTAGAGTTGCAAAACTCAACAGAATGTCATACTGTGTTCAGATTTACCAACATAAAGAGAAAATCATGAATTAGATCTCTTTATTGTTTATTAAGTTCAAAAATGTCTACATTTTTAAGTTTTTGAAAGTCTCCTGCTTCTTAGATGTTTCTCCTGAACAAAACACCATTACTCTCATGGCTCCTTTAGAGTTGCAAAACTCAACAGCGTCTCGTTTTGTGCTCAGATTTACTGACATAAAGAGAAAAATCATGAATTAGATCTCTTTATTGCTTATTACGTTCAAAAATGTCTACATTTTCAAGTTTTGGAAGTCTCCTGCTTCTTAGATGTTTCTCCTGAACAAAACACCATTACTGTCATGGCTCCTTTAGAATTGCAAAACTCAACAGCGTCTCGTTTTGTGCTCAGATTTACTGACATTAAGAGAAAAATCATGAATAGGATCTCTTTATTGTTTATTAAGTTTAAAAATGTCTACATTTACAACGTTTTTGAAAGTCTCCTGCTTCTCAGATGTTTTTCCTGAACAAAACTCAAATACTGTCATGGCTCCTTTAGAGTTGCAAAACTCAACAGAGTCTCATTTTGTGCTCAGATTTACCAACATAAAGAGGAAATTGTAAATAAGATCTCTTTATTGTTTAAATATGTCTACATTTTCAAAGTTTTCTAAAGTCTCCTGCTTCTCAGATGTTTTTCCTGAACAAAACTCAAATACTGTCATGGGTAAACACTGTTTAGCCAAAACATAAAGACACAATCGTGAATAATTTTTCTTTACTGTTTGTTGTTTTTGTTCAAAAATGTCTAACTTTTCAAAGTTTTCGAAAATCTCCTGCTTCTCAGATGTTTCTCCTGAACAAATCTCAAATACTGTTATGGCTCCTTTAGAGTTGCAAAACTCAACAGTATCTCATATTGTGCTCAGATTTACCAACATAAAAAGAAAATAATTAATAATTTTAACTTTACTGTTTGAGTTCAAATATTTCTACATTTTCAAGGTTTTCTAAAGTCTCCTGCTTCTCACACTGCAAAAAAAATGCTTTTCTTGCTTAGATTTTTTGTCTTGTTTCCAGCCAAAATATCTAAAAATTCTTAAATTAAGAAGGATTTTCTAAACAAGTAAAACTTATTGTCTTGTTTTCAGAAAAAAGAAGTAAAAATTAAGTGAGTTTTTACTTGAAACAAGCAAAATAATCTACCAATGGGGTAAGCAAATTAATCTAGTTTTCTGCTTGAAATACGATTATTTTGCTTACCCCATTGGCAGATTATTTAGCTTGTTTTAAGCAAAAACTCATTTAATTTTAGCTTCTTTTCTCTGAAAACAAGACAATCATTTTTACTTGTTTAGAAAATCCTTCTTGATTTAAGAATTTTTAGACATTTTAGCTGAAAACAGGACAAAAAAATCTAAGTAAGAAAAGCATTTTTTGCAGCGCAGATGTTTCTCCTGAACAAAACTCAAATACTGTAATGGCTCCTTTAGAGTTGCAAATCTCAACAGCGTCTCATATTGTGCTCAGAATTGATAAAATTGCATCTCTTTAATATTAATTGTAAATGTTTGCTTGCTGATGAACCTCCTGCTTCAAATGTTTCTCCTGAACACAAGACCTCAGTAACTTTATTAGAAAGTCCCTAAGTGTTTCTAAGGTCTGAAAAGTGATCTCAACCATGTTTTAAACTGTGCTCAGATCTCATATCCAAGTCTGTCAAAAATCACAAAAAAATCTCATTTTATTTCTTTTAAGGAATTCACAGAAAACACCTAGGCAAAACTGATACTTAATAAGCAGCCATTAAGTCTCCTGAGCTCTGAAAAAGCAACCTGAGAGCAACACGCTTCTCTTGTGAGTAACGACATGATGCCAGCACACAGCCTTTAGCATAGCGCTAAGAGCGAGAGAGAGAGAGGATGTTTTCCTTCAAAGAGAGCTCACGATCAGCACTGCGGGCTTAATTTGATAATCACCACCATCATCATAATCTTTATGGATATCAGGACGGTCACAAATCACAACACGGGGCTCTTTGAAGCCAGAGCAGAAACAAAATAAAACAAAAACAATCTAATGACCAAATCCTCAATCCGACTTTCCCTTCTTTGGCCGTCCATCCCGCTCTGAGATAGGGGCTCTCAGGACGGGCCGGTCAGCTCTCTAAAGGAGCTTACAGCCGCTGCTGCCCATTACTGCTATAATCCACAAAGTGCTGCCACCACAAAGAGCTGCACAAACAACCTCCTCTTCACGTCTCGCACGCTGCCACTTCTTTTCTTCTCTCAATTTCAATCTTTCTCTCTCTCTGGAAATGCATGCGCTTCTCTGAGGGTTGCTGACAGCACCTTGAGCCCATGACCCTCATGAAAAATCATAAATCACACTATATAGACTGCACAAAAGAATGGCATTCATCACTGTTTATCCTCTTCTTTCACATGATTTGCGCGTCAACACACATCTCTATAAAAACATCACACTTCACTTTGACTTTAACAAGAACAAGTTGCAGACAGACTCACTGAAGGTGCTCTATCTCCTGTAATATCTAATATGTGTAATATGTTGTGTTGTGTCATATAGCATGTCATAGACATTCAACCTCTCCTCCATGTCTTTTTCACATTAGGATACATTGTTCAACTGGCCAATGCACTTTGGAAAGTGAACGGGGTCGAGCTTTGAGTATTGTATTACAACGCTTGAGGGAGTAACGGCTGCAGCGCTGAGGAATGTCAATGTGAAATGATTTTAAGGACACTAGCGAGGAAAGTTACTCAATGTGTGGACCACCTCATAGGGCTGGGTATTGACACAAATTTCACAATTCGATTCACAAGCTTGGGAATTGATTTAATTTCAATAGTGATTAATTTGGATATCATCTACAGGCAGTTTTTTTTTTTTTCCAAGGAAAAAACAGTGCTACATGAATATTAAAGTGATTTGTAAACCAACATTTAAAGGAGTGGTTCACTTCCAGAACAAAAATGTACAGATAACATACTCGACCCCTTGTCATCCAAGATGTTCATGTCTTTCTTTCTTCAGTCGTAAAGTAATTATGTTTTTTGAGGAAAACATTTCAGGATTTCTCTCCATATAGTGGACTTCTATGGTGCCCCCGAGTTTGAACTTCCAAAATGCAGTTTAATTGCAGCTTCAAACAGCTCTAAATGATCCCAGCCGAGGAAGAGTCGTCTTATCTAGCAAAACGATCTGTTATTTTCCAAAAAAAATTTACTGTTTATATACTTTTTTATAAACTGCAAATGCTCGTCTTGGTCTATCTCTGCATGAACTGTGTGTATTCCAGTTTATGACAGTTAGGGTATGTAGAAAAACTCCTATCTCATTTTCTCCTCCAACTTCAAAATCGCTTCATCGTTGCAAAAGTACTAAGCCAGTGTTTACAAAGAATGAATGAATGTGCAAAGGAGGTCAAACGCTCTTTATAAAAAAGGAAAAGCAGCAATGTAGGATGATTTTGAAGTTGGAGATGAGATGTGCATTTACTGACATTCCCTAACTTATTTTATAAACAGGAATACACAGTCACACATGCATTTGCTGTTAAAAAGTATATAAATTATTTTTTTTTAAGAAAATAGCCGATTGTTTCTCTAGATAAGACCCTTCTTCCTCAGCTGGGATCATTTAGAGCCCTTTGAAGCTGAATTTAAACAGCATTTTGGACATTTAAACTCAAGGGCACCATAGATATCCATTATATGGAGGGAAACCTGAAATGTTTTCCTCAAAAAACAATTTCTTTACGACTGAAGAAAGAAAGACATGAACATCTTGAATGACAAGGGGGTGAGTACACTGTCT
Organism: Cirrhinus molitorella; assembly: GCA_033026305.1. Classification (NCBI taxonomy): domain Eukaryota; kingdom Metazoa; phylum Chordata; class Actinopteri; order Cypriniformes; family Cyprinidae; genus Cirrhinus; species Cirrhinus molitorella. The sequence continues at coordinate 2,049,949 of CM065133.1, read as the reverse complement.
GTACATTTTTTTAAACTACTCCTTTAACTTGCACAAAGAGCAGTTTTTATAATATCAATGTTATTATATAATAAAACACACTATATTAACTTTCAATGACATTTCTACTTCCATTTAAACAGTGGATGTCATAAAAACTAGTTTGAGACACAATTCATTTCAGTATTTCGTTCGGTTTCTTTTAACATCTTCTGACGTTCATTAATGTTGATTTCATGCAATAACTAGTAGTAAAGAGGAAGAGATGATCGGTTCACATGTGAGTCACGACAGCTATTTTCACATCAAAGAGCACCAAAGCCACATTTATTGCTTGTATTTTGCAATGAAATTGGCAGAATTTATAAAAGTAACAATTTACAACTATGGGTGGCGAAACAAATAATGTTTTGTGCAGTTTTGTTCACACATCCACTGAAAACAACATAAATCAGTTCAGAATTGATATCAGCTCATTAAAACTAAAATAGATTAAAATTGAGGAATCAATATTTTCAACCTTGCCACTGACAGCTCAGTTCAGTTTTTAATGAGAATAACTTCATTCACATTCACATTGACTGAGCATCAACTCGTGCTGACAAAACCTCAGTGTGAGGCGAGAAGACTATGTGACGTTATGCAGGACTGGATTAAAAATCCATACAGCTGCATCAGATGAAACACTAAAGCGCCTGACGCACTTGTCAGGTATTGATTTTTCATGCATAATCTGAGAAACTTCAACTAGGAGAAAAAACGCTGTCCGAAGACAATACCTGTCCGCTGTAAATAGGTTTTGTAGCGAGTCTGCAAAATACGTGCTGCGCTCTCTCGCAGCTGCTGTGATAAGCAACTTGCGTCCGCGGCCGGAGCTGTGATTTAACACAGACATAAGGCCCTCGGTGACCTGTCAGCAACACAAGCGCATACTGCTCTGCAGATGGGAAACGCTGCCGGGCGACACGTGAGCACGGCACATTCACATGAAAAACTTCTTGCTTTTATGTCTCTCTCCGGTCTTGTGCATGATATCTAAAAAAATTTAACCTCTTTCTGTTGGTGCACATGGGAAATTAATTTTAACCAATAATGTTGTAACCCAATTTTATTGCAAATGCCACTGGATGTTGCCTTTAAAAGTTAATGCGAGGCTCAAATGAACACTTTCTTAAAGGGATTTTTAGCCCAAAATGAAAATTCTGTCATTATCTACTCACCCCTGTTTTAAATCTGCATGAGCTTTTTTCTTCTGCCTAAGAGAACACAAAAGAAGATGTTTTGAAGAATGTAGGTAATCAAAAAGCCATTGACTTCCATAGTATTTCTTTCCACTCTGTGGAAGTCAGCTGTTTGGTTACCAGCATTCTTCAACATACCATCTTTTGTGTTCAGCAGCTAAAGAAAACTCATACAGGTTTGGAACAATATGAAGATGAGTAAACGATGACAGAATTTTCATTCTTGGTTGAACTATCCCTTTAAATCATGTCCTTGCTCTTACTAGGTATATGATTCACTGGTACACATTGCAATCGTTCCATGCATTTCATCAAAATGTGACAACTTGCTCCGCCTCTATGTTGACTTTTCTATATAGTGACTTTTCAGTCCAATTAGATTGACTAATAGATCAAATCAGTTGTTCTTTTCTTTTTGGCTATTACATGCTGAAAAATACTATGTTGAAAAAAGCTGTTCTCCAGGAGGATCAGGCTTATTCCCGCTGGGATGATTAGACGACCGTTGCACTGAATCACAGCTCTCAGGGTCAAAAACCTTTGGTGTGGAAGACGAAAATCACGCTTATATTCTTCCACTCCTCCTCAGACTCACTAAACATCACTTTACATCCCATCTCTATCATTACGTCCACACCGATGACACATGGCATGGAATCGGCCACAATAATTTCCCAGAAGGCAAAGCATTATATTCAAATCATGAGCTAGCTGCACAAATGCCTTGTTAAAGTCACACGGAAGACCTTGTTTTCCCTTCGGCTGTAAAAGCGTAAACCCGAGCACACGCACGCACGCCGAAGTGCACGGCTGTAATCAGAGTCTCCAGCAGTCGGGTAAGAAATGTGCAGAATTTGCTATTGTGTCTGAGTGCCGTTCACAAGGCTTTCCTTTAAAACCATTTCAAAGTCAGCACACAAGCTCCTCTGAAGAAATGCAAAAGCAAACTTTCCGTTTGTCCTTCTCTGTAATCATGTTTCTATGACAGCCTGCAATGAAATTTACTCTGAATGCACCTGAGTAAAAGAATCAAGAAGTGGCGTATTATCAACACAGCCCCGGCTTTCGCTTTGAAAGCTGATTGCGAGGGAATTCTGGGAAGCGATGGCTTTCCTGTTAGTGTGCATTTGGGGGGTTTAAACACGGCTGAATGATACGTTGATGTGTTTGTGTGCATCACAGCAGCTCACGGTCACGCAAACCCGCAGCTCATGTGGACTTGAAGGGTCATTGGGTCAATTATTCAGACACAGATGCCCTGGACAGATGTTTAGGATGATGATGATGATGGCAATGATGATGATGATTATGATAGCGGCATGGATTTACGACTCACCTTTCTCCGCATGTCCCATTTGAGCTGCGTCCAGAGAAAGAGAAAGAGAGCGATATCAGGGATTATCTCGCTCATTCACAGCGAGCGCTGATCCCCTCTTCATTTCCATAACACGCTGGCATAATTACACCAGTCACTAATCAATCTCAGCCTCCCGTAATTTGCCATTTGTCATCCGTTGTTTTTGATTACTCTAATAGAATTAATCCGAGGGTTAGACTCACTGATTAATTAATCAGCAATTACATAGACAGCTGTATCCCCCCCACCAACCCCTGCCGACGAGCTGCGATACGGTTACAGTCAGACAGATGTGAGCATCACCCCAAATCACAAGATTAGACAGGTTAGATGTGTCTGTAAAACAGAAAACTTTCATGCTTTATAAAAACATCTGACCCGTATTTTACAATGCATTTTCTTTATTTACAAAGTGACTAACATAAATGACATTAATAATAATGTGGAGAGAGTTATAAAGTGATTCACATGTTGTAATTTAATATCAGATATGGTGAGTCAACTCACAAAAATTTATAGTGACACATTTGGAAACACCATCAAAGCTAAACTCATGCCCTCTCCTTTGAAAGCATTGCAACAGCTCTTTTTCGTCTTTGTATCAGTATAAAAACAACTAAAAACATCTGTCAAAAGTATTTGATACATTGTGATGCCTTGTGGTCACATTTGTGCTCCAGCTAAAACTGCTCTATCCTAGAATAATTACAATTATTATTATTATTATTTATTTATTTATTTATTTTCAAAAGCTCTCTGCCACAAACTCCTGAAAGAAACATCTTTAAGAATTGATCGGGATCAGAGAAATTACAGTTGTGATCATGCATTTTAAAAAAGTTCTTCAGCTTTTCCCTATTTTCCCTAGTTCTAATATGCACGGAAATCCTTTAGGAATAATATTATGTGAGGCAAATCCTGAAAGATGCGAATGGAAGCATAGCATTGTTGTAAAAATAAGCAAATTCTTACAGGATTTTTAATTCTTACATGCTTTCAGTAGTCCTTTACTTTTACCCGGACTTAGAATGCTGTTCTCCTAGAGACTGTTAAAGGAGGTTTAAGAGTTTTAAATCCTTGCGGATTTTCGCTGAATTCCCTGTGATGTCCTACGGAGCCATTCGTCGAGTCGTTAGGAATAAAATCTAGTTTTTATGTTGTTGCATAAGAAAGAATTTCCCATTAGAATCGGCTCCCAATCACGACTGAAATTCCGAGCGGATTGCTGAGGAGGGTTAATGGGGTTCGTTGGAGCACTTCCACTCCGCAGCTGATACCTGCGTGTCCCTATTCTCTAACACAAAACCAGCCCAAATCATCAGCACACCTCACTCATTTGCTGCCAAAAGAGCCACCTGGACACATAAATGAACTTGCGAGGTGTAAGCGTACGCTCGTGCCACGCATAAAGATGCGCACGCATTCAAAGCAACAACCGCATAAACTTTTGCTCGTTCCGCTCCGGGGATCGTTAAAGGTGAACCTTGGGCACTTACCGGGTGTGTGCTGGGCTCCTGCGCCTCCAAACGCCGTATGCAGGAGTAATATGGCCAAAATGATGGTATCCATATCTTTCGGCCGAGTTGAGAAAGTTTTTGAAAGTGTTGGGAAATGTTTCTTATTCCAGCCGATCCGCGCGCCCCATGCTCTCTCTCCGCGTCTAGCGCTCGCTCCGATACTCTGTTGCGCTGCGAGCGGCGAGAGAGAGTGCGTGACGTCACCAGCGCGCTTCACGAGTGGACAAGCGCCCCCTACTGACGGAGGACACACACACACACACACACACACACACAAACACAAACAGCTTTATCAGCGGAGAAACACTCCGCGCTTACTACAGTCTTCTGCTTCTCCACAGCTTTCGGCAATTAATTCAGCTCGAATCACTTAGGCTGCTGAAAGACCTTTTGTTTAAAACCACGCATAAAATCTTACTACTTCCTGCCTGGAAAAGGTATGTGCGAAATCTCACCTGCACTAGGTTCTATGCACAGCAAAACAAAAGCCTGCACTTTTAGCCAATCGGAAAGCCTTTCAGCCTGTCAGTCATTTTGAGTGACACTGTTAGATGACACCTATTGGGCGGGGTTTTGGAAAGGAGGCGGGTGCTTCAAGTGATTAGGGCTGGGCAGAAGTTATCAAAACGTACAACTTTAATGTAGTAACTCCATTTAAACATCTGTTTGGTCATTTAAGTTGTTTGGTGTTGTCTATTTTTGATTTTCTAACAAGTTAAATGATGTTTTTTCCAAACACTCCCTTATCTTCCATTGGTCAAACAAACAAAAAGTCCCGCCCCAGACTCACGCCATTGGTTGACTCAAACAAAAAGATATTCAAAATGTTAAATAAATAAATAAATCTAAAAAACTGACGCTGCTGGATGAGAACAAAACATGAAGCATAATGAAGACACAGCTGTCTTCTGCAGAGCTCCTTTATAGCATGATCAAGTTTATTCATAAATGATTAATTTTACAGTTATTGAACTAAACTGACCTGAATAATGACATTGTCTTCTATAAAGCTACTTATTGCTGAACTGAACCTGATTCATAATTGATTTACTTTATACAGTTATTGAAAAGAATCAATAATTGAGCTGAATAACAACACTATTATGTTTTTAGAGCTGCTGTACAGCAGAATTTGTCTTATATTTGTGACCCTCTACCAAAAAAAAAAAAAAAAAAAACAGTCCTAAGTAGCAGTAACAATAGCCAATAATACATTCTATGGGCCAACATCTATAAAAAATAATTAGGATATTAAGTTAAGATCATGTTCCATGAAGATATTTTGTAAAGTTCCTACCTAAATATATTAAAACATAATTTTTGATTAGTAATATGCATTGCTAAGAACTTAATTTGGACAACTTTAAATTTTCTCAATAGTTCAATTTTCTGCCATTTTTGTTAACAAACCATACATCAGTGAAAGCTTATTTATTCAGCAGATGATGCATACACCTACATTTCCAAAACAATTCCCCCTTATGACTGGTTTTGTGGTCAAGGGTCACATTTGATAAAGTGCATCATTTACTCTATTATTTCCCTGTTCATTATTATGAAACAGCTTTGAAACTATCTGTATTGTATGTGCTAAAGAAATGAAGTCTTCAACCTATAAACAATTTACTATAGTATCTTTGCTGTAAGTAATATATGCATATTTCTTTGTGATTGAATTTATTATGCTTACTAATGCTTGCACCTATAGTTGCAGAGACAATGCCACAGTTATTTTCTTGCTGTTGATCTGTACAGCCTTGATTATCATGCCGATAAAGCATGTTCTAATTCAACTGAATAGAACTGCGTTGAAACAGAGAAAATTAAAAATTAACAGAAATGTAGGTGTTTGTAATATTGGACAGCTGAGTTCTCAGGGTCAGAGGTCATGACCCCCTAGCCTCCTGCAGCACCTCTGACTCAATACATGTGAGCAACTGTGTTTAATGCACAAGCACTGTTCAGGAGGGAGAGATGTTGACAGGATCACTGCGTCTTTTCTCTGGCTGAACCCGAAATTCAACCCTGCTCTAACAAAAGTAGACAAAGCAGAGAGGAGGGCGGGAGAGAGAGAGAAAGAGGGAGGAAAAAAGTAAGAATACATGCCAAACAACAAAGTGAATGAGTGAGCCGCTCGAGGCTGCAGGTATTGCAAAAATGAAAGAGAAAAAAACATAGACGAGCGCTTCAAACAGTCGCTTTGATAAACAAGGTTATGTGTACATAGCACCAGAGGAGTAAAGGTAGGCCAGGTTTATTAAAATAACTGTTTTCATCTCAGTCTTCCCCTCTGGTCTCCTCATTTCCCAGTTTGGAGCGCAGACGCAGCTGTCAGTCCTGTCTCGAGCGCTGAATCCAGTCCACCTATGAAAGACACTGATTCTCTAAACGACTGATGCCTTTAAATATTCAGAAGCACAATTAAACTCTTCACTGAGTTAATTACGAATATAACATTGCAAGTTATTCTTCAGCGTCGGTTGCTGATGCTACTGTCAAACTCTCTGTGGATGTGAAAAATGGCTAAAAATATTGTGTGCTCAGGAACCAGTGTTAATCATTTAATTTAATGAGGTATGAAGCATTTGTTAATTCAACTTGATTAAAAAATAATAGAACTTCTTCCTGTCAACTGAATATGTCATTATTAGTCTCTATTTTTGTGCAGCGGTTGGATTACATTTGGGATCTTAACTGATAATAGTGTTAAAAGCGTACTTTCTATGCTTTTTGTTCGTCTCGTGATGGTCAGCATGCATGATCCTTCTTTCTTGAAGACGAGACCTGATGTTCTCACAGAAACACTGTGTTCTTGTCACAAAGAACTTGTCATTTTTATATCTGTGACCGAACGCACCTTTATGTGTGTGTGTGTGTGTGTGTGTGTGTGCATGTGTGTGTGTGTGTGTATGTGTGTGCATAAAGGTTAACATGGTTAATGGGGACACAAATGTGTATAATGACATGGGTATTACTATGTGAACACGGTTTATAAAGTTTACACTTCCTGTGTAAACTCATAAAACAAAAGGTTTATAGGCTTGTAGTTTTATGTGAGGGTAGGTTTATATGTAGTCTTAGGGTAAGGAGGATAGAAAATACAGTTTGTACAGTAGAAAAAACATTAGATCTATCTATCTATATACTACCAGTCAAAAGTTTGGACACACCATTTTTTCATTTAATGTTCTCATTGAAAGTCTCTTATGCTCATCAAGGCTGCATTTATTTGATCAAAAATACAGAAAAAAACAGTAATATTGCAAAATGTTATTACAATATAATATAATGTTTTTTATTTTAATATACTTTTCAATATAATTTATTCCTGTGATGCAAAGCTGAATTTTCATCAGCTGTTACTCCAGTCTTAAGTGTCACATGATCCTTCAGAAATCATTCTAATATGCTGATTTATTATTAGAATTATCAGTGTTGGAAACAGTTGTGCTGACAAATATTTTTTTTGCAACCTGTGATTTTTTCAGGATTCTTTGATGAATAACAAGTTAAAAAGAACAGCATATATTCAAAATCGAAATCTTTTCTAACAATGTAAATCTATGCTATCACTTTTTTATTAATTTAACACATCCTTGGTGAATAAAAGCATTAATTTCTTTCAAAAAAAAAAAAAAAAAAAAAGAAAGAATAAAAATGTACTGACCCCAAACTTTTGAACAGTAGTGTATATTGTTAGAAAACATCTATTTTAAATAAATGCTGTTCTTTTTTTAACCTTTTATTGATCAAAAAATCCTGAAAAAAAAGTATCACAGGTTCCAAAAAATATTAAGCAGATCATGTAATACTGAAGACTGGAGTAATGATTCTGGAAATTCAGCTTTAATTACAGATATAAATAAAATTTTATTGTATATTAATATAAAAAATAATATTTCACAATATAAAATTTATTTTCTCAATTTATGATCAAGTGAAAACAGCCTTGATAAGCATAAGAAACTTCTTTAAAAAACATTAAATGAGAGGGTGTGTCCAAACTTTTGACTGGTAGTGTATATATATATATATATATATATATGTGTGTGTGTGTGTGTGTGTGTGTGTGTGTGTGTGTGTACAAATAACAAACAAACAAGTTACAAATATTTTTCAAATATCATTATTTGATTTTTTCCCTAAATTTCTAAATGAGCAATATCATACAAGTGTGTGCTAATCTGTGTGATATTGCTCTTAATATTTAGAAACAAGACATTAATATTGAGTAACTGACATTTTAAAAAGCAGTATGGATGTCAATTTTGTTTATTTTGCTTCACAAATGCCAAAAACACAGTGAACACAATCATGCAAAATGATACAGTGAAACAGTCATCAGCACTTTGGTAACGCCATTTGTAAAGAGACATTCATTTCACAAAGAAGAGCAGAAAACATCTCTGAAGGGCAGCAGAAAGTAAATCTTGGTGGTTTTGCTTGTTATTATAGTGTAATAGTGCTGTAGTTAAGTCACTGCTCCAGAAATACATCCTACAGTATCCTGCTGTAAGAAAAGTCAATACACACAGCAGCACAAACAGACACACTGTTACAAAGAGATTTGTAAAGGTTTTGCTCTTCCGCCAAAGCAAAACACAAATGAGCAAACAGAATACATGTAAATGCACTCAGAACCATTACCTTATAACATGATTTACAGCAATACAGCACAGAAATGTCATGTTTCTTTTGTTTCATTGTCATTCCCAGCAGGCCCCAGCGACAGTCTTTGTTTCCATTCATAGATTTAATATGTTTGAGGATGTATCAAATGGAAACTCTCATAAATGGTCTTTTTTCAGTGATGATTTTTCATGTGAAAATGTTGGCTGTGAACATGCTGTTCCTCTCATAGTCCACATCTGTTCAAATAAAGATTTGTATAAAGTACAGATGAGTGCTTCATTTGCTTTTCAAAAAGCCCACTTTGTAACACTTCAAGCCTGCAGATGTATTGCATTACAATACACACTGTGATAGTCTTCAGAATTATTTTAACCAGTTATAATACATGCAAATATTTGAAATGCACTAAATTGCATCTTTATCATTACAAATGCATAGATACAAATACTATTAATATATTTAATAGTACATGACAAAAGTATTCGTTTAAATACATGACATAAGTTTACATTACATTATATTTTAGTTTATCATAAATGCTTGTCAGTACATTCAGCAGGACACTTTACCATATTTATTAGATATATAGATAATACTGCAGATGTAATTATGAAATTGCATATAAATATGTACTGAATTCTTACTTGGATGCTTTTAATATAAATGTAAACTATAATACATCTTAATGCAATTTTAAATAAAATGCAATTAAGCATCCAAGAACATTACATTCAATTCACATTCAAGTATATTCTATTAACATATACTATTTCATATAAAATCTAATGTTTTTTTCTCCTCTTTCCTTGTTTCTCACATTTCATTTCTTTGCTTCTGTTAGAGATCTGTGTTAAGTTTGCAGCTTCATACAAATTACATATTAATATTATAATGTATGATATTGGCTGTCTATCACAGCATAATCATGTTCACACTGAATGATGGCTTGTGATAAACCGTGTTTGTGTTGAATGTGGCCCTCATGAACTGCTTCAGTTCTGGCAGGATAATGAAGGTTAATTATGAATTACTAGTGTTTATAATGATAAAAGCGTTCATGAGATTTACATAGTTCTTTGTGCGTCACCCAGCTGATGACCAGTGACTCACCTACAGGCAATAAGAGGACTTCATGTGATTACAGATGACTCTTCGTCCACGTCTCCTCTCATCTCCATCCTCCCCCTCTATTAAATTCTTATAATGAAACAGATCGATCCAGCCCCAGGTTCCAGTCATGTATATATCACTGTGCAGCACCTGTAAAGATCATCTATTCACCTTGCCTTACATCTCATCCATTAAGGCTCTGATGGAGGGCTGTAGGATTATGGCAAGCCGTTTTGACTTTTATTCATTCGCAGGATATGAATTCTTGATATCAACAATTCAATTTTCACTAGTTAAAATTATAATTCTTGATATCAGAAATTAGATTTTTACTAGTAACAATGGCATTTTTTGATATCAGGAATTACATTTCCATTAGTAAAAAGGTTAATTATTGATATCAAGAATTGAATTTCAACTAGTAAAAACTATAATTGTTGATATCACGAATGTCACCATAGACTCCCATTCAAATTTAATTGTTGATATCAAGAATTGATTTCTAGTTAAAATTCCAATTTCACATGTCAGAAATAAATTATCACTAGTAAAAACATTTTTGATATCAATAATTACATTGTTACTAGTGCAAATCTCCATTCTTGATATCAACAATTCAATTGCTACTAGTGAAAATATTCATTTCTGATATCATGAATGGGATTGTTACTAGTAAGAACGCCATTTTAGATAACTGAAATTACTCTCCAAATTATTGATAACAGAAATATATTTTCAGATATCAAAAATAACAAATGTAACATGCTGAAATACATTTACAGATATCAACAACTGACATTTCAAATAGTGACAATTGAAATCTTGAGATCAAGAATGGACATTTGCACTAGTAACAATGTAATTATTAATATCAAAAATAAAGGTTTTTACTAGTGAGAATTGTATTTCTGATATGTGACATTGTAATTTTAAGTAGTAAGAAGTCAATTCTTGATATCAACAATTATAGTTTTTACTAGTTGAAATTCAATTCTTGATATCAATAATTAACCTTTTTACTGGTGTAAATGTAATTCCCAACATCAAAAATTGCCATTGTTACTAGTAATAATGTAATTTCTGATATCAAGAATTATCATTTTAACTAGTGAAAACTAAATTGTTGATATCAAGAATTCATATCCTGCGAATGAATAAAAGTCAAAATGGCTTGCCATAGTGGGATCTTCCATAAGTTCTTTAGGAGCTTATGTCAGCGCTTGTACACCTTGTATGTGTATGATGAAGTTGCATTTTAATACATGTAATATATAAAACTACAACTACAGCTACAATGATAATTTATGAAAATGTAAGTAATGTAGAACAAAATTAGATTTTAGGTTCAGGATTGTGTTTTAGCAAGCTGCTTTGTCTCATTTATAGAAATGTAAATTCATAAATGATTGGTTCTCTTTGCCTAGAGAACAATTTACAGACTGGCACAGCTTACCCCACTCCACACTCAGCCAGTGGCAGTGCTTTTGTTGATATCAGCTTTACTGATCGAAGATGATGTTCCCATAATATTTCATTGTTGCGTTTTCCTTCCAACAGTACATGGTGTTTCTTTCCTGCAGGGAATGCTGAACCTGAATTTTGCATGAATGTTTGCCCCTTGATTTTCTTCTGCTTGTTTTTGATTGATTATGGAGTTTGTATTATGGGGTCATGTGTCTGGTTCACTCAATCACATGGGGTTTGTCTTCATTCAGAGCTAATGTGGCCTCTTACTTATGTATGACACAGTAAAACCACAAACTCTTTGAGAAACGAGAAACCGCAACCACACAACTGCTACAGAGCAAACAACTGTTCAATTTATCATAATGTACAGATCATCTCTCTGCCTGAGTCTCCAATAGAGTTTCTACTTTCCTCAGTCGCTGAGTTTCACTTGAAAAACACCATTATGGCACACAAAATGATTTCTTAGCAATACAATAATCATAAAAGCAGCTGTGATCAATCTCGTTGCGTTTGTTTGATCGAAAGGAAATTCCAGCATGAAAAACAGAAATGGCCTATCATTAGCATAAAGTGAAGTGTGATTACTGTCAATTGTATTCAAAGTGCTGGCAAATCTCACGCTGTCACATTCATGAGAAATTACACAGCAGATTTGATTTTGATATGATTGTGGTGACATTATTAGTGAAGTTTGCATATTTACTGGGTAACACTTTACAGCAAGGTTCAATTTGTTAACATTAGTTCACTATATTTGTTAGAATTAATTGACGATGAACAGAACTTTCATAACCGTAGTTAATTTTAACTTCAACATTTAATAACACATTTTTTGGCTTTTAGTATGAATATGTTAGCCTTAAGGTTATCTAAGTCAGTGTGCTCCAAAATGATGACAAAAATCCTGTTTAGAAGATTAAGCATTCAAAACTTAGTCTCTAACTTCTGCCAATATGGGTCAATGGATTTGATGACATCACCTTGCAATCAAACTTTGTGTCCAATCAAATGCTGTCTAGAATCTATAAATAGATGCTGAAGCTGTATCTATTATTTACAACACATTTTGAGTGTCAAATACTAAAAAAGGCTCTTTTCTTGAAACAACATAAAAACCCCTGTCAGGCCAACAAAATTGCCCCAAATGTTGTCCTACTCCTAGTCAAACACAATTGTCTGAACATAGAAAATCATATTGTTAAAATGTTAAGGCTTTGTGGGTTCCCAGCATGCAATGCAGCATGAATAAGTTATGCAGTTACTGTTATAGGATTATTGTTTTGCTGTTTTCTGACTTAATTTAATCTTTTGGATGCTGCTTTGTCATTATTGTTAGTAATTTGTTCCTAGAAAGAAAACTTCTTATGGTCGTTTTGCCTTTGAATTTGCCGCTCCAAATGATTGGAATGTGCTGCAAAAAATATCGAAATTAGAGGAAAAAATCCCTGTGCGTACATTCAAAAATCTCATGGTATGTACTCTGATTTCGATTTGTAACTGTTTTTAACTGAGATGTTAATCTTTTATGTGCTTCACGTATGTAATTTTTGTGTTTGTCTGTCTTTCAGGGGATAAGTTAACACTTCCCCTGCTAGGCTGTTATTGAAAATAAGAACTTGTTCTTAACTAACTTGCCTGGTGAAATAAAGGTAAAAGAAAAAAGAAAAAGAAAGAATTTGTTGTACTGTGATGTAAAGAGCCCATCTTTTTAACATTTGTTGGTTGCAACCGTTTTTGAGGTTTGTGTGTCTAGTTTTGAGGCCTAGAGTATGTTCAGCCACTTATATCTGTTTGCTGGATATCTTAGTCTTGTAAGATGTTTTACAAACAAAGACAATGTTGTTTACATATAAGACTAAGTTATCATGAAGGATTTTTATAACAATTCACTGTTTTTCATTTGTAAATGTTTCAGTTGCTGTGACAGGTCTTTTTCTATTAGCAAAATAAGATGATCAGCATTGCATGAACAAACAAATTTATGTTGGCTAAACAAAGTATCTTTGCTGGGAAAAACTAAAAAACTGTTGAGAGAACTCAAAAGCCTTAATGCATCAAGTTGCCCTAGTTTTTTAATTTTTCTCAACTATTTTTTTTTATAGTGTATAGATAATGCAATATGGATGAGATTGTGGCGGTCATACGCTGTTGAATACAGCTTTACCCAGCTCAACAGCTCTGGCCCAAGCTGTTATATAAACGAAAAACACTATTGGTTATTTAAAAAAGGACATGGGACTGCTTGATATGTCCCACCCTGTCTGCCTATTTCAGTTGAAATTACATTAACACATAGAATAACAAATAGTTTTAAAGCACTTCGGTCAACCTTTAATGCATTGTGAAGTAACATGAATAATCAACAGTGTATTTTTATTAGCGAACACTAGTAAAGATAAATAAATGCCATGAAAACACATAATGATCAGTGTTTGTTCATGCATTAATTAATGTCAACAAATGAGACCTTATTGTCAAGTGTTTCCACTGAATGTTTCATAAAGGTATTTATAATTATATTGTGGTGAACCCACTTCAAAGACCCCATCTAAATCAAATTATTTGCCATAAGCACTTTGAATTCCTGTTCTGAACCAAATGATTCGCGATACACGCTTTGAATTCCTGAATCAAATGATTCGCGATACACGCTTTGAATTCCTGAATCAAATGATTCGCGATACACGCTTTGAATTCCTGAATCAAATGATTCGCGATACACGCTTTGAATTCCTGAATCAAATGATTCGCGATACACGCTTTGAATTCCTGAATCAAATGATTCGCGATACACGCTTTGAATTCCTGAATCAAATGATTCGCGATACACGCTTTGAATTCCTGAATCAAATGTTTCACGATACGCGCTTTGAATTCCTGAATCAAATGATTCGCGATACACGCTTTGAATTCCTGAATCAAATGTTTCACGATACGCGCTTTGAATTCCTGTCCTGAATCAGATGATTCGATATATGCACTTTGAATTCTTACAATACGCGATCCGATTGGAATGCTTCAAAACATTCGAAAATTCGAAATCATTTTCGTAGTCGAATTGGTAACTGATTCAGAGTTTCAAAAAGCTTCGTTGGTGCTCTTTGCTCGCTTTATCTAAAAACAGTGGAAATTAAATCATTACTTAATGTAAGTAATCATTTAAGCCCAACTTACAATGTTTTTATTAAATTGTGATTACGTTAGACGCAGTTTCTGTCGTATTAAAAACATTTTATGACATGACACTCATTATGTGGTACTTGAATAAGTGCGGTTAACAGAATACACTAGGTTAATTAGGAATTATAAATTATTTTAATAATTATTCTTTTAGAGTTTACTTTGGTGGTTTAAAACAAAGCTCACTTTCTGGAAAAATTCACTCTGGCTGGTAAACACTCTTAAATTCTCATTGGTCTGTGGTGATGATGTAACAGGTGGGTGTGGTTCTGTGGCTCCGCCTTCTTTATGTGGAAATCTTCTCCAGTTCATATCTTCTATTTAGTCCGTCAAGGTCATATATGAATAAAAAACATACCAGAGAGCTTATTTTTAAGTAGAAATTAAAGTTGTAATTTAAACTTTTTTCATGTTTTATACTGTAGAGCTGCTTTCTTTGAAGCAATAATATGACTGCCTAATTGCAGAGCTGGTGCAAACATATCCACATCTCTATAATCAGATGCTTTTTTGGTCATTTTTGTTTTGTGTTTATTTTGTTATTTAGAGGAAAGCACGCAGCACATTTACATATTAATCTAAATACTGCTTCCAGCAGGATAGATGGCATCGGGATGTTTGCTAACAGTAAACTGCAGCAAAGGTATTTCCAATTTCTTTTTACCCCTAAACAAAGACCAAAAAAGAAATGTGCTGTGAGTATCAGGCCGTAATTACATCTGCTCCTGCACAACTATCATGATCCCAGTCTTATGTTACCCGAATTTTGGACTTTTAGTTTGTAGTTTCGCTTGGTTCCTGTTTGTTCTTGTCCTTCCTTGCTGTTTTATTCTGCTTTTTAGTTTTCTCGCATGTATTTTTGGTTTACTCTGGTCATTATTTAATTAAAGTTCTCCTGCACATGGATTCTGCCTTCACTTATCTCTGAGAGCATTCTGCACAAGACTGACTGTGATTGGAAGCAGAGCATCTTAACCTTGCACATGTTCATCTTACAGTTTTGTTCACACACAGCATGCAATGTCTGCAGGATTTACAACCCCATAAGCATCACTTTAGCATCATTTTGACATTAGGCCCTATTGACCTAAACAGGGAAATGATGTTAAATGCATGACTGCATGTGTGAAAGCACCTACTGGAGAGCTGTTAGTGTCAGGACCTGCTCTTTCCTGCTCATGGAGTTCAGTCGTGAGCAGTTTCATCCCTCGTTTGGAGCACTTGGTTCACAGCTCATTACTAAATAAAGACTTATAATATTTTGATTTGACATACAGTTATACATATATACAAAATTATTAGCCCCTTATAAAATATTTCATTAATTTTCAAATGTTGTCCAACAGAAAGACAATTTTATCAACACAGCATTTTTAAACATAATACTTTATTCAGGAAGCTTTTAGGGTTTGCAATACAAATAGAAATAAATGTTTAACTAAGAATTTTAAAAAGTCTACTGGTCAAAATGATTAGCCCTCTGATGTTAATAGTCAATAGTGTATCCCTTTTGCTTGATAACAGCCTTTAGTTGTTTGCTGTAGTTCTCAACAAGTTTCAAGCATGTCTCCTGAGGAATGACATCCCATTCTTCCTTAGCAAATCTCTCAAGCTCCTCCAGATTTGTTGGTCTTCTGGCACAAACTCTGGACTTTAGTGTGCCCCACAGATTTTCTATTGGATTCAAGTCTGGGCTTTGTGCAGGCCAGTCAAGTACACTCACTTTGCTCATTTGGAGGGATTTCTTCACCAGAAGTGAGGTATGCTTTGGGTCGTTATCATGCTGGAAAACAAAATGTGGACCCAAACCAAGTTTTCGTGCAGACTGTCTGAGGTTGTCTTTCAAAATCTTGAGGGTTTCCTTCAACCCTGATGAGATTCCCAGTTCCAAACGCACTGAAACATCCCCACAGCATTATACTCTCACCACCATGTTTCACTGTGGGAACGCTGTTCTTGGGGTTGAATGTCTCTCCCTTCTTTCTCCAAACATAGGCAACATCTCTATGGCCAAAAAGCTCTAGTTTTGTCTCATCTGACCAAAGGACACGTTTCCAGTATGCATCACATTCCCCCAGGTTGTCCTTAGCAAACTTCATTCTAGCTTGGAGGTGTCTCTTCTTCAGAAGTGGTCTTTCTTGGTCGGCAACCTCACAGTTAATTCCTGTGCAGGGCTCTAGTGACTGTCTTCAATTCCAGACTTGGCTCAGTCATTCACTAGTGTCTTGGCAGTTGTTCTTGGGTCTTTAGAAACCTCTCTCACTAGTTTTCTTTCCAAAGTTTTTGAAATCTTTGGCTTCCTGCCTCTGCCCATCTTGATCTCCACTGTGTTGTTCTCTTTAAACTTCTTGATAATGCATCTCACTGCAGTTCTTGACACTTGAAAACGCTTTGATAAACGTGTGTATCCTTCTCCATCTTTATGAGCATTAACAATTCTTTCTCTCAAGTCCAAAGTAATTTCTTTTGTCTTTGCCATGATGACAGTGCATATTATTTTACTAGTTGTTTCGCAAGATAATAATCCTCTGTTTAAAGAGCAATTTAAAGGCTTAACTAGGTTAATTAGGTTAATCAGGCAAATTAGGTTAATTTGGCAAGTCATTGGACAACAGTGGTTTGTTCTATAGCTAATCAAACTAATAATTTCTTAAGGGGGCTAATAATATTGACCTTAGCAGTTTTTTATGCATGTATTTTTTAATTCTTTTATTCAAGCAACTATAAGACTTTCTCTAGAAGAAAAAATAATAGGAAATAATGTGAAAACATTCTCTTGCTCTGTTAAACATCACTTGGGAAATATTCTAAAAAAAAAAAAAAAATTTTGTGTTCAACTGTACATTTAAAATATACAACAAAAGAAATGCATACCTGCTCTAATTACACATTACAATTGATTTACTCACTTTACTCAGGTTGTATTGGTGGATCTGTTCTCTGATTCTCCTTCAGCCGCTCTAAACCCGCATCTGTCGAGCGTCTCACATCAAACCTGCGAATTCATCTGCTGAAATAAATACACTTTCTACTCCTCAAGGACGGCAGTTTGACATGACTGTGTGCTTCTGACAGACAACTGATTCCCTCAGGGACAGCGCAAAGTCTGCAGCCGGCCTTAAAACAGAGAAAAACTTGAACTTTCACAACATTTCACTCTGGGCTGTGAGTCTGGACAGTCCATAACACACATCGCTCTGCCTGGAGCACATTTTACATCTGTAATTTGTCCTGACAGCAGGTTATAAAGAGGATGAGAAGGTGCCGGATTGATCAGCAGTAAGCGCGGCAGTGCTTTCTATCAAGCGGGGTTTGGTATGCGCTTCACCGCTGTGCAATTATCTGCCCGCCGTTTCTGCTGTGATAAATCTGAGCTCTATTAAAACAGCAATGATTTTCCATTTAAACGCATTTGGATCAGTTCAATTTCACTAAGTTAAAAGTGCTAGACTGCAGGCGAAAATACACATCTCTTAAAGTCTATGAATAAGCACTTCTTGCATATGAATCTATATTTAATATCCTTACAATGAGAGTCAAATATGTCTTATATATTTTCTAGTACTATGTAGCTATTTTGTGCATTAGGGTTAAAGATATTTGGTAGTATTGGCAAGGGTGAACTGATAAAGCATGCTGAACATGATTTTCACCTTGTTTTAGTTAAGTGTACTGCCCTTAAAGCTATAAAAATAAGACATTGCAATATTTGTATCGCCCTGTAGGCAATCTCATCTGATGTTTTCTTGGTTTTACAAGCGCCCGTTTTAATAATTATTACGGGATTTCCGTTAATAGGATGTGGCAAAGCGTCAACTCTCTTATTGATTAAAAGGTTGGCGAATGCTTTAGATTTCTGAATGTGAGAACACAATCCAATCGGCCCGCTATTTTGCTTTAGCTAATTCTATTTGCATGTGTAATTGCTTTGGCTGTGTCCATAACTTCATTAGGATAAAGCTACACGGCGATGTTAATGAGATCTGCTCTTATTGCTGCCTGCCTTCATCAGATCTCTCCCGCAGCAGATTAAACTCGCCTGCTTGTTATTCCTGCACACAGCTGAGCTGACAAATATGATAAAACCGAAAGCAAGCAAAACACAGGCGCACCGTGTGCGTGGCACGCTTGGCCAGTCATCTGGAGGCCATACCGTGACTGAGTCTTCACAAACCTCATCAAAACTTACAGAAAACAAGCAAAAAGTACCACATACTTGTTTTGGATGTGCCAGCATGGTACTAACTTGGTTTTTGTGGACATGTACCATAGCATTGCCATATTTCTGACATGTTGTCAATGGTTGCACCTTGTTTTTGACATTTATTATGCCATTTTTTGGCATGTGCCAAGAATTTGTTTTGGTTATGTACAATGGTACTGTTATTGTAGTATTACGGATTTTAGACATGCAATATGGTATTATTAATATGATATGTACTACTATGTTGTTTCTTGACTTGCGTTACTGTTTTTGTAGTAGTAGCTGTATAGCATTATACTGTGCTATTACAGTACATTCTTGTTTTGAAAGTGGCATCATACATCATGTTTTTTTAGAGATGTATCATAGTATTACCATATTTTGACATGCTGACATAGTACCATGTATTACATATGTTTGACAATCACCATAGTACAGTAGTATATTGACCTTTTTTAAAGGTCTCTTTTACTCACCAAGCCTGCATTTATTTGATCCAAAGTACAGCAAAAACAGTACAATTTTGAAATATTTTTACTATTTAAAATTACTCTTTTCTATATAAATATATTTTAAAATGTCAAAAATCATAATTTTTAGTCTTTGTATTATTATTATCAATATTTAAAACAGTTGAGTACATTTTTTCAGGATATATATATATATATATATAAGGGTTGTCAAACGATTTTTTGT
Source organism: Cirrhinus molitorella (assembly GCA_033026305.1). NCBI lineage: Eukaryota > Metazoa > Chordata > Actinopteri > Cypriniformes > Cyprinidae > Cirrhinus > Cirrhinus molitorella. The sequence continues at coordinate 2,030,563 of CM065133.1, read as the reverse complement.
GATTAATCGCATCCAAACTAAAAGTTTATGTTTACATACTATATGTGTGTTTACTCTGTATATTTATTATGTACATATAAATACACACACATACATGTATATTTACACCTGTATACAATTTTAATTATAAATAAATATAAATATTTTAGATATAAATCTAACATATTTTCCTTAAAATATACATGCATGTGTGTGTATTTATATATACATAATAAATATACACAGTACACAGACATATAGTATATAAACATTAACTTTTATTTTGGATGCAATTAATTGTGATTAATTGTTTGACAGCACTAATATATATATATATATATATATATATATATATATATATATATTCTTGGGAAATAAATTATAGACATTAAAACTTTTAATTAGTAAGGATGCTTTAAAATGATAAAGACATTTATAATTGTTACAAAAGATTTCTATTTCAGATAAATGTTGTTCTTCTGAACTTTCTATCCATCAAAGAAACCTGAATTTTTTTTTTTTTTTTTTGAAATGACAGGAATAAATTAAATTTTAAAATATATTCATTTATTATTAATTTAGTTTATGTATTTTACTAATTATTTTAAATAGTAAAAATGTTTCAGACTTTACAGTTTTTGCTGTACTTTGGATCCAATAAATGCAGACTTGAAAAAAAAAACATTAAAAATCTTACTGTTCAAAAATTTTTGAGTGGTAGTGTATCTTATCTTATTTTTGGACATGCACTACGATATTACCATGTTTTTTGCTTGTTTGTTTGTTTTTGGGATATGATACCATTCCAGCTAACATTCCTGTTAAGTTTTGGAATGTTCTCTGAATGTTTACTTTTGAAACAATGTTTAAAAACATTAGAGAAAACATTAAGGGAATGTTCCAATTGATTATTTAGCAAAAGTGAAAGTTACTTCCCATGTTCAGTATGGAGTACCGCAAGGCTCAGTACTAGGACCGTTGCTTTTCACCCTGTTCATGCTAACATCCAGCTAAAAAGTTTCGGAAAAAAATAAATAAATAATGTTTTTGTGCTAATGTTTCAAGAATGTTACTAATTTTTAATGAACATTCTATATTTATAACTTTGAGAGAACCTTGCCAGAACATTCTGAGAATATTCCCTGTTCTGTTGGTTGAGATGGCACTGCCATGTTGCTCTAAACATTCCTAAAACGCAGTATTCTTTGAACACTTAAACTAGCATGGCACAAAAGTATGGTAATCCATCCATCAGCACATAACTATAGTAATCATTAGCTACCTGAATCATCGCTACAGTAATATGGTACTTTTTGTTGAGGAAGTTCCTGCACGATGACTCTTATTCTCTTCACCTGCCTTCATCTTTGCTTCAAAGACCAACCATCCTATTTGCAATCCAAATTCTACGCAATTAACTAGCATGTAATTATCTTCACCAGCAACTGGAATAGCAACAAAATGAGAGCTTGTCACATGAAAGGTGATAATAAAAAAGAGCCTTTAACATTAGAAATTAACATGTCACATTCTTCACCTCGGCTCCTGCATAAGTTAACGAGGGAGGCAGAGAAAGCATAAATATTAGCACTCCTACTGCTTCACACACACACATTGCTGCGGCTGGCTGATTATTTATGCATCATGACCACTATACTGCATAAAATCATTTCTTAATGAGTATTTTTGTCTTGTCTGCCTTTTAAAATATGTAAACACTCCTAAAACAAGATACTTAAAAAGCTAAATTGTTTACAATGGCACTACTTGTTTTCAACTTCATCAAGTTTATCACATTGGCAAATTATTCTTTATTGTTTTAAGCACAAATCTAACAAAATAGTCAATATTATACTTGAAACAAGATAAATGTATTTGCCCATGGGGTAAATTATTGTTAAGTAAATCAACTGTAGTCAATATTTTCTTGAAAAAATATAAAAGACATTGATGGGCACATGTCTCCTCCACTTTTCAGATTAGCATTTGACTTATATGGGTTTTTCAGTTATTTATTCTTCAGTGATCGCAGAGAGTGATGTGTGTGAGAGACACAAATGGCCGAGGTGTGTTAATATGTGCTCTCTTTTAATTTTCACAATGGCATTAATCATAATCAGTAAGCACATTTTAATCATATCCATACAAACTCAAGCTTCTTTGTTCCAGGACACAACCGCGAACAAGGAGAAGGATGAGGCTGGCATGGAGAGCTTGTGTGTGTGTGTATGTGCTTGAGCCGGAGGCTTTTGTTTCTCTCACACAATACTCTCTTTGTTTATATTCAGTTTAATGTGCTGGAATAACTTTCACTGCCAGACAGATAGAAAGAGAGAGAGAGATTCAGCGGAGGGATGCGGCTCTGATTGTGTTTTGGATTTGAGATTGATCATAATATCCCCATTGGCCGCTCGCATTCGAGTGAAAAGTGCTTTCGCATTTCCATTAATGTGAAATTTCAGCACGTGAAGAGAAAATATGTAAATATGATGGGTCAAAATAATGTATACACTTAGAGTATGTGAGTCCCCATGAGCCAATCATCATAAACTCACAACACTCACACACACACACACACACACACACACACACATTATGTCTGCTGCTGGATGCTTGTCTATAAACAGCTGAAATTTTCATGAATTCCACTTCAGGTGAAGCTCTGTGTTCTTATGGTGAGGTTATCAGAAGTGTTTGTTTCTCTCAGTATTGTTTTTAATACACAACAGAAATAAATGTCACACCCTTGTGAACTGTCTTTTTGGTTTCTCCCTTATGTGCCCATATTTGGTGTTCCTGTCTTGTTAAGTGTATCATCATCACCTGTCTGTATGTCATTAGCGTCTCGATAATTTGGTTTCTGTTGAATGTCAGTTTGTCCGGTATTGAGGTTATAATGGTTTGTACCTGTTTCCTGCCTACCTGTCTTGTGGATTACCCTAATGTGGATTAAAGACTTTATGTTTGATACTATGTGCATTTCATCTCTTCGTACAAACCGCGGCAGAATACCGGACCAATACAAACTAAATTAAACGGCATGCGCTTCCCCTTGTTTGATTTCCGTTTTTCCCACTATTTGTTTTTTTTTGTTTTGTTTTGTTTTCCCCATTATGAACGACTTTGTCTGTCCTCATCCTCCTACTGGAGCAGGGGGAACGCTTTCTCAAGGACCACACTAGAGACGTTGCATTCCTGTCGGAATACACGCACTTCCCGGACAGTTGCCTCTGCAACTTTTACCATCATGGACTCAATTCTGCCACCAAAGCGCAGCTGTCCGGGGACAGTCCTTGAGAGGGCCGCCTGACCTACACTGAGTGTGTGCTGGTGTCCTGCGGATCGTGCAGAGCCACAGCCAGAGCCCACCGCTGACACAGAGTCTCTTGCAAGAGAGTGCGACAGATCTGAGGATTGCCTCGGAGCCCGAGGAGACACCGTCAAACCAGGTGCATGAGCCGGCATCAGAGCTTGCCATGGGGGGGATGATGACGAGAGAAGCTTTGCTCACTGCACTAATGCTGAGGGTGAGCCAGCACTGGACAGTAAGGACCTGCATTTAATAGACTTTTCCTCAGATATCATTACGCCGGATCAAGATCTCACACCCACTCTCCCTCTCTTGTCTACTCTCATCTACCATGCTGCTGGTGCAGCCACACCACCACTGTCTGCTGTCAGCCCCTCTGCTCACCCTCAGCCCACCATCTGTGCGGTGGGTGAGCCATTGGTGTCGTGGCTGGAGGATCCCTCATCTTCACCTCCAGCCACAGAGTCCTGGACTCCGCCTCGGCCTGCCGACCCAGTGGCTCCACCATGCCACCAAGCTTCCTCGTCTCCACTGTGGCCCATCAGTCTCCCTCGTTCCTCCGGCTCCGCCTTGGTCTATCGTTGACCATCCGCCACCTCGGGATTCCACTCCTCCGGCTACACCTCGTCCCTCCATCCCACCGGCTCTGTCAAACTCCTCTATCCCTCCGGCTCCACCTCAGTCCTCTGTCGCTCTGGCTCCACCAAGGCCTTCCGGATCCCTGCCTTTTCATCAGCCCTCCAGTTCCTCAATTTCACCTGGGCTCATCAGCTCTCCGTCTCCTCCTCGGGCTCCACCTGCTCCACCTCTGTTTCCATTGGTCGCTCTTCCTCCACCATGGCTCCTCCCTCTGTCAGCTCCACTGTGGGCCACCATCATGGCTGCGACCTGGGTCTCACCTGGCTCCTCCTGCTCCAGATCCCTCCTGTCTCTTCCTTGGCTCCTTCTTTTGTCGTCACCACCCTGGACTTTTGTTTCCTCCATGGTTCCTTCCTCCGTCGTCACCACCTTGGACGCTGTTTGTTGTCCTCCTTCAGGGAGTCCGGTCTCCGCCGAAGCCTCCTCCCAATAAGACTCCTTTGTCCACCACATCTATCCATTCTTCTACTTCCAGAAGGGGGGAGTAATGTCACACCCCTGTGAACTGTCTGTTTTGGTTTCTCTCTTGTGTGCCCATATTTGGTGTTCCTGTTTCAGTAGGTGTATCACCATCACCTGTTTGTATGTCATTAGCGTCTCTTTAAGTTGGTTTCAGTTGAATGCCATTTTGTCCGGTAGTGAGGTTATCCCCTTAGTGTTCCAACGTTCCACCCACGGGACGTTTTGCATTGAGTTAAATTTGACAGGTATGCTAAGGGGTTATAATGGTTTGTACCTGTCTCCTGCCTACCTGTCTTGTGGATTACCCTAATGTGGATTATTAAAGACTTTGATTCGACATGCATTTCGTCATTTCATCTCTTCGTACGAACCGTGACAATAAAACAAAACACTACATAAGAAATATAAAAAATAAAGAGAGTCAGAGAGAAGACTGATGTTTCACTGGAAGATCCAGTTATAACATTTTTAGATTAAAATTATTAGGTCAAATAGAAAAAAGACACATGCATTAATAAATCGTTCACAGTAAGATGCTTTTAGAAATCAGCTGAATTTTCATTTCATACCGACTTTGAAAATTTCTTTGAATGTCTGTATGAGTGTGTAGAATGGCAAACTCCTTAACGCTACAGACATGCCATCATACACACACAAACACACTGCAGATAATCACTTTGCCATCCACACACACACACACACACACACACACACACACACACACAGAGGGGATAATCAGAGTGTTGTGTAGACAGACAGCTGCATTACTCTCTCTCACTCGCATTCTTTGACATCTGCTGTCACCAATATCTCTAATTGCAAAATTGGCCCTATAAAACAGGAAGAGCGCAAGCGTGTGTGTGTGTGTGTGTGCGCGCATGCTACTGATGTGATAAGAGAGAGCACTGTGATCCTGGGCCATCTTTAATTGGACTACCTTGTCATCCGTCTGATCCCGCTGTGCTCATCCACTCTTCATTTTGCTCTCCTCCCTCCACATGAAGCACAGATGAGATTGTTGTCTGTCAGATGGACTTTCCTTTTTGTCCACATCCATCTTTGACCCCCATCAGTTCAGGGAGGGCAGAGGGGCCGTTTGATTGACAGGAGCGGGTAAGGAGGTCATCAGCTCCGCCTGTCTGCCCGTTGAATGTTCCTCCATCGCCGCTCGCGCTTGCTTTCTCTCTTATTGTAACTCTGATTCACACTGGCTGCATTCATTAGTTAATTGGCTTGTTCTCAAATGAGGTTTCATTTGTGTTCTCTGGCCTACTCTTCTAGAACTCAATTAATTTGGTAATTATTACTATACACCATACTATTGTGGACAAGATTATTGTTTTCATTGACCATGATCCCCCTTACAAAGGGTTATTTCATCTAAAAAGCATGATTTATACTTCCTGTTAAAATAGACACAGGGCCAATGATGAAAGATATCATTCATATCTGACCTTAATATGCCTTTTGAGAATTTGCTCTATTTTGCCAACGAAAATAGTTCCAAACAAAGTTACAGCAGAAACGCTGCGCATCTCAAAGCAACACACAACAAACGTTTGTTTGTTTTTAAATTAAAAGTTTAAATGGATGATTCAGTGACTCACTTATTATTCTGCTCACCAAGCCTGCATTTATGTGATCCAAAATACAGCAAAAGCAGTAATATTGTGAATCATTTTTACTGTTTTAAATAACTGCTTTCTATTTGAATATGTTTTAAAATGTAATTTATTTCTGTGATCAAAGCTACATTTTCAGCATCATTACTCCAGTCTTCAGTGTCACATGATCCTGATTTTCTGTTCAAGAAACATTTTATTATTATTATTATTATTATTATCAATATTTAAAACAGCTGAGTACACTTTTTCAGGATTCTTTGATGAACAGAAAGATCCAAAGATTTGCGTTTGTACAAAGCGTTTGTAACATTATACAATATACGTTTTTTTGGTAAAGAAATCATAGAAATGAATGCTTTTATTTGGCAAGGATGCTTTAAAGTGATCACAAGTGATGGTAAAGACATTTATAATGTTAAAGATTTCTATTTGAGATAAATGCTGTTCTTCAGAATTTTCAACTAATCAAAAAAAAAAAAAACCTGGAAAAAAAATTGCTCAACTGTTTTCAACATAATAATCATAATAATATTTTTTCTTTTTGAGCAGCAAATCAGAATATTTCAATGATTTCTGAAGGATCGTGTGACTGGAGTAATGACACAAAAAAAAAACGCTTTGAAATCACAGGAATAAATTACATTTTGAAATATATTTAAATAGAAAACAAAATATTGCCCATGGATTTTGGACTTTTTCTAAAAGCATTAAAAATCCTTTGATTGGTAGTGTATTTCACTATTCATTTTTAACACACCAAACAGTTGTAATTGCAGTGTAAATGCATTTATACCACCTTTGAGCAGCATTGAACAGCCTGTGTAAATACAGTTATTATTCTAATTCAAATTAAATGTAAGAATCTGACATAAACGTTGACACAAACATGTAGTGAGGTTAAAAAAGTGCCCTTATAAAAATACCCCTGGAAATCAATTTAAGAAGTCAAATATTGTTTCTAATGAAAAAGTTCATTTCTGTCATCAAACTCTATTTTCTACTCTGTTAAATGCTCTTTGACTGTACTGTTATGACCAGGAACATTATTTTGATTCAAACTTAATCCTTAAATATTCTCATAACACATAAATATTTTCAAAGATAAGAACATTCTTAGAAATATGACATCTGTATCTATTCAATCGAGAGAGAGGGGGAGACAGTGAGAGATAGTGAAGTGAAAAAGGAAAGTGAGACATTTGTTGAAGTTCAAGAGCCCAGTGGAAGGCATCCCGCTCCAAACGGCACTGAAGAATAGAGTCCCAGCCTGTTCAAGACCTCATTACGACTGCAGGATAAAACCCAATGGAATACAGATGCATCTCTCTCACCATCTCTGTTTCCAATGCTTTCTTGTGCCTCTTCGTTTGGACAGGGACCCCAATCGATACTTCTCAACTAGGTTAATATGGCACTTTAGAAGCAGTCTATTCATCGGCCCAGGAGTACACACTCAGATAATTGCTTTTTGAATTGGGTCGTACTGGGAGCGTGCGTGCAGCGACTGAGGCCTACCGCCCTCTGTTGGATCTCTGATAGTTTTTCTCATTGGGCATCATGAGGCAATTCAAAGAAATGAAGACAAGAACTCGGAGCTATATGCAAATGTGCTATATATGACATCTTTCATTCATACTGAACAGATGTGTCAGACTTCTTCAAATTTGCCTCCTCAGAGTCTTTACTTGAGCAAATTGTGAATGCAACTACAATTAAATTGCACTAAATTGTAAAGTACATGATTTTTGTTTCTGCAGCACTTTTCATTTGTGTTTATCATTTTGCCCTAATGTGTTACACCTGTGTCTAGTGCATTATCTCATTTAGTCCCTAGTGTTTCCCTGTGTATTTAAGCCCTGTGTTTTGTTCAGTTCACAGTCTGTTCTCGTTGCATTATGATTGGTTGTTCTGTGCCTGTCTGTAGTCCTGTGTTCTTTTATAGAGAATTGTATTTTTGCTGCACTAAGATCCATCACCTCCATCTTTATTTTAGCCACAGTAAAGTACTATGGAAAGAAAAGAAAAAAAACAAAAACAATTTAACATGTCTACTGTTATTGCCCCAGAAAAAAAATAAAGAAATAAAATGATTGAACTTGTTAAGGTCACTTACAAAAATATCATATTAACATTTAATCACATGGCCAATCCTACTTGACTCATTCACGCTGTGGATTGTGGAAAGTTGCTCAGCTTTACAGCGAAATACCGTTAGCAGTACAAAATCACTGTAAGGTGAAAACATTAACATCTCTCTTAAGTGTGGCAAAATATGCTGTTAACAAGGTGCTATACACTGTAAAAAAATTTCCTGTTGTCCATGTGTACAAAGGTTTGTGAAGTTTGGATGTTGGGGTCACGAGACTTGAGCCAGTTAGTTATTAGGAGCCACAATCAAACATAAACAGGCATTTTTCAAATCAAATGCATCAATATTTTTTTGCCATGAGAATTTGGAGATGGTGTGTATCAAAAAATAAAAGTAGTGGAAAATGTTTAGTGTAGACTTGGAGAAGCATGTAAACAAGTGATTAGAGAGTGATTCAGAGGAAAGATGATTCTAATTTAATTCTAATCCTTGCATTAATATGGTTCCAATATAGTGTTATATAGTGGCCAATTCTCACAAAAATCTTAGCTGCTGAAATATCATTGGTTACTGGTGGTCATTTTTGTTGATTACTGCAGTTGGTTTTCCATGACTTGCTAAGAAAATGCAAGTCAAAATTACATTTTCCTTGATTAAACTGGGTTTATTAAGTTTTTGCTGACTCACTGATTCACAGGAAAATGATCGTAGCTCCTATGTTTCTAAATGAACATGTATTTTCATTGTTGTCTCTGAAAAGTGTGTTTGGGGGCACATGAATACTGGGGGGATTTTAAACCATCCTACCAACTCTGAGAACCTGTCATCCAAAAACTTTTGGACAGAAAAGGAATAAGTGTCAAATCAGAATTACAATATGGGTTCCAGCACCTTCAGTAATTAGATTTCAAATGTCATTTGGCTACTTTAATTGTGGCTAGAGTGTGTCTGAATCAGCTAAAATGTATTAAATATTAGTATTTTGAAAATAAAGTTTGCATCTTTCCAGCTATAATTGTATATACATATAGTATGTTGATTTTATTTACTGTTGAAAGCAGTCAGCAATTATAATTATGTTACTTAGTTACTTTTTTATGGAAAGTAATGCGATACGTTACTTTTGTGTTACCTTTTAAATCAGGGCAGTGCTTGCTTGTTTGTTTTTAATAAAAAGTTAAATTTTAGCAAATGTAAAAGCCCTTTCACACCAAAAAGTGAAAGAAAAAAAAAAAGCCTGGAGGAAAAGTAAAGTCAAGTCTATACAGTAGAACTGTAGGAGGAGGAAATTCAACACTCTTCAGCAATGAGAAAAATGAAGCACAAATGTTAATCAAAAATAAGTTTTGCTTATTAGTATGGTTGAATTGGATCAACAAAGGTCAGCAGCAAAGACATGGGTTAATAAAATGGGATTAAACATACAGAAAACAAAAAGTACTTTTTTGAAAAAGTAACTCAGATATTTTCTTGTAAATGAAAAAGTAATGTGTTACTTTACTAGCTACTTGGAAAAAAGCAATCTAATTACGTAACTCACACAGGTACATCTTGGAGACGTCTATTTGACGTCTGCATTTACATCTGCAAGACGTAGTTTGCTCATCTGCAATACGTCTATTGGACATTTCCTATCAGATGTCAAATAGATGTCTTTAAGATGTTTATGATTTAGAATGCATGTAAACCTGACATCTTACAGATGTCTGCCAGACGTTTGTACACAGCAGATGCTTTCCAGATCAAGAGATCTTTAACTTGTAGACGTATGTGTGCTATCTGGGTTGTAATGCATTACCCTCAACACTGGTTATGAGTGTTTTCCTCTGAGCTAGTTCCTAGAATAACATCAGTTTGGGAATCGGCCACCGAACGTTTCAGACGTATTCCATAATGTGTTGAGTTGTCACGTCCTACAAATCCCAGGACTGTCAGCACAGCTCTGAAATGAAGGCAGACCCCCTCAGAGGAGCACTTGGGTTTTTACAAGCGGACATTTCCTGAGACAAGTCTTAGTGAAGTTTTCCAGAGCTCCCCACCTTTAATAATCTCCCGTATAGGGAGCCAATATGTTATCAAGACTTTCATCATAAAGCTTCTGCTGCGTTAGCTGAACATATGTGCTTTGTCCTCGTTTAAAGACATTAACCGGCTGCGTTGGAGAGAAGGGGAAAAACTCTTCACCTCCGCAGTTTCCTCATTATTCTCAGCGCCCTGTAAATGGATTTGTAATTACGGCCTGTCTGCCGCGGATCTTGAGTAATTGTCCTCCAAGTCGCTCAAAGAGTTTGCGGTACGTTCGCTGACCGTGTCCGTATTATTCCCCCTATTGATAACGCATGATGAAGGGCCATTACATCTCATTATTGCCCGCGCCGCTAGATACGAGACCGCACGGGGCTCATGCACCCGCGACCCCGTGCGCCTCGAGCTCATGCTGCGACCCCAAGAAAGCCGAGGCATTTTTCCAGCCGAAGCATGAACGCCTCAAACCAGCGGCTGACATTTCCTCCCGCTTCACACGGTTCTCTAATCTCAGTGCTCCTGCAGCGCAAAGTTCCTCAAATCAGAGCACGTCACATTGCCGCGCGGATAATACGCCAACCCGCTGGCCGGTGTGCGCGCATTGCGCGTGGGCTGCCGGAGTTATCTGGAGGTGGGAAGTTGTAAAACAAAGACCCGGAGAACGAAAGAAAACGACAGAAAAAGGAAGACAGAAAATAGAGTGAATGCACTTGAGACATGGGCGTTTTGCCATGAAAAACTAAAGCGTATTGAATCTCATGCCTGCGGATTTGGCTGCGTTGAGAGGCTCGCCTGCCCGTGCCAAGTTCACAAACCCATGCACATCTGTTTGCGCGTTTGAGTCTGCGCTGGCTTAATGAGATATACTCACACAGACCCGCTCCAGTCCCAGCAGCTTTAGCCCGGATCTGCGGTGATAATGTTATTCTAATTAGAAAGAACACACAGCAGCAGCCAGAACCTTAGTGTCGACATGCGCTGACCTCATCGACACTTATTACAGCATTTCTCACTGCGTTAGAGCTTTTTTTTTTTCTTTTTCATTTAGACTTAGCAACACAAAAGGAAATTGTCTTGCATTTATTCGTCTGACCTCACTGGCAAATATTTCCCCCCATTTTTAAAATCATAAAACTAAACATATCCATAGGCTATTTGTACTTTCACAGGTATCGCTCATTGAATTTGCCACTGAATTGTGATGCCTCATACGGAAATACAATATGACATAGCTTAAACTATCTTAACTATACTAAATTTCTTGCTGCTAAATTCTGACAAAACAGAGGTGTTAATTATTGGGCCTAAAACCTCAAGTAATAACTTAAAACACAGTCTAATACTTGATGGCTGCTCTGTAAATTCATCGTCATCATTTAGGAACCTAGGTGTGTTATTTGATAGCAATCTTTCCTTCAAAAACCACATTTCTAGCATTTGCAAAACAGCATTTTTCCATCTCAAAAACATATCAAAATTACGACCTATGCTCTCAAAGTCAAATGCAGAAATGTTAATTAATGCGTTCATGACCTCCAGGATAGATTATTGTAATGCTTTATTGGGTGGTTGTTCGGCACGCTTAATAAAACAAACTCCAGCTGGTCCAACTTACTAGAACCAGAAAGTATGAGCATATTAGCCCGGTTCTGTCAACACTGCACTGGCTCCCTATTAAACATCGTATTGATTTTAAAATCTTGCTAGTTACTTATAAAGCCCTCAATGGTTTAGCTCCTCAGTACTTCAGTCAGTTTAAATCTAGACTAAAGACCCATCTCTTTAACCTGGCTTACACATAACACATTTAAACATTTCTAAATTCAGATCCGTTAAAGGATTGTTAGGCTGCATTAATTAGGTCAACCGGAACCAGGAACACCTCCCAAAACACCTGATGCACTCGTTGCATCATAAGAAGTATGGCATCTACGCTAATGTTAGTCTGTCTCCTGCTTATTCCGAGGTCAGATCCAGTCTGTATCCTGATCAGATGGTCACTGGAGTTCCCTGATCCAGTCCGTATCCAGATGGTGGGTCAGCACATATAGACCACCTCTACAGGTATAAACTGCTTGTTTGTTGGTCAGAGAACTGAGCCTGGTTTCTCCCAAAGTTTTTTTTCCTCCATTTGTGTCACAGATGGAGTTTTGGTTCCTTGCCACTGTCGCCTATGGCTTGCTCAGTTGGGGACAATTAATTTATTAATTTGGAATTATTGATTAATTTCCTTCAATTAAAATTATTTACGGTTTCTTTTTTTGCATTATTTTTTATTTATTATTAGGATTAACCCCTTGAGATGTATCATCTCGTTTTCGAGGGGGCCCACAAAACAAGAAAAAAATGTCATAGTCTATTATAAGCTACGTTAAGTGGAGCAAGAACCAATTTTGATGCAGATTTATAAACAACATCACAATAATCAAAAATTGATATATTACCTTCCTATTTGATAATGTAAAGTTGCTTTGACACAATCTGTATTGTAAAAAGCGCTATATAAATAAAGGTGACTTGACTTGACTATATTAAGAGTGACTTATAATGTTCACATACACCGATCAGGCATAACATTGTAATGCCTAATCTAATATTGTGTTGGTCCCCCTTTGCTGCCAAAACAGCCCTGACCCGTCGAGGCATGGACTCCGTTAGACCTCTGAAGGTGTGCTATAGTATCTGCCACCAAGATGTTAGCAGTAGATCTTTTAAGTCCTGTAAATTGTGAGGTGGGGCCTCTACAGATTGGACTTGTTTGTTTAGCACATCCCACTGATGCTCAATTGGATTGACATCTGGGGAATTTGGAGGCTTGCTGTTGTGCATCTCAAACCATTCCTGAACCATTTTTGCTTTGTGGCAGGGAGTATTATTCTGCTGAAAGAGGCCACAGCTACCAGGGAATACCGTTTCCATGAACATGGTCTGCAACAATGCTTAGGTATGTGGTACAGGTCAAAGTAACATCCACATGGATGGCAGGACCCAAGGTTTCCCAGCAGAAAAAAAGCATCACACCGCCTCTGCCAGCTTGCCTTCTTCCCATAGTGCATCCTGGTGCCATGTGTTTCCCAGGTAAGCAATGCACACACACCCAGCCATCCACGTGATGTATAAGAAAACATAATTCATCAGACCAGGCCTTCCATTGCTCCGTGGTCCAGTTCTGATGCAGTTTTGGAGATGCTTTTACCCAGGCATCTAGCCATCGCAATTTGGCTCTTGTCAGACTCGCTCAAATCTTTACGCTTGCCCATTTTTCCTGCTTCTAACACATCAACTTTGAGGACAAAATGTTCACTTGCTGCCTAATATGCCCCACTGCAGAACCTGATTTTATCAAGTGCAACATGTTCCTGGATCGACATCTTTGTTGACCTTGGATTAACCATTGTGATTAACCAATTAGATTATGTTTTTTAATGAAATTTAGGCTTATAATCAGTGTTCTGTGCTTGGACATCAATGTCATTCCTCTATCATTTCCTTTGATTTTAGGGATTACTCATGGGTAATGTTAGGTTTAGGTGTAGGGATGTGGTCAAGACTAAATGTTTGGAAATGTTGTTCCAGGATCAACAAAATATTTTGACCCAGGAACACAACAAACTCAGCAAAATCAGGACATATCCCACCCACTAACAGGGGCCATGACGAAGAGATAATCAGACAATAAATATTTTATTTGTATGGTATATGCAACTTAAAACAACATATATACAACAAATCTGTATGTTTACAGTCATTATAGTCATGTTTTTTTTTGCTAAATACATGACTATCTTTTATATTATATAAGCAAATCTATAATCTATTGACAAGTTTTAAGACAGGCATGTACATAATATCCAAAAATGTGCATAAACATGCAAGCTTCCTAAAAACGTATATGTTAATATATGAAATGTATGGGGATTTTCAGAAATGCTCTGCAATCATTGAAGCTCCAAATATCCAAAACACCATGTGACCTTCACCCAAAAATGAGGTGAGAATATTCATTACATGTTGAACCTGGCTGGTTTTAACATCAGTGCCACAGTTTATTTTGGGGGTTTGATTTGAACATGCTGTAAGCACAAGAAGAGAAAAAGAGGAGAAGCATTTTAACATTTAGGTGGTGGACACATTCTCCACATAGCACTTGATAAAAGAGTAAATAATGACAGAAGTGTTATATCATTGATGTATTCCTGTAAGAATGCTTGAACTTTATTCTAAGGGACCTTTGCATGGCTGCAAAGATGTTATTATTACCAGTCTTCATAAATGGAGCTGTTCTCAAGGACTCACTGCTAGATTTGATTGATTCTAATATTATGTTTGAGTGTGCGTATTTACAGATCCTCTCAACATCCTTTTATGGACACTTTGTTCCAGAAGAAACTGCTGTTCATTAGTCAGTAATTTAAAAATGTTCAGTATAGAAATTACTTTTTTTCTGTTTAGTTTTTTTTTTTTTTGTGGTATTTATGATTTATCATGGACTGTTCTACCTTTTTTTTTTTTTCCAGCTCCTTAAAAAGTAGCAGTAGAAGTAGAAGATGCTCTGCTGTCTCTCAAGTTGGAAAGAATGGCATACAGTATGATTGGCCTCACCACGTTTAGGCCGTTTCACATTTTTCACTGAAAAACCATCATCTGTAGCTTTGTTTTTCAGGGAATTGACTGCAATTGACAGCATCCAAGGACTGTCAAGGGTGCGTAAGGTTTCCCATATTCATTTGAAGTCTCTGTGTCCATCCATAGCAACCGTTAAAAGAGCTCTATTCTGCCAAGTTGAGGTGATTTTGGAGCAGTGCTGCTGACACTTCACAAAAGCCTCCACTGCTGGGATAAGATTTATACTTGTAGATTTCATCACATACCTTCTCCAAAATGTCCAATTTCATTTTTGTAGTGATAGCCTGTCATTTCCTCGAAAGCATATTTTCCTTTTCTAACTGGAGTTCAGTATCAAGAGAGAAGCAAGGAATAATAAATACTTTTGTGCATTTTTAGTATAACACTGTGGTAAAAAACACAGATTTATTTAATGGTCACAACACAACAGCACTGACTCAACCAATGGAGTGAGATTAGGGCAGGACTGTCTGTTTTATGAACAATGGCAGACTTAAAAAGTCATTTTCACTGTATCAATATTGCGTTACTCCCTTTAAAAAGTAACTAATTACATTACTTCGTTAATTTTAATAGAAAGTAAAGTGCTACATTACTTTAGTGTTACTTTTTAAATCTGGGCAGGGCTTGCTTTGTTTTTAATATAAAAAGTTAGATTTTTAGCAAATGTAAAAGCCTGTTCATGCCAAAACGTTAAATAAATAAGCCTAAGGCTAAAGGAAAAGTAAATTCAAAGCAGCAAAGACATTGGTTAAATGGGCTTAAATACATAAAGGAAACAAAGTAACTGGCGTGACTTTTTTTTGAAAAAGCAACTCAAATATTTTCTTGTAAATGAAAAAGTGATGTGCTGCTTTACTAGTTACTAGTTGTGTGTTTTAGTGAGTCCCTCCATAGCAAACAGAGGATTTTGTCAGTGCCAGAGCAACTGTCTGACTTCTCAAATCTGTCAAACTATAGAAACTCCATAAAAAATCTCATAAAAAGCAATGCGGTTCATATTCACGGTTACTCTCTAGTGCAGGCCTAAAATCTCATTCATACCTTCACATATTCACATCATTGGATGACATTTGACATGACACCAAATATTGAGTGGTTGTTTATCAGTCATGATGCATATATATGAAAGAGATTGGAGAGTGTTACTGTCTAAGACTTTCCCTTTTCTGGGTGACCTTCTCAGTCTGGCCACACACTTGAAGATTTTAATTCTAATTTTAAGCCTGATTTGCATTCCCAATTGATCCCAATTTTAGGTTTTTGTCTAAAAAATCCTCAATCGTGTGGTGTCTTTATGATTATTTAACTGCTCCCGATTGACACAGACATCCCCAAACTCAAATCCTCAAATTCCTGATAGGGCTGCCTCTGATATGATACCCGCAGCCACAAACTTGCCATGGAAGTAGAGTACTGAGAAGGAACATCACCCATATTAATATCACCCATATATTTCTATTTGTTTTTCACTATACAATAGAACAGTGGAACCATGAACAGAACAGAACCATGCGTTTTTCTTCTCCAATTATATTTGATCTTGCAAGTCCACATTTGATCTCCGTGAGATCCCGTGTCACTGTAAAAATCGGTCCTACAATCAAAAGTGTGTGGTCTTGCGGTCTGGTTGAATTATCTATTTTGTGCATTCAGAGGATTGTAAAGCAAAAATTCTGTTGAAACTGTCTTCATGTCTGTGGTCTCCCATGGATTCGTAATGTCTCAGGCCTTACTCTGAACAAAGGTCATAGGTGATACCTTGAGTAACTTACTTTAATGACAACAGTGTTGTAGTTTGACTTGATGGATCAGATGTTCGGGGCATGTCTGACTGCAGACAAGGATGTAAAGCAAAAGGGAACATTTTCACAATGTTCACAATTGTTATATAAACGTTAGAAGAAAACAATCCAAATGTAATGTTTATGGAACGCTCTTTATTACAACTTTATTAATATTTAATATACAATGTTCTCATAACATTGAGAAACTGTTATTAGAAGAACATTCTCAGATAATGTTATGATGTTATTTGTACTTTGTAACCTTTTGTAACCTTTAAATAACATTCTAATCACAAGACACTAGACATTTTAACATTTTAAAATATTACAAATAAACATTCAAATAACATTCTATTCTGGCTGAAAATAAAGTTAGTAGAACATTTAAGAATTTTTTTTGTAGCCTTCAAAGGGCACATATTATGCAAAATCTACTTTTACATGGTCTTCAGACAAAAATGTGTGTTGGTAGTATGTGAACACAACGAGCCTACAATGATAAAAATGCACCCACTCATCATTTTTTAATCACCATTAAACGCAACCAGTCTTTAGGCATGTGATTTTGTTTCTTAAAGCAATATGACATCACATATATATATATAGACCAATATTGCATCTTGTAAAAGGGGCATTCTAGGTAAAATAACATTTGAATCATGACATGAAGATTTACAAATTAATATATTGGGTAAAAATACAATTAGTAGAACATTTAAAAACACTTTTGAAACCTTTAGGTAATCACAACAAGAAAACCGGACATTTCAGTGTTTTTAGAAACATTTAAAAAATGTTCCCACAATGTTTCCATAACCTAAATTTGCTACCTTGGTAAATGCAAGTAAGTATCTGTTATTAAAAAATCTTATTCAATCAGACGCCAGACTTAAAGTTAGGAAAGTTCATGCTGCAGAGTTTGGCCTTCAATGTCATAAGTTCTTATACATTGTCTGCTAAATCAGCTGATGCGCTAATGTCATTTGGACTACCATTCACTGGTAGCTATATCCTCCTTAATTTTTCTCCATAAAAGCGGGCTCCATGTCATTTGTAAATTTAATGTGACGTTTTGCTGCTTAATATTGCAAACTGGTATGTCTTACCATATTATTTCATTGTGTTATCTTAATTATGAACACAATAGTTTGCAGTGCAAACAATTTGACCATTTACTGCACTTCGTTATTCTTCTTGTTATTACCCTACAGCGGCTTATGAACTGTAAGTCTCATACATTACTAGAAAACAGCTTACTTCTGCATTTAAAAATAGGGTTACTGAAGGTTAGGACCAAAGAACTGGTCACAGATAAAGACTTGAAGACTCTTGGTCACGATTGACTGTTTGACCTTGTTGTTTGTCCTGCAGGAGCAAATCTAATTTCATAATGATATTCTAATCAACGCAGAGAGAGAGAGAGAGAGAGAGAGAAACACACAAACTGAGGCAGTTATGAAAAAGTGGTGTTTCAGAAGCTCATCATTTAATAGCCTATTAGTTGCGAGCAGTATGTATATGATTTGTTTTTTACATGAAGTTAACTGACTGTCAGAAGTTGTTTACTGCGCTCCAGAGACAACGAGAGAATAATAAACCCACTGTAGAACAGGATCTTGTGTGCTTTTCATGCATGATTGGCCTGGTAAGTGCCTGAGCAATGAACATGGTGAATTATGACAACAACACTCGACGCTAGATAACATTTCACAGTCAGATTTGTGGAAGGAAGCAAAGCAGGCTCATTAACCTCCAGACACAGCTCCGTTTAACTTTATTAACAACCGAACACCACCAACCGGAGCAAAACGTAAAAGCAGACTCGCAGACAGAGAGGACGATTTGTTATCTATTTGTCCTCAAAAGCTGTTATCATTCCTTTGATGGAACATATAACCCCAGAGATGCTGCAGAAACAGCCCAGGAGTAATATCAGCAGGTCCAGAACCCTGCGGCTCGCGTCCAGCTGAGTCCATTTCAGCTGCAGGTGGAAGAGCGCCGGGAGAAGCAGCGTCATGGCCGCCCCGGTCACGCTGCCTGTGAGGCCCATGAGGAGGGAGAAATGAGGCACATACAGCGCCATGATGAGGGTGAGGAGGAGGAGAGATCCACGCAGGAGCAGCGTCCACCGCTCTGCCCCTTCAGCAGACGAGTTGAGTTTCAGGAGGCCTGTCTGCAATATCTCTGCCGCGGCGTAGAACGGTAGAGGGTACGAGAGGAGAGCCTTTGCCAGAAGACACAGGTTCACCACCATCCGCAAAGCAGTGGGCAGGTTATCCGTTATCACCTAAGAATATATATAAAAGGTTCATGTAGCTTAACCAGTAAAGTACTAGTAATGCCAAGGTCATGGGTTCGGTTGCCAGAGGGAAAGCAAGAACTTCTCAAAGGTAAAATCTGTGAATGCAACAGTGGCAGCATCCATATAAGCTACTAATGCTCCGCATTCCCAGGCCTTCTAAGAGAATGAATTCACAGGTTAATAATATAAACATGATTATAAGTTGAACCCTTGTCATTAAAGCTTAATTTTGAGTTGTGAATAAATACATCAAATTATTTATTTGACAAACAACGGTAATTTTCTGTTAATCTACGTCAGTTAGCTTCCGGGCAAGCAGCTTTCTCTCCTCCGCTCTATTGCTATGACTCCTCAGGATTCACGCGCGTTCACAGTGTTTTGCTGGCATGCACGTGATTTAATGCCAGAGGTAAGCTGTCCGCGGAGCGCTCGCCCAAGCGGAAAATACGCTGTTGCTGCCAGATCTCGATTGCCAAAAATCACATTGTATTAGATGTAAAACTAACTCGACTAAATCAAATGAAAAAAACATCGTAACTGTATATTTTCATGTTTTCTTAAGCAAAGCAAATTTTGAAACTCCACTGAAAACATATAATAGACAGTGTTGAAGATATACGTTATTGTCAACATGCCTAAGTGGTAAATTAAAATAAAAAAGTATATAAAAATGTATATAAAATAAATAACAAACATCAGGGAAAAAAATAGAAAATAATAAAATCTGATTTCTTCTCTGATTGTATTGTTGTTTGTAATGTTACTTGGCAATATTTTAAAGATATTATTTTTTGCATTTTGCATGGTCGTAGTGCCTGGGTGGGAGTTTTAACTCATATTCACTGGGAATTAATAATAAAAAGATCATTCAGTCTAAGCAGAGACATATAGACCGGGGGAATCCCCTACCTCCCCACCCTCGAATATTAAGTACGTATCATAACATGTAACATACGTGTAAACTTTGTTTGGTGGTTTTTACTTAGCCTATGTTTTTCTGAAATATGGATGAATAAAAAATATGGATAAACCTGAAACGACAGAAGGAGGATTGAGATTAATTTCATTTAAAAACAAGGTAGAAAATGTGCATACTTTTAAATCGACACCTGCCACTGTGTTTCCCTCGTTGAGTTTGTCCTAAAAGCCCAAAATGGGGGTGTGGTGGGTGGTTGTCTTAGCACTAAATGCAATGTAAGTAGCTGGATAAAAGTGCCTTCCAAATGTGTAAATGGATGCAACAATGGATAGTTAATCCGGACAGAAATGACAGTGGCTTCTGTGGTGTGGAAAAAGCAGCTTGGATATTTTGCTAAATATCTCCTTTTATGTTTTCAGGATCCTATGTTCTACATTTGCCTAACCCCAACCCTGCCGCTAACCATGGGAACATAGGACAAGTTGTCATGAGTTTATCTTTTGCCATACAAATCTAGGTAACATTGTAATAATGTCACACAATTTTTGGCACAGGTTTTACACCGGATGCCCTCACTGACCCAACCCAGCAATGAAAGCAACTGGACAGCATCTGGACCAGCATTTGGACAGATTCACACTCACTCCTATGGCTGATTTAACATATCCAATCCACTGCATGTTTTTAGTACTCTGAGGAAACCCACACTGACACTGGGAAGACATGCAAGCTCAACACAGAAAAGATGCCTGGCTCAGCTAGGAATCAAACCTGAAGAGTTTCTTGGTGTGAGAAAACAGAGCTACCCACTGAGCCACGCTGAATACGCAACCGACAGTATAAAGCTAAAATAGATCTAAATTCTCATAAATAATAAAACTCTAGCCGTGTCCCACATGATGTAGTAATACACCGTGAACTTACTCTTCAATTTAAAAAAGTAGTGTTGAACTTTTTTTGAGCATTTTTTCTGACTATATGTGACCCTGGACCACAAAACCAGTCATAAGGGTCAATTTTTCGAAACTGAGAATTATACATCATCTGAAAGCTGCATAAATAAGATTTCCATTGATGTATTGTTTGATAGCATAGGACAATTTTTGGCCAAGATACAACTATTTGAATATCTGGAATCTGAGGGTGCAAAAAAAATCTAAATATTGAGAAAATCGCCTTTAAAGTTGTCCAAATTAAGTTCTTAGCGATGTATATTACTTTTCAAAAAATACGTTTTGATATATTTACTGTAGGAAATTTACAAAATATCTTCATGGAACCTGATCTTTACTTAATTTCCTAATGATTTTTAGCATAAAAGTAAATCTATAATCTTGACCCATACAATGTATTTTTGGCTATTGCTACAAATATACCCCAGCGCTTATGACCGGTTTTGTGGTCTAGAGTCACATATAGAAGTATTGAATTTTTACTTTTGAAGTAATGCCATTTGTTAGCTTTCGCATGTTGGGCCAATCCCTGTCCTGGTCCTAGAGGGACACTGTCTGGTCCACACACCTCAACCAGATAATATAGGTTAACAGAAACTTCCTGGTTCTCTGCACAACGTTGACCCTCCAAGAGCAAGTTTGGACATCTGTGACGTATGCAAAACTGTGACTGCTGAGTACACAAAGGTTCAGCTTTCCACACTTTGTTCTTCTTTTCAGTTGGAGAAGAAGATAATTTCAGTACTTGAACACAAGGAAAAGGTGTTTAAACTGAGACACACCTTATGACATAATGCATCACCAATTCTGGGTCCAAATGTTTTATTATATACCAAATAATGTATAAGTAAACAACAAATGGTGCTTATTTCAGTTGGCCAGACAGCGATTCGGTTTTTATGAATTGTTAAAATACTGGAGTTGTACACTGTAGGTATTTGGACCCAGAAACAATACATCTGTTTTCAATAAAATATGTTTTCAATACATCACTTCCCTGCTGAAAAAAAACAGCTAAAACCAGCCTAGGCTGGTTGGCTGGTCTTAGGTGGTTTAAGCTAGAAGTAGTTGGTTTTAGCTGGTCTCCCAGCCTGACCAACTAAGACCAGCCTGGCCCAGCTGGTTTTAGCCCTCTAAAACCAGCCTGGTTTACCAGCCTAGGCTGGTTTTAGCTGTTTTTTTCAGCAGGGTTAACAAGCATTATTGAGATTAGTATTATTAAAAACTTTTGGACCCCAAATTTTATTGGTGTATGTAGTTGTAAGCTGGTAAATAAGTGCAGCGTGCAACTACAGCTGTGTGGGATCAATGCACCTCTTTGGTTTCCTCTCCCCAAGTGAGGAAGGCCACCACAGAGAATGCCGTCTTCAGTACGCAGGCCAAAGCATGAGTCCAGTCTATCATGCTGTTGAAGTCTAGCCTGTCGGTCATGCACTCCTCCAGCGTAGGCAGATAGATCTGTGATGTGTAGCTGAAGATAATCACCCCCACTGCAACCTGGAAGCCATCGAAGTCCACCACTACTGCGCTCAGCCTCCTACTGGCCCACTGTGACGACTGACGGAGGCAGTAGCCAATCACAATAAAGGTGATGAGGAACTGAGCCAGCGAGCAGAAGAGGCTCAGACGTGACACGACCCGCAGGTCACGGATCAGCATGCAGGGCACCAAGATGAGAAAGGTGATGGCGGAGCAGGACGCTGGGGTCAGAGGCAGGAAAAATAGGCTGTGGCACATCAGGTTACTACTGACAACCAAGTATAGGATGCACGTCATCAGCAGTTCCACCACTTGTGCGGCGTTCACCACCTTGCCCCCGATGTAAGGGCAGATGTGTTTGCAGCAGGCAGTAGCGATGTCCTCGTAGGTGTGTCTGACGCGGACCGAGTGGCCGTTCTCGTCCTCTTCGTACAGGCAGGACACCAGGATCTTTCCTGTGTAGCTACAGATGAGTGCGGCTAACACCAGCAACAGCAGACCCATGTAGCCGCTCTGCAGCAGGGCATAGGGCAGACCCAGAACAAAGATACCCTGAGGAAACAAAAGAGCACACAAAAATATACAGCTCAAATGAAACTTCTACACAACATGTCGGATTCGTATGCATTAGGGGTGTGATGAGACACTTAGATTATCAATATAAGGTTGCACCATTAGAGGCTCACGCAGCCTGTCTGTATGTGCAACAATCTTGTGGAGAAATCAAAATGAACACAACTGCACACAGAAGAACATACTGCGGTTAAAAAATTGCATTGTTTTTATATTTATAACATATAGCCTAGTTAATCAACATGACGCAAGCAAGAGATTGAAGTTTTCCCTGAAAACCATGATTGCAAATTTAACATTGTTCTTAAACAAGAGTTCAAACGAATAATTGATATACATTTTTAGCACAATTTTGTCAATGTTGACTGTTTTTGCTCGATTTGGTTAAAAAAAAAAAAATTCAAAACAAAGATCACAGCAAAACAATCTCTGAACAACAGCAGTGTTTTGTTACTGAATGATTCCGTGTTTTTGGATTACTTGAGTCGATGATTCGGTGCTCCATTCATAAAGACTTGAATGAATCAGCCTTAATGACTCATTTATTAAAACAGTCACTTGCTGACACCTACTGACAGTTTACTTTCATATTTTAAAGTAGCTTATCTTCAAATTTTTTCACATTTCATATTTGTATATTAAAAAAAAAAAAAAAATTAAAACACCAAGCTCATAACATTATTTATGCTGTTGTAATTCTCCAGTGTAAATGCATTCATGCTACATTTCAGCTTCATTAAGCTGTCTGTGTAAATGCATCTAAATGCCAATAAGCTGTTTCTGTTTCTTCTGCAGTTTGTTAATACTGATTTCATTTGACTGGTATCAGCCCTATAGTGTCTTATTATATTAAATAAAATTATTAATGAAATGTAAGAATTTCACAAGAAAGCTGACATGTGCATTTAATACAATTGAGGAAAACAATGACATGGAAATCAATTGAAATATATTTTATTTTCATATAACAAAAACAAAATTGTGGCCAATTAAAATGCAAAGTGGCTAGTAAATTTGAAAAACTACTAGCCAAAAAAAAAAAGTTCATGTCCTGGAAATAACATAAGATCATATGAGAGACAGGTGTTTCCGCACAAGAATGGATTTATTCTGGCAAAAAACTGTACGTTCTAAATTTTCTGTACACTGATTGCAGTAAAAAAAAAAATTAATAAATAAAAATAATAATATAAAGGGGTGATTTGGTTGCTTGCTGATTGCAGATCTGTTATGTCCTGTATTTTGCTCTCTCATTGGCTTTAGGTTGTCACCGGTGTCATTTCCAGTCAAAACACATTTCACATTGTCAGCGATTTCCATAAAAATGAACAACTTAAACTAGTGACTTTCTTGCTGTGAGGGAAAAAGGCTACACCCTGAGCCACTGTGTTACCCCAGACGCTCACTTTTCTTCCTGAGTGAGGAAAAGAGCTCAGAAAATCACCTTGAATCCCTCACATCCATCTATAGCACAATTGTACATAGCACTTATTTATGTGTATTTTTATTCTCATCTTATTTTTATTGTTTGTGTGTTGTTGTCTCTGTGTACTGGAAACTAATGACACAAAAACAAATTCCTTGTATGCGCAAGCATACTTAGCAATAAAGCTCTTTCTGATTCTGAAAAAAAAAAAAATATATATATATATTTCTTTAATGTTACTTCTTCTAAATCCATCCATCCATCTATTATCCAAACCGCTTGTCCTAGGGTTGCATGGATTCTGAAGCCTATCCCAGCGTCTCAGGCTGTAGGCAGGGAAACAGCCTGGATGGATGGTCAGTCCACAGAGCCCACACACAGACTTCTCTCAAGTCATTGTATAAGAGCCAGAGTTGATACTTGACTTAACTATAACTGATAACTCCATTAATAACAAAGAGCAACCTCTGAGCAGGGTTGGCGCTAGTCTCACAAGCACATAAAGACGACTAGGAGAGATGTTACAAACACACACACACACACACACACACACAGCTGTGTGAAACACACACTCACAGCCGCACAGCAGATGGGAGTAATGAAATCACACCCTCTCACACACCCTCCACTAATGAAGTCGCAGTCATCTCTAAAGAGGCGCTAAGTGACAGATATTTTATCTTGACTGTAATTGTTGGTAAATTGCTTTGTGTTAGACACAATGAATAAAGATACAACACCGCATTCATTTCCTCTCTGGGTCCTAATGGCTGTATCTCTCGTGAACAGACGACAGCTGATCATTCACACACAGAGACACAGAAGAGAGAGAACGAGGGTGCAAAGCTAAGTGAGCTGCATTTTTGAGCTTTATAGACGCTCTTCTGACATGACGGCTGTACCAAATGGTAGCTGTGTTGGCCAAATTCGGCTGCAACGTTGCTTGTGCATTTCACACTTAAGGCAATCCCAGAATGCTTTGTGACAAGCTCTGTGAAAAGATAGCAGATGGGGTCAAATGAAACACGGTCAACATAAAAATGTGTTTAATTCAATAGATATCAAGTGGAATCAACTAAAAATGAACTACTTCTCTATTTGTGTGTTATGTTATTTTTCATGCTCATTATGGAAAATACTTGTTAGCTTAGCGCAAGGAGCTCTATAATTCCTGCATAGAGCTATCCACTAGCAATCCCATTCATCTCAATGAGATTTCTTTTCCCTCTGAAACAAATACTAACCCCTAACACTAACCTAAAATATTGCATCATTGCAGTGGCAGTTAAAGCCTGATAAACTAACAGCAAAGCTCTAAAGGGGAAAAAAATACGCCATTAGTGAACATCCGGACTCCAACCATTCTTATGAAATAGAGATTTACAGTATTAAACATGAAAAAACAGCATCAGTATCTACTATAAAGCAGCTGTGCAGTGTGTCCATGTTTTTACTTCATCTGACCTCTACAGATTAAAGAGATGACATTTCACTCAAAAAGGCGGGGCCCCGGAGCCACACCCACCTATTACATCATCACCACAGACCAATGATTGTTTGGAGATGTTTAAGAGACAGAGCAAACATTTCCAGAAAGTTTGATTTGACAAGGTGATAACCAAGTACATCTTCAAACGAACATTGTTCTTAGATTTTACTTCTATCTGAGCCTATACTCATTCAAGCTGACAAAAGTTTGTGACCTGAATGCTGCCATTTTCCCTTACACTCATAAAAATAAAGGTTCTTTTTTTAGATTTTTTAAATCTTCTATTCACTGAAAGGTTCTTTGGGGAACCAAAAATGGCTCTTCTATGGCATCTCTGCAAAGACATCCATTTTGAGCCTTTATTTTTAAGAGTCTATAGGCATTCAATTATGGACTTTTTTTCAATCACCTTAACCCTAATTATCATGTAAAACACAGCCATGCTGAATGCTGCCTTAGAAGACATCTCCCTAATGCAGACATCAGAGAGCAAGACAACTCACTACAGAGGAAAGACAGATTCACAGAGAGTAAGACAGGTGCGTGTGAGACAGATGGGTGAAGAGGGAAAGAGAGGCACATTACGCTATAAAGTAAAGCAGAAGGATGAATTAAACAAGCTCAAGCAGCAATAACGAGCTGTGTGATCATTAACAGCTCTAAATATTACCCTCAGCCTCAAATGGGAATGAACAGATGAGATAATGGGGTGTCATTCACATAAACAAGGATTTATGCTGGCATAAAGTAAATAAGGCATACTCAAACACACACAAACACTCGTGCAATCATTCTGAGCATGCAGAATCCGAGGTTAGGAAATTGGCTGATGATCTTTTACTTAACGTTTTAATTTAGCCGGATAACAGGCAACACTTCCCAAACACCACAGGGTGAATTCACTTTACATTTTAAATGCAAAAAACCTGCATCAATTACTAATCTAGTTCATATATTTTTTCTTATTTCACTGTCAGTTTTTAATTCTATATTTAGTTTGTTTGGTTGTACTTTATTTTCTACATTCTACTAAATATAAGTGGACTGTAGAAATAAAGTGTTACCTAATGTAATGAAAGGTGCAAAACAAGAAGAAATACAATGCATGATATAGATATATTTTTAATGTAAAATAGTCAAAAAGACAGATTTATTTATTTATTGTAAAAAGCAGATGGTAAGCAGAATTGTGATGTTTGTTGATGATCCTTGATTATCCAAATAATGGCAATATGTAATATATTCAGATATGGGATGCTGTCAAGCTGATTGGATGCTGGAAGTGCAGTGATGCAGATGGTCTGCTGCATTCTCCACAAAACAACAGATCATCCTAACTTTTTTTTTTTGACAGTGTTTGCACCGTTATCTGATTTACATAATTCATTTTCTGAATCAGGTGCTAAAACAACACAGACAGCATGTGCAAATAAGTGACGCTATGACTGAGCGTAATTCAATTTTAGCTGTGTTTTGTGTGCAGTACCAACGGCCAGCTGCACATTAGCTTTGCACTTTTTGCTAAATCTTTTTTTTTTTTGGCATCATAGTTTGTTTATAGCTCCGAATGAAAATACATTTACAGATATGAAGCATGTGTGTGATGCAGGTGTGTGTGCTCACCTGTATGGCATTGGTGACGTTCCAACCCGCCTCCCAAGTTGTGATATTCGGCCGTGTGCTGCGAGCGCCATCCTCACTGGAACCGTCTGA
Organism: Cirrhinus molitorella; assembly: GCA_033026305.1. Taxonomy (NCBI): domain Eukaryota; kingdom Metazoa; phylum Chordata; class Actinopteri; order Cypriniformes; family Cyprinidae; genus Cirrhinus; species Cirrhinus molitorella. The sequence goes on along the minus strand of CM065133.1, from coordinate 2,003,167 downwards.
GCGGAATGCAGTTGGACTTTCAGGACTGGAAGCCAGAGAGTCACACCTGCAAGCATCTCCATACGTGTGAGCCAACTCATCCCTCACCACCAGACCTTGGTTCTCCTCAGCGCCCGCATGGAAACGCTTCATCCAGAGAGCCTCCGCACGGGTCTTCACCCAGGAAAGCTGAAAATGTGACATTGCTCAGCCACTGAATGTGGAAAGAGTGCATAAAACTGCTTGGCTTTCATACCTTTACCTCACACAAAGTGTCTCAATCCAGCCAAACTCGCTGACATCCATCAGAAATGTCATACGGTCCGGCCAGATGTCAGTCTGAGCACTGCAAACGCATAACGGAGATCCGGGCCATCGCACCTGTGAGGAAAACTTGGCTGTGCGTCCATTTTAAATTGGCCAACAGCAGCACAAAAGTGTGGCGGACTGACAGGCCGATGAACTGTAACATTATAATCACTTGAAAATGTGAGTTTGTCTATAAGTGTTTGTTTAGAAAATGTTTTGCTTTTCATTTTGTCAGAATGAGGACCGTCTGCTTTGGGTGAATACAGATGAGACTAAATGTGTGAGTTCAACACTAGAGGGTGCAGAGGAAGTCCAGAAAACTCCAGAGCTCAGCTCTCATCCATACTGACTCACCCAGAGGAAAAGATAGCACACTTTATCCAGTGATTTTGACTTATACAGAGAACATAAAACAAATGTTACAGCGTGTTATTCATCCAAACATTGTTCCAACTAACTTAACAGAGTCTCAACAAACAACCTCATATGGAAAAGATTTTAACTTTCGATTTTTTATTTATTTTTTTATGCTTTTTAGTTGTCTTCTCATTCCTTTTAGCTATATACTCACCCATACTGTATGTCACTCTAAACCTCTTTGACTGACTTTCATCTGTGGAATTCAAAAGAAGATATTTTGAAGTGCAGATTAAGTGAGTTTTTGCTTAAAACAAGCAAAATAATCTGCCAATAGTGTAAGCAAAATAATCTTGTTTCAAGCAAAAACTATTTTTTTCTGAAAACACGACAATAATTTTTACTCGTCTAGAAAACCCTTCTTGATTTAAGAATTTTTAGATAATTTGGCTGGAAACAAGACAAAAAAACTAATTAAGAAAAGCATTTTTTGCAGTGTAGCACTCGTGCTTTTATTTGGTAGAAAACTGAATAAATAATAAATATATTTGTTAGGATAGGACAATACAACTGTCTGAAAATTCGGAATCTGAGGGTGCAAAAAATCTAAATATTGAGAAAATTAAAGTTGTCCAAATGAAGTTCTTAGCAATGTATATTACTAACAAATTTTTCTTTCAGGCTTCAAAAAGCTGCACAAAATTATTGTCATATTATCATAAAAGTGGTCTATGCACTTTTTTTTGCATTATATTTAAGTTCTTTGGTCTGCGGTAAATCTATTTAATGATCTGTAAATGTTTGCAAAACAAAAAATTGACAAAGTATAAAACCATTGTTTGAAACATTTTCTATTTACTTTATAAGAGGCTTTATAAACATATTGCCTACATTTGGAACATGTTTTTGGTTTTAAATTTAAAATCAAATAAATTCATAAATAATAATAATATCTATTAAAAAAAAAAAAAAAAAAACTATGCCAGAATGGGTAATAGGCAATTCAGATTTATCCAAAATTGCGGATAAATGTAGTTTCTCTAACATGTCTAACATTTCTTGTTAAATAAAATGATTTGAGCCACTTAAATATGGAGATGTAATTAGAGAATGTTTTAGTATTTTACACTATTTCCGCAGGGAGATGATGCTTTAAAGTTTTCCAGGAGAGGAAATGCAGAGGAATGTGATCTCGGGACGCCCCCTCCTCAAAGCGCCCGGGAAAGGAGGGCTGTGCCAGACGAGAGTCCCAAACTTCCTAAAGTCACTCGTGGAGTTTCTGGAGGTTCCTGGACTGCGTCTGTTTTTCGACCGAGCGCACATGAAGAAGAGACAGATCAGGACATGATCAGACCGTGTTTACTCGTGCTCATCGGGCTGCTATGGCGATGTTGTGGAGCTCAGCAGAGAGGTGAGTGGACCTACATATCTGGTGTGTGTGTGTGTGTGTGAAAGAGAGTGAAAGAGAGAGTGAGCGCGTGCGCGCAGAGGAGAATGCGCGCTCATTACGCGCACTCCGAATTCATGTGGCGATTTACTCGGCTGAAATAAAGACTATGTAATTTTTGTTTCCTAGTGAAAAAAATGTCTTTGTATTGCGGTCCAATGTCAGAATTCAAACGATGCCATATATGTTTTGGTTCACCGTGACCTATTACTGATAAAACTAACAATATAGCAACTGAACTCGCGTTAGGCTGCTGCACCGATTGTTTAGTGGAACATAATTATTTTGTTTATGTTCATTTAAAATCTTTGTTTTTCATTTAAATCCATCATTTGCATTGTCTTTGGCTCTTCACTTTGTGCTCAACCCTGTTATGCTACATTTTCTCATAAAATTTTTTACAATTTTATATTTCTTTTTTTCTTTTTTTTCTTTTTTTTGAGCACATGACATATTTTCTCACAATCTTTAAAAGTATTTCATGACTTCTAATTATATTGGCTCAATAGTTCAACTACTGTTACAGTAAAAAATCACTGACAAGATGATTGACAGTGAATAATGTAGTGCAATGAATTTTCCTATTTATTAGTCATGTGCACTTATCCTCAGTCCTGTTACATTGAAGCCATAAATGTCATGTTTTTCATTTTACTTTTATTTACTTTATAACCAACTTTTATCGTTATAATGTGCGATTACTACACCGCAAGAATGCTTTCCTTACTTAGATTTTTTGTCTTGTTTCCAGCCAAAATATCTAAAAATTCTTAAATTAAGAAGTATTTTCTAGACAAGTAAAAATTGTTGTCTTATTTTCAGAAAAAAAAAACAAGTAAAAATTATGTGAGTTTTTGCTTAAAACAAGCAAAATAATCTGCCAATGGGGTAAGCAAAATAATCTTATTTCAAGCAAAAACCTAGATTATTTTGTATATCCCATTGGCAGTTTATTTTGCTTGTTTCAAGCATCTTTTTTCTGAAAACAAGACAACAATTTTTACTTGTCTAGAAAACCCTTCTTGATTTAAGAATTTTTAGATAATTTGGCTGGAAACAAGACAAAAAATCTAAGTAATAAAAGCATTTTTTGTAGTGTAAAACTTGTTCTGTTATCTATTTAATTTATATATGTGACCCTGGACCACAAAACCAGTCATAAAAGTCAGTTTTTCGAAACTTTTACATCATCTGAAAAGTGAATAAATAATAAATATATTTGTTAGGATAGGACAATATTTGGCTAAGATACAGTTATCTGAAAATCTGGATTCTGAGGGTGCAAAAAATAAAATTATTGAGAAAATCACCTTTAAAGTTGTTATCAATGCATATTACTAATCAACAATTACATTTTTACGGTAGAAAATTTACAAAAGATGATCATGGAACATGATCTTTACTTAATATCCTAATGATTTTTGGCGCAAAATAAAAGTCGATAATTTTGACATTTACACTAGTTTTGTGGTCTTGGGTCACATATAAATTTTAAACTTCACAAACAATCTGTTTTCCAGAAGGTCAGTATGTTGGTGAGAGCTCTCACACTCTCTAAACGCTTACCCTCTCTTCTGACACATGTGCAGTCTACTTTCAGCTTTCTAACACAAGTAATCAAAGCTTTCTTCACTGAGAACCCTTGAATAAAATCAATTTGCGAGCATCAATGCAGGGACCGTGGAGTGGCCTTTTAATATCACGCTGCTTTAAATGCTTTGTTAAGATCCGTATTGTTTCATTTCTGCAGTCTCTGAAATGCTAGAATCTTCCAGAGCTGCTTGCGTCAATCACATTTCTTCAGCGTTTAATGAAGCAGAGAAGATTAACCCAGAAAAAACCTGCGTGAAGCATCTTTCATCTTACACCTTGTACAGTCGCTGTTGAGTGTGTGCCGTCCTCTACATTCAAACACTTGGTGTGTGTGATCACCAGGTGTGTGTGGTGCAGCTAAAACCGGATGTTGGGTGTATTTTTAGAAAGGGTAAACCAGGAATAGCTGACCCTAAATGCAGAGTCAGTGTTCTCTGGATGCACTGCTTGATGAGACAGGAAGAGTTTAGACATGTTTGCACCACTGCCTTGAGAAGATCATCTGTTATCGTTTTATACAGATCAACGGTAGTTTCTCGGCTGAAGCAGGACTCTGTGGACATATGTGTAGACTATTGTAGTTTAACAGAGGTTAACTTGACCATATTAACTATAACAAATCCTGCATGTGTTAAGGACACCAGTTTTCATAACTAGCTACAACTGTAAGACTTTTCTGGTAATCTGCTTTGCTGCACTAAACAGCACTGGACCCACATGGAAATTCAGACTGGCCTAAGCTGGTCTTTTCAGAGGGTTTCTGCATAACATGAGTGCTTTGAGAGCTGTCAGAGAGCTTTGTAGTCTCACAGAAATCCACCGTCCACAGAAATCCCCAGAGAGAGTGTTTGAAAGCAGCAGTCAGAATATGCTTACATGTGTGATCCGTCATGAGGCTTTTCCTCTTATCAAAATCAATACTCGGTTAATGTGGCACTGAGCTCTAGATGTGATGCTGGTTGGTGGCTCACAGACGCATGAGGGTTGTACAGTCACAGAGTCAGATTTGTTTACAGTCAAGTGATTGTTCAGTTTATATGGTCTGAAGATGAAAGACACAACAGATCATGTGTTCTGACACAGTTTAAAAAAGCATGTCTGATATAGACATATGTGACCGTGGACCACAAAATCAGTCATATGTGTCAGTTTTTCAAAACTACACATCATATTAAAGCTGAATAAATAAGCTTTCTATTGATGTATGGTTTGTTAGGATAGGAAAATATTTGGCTGAGATACAACTATTTACTGAAAACTGAAAATCAAGATTCTGAGGGTGAAAAAAAAAATCTAAATATTGAGAAAATCACCTTTAAAGTTGTCCAAATGAAGTTCTTAGCAATGCATATTACTAATCAAAATTAAGTTTTGATATATTTATGGTAGGAAATGTACAAAATATTTTCATGGAACATGATCTTTATTTAATATCTTTACTTAAAATCTACAATTTTGACCCATCCCATGTATTTTTGGCTATTGCTACAAATATACCCCAGAGACTTGTGACTGGTTTTGTGGTCCAGGGTCACATTTATGATCAAAGCATCATGATTTTTCATGAATCATTCTAATATGATGATTGGCTGCTCATGAAACATTTCTGATTATTATCAATGTTGAAAACACTTGAGCTGCTCAATAAAAAAACTTTTATTTCTCTGGATTCCCTGATGAATAGAAGAACTTTTGTAAAAACTTTTGTAACATTACAAACGCATTTAAAATCACTTTTAATCAATTTAATGTGTCCTTGTTGAATAAAAGCATTAATTTCTTAAAACCCAAACATAAACCATAATGCAGATAGCTGGAAAGAGAAAAAAATCTTTGTGGCTATTATGCACGTTCAGGCTTTGTCTCTGTAATACCTCTGTCAGAAAAAAAAACTGATTTCAGAATGCCTGAGGAGGAAAATCAATAGGTAATTCCACAGCGTTGCCAATGAATCGCCCAGTCCGATCAGGTCTGACTTTATCCTGGTCACTGCTGATGAACAGATGCAAAAAGTATGCTCTGATGGATTGTTTTCAATGTTTTACCGATTGCTTGACGTTGATTTGCTTGCACGCAACAAGAATGGCGTCTAGGCTTATTTATGTTTGAGCAAAGAATGGTTTGAGTATAATGGCAGAGAGAGAGAGAGAGACGAGAGAGAGACGAGAGAGCAGAGGGAGATTAATTTAGTTTGATATTTTCAGCATTCTTCTGTTGAAGGCGTTGAGGTGCGGCGCTCCATATTTTATTCTCTAGAAATGTAATGTTTCCATTGTTCCCTGCAGTCCCTCTGCAAAAATTACCTTCAGGGGTTCAAAAGCTTGTCACCGGGGCAATAGTATGAAATTGATGGAGGATATGGAGGAAAAAACAGCTCAGTTTCATTCAGAGGCCCAGACTGAGCGAAAATATGTAATTTGGTGCAGATGCTGATTTTTATATGATGAAATTCTCATGCTTGGAATGTAAATCAATGAGATCTTTATAACAGTATAGCAGAAATGTACATAAAATGCTATAAATAGTAGTGGTTGCACTGTATCTCCAATAATATGGCTTAGTAAGATGAGTTTTAAATGATAAAAACATATAATGTAATGCAATCCAATGATGATTGAGAGATAAACAAACGTTCTTCAAAAGACTCACTGATTTTTCTAACAAATATGGAACAAACATAGAGAATCAAGTAAAGACAAGCGGCTTCAGTCCAGTAAGTTCATCTGGAAATATTACTAAAGATATTCTTATGTTTACTTGATAAAAATCAGTAAAGATTTGACAGCAAAAAGACATTTGAGGAATGAGCTGAATGTGGACATTTGTACAATTAGACTAAAAGATCTTTGTCTTTCTCAAGTATTTGCTTGTAGATCTAAAGGTACAATTTTTGCGCAGTGTAAGTTCTGCAAAGTTTCTTCAAAATGCAATTTAAATGCAGCTTCAAAGGGCTCCAAACGATCCCAGATGAGGAAGAAGGGTCTTATCTAGCCACAATCGGTTATTTTCTAAAAAAAAAAAAAAAAGAAAGAAAATTTATACACCTTTTAACCTCAAATGCTCGTCTCGTCTAGCTCTGCGTAAACTATATTATGGTTCAAGACAGTTAGGGTATGTTGAAAAACTTCCATCTCATTTTCTCCACCAACTTCCAAATCATCCTACATCGATGCAGAAGTACTGACCCAGTGTTGACAAAGTGAACATGCAAGGAAGATCAAACGCTCTTTACGAAAAAATGTAGGATGATTTTAAAGTTGGAGAAGAAAATGAAATGGGAGTTTTTTAACATACCCTAACTGTCATGAACTGGAATACATAGAGTAAATGCAGAGCTAGACAATCATTTGAGGTTAAAAAGTATATAAATTGTAATTCCGTCTTTTAAAATGACAGATCGTTGTGATAGATAAGACCCTTCTGCCTTCCTCGGGAGAGCCCTTTGAAGCTTTTAAATTGCATTTTAGAAGTTAAAACTCCGGGGCACCATAGAAATCCACTATATGGAGAGAAATCCTGAAATGTGTTCCTCAAAAGACATAATTACTTTAAGACTGAAGAGAGAAAGACATTAACATCTTGGATGACAAAGGAGTGAGTAACTTACTTGTAAATTTCTCTTCTGGAAGTGGACAACTTCTTTAAGGCACAAGAACATAAATGGTTTTCCTACAGAGCAAAAGAATAAAAGCTTCTTCTATGACAGACCGTATCGCCTTTATGCTTCTAACTAGACATTTTTAATAGAATTGTTTAAATGTCATTCCAAACCCATATGACTGTCGTTCGTTTCTTCTGCTTTTCTTATCTCTTTAAAGACTTGGAATGTAGTGCATCTGTGGAGCATATGGCCCCCTTTTATTTGACTTTTATGGAGCTTTGGAGCATCTGTCCTAATTTATTGTCATTGCATGGAAAAAATAGCATGGGGATTCTTCTGAATGTCTTCTGTTGAGTTGCATAGAAGAGAGAAAGCAACAATGTTATGACGGAGTGTTCATGTTTTGACCAATTATTCCTGTTATGATGGATCCAGGCAGTGAATAAACTGTACAGTATGAATGCAGTGTGGACCTGTAAGGGTTTTGACATTCGAACCGCATTAGAATCATATGGGAAAAGTCAAATCTCCTGACACACACACACACACACACACACGCTTCCTGGATGTTTTCATAGGTGGCTCATTGAACTCCCAAGATTCATAACACTCCAGGAAGTCACTCTTTTCATCTTTTGATGCTCTGCTCTGTTGCTTACCCTTCCCTGCGTGTGTCTCTCTCTCATCACCTCTCAATCTTTGATGATGGATCCAGTTTCTTTCTCTCTGTATCTGTCCATCTGTGTGCTGACCCTCACTCTCTCTGTGGAGTTTACAGCAGCGGTTCAGCACACGTGGCCACCGACTCCAGATCCTTTTCTGACATCTGCGTGCGCTCCGGTCTGGACTAACAGGTGCAAGTGGGAATCAGGATGGACTGCTGATTCAGATCTGATCTGATCCTTACCGTAAAGCAACAACATGATGTCTGTGCCTCGAACAATATTAGCATTGGTCTATTTGGGCATCTGTCATGGCTGTGCAATAAAATTGCATTTCATTAAAACTGTTCGTAAAGTACAGTTTAGCTTAATTAAAAAATAACATGTTAATTTTCATGTTTATATTAACTACAATTAAATGAAAATGCTTTGAAACTTAATTTTTCCTGAATGCATCTGAACTTCAGAATGTTTTTTTGACCTGCTGAAGTAAGACTTCTTTATATATAATTCATAATTAACGCTAAATCTACTGACAAGCATTTCTGGTAAACTACAAGATAATGCAATTATACACTAGAATTTATTTTGAACATTATGTGTGATTTCATATTTGTAATGATGAAGTATTAACTTTAACTGTAATATCAACACACTCCTGTTAAAATTATAATCAAGTACTTTATGTGCTTTAGCATGTTGGTCAATACACTGTAAAAAACAAAAAAACAATTTGTTGAGTCAACTTAAAATGATTTGTTACTCTGCTGCCTTAAAATTTTAAGTTCAGTCAACTCAAATAAGTTTATGCAAGTTGAAATGTTAAGTTGTACTAAGTGACAACTTAGATATTTGAGTTGACTAAACAAAAAATTTGTTTGTTAAACTTAACAGCTGTGTTTGTTACTCGGCTGCCTTAAAATTTTAAGTTGAATCAACTCAAATATCTAAGTTGTCACTTAGTAAAATTTTTTTAGTAAATTTTTTAGTAAAATTTTTTTCAAATTGACTGAACTTAAAATTTTAAGGCAGCCAGGTAACAAATTATTTTAAGTTGACTCAACAATAGTTTTTTACAGCGTACATCAAAATATGTGTACTTCTTTAAAGTGCACTTACTTAAGTATCCTTAAATATAGGGCTGGGCAAAAAAAAAAAGATTTTTTGGTGCATCGTTTTTTAAAACGATGCCGATTCAATATCGATTCTCAAAAGCCATGAATCGATCTTTTCCTGTATTTATTTCAGCAAACATTTTAAACAAGATCTGATTAATGTGAATCTTATCATTGCTCTTCTCCACTAGATGTCACCCTCCTATTTACATATATGCATTATTTGCGATGCTTAGGTGAAATGCTATAGTAATACTACAAATCTGCAGAAACATTTGACATCATGCGCAAAGGCGCCATGGTTTCCACAATGAATCCGCAACGTTTGCTGTGTTTTCAGCTTCTGCCATGATGATATGAACACACAATATCATCTCCAGCTGCTCTGAGAGTCACTTCATTAGCATTTTACCGTTTAATTTGAGAAAACTACCGTCATATCACATTCACGGCAGCTGCAAGTTCTTCACGGCAACTCACCAAAATAAAAGTTTTGTGTAACCTTAAACTGTGTCAGAAATATATTGCTATTTAGCTGTCTTAAGACTTAATGTAACAACAATGCTACTACTACTACTAATGATAATAAATATTTATTTTTAATTTTTAAAATAAACCTCTATTGTGCAGCACTTTGTTTGCCAAAAAGTAAAAGAGTTTAATTTTCTTTCTATCAGGATAAATTAATGTTTTATGCCTTCATCTTGATTACCAGAAAAAGTAAGATGTACATTTTATAGGGGCCTGTTATTGTTTTAAAAAAGGACCCTATACAAAAATAAATAATAGGTTAAAAATATAAGCCTGTGGCTCTTAATTTCTGATGTTAACTGTTAATTTTTTTTAGAAATATCAATAGCATTTGTATTAAAACTATATTCACTGAATGTAACTTAAAAATCGTGACTTGAATCAGGACATCTGAATCGATACCCAGCCCTACTTAAATACAATTAGATTGCCTTTATTTTATTAATATTATTTTATCTAGGATTTTTGTAATAGTCTTACAGTTGTTTTATAAACTTGTAAGAATTGAAGCACACAAGTGCACATTTTTACAATTTAATACATGGATGTACACCGAAATATCTGCCACTTATAGTTTGACTTTAGTAACATTTTCACAGCTACACTGAATGTTAAATATGTTTTTCTACTGAAGTGTTGACAAGTCAGTGTAATACTACGTACATCTTCTAGAACAGAACACGAAAAATAAGTAATATGTATAGCAGCACAGATTATTTATTGAGAAATGTTCATTTCGAGATTTTTAAATGGACTTTCTGTGTTGTGGCAAATCTGATCTTCAGTTTGAGATTTCTTCTGAAAGAGGAAGCACATAATTTTGTCAGGTGAAGCATCTTTCTGTGCAGATGCCTTCTCCAGTTAAAGTCATTGCTGGAGGAGAATGATGAAGACGTTAAACACGTGTTATGTGTGATGCAGGTGAGGGATTGTGCTGTGTGTGTGATCATAATGCAGGTGAAGTCAGTCAACACTCCAGCTCAATGCGCCCATTTCCCAAGTGCTGATAAAGTGTGTGTGTGTGTGTGTGTGTGTGAAGTGAGAGCGCAGCTAACATTGTTATTACTCTCAATTTCATTTTTCAGAAAATGTGATTGAATTCATAATGCTTCACAAGATATATGAGACAGCAGTCACGCTGTTAGCCGAGGAGAGAAAATGCTTATTATATTTGGCTTATGTATTTTGCCACGCATTACAAATGTAATGTGGGCGCGCCACGTCTGAGACCTACGACAAAGCAAATGTTAAGAGACGCGGAGGTATGAAATATGAATGCTGTCTGCTCGCGTGGTTTTCTCGTAGCGCGCCGCGCCATTTATCAGAGGTGATCTACTGCGGTGGAAATGTCATGTGACGCAGGGTGATTAAAGCCAGTGTTTTGATTGGTCCATGCATTATTTAAGTTTGACATTTCAAGGGTTGTTGACCAGCAGACAGGAAGTGGTCAGAGAGACATGTGACTAGGAGAGCAAACCTCATCTTTAGAATAAAATGCACTCAGAAAACAGAGTCGTTGCACATCAGGGGGGCTGTGTTTCAAACTGAAATGAATCTGCATTTTTAGGAGCTGTAGGCTATAGGTGCTTTCAAACGATAGCAAAATCTGGGCTAAAGGAGTGCCAGAATTATGACATTCAAGGCAGGTCTGTGATCCTGTTGGGGCCCAGTGTCTTGTGTATCTTGCAAGATGTCCAGATAACAAGAAATTACATTGAATTTGCAGTTGTGTGGTATAGTGCTGAAAGAAACTGACCTTCAGAGGCCCCAAGATACCATTTGGCTTTAATCTACCTTTACTCATACGTTACCGTTCAAAACTTTTCTGAAAGAAGTTTCTTTTGCTCACCAAGGCTTATCAAAAATACAGAAAACAATGTAAAAATGTGAAATATTTTTTCAATTTAAAATAGCTGTTTTCTATGTAAATATATGTTAAAATTTATTATATTCCTGTGATTAAAAGCTGCATTTTCAGTGATCCTTCAGAAATCATTCTAATATGCTGATTTGCTGCTTAAGAAACATTATTATCAGTGCTGAAAACAGTGCTTTTGTGGAAACTTTGATACATTTTCAGGATTCTTTTATAAACAGAAAGTTCAAAAGAACAGCGTTTATTTGAAACAGAAATCTTTAGTAACATTATAAATGTCTTTAGCACCTTCACCTTACTGAATAAAAGCATTATTTTTTTCTAAATTATCTTGATGATTCCAAACATTGACCATTTCTGTATGTTATAAATGCATTATAAATTCTAGAAATATATTGAACCAAATCTAGAATAGCTTATTTCCTGAAGAATAATGATAGAAAATATTTACATATAATTAAGTTTAGCAAAATACTGTTTCAGAAAGACAGAAATGTGATGCAATATGTAGACCTTTTTCTTGACATCTCATTCTAAGTAAGTCCAGTCGCTTAACCTTGCTGTTGTACTGAAGGTCTCTGTGACATTGGCTGTATTTGCTGTGGCTTGTCTTGTAAAACATTAATGCAGTATTGCATCATTTCACATGATGATCTTCTTGTTGTTCGTAAGGGCTTTTAGGCAGAGACCTGCATCAATAGTTGCTCCCCAAACCAGGATGGAATATCAATGTTCTGAAGTCTTCACGGAGAATCGTGATCCGCGGGTGTTTGTCCTGCTCTCAGTGACTTTGAGCTTTGTGTTATGCTAAATGGATTGTGTTATTGTTGAGGACAGATGTGGGCTTTAATGTCCTGGGTTCCTGCTTTTCTCCACTCTGCTGTTCATTCTGCAGCTGTAAATGTTTCCAGCCAGTATTTATCCTTAAGTGAGACGTTTTTGTGTTGAGTTGCGTGAAGGTTAAAGAAATAATTCAGCCAAAAATTAAAATTCTTTATAAAGTCATTATTTACCCACACTCATGTCTTTCCAGCTCTTTTCTCGAATAAATATAACACGTGCAACGTTCATTTGAAGCACAGTTCTTGGAGCCGTTTTGCATTGTAAAGTATAACATAATAGCCAATTATATTATAGAAAGGTTCTCTTAATGCAATGATGAAAGACATTACCTTAACCTGAACAAATTTAGTCAATTTCAGTTGGGTGATATTTCATAGTAGATCAAAAAATCTTGTGGAACAGCACTTTCTGTCTTCCAGAATGAATTGCACAGAAAAACACTGTAAAAATGAATATTGCATTGGCTGGCCGGACGTATAGCCATTTAGCGCTCCTTTGCCATGTATTTCAGCATGAGGTTAGCAAGGCCATCAGGGGTCTATTACCCAGCAGCCTTCATTTACACACTCCTGTCCGGCCAGTCAGCATTTCCAAAAGCTTGAATTACCTGCTTGATTCATGGGAAATAAAAACGTAACAACGACACACAAGCATCTAGTGGCCCGTTCACGTCTTTGCAGCACCGACAGTGGAGTGATTGCAGAGAAATGTCGACCTAAAAAATGATTTCTGTTACTAATGTGCACCTATATTTTGAGCAAGGCATTCATGAGGAAAAGTGTCCATTCCTGCTGTTTCTCAGAGGACTTCTACTGTTCATTTACTGTTGTAGACCTTGTTTAACCCTAGTCCTAAAATGGCCAGTCTACAAAAAATAGCTTGTAAATGTCTTATTATGCTATATTATCATCAAATATTGGATGCAATGTTTTTTCAGCTTGTTTTCTTTGTTGGGACAGGTTTTGTATTTCTTTTTGGAACTGATTGATTGTACGCCTCATTGATCTGAGCTCATGCACTTCCGTTTTTGAGTGGAAAAACAATAAACAAAACATTATTTCTGGATAATTTAGACAATATTTACATGAGCTCACAGATGAATGAGGCATATGGCCAGTCAGTTTTCCAAAAAAGAAATACAAAATTGAAACAAAAGTTGATAAAAGATTGAAATGCAGTATTTGATGATAATATAGAATATAGAGAGATGTAGGCATTTTATTTTTCATCAGGAACAAGGTGAAGAAAAATACCCAAGAAGTAAAAAAATGATAAAATGATGTTATAATGAGGTTATATTTGTTATATCCTTTTAGCAAAGTCAGTATGTTTAAGTCCAATGCGCTAATATTAACCTGCATTTTGCGTAAAAAGAAAATCCTCCTCAAAGTGACTGGAACACAACATGAGGCTTACACTACAAAAAATGCTTTTCTTACTTAGATTTTTTGTCTTGTTTCCAGCTAAAATATCTAAAAATTCTTAAATCAAGAAGGATTGTCTTGTTTTCTTGAAGCAAGCAAAATAATCTGCCAGTGGGGTAAGAAAAATATTCTAGTTTTCATCTTGAAATAAGATTATTTTGCTTACCCCATTGGCAGATAATTTTGCTTGTTTTAAGCAAAAACTCACTTAATTATGACTTTCTTGTCTAGAAAATCCTTCTTGATTTAAGAATTTTTAGATATTTTGGCTGGAAGTAAGAAAAGCGTTTTTTTTTTTTTTAAGTTCTTAAGTTCTTAACCCTCATGTTGTGTTCCAGTCATTTTGACCTGGAGAGGATTTTCTTTTTCCACAAAATGCAGGTTAATGTTACTGCATTGGACTAAAACATACTGACTTTGCTCAAAGGATATACCTTATAACAAAATTTGATATTTTTTTAACTTCTTGGGTATTTTTTCCCCACTTTGTTCCTGGTGATGTTTAGTCTAAATCCATCTGACATCTTTCTTTAAAAAATGCATTTTTATCAGGCTCCGATGTATAGGTTTTTATGTAAGTACTGGTTCTTCTGATTGGGCTGAGGGTGGGATTTTAGCGAGTTTGAAGTAAAAGTATTTGATGGATGTATAATATGTTTCAAGAGCATTCACTCAGTATCATTATCTTATTTTTGACCGAGATGGCTTTTAGCTGGTTTTGCATCTGAACTCTTGAATTGTGTCTTGCAGCGTATAAGGATGTTACTCCTAAGACAAAGTGAGTAGATTTATCCAGTCCTCTGACTAGTTGTGTAGGTATGTTTGAATATCAACTTGTGACTCACTTGTTGAGCGGTCTTTCGTCCACTCTTGGATTTATGTAAAAGCGCATGACAAAGAAACTAGAACATTCTTTGTTCAGTGTCATCTTCACGTCTCTTTGTGTACCTGTCGGTCATAGCTGAAGGTAGATTGTTTTAGTTGCGTTCACAGAGCAGGACGAGCTCGGATGGGACGGAAGCGACGTGATTCACCTCACAGACACGCGGCTCAAACTCCAGGGACGCGAGAGGAGGAAATGACAGAGTTCTTGTTGTGCGGCTCTGGCCTGCTGTAATGGATTTAACAGATGGACGTGTGTTGTGTTCTTGGAGGAGGTGGGCTTGACAAGAACAGTCTGTCCGAGATGTGCACAGTTCTGCTGTTCTCACAAGGGCCTATTATATGCTGTGAATGTGTGGGAGTGTGTGTATGCTGGGAGATACACACAAACACACACACAACTACTGTACACCGGCCCAAAGCCTGTTATGATGCTGTGAATGTAGAATCGTGTGTAGGTGGCTTTGTGGCTGCTTTCTGTAAAATATCCTCAAGCTCAAGCAAACGTCACCCACCTGCGGTTTTATTTCATGTTTTAGTTTATGATTGCATAACCCATGTGAAATTATTTTTTAATATGACGTGTTGCTGAATATTGATGAGGTGTTGATATGTACAGCACTTGTCAAAAGTTGGGAAACTTTATGATTTTTGAACGTTTTAAAGTGCTTTTCTAACCCTAACCCACAGTTACATTTATGTGCTCCAAAATATAGCAAAAACACTAATATTGTAAAATATTATTGCAATTTTTTTAATGTGAATATACTGTGAAAAGTAATTAATTCATGTGATCAAAGCTGAATTTTCAGCATTATTAACTCAGTGTCACATAACCCTTACAGAAACCCTTTTAATGTATTTTTGATTAAATGTGCAGTCTTGATGAGCAGAACAGACTAAAAATTATGATTTATGCTTGTCAAAAGTTGTCAAGCTTGTCAATATTTCCTAACTTTTGACAAATATTGTAAATGTGGATGGTCATATCTCAGTAAGCACATTGATATGTTGTCGAAATCAAGCCTGAAAAGATTTTAGTTTATGTGTGTATATGTTCTAGATGAAGAAATCAGTGTTTAACTAAGTAGCAGATTAAATAATTGTCATATACAGAAAAGATCAGATTTATTAACAGATTGCTCCAATGCAAACCCTCTTTTGACGTTAAAAACTACTGTCAGGATTTACTAGATGTGCAGTGAAAATTAGTAATGGATAGTTATTTTTGCAAATAATCTTATCCCATGTCAGTTTAGTAGGAGTTTCCTTTTCAGACGCAATGTTTATGGGAGGAGAGTATTTTAATAAAGCATGCATTGGGATTTAGTAGTAGTCAGTTTACTGATATTTGCACCATTAACATCCCAAAAAAGCAGATATTTTGCCATTGGTTGCAGTAGTTGCTCATTTGAATTAGAAGCCTTCTGAGAAGCCTTCATGATATAGTAATAAATTGTCAAAAAGTTTGTTTTTGAAGATCTGGCACACATTGAACAAAATACCACAAATTTCACTAAAAACAATGAATGTAACATTCATCAAAGACACAATCACGCTGGAGCAGCATGGGCTTTCTTGAGGGCACTAAAGTCTTTGGTTGAAAAGACCCTCCTCTAGCTTTAGGTTCTCAGCAAAGATCCAAACACACTTCAACCACCAGTCCTGTAAGAGCAGCACAATTCAACCGCTAGATCAAAGAGGACAGAGAACCGAACTTACGAGCCAGCATCTTAGGAAAAAAAAAAAAAAACATTTGTCTTTATGTGGAAGTAGTGGAAACTCCTTTGTTGTTTGAGTTCCCTGCAACAAGAACTCTCCTAAAAATTAAATTTCTGTCAGTTTCCAAGGTAGGATGTAGCCTGGAGACAAACTCCATTTGGTCAAATCAGTGTAGCAGTTTTAAAGGTATCGTTCATCCAAAATGAACATCTTGTCAACGTGTATTCACCTTCATGTTATTCCAAACCCGTATTCTATTACTTTTTTTCTTCTTCTGTGCAACACAAAAGAAGACATTTTGAAGAGTCTTAGCCCAACTCTTTTTCATACATTGACAGTTCATGGTGACTACATGCACTATAAGTAATATGACAGCAGGAACAGGCTGATGTTAGAAATGTTATTCCCTATTTTCTGTTAGCTCTGAAATCTTCACCAGCACCAGGTTGGATGTTACTTTGAATATCTGGATGGAGAATGATATATGCATTGCATTTAATCTGTCCCCCATACAAATCATCATCATATGGCTTTAGAAGAAGAAGTGGGGGGGACACAAAATGTGAAATCATGAATTCTGAGCTTCTAGAATATTTGACCTCCTAACTGAAGTTCTTTTCACAAATTGAACAAAAAAATAAAAACGTATAACTGTGACCCTGGACCACAAAACCAGTCATAAGTGTCAATTTTTCAAAACTGAGATATGTATAATCTAAATAAATAAGCTTTCCACTGATGTATGGTTTGTTAAGATATATTTGGCCGAGATAGAACTATTTGAAAATCAGGAATCTGAGGGTGCAAAAAACAAATAAATAAATAAAAATAAATATTGAGAAAATCGCCTATGACGTAGTCCAAATGAAGTTCTTAGCAATGCATATTACTAATCAGAAATTAAGTTTTTATATATTTACAGAAAATGTACAAAATATCTTCATGGAACATGATGTTTACTTAATATCCTAATGATTTTTGGCATAAAAGAAAAATAAATACTTTTGACCCGTACAATGTATTGTTAGCTATTGCTACAAATATACCCATGCTACTTAATTAAGACTGTTTTTGTGGTCCAGGGTCACAAATAACAAAAAATAAACACAGTTCTTTCTTAGTCGTATTATGTGCAAACAATAAATGCAGCCATGAGTAGGCTACTCTCTCAATATTCAAAGTGCAAATAGAGACCGAATTTTTCAAGCATGACACAGAGCTATAGACAACTACACAATCTATTATAGCCTACATACTAATAATAAGAGCCTAGATATGTTATGTAGGCTAATTTGCACGCATTGGGGAGTCGCTCTCTAAACGCAGGGTATTAAAATGCTTTTGAATGCGATTGTGCGTTTTACTTTCGGTTTAACGATCGCGCAAAACTCTCGGTGGTGCTGAGTGTGCATTCTACAATACAAGACATTTATTTAACAAACAAATTTGAAAGTGGGGGGAGATACAAAACAGGATTTTGAAGGGGACACGTCTCTCCTGTCCCCAGTGGAAATTATGCCCCTGCAGAAGAGTGTAGTGAAATCTTTGAACATGTTTGGAATGAAATTATGATAAAGATGACAACTTTTCTGTGTATTAGAGATCATTGTATGACAGTATGTCTGCTGGGAGAATATCTGCATCCAGAAAGCAAGGCTAGATCCTCTCACTTCCCCCAAAACATGTCCTACTATTTCATATGGACCCTATTAAGAAAAGAGCAGCTCGGAGAGAACAGACCCCCTTTGCAAACCGCAGTCTAGCGGCTCTGAAGGCTGTTTCACATGCTGTTGACATTCCCTCATGCAGCGAATTCTGTGAAGCAAAGCACCAAGGTACAAAAAACTGTGTTTTGCTCAGGTCAAGCGCTGTAACATGATGCTCAATGTTTAAGCAGTTGTAACTTTGACCTCGTTTGCCCTTGACCCTTAAAAGCACAGAAAACGATTACTGGACTACTGAGGTATCATTATGAGGCTAGACTGATCCTGAGTCCCAACGCAACATAGAAAGCGTAGTTATGTAGTAAAATGATGATATCTACAATGCAGCACTCTCCATATGGAGGTCAAAAGGCTGCATGAGAGGTGCGTTGAAGTCCTGCCATGAAAGAGCCGTAATCCACTCTTCAGCATGTTAAACAGTGGACTCATTCCTTTTAAAATGCAGCGTTTGATGTTAATCAATTCACCGCTCAACATCCTGCCATAATTGTCAGGCCTTCTTTTATGGAAACGCTTTATAGGCTGATATGTGTTCAGCTCGTCTAAAGAGCCAAAAAGAAGAAAGAAAAACGGATGAAAGGGAAGTCTGTTTATAGAGTCTGAACCAATATTTTCTCTTTCTTGTACCATCATACTTCCTCTCTCTATTGTCCTCAGAGTATAAAACAATACTAAACGTTAAGCAGAAGACATTCCAACAAGGACTATTTAATATATTTAAGAGGAAACTTGAATATTGATGCTTAATATGGTCAGTACCTTTGACTTTCGACTCTTAAGATCTCAAATTGCTAATAGTAATTCATCTACTGTTTCTGCAAAGCTCTTATACAGTTGAAGTCAAAAGTTTACATACACCTTGCAGAATCTGCAAAATGTTAATTATTTTAGCTAAATAAGACCTGAATAAGATATTTCAAATAAAAGATGTTCACATATAGTCCACGAGAAAATATAATTTATAAAAATGACCCTGTTCAAAAGTTTACATCCCCTTGATTCTAAATACTGTGTTGTTCCCTGAATCATCCACAGCTGTGTTTTTTTGTTTAGTGATAGTTGTTCATGAGTCCCTTGTCCTGAACAGTTAAACTGCCTGCTGTTCATCAGAAAAATCCTTCAGGCCCCACAAATTTTTTGGTTTTCCAGCATTTTTGTATATTTGAACCCTTTCCAACAATGACTGTATGATTTTGAGATCCATCTTTTCACACTGAGGACAACTGAGGGACTCATATGCAACTATTGCAGAAGGTTCAAACACTCACTGATGCTCCAGAAGGAAACACGATGCATTAAGAGCCGAGGGTGAAAACTTTTGAAATTTGAAGTTCATGGTAAATGCAACTAATTTTGTCTTCTTGGAAACATGCAAGTATCTTCTGTAGCCTCTGAAGGGCAGTACTTAATGAAAAAAAAAAATGATATTTAGGCAAAATGAGCAAAATGTACTGTTCTGTTCAAAAGTTTTCAGTGCTCTTAATGCATGTTTTCCCTTCTGGAGCATCAGTGAGCCTTTGCACCTTCTATAATAGTTGCATATGAGTCCCTCAGTTGTCCTCAGTGTGAAAAGATGGATCTCAAAATCATACAGTCTTTGTTGGAAAGGGTTCAAATACACAAAAATGTTGGAAAAACAAAGAATTTGTGAGACCTGAAGGATTTTTCTGATGAACAGCAGGCAGTTTAACTGTTCAGGACAAACAAGAGACTCATGAACAACTATCACTAAACAAAAAACAGCTGTGGGTCATTCAGGTAATAACACAGTATTAAGAATCAAGGGGATGTAAACTTTTGAACGGGGTCATTTGTATAAATTCAACTATTGTTTTCTCTTGTGGACTATATGTAAACATCTTTTATGTGAAATATCTTATTCGGGTCAGTACTAAATAAAAAATAACATGCATTTTGTATGATCGCTCTTACTTTGCTAAAAGAACTAACATTGTGCAGATTCTGCAAGGTGTATGTAAACTTTTGACTTCAACTGTATAAGCAGATGTGGTTTCTTGTTAGCGCTAAAGAACTGCCCCAGTCTCATTAAACACTGAGTACACATACTAGTCCTTTAAAGACATTTTGAAATCTCCCTTTAACATTGCATGTGTGCCAAGCTCAGCATGCTATGTAAAAGGTTTAGAAACTGTTCCAAGGCTTAGACTTTTATAGTTACCATATTTTCTTTTTATGTCATATCTGAAGCCCGTTCCTTCCTGTGTGACTTATGCGTCTAGAGAGAATACGGACCCTAAAGCTAAAACGGTCTCTCAGCAGAGGAAGTCGTAGAAGTTCTTTAAACACTGCCCATCATTTGCTCAATCAACTCGAAAAGACTCAAGCCTGCAGGAATGTGTTTGTGTTGGCCAGACGACAATATAAAGAAGCAATAAGCACACGTCTACCTTTAGAAACCTCGTCGGATGAATTACACACCACCTGCAACCGTTATGCTATAGATATCTGATGTTTCGGAGGACTGATGCGGACCTGTATTTTTCCCTCTCTGTGTCGGAGGTGATCCATCACATGAACTTTACAGCTCAGATGATCTAAATAAATCAAGCCATAACTGAGCAAAGATGGCAGCGTGCAAATTGCACACTTCCAGAAGGGTCCTGTAGTGCCAGCCGAGCAACTGTTATTAAAATAAATGGAAATGTAAAAAGATTGCTCTCTCCCAGTATATTAGACCCGTTAATAACACAGGAAAGAAAATTACATTTCATGGGGTCTTGTTTGTTCTCTTCCTGGAACAATTACTGAAATTGTCTTTAGCATTTACCCTTCAGGAAACCACTGAACCACGGTTTGACCCGAGAGGACCGTCCTGGCATTTAGAGTAACAGAGTTAGCTGCTGAGTAAAAGTGCCTTCCAAAGCACTAGTAACAACAGCAAAACTAGAAACTCTAGTTTGCAAAAATTCAAACCGGTAAGTTTTTAGCATGCAGCTTTAAAACTCTTTATTGGCACTGGTAATCTCAGCTCGTCCTTATAATCTGGTGCTGCTCACAGACCCTAATGAAAAAGACACTGGCTAGTTGCAGTAAATCTCAGCGAGGGTGCTGTTAGTGGCTGTCATCACACACTTACACACCATTACAAAACACACACACACACACACACACACACACACACACACATACACTCTCTCTCCTGATTTACTACCATCAGTACCTCTGGAAAGCTCAGATGAAACCTAGTCACAGTACAAGTTGATTTATATCAGAGTAGAGATTTACTGAACAGTGTGCTCTCATATGTTTTTGCACTTTCCTGTTTTAAATGAAAATCATATCTCATAATGAGAGAATTATATCAAAATATATATTTTCATAATGACAAAATTCCAATATATGACCCTGGACCACAAAGCCAGTCATAGGGGTCCATTTTTTGGAAACTGAGATTTATACATCATCTGAAAGCTGACCATAAAAAGTTTTCCATTGTATTTTATGATAGGACATTATTTGGTCGAGATACAACTATTTGAGGGTGCCAAAAAAAAAATTACAAAAAATTGAGAAAATCACCTTTAAAGTTGTCCATATGAAGTTCTAGCAATGCATATTACTAGTTTTTATACATTTATGGTAGGAAATGTTCAAAATATCTTTGTGGAACATGATATTTACTTAATTTCCTAATGGTTTTTGGCATGAAAGAAAAATCTATAATTTTGACACATACAATGTATTGTTGGCTATTGCTACAAATATACCCCAGCGACTTATGACTGGTTTTGTGGTCCAGGGTCACATATATGTCTGTGCATTGTTGGCAAGCAAAAACATGCTTCAGTTTGTGACACCTTCCGAGAGAGAATGGGTTTGTATTATATAATTGCTTGAACAAAAGAAAAAAAACAAACATACTTCTGCGTGTAAAACCACCTGCTCTTACCTGCTTTAATTGCAACTGCATTACTCTAAACACATTTCATCTGTTCTTTACAAACTGAGAAACCAAATAGTAGCAGATGCTGTCCATTGATATTAAGTTGTAAATGTTCCTTAAAATAGACATTTTTTATCCATCAGCAAAACTGTGGTATTAAATATTATAAAGCATGTACATTTTTCTCCATATGTCACAACTGAGCCATGTGTGCTCATTGAAATCTAAGTGCCTTCACGTTTATAGCTCTGTGAAACTGCTGATAGACTCTAGTGGAGAAATGGCTGAATTTGCTAACAGGGCTTTAGTTTTTGACCCATCACACCAAGCTTGTATGCACCCCTGTAATTTTGATTAGGTCTGAGCAAACGGAGCACATTTGCCCAACTCTATCAGCTGTGGGTTTTATAGGCATGTCATAGTGGCACATTCAACCCTGTTTCTATTTGTCAGGTGAGCAAATGGTGGGGCTGTTACTAGCAGGGCTACTGACATCATTTAATAGGGGTAAATAAGGTATAAACATGCCCCTTTGAGAGTATTACTCTAGTGATAAGCTTATGTATACATAAGGTAAACATTTTGCACACCTCATGGCTTGAGAGTGTACTGTAAAGTCCTTTTGGAGAAGTTGAGTTTTTAAATAAATTTCCTTTGAAGCTCTGATACTGTAGCCATACGCATTGACATGGAATGGCTGTTGGATCATGACTCACTGTTTCTGAGCATCTCGTGGCAGGATTCAGTAAGCCAGGGTAAAAACTAACAAAAAAATCTAAAAGCTGTCACATAAATAAACGTTTTACATTATCTTCAAATATTGGCCCCCTTAAATTTGTTTTAGCTTTAAAAGGGTAATTTATCTACATTTTTGTATGTCCCCATGTACATTTTTATGTATTCAATAAATTAAATGATAATAATTATGCAATTACAATCAGTATAAAAAAATCGTTGGTGAAGCTGCATTTGAAGTGGCATTTAGATTTACACAGGCTGTTTAGTGCAGCTCAGCAATGCCATAAATGCATTTAAATTGCAGTTACAATTGCATAAATAATGCTATGAGATTAGTGTTTTAAATATAAAATATACTGAATATAGAAATATTGGTCCCCGTTTATATTAAGTGGTCTTAACTATGCACTTACATCAAAAACAATGCATTACAATGCATTGTGTTTATATTGTATTGCAAAACACTTTTGTTGCTATTGAAGAGGGATATGGATAAGGTTAGGGACAGATTTGATGATATGGGTAGGTTTAAGGGTGGGTTAAGGTGTAATTCCAAATGTAATTCCAGATGTAATTACATGCAGGTATTTGAAAATATAAGTACAATGTAAAAGCATGTATGTACACAATAAGTACATTGTGTCAAATGATTGATTTAAATGTAAGTACATAGTAGTTAAGGCCACCTAATATAAAGTGGAACCAAAATATAACATTTTTATGAATAGGTGAATGAATCATTAACTCACCTGATTCATTCCAAAACAATGAATTATTCAGAAATGAAACACCATTGTTTTGATCTGAAATAAAACTATTCTGCTGTGAGTCAGTTTCTGACTAAAGAGTTCATGCATTTTTATCAGGCTCCGATGTATAGGTTTCTATGTAAGTACTGGTACTTCTGAATGGGCTGAGGGTGGGATTGTAGCGAGTTTAAAGTAAAATTATTTGATGGACATGTAATATGTGCCAAGAGCATTCACTCATTTCATTATCTCCTTTTTGACCAAGATGGCTTTTTGCTGGTTTTGCATCTGAACTCTTCAACTATTTTCAGAGCAGAAAACAGCAGAAACAACCAAAATGGAAAATATTGTGTCTAAAATGCATATCACTCAATGTTAACTTAAACATAAATTATTCATTCATTCATTTATTCATCAATTCATTTGTTCATTTATTTATTTATTATTAATTGATTAAGTATAAAATAGTGATGATCTTAATAAAATGGACAAATGAGCATCTGGCTCAAAGCTGTTCAGGTAGACAGATTTGGTATTTCAAAGCTGGACTGTCTGATGAAAAACTGTACAGATGGCCACCCCAGTCACTAGCGCTATGTAAATGTATTTATAAGCAACAGAATGACCTCTTGCTGAAGTGACTTCATCGTGAGCTGTTGAAGGAAATTATTACATGGAGTCATGCAGATGTGCAATGCATGAAGATCCTCTAACAAGGTATAAACAAAGGGGTATTGCTCCACGGCAAAGGCAAATTGCATCTTTTGTTCACACATTTGATTGTGTGTGTGTGTGTGTGCAACGTGTCCACAGCTGCATGTGTGTTTATATGCATGTATTGCTTCACTTGCAGAAATTCTTGACCTGATTGTCCTGAACCCCAAGTTCTAAAAAAAAACATGTCTAGACAGTTTGTGCCCTTTGTGTGTGTGTGTGTGTTTGCTACCCAGACTACAATTCTAATCTGTGCGCTTTCCTGTTTATGGGAGTGGGGACAGTGTCAGGAGCCCCAGGGGAAGTTGTTAGGTCTGTTTCCTTCTCCAGTCATATCATAAACCCATCACATTATGGCATGTTAAAAAAACACCCAGTTTTTTATTCCTGTGAGATAACATGCTCAGAGGAGATCCGCGGATGTTTCTTTATCATTTATGGTGTATGTATCATGTTATGACTGCTAGGATGCACTTTCCATGAGAACAGTACAAAAGGCTTGAACCTTGTTTTCCTTTTCAACAGACAGTCAGTGAAAGAGCTGCTTTATCTTTAGAAACCGTTTATCGTCCACCACAGGAGGTCAAACTAAATATTATATGAGCTGTTTATTTTGGATGTTGGATGTGTGTGGGTTTTTCTTTGTTTGGTCCAATGGACGTGATGTCATTGTGCATATACCCAGTTGCCTTTTTGGATAATTGAGCCCTGATCAAACCAAAGGAGAAGCTTCAGCTAGAGATGTCAGTGTAGAAATGCTCTCTATTCACAATCAGCCATTATTCATGTAGTCCATGAGCACAACAGAGAGCAGTATTCATTCATTTAAAGAAACATATGATAAAAACAATTAACTTTGGTGCAGAGGAAAATAGTTCAACTTGAGAAAATGCAGTAGAACTGTTTAAATAAACTGGGAAAATAGACCAAGATTATTGGAATTATGTTGAAAGAGTTTAAATGATGCACTTCCTGTGAGTCATCTTTGTGCAAAATTACCACAAAAAAAAAGGAAAAAAAGAAAAATGTCTGTGTCTGAAATCACATGCTCGTAGAGTAGGTACTTATTTTGAAAATAAAATTTTTGTAATGGCTTAGAAATTTAAAAGCATGCTCTATACAGTATGAACGTGTGTAGTATGAATGTAATCCAGACATACTAGATTTGTCAAATTTTGTTGTTTCACTGCCATTCACAAATCCTCTCCCATGGCCTCATGGGATAGCAAAGTGTCCACTGAATGGGCATCTCAAAATCTCTATGGAAGTAATAAGTCGTCCTTGAATGTGTTGCCTGACTACTGTGATTGTGACATACTTTTTTTACATACTTCATAGTAAGGAAGTATGCAATGCACAAAGAATTAAGAACTGGCTAAGGTGTAACACAAGTAGGTTCCCCACATACAGCCCCTAAGCAGACAGAAATTTGCCTAATATTCATTTTGAGTTCTCTTTGCACAAAATTTGATGTATTTTTAGTTTTTTTCCCCCTTGTGCATGCATTTCT
Source organism: Cirrhinus molitorella (assembly GCA_033026305.1). Classification (NCBI taxonomy): domain Eukaryota; kingdom Metazoa; phylum Chordata; class Actinopteri; order Cypriniformes; family Cyprinidae; genus Cirrhinus; species Cirrhinus molitorella. The sequence goes on along the minus strand of CM065133.1, from coordinate 1,977,487 downwards.
GTGCTTCTCAACACTGATCTAGCTTATCTATTTCTCCATAAAAAAAAAGAAATCAAATAAATAAATGTAATGGGACACCACTTTGTACCCTACTTGTGGAAAGAGCCAGAAATGCACTTGTGCTGTCAGGGCTCATAAGAAATATAAAATCAGCTGAACTGCTTTGCCCCTTTAAACACAGAGCGGTGTTGTGTGTGGGTTTGTGTGAAGTGCTGCGCTGCTGTATTTGGCTGTGATGGAGTTTCTCTCAGCGCTGGCCGTTGGCCGGCTAGATTGATGTCCGCGTGTGGCAGCTCTGTGAGATGACTGATGTTTGTGTTTGCCAGGAGATGCAACCTTGACTGTGATAAAGCACAGAGCTGCCATCAATATACGGTTACTTCCACAGAATCAAACTTTCATCAAGATGGGTCCAGAGTCAAGAAGCAGAGAGGAAAATACAGCTGAAATATTAAAAGGAAGAGTAAATGCTGACTAAAGTTGTAACTGTACATTTCAAATTCTTCATCTACTTTGTCGGGCTTTTATTTTCATTATTCCTTTGATTATTGTAACCAAATAGGCACTATAAAGAGACATTATAAACAGTTACTTTTAAAAGTAATGCATTACAATATTGCTTTACTCCCTTTAAAAAGTAACTAATTTCTTAGTTACTAACGCATTACATTACTTTTGTGTTACTTTTTAAATCTGGACAGGTCTTGCTTGTTTGTTTTTAACATAAAAAGTAAAATTTTTAGCAAATGTAAAAGCCTGTTCACACCAAAAAGTGAAATGAATAAGCCTAAGGCTGAAGGAAAAGTAAAGTCAGTCTGCACAGTAGAATAAAGTTTAACACTTTTCAGCAATGAGAAAAATGAAGCACAAATGTTAATCTAAAGTAAGTTTTGCTTATTAGTATGGTTGAATTGGATCAACAAAGGTCAGCAGCAAAGACATTGGTTAATAAAATGGGATTAAATACATGAAGGAAACAAAAGTAACTGGCGTTACTTTTTTGAAAAGTAAAGTAACTGTAAATGGAAAAAGTAATCTGATTACGTAACTTGCATTAACACCCAACACTGATTATAAAAGACGGACCACTGTTGTGACATGAATGAGAGAAATCATAACACCTCATAAACACCTCACTTTTTGTTAGATTTTATATTGCTGATCTGAAATCCTGTGTATTACTGACAAAAATCCTGACTAACAGTTTTGTGATTTTGGTCTATCCCCATTTTGTTTTATTCCATGTATCTATGTATAAAAGATAGCAAGATGGCTGCCAAATGAACTGATTTGCCTTAAGCAGAACCTGATTTTCTATTCATGTTCCTGGATCAACATCTTTGTTGACCCTGGAACAACATTGTGAATAACCAGTTAGATTTGAAAAAACTGTTTATAGTTTTTGTGAAATTTAGGCTTATAATGAGTGTTTGGTGATTGTACATCAGTGTCATTCATCTATCATTTCCTGTGATTTTAGGGATTACTCATGGGTAAGGTTAGGTTTAGGTGTAGGGATGTGGTCAAGACTAAATTTTTGGATTAAAATGTTGTTCCAGGGTCAACAGTTAAAGTTAGTTAAGGTCTTTCAAAGGGTGTTTATAGTGTAGAAATATACTAAGTTGTATTAAAGGATTAGTTCACTTTCAGAACAAAAATTTACAGCTAATGTACTCACCCCCTTGTCATCCAAGATGTTTCATGTCTTTCTTTCTTTAGTCGGAAAGAAATTATGTTTTTTGAGGAAAACATTTCAGGATTTCTTTCCATATAGTGGACTTCTATGGTGCCCCCGAGTTTGAACATCCAAAATGCAGTTTAAATGCAGCGTCAAAGGGCTCTAAACGATCCCAGTCAAGGGAAAAGAGTCTTATCTAGCGAAACAATCAGTTATTTTCTAAACAAATTGACAACTTATATACTTTTCAACCTCAAATGCTTGTCTTGTCTCGTCTCTCCACTATATGGAGAGAAATCCTGAAATGTTTTCCTCAAAAAACATAATTTCTGAATAAATTATGATTAAAATTATTAAAATGAAGAAAGAAATGAAGAAAGGAAGACATGAACATCTTGGATGACAAGGAGTGAAATTTTTGTTCTGAAAGTGAACTATATAGTGTTATATTCAAACAAAGTATTTTTTTTTTCCAATTATATTGTACTGTAACACTTAGTACAATATAAATGGATGAACAGAATGATACCACAGACATTTGGGATTTAAGATGTCAATGAAATATGGTTTTACAGAAATTTAAAAGTCATGTTTCCATAATTCCAGGCTATTTTTTTTTTTTTTTGTGCAAAATGTGAATCCTTAAGTGCTTCTCAACTGGCAGGCTATGGTTAGGTAATAGACAGCATGAAAAAAACTATATTAAATCTTTATAAGTAAAGACCATTTAAAAACTCTCATTGGACACTTTGCCTAGGCAGTCGCTTCTTGTCCAAGTGAGCAGTTCTTGAGGACCAGATTTCATACTGATAGAAATATGTTTAAAGTCAGCTGGGAGTCAGGGGGCATCAGTGGAACAGGATGTTCTGATGGTAATTTCAGCGCTGCTTATGTCCTGTTAATCTCTCATATTACAAACTGAAGCGCCTCAGTCCTGCAAACCCCGCACTCATAATGAAATCAAAATACAGAGATCTGCGTGTATGTGCGAGCGTGTCTCCAAAGGCAACAGAACCAGCGCGAGCCTGCTTCATAATAATAAACAAGTGATGGAGAAAAAGAAGAAAAGAAGGAGAAAGGGAATAAAAGCACGTCCAATTGCAAATTACAAGTGTCATTATCCTCTATTAAGGAAGTCGTTCATCTTTAAGTGCCATTCCGTGTTTTGTCACCATGGAAACATAGTGATGTGTTGTACAGAGTGACAGAAACAAAGGTGGAAGTCACACTCACACACACATTTGAGAGATGAGACGTGGCTGGGAACATTTAATTTATTTCTTAACATAGTGTAAAGTACAGAACATAGATTAAGAAATGCTTTGCTGGAATTCTGTGTATGCTCTTAAAAATAAAGGTGCTTCACAGAGCCATAGAAGAACCCTTTTTGTGGTTCCATAAAGAACCTTTAACATCTGAAGAACCTTTCTGTTTCACAAAAGGTTCTTTGTGGCAAAAGAAGGTTCTTCAGGTATAAAAAGGTAAAAAAGAGACCTTTGACTGAATGGTTCTTTGTGGAACCAAAAATGGTTCTTCTATGGCATCGTTGTGAAGAACCTTTTAAAGCACTTTATTTTAAAGAGTGTATGTGTGTTGAATTAGTTTGTTTTACGGACACTTTACACAGATATTCATTCTTCTTATGAGGCCTTTTTAATGAAATGCAGTGCATTTTAAGTTCTTCATTCAAATCCTGTTATTATTAGCTTTCTAAAATACTAGAACATCCTGAGAGCTTGTGGTTGGTCTGTCTTAGATGGTTTATAGCTTATCACAAAAAATCTGTTTCTTAGTGGAGTGTTGCCCTGTGTTGATTGGCAGTGTTGGGGAAAGTTACTTCTAAAAGTAATGCATTACAAAATTACGTTACTTAGTTACTTTTAATGGAAAGTAATGCATTATGTTACTTTTGCGCTACTTTTTAAATTTGGGCAGGGCTTGCTTGTTTGTTTTTAACTTAAAAACGTTCGATTCCCAGCAAATGTAAAAGCCCTTTCACACCAAAATGAAATTAAGTGAATAAGCCTAAGGCTAAAGGAAAATTAAATTCACGCCTGTATAGCAGAACTATAGGAAAAGAAAGCTTCAGCAATGAGAAAAATGAAGCACAAATGTTAGTTAATATAAAGTAAGTTTTGCTTATTAGTACAACTGCAAAAAATGTTTTTCTTGCTTAGATTTTTTGTCTTGTTTCCAGCCACAATATCAAAAAATTCTTAAATCAAGAAGGATTTTCTAGACAAGTGAAAATTATAGTCTTGTTTTTTCTGAAAACAAATAAAAATTAAGAGTGTTTTTGCTTGAAACAAGCAAAATAATCTCCCAATGGGGTAAGCAAAATAATCTTGTTTTCTGTTTGAAATAAGATTTTTTTGCTTACCCCATTGGCAGAATATTTAGCTTGTTTTAAGCAAAAACTCTGAAAACAAGAAAATAATTATTTACTTGTCTAGAAAATCCTTCTTGATTTAAGAATTTTTTAATATTTTGGCTGGAAACAAGACAAAAAATCTAGTAAGAAAAGCATTTTTGCAGTGTACGGTTGAATTGGATCAACAAAGGTCAGCAGCAAAGTGGTTAATAAAATGGGATTAAATACATAAAGCAAACAAAAAGTAACTGGCGTTACTTTTTTGAAAAAGTAATGCATTACTTTACTAGTTACTTGAAAAAAGTAATATTATTACGTAACTTGCGTTAATGCATTACCCCCAAAACTGTTGCTTGGATGGTTAAAGTGTCTTAGTGGAGGACTACTAACTAATTGAAAGCTAATATAAAGACAGTCGTTTGAGAGGTGAAGAAAGTTATCCTAATGAAAGACAATGAAAATAAATACTTTAGAAATGAGACATAATTTTCTTTGACAAAATATCATTGTTTAAAATTAACAGAGAAAATGCAATGTAAATTCATGTCTGTAGTGCTGATATTCAGAGCAACATCACTGTTTCTTGTGTGATATTGGTTGATTATTAATAAATCTTTCCATAAATTCAGAGTAAACTGCACATAAAAAGAATACTGTCGCCTGGATTCACAAACAGATAATTTCAAATTAACGCTTGATAGTTTAACTTAATTTTCTTATTAGATGAATTTCCTAAAAGCACTTTGGAGAAGAGTGAAACCCATGTTTGAATGTTTATGCACCATTTTCAGTTGGTTGGGAGCAGGTGCAAATACTTTCTAATCAATAACATAAATAAAACCCCGCAATTTAATGAAACGGAAAGAATGATTTACACAGAAGGATTGATTACACAGACTGATTTACGTAAGAATTTATTCTGTTCCTGTGTCATGAATGAGGCCCTGTGTACGAATGCCACTTTAATTCATGATCTGAACTCTTCATGTGATTGAAAGCCATAGCTTTAATACTATAAAATATATTATTCCTATGGAGAGTACTGTAAACCACATATACAACGGAAATGTGTGTGTGTGTGTGTGTGTTTGAGATCTTAAGACAGACACAAGCTCAATCATAAACTTGGATAAAAAAAAAAAAAACAGCTAGAAAAGAAATAAACATCAGCAAATCCCACATTGAAATCTGTCTAAGCAAACAAACACACACACAATCCACTCAAAGGCAAGATTGATGTGTTTATGGTGCAAGGTGTTACGAGTGTGTGATGTTGCAAAAAAACATATTCTTATACATAAGTATTCATAAAATCATACATTTTCCTAAGAAGCAAAACTGCATAAGATCCCAGAGGAAACGTTTATTGGTCAAATGCTGCTTTTCCAAAGCTCAGTACACTGTAAAAAAAAACACAATTTGTTGAGTCAACTTAAAATAATTTGTTAGACTGCTGCCTTAAAATTTTAAGTTCAGTCAACTCAAATAAGTTTATTCAAGTTGAAATGTTAAGTTGTACTAAGTGACAACTTATATATTCAAATTGACTAAACTAAAAAATTGTTTGTTAAACTTTTAACAGCTGCACTGCAAAAAAATGGTTTTCTTACATGGATTTTTTGTCTTGTTTCTAGCCAAAATATCTACAAATTCTTAAATCAAGAGGGATTTTCTAGACAAGTTAAAATTATTGTCTTGTTTTCAGAAAAAAGATGTCAAAATTAAGTAGGTTTTTGCTTAAAAAAAGCCAAAATAATCTGAATGCAAAAACTCACTTAATTTTTACTTATTTTTTTCTGAAAACAAGACAATAATTTTGACTTGTCTAGAAAATCCTTCTTGATTTAAGATTTTATAGATATGTTGGCTAGAAACAAGACAAAAAATCTAAGTAAGAAAAGCATTTTTTAGCAGTGTGTGTTTGTTACTCGGCTGCCTTAAAATTTTAAGTTGAATCAACTCAAATATCTAAGTTGCCACAATGTAAAACGTGACATTTCAAGTTGACTAAACTTTTTTCTGAGTTGAATGAACTTAAGGCAGCCAGGTAACAAATTATTTTAAGTTGACTCAACAAATAGTTTTTTACAGTGTAGACTTTCTAAGTTGTGTTTCAGTTGAGGATCAACTCAAAAATGAGTCAGTAGTTGTCATGCTATAAGTGTAGAGAGCTGTAAAATGAATGTGGAGAGCATCTCAGGTCATTTGATCATTAGCAATCAGACGCTTTAAGCGACTTACAAATGAGGTATACAACACGAATGCATGATCTGTATTGTTAAGGATCTTCAGATGTTTTTACTAGGAAATATTGATTAAAACAATCATTTCTTGTAGCATCGAGTCTTGCAGGTTTCATTCCCATCATTTGAAGGCAGCTCTTGTTTGTAGCCGGATGTTTCACAGCTCATCCGGAGGCATCGTGTGGATTATTTTTTTTCAGCAGGGATTGCTGGTGTTAGATGAAACGTTTGTACGTCTGAACCGACAGCTCGGCCCGACCCGAAAGAGCTCCGTTGTTCGCAGCATCATCGTAAATGCACAGAGCAGATGAGGATCAGGATGGGAGTGAGCGATGGAGAAATTCATCTTTTGAAAGGCACGTCTCTCGGCTGTGAGGCCTGCAGACAGACGGCTTACGGCTCCTGACGCCCAGCGCCGCATGAAAGAATAATTAGTTTTGTCAAGCTGAATGAAGGATCAGCCGTATCAGGATATGAATGAAGAAGGAATGAACGCTGATATCGATCCGGCCCGGCTCAGAGAGGCAGAGAAAGAGCGATAACCCTGAACCGCGTCCCAGTGGCACCTGCGGATCAGAACGCTCTCGGAAACACGACAGGTCTTTTAGGAACATTTCATCTGGATACATAATTATACTTTGGGCTATCAGGAGCTACAAATGTCATGTGAATAGCATCTCCCGTGTGCTTACACTGGAAAAAATGCTTTTCTAGCTAAGAATTTTTGTCTTGTTTCTAGACAAAATATCTAACAATTCTTAAATCAAGAAGGATTTTCTAGACAAGTAAAAATTATTGTCTTGTTTTCAGAAAAAATAAGTACTTATTTTAATAAGCAAAATAATCTGCCAATGGGGTAAGCAAAATAATCTTATAAATAATCTTATTTCAAGCAAAGACTAGATTATTTTGCTTACCCCATTGGCAGATTATTTTGCTTGTTTCAAGCAAAACCTCACTTAATTTTGACTTCTTTTTTCTGAAAACAAGACATTAACGTGTACTTAGAAAATAATTCTTGATTTAAGAATTTTTAGATATTTCGGCTGGAAACAAGACAAAAAATCTAAGTTAGAAAATAATTTTTTGCCGTGTATATGCCACATTTTTCTTTTTCAGCGCATCTGTGTTTAGATCATCTTTGAGAGTGGTAAAGGTGAACACGACTGAGACAAGATCTAAATGCAGAATATGAGAGGGTTTTAAACAAGTTCTCAGAATAGGTGAATGTGTGAATGTGTTTGCAAATGGCACTTGGATATTACAGTAGATCAACAGCAGTATTGGGCAAAATTCAGAATTCAAGAACCAATTTTCTTTCAGGTCATAATTGTGAATTAAAAAAACATTTATAGCATATTTGCTTGTCTTAGATTTTCATTTATTACACCTTCATAAAAAAAAATTAAGGTTAAGGGCAGATCTAAGGACAGTTATAATGCAGTTCTTAACTGCACTGCAAAAAATGCTTTTCTAGCTTAGATTTTTTGTCTTGTTTCCAACCGAAATATCTAAAAATTCTTAAATCAAGAATTATTTTCTAGACAAGTACACGTTAATGTCTTGTTTTCAGAAAAAAGAAGTTCAAATTAAGTGAGTTTTTGCTTGAAACAAGCAAAATAATCTGCCAATGGGGTAAGCCAAATAATCTAGTCTTCTGCTTGAAATTAGATTATTTTGCTTACCCCACTGGCAGATTATTTTGCTTGTTTCAAGCAAAACCTCACTTAATTTTAACTTCTTTTTTCTGAAAACAAGACATTAACGTGTACTTGTCTAGAAAATCCTTCTTGATCTAAGAATTTTTAGATATTTTTTGTCTAGAAACAAGATAAAAAATCTTAGCTAGAAAAGCATTTTTTGCAGTGTGAGTGAGTCATTAGTTGATTCATTGAACAACACTAATTAATTCCAATGATCCAAACAGCTGACTTCTTTTAACTAATGAGTCATTGAATCATCCCCTCAAAACATTTGTTCAAAATCTCATGGATGAAACAAGAACATTGCAAAAAATGCTTTTCGTACTTAGATTTATTAGCTTGTTTCCAGCTAAAATGTCTAAAAATTCTTAAATCAATAAGGATTTTCTAGTATAAATGGACTTGTTTTCAGACAAAAAAATGTTCAAATTAAGCAAAATAATCTTGTTTTCTGCTTGAAAGAAGATTATTTTGCTTACCCCATTAACAGATTATTTTGCTTGTTTTAAGCAAAAACTCACTTCATTTTGACATATTTTTTCTGAAAACAATAATTTTTACTTGTTTAGAAAATCCTTTGTGATTTAAGAATTTTTATATATATATATATATATATATATATATATATATATATATTATTTATTTTTTTTTTTTTCAGTTTTTCATTTATTTGAACGAAAACCAAACACCACAAAAGTTCTGCTGTGACTTTGTTTGAAACTATTTTCATTGTTAGATTAACAAAAAACAAAGTGTCCAACCTTTTAAAATTTGAGTTCATTAATTAATGTTATTTAATTCATTAATATTATTATGATGAAGTACAATATTTACCTATGATCCATTAAAAACTAGCCTGAAATTCATATAAAGTGAGTGAGTGAAAAATTTTGCCAGTAATGTAATGCCAGTAATTTTGCCAGTAATGAAGAAGATCTTTGTTAAGATCAACATCTATAGCTTGTGGACGAAAAACCATTACTAAACCACTAAAGGTACTTTGTGCATTTAATGTAATTCTCTGTAAATTTTTGAGAAATTGGAAGCTCCAGTTTCAAAAACATCCAAGCTGGAAGTTGTTAATGTTTCCTGGGAAAATGTGCTTGTTATGCTTTACAAATGTGTCCCATATTGTGCATAACATCCATTTGATTGTGGACATTCCAGAGGCAGCTGCTAAGCTGTGATGTGTTTGCATGAAGGACGGTGTGAAAAGACTTTATCCCTGCAACTAAACTGCAAAACTAGCACTAGCATTCAGAGAATTCACTGTAAGGAGCACAGGGAGATTCTAAGTGATTGTGACAGAGACGAGAACCTTGCTTTTGTCCAGCTCACATGTCTCTGAGAACTCGTAAGGAACATCTGTCTGAACAGCTGAGACTGATTTCACGAGATCAAGCGCTCTTTGATTCTGACCAACTATGCACGCTTTTTTTTTTTTTTTGTGCATAAATACACAGCAGTTTAATATTGCTGACATCCAGATTTAAACCACACACTCCAGACATTCATGTTTGTTTAAAACCCTCGTCCTTCTATTTCAGGTTGTTGAAATACTAGTCTACCGCTTACTATACTGTAAAAAAAAAAAAAAGTAAAATGTGGAATAGCATATTAGCATACTATATGTATTTTTTCTATTAGGGCTGCATGATTATGACAGAAATCATAATTTCAATTATTTCTCTTTGTATTGTGATTAATGACAATTAATGTCAGTCAATTTTGACACATGAAACCTTAATTAAGCAGATTGATGGCTGTATGTTGAATTAAATCGTCAATACACATTTTGTACACTGCAAAAAATGCTTTTCTAGCTAAGATTTTTTGTCTTGTTTCCAGCCAAAATATCTAAAAATTCTTAAATCAAGAAGGATTTTCTAGACGAGTAAAAATTATTGTCTTGTTTTCGGAAAAAAGAAGTCAAAATTAAGTGAGGTTTTGCTTGAAACAAGCAAATAATCTGCCAATGGGGTAAGCAAAATAATCTTATTTCAAGCAGAAGACTAGATTATTTTGCTTACCCCATTGGCAGATTATTTTGCTTGTTTCAAGCAAAAACTCACTTAATTGTAACTTCTTTTTTCTGAAAACAAGACAATAACGTGTACTTGTCTAGAAAATAATTCTTGATTTAAGAATTTTTAGATATTTTGGCTGGAAACAAGACTGCTGCCTCTTTTAGCAGCATTACAAATAAAACTTTAATTGTGAATAGATTATATATGGAAAGTTAGCAAAGCATTTTATTATGATGCATATACTGATGTGATTTACCTGTTTTTTTTTTCTCTCAAAAATAAGAGACTTGTAGTCAGATTTGACTTCTTTTCCAGAAAATCACTGACACTGTCAATTGTTTTAGTTTAGCACAAGTTTATGAGTTCTGCACTCTTGCAAAACTTCTTGTTGTAATCAATGAAGCTGTAAACACTGAACAGTCAATCTTATCCTATGAAAAGAGCTAGAACTCAGAACTCAGTCAGATCACATTAAACAAAAATTTAGTTTTTGAGCATCTCGTTCAGCGAAACACATCTGTTTGACCGTTGCATTCATATGCTCAACACTGGTGACAATGCTTAACACTTCAACTGTATATTGTAATTTGTTATCTTTGATGCAAGAGGAGTAAATATAATGTTCCATACTTTTTATGTATCAAATTATTGTTTTTATAATTTATGTAATTTATAGCAGTCTGCTAGTATTCTCTACTATTCTCAGTTAAGCTATTATGTACTGTAAAGTGACCAAAACTTTTTTTCTTTATTGCTCAAGAGAATTTGAACATGAGCTCCATATTTTCTATATCTGAATGCTGGAAATGCTGGGAAAGTGGATTTAATTACAGAAACAAGGACGAGCAAATCAGCTCTCACAAAGTAGGATCAGCTTTCATAATACAACTGTTGCTGCGCTATTTTGATGAAGGATGTGTTTGATGAAACAGACGCTGCATTTGATTTCATGCAGCTTTAAAGTCTCTCGTTACTGAAATGATCCTTTTGTTTCAAAACATCCGCAAGTTTGCTCTGATAAGACTTTCCCATGATTCATTTGGGCAAAAAACTGATTTAACTAAAGAGTTTGGCTGTCGGTAGGATACTGAACTGAAGATTTCTCTGTAAACAGTCATCTGGGCAAGTTGCATAATCAGTGTGAAACAGGAACACCATTTTCACCATTTTGTTCTTGATCAATTTTAACAAAAAATTAAGTGAGAATGTTTTCAGAGTACTTTTAATATAAGGGCAATGCTTTGCTTATAAATGATGAGCTCTAATCTGTAAAAAATGCAACATCATACTCTAGTTAGCTGCTGATGAATGCAATTTAAACACTGACCTTTTAAAATGCATCTTTTTGCATTGACTCAAATATTGTGCATTCTGACTAAAGACTTTTATATCACAAAAATGGAAGATTTAGTGTACATCTGGGGAGATGAATGGAAAGCTAAGTGAACCCTTGCTGCTGCGTGCTGATGGTGTAGAAATCGTCTGTAGTAGAGATCATCTGTCTTGGTAACCACTAACAGTGTGTGTGTGTGTGTGTGTGTGTGTGTGTGTGTGTGTGTGTGTTCTGTGTGTGCAGGTCTCTTCCCAGCTGTGCTGAACCTGGCCTCAATGGCAGAGATCAAGACCAATGCCACATGTGGAGAAACAGGACCAGAAATGTACTGCAAACTAGTGGAGCATGTACCAGGACAGCCTGTGAAAAACCCTCAGTGTAGGACCTGCAACCTAAAGAGTGATTATGATTACGGTACAGGACTCTCTCTCTCTCTCTCTCTCTCTCTCACACACACACACACACACACACACACACATATACACACACTGGCTCTCAGGCTGTGCATAATCCATATGATATGCTCTAATCAAAGACTGTTCCTGCTCATGAATCACTGCATTCCAAGATCACTGCACACACAACACACACTGGCATGGTCACTCATGTAGCACACATACACTGGATTCCCCACTTTACAGGCCTTGTAGAGTAGGAAGTATTGTTTTTTATTAGCAATATGTACTAGAAAATGTACTGGAATCATCTGGACCTAGTCTGAGCTATTCATTCATAAACAAGACTGAATTGATCTGGGGTGTGTTTCTTAAAAGCATCGTCAGCCATGGTTGCAAGTTCAGTTGTTTCCAACATTCAGTGTTCAACAATTCAGTTTTTCACAAAACCACAGTTTTAAAAAAAAAAAAAAAAAAATCACAAACTTTGTGTTTGAACTACAGCTCTCAGCCTGTGGTTAGTATGATGTAAACATAAATCACGCTCTTGGGCATAGTAATCAAACTTGTATTCAGTGCTTTATATATCATTTATTTCATTTGAATTTATATATATATATATATATATATATATATATATATACACTACCGTTCAAAAGTTTGGGGTCAGTAAATGGTTATTCATTCTTTTTTTGAAAGAAATGAATAAATTGTTACATTAATAAAAAGTGACATAATAGATTTACATTGCTAGAAAAGATTTGTAGTTTGAATAAATGTTGTTCTTGAAAGAAAAAAATACAGGTTCAAAAAAAAAGTAACAGCTGATGAAAAATCAGCATTGCATCACAGGAATAAATCATATTTTAAAGTATATGAAAATAAAAACCATTATTTTCTATTGTAATAACATTTTGTAATATTACAGTTTATTTTCTGTATTTTTGATAAAATAAATGCAGCCTTGACTTCATAAAAAAAAAATTGCAAGTCTTACTGACCCCAAACTTTTGAACGGTAATGTGTGTATACATTTCAGTCTATATATTTTAGCATGTCAACAGTTGCTGTTTTTTGAAGAGTGTACATGTGCATAAATGCATACAGGAAACCCATAGTAAACCTCTAAATCAAACATCAAATAAAGCAAAATGACTGGGAACAAAAAAATAATGAAGTAGTCATCTGGTGCCATGTTCATTACAGCAGCACCTCTGAGATTGACAGTCCAATATTGTTGAACTGATGTTTAAAGCACAGAGATGTGAACATGTTGCTATGGTTTTGAGAAACAGTGACTGTTAGCAGCTATATAATATCAGTTAATTAGTGAGTTACACCACTGTATTTGAATCACACTCCTCGATGGTTATTATTGTAGGTTATTTAATCACTTAATCAATATCTGTTGCTTTCTGACATGTCCGACTCAAAACGGTCTTACTACTGGTGTGTGAATTGATTCTGGGAGCATCTGAAACAGAAAAATAGCATGAATAGCCAAATAGGAGAAATTATATGTGTTGGAAATCTATAAGGCTGATTCTTCACTTAGAGATCATTAGATCTTGCTCTACTAGAAGCAAGCTGCTCTCACAACACTGGCCCATTATGACACTCTCCTCACCAAAATAAATACATTTTTGTGCTCCAGGGGGATCTTGCAGTTCATTTTTAGTAAATAAAAAAATATTTTAAATGTTTAACATATACAGCTCCATTTATATCAATGAATACATCTGTCAAAATTTGGAATAGGACTTAAGGCTTAAATGTGACCCAGGACCACAAAACCAGTCATAAGGTTAAATTTTTTGAAACTGAGATTTATACATCATCTGAAAGCTGAATAAATAAGCTTTCCGTTGCTGAATGGTTTGTTAGAATAAGAAACAACTATTTAAAAATCTGGAATCTGAGGGTGCAGAAAAAACAAAATATTGGAAAAATCACCTTTTAAGTTGTCCACAAGTTCTTAGCAATGCATATTACTAATCAAAAAATACATTTTGATACATTTACAGTAAGAAATTTACAAAGTATTTTCATGTTTCAATTGTTTGTAATTGTTTTTTAAAGATTGCTGAAAGGTGAAATCAAGGAATTTCTGAATCTTGTGTTTGATCCCGTACCCAGACTTTTTAAAGTTGAGGGAAATTCTTCTTTACACATTTGTGACCCTAGATTGTATGGGTCAAAGTTATCGATTTTTCCTTTATGCTAAAAAACATTAGGATATTAAGTAAAGATCATGTTCCATGAAGATAATTAGTAAATTTCCTACCGTTAATATATTCAAACTTAATTTTTGATTAGTAATATGCATTGCTAAGAACTTCATTTGAACAACTTTAAAGGCAATTTTCTCAATATTTAGATTTTTTGCACCCTTGGATTCCAGAATTTCAAATAGTTGTATGTGGGCCAAATATTGTCCTATCCTAACAAACCATACATCAATGGAAAGCTTATTTAGTCAGTGTTATACAAAGATTGGCCCTTATGACTGGTTTTGTGGTCCACGGCCACATTTTTCAAAGAACTCATTTGTGCAACACATTTAGTATTATGTGTATCATTTGTAATTTATAACAGACAATCACTGAACCCATTACTGCCATCATTATCATTATCACCATCACACATAATAGCAGTTTTATTAAACATGCAAACATATTCAGGAAGACGTAAATTAAGTTTACTATTATACAGCCAAGAGGTGTTTGTCTAATATAAGATGTAAAAGTCACCGATCGACCGCTTGGCTCAATACAAAGAATCCAAACTTCAAAGCTGCATGCTTGCTGTGTTGCTGGAAAGTAGAGCAGATGGTGTATTTTAATATTTTACATTTCTTATTATTTGTGATTTATTATTTAATAAATACAGAAGCCCTAGAGCGTGACATCACATCCTGTTTCTGGTGTTTGTCTATAGTAATTTGGCGTTCTCTCAGTTATTTGACATCATGCGACGCCACTGAGTGACAGTCAGATCTTGTGTTGCATCACATCTGTGCTGTTTGAGAAACCCTCCAAATATGAGAACTGATGAGAATTTAACCTAATATAAGTATTTTATTATATATATCTTTAGTGTTCTTTAGCAGTGTTTTCTATTGTAAAAGACTGATTTTATGAGTGTTATGTAAAGGTGCGATGACCATGTCTACACTGTAAAAAAAATTGAGTCAATTTAAAATAATTTGTTACCTGGCTGCCTTAAAATTTTAAGTTCAGTCAACTCAAAAAAAGTTGAATCAACTTGAAATGTTACGTTTTACTAAGTGACAACTTAGATATTTGAGTTGATTCAACTTTTTTGAATCAACTCAAAAAAACAAAATTTTTTGGTTTAGTCAACTCAAATATATAAGTTGTCACTTAGTACAACTTAACATTTCAAATAAGTTGACTGAACTTAAAATTTAAAGGCAGCAGGGTAACAAATCATTTTAAGTTGACTCAACAAATTGTGTTTTTTGTTTTTTACAGTCATTTTCACCCCAAAATCAAAAGAAAAAAGCAATGCAGAAAAAATATCATTAAAAATATGATGTATTATTTTAATGGCATGGTATTTATACATCTTGGTAGTATTTGTTATTTATGCAGATTGTATTAAAAAACGTCATTGTGTCCAGAGGATAATTTTCCTGACTGTATTACAGTAATGAGAATCTAATGAGAATCATCATCATTAAGATGAATGAGAATTACAAACAACCTCAGGGGTTAATCATTACAGTGTCATAAAGTCAGTAAGTAATGACTTGAATTGTCAATTTTGGGTCAACCGCTTCTTTAATGGGCTGTAGATATGCTTCATTGTCTTCATGTAAAATACTTTTGCTTTCAGGGTGAAATGTGAGCCTGCCATCTTTCTTTCTTTCTTTCTTTCTTTCTTTCTTTCTTTCTTTCTTTCTTTCTTTCTTTCTGTCATTTTCTTCTCTTAGGTGTTGGTGTGGTGGTTTTTGATGTGCACAAGTTGTTTGAAAGGTCTTAATAAAACACGCGTTGAGTCGGCGCTGTCATCCTCACACCTCAGCCATAATGAGTTAGACGCTCCAGTCTGAGCTCTCTTCAAACACACGCCGCTGCGCCCCAGAGTCACCCACACACTCCCAGCCAGAGAGTGATTAATATAACATGTAATTAGAGAAAATTAGAGAAGGAGAGAGAGAGATGTGACTTAACCAGCGGGGGAGTTCTTTTAAATGAAACCTAGATCTCGCTCATAAATTAGAAAAGAATATATGCAGTCAAATAAATGATTAAGTGGACAACTTTAATCATCTTTGCCTGATTAAGAATCTGGCTGTAAAGAAAGATTGGGGTTTGTCTCATATAGCTGGCTTTCGACAGGCTCTGCGCCGAGATAAACGTCAGTATTTGAGCGCTTATAAAACTCATCCCTCATTAGAGCAGACCGCTTTATTTCAAAAGACACTTCAGCAGGTGATTTCATTCAGCGGCAGTCGGCTCACGGAGGTAAAAGCCAGCCGAGACACGTTATTAGTAGCGTCGTGTCCTGTCGTGGTTTAATATGAGGTGTTATGGAGCTTCTCTAAAGGGCTCGTGCCATGAGGAATCAAATCTCGCTTGATCTCTTCAGATAAAAGAGCTCGATGTGCTATGAAAAATGAAATCCTCCTCGCCAGTCCAAAAGCACCATTTATTCACACAAATTTAAATATTTGAGCATTAAATATACCCAGACCTCTTGGGCAGGTTTTTGCACAATCACAACTGAATTTTGGTTTTATTTCAATCAATTAATAGGAGTGATCTGCTGTCTTCATGACAGTCTCTGGCTTCTGCTGTGGATTATGTGATAAGCGCTCTTGCATCAGACACTGTGACTTACTCGTTTTTCACATAAACCATCTCGCAGGGCTCTGCGTAGATTATCTATTTCGTCTAAAGGAGGGTTTGGCCCTGAACACATGGTTGCATCAGTCACACCTCTTTACTAATTGTTATAAAGCAAACATAACAATAACTTCGATATTGTTAGTTATATTTGAAGATGGACACCGGACTGAAGCAGATTGGCTTTACTTGATGATCCATGAGTCTCAAATCTGATCTTTTGAGGAATGTTTATTTGTTCTTCTCTCAATCATCATTGGATTGCATTGCATTATATTTCAGTCTCATCTCACTACGACAGGGAGTTAAAAAAAGTGATATTTATATCATTTTTATGTAAGTATCTGCTATACTCTTATAAAGATTTCATTGATTTACATTGCAAGCATCAGAATTTCATCATCAGTATCTGCACCAAACAACATATTTTTGCCCATGAGTCTCTAAATAAAACTGAGCATTATTTTTCCTCGATAATTTTAGAGCCAAAAATAGTAATATACCAAATATGCTACAAAACAGAAACCCATATGCAAACTCAATTAGATTCACATATTAAATTTAATTAGAATAAGGTTCAGTAAACTTTTGGATTTCAAAAGATTCGTTTTTCTCACTTCTGGATAGATTTTCTTATCGCACAGATGTTGTCACATCTTGAACCACTTTTCTTTGGTCTTCCGTGTCCTACAAAGTTCATAAGTAGAGATAAATGCGCTGTGGTCTCTCATGAGTGTGTTTTTGTGTGTGTAGAGCGGCATCCTATCGAGTACGCCATCGACGGCACAAACAGATGGTGGCAGAGCCCAAGCATCATGAACGGGATGGACTACCATTATGTCACGGTGACTCTGGACCTGCAGCAGGTAAATGACAAAAAACAGCAACTTCATCATTATTCACAGCTAATCAGAATGCATCTTGTGGTTTTGTAACGTTCCAGCCCTTATTTTATTTTAACCCATATAGCGTCAACAATTTTTTTTTTTACCCGACTGAAAACATAAGATCATTTGCAAGCTTCTACAGTAGCTAAAAACACAGTGTATGCACGCCTTTAAGATCCATTCACACCAACAAAGATAAAAATAACTATATTATTCTAACTATGTGCTACCACTTTAAAGCTGGATAGATTTTGATTGGCTGTCAATGTATTTATGGTTTATCAACTGGAATAAAATAGTGATTCCAGCAGTTGTTTCTTTATAGCTATAGTTAGCATTATAGTTATCATTCATGGTGTGTCTAAACTTTAACAGGTTCACTGCAACTAAACAAACAATATAGTGCTCTTTTCTCTGCAGTTACAATGATTGGGGAGACTTCAAGGTTCAAAAAGCATAATAAACTATCATAAACAGTCTAAACAAATGCACTATATAAACTGCAGTCGAATTAGGCACATAAAGGGGTCATCGGATGCCCATTTTCAACAAGTTGATATGATTCCTTAGGGTCTTAATGAAAAGTCTATAATATACTTTGGTAAAAAATTCTCAGTAGTGTAAAAAACACCCTTTTGCCTTGTCAAAATAAGCTCTGCAAAAAATCAACTGATTCTATTGCATGTTCCTTTAAATGCAAACGAGCTCTGCTCGCACCACCCCACTCTTCTCTCCATGGAGTGAGGAGCCATTGTTTACGTTAGTATGTTAAGTTTACGTGAAACTTGCTAACTAGCACATTATTAGGAAAGGCGATTGCAAAGATTCATAAAAAAAAAACATACACTCACTTTTGCTGTAAGTGAAGCTGGATCACGAATGATCACAGATGCATTTATGTAGATCGGGAGGCCATTTCAATCACAAACAAAAGTCATCCACTGCGTCTTCAGCAGCTCAGATGTCGGGAGTAAATGAGGACTGCTATGTTCATAGTTATATCCATCAAAAGAACAGCTCAATCGCTTAGGAGCCATTCTTGTCTACATCCCTGCTCCTGCATCGAAACGCTAGCGATCCAACTGTTACAGCTCATTCAGGGCGGGTCTAAAGTAAGATGCCTGTGTCAATCAATCTATTGTGGGAGCGACCTCTGAAGAAGCTGAGAATGGCTTGATTTGAAAAAGGGGAAATTAATTTTACAGATTAAATAAAAACCACTAGGTGGATTTTTATCATTATATAATATTTATTTATTCAGCTTTCAGAAAAATTAGCCTTATGACTGGTTTAGTGGTCCAGGCTCACATTTATGTTCAAACAACATGCAAAGTGAACTTTGCATGCGATGACCCCTTTAACAGTGAGTTTCACTCATATTTGCAACTAAAAATAAATGTGTGCAAACTGTATTGTGTGCAAAATATATCTGCAAATAAAACAAGACCCTGTTGGTCTTTAAAAAGTCTAAAATATCTTAAATTGTGTAACAAACCAATTTTATTAATATTTAAATTAGGGGACAGAAAATGTTATTATTAAACTCTAAAAGGCTATGATTTTATTAAATAAGTATGATTGCTGTGCATTCAAAGTCTAAATGCAGCACCGGTTTGCGGTTTAAGAGGAGTTCACAATTGCAGATTTATATCATCTGATCAACTATTGAAGAATTATGTGTTTCTATTTTTTTATGTTGTAGATGCTTCTAGGAGTGCATATTTAAATGAGCAGCCAGCAAAAGTTAATATAGAAATGAGAAAAGTTAAACTATTCCTGGAGTATTTATTATAATCACATCATTATTAAATACATCTTGAAGAAGAAGTGTTTATAAAATCTAGTATTAATTTTGTGATCTAATGAATAAATCATTTTGCATAAATAATAAATGTCTCCTTGTATCCCTTTATTAAGGAAAAACAAATTATTTGATCAAGTTTAAATGCACCCCATACGTTTTTAACACACTTCTGAATTTTACCGCTTATAGGACCAAAAAGTATGCATTGAAGAAATATTATGAAATTATAATGCATTCTCTATTTTTTTTTTTTTTTTTTTTAGTGTTTATCACTAAAAATATCACTAAAGAGTCTACAGTCATGAAATTCCTTTGCAGAAAAGCCTTTCCCTTTACTCACTTTGTCCCTCGTTCCTCTTCTCCCACTCGCGCATCTGCAGGTTAGCTTTGGCTGAACAGTGAAGAGCAGTGGAGTTGAATGAGCGTGCGATAGCGTGTGGGCAGAATGCTCCCATCAGCCCTTATTAGATGATGATCTGAGGCCAGTGCAGAGCAGTGCCGCACAACCGCAGGAAATTACACAAACACCTACAGACACGCAATTAGTGCAGGCAACAGATGACACTGGGGTGCAGGGCGGTCAGAATGAAAAGTGACGTGCAAATTAATAGATAAGAGGCAAACTGATAACAAAAATAGAAGCGATGGGAAGTACAGTGCACAGAGAATGATGAAATTGAGTCAACTGGTGAGAAAATGAGACATTTGTAGCATGATTCTGTGGAATTGATGTTAGAAAGGATCATAGATGCATCCGGCACACACATGTACATGCTTTATATAGCTCAATTTATACTGTACAAATTAAGATTAAGATAAGAGTATTCCAAAAAGCACAATCTTTAGCTTAGGCCCACATGGGATCTGCACATATTTTTCTTTCATATTTTTAGGACTATATCTGCTAAACAGATTTGGTAAAATACTTTGAAATCCAAAAGCATTATCATAATTAGTTAAACTTTAACTTTTTTTTTTTTTAATTATTAATTATTAATACAATTTAACAAGGATGCATTAAATTGATAATTATTACATTTTTTAAAGCAAGAATGCATTAAATTGATCAAAAATGACAGTAAAGACATTTACCCCTGGTTTCACCGACATGGCTTAAACCTGCACTGTAAAAAGCAACTTGTTGAGCTAACTTAAAAGAATTTGTTACCTGGCTGCCTTAAAATTTTAAGTTCAGTCAACTCAAAGGAGTTTAGTCAACTTGAAATGTTAAGTCGTACTAAGTGACAACTTAGATATTTGAGTTGATTCAACTTAAAATTTTAAGGCAGCATGGTAACAAATCATTTTAAGTTGACTCAACAAATTGTGTTTTTTATTTTTAGTCTAAAATGTACGTCTGAGCCGTTTCAGCTTTTTTTAAGGCATGTTTATAAAAATGACTTATATGTCTTAATTTAACTATGGTTTAATCCTGGCTTAGGCTAAGCCCTTAATGTAAAAAACAAAAAACACCATTTGTTGAGTCAACTTAAAATAATTTGTTACCCTGCTTTAAAATTTTAAGCTCAGTCAACTCAAATAAGTTTATTCAAGTTGAAATATTAAGTTGTACTAAGTGACGTTCAAGTTGACTAAAATATTGTTGTTAAACTTAACAGCTGTGTTTGGTATTCGGCTGCCTTAAAATTTTAATTTGAAACTCAAATTTTTAAGTTGTCACTTAGTGAAATGTAACATTTCAAGTTGACTAAACTTTTTTCGAGTTTTTAAGGCAGCCAGGTAACAAATTATTTTAAGTTGACTCAACAAATTGTTTTTTTTTTTTACCAGGCAAAAGATTTCTATTTCAAATAAATTATGTTCTTTTGAACTATCTATTCATCTGTAAATTGTGAAAATAGAACGTTTACACAAAAATATTTGGCAAAAATGTGTCTTGAGCAGCAAATCAGCAAATTAAAATGATTTCTGCAGGATAATTAAAAAATGTAGCTTTGATCACAGCAATCAATTATATTTCAACAGCTATTCACATAAAAAATATATATTTTATATTGTAATATTTCACAATTTTATTGTTTTTACTGTATTTTTAATCAAATAATTGCAGACTTAGAGAGAAGAAGTCATTAAAAAGTCATAATTTTTCCAAACTTCTGAATGGTAAGTATAGTTGTGTGCAAGGAGCCAGTGATTTGAAGAACTTTGTGACTGATGGAGCTCGACTTCCCCAATTCTAAGTCATTTTCATTAAATGAGAAAGTGTGGTCATAATATCCACCTAAAAAATGATCAAGAAAGAAAGTCATACACCACTTTGAATGGCATGAGAGTGATAAATAATGACAGAATGTTCATTTGTCTGTGAACTATCCCTTTAATTCCTGCATTGTTCCTCTGTGCCTTACCTGAACTGAAGAATAAGACAATGAGTGCAACATGGTATGATGACAGAGGAGACAGAAAGAGAGAGAGAAAGAAAGAGAGAGGGGTGGTGGCAAGATAGAAGACAAATGAGTGTGACAGGGTTTGAGTATTCATTAGAGGGGCTGTAGAGGACATTTAGAGTTAATAAATCAGACGAGAGGGTGTGTAATTACTGACGGCAATCACACATACAGCATCGAGCCACGACTGCCATCTTACCATCACTCACTCTCTGACAACCTGTCTTCGCAATGACAAACGTGCACTAACACATTACAGGCTCTCATTCAGCACGCTGAGCACTAGAGCAAAACCCGTCTGAACTGAGGAAATTGATTCAATTGAATTAAGCGGTTATTTATAAACAGCAGGCTGATATGCACACACACTGTTCACTCTCCTTTATGTGTAATATGTTTTAGATGGCTAACAGGATGCCTTCAGTGACTGCTGCTGGGTGCTGATGATGTTTAGCGTTAGACTTAAAGGAACAGTTCACCCAAAAAGGGACATTTGAGAAATGCAACATTCATTCACTCGGTCACCAATGGATCCTCTGCAGTGAATGGGTGCCATCAGAATGAGAGGCCAAACAGCTGATAAAAACATATAACACAATAATCCACACAACTCTAGTCCATCAATTCACTGGAGGAAGCATTATTGTGGAATATGGACTTATATTTTAGCCAGAAGCAATTTGTTTCTTTCAAACACGCAGCTTTTCATTTCACAAGATGTTAATTGATGCACTGGAGTAGTGTGGATTACTTGTGGATTATTGTGATGTTTTTATCAGCTGTTTGGACTCTCATTCTGACGGCACCCATTCACTGCAGAGGATCCATTAGCAGTGCTGAGGGTAACGCATTACAAGTAACGCAAGTTACGTAATAATATTACTTTTTCCAAGTAACTAGAAAAGTAATGCATTACTTTTTAATTGACAAGAAAATATCTGAGTTACTTTTTCAAATAAGTAACACCAGTTACATTTTTCCCCATTTATTGATTAAAAGCTCTCCTGTCCCCATGTTAAGAGAAATCGGTAGTAAGATGA
This sequence comes from Cirrhinus molitorella, assembly GCA_033026305.1. NCBI lineage: Eukaryota > Metazoa > Chordata > Actinopteri > Cypriniformes > Cyprinidae > Cirrhinus > Cirrhinus molitorella. Next base: position 1,954,727 of record CM065133.1, on the reverse strand, counting down.
TACTTCTAGAATAAATGTGAATATGCATTAATTCATCTCACTCACACAAAAAGAAACGTCTTGGTTACGTATGGTAACCCTCGTTCCCTGATGGAGGGAACGGAGACGTTGTGTCGAAGTGACGACTAGGGGTCGCTCTTGAGAGCCCGAACACCTCTGACAGCTTTGAGAAAAGGCCAATGAAATTGGTACGCAGTATTTGCATAGCCCGCTCCGCCCCGGAGATCCGGGCATAAGAGGGGGGGGCTAGGCAACACTCATTGTTCTGATCTGAGGAGCCGAAGCACCCGGCTACACTCAGAGGCGGTCCGAGGTTGTGGCAAGGGGGACACAACGTCTCCGTTCCCTCCATCAGGGAACGAGGGTTACCATACGTAACCAAGACGTTCCCCGTCTGTCGTTCACGTTCGACGTTGTGTCGAAGTGACGACTAGGGGTCCCAGTTGAAAACGCCACAACCAGCGGACCGCGTCACGAGTGCATGGAGTGCAAATATTAACAGGTCTTGCGTGTTAGATAAATGTCACTCACCTCTACGTGACCTTCCAATGCCCAAGAGCTTCAGCCAGCCTTTCCTCACCTTTGGTTGAACATCTTGGAGAACATTGGGCCAGTGTCCGTCCTCCCCGGGGGGGGGATGGGCACTACGGAGACCACACCCTGCCCGGAGGGAGGTATTTGTGTGGAGAATACACTTGAGGGCTCGCACTAGGGGAGCACAACAAGGGGACGATCCTGAGGCAGGCTCCGCATGAGGAGAGACTGCTGAGCTCAGGGTCGGAGACAAGTTTTGTCTTAAGGGAAACACCGCATCTCTGGGAGTATAGGTGGAGATACACACATGGGGCCGCATTAGGAGCCACTACATGTGGGGCACCAACCTAATATGAGAGTTCACAAGAGGCAACCTAACTTCATATTAGATTCTGATAGCTAGTTCCTCCGCTGAACATAGCTACGTTGCGGGTGCAACATGATGGAAATTGTCGTTCAGGGTTCACGCCAGGAAACTTACTGAACTGGGGAAGCGTCATCACCCGTGGGGAACGACGCTTCAGCAAGCTTCTACACCGTGTCAGCTTCAGGAGTTACTGGGCTTGCGTTCAGGACTCCCGAAGAGACTGGTTCTACACGCAGATTGTAGAACCTGGCAAACGTGTTAGGTGTAGCCCAACCTGCAGCTCTGCAAATGTCTGTTAAAGAGATCCCGTTCGCCAGCGCAACCGACGCTGCGACGCCCCTGGTGGAGTGGGCGTGCACCCCCAGCGGGCAGGGCACCCCTGTGGCCTGGTAGGCCAAACGAATCGCATCCACAATCCAGTGGGAAATTCTTTGTTTGGAGACAGCTTTCCCCTTCTGCTGTCCTCCAAAACAGACAAAGAGCTGACTCGACCGTCTGAAGCTTTCAGTACGTTCCAAGTAAATGCTCAGGGCACGGACTGGGCATAACAAGGAGAGGTTGGGGTCGCCTTCCTGAGAAGGGATAGCTTGCAGAGTGACCACCTGGTCCCTGAAGGGAGTGGTGGGCACTTTGGGCACATAACCGGGCCGGGGTCTCAGGATAACGTGAGAGTTAGCCGGCCCGAATTCGAGGCACGAGTCACTGACGGAGAGGGCTTGGAGGTCTCCCACTCTTTTGATCGATGTGAGCGCAGTCAGGAGAGCCGTCTTTTGGGAGAGAGCACTGAGTTCGACTGACTGGAGCGGCTCAAAGGGATCTGACTGTAGGCCCCGGAGGACCACAGACAGATCCCAAGAGGGGACAAGGCGCGGTCTGACGGGGTTCAGCCTGCGTGCACCTTTAAGGAATCGTATAACCAAATTGTGCTTCCCAACCGATCTACCTTCCACCAGGTCGTGGTTAGCGGCAATAGCGGCTACCTGGACCTTAAGTGTTGAAGCAGAAAGGTGTCTATCCAGTCCTCCTTGGAGGAAGGAAAGCACCGTTCGGATGCCACATCTCCGTGGGTTCTCCCCCCGGGAGGAACACCAGTTTGTGAATTTGCGCCATCTGAGGTCGTACAGCCGCCTCGTGGAAGGAGCTCTCGACTGCAACAGAGTGTTTACCACTGCCAGTGGGAGATCTCTGAAATCCTCCTGGTCGCGTCCAGGGACCATACGTGGAGGTTCCAGAGATCTGGGCGCGGGTGCCATATCGTGCCCTTCCCCTGTGAAAGGAGGTCCTTCCTCAGGGGAATGCGCCAGGGAGGAACGGGGGAGAGGAGCACCAGCTCTGAGAACCAAACCCTGTTGGGCCAGTAGGGGGCCACCAGCAGGATCTGTTCTCTGTCCTCCCTGACTTTGCACAGGGTCTGTGCAATTAGGCTCACTGGTGGAAACGCATACTTGAGGAGGCCCTGAGGCCAGCTGTGTGCCAGTGCATCTGTGCCGAGGGGCGCCTCGGACAGACCGTACCACAACTGGCAGTGAGTGTTCTCTATCGAGGCAAACAGGTCGACCTGGGCCTGACCGAAAAGACTCCAGATCAGCTGAACCGTCTGAGGGTGAAGTCTCCACTCGCCCCGAAGCGAAGTCTGTCGGGAGAGCGCGTCCGCTACCCAATTGAGTTCGCCCGGTATGTGGGTGGCTCGTAGAGACTTGACATTGTTTCGACACCAAAGGAGGAGATGGCGGGCTAGCTGTGACATGCGAAAGGAGCGTACACCGCCCTGGTGATTGATGTAGGCTACAGTCGCAGTGCTGTCTGTGCGGACCAGCACGTGTTTGCCCTGAACCAAAGGTCGGAACCTCTTCAGGGCCAAAAACACTGTCAGCAGTTCGAGGCAATTGATATGCCAATGCAGCCGAGGGCCCGACCAGAGCCCTGCAGCTGCTTGCCCATTGCATACGGCGCCCCAGCTTGTGTTGGATGCATCTGTCGTAACCAAAATGCGCCTGGACACTTGTCCTAAGGGCACCCCGGCCCGTAGGAACGAAATGTCTTTCCAAGGACCGAGGGTTTTTAGACATACGGGTGTGACGAGCACCCGGTATGAACCCTGGCGCCATGGCCATCTCGGGACTCGGGAACGGAGCCAGTGTTGTAACGGTCTCATGTGCATCAGGCCCAGCGGCGTGACGGCGGCTGCGGATGCCATGTGACCCAGGAGCCTCTGAAATTGTTTGAGGGGGACCGTCGGGCTGCGTGAGAGCTTCTGGACGCAGCTCAGCACTGACTCTGCACGCTCCGGGGAGAGCCGTGCACTCATGGCAACCGAGTCTAGTTGTATACCGAGAAAAGAGATGCTCCGTACCGGGGCGAGCTTGCTCTTTTCCCAGTTGACCCGAAACCCCAGATGGGCCAGATGGTTGAGAACCACATCCCTGTGTTTGCATACCAACTCCTGAGAGTGTGCTATGACCAGCCAGTCGTCGAGGTAATTGAGAATGCGGATGCCCCTCTCCCGGAGAGGGGCAAGGGCTGCCTCTGCGACTTTCGTAAAGACGCGGGGAGACAGGGAGAGCCCAAATGGAAGGACTTTGTACTGAAATGCTCGACCTTCGAAGGCAAACCGCAGGAAGGGCCTGAGTCTTGGAAGAATCGAGACATGAAAGTACGCGTCTTTCAGGTCTATCGCCACAAACCAATCCTGGAATCTGATGCACGTGAGAATGCGTTTGAGCGTTAGCATTCTGAAGGGGAGCTTGTGAAGGGCCCGATTCAGAATCCTCAGATCCAGGATTGGTCTTAAACCGCCACCTTTCTTGGGTACAATGAAGTAGGGGCTGTAGAACCCTTTCTTCATGTCGGCCGAGGGGACCGGCTCTATCGCGTCCTTCGCCAGAAGGGTCGCGATCTCCGCCCGAAGAACCGCAGCATTCTCGTCCCGAACCTCGGTAGAGAAGATGCTGCTGAACTTGGGCGGATTGCGTGCGAATTGGATAGCATAGCCGAGTCGGATGGTTCTGAGAAGCCAGCGAGAGAGGTTGGGTATCTCGAGCCAAGCTGTAAAACTCTCTGCCAACGGTCTCAGGGGGACCACCGACGTACCTCGGGTGGGTACGGTGTGACTGAGTTGTGGTGAAAGCCCTTTGTTCGGGGGCGTGCTGTCCCGGAGGACACAAGGTGCTTTGATCGCCATAACCGACATACAAGGATCCGTGAGAAGATCGCCTGAGCTCAGGGGATCGACTGACGGATGCGCTTGTTTCTCTGTCAAAGTATGCAGAAGCGCAAGTTTTGCGGTTGAGCATGCTTTGGTGTGTTTTGGTGGCTGGGTACCCCGGAGGGACCCAGCCATGGAAGGATCGACCATCGGAACCGACAGACAAGGATCCATCAGAAGATCGCCTGAGCTCAGGGGATCGACTGATGGATGCACTTGATTCGTCAAAGCATGCCAAAGCGCAGGCCCTGCGGTTGAGCATGCTTTGATGTGTTCTGGTGGCTGGGTACCCCGGAGGGACCCAACCATGGTGGGTGTACCGATCATCGTAACCGACAAGGATCCAACGGAGGACCGCCTGAGTTCAGGGGGTCGACTGAAGGATGCACTTGGTTTGTCAAAGCATGCAGAAGCGCCTGAGATGCGGTCGAGCATGCTTTGACGTGCTTCAGTGGCTGGGTACCCCGGAGGGACGCAGTCGCACTGGTTTTTACGCCCAGAGAAGAAAGAAATTGCTCTTAAATTGACCATGTGGTGGCTGTCCGCCGTGAGGCAGACAGCCAGGATGGAGCCGAAGCCCACACTCGTCCCCTCGCCGAGTGTGGATCTAGACAGGTCAGCAGATCTCTCTCCCCTGGGCGGCTCACTTCAGGAGCGCTTCGAAGCCTGATGAGGGTTCCTAGCGGCCTGAAAATGAGCTAACGGCGCCACCTTCTTGCGAGAACTCGACGGCAAGGCTGGTTTGGGTGCAGGACCAGCCTGAGGCGGGCCCTGAACCAGTCTGGAGAAATGGGGGCGTCAAGAAAGCGAACTTTCTCAGTGTCCTTCATTTCCGCCAGATTTAGCCAAAGGTGGCGCTCCTGGACCACCGTAGTGGACATCGCTCTACCCAGAGCCTGCGTTGCGACATTTGATGCTCGGAAGCATACACAGAACTGAACGCAGTTCCTGCGACACTCTGAGGCGAGATCTCCCTCGTGCAGATCTTATAACACTTTGCCTGGCAGCCAGCAGGATGGCAAAAGTGTGCATGGTGGACACAGCCTGTCCAGAAGACGTGAACCCCTTCACGCTCTGGACGAGAGCCTATGTGGTCCCACCAGGGGGCAGGGCATCAGATATGCAGGTGCTGTACTGAAGCGCCCACCCGCCTGGAGAATCCACGAAGCCTCTCGCGCTGGACCGCCATCGAGGGAAATGAGGGAGGAGGATCTGATATATCGTGTTTCAGCCGAAAAAAAAAAGGCCTATCACGATATAGTCAATCTCGTACGTTACCGAAGCCATGAACACACAGGATGAGGCGGAGGGTTTTTTTCTCACTCAAACCTGATGTGTTTCGGTTATCTTGTTCAAGCACGCCCACCACTTCAGCGTCTGCTCAAACTGAGACTCGCTCCCCAGCTTGCTCAGTCGAAGCATCAGCTTCCCATGGTTTAAGTCCTCCCTCCGATGCTGCAGCCAACCTCTCAACCAGCTTTTAAGGTTTTGAACAGAGTAAAGTTGTAAAAAGAACTAATAATCTGTCCAAAAACCTAAACGGGGGTCGCGAGGAACGAGCGATCCGCGGGGGGAAACCCGGCGGAACTAACTCATTTCCTATTGCTCGCCATCGACGCACATCGCAGCGGCCCTCGTACCCGGAAGTAGAAGGGCCGAACGGAAGCGGCCGCGGTGAGCCGCGGCTTCGCGGCTCGTGAGCAGCAACCCATAGTTATGTTCCCTTCCGCAAGCAGAACACAAACTATCAACGAAGCGATGTATCAGCGTGAGACTAGCTCAACCCTGAGCACAACGATCGTGCCGATTGTTATTGTTTACGAGGAAACCGCAACCAGGAAGACACGGACGGAAAGGCAAATGTAAACACAATCCATCCGTGTCGGCTCTTTCAGAGAAATTACTCCTTTTCAGGAGGAAAAGCTCTTTAGAGATCGTCGTCGAAGCACCCAGGGGTATTCTCGCTTACCAAGAGAAGGGTTAAAGGGAGAAACCGCTGCTCGTGCCATAGATCCAACGACGAAGAGGTGAGTAATGCTGTTTTCCCCTAAGAGAATACTGCATTCGGCTCCGAAGAAACAGAACAATGAGTGTTGCCTAGCCCCCCCCTCTTATGCCCGGATCTCCGGGGCGGAGCGGGCTATGCAAATACTGCGTACCAATTTCATTGGCCTTTTCTCAAAGCTGTCAGAGGTGTTCGGGCTCTCAAGAGCGACCCCTAGTCGTCACTTCGACACAACGTCGAACGTGAACGACAGACGGGGAACCAACAATCCAGTATTCCTGAAAATGACTAAAAACAGTGAAATTCAACTCAGAATATGACGCAAACCTGCAATAATTAACCCTTTAACTGTCACACCCATTTTTGAACATAAACATAAAAATGCAGTATTCAAACTTCATTTTTGGTAATTCACGAACAAAAATATTTTGTAATATGATTTGGATGTACATTTTCCATGGTAATGCAATGTCTGATTTTAAAATGGTTTTCAAAGGATGAATTTTGAGATTTTAAGTTTTGTTAGATTTTTGTGATGCACTCGTCAGAAATTAATCTATTACTTTTCCTACATAATACACAAAAAATGGTCAAATATCTATTTAGGAGTCTTTCCAATCTATTTAGAACTTTCCAACGATATATAGGTTGTCATGATTAAATTAGCATTTATTTGTAAAATGGTGAAGTAAACTGACAGTGACAGGGTTACATATGTTAAATAATACAGAAATTTTAATTCATGTATCTAATCCCATTTTATTAACCACTATCTTTGCTGCCAACTTTCGGTGATCCAATCCAATAAGCAAAAATTACGCAAGATAATCTAACATTTGTTTTCCATTTTTGACATTTGACATAAATGCCCAGATTAAAAAAGTACTGTAAAAGTAACTTAACGCATTACTTTCCATAAAAAGTAACTAACATAATTAGTTACTTTTTTTTAGGGAGTAACGCAATATTGTAATGCATTACTTTTAAAAGTAACTTTCCCCAACACTGTCCATTAGTGAGCAGGTGATGCAATGCGACATTTCTCCAAATCTGATCTCTGATATCTGAAGGTCAGTAAGTTTTCAGCTAATTTAAATTTTTGGGTCAGCTATTGCTTTAAGTTAAGATACAGATGTTTGACATTATGTGTAGGTGTTGGCTGATGGTAAGCTGATTGAATATATCAGATGTCCATAGGCTCCTATGTTTTGCACACAGCGCACATATATTTAATCAGGAGCAGTTTGCATGTCTGTGCATGTGCAAGATTTCCTCATTTTTTAGCCTTCCACACATATGTGCATTTTATTTTCCAAGTTCCAGAAGTCTAATGATTGTGCATGTGATTCATTGTAGGAAATTGTGTGTTTGTCCACGTGTGTGTGTGTGTGTGTGTGTGTGTGTGTGAGAGAGAGATGTTCCAGTCTCTCCAGATGTTCACCTGACCTCAGTATTATTTTGAAATGTGACTAATCATACTAAAGTCCTCCACAAACTCACACGCATCCATGTGCAAACACATACACACAAATTCTACTTTCTACACATTCTACTTCACAATTTTACTGAAAATCACTGTTCATTGAAATCTCTAGTTCATCCATATGCAATGTGCATGTCTGAAGTGAGGGACAGTTTGGCATTGCATAAAACATTTTCTGAATTAAATTCTCACAGTTAAGGCAACAAATGTTGAAAATAGAATCCCCCAGTTAAACACATGCTGAAATGGAAAACTAATACAAAACAGTATCCAGATGTTTGGATGTCTCATTTGGTTCAGTTACCAGGAAGTGGAAATCAAACCAGCTACACTGCTTAGAGAACACATTCACCCACCTACAATAAAACTTGAGAGAAGAGCCACAGAGAAGCCAACAGTCACTAAAGAGGAAATACAGAGTTTAGCAGCTGACAGTGAAGGTAGCCAATAGAGCTCTGCATAAAAGATGCCATTACTCAAAAACAACCATATAAAAGAAAAAGGCATAGCTGTGACCATTCCAGTGTGGTTAGATGTGGTTAGACAGACATTGATGCACAAATGCACAAAAAGCTGACATGCCAAGCTATATTTTATTCAAAATATCAAGTTGTTAAAAGTCAGCCATAATCAGCAAGCCCATACAGGGCATCTGCATCACAGAATATCCAGCTTCTTTATCTTCAGGAATCTGCTTTTTAGACCCAAGTTATAAATTCTGTTTTACCTAAACGGAATAAGTTTATTCTCAGGGAGCCAAATTCTTACCTAACTGAGCTCCACACCTAATATCACTTGTATTCTACCAACATCCTTGTCTGAAACAGTAAAGCAGAATCATCAGCATATAAAACAAGTTACAATCACAAACAGCTTGCATATCATTTATGTATAATAAGAACAAAAGGGGGCCTAGGACACTTCCCTGAGGAACTCTATTATTAACGACTGATTCCTCAAAAAGAATACCATTGGTTTCTACCCTTTGAACTACTATTTAAATAAGAGTTCGACCAGGCTATCACCATAATCAATTAACCCATGACATTTAATTTATCTAACAGTAGAACTGGGAAATCCAAGAGTACAGTACCAAATGTTTTACCATCAGCAATTGCTGCTTACTTATGCAATCTGTTAATTAAAAAAGTATCAATCAAATAAGATCTCCTACAACCTAATTGAAAACCATACGTATTGTGTTTATACACAGTCTTTTCATTAATTTTTTTTTTTTTACCAAACACAAAGAATGTAAACCAGGTAGTAATTTCAAGGAACATATCTATTACTTTTCTTATATCATAGAATGATCTTGGCTATCACTGTGTCAGATGGCACTATACTATTTTATAAAAGATTAAATAATCTTCTCTAAATGTGACAGATGGAGCTGTAATATCTGCAGCATCTCTTAAAAATGTATCTGGAATCTGTTCCAGACTGGTTTTGTGGTCCAGGGTTACAAATTTAGTAAAAACGAAAGAGTTTGGCAAGACCTCTAGTTTTGAATATAACCTCTTAACAAAATCATTCACATAAATTCCCTTAGACAAAAGAAGCATGTCCACTAAGCTATTTTCAATTAATTATAAGGATGAAATTCTTTAAATTCTTTCTCATTAAAAAATTTTGACACATTAATTTTAATTTGCCAATTGTTCAGCACCTTTCACAAAGACTACCTTATTTACTTAAGTTTTTCCTATATAACCTTATTTTTTGCCTCCTTTATATGCTTCTGACCTAAATTTTTCATGGTCCTCCTGATCCTTAGTTCTCCTATAAATCGAAAGTGCCTTATTCCTGCTTTTTAATATTTAAAATATTTTCTATTTCTTTCAAGGACTGGATCTTTTCTTAACTCTCATCTGTCAATTCTACTTTTAGGGGGCAATTCTATCCACTTCTTTAAGAAATAAAGCTTTAAAATCTGTCGAAGCATAATCAGCTATTGAGGTATTCAGCGTGTCATTCCGTTGAACTCTCTTAGGTTAACCTTTAAATACTTCAGTATGAAAACTCAGGAGCAGGCATTCTATTGAGGCAGGGAATGCAGACTTCTCAGAAAAGAGCAGAAGATCTGCAGATCCTTTCAGTAGCTTCCTCCTGCTTGAATTTTGCCCCTGGACTGTTGAGTTCTACTGCACCTCAGACCAGATTACATTCAAGAACATGTTTATAGTCCTCAAAGGGTCTGACTGCTTAGGCCAGTGGCATACATCCTGGTATAGTGGCATTAGTATTATCATTTCCAAGTGTCCCCTAAAAGGGAACGTCTCAGGTAAGGTGTACCTGGTTGTATGAGAAGGGAACGAGATGCTGCATCATGCTGACAAACTTTAGGTATGCCTGACACATTTTTCTTTAGGCAGTTGGAATCTGGAGATTCTGTGACATAGTTGTCTTTTAATGGTCTTGCTAATTCAAGCAAAGTATGGTATGTTAATGTTTTATTATTCATCATCACGTCCAAATCATGGACTAACAGCATACGTCTGGAGAAACAGGTGTTCTGTTCATTAATTTTCAGCTTTAAGGAATGTGTTGCATTATTGTGATACTGAACTAAACTAATTATGCTACATTTTACTTTTGTATGGAAAATAGTGTGGTAGTTATTTATGCAATTAAAAGTTGTTGGCTTTGAGCTCTCTCTCTCTCTCTCTCTCTCTCTCTCTCTCTCTCTCACACACACACACACACACACACACAAGCAAACATGAGCTAAAAACATTTGGCTTTTGTGTGTGTATCCCATTGTACTTTAGTAAATCTGTTTAAGTATCTGTACTTTACTGGAGTAGTTTTATTTTGAGTAACATAAGATCGTACTTTTTACTTCACTACATTTCATAAAACATTTTTTTTATTATTATTTTTTTTTATTATTATTAATCAACAGTATAAATGTTTAAATTGTTTGAATCAACTAGCCTAGTAGACAGATATGAATGTTTATTTATAACCACATGCCCTTATTCTCATATTATATATAACGGTCATGTTCTGCAAAACAACTGGCTTTAAAACACTTTTTTTCTTACTGGTGAAAATAAGACGTAAATAAGATAGTGGAATTTTCATATTTATTTGGTTCCACAGTGTTTGCTGATTTGTATTTATTAAAACGATATACGATATGCGTTACTTTATTTTATATTAGTCTACATCAAGGTGTATTCCTTGTAAATAACAAATGCATGTGTGGGAGCGTAAGGGGACATTTGAATTATTTATGAATAAACTAGTGTTTTCTGAATCAGTGTCGCAAATATCCTGACTAGAAATCTTCACTTTGAAATGCATCTTTACAGATTAGCTACATTATGAAAGAGTTTTTGGTTTTGATTTCTTTTAATTCATTAAGTAATAATTTAAAGCTCTCCATATATGTTTTTATCATGCCTGTAAGGCATGTATTGTTTTGATGGATAATTTTAAATTGTTTCCACTGGAAAAAAGTGCAAGTGACGGCGCTGGCGCCTGCATGCCTTTAGCTTCCACTCTCCGCACAAACGAATGGATATGCGCATAGAACACGATATTTAACGTTTAAACCAACATTGTTTTATACTTTAACTGTTTTATATCTATAGATTTTATTTTAGTCAATTCGTGATGATTTGAGAAGGCAAAATGATCAAACAAACAGTCTTCTGCTGGCAGCTGTTCGTTACTTAAAAAAAAAAAAAAAATTATATTTGACAAATAAAAAATCCTCCCAACAACAACAACTTAACTTAATAAAAAACAGACACGAAATCACTTTGCCATACATACACAACGGAACAGTTTTAATAGCTGAAACAATATCTAAACGTTATGTTTTGTTATGTTCTGTCTCTAAATGCATACAGAACAGCACAAATTATCTTCCGTGCTTTTAAAAACAGACATCAAATAAACATTAGGCTAATAAATCAAGCAGGTCACCGTCACAGCGGCCTTTGTTTCCGCACGGAAGTATTTCGGAACATTTCGACTTTATTCTCGAAGTATTTCGACTTTATTCTCTGAACATTTCGACTTTAATCTCGGAGTTTCGACTTTAATCTCGGAATCTTAGATTATTTTTTTTTTACATGGCACTAAAACGCCGTCGTAGGTACACACATACATATATATATATATATATATATATATATATATATATATAAATATATAAATATGCTAATATACAATTTTATTAAGTAGCCTATATAAAATTGCTAAATAAATCTATCAGTAATTTTTTTACTTAAGTACATAAAAATGTGTACTTTTTTTTTTACTTTCACTGAAATAAAATTGATTTGCCAGATTCCCAGTTTAATGTTTTCAGATTTATTTATTTTATATATATATATATATATATATATATATACAGGTCCTTCTCAAAAAATTAGCATATTGTGATAAAGTTCATTATTTTCTGTAATGTACTGATAAACATTAGACTTTCATATATTTTAGATTCATTACACACAAATGAAGTATTTCAAGCCTTTTTTTTTTGTTTTAATATTGATGATTTTGGCATACAGCTCATGAAAACTCAAAATTCCTATCTCAAAAAATTAGCATATCATGAAAAGGTTCTCTAAACGAGCTATTAACCTAATCATCTGAATCAACTAATTAACTCTAAACACCTGCAAAAGATTCCTGAGGCTTTTAAAACTCCCAGCCTGGTTCATTACTCAAAACCGCAATCATGGGTAAGACTGCCGACCTGACTGCTGTCCAGAAGGCCATCATTGACACCCTCAAGCAAGAGGGTAAGACACAGAAAGAAATTTCTGAACGAATAGGCTGTTCCCAGAGTGCTGTATCAAGGCACCTCAGTGGGAAGTCTGTGGGAAGGAAAAAGTGTGGCAGAAAACGCTGCACAACGAGAAGAGGTGACCGGACCCTGAGGAAGATTGTGGAGAAGGACCGATTCCAGACCTTGGGGGACCTGCGGAAGCAGTGGACTGAGTCTGGAGTAGAAACATCCAGAGCCACCGTGTACAGGCGTGTGCAGGAAATGGGCTACAGGTGCCGCATTCCCCAGGTCAAGCCACTTTTGAACCAGAAACAGCGGCAGAAGCGGCTGACCTGGGCTACAGAGAAGCAGCACTGGACTGTTGCTCAGTGGTCCAAAGTACTTTTTTCAGATGAAAGCAAATTTTGCATGTCATTCGGAAATCAAGGTGCCAGAGTCTGGAGGAAGACTGGGGAGAGGGAAATGCCGAAATGCCTGAAGTCCAGTGTCAAGTACCCACAGTCAGTGATGGTCTGGGGTGCCATGTCAGCTGCTGGTGTTGGTCCACTGTGTTTTATCAAGGGCAGGGTCAATGCAGCTAGCTATCAGGAGATTTTGGAGCACTTCATGCTTCCATCTGCTGAAAAGCTTTATGGAGATGAAGATTTCATTTTTCAGCACGACCTGGCACCTGCTCACAGTGCCAAAACCACTGGTAAATGGTTTACTGACCATGGTATTACTGTGCTCAATTGGCCTGCCAACTCTCCTGACCTGAACCCCATAGAGAATCTGTGGGATATTGTGAAGAGAAAGTTGAGAGACGCAAGACCCAACACTCTGGATGAGCTTAAGGCCGCTATCGAAGCATCCTGGGCCTCCATAACACCTCAGCAGTGCCACAGGCTGATTGCCTCCATGCCACGCAGCATTGAAGCAGTCATTTCTGCAAAAGGATTCCCGACCAAGTATTGAGTGCATAACTGAACATAATTATTTGAAGGTTGACTTTTTTTTGTATTAAAAACACTTTTCTTTTATTGGTCGGATGAAATATGCTAATTTTTTGAGATAGGAATTTTGGGTTTTCATGAGCTGTATGCCAAAATCATCAATATTAAAACAAAAAAAGGCTTGAACTACTTCAGTTGTGTGTAATGAATCTAAAATATATGAAAGTCTAATGTTTATCAGTACATTACAGAAAATAATGAACTTTATCACAATATGCTAATTTTTTGAGAAGGACCTGTATATATATATATATATATATATATATATATATATTTGGGATAATGTTAAGTTGAAATTTATTGAGTCAAACATGCAACATGATGTCGGATTCAGCATGATATTAGAAAAATCAAACAATGGCATAACAGCATATTCACTCCCAAGTGTTTAACCTTCTGGCTTTAAATGTTTTCTCAAGTTTGTTCAGCTGAACTGAAAGTTATTGAAGCCTCTGAGAATAATCTTTGACAGAAGAGATGTGATGAAGAGAATATACTGTCGTCTGTGTGTGTGTGTGTGTGTGTGTGTGTGTGTGTGTGTGTGTGTGTAGGAGGCAGGGTCTTAGGCCAGCGCATACCGTCAGATAAGGCAGTGCACATCTATGTTTGAGTCGTGCCATTTCTGACAGGTTGTGGGTTATGACGTGTTTTTTATAGCTCTTCATTTCTCTGTCACATACTGCAGGGATGCTTGTTTGTCTCTTGTGAAATCTGTGGCCTTTACTGGTGAGAACCTCTGTGGTAAATGAACACCTGAGGGCAGCTGCTGATGCTGTCATCTTTAGCACTGACCCCAATACAGTCCAAACAGCTGATAAAAACATCACAGTAATCCACATCACTCATTTCAATCAGTTAACATCTTGAGAAGCCAAAAGCTGCATGTTTGTAAGAAACAAATCTGTTTTTAACTTCAAACTATTGTTTTCGGCTATCCACAATCCATTATAGCTCTGCTTACATTGAAAAAGTCCAACACCTGTTGTCTTCTTACATAAAAATAATCCACCCATGTGTTTGTATGGAACTTTTTGGACTGTTTTGGCTTCTTAGTAAAGTCGTATGAGTCATGTGGATTGCTTGTGATGTTTTTATCAGCTGTTTGGACTCTCATTCTGACGGCACCCATTCACTGTTCAAAGTTACATAATCAGATTTTTTTTTTCAAGTCACTAATGCATTACTCTTTCATTTAAAAGAAAATATCTGAGTGACTTTTTTTTTTTTTTTTAAAGTAACGCTGGTTGTATTTAATCCCATTTTATGAACCAATGTGTTTACTGCTGGCCTTTGCTGATCCAATTCAACCATACTCATAAGCAAAACTTACTTTTGTGCTTCATTTTCTTTTCTGTACAGACATGAATTTACTTTTCCTTCAGCCTTATGGCTTATTTATTTCACTTTTTAGTGTGAAAGGGCTTTTACATTTGCTAAAAATCTAACTTTTTATAATAAAAACAAACAAGCAAGACCTTCCCAGATTTAAAAAGCAACACATGTAACGCATTACTTTCCATAAAAAGTAACTAAGTAACGTAATTAGTTGCAATTAATATGCAGTAATGCATTACATTTAAAAGTAACTTTCCACAACATTTGTGAGCAAGTGATGGAATTATACATTTCTTCAAATCTGATGAAGAAACAAACTCATGTTTAGGGGTATAGCTGCTCAAAATATTTTTCTTAATATGACATCTCTTTTTAATGATGAAAGATCTGAATGATTCAGCAAATTTGGCTTCTGTTGCCAAAAAAGTGTACACTTGCAACATAAAAAGCACCAGGGTTGAGGGTTCAGAGTTGTGACAGATCTGTTTGATAGACTATTATTAAACATAAATGTAAACTAAATATGCTCTTATGAAATATGAGCTTATTAATAACTTCAAACCAACAATTGGTCTTAAAATAGCAAGCTCCGAGTGACAGCTGAATTTATGCTAAATGTGCAACCTTGTTGCTTGCAGGTGTATTATCATGCTTTTCCGTTTATCTGTTTAATTTGATGTAGCTTATATTTTATTATTATTGTCCTGTTTTGTTACAGGAAATATAACAACTCGTATATGTGACCCTGGAGCACAAAACTTCTTAAGTCGCTAGGGTATATTTGTAGCAATAGCCAAAAATGCATTGCATGGGTCAAAATTATAAAAAAAAAATGTATGCCAAAAATCATTAGGATATTAAGTAAAAATTATGTTCCATGAAGATATTTTGTAAATTTTGTACCGTAAATGTATCAAAACTTAATTTTTCATAAGGAATATGCATTGCTAAGAACTTAATTTGGACAACTTTAAATGTGATTTTCGCAATATTTTTTGTTTTTCTGCACCCTCAGATTCCAGATTTTTTAAAATAGTTGTATCTCGGCCAAATATAAAATCTCAATCTCAATTTTGAAAAATTGACACTTATGACTGGTTTTGTGGTCCAGGGTCACATATAATGTTTTATTGGTGGTGTGCGATCAATATTGAGTTTAAGCACCTTCTTTTAAAGAACTTTTGAAACTATTGAAGTCACATTTAAAGATTGTATTTTTAAATATGTAATACACATGAACACAGCCTTTAAAATACATTTTGAGGTATATTTTTGGCATATAAAAGTTGAAACTAAATACATTCACTTTTTCAACATTATATTGATATTTTATTGTCTTCAATATCCAGAGTCAATTATTACCCCAGTGTTTCAGCATTGTCCTGGATAGTGTCATTAATCAGAAGTAGCTGATGAATGAATGCTGCAACTGGCCAATCAGAATGAAGTCCTCCAGCTGTGTGATTAAGCCTGTGTATGATTGTTTCAAGTGTGCACTCACACATATTTGACTGACATGCCCTTGAATTACTGTTGTCTTTCATAGTTCAGTCAGATAATTGTGGATTGAGACATGTCTGTGTCGGTTTAGCCTCACCTCGCTCGTACCTCTGAACACAGCACACAAAACATCATTGTGCTGCGTGAATGACCGTCCAGAGCGGCTCATGAGATGTGTGTGGCTGTGCTGTGAGAGACAGTAACATGAGCCTGTTATCTGCCACAGATGAAAGAGCATGTGATGCTAACTCTATTGTTGTTTTCTCTGTGTGTGTCTTTCTCATGGGGCGATGTTACCTAAAAAGGTAACAGAAATGAATAGAGACTTCAGCCTAGCTTCTTTTCCCCCGTTTCTCATGTTTTCTTTTTATTCAGGTCAGCTCTTCAGGTAAGCTGGAATGTCACTGCGCCCCGAAGCTTTCTGAAGGCCGCAGAGAACCTGTCAGGGACGGTGTTTAACGTGTTACACCGCGGTAGACACACTCATACGTGTGTGTGTGTGTTCATGTGTGCCTCAGGTCTACTGCTGCTGAATAAAAGAGTGGGGAATCATGGGAATCAAGTTTTACTTTTCTGTCTTAGATCTTCTCTTTCATTTCTGTTCTAATGCAAGAAGCTCATCCATTATGAGAGTCTACTGCGAGCGTTATCACAGGGTTTGGTGTTTTGTGTTTGACGGTAATCAAAACTGCTGTTCTAAAAATCAGCCTGCAGAAATACAGTTCACAGTAAGATCAGAGTATGTTTTTTTTTTTTTATATAAATTTAATGTTTGAAGTTGTTGTAAAATTGCTGACATGGGCACATCTTTGACTGCTCATCACTATATTCAAGGGATAAATGGTCCTCCAGGCCATGTTATATTGTATGTAATCTCCGCTAAAGGGCATCCTAAGGAGAAACATCTCAGGTTATGTATGTAACCACACTGCAAAAACTGCTTTTCTAGCTAAGATTTTTTGTCTTGTTTCTAGACAAAATATCTAAAAATTCTTAAATCAAGAAGGATTGTCTAGACAAGTAAAAATTACTGTCTTGTTTTCAGATAAAAGAAGTCAAAATTAAGTGAGTTTTTGCTTGAAACAAGCAAAATAATCTACCAATGGGGTAAACAAAATAATCTTATTTCAAGCAGAAGACTAGATTATTTTGCTTACCCCATTGGCAAAACAAGACATTAATGTGTACTTATCTAGAAAATAATTCTTGATTTAAGAATTTGTAGATATTTTGGCTGGAAACGAGACAAAAAATCTAAGCTAGAAAAGCATTTTTTGCAGTGCATGGCTCCCTGAGAAGGGAAGGAGACACTGCATCCTCTAGGGGTCGCTATGGGTAACGTCTCATCCGTGACCCGTGTTTGAAGGCTAAATGCAAAAACTATAATAGCACCGGCCGGCGACAGCTTATGAGGTCAAATACTAGCGTGACCTCTTAGTATAAAAGGGTGCCGGTCGAAAACATCATCCACTTCTTCTTATGAAGCTATGTCTGAAGCATGGTGACGAGGTCTGGAGGATGCAGTGTCTCGTCGTCTTTTCAGGGAACCATGGTTACTTATGTAACCTGAGACGTTCCCTTTCGAGGGAATATCGAACTGCGTCCTCTAGGGGTCGCTATGGGGAACGGTTACACCCACGCTGCCATACTGAGGGGGGTGCAGACTAAACATCGAAAGTAAGCACTAAGTAAATGCTCCACCCAAAGTGAAGGAGTTGCCCCAATGACGTTCAAGCGGCTATGACGTCTTTTATAACGACTTTTATAACAACCGGTGCCCTTTTACGCTATGAGGTTGCGCTAGTATGACAGTGACGTCATAGACTGTCGCCGGCCAGTACTGTTGTAATTTTTGCATTTAGGCTTCAGACACGGGTCACGGACGAGACGTTCCCCATAGCGACCCCTGGAGGACGCAGTTTGATGTTCCCTCGAAAGGGAACTGCAGCACAGCCTTATTGCTTTTTTACAATAGCTAAAATAATTAACATGTTGAGAATACAAATCATTTTCAATAAAAAAAAAATTTTGTTATTATTAGGCAAATTGCTAAAGTACCATTCTCCAACTAGCAGATTTTGTAAAATAAATAAATGAATACAATATATATTGCACACCACTTCAAAAGTTGGTAATTTTTTTTTTTTTTTTTTTTTGCTCACCAAGGCTCTTATTTATTTGATCAAAATACAATAAGAACTGTGAAATATCATTAGAATTTGAAATTAGAAATTAGAATTTGCTGTGAATGTGAATATATAAAATGTAATTTATAAAATTTCATCAAAGCTGTTTTTTCAGCATCATTACCCAAGTCTTCAGTGTCACATGCAAAATCATTTGAATATGCTGATTTGCTGCTAAGGAAACATTTCTGATTATTATCAGTGTTGAAAACAGTTGTGCTGCCCAATATTTTTGTGGAAACCATGACACTTTATTTTTCAGGATTGACAGATGAATAGAAAGAAAAAAAACTGCATTTATTTGAAACAGCAATCTTTTGTAACATTATACGTGATTTTACTGGCCCTTTTGATAAATTTAATGTGTCTTTGCTAAAGAATAAACAGACAAACAAATAAATAAATACGTATTCAAAAATTCAAAAATCTTGCTGATTTCAAATTTTGGAACTTTTTAAAAATAGTTTCTTCCTTGTTAAAAATGTTACAGTTTCTGTCAGGATTGAAGTGTATGCAGTATATACATTGAAGTGTGTATTTGCAAGAATATTAATGTACTGTTCCATGATCTCCTCTCACACAGGTCTTCCAGATCGCTTATGTGATCCTGAAAGCTGCAAACTCCCCTCGGCCTGGAAACTGGATTCTAGAACGTTCTCTGGACGGTGAAACGTACACGCCGTGGCAGTATTACGCGATTACAGACACAGAGTGCTACACACGCTTCAATATCGTCCCCAGAACAGGCCCGCCATCTTACATGCAAGATGATGAGGTCATCTGTACATCCTTCTATTCTAAAATCCATCCTCTGGAGAACGGCGAGGTGAGAAACATCTTTACTCACAGGGAAATTAAATTAAAAAAAGTTGATGCTGTTTTATCAATTCATTTTAAAATCATGTCATGTCTCTTTAAATGCATTTGAATATGTGGCACAGAGGGTTGAGGAATGAACACGGAGAACCTTCACAGAGTCTCGCTTGAATGCATCTTAAGTTACCTCGATAACTGTAATTCCTAATTAGAGAAAACGGACAAGAGAAAAATATATTCACAATAACACACACAAATGGTACACAAACTCCAGTGTCCCTCTCATTCACAGCCCACTCAATAAAACACACTCACTCTCATTTACACAGATATCAGATCACATTTACATACAAACCAAAAGCATGAAGAATTATGCATGTTTGCATTAATACAGCTGCTAACTTCCCCACACAGTGCGTCTGACAGCTAATAGCAGGCTGACATGAACACCCACACACGGATGATAAATGAGATGGAAGTTCTCTTATAGCAGCCAGTTTGATGTGTGTGTGTGTGTGTGTGTGTGTGTGTGTGTGCTTTCTGAGAGTCAAATTTACAGCTGTCAGATCATAGGATTATACTGAACGGTATTGTGTGTGTGTGTGTGCTGTACTAATGAGGGAGGTGGGTGGGGAGATCAAGCCTGGACTCAAATGTCGCTCTATCTTCTTTAAAAACAGACAGCATAAACTCACACAGCACTAATTAGCACACATCATTAACCCAAGAAAAACAGCCCAGTACTGCACATACACGCATGCGTGCATCACTTCCTTGAGCTGCATTTGCATGAAAACTGTGATTGAATTTTGTTTATTTGTTTATTAGCTTATATTCAATTAACCCTCTGCTGGTCTTTGGTCATTCTACACCGAAAAATTTGACATTTTAAGCTCTTGAACAGTTTTACTTTATCAGAATGGTACAAAACACTTGCTTTTATGCACACACAGAAAAAAAAAAACATTGACATCATTTAGAAAAAAAATGGCCAAAATGACCAACATAGCAAAAATGCAAAAAAATTTAAAATACAAAACATTATGGCTACAAAAATTATCAAAGTAGTATTTGTTAATGCTGTTATATATATACAAATGCAAAACCTAATAAAAGTAGGTACTTATGTCTGAAAATACTTTCATAAGCGACTAGGGAATACATGGTATTATATATGATTTTCTTAGGTTCTACCACCAGGTCTGCCTTCCATGCAATGGATTTTCGAAATCTTTGATGTATTTTTAACCTAACTGTATTTGTAACGGAGCGACAGGGTTGTGAAGCGGGCGGATCCAAGTGCAAAGCTTTATTTAAATACATGGTCAAACAGGCAAGGTCGAACAATGGCAAACAGATATATAGGGGGCAAGACACACAAGTAATCCGTTAAACCCAGCACATGGTTAAATTTTACCCTTTTTAGGTTTAGATACCATATGAAAGCTGGGTCCAAGCACTTTCCAAAACTTTATTTTGTCCATAGCTTGAAGGTAACAAAAGTTATAGCTATCTGAAGTTGGCTGATAGCTATGATTTTCAGGAGTGGAATTTTGAGAAAAATGGGTTTACTTTCATTTTACAGGTTTAAGGAGAGCTGTCATGGGTGATATACTGCACATTTTATACAAACATATTACACAAACAGACTAACCTTTCCGTTGTTTATCATGAGTATAGTCTCTGAACTTTTGATCACCCCTTGTATGTTTAAATAGCATGAATAATGTACCTTGTAGTTGTAGTTGTCGGACTACTCCTCTTTAGAAACTTCATCATCCAATCCTTCATCTCTGGATGTGAAATAGTCCATTATAACATCGTTTAGGGCACTGACATCACCAGGACTGAGGCAAGTTAAATCGTTTGAGTGAGCAGCTTCTTCCAACTACGTTGATCTCTAGCGTTCCGCCATCTCATGAAATCAAAAAACTAAATACAACTTTGCTTGCCGTAGTTTACACAGGACTGGTGGGAAATGTGCACTGAGACATGTTTATTAAATATGTGGTTTATTTGATAGGTTAACTGTTTTTGTGGTGTTTAGAGAAAGCACCTTCGTAGCACGTTCTTAACGTTAGAGAAAGACACTGTCATTTCTGCTTGCTGCAATAAATCACAATTTTACTGCACTAAACAAGTGAATTTTGCCAAGAGATGATAGACAAGGTGTTAAAAAATAATAAATGAATGAATACCTAATTTTGACAAAAAATTGACATTCAACCTATTTTTCAAAATTCCTGAAAACGTCCCAGTGCGACATCCGACGGGTTTTCCCAGATCGCATCACATATGTTCCTGTACTAGGGATGGCTCGATACCATAATTTTGACTTCAGTACGATACCAGAATGTAATACTTCGGTATGGATACTAAATCGATACTGTAGTAAGTAATGTTAATAAACTAAAAATGTATTAGTTTATTTATAATTTATAAATAAGTATTGACCTAGATTAATAAGTGCTGTAATACTGTTAGCTCAGCTCAGGTCAAGGTTTCTTTACTGTAAAGTGTTATTCTAACAGTCAAAATATTAAAAATCACATTATTAAGTCTCTGTCTCTCTGATTGTTTTTAGATTTCAGACTCTGAAAGTTTTTACTCTGCTTTGAAAATACTTTTCAAGTGTCTGTACTTTATTAGTGTTTTCTTTAGAAAACTTTGCTTCACAACATTCCAAAGCATAATATTGTACTTTTTAATTCACTCTTTCATATTAAATATTTAATACTTTATTACATTAGAATTATATTACATTCTTACTTTTACTCAAATAAAAGTAATTCTAAAATGTACTTGAGTACAAGGAAATACTACACTGTTAATATTCTTAATTATCAAAAGTAAAACAAACAACAACTATTATTTATAAAATGTAGTTTAGAAAAAAGTATGACATTATGCTTTGAAATGGAGTAAACATTTTCCAAAGAAAAACACTCTGATAAACTACAGATACTTTTTCAATTTACTTGAGTAAAGTAAAAATACTTCACTACTGTCCACTATCATTTGTGAATAAAAGTTATTCAAATCTGAATTTTTGATTGATGCACTCACCTGTCGATCTCTAAATTAATGGAAAAGATCAGGATGAGCAAGTGACAATTGCTTGGTAATTTATAGCAATGCTTGCACACAGGTGCAGTAAGGTCAGTTCGTTCACCTTTATCATCAGTTTTGTATTCAAAATATAGCCATATTTCACTTCTACGCTCTTTATTTACTAGTTTTGAGCGCGTTGATGGAGTTTCATCTGTTTGATGATCCATCGCATTTTTCTTTTGTCACATTTACCGGTTTTGCAGCAATGTGGGCAGTACTGCCGCCTACAGGTGAACATCGGAACTGCAGCTTATGAAATACCGAACTGGGCAAAATGATGATATCGAGCCGTTTGAAATATAATATATACTGGTTTTTTTCCATTACCGGTATACCGCGCGTCCCTAACCTGTACTTAAGCTGTATGACACAAAAAAAGTTTAAAAATCAAGCATGATTGAGTAAATGATTCAACGACTAACTCATACAAGTGACAGTCATCAGTGCTCATTGTCATTTCAGATTCACACCTCACTAATAAACGGCCGTCCCAGTGCAGACGATCCATCGCCCACGTTACTCAACTTCACCTCGGCACGCTATATCCGCCTGCGGTTCCAGAGGATCCGTACCCTAAACGCTGACCTCATGACCCTCGCCCTCAACGACCCCCGAGACATCGACGCCATCGTCACCAGACGGGTGAGTGCCTCAGGTGGAGCTGGAGCATTAGCATGATGCTACTCTGAGAGGGAGAAAGTGCCACACATGTGTTTGTCATCGCTCTGTGCCATTCATGAGCCATCTGTGTGTGTGGATGGTTGGAGCTAATGCTGCCCGGGCCGCCCCATCCATTACCAGCCTCTCCTCCTCAGACAGATGGGTTTTAATTAAAATCATACAGTAATTAACAAATCAGCCCTCTCTTTTCCTCAAAGACACCGTATCACACGCCTCCACCCGCCCACTTCCTCCTACAAACTCATTAACTCGCTGATTGACCTGTTTCCATCAAAGAAGAGTTGCATTGAAATGCAGGATTACGTTTCTCACGTGCATTGAGCAATTTGGATGAACGAACCCAAAGTATTTAGTTCAAAGAGTCACTTTGCAGCCTGAGAGGTTTAAGCCACATGATTACGAGGCTAATTTAAAGGTGATGTGTGTCATTTTCATATCAAAGTGTATAGTTTTGAGTTTGGTACCACAGAGTCAACCTACCCAGGAAGTTTAACACTGTGTCCCTGTGGCACTTTCAAATCATTGATCTGTTTGGTTGACACTCACTGCATGCAGAAAAAGTATAGTATAAAAGTGAGTTTGTTTATTCAGTGATGCTCAGTCAGTACCTTTAAGGGTGTGTAAGACATATGCATATTACCTTTGCAGCATAGTGTTTGTGTGCATATACCCTGCTGAAAAAAACTAAGCATATACCAGCATTAATGCCATGTTGGCCCAATCTGTTTTATGCTGGTTAGTGCTGATATAGTGCTGGTTTAGCTGGTAGTCATTTGCAATTTTAAATAAGTTATTCAAGTCAAACTTGTAAAATGTAAATCAAAGTCTATTCAAGAGACAAAATAGCATGTAACTACAAAATTGGAAATACATTTGAGTACATTCACGTATCAAAATTCACCTGACAGCTGCTGACAGCAAGAAAGTTGCTAGTGCGAGGAATGAATGTGTAAAAAAAAAAAACAAGTAGTAAAAGTATTTAATTTCAGTCAGCAGCATAACCTTACTGCACACAATAGTAACAATGGCTAAAGAAAAATAATTCAACCAAAGTCAAGGACAAAGTGCCCATCTAGGCACGACAACAGATTCCGATTTTTTAGGTAGGTAACAATTCACTTCTAGACAAATTCCTTATTTTGATTCGCATTTTTAAAAATATTTTGCCAGCTTATAGAGTGCTTCACGAACTCCGACTTTCATCATGTGATGGGTTATGTGAATTTGTAGCTGAAAAGCATGTTTTAACTTGAGTTTAACTTATAGATACTTTGCTTCCAAGATTCCTAGTTCTGCAGAACCTCTCAGTCCAGACCCCTAAAGGTTTGCCAAGTGAAAAATAAATTAAACCTTCTGTAAATATTTAAAATAATAATAATAAACCTTTGAGGTTAAAGCATAGAAAATAGACAACAGTTCTGGTCCTTGTTTTCAATCTAGTGGAGGCAGTAATTAAGTTATGTATTTCAGTAGAGTTTGCGTTTAATGTGATTGTATTGCTTTTGTTTTTCAGTATTACTACTCCATTAAGGATATATCAGTAGGAGGCATGTGCATCTGTTATGGTCACGCTAAGGCCTGCCCTCTCAACCCGTACAACAAGGTTTGTCATTGAATGCTAAAGAATCTTTATCCTCAAATGATTTCATATGTGCACTTTAATTAGGTTTATTGCTTGAGCTTTATTACTAAGTTGTTAATTAGAGACTAAGTACTTTTGGCCTTTATGAGGCATGCACTCACAACAGTTGTAAAAAAAATCAATAATTAAATAGTTGCATTTGTGTCTTGTATGATCATAATGCTGTATTTTGTGGCACATGTTTGTGTAATAGTCACTGCAACTATCATCAAAACATCCATTTAGCTTTTTCTTTACATTTGCTTTTCTTTACAGTACCACAAAATGTCTAGGACATCTTGAGATAACTTTTCTAGTTTAGGTGTGAGGATAAGTGAATGCACTAAAAAAGGCTGTAACCAAAGTTCATTAAATTAATTCACAATGTGTACACATTCATTTTTAATCTTTTGCCTAAACAGCTGAGTTGTTTGCATTTCTGTAGAGTACTGTAACACAGATTTAAAAGTCAAATATTAAATGTTAAGCTGCTTGCTTACTCTTTCATCTCACTTTTTGATGGTTAAAACTAAAGTGTCATGTTGAAATTCATGCTCTGCTTCAGTAAACATTAATGGTAACGCACTCCTTCTTGGATTTGATTGGCCATTTCAGTAATTTTGACATTAACGAGTGCTGTTAGACCACTAATCAGCTCAGCACCAAAATACAGCTATTTTTTAGCCAATTATTTTGGTAGTTTTATTATACATCTCGGAGAAAGCCTCAGTGGTGCTTACAACACTTACTCCGTTTGCCATCTCAGATTGAGTTTTAATAGGGAAGAGATTCATTTAAATCTTTAATCATTTTTGAACGACACACAGTTGGTTTGATTGACTGTTTGGTTTCCATGTCAGAAATTCAGCTGCGAGTGTGAACACAACACTTGTGGCGAGAGCTGTGACCGCTGTTGCCCTGGTTACAACCAGAAACCCTGGATGGCGGGAACCTTCCTCACACGCCACGTCTGTGAAAGTAAGACATCATGTCCCACATGTAGTTCATGTCGACATCTGGCATCACATCATAGTCACTCTATGTAAAAGTGTATACATCTTAATATGAATTATGCAACATTTATTTTAAGTCTGTTAGTATGATGAGGTTTCAAGATGATCTGATATAACAGTCCAGCAGCACTGCTATTCTGCTGTTTGCATCACTTTGCTTGTTGCCTGTGTAAATTCTTCATTAAATGTACCACAGTAACTATTCAGATGCAATTTCAGGCACAGTGAGTGTCTTTATGAACAAGTCATTGAATTATTCACTCAACCAATTTGTTAAAAAACATTAACTTTTCAGGAATTAACCAGATTACTGTCTTCATGAGTGAGTCATTGAATTGTTTGTTAAATTCAGGAACAAAATGCCCCTACTGTTTGTTGCCAAGTGTTGCTATGTCTCATTTTAGTGAAGCAAAAACACACAAAGTAACCGGCAATATTGAGTCTTAAATTTAAACTACATAATACTAAATGGATTATTAACTACTGTCTATCTAGCTATCTAGCTGCCTTCTTTTTACTAAATTCTAATTAAATTCAGTTTAATCTTTATTTTCATTGTAGAAATACAACAAATTTGAATGCTATCCTTTAGGTGCATAGTGTAACAATTGTATTTTTCTTATTTTAACATCTTATTTGTTGTTGCGTCTTCTTATTTCATTCTCAGGAACGGCCATGCTGCGATTGCTAGCTTTAATTGGACTTTCTCAATTAGTAGCAGAGATTTAGACATCTCTTTTGGCCTAGCGATGTAAGATCCTGAATTCATGGCGCTGTTGGTCAGAGTATGAGCACACTTGTCATTAACTGTGACTGAATCATAACTATGCCAGTATTCAGATCAACTCTTCCTCATGTGGTATTGCCATATTTTCAGTGTCAGGTGTTGGTTGTAAATATGCACTGCTTCTCTTACTGTTGTATAATCGTGCAATGTCTTTATTTGCCAGAGTGTAACTGTCACGGCAAATCAGAGGAGTGCTATTACAACCAAACTGTGGCTGATGCTAAGCTGAGTTTAAACACTTATGGCGAATATGAGGGGGGTGGAGTCTGCCTTCGTTGCTCTGAAAACACAGGAGGCGTTAACTGTCAATCATGTGAAGATGGCTACTATAGACCAAGTGAGGTGAGTTTGTTTATTCTGTTTTGAAATTTTTTGCCCCTCATTATTCATGGAAAACTCGCTACTTGCCACACACACACACACACACACACACACACACACACACACACACACACACACGTCTATGTTACTAAGAGGGGACTGTCACTCTACACTGGCCAAGAGGGGACCAGGGTTTCTGCTTATTTTAAAACAACAAAAATCACATACAAAATTTTCTTTTAAGGTCTTTTTTCAGAATACAACTGAAAATAAGCATTTTTTTTTATTTTTAAAAACACATGCCAAGTGGGGACCTGAAACTCTGAGTGACTTCTACCTATCCAAGAGGGGACCTTCATAGACTGCAATGCAAATGTGCAAAAGTGCACACACACACACACACACACACACACACACACACACACACACACACACACATATATATATACATACTCAGCATTCAACTCAGTATATCAGAATGTCCCATATCTGGCTTTAAATCCAACCTTACATTAGACATGAACTGTTGTCATGAATCAACATCATTTTCAAGCAGGACTCAGTGAAGGGACAATCAAATGGTTTTTGTTGTGTAATTGAGCATCATGTGAATATTTCTCCAGGTGCATCCAGACGAACATTGGCCCTGCAGACCCTGTTCATGTGACCTGAGAGGTTCACTGCACTCTGCTTGTGTTCCAGATGAGAGTCAGACCACCGCAGGTACAACACAACACCACACAAGATGTGTCAGTAGCCCTGTTTACACCTACTAAGTGTTTTTGGTGATCATATCACTGAAACCATGTATGGAGGTCGTTAGAAGCACATGAACACAGTGCATTGTGGGGTAAACACTCATCCTTTATGAATGCATCATATGATAGATGGAATAAAATATGCTAGTGGCTTAGTTAGTAATGATAGTGAGCTGGTTTTGTTGAAAAAAAAAAACAGTAGTGAAAGTCAAATTCACCTGCATAAAGAAACCAATAGTTTTAGGAAAACAACAAAGGATTAAACTCACAAAGTTTTGGAAATTAGCTGTTGAAAATGTTGAAAACTGTTTCTCCGCACACATTCTGAATATTTAACCTTATATAAATATTCATAACAGGGTGCAAAATACATTTCTAGGATGGTATTGTTATGTTATGAAGAGTGGGATCCAAATGCAGCATTTATAAAACAAACAACAATCTACATTTACATTTACATTTACATTTAGTCATTTAGCAGACGCTTTTATCCAAAGCGACTTACAATAAAAGCAATCAGAGCAACAAGAGAGCGACAGTGTATAAGTGCTGAGGCAAATTTCAGTTAGATAAACACAATAAGCCTTGCAAGGTTTTTTTTTTTTTTTTTTTTTTTTTAAATAAGTATATAGAAAAACTGAAAAGAGTAGGAAAGTGCTAGTGTCAATTGGTCAAGTTCTGGCGAAAAAGATGGGTTTTCAGACGTTTTTTGAAGATGGCCAATGACAGGTCGAATTGAGATGGGTAGGTCATTCCACCAGCTGGGAACAGTCCACAAAAAGGTCCGTGAAAGTGATCTTTGGGATAGGAACAACAACTAAGATACATGCACAGACCAGATGCAACCAACACAACATAGGAAAAACTTGACAAAGAACACAGGAAACACAAGGGCTGTATCTGAAATCGCCCCCTATACCCTCATTCACTATTTCCTAAAATAGTCCACTCGTACAGTGGTCCTACAGTAGTCCACACTTGAAAGAGTGAATGAAAAGAGGTGAGTGAATTCGGACACCGAATGCACCGGAAGGACTTTCGTTCGGCGCATGACACTCACAGTGCATTATGGGTATGGGTCATTCTATAATTGTATAATTGTTCTATAATCTCATGTCCGTGAAGTATATTTTTAATATATTTTCATCAATATAAAGCCCCAATGCTTAATTGTTAGTACACAGTTATATTTTACCCAATAACACTACTATATGTTGAAAAAATACTATACGTTTTGACACGAAAATGACCTCAAATATAAATTACTTTCATAGTTTTGTCTTTAGTTAGATTAGGTAATAGGTGTTTATTTTGATTTTGATTTGACTTGTTTTATCTGTGTCCGAAAAACCATCGTCAACTAACTTACCCAGTAAAAAAAAAACTCAAAAAGGAATGGTTTGTCCCATTCTCACAAAATTTGCACAGTTATGATGATATTTCCTCTTGAAGCACATGGATGAAAGACTAGAAGTTATGTTCTCTCTCTTTCCCCTAATATTGGTTAAACTAGCAAACCTGTGTCAAAAGTAAATTAATTCAATGTCAGCAGCTATGTAAGGTCATGTTTGGGTTTTTGGGATAATGGAAAACATTTTTCTTGTTAAATGCTAAATGTACCCCTAATTATAGAATGACCTGTATTCTCTGGCCGTTGTGTATACATCGCTTGTACACTTGTTTTTGTGGTGCATTGTGGGATTGAATGAGTGCACTCGAGAATGTCCACTATGGGTTCAGAAACCACTAAAAATGGCTGTCCCCTCAAATAGTGCCCTATTTGAAGGTATAGGGTGCGATTTTGGATGCAGCCAAGCACTTAAACACACAGGGGATAACAAGACTAACTGAAGTGCTCAGATGCAAAACCAGCTAAAAGCCTTCTTGGTCAAAAATGAGATAATGACACTGTGAATGCTCTCTACACGTATTATACATCCATCAAATACTTTTACTTCAAACTTGCTAAAATCCCATTGTCAGCACAATCAGAAAGTACCAATATTAACATGCAATAAATAATTGCATTTTTTTTAAAGAAAGATGTCAGATGGATTTAAAGGCTTTTGCATCTGAACTCTTCAACTAGACACAGGTGCAGAAGATCAGGGAGAAATAAGGAGATCAAAAGAACTATAAAAAGACGAGAAAGACACCAGACAGGAAGCTACATAAAAAAAAAAAAAAAGGGAACACAGGCAGGAATCATGACAATAAATGCATTGTTAATGTATTATTTATGCAAGCTGGCACTGGACATAGTCGTTTATGAATGTTACAGAGGAACTTCTGATACAGAGGAAATTCACCTTTCTGATATTTAACACTTTTTGAGGATGTTATAATTTCACAAACGTTGCTTAAATATTTATCGCAATTTAGACTGTTTTTCTGTTGTTCATTTTACATTCATAGTATTAACACAAAAACCTAAAGCCACTTAAAGAGACTGTAATTATTATAAGATAACTAGTATGACAAACTACAAGTATGAGTACCTTTTGTTCTTTGTTTGTGCAAGTTTGAACGAAGGTGATCTGTGTGTGTGCTGAGCCGGAGCTCAGGCTGTAATGCTGTGTTTTGTTGTCTCTGCAGGTTTGGCAGTGGGCTCGTGCATCTGTAAGCAGGGATACGCAGGTGAGAAGTGTGACAGGTGTGCGTTTGGATACACAGGATTCCCTCTGTGTGAGCGATGCAACTGCAGCAGCGAAGGCAGCGTTAACCAGGATCCCTGCCAGCCGCCCTGCGTGTGTAAGGTACGACATGTGTTACCACATTAACACTGGCCTCCCTCTGCTTATACAGCCACAATGCTAGGCATGGACTCTGTGACCAAAATATTACTACACTTTGTTGAAATTGATTATTTGATGTTAACTTAGAATACATACTTGTGCACTTATTATCAGAGGTGGTCGAAGTACACAAATCAAGGACTTGAGTAAAAGTACTGATATGTATAATAAAAAATACTCCAGTAAAAGTAAAAGTACTCCTTTTTCAATTTTACTCGAGTGAAAGTACAAAAGTACTCGATTTTATATGTACTTAAGTAAAAAGTACAGATAGATTTATTTAGCAATTTTATATAGGCTACTTAATTTCATTTTATATTAGCACATATTTTTTTTATAATCCTACTTCTTAAAATACCTTGGATTTTCCCAAAATAACCACTATATGGAGTCAAGAAAAATTTTTGTTGTTGATATGGACTACATTGATGAGAGTGATGTAGTAATGTTCACTGTGAAGTTTACACTGCCAGGTATCTCAGAGAAAACAGATTTCAACATCAAATTTTCACCAGTAAGAAAAAAAAACGTGTTTTAAAGCTTGTTGTTTCGGAGAATGTCACAGTTATATGATATGAGAGCCTGAACTTAGGAAGAACATTTTAAGAATATAATTATATTTTTCTAATAATAAAAACACCCCTGGCCAAATCACTTCTCACTTTGATAATTACTGCAGTTACCATGTTCTGAACATCACGTCCATTTATTTTCCCTCAGATGCAATCTATCTAGGTGGTTGAATAAAAATATTTGTACTTTATATCTACAAATTACCTCAACTTAGCACCAGCAAGCTTATTAGCTAGATAGTTAGCACTAGCTAACAATATTTACTTATTTTCAGTATGGTAATTATGAATAAACATATATGTCTACTCATAGTTGATCCAAACGATAAATATTGATAATATAAAAACAGACGTCACCTAGGGCTAGGCTAAATGCATAGCATTTAGAAAAAAAAACTGCTAAAGTTGCAGCAGCAGGAAAATATGAATGTGTGCGATTTGCGAACCGATTTAACAGGTTCATTGAAAAGAATCAGTTTGTTCATGAATCAGACACCACTTCTGCATCTCGGAGCATGTGATAAATTATAAGGAGTAACGATATGTTTTATGAAATGTAGTGAAGTAAAAAGTACGATCTTATGCTTTGGAATGTATTGAAGTAAAAGTAAAAGTTGCTCAAAATAAAACTACTCCAGTAAAGTACAGATACTTGAAAAACGTACTTAAGTACAGTAACGAATTACAACTACTTCGTTACTGTCCACCACTGCTTATTATATTATTATCATGTATATATATATTTTTCCTCCGAGTCTGTGGCAGCCTGTGTGGCCAAAAGTTCAAAATTGCACTTACAGTGTGTAAAACATTATCTCTGCACATTTTTGTGCTCTCGAAATGTGCCTTTTCCCCCCTTTGGTCATTTTAAAGACACTTTTTACAGTACAAAATTTGCCTCACAAAATGTATTGATTCGATTTTCGATTTTCCAAGAAATGCCTTTGTGGAGGTCAGTACGAATCCTCGGGTGTGTAGGATGGGGTCGTGACGTTTAGATATTTATGGATGCCAATCTGTGTTTCTGAAATCTGCTGTTGGCAGGAGGCTTTCAGAGTTTATCCCACATCAGCCAATTACAAAAAATGGTTTCTAGAGCAACCGTGCAAGATGAACTTTGACCCTGGTTAGGTTAATTATTGAGGTGCATAAAATCACACATACACAGTTTGTGGGAAGTACAGAGAACCTGCAGCTTCAATGATTTAACAAGCAACTCACAGAGATAATTACACTCACTGATCAATTAGCTCAGACATGAGGATCTTCATTCAGCTGACAAACGCCAGATATTAGATTCTGACGCATGCAGAAATTTTTCTATAATGACATCTTTGCTAGATGGCCAGAAGCCATACATTAATACTCTGAAGAACAAGGAACTGTAAGAAGTGCAAGAAAGAACTTTAAATAGAGGAAGATGAACACTGAAGCTAAATATTTACCTTGACATTTATTCATTTAGCAAAAGCTTTTAACCAAAGAGACTTCCAAATATGTTATGTTAGCTAGTTAGCTTTTTCTTACAAAAATAGCTTGGATTGCACTTTAATAATGTAGAAATGTCTACTGTAATATAGCTCCAGTGTTTGTTGCTTGGCTGGTAATGCTGGGGTGATAGGACTGGTTTCTGTCCTCTTATATCCTCTGGCCCAGTGTCCTCCGGAGTATTTGCCAGTGCTGAGCTTCAAAACTAATGCAAGAAATCAGACCTGGCCTGTGATTATGGCCAAAGCACAGTAAATAGACAAGCTTACAGCACAGTCCATTGGCCATGGGCAATAAAGACAGCGCAATCTCATATGTCTCACTGAATGCTGATACTCCTAACTAGAGTGAATGGATTTAAAATTGTTCATGAAAGCAAAAACAGTGATTCTCAACTAGCAGTCAGGAGAGAATATAGTTGAGGTTAGTGTTTGGGACCCAGATATTGAGTATTATTTGTGCAAATACAGCCATAGTACATTTAGTGAGAGTATTCATACAGTTGTTTAGCTGTATGTTGGCTGTTACGCTGACAAAAGCAAGCTTTACATGTCAAGCAATGAATTTGATTAGCAAATTCTTTACATTTTAACCACATACATTTTGTTAAATGACATCAGTTTGGATATAGACTACTGTAAAATCCAACCTTACTTAGATATAATTAGTTATCTTTACAAGGTTGTTATACTTACTAGGTTTAATTAAGTTACAGCTTTCAAGGCAAATAAAGCAATTTACTGCTGTTTTGAGTGACACTTTCTTAAAATATTTAAGTAACCACAAAGGAACCAGTGACATTAATACACCAGTGAGAGACAGCAGTGCACTAATATGTTGCTAATATGCAACATAAAAAAAAGAAAAAAAAAAGAGTTTTTGAGGCGGGCCAATCTTAGCCTAATGGACTTTTTACTCATTTCCTCCACTTTGGAAGTCATCTTTTTGTAGTTGCATTCAGTCATTTCCCAAAGTCATCTTGAATGTTAAATTGTCAAAACAACTGAAAAATTCGAGAGAACATCACATAAGCTGACTTCATAAATTGATGTTAATTTTCCTAAAATATTTTTTGTTTGATCTCACCATTATAGAGGTTACTGATCCCTTTGATTGGGCACTTGGAACTTCATTTACATTTTTATGATTCTCTTTCTATTGATGAAACAATGCAACGTGAAATCACAGTTGTTTGGTCTTGGATTAAAAAGATGATCTAACTTTTAATTAAATCATTAGCTAGTGTACTTTTCGTTTTAATTAATGATCTTTTACAGTTCCATTGCTTTTTAGAAACCCTTTGTAAAGCTTTTAATTGGGTTGATATAATTCTTTAATATTTGTGGCAATACCTTACAACCAACCACACTTGAGTCAAAAACAATTTTCAACATTCAGCACACTAAACACAACAATGGTAACATTATTTCTTTATTTTTTATTAATTGTAACAATACTATTTTAATTGCTCTTTTTTGATGTGCTACTACTGACACAAGACAGCAAATAAAAACAACAACAATAAAACAAAGCAATTGCATAATTTATTCATGCCCCAATGCATTCTGGGAGTCAGTAATTCTGAGTAGCATAGTTACTCTCAATGTTCCTCATATTCAGTTAAGTTAACAAAACTTAAATGGCTTAAGTAAATTGAACTCAAAATAGGTAAGGAATACTTTTAATATATTAATAAGACTTAATACAGTTACGATTACTTAATTGAATTAAGGCAACGAGTTTGTACAATTTAATTAAGTAAACTTAACAAATTAGTGGGATGGCTTCACATTTTTTCACAAGTCTTTACGGCACAGTATAAAAACCTAAATCAAGTTAAAATTAGAGGTTAAATTTAACTTAAATGAAAACACGATTGTGATTAATAGAGAGAGTTTTAAAATTGTATTCACTGTATAAAATTTATTATAAATTTATATATAATTTTCACTGGAGGGTTTTTGTTTCAGAAAGACACTGTCAGCTGAATTACGTTGTTAAACAACAGTACAATCTATTAAACGCATTATATTACAGTCCCTCACAGCCTTATTTTCATTCCTGTTTAATTTAATCTGGGACTACCCTAACAAAGGTCTGTGGCACCATTAGCTTTCTACAGACTTTTTTAGCCTGAATAAGACGATAAATTAAGCAAGAAGGCACTAAAACTGAAAGGCCACCCTTCAGGTTATAAGGGATCTCACACAAGCTTGTGGTGACATATCCTCAATAAATGGAGATGAAAACATGCTCGTCTACAAGCTCCAGAAGAAATTCAAAGATGAACATTGCTTTGTGACTAACTAATAATTCAGTGGATTCTGTCACAATCAGGGCTTGGAAGGAGACAGACTAGGAAATGTTATGTGATGAGGATGCTAAAGCACTATCAGATGACCCTAAAAAGGTCAGTGTGCTTCAACAAAAAGCCACCATGAAGGATCTAAAGGACTTGTTTTAGATTGAGTCTTAGTTTAATTTTGAGAGGTGAGATAAACCGATCAGGGAACAAAGAAATCTGGAGATCAATTACAATATTTACAACAGTCTTGAAAACTGGTGCAGGGGAACTGAGCTTCAGAAGTCTGGCTAAAAGAGCTTCTGCAGAAACATGAGGCCTCAGGTACAAGCTGGAAGAGATCCACAACGTCTGGAGGCCTGACAGCATTAGCCACAGGGGTTTGGAGGTGTGTACCACACAGAGTCAAAGTACAGGAAACTTCCAAGGAAAAATCCATAGGAAAGTTTCCTTTTCTGTTAAGTTTACCGGTATTTCCTTCACCCCCAAAACACAATGCAGTGCAATGCATAATTTAAATACAGTACAGTAACATGGTTTACAAAAAAGGCATTGGTGGTTGATTTTCCAAAGTCCAGTCCTTCAGTGGGAAAACACTGCTGTTGTATAACTCAAGGAGTCCACCTGGACAGTAAATCAGGCTTTAGAGCTGCGTTTATACAGCCAAAACAGCCTCTTCTTCCTGTGAAGATGGCAGGTGGGAACCCTGAGGCCCCTAATGATTGATTTCAATCTCATTGAGGGATCTTAACATTTTCCAGCAGTAGGAGAATGAGTCTTATGCAATAAAACATGCTACAAACCCGTGATTCAGCCTTTCCAAAGTAGGTGGACATTTGCATGAGGGATCTGACAACCAGACAGTAGTTCCAAGAAAGCAACAACAGCCATTGATTTTCTATTTCTAGGTCAAAGCACACAATATAAGGTTAAAGTGTTTTTGTGACACCTCCAAATTTAGCGTAAGAGTGCAACGCTTCATACGAAAGCTGTAGTACAGTTAGTCTGATCTGCGCAGTATCAGACACATCAGATTCGCCTTTGTTCTGTGTAAATGAAACACTGCTTTACACTTTGATGTTATCCTGACAACTAACTTGGGTATTTTTTTCCTTGGCTGTCGAATCGTTTCAATCTGGATCCGTTTTCCCATCCTAATAAAAAGTCTTTCAATGCATGTAAACAAACTGAAAATGTTGAAAAAAATAAGCCACTTCAGCTGTAATGCAGGACTAGTTGATCTAGAAGGATTTCTCTCAGCACTCCGGATGGATGGATGAACAGATGAAGAGTGAGTGGAGGTGAAGCGTTTTTGCTGTTGCCCAGACGAAGAGGCTGTGATGGTCAGATTATAGAGGCAAGCGTTCAGCTCTGTTCAGTAATGGCTGGGCTCAGGCAGAGCGCCAGTGTAAATGGAACATTAAGAAACATCAGTAAATGACACCCACAGACGGGATGGACTCGCTCCAGGTGCTGCAGTCTGATGCCAGACTTGCCAATAGCTGTAATATACAGAAATAAATGAAAGTGTCAGAACACAGTCTGGTGACTAGAACAGAGAAGTTAATCTCAGAGAGTTCCTCACGCTGTATGAAAAGTTAGCACTTGGTTTCACACAGCGGGGTTGACTGATGATCACTATTTGAATCTGAATTCAACTGATCACAACACACAGGAGGATGAATTCATATAGGACTGTTAAATAAAACTGGAGGACTTCTGTATTAATAGTAGGTCTGCAGGTGATATTGTTGAAGAGCTTGTTTTGTTGCCAGAATGATTTTGTACACTAATTGATTTAATCAAAAGTGACAGTAAAAATTTTTTATGTCACATAAATGCTGTTCTTTTGGACTTTTTTATTAATCTATGAATACTGAAAAATAAAATGTATCACAGTTTCCACAAAAATAAACTGTTTTTTTAAGAGTGATAATAATCAGAAATAATCAGCATATTAGCATTATTTCTGAAGGATCATGTGACACTGAAGACTGGAGTAAAGATGCTGAAAATGTAGCTTCGATCACAGCAGTCAATAACATTTTAAGAGTTATATTTCACTGTTTTTCAGTGTTTTTGATTAAATAAATGCTGCCTTAGTGAGCAGAAGAGTCTCAAAAACACTCCAAAATCTTACTGAAGTGTATAGGCTATATTTTGGCAAGCCATAAACTTATTTCAAATTACAGCAGTTCCTCAGCAGTCATTTTGACGAAGATGTGAAGAGGTCCTGCAGCTATTGAAATAAATGAAATGGAAGAATAATGACTTTTCCTTCACTGTAGAGATTTGTGCACCTGTGTGTATGTGTTTAAGTAACACACTTCCCATGGGTTAGTGCTGCTTTAACAGTGTTTAATAGTGCATGCAGCCTAGTTTCACTCAACATTTCTCTCTCTCACTCTCTCTCTCTCTCTCTCTCTCTCTCTCTCCAGGAGCATGTGGAGGGACAGAACTGCGACCGCTGTAAACAGGGATTTTATAATCTCCGTGGAGACCGTCCCCGTGGATGCGAGAAGTGCTACTGTTCTGGTCTAGCCAGCCTGTGTGCTGAATCCCACTGGGACTACAGTAATGTAGGAGACAAGCCGTTTCATTACAAGTGTGTGTCTGTGTGTGTGTGTGTGTGTGTGTGTGTGTGTGTGTGTGTGTGTGTGTGTGTGAGAGAGAGGGGTCTCGTTTCTCATTAGTTACGCTATCTTACATCTCTGCTTGGCTAGTGGGATCCAGTCTTATTAAGCAGTAATGGCTGTTCTTACACACACATGCACACACAGATGATTCACATGGATATTTTCCAGTTTAATGAGTGAACAAAAGTTGCTGGTCATCACGTTTAGAAGTGAACTGTCACGAGCGTAGTCTTTACACACACACAAAGGGGACAGAAGTCAGGAAGGGTGAAAGGTTAATAGTGTATGGGACGCTGGCATTTTTTGCAACAGTTTATGTGTGTGAGATGCTACCAGCATCTGTCTGTACAATTAAGCTGACCTTGATTTGTCTTTGCTAGCTTTAATTACAGCCGCTTGTGTGTGTGTGTCAGTACATTGCTCATGCATGTGTGAAAGAGTTGGTCTTTTCAAGCATGTGTGTGTGTGTTCTGTAGCTTTAATGTAGAGGCAAATCTTAATGACTTTAAATGCCCTTATTAAGTGGCCAAACACACTGATGAATCTGTCTAATCACGCACAGTCTTACAGAAACATAATGCTAAACTACACTGAAAAAAGGCCTGAAGTTTGGACTGTATTGCACATAATTTTACTAATTTCCACCAGTTCTGCAAGGAAATTCCTGTAAATACTTCTTCATTATAACAGGTTGAATGAGTAAATTAATGAGACGGGTGACAATTAAGGGGTTAAAGGCATCCAAGTTTTAAGTACATCCTAAAAACAGTATGTTTAAGTAAATGTAAATCACTAAAATCAATATAAACAAAGCAATATGAATGTAATTCGCCACATAAGTGTACAGTATCAGTTAAATAACTAAAAAGGAGCATAATTACACCGATTTTTATTTATTTATTTATTTCACACCCATTCCCTGCTTAAATAAAAAAAACTAAATATATTTACATTTTTAAGATAAAAAAAGGTTTTTCAGATAGATTAATGTACAGAACAGTGCTTTTTACTGTATCCTTTTAAAGGTGTGAGTCTCATCAAGCATACAGAAAATTTAATAGAGATCACATTTAATAGCATTCTCTTTAAAATCAGTAACTGCTAAATGTATTCAGAAACAGATGCAGGTCTTTCATTTGTATATTTTTTTGTCTTACGATATATTTAAATAGTCAAAAATAAAAATAGACCACATGTCATCTGTCAAGCCTATCTGAAAATACTATAAATAAACAAAAATAGAGATAAAACACATCACAGGCCTCAGTCTTCCTGTTTCATAAGAACATTAAATAAATGCTTGCCATTTTACAAGAGGCAAACCTCTGATCCATACATCAGCTTAAATGCCTGCTGATTGCAGGTTTCTCTGAGAAAACTGCAGTCTAGCCTCTTCTGTGACAGACTAGATCATAGACAGTTCAAATTGGACAAAATGATCAAGAAAATTAGCACGAATGAGGATGACAGATGTTTGATAGATGACACATTATCACAGCATAACCTTCTCACCACCAAATCTGGAATGCAAAAATAAAACTATTATCAGTATGAAAGTCTTGTTCCCATTTTTATGTTCATTTGCATGTTCTTGACAATTAAACACTGATTTTTATTTCATTTCTGTAATGTGAAAAAGTGTGTAAATGATCCTCTAGAGTGACACATGAATTTATGTGCAAATATTTAAAGTACCTTTTATTTCTTATTAAACTGCATGTAAATTAATTAGTTAAGAATTAGAACAGTGTTGTTTAAATAGTTTTAGTTGAGATAAAACATGTCACACTGACATTAAATATACACGCAGCATTTCCATCAATAGTGGAATAGAACAAAACAGACTTCACTTACCTAAAAACATATATACTGTATATATTACAGGTCAAATCAATATACCACTTCAATATCACTGATATTAAATCAATACATGCTGACACCAACTATAGGTTACTTTATTATCATAAAATAACTATTGACATCATGTAATCTTTAATAGACCAAATAATGAACCTCATCTTTGTTCATATCACTATTGCCCCAGTGTCGACCTTACAGCATGGTCTCAGAAACTGAAATGTTTTGTTGTGTTTGTCTGCAGGTGACAGATATGTCTGGATGGTATCTGACAGGAGCAGATGGGGAGGGGCTTGTTTGGGCGGTGCCCACCAGAGAGACGGCCCACCAGCTCACCGTGAGCCAATCAGACGCACAGACTCGCCTGACAGCGCCGTACTACTGGAGCGCCCCGTCTGCTTACCTGCGCAAGAAAGTAAGTGTGTGAGTGAGTGTGTATGTGTTAGTATTAATCTGTGCCGGCACACTGCACTGATGTATGATGTGCTGTAATGATGCCGTCACATGACCACAAAACAGACATCATTTATCATCATTATGTTACAGGCTCATTTAGCCTTTCGTTTGCCCTTGATTTAACTTCAGTGTCTGCAGGGGGAGAGAGACACAGCCGGGGACTTTAAACACATGCATAATGGGAGTATGAAAAATTAAATCAGAGGAGTGTACAGAAACGAACTGAGAATCACCTTCATTTAATTTCCCCCAGTGTTTACTGCTGATATATGCACAGGAAATGTGTGAAGGTGTTTTTATTCAGACTGATATATGAGCTTCGATGAAAGTAGTATGCACTGCAGTGTTTTAATAGGAAAAAACAACATCAACTATGATATTCAGAAAAAAAAAAAACACATTAATTTTCTAATCAGTGTTTTTGTAGTGCTTCCAGTTAATTGTTTTGGATTAAGTTTTATTTTTTTCCCCCCATTGAGGCATACATCTCAAAAACAGCATGGCTGGACACAAAAGCACTTGAACGGTCAAGCTGAAGCATCTCAAAGTTTCTTTTCAATCAGTTCAGTTGATTGTGGGTAAATATCCACTTCATCTAACACTCGTTTGCTCTCTGTGTTTTTAAATAACATGATGCTGTTGTACTGACTGAGAAACCGCTCCATTCAATTCAGTGAGAATTGTTTGTTGTTGACTAATAACTCCTACTTATATAACTTGTGTACTAATGTTATACCCTATATATTTTTACTTTTACTTTACATATTTTTAATAAAACTGTTCATATCATACAGGTGCTGGTCATATAATTAGAATATCATCAAAAACTTGATTTTTTTCACTAATTCCTTTCAAAAAATGAAACTTGTATATTATATTCATTAATTACACACAGACTGATATATTTCAAATGTTTATTTCTTTTAATTTTGATGATTATAACTGACAACTAATGAAAACCCCAAATTCAGTATCTCAGAAAATTTGAATATTGTGAAAAGGTTCAATACTGAAGACACCTGGTGCCACACTCTAATCAGCAAATTAACTCAAAACACCTGCAAAGGCCTTTAAATGGTCTCTCAGTCTAGTTCTGTAGACTACACAATCATGGGGAAGACTGCTGACTTGACAGTTGTCCAAAAGACGACCATTGACACCTTGCACAAGGAGGGCAAGACACAAAAGGTCATTGCAAAAGAGGCTGGCTGTTCACAGAGCTCTGTGTCCAAGCACATTAATAGAGAGGCGAAGGGAAGGAAAAGCTGTGGTAGAAAAAAGTGTACAAGCAATAGGGATAACCACACCCTGGAGAGGATTGTGAAACAAAACCCATTCAAAAATGTGGGGGAGATTCACAAGAACCACTACACACAGACGTATGCAAGACATGGGTTTCAGCTGTCGCATTCCTTGTGTCAGGCCACTCTTGAACAACAGAAGCGTCACGCCTGGGCTAAAGACAAAAAGGACTGGACTGCTGCTGAGTGGTCCAAAGTTATGTTCTCTGATGAAAGTAAATTTTGCAAATCAGGGTCCCAGAGTCTGGAGGAAGAGAGGAGAGGCACAGAATCAACCTTGCTTGAGGTCCAGTGTAAAGTTTCCACAGTCAGTGATGGTTTGGGGTGCCATGTCATCTTCTGGTGTTGGTCCACTGTGTTTTCTGAGGTCCAAGGTCAACGCAGACGTATACCAGGAAGTTTTAGAGCACTTCACGCTTCCTGCTGCTGACCAACTTTATGAAGATGCAGATTTAATTTTCCAACAGGACTTGGCACCTGCACACAG
Source organism: Cirrhinus molitorella (assembly GCA_033026305.1). Classification (NCBI taxonomy): domain Eukaryota; kingdom Metazoa; phylum Chordata; class Actinopteri; order Cypriniformes; family Cyprinidae; genus Cirrhinus; species Cirrhinus molitorella. The sequence continues at coordinate 1,913,371 of CM065133.1, read as the reverse complement.
TGCCAAAGCCACCAGTACCTGGTTTAAGGACCATGGTATGCCTGTTCTTAATTGGCCAGCAAACTCGCCTGACCTTAACCCAATAGGAAATCTAGATAAAGATGCAATATGCCAGACCCAACAATGCAGAAGAGCTGAAGGCCACTATCAGAGCAACCTGCGCTCTCATAACACCTGAGCAGAGCCACAGACTGATCGACTCCATGCCACGCCGCATTGCTGCAGTAATTCAGACAAAAGGAGCCCCAACTAAGTATTGAGTGCTGTACATGCGCATATTTTTCATGTTCATACTTTTTAGTTGGCCACGATTTCTAAAAATCCTTTCTTTGTATTGGTCTTAAGTAATATTCTAATTTTTTGAAATACTGAATTTGGGATTTTCATTAGTTGTCAGTTATAATCATCAAAATTTAAAGAAATATATAAATATATAAATTAAAAGAAATATATGAAATATATCAATATGTGTGTAATGAATGAATATAATATACAAGTTTCACTTTTTGAACGGAATTAGTGAAATAAATCAACTTTTTGATGATATTCTAATTATATGACCAGCACCTGTCTGTGACCCTGAACCAGCAAAACCATTCAAAAGGGTCAATTTTTTGAAACAGAGAGCTGAATAAATAAGCTTTCCAATGATGGATGATTTGCTAGGACTGTATTTGGTAGAGATAAAACTTTTTGAAAATCTGGAATCTGAGGGTGCAAAAAAATCTAAATTTTGAGAAAATCACCTTTAAAGTTGTCCAAATGAAGTTTGAAGTTTGAACTTATCAAAAATTAAGTTTTGATACATTTATGGTAGGAAATTGACAAAATATATTCATGGAACACGATCATTACTTAATATCCTAATGATTTTTGGCATAAGAGAAAAATCAATAATTTTGACCCATACATTGTATTTTTGACTATTGCTACACATATACCTGTGCTACCTACTTGAGATTGGTTTTGTGGTCCAGGGTCACATGTAAAGCGATTATTTCTCTTTAGAAGACTACTCAGTTTTTATGGATTTGTGTTATGATGCCTTTATGACCTTTTTAAATCTTTGACCTCTAGTTGCATGGATTTTAATGCATGCACAGATACCTTTCAGGTTTCATGAAAATGTCTTATGTTTGTTTCAAATATTAACCAATGGAATAACATTCACATTAAGACCAGGAATATACATTAAGAAAGGCTGTAAATGGGGCTTAACACCAATCAATGTGCTCTTTTCCACACATTTAGACATGAACAAGCATTAGAAGAATGAGCAAACCCTGAATAGACACACACACACACACACACACACACACACAATTAAGGACTTAACAAGACAGTGAACAAGATGAATATGCATATGATTGTCCTGCATATTCAGATGTGTGGTGTGCGAATAAACCCTGAGCTGTTAAAGTGGGTCAGCATGTGCTGCTGATGTTCTTTGACCTCTGAACTCTCTCCACTGCTAATGATGCCATTACTCTGAGTTTAAAGGCACTGTCAGCATTCATCTAAAAGACTTTTCATATCCACATAGATTAGGCTGTATGTTTAATTGACTTTAAAAGTTTTAAATGGAAGATTTATCTTCACTGAATGTGCTGACCAGTTGCATATGTAAAAAAAAATCTCATGATGCCTGGCAGGAACATGCCCAGGTTAACAATTACAGTTTTCTTAAAGAAATAAAAGGCTATTTTTTTTTTAGAATCCATTAGGATTGTCTGCACTGTGACATTAGTTTCATGAAAATACGTATATTGTCCACCAAATCCACATTATCATAGCCAAAATAAAAAGCTTATTGGTCCTAAAAATAGACTTTTATATGCAAATATATATTATTATTATTATTATTATTATTTAATTATTATTATTTTTTTTTTGCTGCTTTTGTGTCCAAATGTGCACTGATAAAAATGATTTTGTGGTGAAGTAAATTATACAGAAAAATAAATGTAATTTTTACATTAATTTAGTTCAAGCACGAATTAAAAAAAATAGTAAATTCAATATTAGTACTCAATTTAAGCTTGTAGAATTTAAAAGTTGAATGTTTAAGTATATTTTACTTAGAATTGTTTGTTCTTTTTTACAAAGATTGTTTAAGTAAATATCAAAGTCATGATCCTGTTGTTCCCATCATGCTCTTGGGCATGAATACGTTTTTTTTTTTGTTTTTTTGTTTTTTTGCTGTTTTTGAGATGTATTTACGCTGCTTTTGTTGTTAGGTTAAGTAACTTGCTGTTTTGTAACATCTAGAGGTAATTTTCTACTCAAAATGACCCATTCATACTCAAACTATTCACTGATTGTTAACATCATTGAGTATCATGTTTTAAGTATTGAGGTCTCTGTGTTCATTTGGTTCATAAATATATTGAGTCAACATATAACCTTAAAAACAATAAGGAGCCATCTATTTGCTTAATGGCTTTTTTCAGTGCTATGATGTTTGAGCAAAGTTTACAAACCATGGCTGAGTGAATTGTACTTGAGGACTAAGGGTAAACTTAAAAAAATAAGTAGAAATTACTCATCAAACTCTAACTACATGTTAAATGTGTGTATTTTCTTTGCTAATTTTACTAAACTTAGTTAAGTAGATTTAACTTAATTCCATACTTACATTTTACTTAAAAAATGTGCGCGCAAAAACTTGCCAAATAAAAATTAAGTAAACTTACTTATTGTTTTTTTCAGTGTGTATGGAAGCCTGCTCTGACACAGAATCATAATGATTTGTGCATTTATGTTTCACAATTCAGACTTTTCTTTTCAGAATTTCAAGTTGATATTTTGCAGTTCTAAGATTACATCTTGCAAGTTAGAATTGCAAGAAAAAGTCAGAATTGTGAGATAAAAAGTCATGATCACCTTTATTTTATATATCTTGTGGCACAAACAGGCTTCCATAAATATAACCCAGACACTATTTCATGAGATTCACTGTTATACACACAAGACTGATCACTTTTGAGGCTGTTTTATGGCTTTTGAGTCAGACATAACAGTGGAACATTTAATGGTTTGCTTAAAAAAAGAACGTCACAGTAGATGTAGATTGAGATGCACTTTACACACATTTACAATCATTTTGGTTATGTGACACAAACTGTTGTTTTAAATGCTGGATCCTATGAGTTCATATAGATTCACTCTTTATTCCGAGTGATTCCAAGCTGCATATTTGACAGGGTAATAGTTTATCTCTATGGCAACAGCCTCCTTTGGTAAAATGACGTTAAATAAGAGACTTACTTAGGCTCATACTAACTTCTACAGCGACTTTCAGACATTTTTTTTCATAGAGTTTAAATTGCTGTGGACAAAGTACACATTACCTGGAAATTGTGGGTCTTTACCATGGCTGCTCACAGATTTCACACATGGACTGGTGTTTCACATGGTGTGATGGAGATTATGTGCAATCATGATTATGTGCAATTGGATATCCTTTCTTAAAAAAAAAAGAACATTTACATAAAACTTTTGATTTTCACAAAAGCAGTTTTCAGATGATTTCCATACAATTAAATGAAAATGCACAAAGGGGTTGTTAATAAAAGTTTGCATGTTTGATATGACCTTCAAAAGTATCTTAGAAAACCTATAAAAAAGTTCTGTATTCCGGTTGTGTTTTATGGAAGCAATACCACACAAGCAAGAGCTGTCATGCCAAATATCAGCTGTCAGTCAGCCATAGGTAATGCTGATATTCAGACCAGACTGTCAGTGTAATATTGCCGTTATACAGCAGTTCAATAAACAAGTTGACAGGTAATATTGAGTATCATGAATTTTAGTTGCAATATTGCCAGTTGCTTTATCTTTTTCGCTCCATCAATAGAAATGGATACAGAGACATAGCAGAACCAACACTAGACATCACACATTAGCTGTGTTTTGTTCCTGAATGATTCTGTGTGTTCAAACTAATGTAAATGACTCATTCATAAAGACAGTGTTTTCTTCTCGCATTTAAGCAAAACGTTTGAATGAACAATTCAGTGATTCATAAAGTCAGTGCTTTTGGAACAAAGCTTAGCTAAATTTAATTCGAGGATTAGAAGTGCTCTTTTTTATTCCTCTGTTTTATGAGCATTTCTCATAAAATTCATTGTTTTTAAGCAGCTTTCCAGAAATTCACAATGTTTTTTATCTTCAAGCCTTATAGTCGTATTTAGAAAATTAGAGCTGTGTGACAATGTAGTTTACATTTTGCAACAGTATTAACAATCAAGCAGTTGAGATTTGCTATATATTCTGTATATACAATGTTATAGAGCTGTGTGAGAATATAGTTAAATAGTAAAATTGCATTGATTTGATGCTTATTAATAAAATTATTAAAATGCATATTTGCTATAAAATGGGTAGGTTTGGGTGTAGGTTAAAAGGTCTAAAAAATCTAAATTGTTTATTGATAAAATGATTAAAATGCATATTTGCTATAGAATGGGTAGGTTTAGGTTTGGGGGTAGGTTAAGGGGTCTAAAAATCAAAATCGCTTACTGATAAAATGATTAAAATGCATATTTGCTGTAAAATGGGTAGGCTTGGGGGTAAGTTAAAGGGTCTAAAAATCTAAATCGGTTGTTAATAAAATGATTAAAATGGATATTTGCTATAAAATGGGTAGGCTTGGGGGTAAGTTAAAGGGTCTAAAAATCTAAATTGGTTATTAATAAAATGATTAAAATGGATATTTGCTATAAAATGGGTAGGCTTGGGGGGAAGTTAAAGGGTCTAAAAATCTAAATTGGTTATTAATAAAATGATAAAAATGCATATTCGCTATAAAATGGGTAGGTTTAGGTATAAGGGTAGGTTAAGCGGTCTAAAAATCTAAACCACTTATTAATAAAATGATTAAAATGGATATTTGCTATAAAATGGGTAGGTTTGGGTGTAGGTTAAAAGGTCTAAAAATCTAAATTGCTTATTGATAAAATTATTAAAATGCATATTTGCTATAAAATGGGTAGGTTTGGGGGTAAGTTAAAGGGTCTAAAAATCTAAATCGGTTATTAATAAAATGATTAAAATGCATTTTTGCTATAAAATGGGTAGGTTTGGGGGTAAGTTAAAGGGTCTAAAAATCTAAATCGGTTATTAATAAAATGATTAAAATGCATTTTTGCTATAAAATGGGTAGGTTAAAGGGTCTAAGAATCAAAATCACTTATTGATAAAATGATAAAAATGCATATTCGCTAAAAAATGGGTAGGTTTAGGTATAAGGGTAGGTTAAGCGGTCTAAAAATCTAAACCACTTATTAATAAAATGATTAAAATGGATATTTGCTATAAAATGGGTAGGCTTGGGGGTAAGGTAAAGGGTCTAAAAATCTAAATCGGTTATTAATAAAATTATTAAAATGGATATTTGCTATAAAATGGGTAGGTTTGGGGGTAAGGTAAAGGGTCTAAAAATCTAAATTGCTTGAAAAAAATTATACGAATATATTAAAAGATACATAAATATTTTGTTTTTTAGCTAAAAATATGTAGCGATTTGCACGTTTTTAACGTTGAAATAGATATAAATTGTGTTTTAGCATAAATAAAACTTACAAAAATGTACGTTTTGTGCTTGTAAATGTAAATATTATTAGCTGAGATAGATTTTTGTCAGTAGTTGAGTTGAGATTGTACTGTTTTCTATAGTATGCAGTCAGTGTCTAACATCTTTCACCTGTCCACTTCACTTTACAGCAGAGCTGAAGTTATTTTTGTTGCATAGCAACTGTTAATATTTGTGTCATGTAGTAAGTGTTTTTATAAAAGCAATAAGGGACTTGAGGTGGAGTGATGTTGTGAATATGGTCTCTGATCACGTAGACGTCAGCAGCAGAAGTGGAACAGCATCGAGGACAGAATGATGTCACTTCAATCAGAGACACAAACATCTTGTTAGAAATCTCCTCGCTGGTTTTATGGTGCTTACAGAATTAGTACAGGAAGCGCTTCCGCCCGTCTAGTCTCAACATATTTGCTTGGTCACTTGCGTTCACACATGGTATGAGTTATTCTGTGTGTGTGTTTATGTGCTGCTCCTCTGATTGCATCTGTCCAGATGTGTGTTGCCTTTTGAACTAGATGTCACAAGCACAACACAAACAAACTGCACTCTGTTTGCGGAGCTTCGTCTGTGTGTGTGTCTCTGTAGGTGGGCTCTGGTCCACATCAGACCCATACTGGTCCCTGCTTGATATTAAAGTACCTGGGGTGAGACGCGGCGGGAGGAGCAGAGGTTAGCGGGGCTGATTTCGTGGAGAGAGGGGTTACAGCAAAGGCTGGAGGGCAGAATGCATTTGAGTTGTTTGTCTTTAGTTTTAAGGCGCCCAGCGGACGGCCTGTTCCTCATTTCCTGTAAGATGTGCCGGGGGTGATGCTCCAATTTTCACTCTCTCACTCTCTCCCTTCATTTTCCCCATTTAGTCTACATCTGTTCATGCTCAACTTTAGTGTTTGGGTTTAGATTTTTTTTTTTTTTTTTTTGGACCATGAAATTAACACACATGATTTCAATTTTAAGAAGCCATTTCAGCCTTGCATCAACTACTGATGGGCATTAATTTGTATTTAAATTATCATTCAGTCTTTCAAACACAAAAAATGCACAAATTTTTCATGCACAAAATTTCCATGTAAAGTATTTCCTTTTTTTGTTCTGTCAGCCAAAAGTATTTCACCTAATATATTTACTTAAAGTACTTCTGAGATTTTAAGGTAATGCGTTAATAATTAAGTAACACATTTGCATGTTGCACAATTTGACATTTTTATGCTTTAATTAATTATTAGCTTTTCAGTTAATTATTTCAAACCATTAAACTCACAAACCTAGTTTGAGAAATGTTGGCGTATTGTAATGTTTATTGGACTTCATGTTGTTAGTAACAACAAATGTGACCCTGGACCATAAAACCAGTCATGAAGTTTAATTGTGTGAAACTGAGATTTATGCATCATCTGAAAGCTGAATAAATAAGCTTTCATGAATGTATAGTTTGTTGGAATAGGACAATATTTGGCAGAGAGACAACTATTTGAAAATCTGGAAACTGAGGGTGCAAAAAAATCTAAATATGGAGAAAAAGTTGTAAAGTTCTTAGCAATGCATAGTACTAATCAAAAATTAAGTTTTGATATATTTATGCAAGGAAATCTACAAAATATTTTTATGGAACATGATTTTACTTAATATCCTAATGATCAATAATTTTTACCCATAACATGTATTTTTGGCTATTGCTACAAATATACCCATGCTACTTTTTTTTACATGTTTTGTGGTCCAGAGTTTCTTTCTCTTTGCATTTTATATCAATATGGCACAATATTATCCTATTTAAATCAATGTGATAAACGAGTTAGATCAAAAGTAATCAGAAAAAGTAGTCCAATTATATTACCTAAAACTATGTATAAGTAATCTCACCAGCACTGGACAAAGACAGTAACTGAAAACTGAAGACTGAAAACTGACTTTACATGACACCCTTATAAAAACAGAAAAATTTTGGCAATTCAAAATTAGTTTTAAAGCGGCTTTTGAAATATTGTTTTGGTCTCTGTGTAAAGTACAAAAGTGCAGTTCACAAAAAATGTGAACAGGGATTGTTTTAACAACATTCTAATCTATATGTGAAACTTTTTACAACGTAAAACAAAACCTTTGCTGTTTTTAGTACATTGTTGTCACGTAAACTTTCTCTTACTCAAAAGGGCTCAAATACACAAGGGTGATTAGCTAATTGACCTATCGCTAAGCCCCGCCCATAGAACGCAGATGAGCCAATGGCAGTTGAGTATCAACAGAGATGGAACTCAGACATCTGTAGGTTGCAGCGCCATTGAGAAATATTGGTAGATCCGAAGCTCTCGTCGTTTTGATGGTGTTTATGCTACAAAAATAATAAAACTATGTGCCTGAGGTATCTGTAACACTGATTCCAGGTATCCTGAGAAGATTGGCAATGGAATTTGGAATTGATTTTATTATTTAACGTTTATTTTTTGGTTGTCATACTCTCATTAAGTGGCCTTTTTCATCTGCTCAAGCAGGTAATGTCTGTAAATATCGTTAATATATCTGGCTAAAACTAGCTAAAGTTAAAGTTAGTCCATGCTAATGTACAAACCTCAGCTAACTATTATCACATCATGTCCAGTGTAAGTCAAAAACACATAAAGGAAGGTCTACATTTCAGTGCCTCTCCATATTAAACTGGTTAAATGTAAAATAATGAATCTTACACTGCGGTACATGAACAGTGTTGATCGTGGATGTTGATTTCTCATGAGATTTCTCCCGTTCGCATTGCAATCTGTAAACCCTCGATTTCAAATAAATCTTGTTACACACAATATTTATTTTAAAATAATTTATATATCTCTCCATGGCATATTAAAGCCCTACTTGAATGCTCCTCGACGAGAGGTGGTCCTTCTGTGTTCAAAATTTATCAAAAACATCTTTGGACAAGGTTTCACACTGACAGCTGTCATTGTAAACAGCGGGAAACTCCATTTGTTTGTCTGAGGTAGCAACAGTAACTAAGGGGGCGGGGCTTAGCGATAGGTCAGTTGACATCTAAACAAGCAAACTAGTGACTGGAACCAAAAAAAAAAACAGCAACACAACAAACAAGAAGTCCAACACAAAACTGGAGCTCAGGCTGAACGTTATTATTATTACAGAGGCTAATATCGTCTGTGTAGGCTACAGTGATTAAAAACAAATGCTGCAATTATCTTTTGTTATTTTTTTTTATTTCTGTATTCTCTAGTTCATAAAACAGTCTAGTATAATATGTGTTTCACAGTGTTTAGTACAAGCCATAATTGACTGCCATAAAGGACAAATCATGGCAGTCTGTTTAGCAGGAACATCTGTAACCTTAATGGCCTGATTGTTTGGTGTTTCAAGAACAACTGTCTTAATGATTATGAGAAACACAAAGCATGACAAGACATCAGTGAAGAAGACTGAAAACGGAAAGTGAATGATAGGGACCATCAATCATTAAAAAGAACTGTGTCAAACCAACAAAGAAGTACTGCAGCAAAGTGACAGCAAACCTCAGTTTTCACCTTGAAGACCCTGTTTTCACAAAAACACAGCAAACTTCACAAAGTTAACTTCCGTGAAAGAACTGCTCAAACTTTAAATCACAGACACCTAAAATGTGAAAAAAATATGGTTATTAGTCAACTGGAGACCATTCAGAAGATGTATGAATCTCTACAAATTAGGGCTGGGCGATATATATAAAAAAATGTGATGTCTCGATATTGTCAAACTTACGATATTCAATATATATCTTGATATGTTTGCATTTGCTTTTAAATAATACAAAAACATGATCTTGTGCCCTTACTTAAAATAAAAAAAAAACAAAAACAACAAAAAACATTTAGATTTAATTATTTAGAATTAATTGTTACAAAGTAAATACAAAATGTTTTTTGAAAAAATCACAGCTAATCACTTGCTAATTTCTAATAAATGAACACATATATACCAATGTAGCTGAAGTAGTGCAAAACAAGTACAGAATGTGAACTCTGTCAACTTTTTAGTGCATGCAATTCACAATTTACACTGTGAAATAATTAAACTGGAATACATTTTTAGCTAAGAACACAAGTATGTCAAAAATCCTAAAAACCCTCTCAGATGGGGAGCTAGTTGCTGGAATTTCTTAAAATAAGCCAAACTCCGGGCGTAAAATGTATCCTTGTAACAGCCAAGCTTAGATTCGGGGATTTGAACTGATATCTGGCAACCGCACTCATGAATTTGAGTGTTTAAGAGGCATTTAAAGCTCACGTCTCTTGCACGGTAATACATAAGGATGTACTATAGGTTTGACATGTTCTTTTGGGAAAGTATGCTTGAATTTGAAATAATCGATATTCACAATATTTTCAAATTTTACGTCATCGTCAAAATGTTTCCAATATTATCGCTAATATTTGATATATCGCCCAGCCCTACTACAAATAAGTTGTTACCCTGCTGCCTTAAAATTTTAAGTTAAGTCAACTCTAATAAATTTATTCAAGTTAAAATGTTAAGTTGTACTGAGTCATAGTTTAGTTGACTAAACTAAAAAATTGTTTGTTAAACTCAACAGTTATGTTTAAGTTGAATCAGTAATAAGGTAATAAGTAATAAGTTGTCACTTAGTAAAACATAACATTTCAAGTTGATTGAACTTAAAATTTTAAGGCAGCCAGGTAAATTATTTTTAGTTGACTCAACGAATAGTTTTTACAGTGAAGGCTGAAAGCTCTATTACAATGAAGCATTGCCTATTTCCCAGGTATTCACATTATTTTGTCCAAGTCGTGTAAATATGTTTATTACTTGCATTATATTAATACAAATTCAAGAGGAAATGCCTTTAATTCTCATGAAAATAGTCATGAAAGTAATAAACATATATACGTGAGTTGGACAAAATAATGTGAACATCTGGGACTTGCACTATATCAATAAGCATTCAGGAGGAAATGCCTTTAATTCTCATGAAAATAGTCATGATCTTAATGGTCTTTAAATATGGCTTCATTTTGTGTAAGCCAAACATCATTTCTTAACTTAAACAGCTGTGTTTAAGTTGAATCAAGTCAATTTTCTAAGTTGTCACTTAGTAAAACGTAACATTTCAAGTTGACTAAACTTTTTTTCGGGTTTTGCCTATTTCCCAGATGTTCACATTATTTTGTCCAACTCACGTATATATTACTTTATTTACACGTATTTATTACTTGCATTATATTAATAAACATTCAGGAGGAAATGCCTTTAATTCTCAAGAAAATAGTCATGATCTTAATGGTCTTTAAATACGGCTTTGTTTTGTGCAAGCCAAACATCATTTCTGATTGTTTCTATTGATTCTGACGTGAAATATGGCATTTCTTGGGCGATTCGCCCAAATGTCATTTCAGGCTTGCCGAACAGCAGCGGTGCTGAAAAATCAATAGTTTTTTCACGTGTTGGTCCGGAGACAAATGTCTCTCGTCTTTCTTTTAGACAAGAGCAGTCAGAACGTATAAAAGTGGGACGAGCGAGACATGTTGATGTTTGGTTTGAGTTGGCTTGCCGTATGAATCTGAGTGTGTTGCAGAGATGCGCTCTGACCTCTACTCACAGGCCGCTGCAGTAAAACCCAAGCCAATCTTGTGAGATTTGACGTGTGAGAGTGTGTAGGAGTATGTATGTGAGTGGGTGCCCATGTGTGTGTGTAAAAACACAGCATTGGATGCAGAAAACACACGGTGAAGTGTTGTTCTCCCCGGTGGAGCTCGAGTTTCTCCCCTAGTGTGCTGGTCTGATTTAACTTTGCTGATTTGCCCTGCAGCGTAGCGTTACTCAATAACAGGCAGAGAATGCGCTCACATCGCTCGGCTTTGTTCAGAGAGCCAGAGATGTGTGTGTGTGGCTTCATCAATAATCACTGCGCGTTGAACTTGTTTTCAACCTTTTCTTGAAAAACAGACACGGTTGCTGACCCTCGCTGCTGTTTGTGTGTGTTTGCGTCTGCAGCTCTTGGCGTATGGAGGCCGGCTGGTGTATTCGGTCTCTTATGACACAGAACGCGAAGACGACCCCGTTCGCATCATCAGCGCTCCTGATGTCATCATAGAGGTACGTCTGCACAATCGCAAACACGTTCACACCGAGTTTGATAGGATCAAGGTGAATGAATGGTTTCTGTCAACTCTGTGCTGTTGTTATTCATTGTGAAACACGCAGGCGGACTCTCTCAACCTTTAGGCCTTGAAATAAAACTGAATTTTTCTCGCCAACAATTTAATTGAAAGCTGTTTTTTGAACTCGTCCTGCAGCATTCACTTGACCTCCGAATATCTGCCGGTCGGAAGTTCATAAGCAGATTTCAGATTTTCTAAATGTTTTCTTGCACACAAATTTGAATGTGAAGAGATCAGTCAGAAAGTTTTTTTCTTATGTTATGTTAACTTATGTTGTTACACATACATAAGACATAAAATCATTGTAAATTGTGCCAGATGTTAATGAATGAATGAATTAATGAAATTCTTAGAAATGTTCACAATTATAAAAAAAAGAAATGTTCACAATTTGATTCGACTATATTTATTTATGAATGAATGAATGAATGAATGAATAAATAACATCCATAGAAATGTTCACAATTTTGATTTGACTTTATGAATGAATGAATTAATGAATGAATAAATAAAATCCCTAGAAATGTTAACTATTTTTATTGGACTTTTTATTTATTTATTTATTTATTTATTTATTTATGAATGAATGAATAAATAACATCCGTAGAAATGTTCACTATTTTTATTGGACCTTTTATTTATTTATTTATGAATGAATGAATGAATGAATGAATGAATGAATGAATGAACAAACAAACCCCCTAGAGATGTTCACAATTTTTATTTGACTTTATGAATGAATGATTGAATGAATGAATCCCTATAAATGTTCACAATTTTGATTTGACTATATTTATTTATTTATTCATGAATGAATGGATAAATAATATCCCTAGAAATGTTCACTATTTTTATTGGACTTTTTATTTATTTATTTATTTATGAATGAATGAATAAATAACATCCGTAGAAATGTTCACTATTTTTATTTTAAAAGTTAAACATTTTAATTAGACTTTATTTATTTATAAATGATTGAATGAATGAATCCCTAGAAATGTTCACAATTTTGATTTGACTATATTTATTTATTTATTTATGAATGAATGAATAAATAACAATTTTGATTTGACTATATTTATTTATTTATTTATGAATGAATGAATAAATAACAATTTTGATTTGACTTTATTTATGAATTAATGAATTAATGAATGAATAAATAAAATCCCTAGAAATGTTCACTGTTTTTATTGGGCTTTTTATTTATTTATTTATTTATTTATGAATGAATGAACGAACGAATGAACGAATGAATGAATGAATGAATGAATGAATGAATGAAACCCCTAGAGATGCTCACAATTTTTATTTGACTTTATTTATTTATTTTTAATTGAATTAAAAAATGAATCCATGGACAAGTTCACAATTTTAATTAGGCTTTATTTATTTGTAAATGATTGAATGAATGAATCCTTATAAATGTTCACAATTTTGGTTTGACTTAATGAATGAAATGTTCACAATTTTAAATTTAATTAATTAATTTATTTATTAATAAATTAATGAATCCCTGGAAATGTTCATAATTATAATTTTACTTTATTTATTAATGAATGAATAAATAACATCCCTAGAAATGTTCACAATTTTGATTTGACTTTATTTATTTATGAGTGAATAAATAAATTAATGAAAAAATCCTAGAAATGTTCACAATTTTTATTTGACTTTATTTATTTATTTATAAATAAATGAACAAAATCCCTAGAGACACAATTTTTATTTTATTTTATTTATTCATGAATGAATGAAATCCCTAGACACATTTACAGTTTTGATTTGACTATATGAATGAATGAATGAATTAATTAATTAATCCTTAGTAATCTTGCAGAGAAAAAAATCGTGCAAAAAAAAAAAAAAAAAAAATCTAAATATTGAGAAAATCGCTTTTAAAGTTGTCCAAAAGTAGTTCTTAGCTATGCATATTACTAATCAAAAATTAATACGTTTTGATATATTTATGGTAGGAAATTTACAAAATATGTTAATGGAACATGATCTTTACTTAATAAAAATTTGGCATAAAAGAAAAATCTATCATTTTGACCCATGCAGTATATTTTTGGATATTGCTACAAATATACCCATGTTATTTAAGACTGGTTTTGTGGTCCAGGGTCACATGTGGTAGAATCATAGCTTTCATGAATAACATCTCAGTCTCTGTTTCTAATGAACCTAAAATTGTCTAAATCAAATTGAATTGTATTAACCTCTTTTTCACTTTTAAAAGAAAGCAAAGATTCAAATATTATTCCTAAATATTTCAACTCATTTCTGTACTTCTGCTGTAACATTAAACTACCCTTTTTGTAAAAAGCATGCTTATAGTTTTCTTGACATCCAAATGCAAACATGATTTAGTAAGCCATTATGTGACCTGATCCAGGAATTTTATTGAAGTGAACATTAACAGGTGACTTTAGTATTGTCTCGAGGGTTCCTGGAAACTTTGTAGAGTTGTAAATTAGAGTTAAAACTGCTTATAGCCTCAAAAAAGTTCAGCTGTCCTTGTGTTCTTTGCATCATGGTTAAATGACCGTACCTGCAGCTGCTTGGCCGCATAATTGCTGCTTGCAGCTATAATTTTAATTTTACTTTTTATTTAAAAAATGCAAACCACAACATTATAAAACGTACATATGCTGTTTGCATAAATATTCATAATATGTACTGTGAGTAGGAATGCCCTGAGGAAAAGGCCATAACCAAAGCATTTTTGCAAAAAAACAACAAAAATACTAAAATGTACTAAATTAATATGCCAACAGCATGACTGCATTTTATGTCCTAACATAAAAGAAGGCTTTACAGTATTTAGTTTGGGATTTGGATGCTTTGAAATGCAGCATATGTGAAAGTCTGATCCGCGGGGTTTGTACTCTACCCGTTTGTTTGGAGGCTAAATGACCTCACCTTTACCCAGAGATCCCATTACCTGAGCCATTCGCTGACACCTCGCCTCATTGGCCCCGCTGCATGTGCGTCTCGAGCACAGCGTGACCGTCTCGGTTTGGCCCAGAATGGGTCAGAATTATAGTGTAGACGTGCAGCTGTTTATGTCTGTGAGTGTGTTTGTTTGTGAGCGTGGATGTGTGTGTTTGTGTTGTTGTGCAGCTGTGTTTATGTTTGCGCGGGCCTTTTCACAAGCTCGCAGGAGCGTTTACGTCTGCGTGTGTGTAAAAGCACGCTCGAGTCTGCTTTCGCGTACCTGTTAGTGTAATTTGTGTCTGCTTAGCTCAGCTGACACACGGCGTATTCTGCTTTATTTAGTCTCGGCAGAAAAGCACTCTCCTAATATTTGGTTTATTCATGTTGCGTTAAAGGATTTTTATTGGTGTATTGCTTTTTTTTAGTCTCAGACACATCTAAATCAGGGTTATTGAGATCAGGTTCTGCAGAGTGCAGCTTCAGCTAAATTTCAAACACATGACTAAAATGATTATGACAGAATTATTATAGTTAGCTAAAACCATAAAAAAATAAATAAATATGTGACCCTGGACCACAAAACCAGTCATAAGTGTCAGTTTTTCAAAATTAAGATTGATATATTATCTGAAATCTGAAAAATAAGCTTTACATTGATGTATGGTTTGTTAGGATAGGACAATATTTGACCCAAGATACAAGTATTTGAAAAACTAGAATCTGAGGGTGCAAAAAAAAAAAAAAAATCTAAATTTTTGAGAAAATCGCTTTTAAAGTGATGCATATTAGTAATCAAAAATTCAGTTTTGATATATTTATGGTAGGAAATTTACAAAATATGTTCATGGAACATGATCTTTACTTAATTAAATTTTGGCATAAAAGAAAAATCTATAATTTTGACCCATGCAGTGTATTTTTGGATATTGCTACAAATATACCCATGCTATTTAAGACTGGTTTTGTGGTCCAGGGTCACATATAAAATAATTAAAAAAAAACATAACCTGAAATAAAATAAAATAAAAAACATAACCTGAAATAAAATAAAAAACATAACCTGAAATAAAATAAAATAAAATAAAATAAAATAAAAACTACATTTCTTTTTTTCAGGTATTTGCAGAGGTAACATGTCTCATTTTCATTAATTTTAACTTAACTAAAACTAAATAAACTAAAATTAATAAAA